>OZ005690.1:2379033-3711076 GCA_963930775.1 Cliona cf. orientalis
GCCTTAACCTGGCATAGAAGAACCCTTGAACTATTTATACAACGATCGAGAATGATTTTGCTCGAGTATCTTCAGAGTAATAGAGACATCAACATCGAAGTAAATACTGACGCAAGCTTCAACAGCGCGTAACTTTTGTCCAGAATGTAGCAATTTTGTCTAGTAAACGATAAATAGAAGCTCTACCATAGCGCCAGCTACTACCCAAACTCGAAAGACTCCTGCTCTAGTAACAAAACTTCTGTAGCCTTCGCAGTACAGCCACTATCTCGATCGCTTGAGTCTAAGGTCAACTTCAAAAAGTGGTACATTTTGACAGTAACAGACATTCCCAGACCGTTCTGAAACTTGAGATTTACAATCCTTCCATATAGAGCCTTGGAATGGAACCAGTACCTACTACAAGTATAGAGAACCAAGGCCCCAGAATCTCAAAAAATGAAGCCTAGCTAGTTGCTGATCAAAGTGTTGCATAGATTACTGACTTTGCGGGCGCAAACACGGAGTATTGGTCAACCACACGGTCATGACCCCACTAGATAATGATATTCACGATGCCAGGTGTGCTGTAAACCACTACTATGCATCCTCTTCCGCTTTTCAGATGGTCAATCTATTAATAAGAACCCCCTCTGATAGATCCTGGATCCGCCTCTGATAATACATGGTTTTCTGGACAGTCACTGGCATAATATTATAGTGGCTATACCACTCCCAAACTTATGGTTTTGACGACCATTTCCCACCGAATTGTAGTGTCCCGGCGCGGGGAAGCGCCTATATACTCCCGGCGTTCTGCTTTCATCTGCGCATGTGCACTATACTAACGGTTGACATACAGCTAGGGAGATGACTGTTTAAAGCATGTGCATGAGCTTACTGTAACTCATGCATATTAGCCATAATATTTTAGTATTATCCCGGGCCATGATTGTGACATTAAACATACTTGTAATACCGTATTTCTTCTAAAATTCGGCATGGAAATAATATTGCTTGAGCTTCGCCAAATTTTCAGGGGTTAATGTTCCACATTCCATCCACGTGCACTTTTTATTCCCGTTTATGGCATATACATGTGACAACCTTTGTCGAAAATTAGAGACTACTAATTTTTCAATCATTCCATAAATAACTAGAGCTCTATAGAGCACATACCCCATACGCTCTGTAGCCACTGTAGCGTAGTGTTGCAACATTCTGAGGCATACATGTAGCTGTTTCATGACATGACAACCCTTTCCAACACCATGCTTGAGCATGCGCAGTCGCATCTGCATACTATTATGCTAAAAGAGTGGGTGTGGTCGATAAACCACAGGCATGCTGAACAGAAAATGCACGATTTGTAGCACTAGTAAACCTTTTTGAGCAATTCGAAGCGCGTACAAACCAGTTTTTCACCGATATCTACCGATTGGTTGTGCTTATAGCACGCACAGACGCCTAGAACCCGAGATCTGGCGATTTTCGTGCCGACAATAACAACGACAACAGACGGACAAACTGATCGCTTTACCCCTTGTGCATGCGCGTGGGGTAATTAGAAGGGCCAAAGTCTTAGAAGTGCAATATTATCAGTGGCGGATCTAGGGGGGGGGGTAAGGGGGGTGCAAGTGTACCCCCCTTTGGGCTGCATCTAACACTAAGAAGTATTGATGATAAACTAAATGGGAATCCCCCCCCCCCCCCCTTTCTGGCTATAGATCTAAGAAAACTGCTGCTGTGGCTCACCTTAGAATGCTTTAGAAGAAATTCGTTCGAAAACAGATCGATTGGACTGGTAGGGCTGGTAGTTTGTCTCAAAAACGATAGAAGTGGGCGTGGTTTTGCCCCAAAGTGGGCGTGGCTTCTAAAATTTTGCACGCGCTTTGCGCGCAAGACTGTATTACTACCCCCCTTCTAGAAATCCTAGATCCGCCACTGATTATTATATTATTAAATTTATTATTATTAACATAGGTGCTCTCTGTGATTCACAAGAATTCAAGATCATAGATGAGTGTGTTTGCCCTGGATACACTACTGCACTGTATAAGTGTATAGCAGTTGGGAGAGGATTCACACAGTGGGCCGGATCTGCATTCAACTGTCCAAATATTGGTGATGAGATATTTTTATCTCATAATGATTTTGATAATGGAATACGCAAGGAGTGCAATAATGGAGCAATTATTGGACAAAGTCTTCAAGTCAATGGCAGTTGTTATACTTCCCAGCTGACAGTTAATACTTCCACAAATCTGAATGGGACAACCATAGGGTGTACTTATGACACTGGAAGTGCTCTGGAACCAATTGGTGCAACTACTCTTACAAGTAGAACAGGTATTATGTATTATTATGTCACTGATATACAAAAGTTGGCCCTCTCTATGAGGGGCATTTTCTATGGCTGCTGGCATGGATATCATTGTTGTAACTATAATGTTTTATCCACACATAGATTCTCTCTCTCCTCCCAAAAATATTCGTTTACTTGATGTATCATCAGGAATGTTAGTGTTCAGTTGGACTCCTGTACCTTTAAACTGCTCAGCAGTAACTTATGAAATTCGAAGCAGCTGTGGCGAATGCCCTACTTTAACTAACTCAACAATGGTTACTTGCATCATACATAATCCTCTGATCCAGTACAGAACATGCAGATTTGCTGTTAGAAGTGTTATGTGTAATAACAGTGTTGGTGGCTGGAGTAATGAAATTGAAGTAATGTTAAGAGGTATACATTTGCTGGCATTAGTAATTAAATCTTGATTATATTCAATTATGCAGTTCCAGGCCCTCCAAAATTTACCAAGATTTCATCAAGATATGGTGCTAGAAATTTGGTTGGGTTGGATGTACATTTCAGCCACTTGAGTGAGGTAAGGATAAGGTGACTATCTAGTGATATTGTTTTCAGTTCTATTTGCATTGAGAAGAGGGTAAAGAAGCAACTCAGGTGCATTAAGGACTGGGACCACGCACGCGCGTGCAATAATTAGTAGGCGTGGCCAATATCATATGGTGTAGCTGGCCAAAAAGACTCCAAACACTATAATTCTAAGATAGAATACGTAGAATATATGCGAAATAGAACGTACAAGATGCCAAAAGAGTCGAAGAAACCTTCAAACTACGCTGTTTCAGCAGTCTGCTTGATCAGCTGCCTGCTTGATCACGTGACCCTGCCACACCCATCCCTGTACAAAGTATAGGGAGCCTAACAGAGTGGTTCGAACGGAGAACAAAGAAGCCCTGATGCCGCGTTCAGTGCTTTCTACAGTTTATTTGTGCCTACCTGAAGTACCGTATAGCGGGAAATTTTCGAGGGAGAAAACTTTCGCGGATTGGTAGGAAAGGAGCATTTCACGGAGAAAACTTTCACGAAATAATTATTGGTCATATAATGGGTGTGGCATGCCTAGAATTTCGTGGAGAAAACTTTCATGGATGGCGGAAAAATCGCGAAATTCGTGAAAGTTTTCTCCCTCAAAAGTTTCCCACTATACGGTATTCTGTCCTTCGGCATTTTTGAGAAAATCGATAAGATAGCCGTGAGGTAAGCTTTTGTAGTTGGGCGGTTGGCAAAAAAAATCACAATTTGTGCTATCAAGAGTATATTATACTCTTGGTGCTATATAGTGCCTACTACTAAGATAACTTACAAAAAAGCCAAAGGGCAGTATTGTAGTCTAGGATGTATAGATTCTTATGAATACCCTACCATGATGCTAGCAAGGGTGCTTGTCCTCCGCATTTTGGCTTTTATGCTGTAATAGTGCACGTTTGAGATCAGCCACACCCTCCAAGGTGAGCGTGGGCGTGGCTAATTAGCAGGCGCCTTTGATGTGGTAAGAGATAAACATTCATATTATGGAGTTTCTTTCATGTCTCTGACATGCTCACAAGTGGAGATCTAAGGCCTTGCACACACTTATCACTGTTTTAATGCTGGTCCCGGTCCTTACTACACCTGAGAAATAATGGACTTGCTATGCCCCTCAATAGTGACAAAGATTCTCAATACACTTGCCAATGTTTCAACTAGATCCTCTATAGTCATCCTCAGGGCAAAGTGCGGCAAGGTACATGTACGAAAATGTGGGTGATTTATAGGTGTGGCTTCTGCGCTTCTGTGCCCATGTGATTTGATGCAGATATGGAAGCGCCAGCACAATTAGCTAGCTGCTATACAGCATGCATGTAGCTTCTTCATTTTCATAGTTGTGATCCAGCAACCAGGTATTATTATATCATATCTGCCTAACAGTGCATGCCCCTGTTGTGAGTAGAGCCTCACTGTACTTATTCTAATAGAATGTATGGAAAAAAATATTTCCATTTGAAAAACCTCGCTTTCTGGTAAAGGTCATCAATCGCTCTCTATAATATTATATAAACATTATAATTATGAAACTTGGTGAAAATTTAATGCTAATTTCTTGCGACGGTCCTTAAATTGGATCATACACTCCATTAGAATAAGTGTGGTTACTGTATTATTCAACATTCCAGTTGTGAACACATGCTATGCTATAATGGTATGTGTGATAATCTTTGCTGTAATTTAAAAACAAAATTTTTGTAAAGGGTGTCAATAAATTAGAGAATAGTGTCACAGTGGTATGAGGAAGTTTGTAAAATTAATGTATGGTCTGTTGTGGTACCTGTTTAGGCATGTGTAATTTTTAGGTCAATTAGTGTTGGTCTTGGTTGCCTTGTAGCTATCTACATAATGTTATTATTATGAATTTCTCTGTCCTCTTTATTAGGATTCCTTCGATATATACAATGGTATCGATGGTTCTGTTGTACACTACAACATAACCTTCAATGACTCTATAACTGGTGAAATGTGTGCTTCAACAATCATTTCACCTGCATCTTGTTCTGATGTTTGTGTTTCCTCTCTTCCACTTTCATGTTCTCCTTTGAGTGGCGATGTCATAGTATCTGTATCAGCTACAAACGTGCTTGGAAAGGGACCTACTGAGTCAGTCATTATAGGTATGTAAATTATTAAGTTATTCTAAGATGATTCATGCACTCAATTACTTTAGGGAGCAGTAATCAATACGTCAATGTTACTGCTGAATCAACTGGCAATGGAAGTATTACATGCACATTTCTTAACCAACAAGATATCCAGACAAATAAATCCTGTCACGTTTTATATGGACGGTGTGCTAAACATTTGGCAATATCTAGGAGTAACACAATCTATGCCAGAGATAATTTAATAATAATTGTCCCACTTGACATAGAATCTGATATACAGGATTATTGCTATGCCACAATTGCAAACAATGGTACTTTCAGTGTGCTGATTGAAGGAACCTTCAGCTCCACCTTGAGTGAGTACTATAATTGACACATGCATAATATTATAGCATATGAAGATATAATAATAGTTTGGTTATTAAGTTAAGTGTTAACCTTTCAGTCCTATAATTTTGTAATGCTTATTACCTATAAAAGTTGTATAGGTTTACTTAAAACTGTATTTACACAAAAACAGTAGATATTTTGTACAGACAAGTGCACATCAAATAGAAACTCTAAGGTTTAAGTTTATAGTGGGCAAGGTTTTGTTACCATAGCGACGCATCTGTATGATTAATTGGGTGGCATTAATTACTAGAAATTAATATCCTGCATAATTTCAATTGGGTATAGCTATGAATAGTCTTATGGCATCACCACACTTTCTGCTACTTGGTGATATGCACAAGCTCTCAATGAACAGATTCAAAGCGATAGTGATTAGTTCTTCTTTCCTTAAGCAAGCCACTCCCCTCAACTATCTCAAGTGTGCACGCTCAGGTGCCAGATTCAGGGCGTGCATGGCTAGATCTAACTTGGCTATCTGCCAAATAAAAATCTGCTAATATTAATTATATTACTTGCTAGTTGAAGTCTATCCGCCAAATTTTCCGGCTATACGCAGTACTTAAAATAATATTATCTTGATACTGCATGTGCATGCATACAAGCTCAGAGTCCCTTCCCTGTTTAATCCTGATGCTAGCATTCCAGAATAGGAGCATCTATAGTCGTGGGATTCTATATAATTATTATACTGTTACTATAACAGTGAACCATGGAAGTGGCTCTCTCAAGCTCTCTATACATGCCATGTCTAATAATGACACTGCTCATAATATTTATTTGCAGGTAGCGATAACAAATCTTCCTGTTCTACACCTGCCTGGGCACTTCCTATCATTATTTCATTATCGATATTAACTGTCATCATGATGGTGCTCTCCTGTATTCTATTCATCTTGTGTCGGTGTGGCAGAAAATTCAAGAGCTGTTATCGTAGAGGTATGTGCACTACAGCTTCAGTAGTACAAAGTATAGCAGTATTAAATTATTTTCGATTTCTTGCAAATCTGAACTTAACTCACCAAGTGTCTCAAATCCCTTCAGATCAAATCCGGACCTATAAAATATCTCACTCTAAAAGAAATGAATGCTTCCGTGCTCACGTTGTGTTTACTCTTGAACATGTACCATGGAAACTTTTAAATGCTCTCAAATTTTTCCAGGTATCTATAACATACAAGCACCGGGTAGTCTGACACTCCACCCTTTTACTCCTCCATCTGGCCTTACTCTATTCTGAAATATTAACATAATATTCCACTTCAATCTATAGTTAGACACTGTATAGGTTTCTACATGATTTAGAAGACCGAAGGGTTGTATGTAGAATCCCGAGCATAGCGAGGGTTCTCTACTGAGCCCCGAGGTCTTCTAATTAAATCACATACTAGAAACCAACTAACTTGACAGTGTTTAACAACTTTAGATCCTAGCAACGATGCCCACAAGTTAGATATATAAACTTTGGATCTGCCTATAGCAATAACCCTAATACATAATTATAGTATGCAGGATTGATTGCACAATGACTAGACTGTGTGCGTACAGTAGACATTGTTTTCACAGACACGGAAACACACAGTGTCACACCTTAATAATTATTGACACTACTTAGGAACCAATTAGCTGTCATTCTATCTGACAGTTTTGCCACATCGCAAGTTCAATAGTGCAAATGAACTATACTAGCTGCTAGTCCACACAGTCTAGATAGCATAGCTATTTCCGCGAGTTTGTTGAATAGTGAAACTATTAGAATTTTGTTTCCGAAGCAATCTGACTATTGTTGCTAGATCAGAACAGTTGTTGCTATGCACGTGACTCAGGGTAGGATATATATAATATAATAGTAACTGTTATAGCGCCGTAGCCAGAGATTTATGGCAACGTAATTTAAACTGCCCATATCCTGGCTACGCCCTCGGACTTGGGTCAGTTTACTGCCATAAATCTCTGGCCCCATTAGTTCATAGTACTTTTGTTTTGCTGGTGATAGGTCTAGGCCTATGAGCAAATAGGATCATATGGTGCTGACTATCGAGGAGTACACACAACACCTTAAATCAATATCATGCAATGGTATCTTGTATTACTGGTAAGTACATGTCACCACTGACCATTAACTTCTTTTTATAGGACATGAATATTGTGGATACATTGATTATGCCTCTTAATGTGACAACTAGAAGAATCTATATTCAATTTGAAAATGATCCTTCAAAGACTGAGATAGAAAATATTTGCAAGAACTACCAAGAGGGGGCTTATGATTTAAAAGTTTTCCCACACACTGAAAAAAAATTTATACTAGGTATATCTTTATAGTGTAACCCAGTTTGAATTCATGTATAGTTAACAATTGATATTGATTTCATTATTCCATAGATATTCATGACGAGACTGAAACAAAAGGCAGTCACAGTGATGGTATAATATTATATTATATAACATTAGGCCACACAGAATGTTTGGTTACTATTATAATAGCATCAGAGTCATACAGTCAGCTAGTGCAGTCGGGCAGGTGATAAGTTACAACCAAATTAGGATTTTAATTATGAGCGTCTAGTGTTTGTGGTATACGCTAAGTAATGATTTCAGCTGCTGGGTGCTCTAAGTATAATAATTATTAACCCTCGGTGCATGCGCCGTAGGGTTACGGTAGTCGTTCTGTGTGTGTGTGTGTGTGTGTGTGTGTGTGTGTGTGTGTGTGTGTGTGTGTGTGTCTCTGTCTGTCTGTTACCACAAAATTAGCCGCCTACCTCGTTTTTACGTCGCAAACAAAGTTTTATAGGATTCTTTATGGTGTTTTCAACGTTTTTACCGTTTGGCTTTCCCTGAAAACGCTTCGTTCAAGAGTTTTGGCATCATTTGCCGGGCACAGCTGCCTTCCTCGCTCCCTGGCGAACTTTCGACGGCCAAACGAGACAGCGATGACTTCTTTTCAACTCGAAAAGTATATATGGTTGGTTATAGGCCCAACAACACGACTGGTTCATCACTGATCGTAGTACACTGACAGAGAGGCTTCTTCGCTATCTCTGCCATGCTACAAAATGCTGACACAGCATTGCACACGTGATATTGCTGGACATTACGAAATCGCGTGCAATGTGCATTTTTGTGGTTACTCTAACAGTATGCTAGGCTATAGGAAGCCTGATCCATATGTAAGCATCTTCAGTAATTTTGGGCAGCTAGGCAGTACTAGTACTGCTCAGTGCTTGCAAGCCGAGGGTTTTGCACTATAGTGCTTCATTATTACAGTTGGTCTGGATGTTTTCATTAATCACTGATATTATTATCCTTTTTATCCTATTATAGTATACAGTTACGAGCGACAATTCCCTCCGAAATCTGGATCCCTATACAAATTCTTGAATGGCATCAAAGAGCTCTCTCAAGAAAATGTAAGTTTGTGCATGAGTCATGTACATGTATATCTTTTACTTAGTACATTATCAACTGAGCTAACCTACCTTGAGGGGTGAATTCATTTATAATTAGAGAGGGCTATTTTCAATTGGAGGGGTCATTTGGGTGGTATCTTTTTAGGAGGAGGGGGTGCAATTGAACAGGAGCAGGGAAGGATTTGAAAGATGCCTGGGTGCATTTGATTATTATACTATATACAACGAAAAATATTTTTCAGACGATCAATTTTCTTATATAGTCCGTGTCCTAACCTGGAGGGCATAAAAGATGCGCTCTCCTACAAGTTCAGAAGACTCACAATTGGTCAGAATTATTGTGCCGTGTGCACAAACAAGGTTGCCAGGGCCTAGGGGACATAGAGATGCATTCTTGAGCTCGAGCAAGCGGCGCAAGCGCCGCATTCGACAGGCCTGCTCAGCAGGCCACCGGGCCTCGAGCGAAGCGAGAGGTGATGTCTGCTCTTTATCATGGTCTGGTGGTAGATTTGACGTTCGAGCGGAGTGAGAATGTCGCCATTACACGGTGAGTTTGAGCAAATTTTGGTTTGAGCATAGATATTAGAGAGCGGTATGGTTTGAGCAGCTGCTGATGGCTGGGGGTGTGGTCTACACCATAATAGCCAAGTTCGGTGCTGCTTTCGTCTGCGCATGCGCACTGTACTAACTGGCTCTCGATTGTACATAGCATGCTGTTAGTAGTGCTCAGTCACATTATCTCATGATTGTGACATCAAATATACTTGTACATAATATTAATGTGTATGCAGACACTGTGTACCGGGCCGCGGGACAAGATTAAACGTCATTATGATATTATTACATCTAACCACTAGCTCTCTGAACATGTGCACTCACACATCATTGTGGGAAGTGCTTAACACACCTTGACCTCCTATGCACTCTTGTCAGCTTGGATTCATGTACTCAATCTGAAATAGACCTCTTCCTCCAGCAAAACTGTAGCACCTCACACTGCATGCTCCTATTTCAATACACCCTCCCTTGCATGCTCCTGTTCAGATGTACACATGTACCCCATCCTCTTTATCCTCCCCTGCTCCAGTTCAATGTAGTAATCTCCTTTGAAAACTATAATTCTGTTCCAGATGCTGTTCAAATGCATCCCCTTCTCCTAAACTTGGTACCCTTCAAATGAAACATCCAATTAGAAGTATATAGTCCCCTCCACGGGTAACCACATAATACTTTTGATGGAATCCACCCTGGCAGCATGCATTAATTATTATACTGGTTAACATACATATATTATATTTAAGTGGTAAGTGGAATGGTTGCACTTTTGGGGGGAGGGGGCGTGATTGATTACCAGCCAGGAGCGAAGGAGCATTCAACTACATGAATTTATTGGCTTAATTTTGACGTTAGTATCACTACTGTATCAACACCGTTGCACATAGCTATTACTAGGCTACTATAGACTGGCAGGCGATCATTATTCATTATTGAATATCATTATGTAACCACTAAACCTTGCCCACTTCCTGTGGTTTGTAAGAGCTGGCTTGCTATAACCATGCATAACAAATTTTGAGGCAGCTACAAAATGAGCATGTAAGCGGGTAACAGGGAACAATGAATCAAGTTACATGGCCTTATAATACAATCAGGGTTTCATGTAATAACTGGGGTGGAAGTGTGATAAATGAGTTGGTGTATGTAGCATGCCAATTAAGTTCCTTGGGACGTATTTTTAGAAGAATTTCTTTCAGTCCTCCAGATTGTTTCGGGTAATTTTGATCAAAAAGAAATGCTATAGTTGATTTGGCGACTTATTGTGATATTTTGATGCTTAAAGTCAAAGTTTAGGGGAGAGCTGGATGAAATCATGACAGTGTGGCTGCTAAACACTGCACTATTGGTGCACAGTATTACGTCCAGAGTCCCAATCAACAAAATAATCGAATCGGCCAACCGATGAGGTAATTATGATGAAATGATGATGAAACCTATGATGAAATTGGGTGAAGACTGCTTCAAAATGTTTAGCTTGCATGACAGGGTGTTGGGACCCAGAATTCGAACCTAGCGTAGAAGAGATCGCGGACTATCGATGATTCTCTCAGTTCGCTTTCTTTGGCGAGCTCGCTTTCAAGGGGGATTTCCCTATTCAGTCGAGCACATGGCAGGTGAAGGTCACGTCCGGGTCAACTGGCTCAAGCCACGCACCCCAATATTATATGCATATATGGAGCATGCGCAGTTTGTCAATGTGTCCTAGTTCGAATTATGGCGGCGTATTCATGAAGGACTCTGGATGTAGTCTAAGTTTTTCTTAGATCCTACTTGTAGCGAATACAGTGATATGATTGGTTAAACTGTAGTGTCTATCCTTCATAAAATACCTTGTAAGCAACCTTGTAAGCTCCATAAGAAACCTGGTAAATTTTGTTTGCCTATGGCTAGTTTGTTGCTAGGCAATTGTTTATATACAAAGCTTTTGGGTGTTGTTGCTAGGGTCTAAAGTAGTTACATACTGCTTAGTTGGTTTCTACATGATTTAGAAGACCTCAGGGCTCAGTAGAACCCTCGCTTCGCTCGGGATTCTATACAGAGCCCTTCAGTCTTCTAAATCACATAGAAACCTCCTAAACATAGAAACCTCCTAAACAGTATCTAACTATTATACAACAAACATAACCTATAATCAGTCTTGAGATATAATCCCTTCTTAACTAATGTATAGAACCATTATGACCTGATAAACATCGTGAGGATAACTGTACAGCCTTCGAGTGACAACGATGGGAGTAAAGTTATTGAGTTACAGTTCATCCGTGGGTTACCTTCCAACTGGACAGAAGAGTTTAACAACATAAAATTTTAATATTCCGACAATAAAATCTTAAGTACAAGCAGTCTAGACTTTCATTAGAAATATAGCTGCATGTTATGTTATGCATATGGTTATTTTAGACATGTTGAATGCACATAGCGTAAGCTGCCATTTATCGGTATACAAATCTTCCCAATTTGTAACTCCCGCCAAGAATGATATATGAACTTTGTTCTTGCACTAAAGAAAGCTTATGAAGTAGGCTTTCATTAGCTAGAATCCAGAGAGGTAGGCCCCATTAATCAATGAGCTATGAGCGCGGCAGCCATGAATGTGTTGATACTATGGGTAAATCGACTAGAGCCATTTCAACTGTATGATAAAATTATGAAGGATTAGGATGTGTTCTAGGCATCAGCCTCCACCTTAGGAGCGACTATGATGGAATAATAGTCTTTCTAGCTCTTGCTAGGCCACAGTAAAGCCGCCCAGTATACTTCATCCAATTTCAGTCGAACTTGGCATATAGAGCTCCTTCACCAAGCTTTCTTGCTAGAGTAATATCGTCCTTTTCTTCCTACATGTTTACTTCCTTTGGTGTGCAATGGCTATTGAGAGCTTCAGGTCTGTACAGTGGAACCCCGCTTAACAGACACCCTCAACGGCGGACACCTGCATGCGATATAACGGACAATTCTGAATGTCCGGATTGTATTTCCGTAGACTTTAATACACTCAATAGCGGACACCGTGCTATTCCATATAACAGACACTTATTTTGGTCCCGTTCAATCCTGCGCAATAGTGAACGACCTCGCATAATGGACAGTTAGGCCACACCCACCATTAAAATCGGTCAATTTCAGCGACCAGTAACTACCATAAAGCTTCAGTATGTCCCAAAGTCTTGCTTAGGAGCTGTCAGTTGACAGATCTCTCATCAATACAGTCTTTTTCATCATCTACAGTAGTGCTTTATCATAGCTGGCCGCGATTGTAGGAGGGGCGTGGTCAACCACTAACCCCTGAGCTAAGGACACCTCGCTACAGAGGACAAACTTTTTGGTCCCAATGGTGTCTGCTTTAGAGGGGTTCCACTGTAAACGCTTCAGTTATGTCCATATAATCCTATAAAATACATCATAAACTATATAGATGCTGATAATTTGGCGCAGGGGGTGCTAGTATTATGTACATGCCGATATAGTATGGTGGCTTATGCTACAATATAATAATTTTCTTTGTATCGAAATAATTTTTCTGTGTGAAATAAGGATTGAATAATATGCTAAGTCATTATATATGCTACTGCATTTACAATGTATATAATATACATGTATACATGATTTATTATGTCCCCATGCAGTAGCAATTTACTTTTCTGCAGTTATATATTAGGTAATTATGATATAATTATGCGGCAACCTATGTCATAACAATAGGAAATTCAGGGCCTCGACAGAGCTCTTTTGAGACCTGAAAATTTGCTGAAGTATAGTCTAAGATTGTTTTTACATATAGTATCCAGCGAATACCTTAAAGGTTCCATCATTGTAACCCCATGAGTTTCATGTGCTTGTCATAGCCGATCTGTACTGCATTGGGAGACAAAATACAATGTGAATAAGAGGCAATGTAAATTTATTGTCAAAAATGACTCCACTTCTCTCTGAGGTTAGAATGTTCTGAAACTTGCTTTTATCACCCCAATCTTAGCTTATTGCACTGCTATTAATAAATTATTACCCGTATCATACTGTTATTATTATTCACTGCTGGATGTGGCTGCAGGCAGCTTAATAATGAGAACTATAATTGTGCACATGCTGAAGTCTAGTCATTGAAGCAACATGCCATTATGCCATTAACAAAAATGAGGTATCCTATTTTATTACAAACTCTGAGTCATAGAAATAATAATATAGATTGAGTCTTGAACTTTGCTGAGGCACCCAAAAGTAGTAAATGATATAATTAATAATTATGCAATATTATGCTGAAATAGGTGGGATAAAAATATTATAGCAAATAATTGTTATTTACACTTGGACTAACTATCATGTTAATAGCAGACATGATTTTCCTCTTGGGCATGATAATTTATTCAACAATCACCATGCATGCACCTCTATTTATTATAATACGTGCAGTTGTTGTGATTTCAAAAGTCGTGCTATAACTAACTCTCAATAAAACAAGTTCATGCATGAGTACAAGAAAAACAGTTTTGTTTACGTAGAAATCCTTGCGCAAGCATTCATACCGACAGCTGATACATATGCTGTATTCTCTCCTACGTCAATGGGTGGTGATGACGACTTTAGAGAGTCCTGCAGTTGAGTAATTTCCTCATAAATTACTGGCTGTTCCTTTACTTTGGCCTGGAGAAGATCGAGCTCCAATCGGAGAGCCTGCTTGGATTTGAGCAAAATCGTAGTCATTGAGATGAATAGTAAAGTGATGAAGATAATCATGATGAGCATGGCCCCTATTACAGCTCCAAGGGCGATCACAATTCTTAATAGAATTGCACCTGTAATTGTACAATAGCATGATAATAAAGAACACAGTCAGTAACCTTGTAATCCATATTAGTCTTATGTCATGTTTACAAACCATAAGAGTCTGATGATTCTTTGCTATCATTGGGCCCTGTACCGGCTCCTATCATAGGTACGTTGACCACATTGCTGAAATCTCCAACAATACCATCACACACAGCCGCTCTTACAGCAAATGAGCACTGACGATCATTTGTCAGGTGTTTATAATCTCCTGTACAAGTGACCATGTTAGTAGTGGTAGCACTGGGACACTCTCCACAGTTATCTGACATAATGTGATATTGAAGACTTAGTGATAGACAGTGTGATGAAACATGACTCCAGTTGAATCTGATGCTTGTATGGTTAATTTCAATAGACTGAACATCAGTTGGTGGAGGAAATGGAGCTGTGTTTTATTAGTGCATAAATAATCAAGTAGTTTCTGTTTGTACGTACCTGTTGTGATATTCAATATGGCCGAATCAATCTCTGTAGAAAGTGTACCATTATCATGAGCACAGACTACAGTTGTGCCGTTGAGTTCACTACAAACTTGGATAGTAATCTGAGATGTATATGAACCATTTTCAGCCTTGACAGCACGTCCAACTATAGCTCCATTGTTACAAGGTAGAGGTCTTTGTGATGTGAAATTGATGGTATGA
Source organism: Cliona cf. orientalis (assembly GCA_963930775.1). Taxonomy (NCBI): domain Eukaryota; kingdom Metazoa; phylum Porifera; class Demospongiae; order Clionaida; family Clionaidae; genus Cliona; species Cliona cf. orientalis. Next base: position 2,393,846 of record OZ005690.1, read on the forward strand.
AAAATGGCAAGCTCATTATTGGTTAAGGAACAGTCGAATGCAGTTCCTTTCCAAATCGTAGCCCCATTACCAAATACAGTACACTCATACGTCACATTGTGCCCTTCACAGGTGCAGTCATTCATAGCCACAAACAGATTACTACCTCTAGCTTTGATTAAACCTGTTAACAAAAAACAGAAAAGATTGATAATATCATATCTATGCAGCCATAAGCAGAATTTATCACTTACGCAAGGCTACGATGAGCAATGCTATTTTTATCCACTCAATCTGCAATTACAATGATAATTTTATAATGATGCCTTACATGATTAAAATTTTGATTAAGCTAGCAACTCTCATGTAATTTCAGATGAACTTACCATTTTGAACATGTACAGCAGCCAAATTATCTTCTGAATCAGCGAATCAGATGACTTCCTTAGTATTAAATGCATGACCTGAAAGGAAGTTTGTAAAGGAAGAGTTTAGTACATATCAAAATGTCTTCGATTCTAAAGTCTTAGAATGATAATAGTCCCAAGGGTTGGAATAAGTAAATCTGCTAAGCCATCTGGTAATACAATTATTATTATTATAGTTTATACTTGCACTCTATCACAAAAATTATTATTCTTGCTATTCCCCTGTTATATTATATGATGCATCTATTTTGATTGCAATACACAAAGAGTCAGCAATAATAATTATATGCATGATAAAGGAATTGATGATAGTTTTTTCTCAAGTGTTTCCGTCTTTGGGTGGCAGTGGCGGTGGAGACAGTAAGTCTGCCGTGTCTTCGTATTCAGGTATGGAGGAGGTGTATTTCATGGCTCCATGATCCTGGATCTGCTGCTGTTTATCTGACAATGCTGGTGGGGAATCATTTATGCTACTTTCCAAGTCATGTTGACTGAAATTTCTTGAGTCAGCCTCTAGTGGGAACTTTCCTGCACATCAATGACTTATGTATAATCATTGATAAAGTGTGATAAAACATACATGTTGCTAGCTACAGGAGTACATAGAAATGAGTTGTGCCTAACAACTAAGAGAAATTAAATTCACCTGTTGTGGAAATCTGCTGAGCTTTCTCTGCCAGTTCATAGAGTTTGATCTCCCTGAGAGATTGAGCCACCTCTCCCCATGTTAGTTGTCCAGGGTGGTGCCTTAACCAGTAGTCTAACACCTCAATCAAGCACTGGTCTGATGGGTGCCCCACATATCCATCCATCACCTCCTTGGGAACTCCCACCACCAGTCCAAACTCATACCATTTTGGAATAAGCTCATCCTTAAGTAAGATTAGTAGAAGGTCAAGATTAACTGAAAATTGAGTGCATATTAATTTAATCTCCCAATATAGTCTGTTGTGCACATGTACAACCTGGTGTTGTTACTGCTGTTTTATGTTGAATTTCTTCGTACTGTATGCGATCATCGTGAAGATTTAAAGTTTGCAGGTGGGTGGCTCTGAATTTGGGCCAAGATCTGCATATACTATGTCTTCTGTAGACCTAGAGTTCTGTGGACAATGAAAATATTATTATACACATTTCAATCTGACTGTATAGTACATACGAGATCAAGATGATTCTGATCCTGGTGTTCGGTTGGCTGTAGATAGCTGTAAACTCCAATTCCCTGTTCATATCATGTGCTGAATAAATTAATTACTGCGCAGAATAGATGTTTTACTTGCTGATTGTTGTCAACAGCAGTCAGTTCCACTGCAACCATATTATTACGTGTGTTTGCTCCTGGTACCGGTGTTGACCTATAATGTTTAGAAAATGATCACTTGTACATATGTGTACAATGTAGAAAGCCAGATTTGTATACCTGGTCCGGTCATTTGCCAAACTGGCTGATTTTATTAAGTAAACTAGTATAATTCCCAACATGAGAGTTATTCCCATGAGCACCACGAGTGAAACAACTGTTACTGACACCACCAAGTCTATTGAGATTCCTTCCTCTGTACTCAGATCTTCTAAGGAAAACAAGACATGACTATTAAATTTTATCGCTACTTAATAATTGAATTTATCATAGGTTGGATTGTATGTTATTGGCTTGAATGCTATTATACATACCAGGTACATTGACTGCATTGCTGAAATCTCCAACAATACCATTGCACACAGCTGATCTTACAGCGAATGAGCATGGATGATCACTTGTCAGGTGTGTATAATCTCCAGTGCAAGTGGCCATGTTAGTAGTGGTAACATTGGGACACTCTCCACAGTTGTCTGCCATGATGTGGTACTGAAGTGATGGACAATGCAATGAAACATGACTCCAGTTGAATCTGATTCTTGTGTGATTAGTTAGAGGGTCAATTAGCTGAACATCATTTGGTGGAGGAAAGGGATCTGTGTTTTATCAATAATATTGCGTACTAGCAATAGCAATACCTGTTGTGATATTCAATATGGCCGAACCAATCTCTGTAGAAAGTGTACCGTTGTCATGAGCACAGACTACAGTTGTGTCGTTGAGTTCATCACAAACTTGGATAGTAATCTGAGATGTATATGAACCATTTTCAGCCCTGACAGCACGTCCAACTATAGCTCCATTGTTACAAGGTAGACGTCTTTGTGATATGAAATTAATGGTATGAAAAATGGCAAGCTCATTGTTGGTTAAGGAACAGTCAAATGCAGTTCCTTTCCAAATCGTAGCCCCATTACCAAACACAGTACACTCATACGTCATATTGTGCCCTTCACAGGTGCATGTGCAGTCATTAACAGCCACAAACAGATTACTGCTGAAACATATTGCTGTTAAAAGTTACTTTTATAGCAATAATATTATAGTCAATGCTGTCATCATGATCAGCTGCCCAACTTATGGAGTGTTTGAAGAAAGGCCAGCATTGTCATGATGGTTACAGTAACTGCTATTGATTGAATGATTTGAATCTGCATAGTCAAGATTGTTTTTGGGAACCTATAATAATAATCCTATTTAATATTCGCATACCATTTTGAAATCAGTTTGTTAGTTTCTGCTTTCTTTGAAGATCTCAGTTGCTTCTTTATGCCTTGCATTATTATTGACGACCAATACCATATTATAATATTATGGGAAAGTGATTCACTATGCGGGGGAGGTGCTTATCCCGTGACATGATTAGTGGGTGGGGCTCATGCACGCGACTAGCTGCTTTCTGTAGAAGTAAGCACAATGGTTGAACTGACTCTTCTCATCACAGTACTAATCACAGGTATGTCCTATCAATTGCAATTAAAGAGCTTGATATAATAACGTAACTTACTAGGATGATTACTAAAAATTTAATTCCCATTTGCATACAGTTGCTGGAGTTGGATCTGGACAACTTATAAAGTTGACCAATGACTGCACATGCCCTGGTGATGTAGTAACATACAACTGCAACGTAACAGGGAGTGGATTCACCATCTGGAGGGGGTCAGCCTTCAACTGTCCAACTGTCAACTCCAGGATTCTTCTGCGCCACTCTGAATTTGGTACAAGTAGTGGGACGATGGGACTGTGCAATGATGGAGCCATAATGGGACGCAGTACCGAAATCACTAGAACTAGCTCAAATACCCCTGTTTATATGTCTCAGCTGACAGTTAACCTCGCCACTAGCTCGAGTGTGATTGGTCAAGAAATACAGTGTGTTTATCGCAACACTGTCAATGTTGAAATGATTGTTGGCTCAGCAACAATTGAAATAACAGGTTAAAATTAAAAAAATAGATATTTTATTAATGATCACGAGGATCGAGTATTATTTAAATCAGTAGATTCCCTTCCTCCTCCTGCTATTGTCCAATTGGTTGGAGCAAGCTCCGAACAGCTAGTGTTTAACTGGACCTCTGTCAATTCCAATTGCTCTACACTCAACTACAACATAATGTCCAACTGTGGAAGCTGTATTAACACAACAGCCACTACTACAACATCAGTAGCATGCTCCATCTCAGTTACTGACAAGATTACACAGTGTTCTTTCTGTGTACAAAGTGTAGTCTATGATAGCCACAAACAGATTACTACCTCTAGCTTTGATTAACAAAAGATTGATATCATATCTATGCAGCCATAAGCAGAATATATCACTTACGCAAGGCTAGGATGAGCAATGCTGTTTTCATCCACTCAATCTGCAATTACAATAGCATTACACTAGTGATGCCTTACATGATTAAAATTATGATCAAGCCAGTAACTCTCATGCAATTTCAGATGAACTTACCATTTTGAACATGTACAGCATGCAGCCAAGTTTTCTTCTGAATCAGTGAATCAGATGACTTCCTTGGTATTAAATGTACGACTTGAAAGGAAGTTAGTAGGAAAGGAAGGGTTAATTAATTAGTACGTAATAATACATATCAAAACATCTCCGATTCTAAAGAGTGACAATAGTCCCAAGGGTTGGAATAAGTAAATCTGCTATGCCATCTGATAATACAATTGCTTGCACTCCATCACAAAATATTATTATTATTGCTATTCCCCTACCATGCAGTCCATGGTACTCTCAAGCTACTGATGCATCTATTACTATACTACACAAAGAGTTAGAATAATATTATTATGCAAAATACAGGAATTGATGATAGTTTGCTTTCAAGTGTTTCTGTCTTTGGGTGGCAGTGGTGGTGAAGACAGTAAGTCTGCCGTGTCTTCGTATTCAGGTGTGGAGGAGATGTATTTCATGGTTCCATAATCCTGGATCTGCTATTTGTTAGGCAATGCATACGCAGGTGGGGAATCATTTGTGTTACTTTCCAAGTCACGTTGACTGAAATCTCTTGAGTCAGCCTCGAGGTCTAGTGTGAACTTTCCTGCACACCAACGAGTTATGTATGGCAGTCAATAATATTATTATTGATAAAGTGTGATAAACCATCATGTACATGTGGCTAACATGTGCCTAACAACTAAGTGAACCTGTTATGGAAATTTGTTGAGCTTTCTCTGCCAGCTTGTAGAACTTGATCTCCCTGAGAGCTTGAGCCACCTCTCCCCATGTCAGTTGGTCAGAGTGGTGCCTCAACCAGTAGTCTAACACCTCGATCAAGCACTGGTCTGATGGGTGCCCAACATATCCATCCATGATGTCTTTTGGAACTCCAATCACTAATCCAAGCTGATACCACCTTGGAGTAAGCTCGTCCTTCAGAAATATTAGTAGAAGGTCTAGATTAACTGAAAAAGAATAATTATCAATGAGCTGATACTGTCAATTGTATCGCTCATGCATGATCACCTAATATAGTCCGTGGTCCATAAACTGGCACTCCTGTATCTGCTTCACGTTGTAATTGTATTTCTTCATACCGTACGCGGTCATCATCAGAGAGACAGACTAATGTTTGAAGGTGGACATCTCCAGCAAATGGATTTGGACCAAGATCTGCATATGTTACATCACCTGTAGACCTGGAGTTCTGTGTAATATTAATATTATTAGGGACAATGAAAACGTAAAATTAATGTGCAGTAAGCTTACTGATTCATTGTGACTCTGCTCCTGATGTTCGGTTGGTTGTAGAGAGCTATAAACTCCAATTCCCTATTCATAATAATATAAAAAATGATTACTGCACAGAATAGATTTTTTACTTGCTGATTGTTGTCAACAGCAGTCAGTTCCACTGCAACTGTACTATGCGTATTTGCTCCTGGTGTAGACCTATAATGTTTAGAAAATTACCACTTAATTCGGAATCTGTGTGTAGGATGTAAAAATACAGATTTGTATAGTTTTACCTGGTTCTATCATTTATTAAACTCTTAGTCCTAATTGATTTCTTCGAGATTATCAAGTAACCTAGTGCAATTCCCAACACGAGAGTTATTCCCATTAATATCATGATTAGAACAACTGTTGTAGATACAACCAGACTTATTATGAATTGTGTTCCTTCCTCCATGTGCAGATTCTCTAAACAAAGCATGACCATGTTACCGTGCATTTATCTCTATATTATGAGGCCGGATTAAAATTAATGCATTAATTTTTCTGAGCAATATCAGTAATATTCAACTGAGATGAGTACCATTATTATAGTATAATACATTGTGTATATACCTGCCGCTTTAGTTACAGTGATAGCAATGCTGATGTCTCCAACAATACCATTACACACAGCTGTCCTTACAGCGAATGAGCACGGACGATCACTTATCAGCTGTGTATAGTTTCCAGTACAAATGGCCATGTTAGTAGTGGTGGTAGTTGGACACACTCCACAGTTATCTGACATAATGTGGTAGTAAAGTGAGGGACAGTGCAATGAAACATGACTCCAATTAAAGCTGATCTGTGTGTGATTGGCTTCAACAAACTGGACATCAGTTGATGGAGGAAATGGATCTATATTTTATTAATACACATAATATTAAGTAGTTTCTGTTTGTATGCACATAGCTACCTGTTGTGATATTCAATATGGCCGAACCAATGTCTGTAAGAAGTGTACCATTGTCATGAACACAGACTACTGTTGTGCCATGGAATTCATTGCTAACTCGGATGACAATCTGAGATGTATAGGAACCATTTTCAGCCCTGACAGCATGTCCAACTATAGCTCCATTGTTACAAGGTAGAGGTCTTTGTGATGTGAAATTGATGGTATGAAAAATGGCAAGCTCATTGTTGGTTAAGGAACAATCGAATGCGGTTCCTTTCCAAATCGTAATCCCATTACCAAATACAGTGCACTCATACGTCACATTGTGGCCTTCACAAGTGCAGTCATTAACAGCCTCAAACAGATTACTGCCTCTAGCTTTGATTAAACCTGTTAACAAAATAAAAAAAGATTGATATCATATCTAAGCAGCCATAAGCAGAGTTTATCACTTACGCAAGGCTAGGATGAGCAACGCTATTTTCATCCACTCAGCCTGCAATTGCAATATTGATGGGTTATAATATGATAAATTATGATCAAACCAGCAACTCTCATGCAATTTTAAATGAACTTACCATTTTGATCAGCAGCCAAATTATCTTTTGAATCAGCGATGACTTCCTATATAGGTATTAAATGCATGACTTGAAAGGAAGTTTGTAAAGGAAGAGTTTAGTACATACTAATTATTATCAAAACATCTCCGATTCTAAAGTCTTAGAGTGATAATAGTCCCAAGGATTGGAATAAGTAAATCTGCTAAGCAATCTGATAATTATTATAGCTAAGCTGCTTATACTTGCACTTTATCACTATTGCTACTCCCATGCCATACAGTTCATGGTACTCTCAAGCTACTGATGCATCTATTATTGTAGTACACAAAGAGTCAGCATAATTATGCATGATAAAGGAATTGATAGTTTGCTTTCAAGTATTTCCGTCTTTGGGTGGCAGTGGTGGTGGAGACAGTAAGTCTGCTGTGTCTTCATATTCAGGCGTGAAAGAGATGTATTTCATGGTTCCATGATCCTTTATCTGCTGTTTGTCAGGCAATGCAGGTGGGGAATTATTTGTGTTACTTTCCAAGTCACGTTCAACTTGATTGAAATTTCTTGAGTCAGCCTTGAGCTCTAGTGTGAACTTTCCTGCACATCAACGAGTTATGTATGGCACTCAATAACAATAATAAAATGTGATAAACCATACATGTAGCTAGCTACAGGAGTATATAGAAAAAATTGTGCCTAACAACTAAGAGAACCTGTTGTGGAAATTTGTTGAGCTTTCTCCGCCAGCTTGTAGAGTTTGGTCTCCCTAAGAGCTTGAGCCACCTCTCCCCATGTCAGTTGTCCAGGGTGGTGTCTCAACCAGTAGTCTAACACCTCAATCAAGCACTGATCTGATGGGTGTCCCACATAACCATCCATCACCTCCTTGGGGATTTCCACCGCCAATCCAAATTCATACCATTTTGGAGTAAGCTCATCCTTCAGGAAAAGTAATAGAAGGTCTAGATTAACTGAAAATTGAGTGCATTGCAATAAAATTAATGTATGATCACCCATTGTCCACAACCTGGTGTTATTACAGCTGTTTCATGTCGAATTTCCTCGTACTGTACGCGATCATCATGAAGGGTTAAAGTTTGCAGGTCGGTGGCTCTAATAACTGAATTTGGGCCAAGATCTACATACATTATGCCTTCCGTAGATCTAGAGTTCTTTGTAATACTAGGGATTATACACATTATAATCTGCTGAGTGTGCAGTACATACCAGATCATGATGATTCTGATCCTGGTGTTCAGTTGGCTGTAGATAGCTGTAAACTCCAATTCCCTATTCATAATTATCATGTTGTGCTTATTAAATTAATTACTGCACAGAATAGATTTTTTACTTGCTGGTTGTTGTCAACAGCAGTCAGTTCCACTGCAACCATATTATTATTACGCATGTTTGCTCCTGGTACCGGTGTTGACCTATAATGTTTAGAAAATGATCACTTGTATATATGTGTACAGTGTAGAAAGCCAGATTTGTATACCTGGTCCGGTCATTTGCCAAACTGGCTGATTTTATTAAGTAAACTAGTATAATTCCCAACGTGAGAGTTATTCCCATGAGCACCATGATTGGAACAACTGTAACTGATACCACCAGGTCTATTGAGATCCCCTCCTCTGTACTCGGATTCTCTAAGGAAAACAAGATAAGACTAAAACAGGTGCATTTGTCACCACTTAATAATTAAATTATTTATAAAGTTGGGTTAGTGAATATTATTATTATGTTATTCTGCTGATTGCCACATACCTGCCACTGTAGGTACATTGACTGCGTCACTGAAATCCCCAACCATACCATCACACACAGCCGATCTTATAGCAAATGAACACTGACGATCACTTGTCAGCTGTGTATATATATCTGCAGTGCAATTGCAAGTGGCCATGTTAGTAGTGGTAGCATTGGGACATTCTCCACAGTTGTCTGCCATAATGTGGTAGTGAAGTGATGGACAGTGCGATGAAACATGACTCCAGTTGAATTTGACATTTGTATGGTTAACTTCTATAAGCTGAACATCAGTTGGTGGAGGAAATGGATCTATGTTTTATTAATGCATAAATAATTATTAAGTAGGTTCTATCTACATGTACGTACCTTGTGTGATATTCAATATGGCCGAACCAATATCCGTAGAATTTGTACCATTGTCATGAGCACAGACTACAGTTGTGCCATTGAATTCATTGCTAACTTGGATGATAATCTGAGATGTATAAGAACCATTTTCAGCCCTGACAGCACGTCCAACTATAGCTCCATTGTTACAAGGTAGAGGTCTTTGTGATGTGAAATTGATGGTATGAAAAATGGCAAGCTCATTGTTGGTTAAGGAACAGTCGAATGCGGTTCCTTTCCAAATCGTAATCCCATTACCAAATACAGTGCACTCATACGTCACATTGTTCCCTTCACAGGGGCAGTCATTAACAGCCTCAAACAAATTACTGCTGAAACATGTTGCTGTTAAAAGTTACTTTTATAGCAATTGCAGTCAATGCTGTCATCAGCTACCCAACTTACGGAGTGTTTGAAGAAAGGCCAGCATTGTCACAGTGATTACAGTAAATATTATTGATTGAATGATTTGAATCTGCATAGTCAAGATTGTTTTTGGGAAGCTACAATAATATTCATATTATTTGCATACCATTTTGAAATTAGTTCGTTAGTTTCTGCTTTCTTTGAAGATCTTGGTTGCTTCTTCAGGCATGGCTATTGACGACCAATACCAAACACGATAAAGTGATTCATTGTGTGGGGGAGGTGCTCACATGATGATTGGTGGGTGGGGCTCAAGCTACAGGGCTCTTTTTGATAGGTGCTAAGTAAGGTCACAATGGTTGAACTGACTCTTCTCGTCACAGCACTAATCACAGGTGTGTTCTGCCAATTGCAATTGATTATTTAGGATGATTATTAAAAATTCAACTTGCATACAGTTGCTGGAGTTGGATCTGGACAGCTCATAAAGTCCACCAATGACTGCACATGCCCTGGTGATGTAGTAACATATGACTGCAATGTAACAGGAAGTGGATACACCATCTGGAAAGGGTCAGCCTTCGACTGTCCAAGTGCCAATTTCAGGATTCTTCTGCGCCACTCTTTATTTGGTACAAGTAGTGGAACCATGGGACTGTGCAGTGACGGAGCCATAATGGGACGCAGTGCCGGAATCACTAGAACTAGCTCAAATACCCCTGTTTACATGTCACAATTGACAGTTAACCTCGCCACTGGCTCAAATGTAATTGGACAAGAAGTACAGTGTGTTTATCGCAACACTGCCAATGTGGAAAGGATTGTTGGCTCGGCAACAATTGGAATAGCAGGTTAAACTTTTTAAATAGGTATTAATTTTTATTAATGATCATGAGGAATCATTAATTTTTAAATTAATAGATTCCCTTCCTCCTCCGACTATTGTCCGATTGGTTGGAGCAAACTCCGAACAGCTAGTGTTTAACTGGACCTCCGTGGATTCCGATTGCTCTACATTCAATTACAACGTAATGTCAAACTGTGGAAGCTGTATTAACACAACAGCCACTACTACAACTTCAGTAGCATGTTCCATCTCAGTTAACATTACCGATAGCATTACACAGTGCTCCTTTGGTGTACAAAGTGTAGTCTGTGGTAACGTATCTGGAGTACCAAGTATACCACTTGATGTGACATTGAAAGGTATGCTTACATAATATTATTGAGTAGCTACTATACTGCATTAAAATTAATATTGATGCGTGATACTTTAATTTCCTCATCATAATCAGTTCCAGAGTCACCAACAATATCGAGTATTGTAGCATGGTACAGTGGGCAAGGAGAGAAGCTAACTAAACTAGATATTGAATTCAATGAAGCGGTACATACCTAGCTAAAACATTTTAACTTTTTTGCTGAGCCTATTGCATTTAAATTTGCTAGCTCATATTAATAGTAATTCCCTTGATATCTACAATTTCATACTACAGGAGAGATTCATGATATCAGAAAGAGTGAGCGGTTCTGCTCTTTCCTACACTATTTCATATGCTGACTCCAACACTGGTGAAATGTGTAACTCTTTGACCATTTCAGCCTCGTCATGCAAGCAAGGGATGTGCAAGGTACCCTTTATCAATCCACTGCCCTGCTCTGAGAATGTTGGAGAAGGAGATATTGACATATCAATAACCGCGAACAATCGCTTGGGAAAAGGACCACCATCTGTGACCACCATAGGTAAGACTACTGTAAATTCGAATTCATGAATTTGATACACTCAAATTCTAAATTCATGACTGGATTATGGTGCAAGACCTCAATTGTTTAAAAATTCATATCACAGGTTGAAGCAATAAGTACGTGACCATCACATTTCAATCAGCAAACGGGATTCTATGTACGTTTCTGGGTCAGCAAGGAGGTCAGGGTGCAATGTCATGTGATGTTGCCTACGGGCCATGTCAGCAAGAGCCATTAGAAATAGTTCGGGGCACAATCACTGCCACAGCGAACATTGTGAATATTGCGATTGACCCTCAGACAAGTGAATACTGTTATGTGGTTAATGCGAGTAATGGGACATTCACTGTGCTGATAGAGGGCGAGATAACGACTAGCACTGGTGAGTTTTAATATTATGCATGACATTTTTGGTGCGGAGAAATTTAAATAGTGTGCCAGCCCTGGTGCTACTCGGGGTTACTTAATAGGCATGACATTATAATTAATAATTCAAGGTACTGACAGCAAAGAACAACTCTCGAAGGTGCTTAATAGCACAATAAACCATCTTATTTAAGCTATGGTAGAAAATAATTTAAAAAAGCTGTGTGTATGCAGAGTATAAGTAATATAGCTTGAAGCATGAGACTCAGAGTACAGTATTCCACAGATGATAATTATTTACGTGTTCATGTGTAGGTGACCCTATTACAACTGATTCAGAACAGCCGCCTGGTAACAATCCTTCGAATCAAAGTAATGAGGGCTTAGTTGCTGGCATATCTGTCACAGTAATACTAATTGTGCTCATTAGCAGTGGAGCTGCTATGCTTATTCTTTATATGTGGCTATATAAACTACCAAAAGGTAATTTAATTTTATTGTAATACCATTCTCTAATTTAATCCTAATTTTATAAAATAAATGTGTAGCTACCGGAATGAAAAAAGAAACAGAGGAACAAATGCACCTTCTGGGGGATGAGCAGCAATCAGTACGTGTGCACATCTACTTTGACTTAAAAGACAAGCCAAAAGAATTCATAAGTGCTCTAAAAAAGCTAGACGTGAGTTGAGAATTAGGCCAAATAGATTGAGATGCAGTGACTACTGTAATAAAATAATTGTCGTAGACATTGCAAATTAATATAAAGAACATCAAAGTTGGTCCACGTACATCATTGGACAAGCTTACCGTAAGAAGAGTCTACATGGAGTATTGGAAGGATCTGACGGACGAAGAGAAGCGGGAAATTTTGGATCTGAGGATTGGTGTGACCGGCACTCTAACAGTGTACTGTAAAGCTAAAATTCTCTATGTTAAGTGTAACAGAGGTAAGCAGTGAATTTTCTTGCTAACGTGTGACTGAGTAATAATATTATTATAATTATGTTATTATCGTTTAAGATGCAAAACCTACGCAACAGACGTTGGATATCACAGAGCTTCTAGAAGATAAACCCGGAGCTCTTCTCTCACTATTGGAAGTAGTAGACTCAGTGGAGGTATAGCCAGATTTTTAGCAGCAGAAATTAATCATGACATGCATTCTACAATTACAGGAATGCAAACACATAAATATCACAGATATTGATGTTAAGAAGTTAGAGGACTGTACACAGGTGATTATCAGGTTCCTTCCAGACATAGCAGATGACTGGAAAACCAAGTATGATAAGAAACGAGAGGAATGCAAATCTATTTTTAAACAAACAACAGTTACTGTACTTTAATTTTGTTATCATAATAGATTAGCCCCTATTGTTACTGATGCTGAAGCTTCAATACATGACATTGTGTAAATGTTTCTCACCTTAATGCCACACTTGTGTTGATTTTATACCAAAGATTTCAGAATCTGATATTACCAGTGGAACTGGTCAGTGTTATTGGAATGATCACATTTTATGGATTGATTATGGTTAAACCTATAGATTGTCCATAATAATATTATTTCAACGAATCCACATGCATGTAACTCTATTTCTGTACAACTACCAGGTATAGTCAGTATCACACACTAGATGAAAGTATGCATGGATTTCATGCATTTAAGAAATGTGTAGGATAGGGCAAAATTTTCTACACATTTCATTTATTTTACAAAAATTCTGCCCTACCCTCTGACAAACAGGTGCTGGAAAGCTCATGTTTTGGTAAGCACGACATAAGGAAATCTTAATTTTGATCCAGTGACAAATATTAAATTTTAGCTAAGAGCTCATCATGCTTAAAATATTAGGCTCTGGATCTTTCGGACTTGCTGTTGTCATGGCATAATAATCAATGCCTTCAATATGAATTGGTAGCTACCATGTACATTAATTACTTTCTATCATTGACTGCTTTTTTCGTAGCCGATTGGAATAGATTTTGGACAAAGAAAATTGAAACACAACGTTGATTATAGTTATTCTTTCACTTTCAATCTAAACTATCAAACCAAAACATAATATGCATGATGATTATAGAGATCATGTTACTGCTACAATTAACTGATGAATGTGCTGAGCTGCTACACATTATTTTACGTAAGAATGAAATCTTACAGTATCATAGTACTATAATACAGTTTGATCATGAGGTATATTATCTGCATGCATTGATTCTCTGCATGGCTTAAGTTAGCAATTGCGTGTTTGAAAATGCACTACTTCATAGGCTGGATTTCTATCAGTATCAATAGTATGAGAGGATGAAATTTTGTTGACTGATTCCAACTGGTGTGAAATGGTCTTATTTCGTCGTACTAGGACAGCTATTACTGTCACTGAAATGATAGCGATTATGAGAATGATAGCGATTAGAACTCCAATCGAGACTCCAAATGTGAGGCCGCTGATAGCACTGAATGAGCTTGTCAATGAATCACCTGTAACTGCATAGTAATAAGTGCATGATAAGCTTCAATTATTTGTTAGGTGCATGCCGCACCAGCTGTACATGACATTGTGATTCACCAACAAAAATTCTCATGCCAATCAAAATTCTTACCATACAGCAATATTGTAGCTATACACACTTTCTAAGAATAATATAAATAGAGGAAATAATACGTTAGATAGATATCAGGGCACAACATCAATTTTATTTTCAATTTTCAACGCTTCTGAGTCGTTAATACTATGCATGGTATGGTATACAATCATAAAACTTACTGAATGTTCCCATCACTCGTACAGTGAAGGAGCCATTACTAGCCGTCACCATGAACTGATACTCTTGACAATGTTTGAACTGTACCTCACTAGCAACGGATAAATCGAGGACCACGGTATCACTTAGTGACAACCCTGAAGCTGACTTGCTGCTGACAGGGAATCTTGAACAGTATCCATAAACAATACTGCAACTTGATCGATATCTCTCGTCCATTGGAGGTTGCCATTGAAGGAATTTACAAGTAGCAGTGTAAAAGTTCTCCTCGAAAGCCACTTCAACAAACGTGTTCTTAATCCCTATCAAATTTATTCATTATAGAGCACTTACGAAACATGCAAACATTTTTAGTATCAACGGTACACATGGCCCCGTGTTAACCTACCGACAGTAGTGCTGTTACTCAGAGATCCCCGTTTCACAATATTAGTGCCATATACGCTCATTTGAATACCAGTTGGCTGGGAGCAATGATTAGACAATTGCAAGGGAAGGTTTTGTACATGCTTACAGACACCACTGTGTGGGTCACAAGCCACAGAAGCTGGTAGAGTTGTAGTGTAGCAGGTCATCCCAGAGGCAGGGTCAGAGTACACAATGGTGTAGTCAGTGGCAGAACCATCCAGTCCATTAGTGATATTAAATTTCTCCTACAAATTGTATACAAAATAGCGGTCAGCGTAATAATTATGCATGCACTTTGTCTATGGTACATGTACGGAGTGAATCAGAATTTGAATATCTTTGATTGATTGAGCCAGCTGTAACCAGCTACTGAGTATATATCATGTCCATAATCAAGAACTGTTGCAGCTGGAAGTTTGTTTGTGATCACTGGACGGTGTGAATACACGACACCACTAATGGAAATAACCTCAGACCGATACTTAATATGATAATTAATATTACTATTAGATTTTATGCACACATGGATACACGCACAATAATTATGGAGCTTTAATTACCAGTTCACTGAAAATGATTGTTATCGCTGATAGATTTCCAGTTGCATAGGAATAGGTAGGAACTGCACTAATCACTGGAGCATCTGGGACTGAAAGAAACAGTCACGATCAGATAGATAACTTTTTCCAATTTACCTTTCAAATCCACAAAAATACTGCTGCTATTGCCCACAACATCACCACACACTACTGATTGTATCGTGAACACACAGCGATCACCAACTGATACTGGTACGCCTCTACAAGTGGCAGTAGTCCTTTTAGTGGTGTTAGGACACCAACCACAGTTGGATGCTATTGCGTAGTGTAAATTCGAACAATTGAAGATCACTGGACTCCAGACGAAAATGAGACTGAAGGTCTCTTCAACGGCGTCCTCCACTATTCGGCTTATGGTGGTGTCATTGGGTGGAGGGATGGGATCTGTAGACATAAAGTGAAGTCTACAATAGTATTAGCCCTACCCCACTCCCTCATCATTTAAAGCCGTGAGTGACTCTCACTAAAGGTGTGCATGTATCATGAATATTGGACACAGGGATAAATAATTATTGAGGAAGTCACGGATATTATAATAGTCGTATTATTATCCACTGGAACTGTTACAATAATAATATTATATGATTCAGAAGTGTTTCACGTATCGTATTATACAATTTTCCATGCATTTTCCCTATAGCTAGCTATCTACAGGAAGGAATAGCTAGTTGGATATACCCTTATTTCAGAGGTCTTTAATAATAATATTATTATGTGAGGTTCCGCTATTAGTTGTTACTTTATTGTGCACCTGTTGTTATATCAATGTAGTCAGTTCCCACAACTGTTGAAGTCCCATTGCTGTAGGTGCACTGCACACTTTCGTTAATCATACTCCGATTCAAATTTCCTATATCTAATCTCGAGATGTAACGATTATCTTCAATCCCAATACCATATGCAGTGATGGGTCTGTCACGACAGCTCATATTAAACTTTGTAAATTCCCTCAAGCTGTGGCTCAAGAAGATCTCGTTGTCAATCTTGGGACAGTCAATAGCAGATCCTTTCCAAATTGTGGCACCTCCTTCAGTAACTATGGTGCACTCATAAGTCAGAGAGAAACCCAGGCAAGTGCACTGATTTATGAGAGATAGTTCATTCCCGGCTGCATGTGAAAACAAGACAAAATTAATTAATAGTGATTGTCGTACCATAGTGAGCTAGCTATAGACCTGACTCAAGATACTGCACAAACAATAAAACTGATAGCCATGGTGCTGCACGGTAAAATGGTTTACTCTGCATTGCTCTCTACACGTAGCGCTAACCAGTATAGCGCTAGCGTGAAGTACGAATCATTATTATAGTGAATCTGCTTCCTGTGCTTCTTTCTTTTTTTTGCGCATATAGCGCATGCGTTCACGGATCACGTTTCTGCGCTAGTCTCGTGCCCAGCCCCCTTCACTGATGCATGTGCGTGCATGAAACTTCGAAGGGGGCTGGGCACAAGACTAGTTTCTGCACATGCAGCGCAGCCGCACAGTACAGCTGTTTTACGTATCCAAAATTAAATACTGCGGTTTATTTGAATTGGCGGGATCGGGAAGGGACAGGCCCAGGGGATCTACCACGCCGGATATCAGGCATGCATTTAAACATTAGTGACGCGTTTTTGCCGCGTAATTTCTGGTGGAAAGCATTGAGCAGTTTAATAGTGCCAGTCACTGATCTAACGATTTTGAGGCTGATCCCACGTAAACAAACAATGGCTACGGTACGCAAACTAGCTATGGAATAGTGTGATAGATCTACATGAATCCAACCGTAATTATTGAAAATTGAGGGCGGGGTATTATAGTACTGTTCTTTTTTCCTGAATATAGAAATGCTTGGCGACGCAAGAGCTCCTCCTTGTCTACTGCCTTGTGTTGGCTGGAAGAATTTGTAAGTTGACTCAAGTAGTGTGTATTTAATAGTACTACAAATGAAGGAAGCCCATAATTATTATACATAGCCTCATGCCCAGGCTGCAGGAGGCGAAGGGGATTCATGTACATGTAGTTTGGCAAATCATTTAGCTATAGCCGTGGGGGGGGGGGGGGGGGGGGGGGGGGGGGCTTTATTAGTGGTCAGGTCAGAACAACTGCAAGCATGAGTCAAGCTGCAGGAGACCAATGGGTTCAATTTATATTCCCGGCTGCTGACTCCTCTGGACCCCTGGATATTTGAGCTGTATGGCTTACTAATATAAAATTTGATGTAGATGAGATGAAGCAAGGGGTGATCACTACTTAGTATAATACCTGCTGTACTGACACCCGAGACCAGGATCAAAATTTGATTGCACCTATATTTTGGGCCTTGATCGCTTGATTTCAATTCCTGCTGGAAGACTGTCTTGATAATCACTTGATTTTCACTAAAAATGTAGCTTGATGGTTTGACTGGTGCCTGAAATTGCCATTGATTTCATTATTTGTAGTTTACTGAGGTGAATGCCCACTTTTTATAGCATACGGAGCTGAACAGAATCAAAAATTAATGTCCACTCCTGGTGTGTATAATAATATAGAATTTATTATCTGAGTTTGTTTTTTTTTTTTGCTCAACTGCATGAATGGTCCATGGGAGCTGAAATCCTGTAGCTATGTTGCTGGCTATACTCGGAAGTATACACATGTAATTACCTACCTACAAAGTGTGTGACTACTTCGTGAGGCCATTCACGCTGCAGCACTGTTTGCACTACTATGGCCTGTGTGGTGGATGGATGGTAGTCAGTGATATCAACTGTAAACAACCTAACCACAGCTGTACAAATCGTCATGAAGTGGCAGATCCATTTAGTGTCCACATATTGTAGGAGTGCATACGTTAATAACTTAAACCACAAGCAACAGTGTATTAAATACCATGACAGTGCATTGGCGTGGTTTAAAGTTTTAAAGAATGACCTTCTTTTATATATCCATATGGAAATCAATTTTGAAAAACGCGTGCTTTCTGCCAATTGCTCCATTTATATACACATACGAGAATTCGTAAAATGTGACCGGATCTGAGAAAACCCGGCATATTGCCAAAACGTGCTTATGGCACAATGCGCATTTTAGCATCTCCAGTCAAAAATATGAAAGTCCAGTTTTTGTTATATTTATGTAAAAGAACCTTTCTACTAACTGTTGCCACCGCCTACGGAGGATAAACATAAGTTACCAAGGCGAAATAAGCCTTCATTCTAACCTACCTAGTCTGTACAGTTGCCGTACATGGAGCCCATTTCTATGGGCTCTAATTTGAATTCCCTATCTAGATACAACTAGGTTCATCAAACTACTATAGATTTGCTCTTTTTTAGCTTCTTGGACATCAAAGAACAATCAGCATCCGCGATCAACATCGAAATCCAACCCTTGCTTGACCTTTACGTTCATTTCAAACAGCTCCGCCCAGGTCCATTTAATGATTTCCGGTTCATGCATAGTATACGGAAATGCCATACGCATGCATAGCAATATCTTTAGACCATAATTGGGGATGTGACACGATCGCAAACAAAGCGCTCTAGCTCCACAGCCAAGCACACGATGTGTCTCAGACAGCTAACTAAAATTTCATGGGTTGCATTGATGAATATGGTGGGTTTTCTCAGATCCGGTCACAAACGACATTAAATTAGATCATATTTTTTTTTTTTTCCCAGCAAAAGTTTCTTTGCGAATAAAAGAACATTGTACATGAAATTAAATAATAACCCCAGAACTCAAGGTTACATGACTATAGAAGTAGCATGATCTTGGCAAGGGCAAAAATAATAAATAGAAAATGATAAATATGACATATAGGGTATGCAGACTACTTGAAAGTGAATGTTTCAGGAAATAGAGTAGTTCATAATAAGGTACGTGACGGTGACCATACTTTCTCTAGTCTTGCCTTAAAGATCACTTGAGAGGCACCAACAACTTTCCGAGCTGCCTCATCCATAGTCTTCCTTGCCAATTGTTTCGTTAGTAACGGAGCTGCTTTCAGTAGAGTTCTCTGGGAAGTTGGTAGCCAATGACCGAGTGACCCAATCTCAATCGTGTAAAGGTTTGAAACAAAACCTTTTGCTTCCAGGTCACTGAGAGCGTGCAGATAAATATCTTTTTGTGACTTGCGATCTCGAGCATTGGACAGACTCTCCAGAGAGTTGTGAGGGATGGTGAGCTCAATGAGTGTTACCTCATCCTCTCCTAACAAGACGATATCAGGTCGAGCTGAGGTTACCAGGGTGTCGTCAGGGATGGTAGCCACTGGGTTTTCACTCGCTCTCATGCCTGGTAGGTCAGCGTAGAGAATTGTGTTACAGTCGAGGTGCTCCTTAATGGATTTCACCAGAATCTGGAGAGCAGAGTCATGCCGCCAAGTATACCTTCCTTGCTGGAGTGCCTCAGGGCAACTGGAGAGGATATGGTGAATGGTAGGCTGTGTGTGGCCACAGAGGGGGCAGGTGGAGTCCATTCTTAGCCTCCATCGTTTCAAATTCAACGGAGTAGGGAGGGTGTCAGAGCCTGCTCTCAGGAGGAAAGACATCTGACCTGCTGGGAGGCCATCCATGATTCTTCTCCAGACATGATTTGAGCTTTCTAGTTCAGCAACTTCAAGGATCTTTCTTTGAACAGTTAGCTCTTTTAGTCTGTTATCATGTTTCTCAGTCATATGGAGCCTAAATTCCCTCTTGCAATTGTTGTTTAGAGTTTTGCTGGAGATAGTTGTGATTGATGATCTTGCTTTGTGCAGCAGGTCTACTGTAGATGGTTGGATCCTTTGATTCTTACAATATTCTTCCTCCGTGAGGATCGACAGAATATCCTCAATGACGGGATCCTGCGAAGTGGAAATAGATGCGAGAAAAGTTAGTTTCGCCTTCGATCTGAGGTCAGACAGTGATGGTATATCAATCACATTTGGGTGGTGAAGAGCAGAGGTAGTAAAGCATCTTGGGAGATTTAGCCATCGTTTAATCATCCTGAGGGCGGTAGCTTGCATTTTCTTGATGGCCGTCTCCGGAATTGGGTCAACTGCCAAGGCAAAGTGGAATGAGGGCACCAGGTAACGTTTATAAATCCATAACTTGTACTCGCCTCGTACATGCACTCGGTCTAAATTTTCCAGTTTCCGTTGGAAAGTTGAGATGAACTTTTTGCCCGATTCAAAGGTGTTGAGTTTTTGTGATGAGGTCTGGAGTTGCCCCAGGAACTTGGTTGGACCTGAAGTGATGTTTCTGGTGGATCCCTGACCGACCTGAAATGAGGCAGACTTAATGATTTTCTTCCCATCAAACACAAATGATACACATTTTGGGGGTTTCAGTGTTAGATCGAGGTCTTGGCAGGCATTGGAAATTTCCTTTAGGGCTTCAGCGTGGTCTGCTGGGGAGGACGAAATGATAGTAAGGTCATCGGCAAATCCTTTAACCTTGTGTGGTATAGAACAGCTTGCCGGGGAGCCTCCTACTGCGGTGTCGTTCATTGGTCGAAACCATTTGTCCGTTCCACGTGCGGGTTTCCATTTCAGGTCTGTCAGTTTGATCACTTCAGTCAAGTTCCCTCTGCGGTACTTGAGGCAAGTCGATCCATCGCTCTGAATAGAGATGACTTTAGCGAGATACCATCCCGTCGGCTCGTTGGAATTTGGTTCATCCCAGAGAGCGTAGAGATAGGAATTGATCTTGGGCAACTCGTGAGAGGAACTTGGCAACCTTAAGCAGAAGCCACAGGTGTTCAAGGACTGAGCTAACTGGATGATGGGATTAAAAGCGATGAGGAAGATGAGAGGTGAGAGAGTGTCTCCTTGGAAGACTCCTCTGCCGATCTTAAACCTGTCTGTGGACCACTTCTTCGTCCGCACATACGCCGTCAACTTTGAATACAAATTTGCAATATAGGAAGTGAACTGCTGTGGAAGCTTACAGTGTGATAACATGTCCAGGATCAATTCGTGGGAGACAGAGCCAAAAGCATTGGCCAGATCTAAAAAGGTCATGGCGAGGGGTAAGCCGTGCTGGAGAGCGTTTTGTACAATGGCGGACACAGAAAAAATGTGCTCCATCGTGCCATTAATACCAGTCAAAAAGCCTTTTTGGAGGCTAGCATCGATGATGTTGTTTTCCAGGGCGAACCGTTCAAGTCGTAAAGCGATGATCTTATGATATAACTTGCCAATAGCAGATGTCAAGGCTATGGGCCGGAAATTGGCTGGCAAGTGGTCCTCTCCCCCCTTGTAGACTAGCTTGATTCTTGCCTCACACCATGACGCGGGAGCTGTGTGTTTCTCAAGAAGGATCTTTGAAAAGAGTGTTGCTAAAAAATGATGGGTGGACGGCATCTTCTTGAGGTGGTGGTAGGTTATCCCGTCTTCGCCTGGGGAGGAATTTGATGACCTCTTTGCGAGAACTCTCTTGATAGAGCCAGGTGTTATTGCTGATAAATCAAATGGTGTCATTTCATCTAGGTCGGGTGCTGGCATGACCGCGTTAACCCATTCGGGGAGACCAGGCTTCTCAGGGGTGTTGTATGCAGAATTTGTGCCACTAGTGACATTTTCAAAATGATTGTACGCTTCGGCTGCACTAAAGTTGGGTTCAACGTCAGCACTGGTATCCTTACATGCTCTTTTTGCAAAGTTCCATGGGTTTTCACGAAATGCTCTCTCTTGGCGTCGCAGATCGTTCTTGTGGTCATGCAAACGCTTTGCGAACAGGCATTTGTTGTGTGCTCGAAGGGCATTAAAAAATTGACGGGGGTTCGATTTTCGCATCTTACTATGACCTTGTTTTAGAATCTTCAGTCTCTCAGTTACCTTTTCAATTTTCCTGGTGCGGTGGAGTACACTTCGATTTGATGTCGAGCTGTCCTGGTCGATAAATCGCTCTAGGTGCGCTCTCAATAGAATTCCGAATGTATCAGCAGCTTCTGCATATTAAATTAACTACGGTATCTCCTAGCTGTTGGTTTGCTGTTGCTATAAAAATATTATTATTATGCCACCTTTACAAAGCCATTCCCTCCACTATACTACTGCTATACATGTATCATGCCATGGAGGCTGGCATGTTATGACTAATCATAGTAACAGCTGTTGTCTCCAGGTGGCTACTGTTTATGAATTTTTTAGCCAATTCTGCCAGCTGCCTAGTTACATGCCCTCTTCTCCTATAATATTAAAGCTATTAGTTAGACATTATCGTCATGAAGTAAAACACTCACATGAAATGGCTTTTATTTTACCAACTGAAGCCAGCCATGAGCAGCTGATCCTAACATTTAGTTCCTGGATTAAGGTAGATAGTTACATTATCTTGTGTACGATACACCTTGAACTATACATTCGTGACGTGTTTATAGTGAGTTATGCATGCACATAGTAATATTATACAGAATACACACTAATAGTAGTCATGATTTCACACAGAGTTTTAGGTGACCCCAGCAAGGGTTCTATGAAATCATTTCCACTACGCCTTATAGGTGCAGCAGTAGCTTTTTGATAGTGGTAAGGCAAAATAATAAGGCTCTCTCTCTCTCTCTCTCTCTCTCTCTCTCTCTCTCTCTCTCTCTCTCTCTCTCTCTCTCTCTCTCTCTCTCTCTCTCTCTCTCTCTCTCTCTCTCTCTCTCTCTGCGCACCACGAAAGTTTCTAATGTCACATGACGTCGTTTGTGGGTGTGACCTTACATACCAAGATCGCCAGAATCAGTACCAATGTGCTAGCTCAAGTATCTTGGAGTGAGATTCCGAGCTTATGTCTGTATTGTGATAGCTCAAAATATTGGTCTGGCGAGCGCCTGACTTGCCGGACCACCTGCTATATACACGCCTATATATGCCTACCATATAGCCGGAAAATTTGGCGGGGAATTAAATTTGGCGGTTTGGCGGTCTATATTGCAACCGCCAAATTAAAATCCGCCAAAATTTCCTACTCGCATATATACGTATGGCAATCCCGTACCGAACCGCCAAATTTAAATCTGCCAATATTCTTGCAATAGCGATTTTGGGCTCAACCACCAAATTTAATGCCCGCCAATATTTCCGGCTATACGGTATATAGTATGGTTACAAACCGATTATGATTATGAAATTGTTTGTTACACTATAATTAGATGTTTTTGGTCAACTGGAGACTATCAGTGGTTGTACGTGTGTGGGGTACACTGCGACATATCAGTGCACTGCAGCTGGAAATGGAGTAACGATATGGCAAGGGAAAGACTCGTTCAATTGTCCACGGAACAGAATCGTCCTGCGTCATGAGAATTTTATCCGCCCACGTGGTGCTTATGGAGAATGTAACAGATTTGTTGGACAGAGCTTACCCTATATGAAAGGAGACAATTATTCATCACGATTGACGGTACCTATGACATCCGAACTGAATGGCACGACTATCAAGTGTGTGTACGAGGACCTTACAAAATTTAATAAAAAGTCAGAAATTGGACGAACTCAACTAACCTTAACAACAGGTATCTATCGGAATAATTAGAAGCGTCAAATTCTTAGAAGAAGTACAGTATAATATTATGCTACTCATGATCAGTATTCTTATGTATTCATCTTAAGTTCTTTAACTATTATATAATACAGAGCCGTTTGATCCCCCAAATGATGTCCATGTGGCCAATGCTGGACAAGGGAACCTATCATTTTCATGGAGCGCCGTAGCAAACAGTTGTGCATCTCTACAGTATGAAATCAATAGTACATGCGGTGATTGCCCCAGTGTTACTAATGCCACTTCAGTAGTATGTACCGTTGATGATACCATATCTAGAGAGTGCAGCTTTAAGATTAGAAGTGTCGTATGCGATAACTTGACTGGAAGATGGAGTGACCCTATCAATGTGACCCTAAATGGTAAAATTTTCCTATTTTGTTGACAACTTTTCGCTGATATTAATAATTGATATATTCCACAGCTACTGAGCCCCCAGTAATCACAGATGTGCAAGCTACTTCTGATGCTAATGGGATGACAGAATCTGTTATTGCAGGTGAGGTATACTCATGCAGTGTTGAGCGTTCTCTCCAAGAAAAATTCGATGGAGGACATAATTTGGACAGTTCCTGTAGCCACATCAAAGCCTTAGAATTCATTTTTCCCTTTCCCATGTACATCAAATTAAGATAAATATTATGTCTCAAGTATGCTGGGGAGAATACATCTGGGTAGCTATGATCAGGCATTTAATAATATACCATAGATCGGGATATTTTCGTGGTAAAATATTTCACTTGTTAAACTTTCGTCGCATACATATTACATCATTGTATTAACTAACGTGCACAAAATATTTTGCGTATTTAATTTTTGTTGGGAAAGATCGTCGACGAAAAAGTTTTAATGACGAAAATTTCCCGATCTATGATAAAAATTATTATTTAATTTATTGTTCTACACATATTATTGATGCAACACGTTGTAAAAGTACAGATGGTGATCATGCACGACATCAGCCCATGGTTATAATCCTTGCCTCAGTACTTGTTGCTGTACTACTGATGACTGTGGTTGGATGGGCAATAATTATTATAATTGCGTTCAAAATCTGTCGGAGATATCCTCTAGATGGTAAGAGATCTTAATAATAATTAACACAGTGATTTTATGTACCGTATTGCCTCTAATTTAACAGACACCAGAAAAATAATAATTATTACTTTGGCCAATGTCCGCTATAATTAGAGCACACGAAAATAGTCAGCGTTCGAAGTATCCGATGAATTAGAACACGCTTTCACGCATGCGCATTCGGTCAAGTGGACGTGCGATCGAGCAGCTGCAGAGATTGAGCAAATGAGACGGTACCTGGAGCTCCCTGTTCATGGTGGGAAAGAGAACAACTCGCCTCCTTCAGTACCACCAAAGAAGCAGCTGTCCATTGCAAATTTTGCTCGATCAGTACCACGCTAGCGCGCGTGAGCTGTCCAACGATGTCCGGATAGTTAGAACAACAAAAATTCAAACTTCATTGACTGTCCGGTGTAATTAGAGGTAAAAAATAATTCGAAATGGTGTCCGGATAATTAGAGATGTCCGTTAAATTAGAGGCAATACGGTATTATGATGATCACGAAGAGATGTTCTTTAATTGGCAGAGAGTACCACTGGACAAGGTTTTCATGCTATATTTGAGCTGCTAGATGAACCATGGCAATTATTAAACATCCTTCAAGGTATAAAGGTAAGTTACGTACCAACCTATAGTAGATTATAGCTGACTTAACTCTACCACTGTCTTGTATCAATTATTATCACTGTATAGGACCTCGATGTAAGTATAATGGACACCAAGATTGGCCGATGTACTCCAAAAAAAACTAGAAAGATCTATTTGCGCTTCGATGGAAACTTTCCCACACAACTGGCTGAAAGGATGAAGCGTAAGATTGATGAACGAACAACTACTGGTCCTGGTAGGAGTATGATGGACAGCGAAGTTTCCAGTAGCTGTTCAATTCAACCTACTGAAGTAGATGAGTTAGGTATATTAATTTTTATGCTGACTAAAGGAACTATAGTTACATTATGTTTATTACTGTTGCAGAATCTGGAGTGGATGATACACAAACATGTGCACTATCAATTTTTTGTGGTATGTACATACACAGCCATAATAATAATATTATTATTATCATGATATATAGTCTAATAATAATGTTATAATTATTATTACATCGGTAGGACCATGCTCAAAGACGTACACATATTCACGTCGTCTTCCTCCTAAACCAGGTGCTCTGTGCTCATTAATTGAAGGTATCAGAAGCAAAGATGTAAGTGCATAATATAGTTACTATTTTTGCTGCATGACATTGTATTATTATGATTATAAACTTTTCTCAATAATAGAGCTCTTACAATAGTATAAATATCATTGGGATGGCTGGGATCCCCAAAGGACAAGAGACTTTGATTCACTTGAGATTTGTCAGTGATCTTGAATTGCCAAGAAGTTGGAGACGGGACTTTAACAGTATAAAGGTCTGCTAAAATTTAATGAGGATAATGATCAGTAGATTACTCTCCTCAGCTGTACATCGATCATTCTTAGAGTACTTATTATACGTATGAACACAGATGTTAAATGCTGTTTAGAGCAGCGCTAGCCATATGCATGATCTATATACCCTTATTAAATTTATGTCACTGACACAAATCAATCTGGTTATCATAATTATGGAAAAAGCAGGTGTTCTTTATTAAATATTAGTATTACCCAGTATATTATTATATTCTAATAATTATTGTTATCAAGATTTTTAAATCTGCATACCCTATCATGTTGCATTGTCTAGTATGCATTGTTATCTAACTTGCATGCATGGCACTCGCGATCTGATCAGTGTTGGCATGTTCACAAATCGATATTCCCACAACCTGCATGACTAGCTAACTAGCTAACCACTATAGTAAGATAGTGAACCTGCAGTTACTTAGGCTGATTTTTATCGTGGCCTATGTTTAATAAAAATCAGAAGTGTCAGGTACTCAACTATAATGGGTATTAACTCGGGCCTGCAAGTACCTATGCCTATTAATGTTCAGCATAATGTCATTATTAATACTCATGATAATAATAACTAAAATTATAATGGAAATATTCCTATTAGCTATTATTATGTATCTAAGAACAGCAGCTGTTTAATCATGCATGTAGCCATTAGCTGTTTTGAAGTATATGATCCGCTAGATGATGGAGCCCAATCTCTTTAAGAGCATGTGCCACATTTCTCCAAGTCAACTGACCATAATGATTCATCAGCCAGTAGTCCAGCACCTCAACTATACACTGGTTAGGAGGGTAGTCTTTACACCTCTCCAGGATCTCACTGGGCACACCGACTATGACACCGAACTTGTACCAATGAGGAGTGACATCATTGAATCAACAGGTTATCCAGATCAGGATGTTTATCTAGTGTATACAGACAAACTGTAAGATTATTCTCCCTATCTGTAACTGTTACACACCAATAAGCTCTCATCAAAATTAATAATTCTGCTAATATGGGCACCCATGATCTTGTCATTATTGTACGCATTATTATACTGTATCAGTTAACATTAAAAGCCCGTAGTTGAGGCTATACATGGAGTGGGTCACATGTACACACGCTGTTGAAGTGTGTATGAACGATCATGAAGCTGCTGTATACGCTATACATTATTATGATCTCCATGTATTATCCAGCATTCCCAAAACCTAGCTGGATGGGCTAGCTCACCTGCAGCTGGTTTTGAATCAGCGCTGACAGTTTGCTTTACTTCAGCATACTCCACTTTGTCATCACAAGGTGGAACTAGAATCATCTGAGTGTTTTCTTGAGAATTAGATCCTACTTGTAACAAATACTGTGATCTGATTGGTTAAACTGAAGTATCTATCCTTCATAGAAAATCATGTAAGCTCTGTAGAAAATCATGTAAAGCTCTGTAGAAAATCTTGTAAATTTTCTTGCCTATGGTTAAGGTTGTTGCTAGGCAGCAGTTTATGTGTCTAGCTTTTGGGCATTGTTGCTAGGATCTAAACATGTTAGACGCTGCTTAGTCGGTTTCTACGTGATTTAGAAGACCTCAGGGCTCAGTAGAACCCTCGCTTCGCTCAGGATTCTACCTAGAGCCCTTCGGTCTTCTAAATCACGTAGAAACCTCCTAAACAGTGTCTAACTATTATATAGTGCTCGTATACCTAATACGTGCTGTATTTTGATTTGTACCTTCTCCACTGTGAACTGTTTTTAACTTTTTCACTACCACAAATATCATGACAAAGAGTACTCCCAAAAGAGCGATAATGATAACTGTAGCAATAACTGCTGTAGCTATGACAGTTCCAAGCATGGATCCTGAGTTACCACCTATGAGAAAAATTAAGTCTCACACATGCATGTACACATGCAATCTGGCATATTCGATATTACAATACCCAAAAAGAGGGTGGTTCCCTCAATTAGAACAGTGAATGTTCCATTGCTGGCAGTGACAGTGAAGCAATACTCTTCTCGTGGTCGAAACTGTTCAGAATCATTGAAGAGAAACAAAAGTACTACATTACCAGAAGTGCTTGTATTGGTAGTAAACTTTCTCTGATTTTGTGATTTGCAATTTTCCCTAGAGGGCCCGTACTCCATACTACAATATTTTTCACAGATTTCAGTTTGTTGATGGAAAGAGCAGGTGACCATTTTTGAAGTAAAATCAACTAATACGTCCACAAACTGATCACTCCTTCCTCAAGTTTAAGTGTACAGAGAATGATACAGAAACACTGTAATGATAATAATATTATTATGCAAACCTGGTATGGTTACTGAATTCGATGGTAGTCCATTTCCTAGTACGTTAGTTCCTATGCACAATTAGAGTGAACTAAAACCATTAATTTTAGTGTCAATGCTAGGATGATTAAGTCGTATACTTGACAAGGGCGGCAGAAGCAGTATGGCTGGTGTGGCATTTGCCATATATACCACTTTTTTCATGGACAGGCAATGCCATACCACATTTTTAATAGCTGCTGCCGCTATGCCACTAGCTAGCTAATACTTTCCTGACCTTGAAATAGCTGTAGCTTGGCTGTAGCAATGAGCAGGTCACATCTTTCCCTTTCCACTACTAGTAGCTAGCTAGTATTGCCACGGTCATGACAGATGCAGTTTGGCTTGAACATGATGCCAATGATTCGCAACTTACCCTGCCATGCCCACTTTTGTCAAAATATTAAAGAGCATTCGTTTAAAGCATGTTTATGATGTTATACTGTGCCTTTGTAATGGCAGGCTTGCCACACCACTATTCTCAACCTTCTGCCACCCCTGCATGACCACACCAATGCAAACAGCTATGGTCATGACTGGTCTTAGTTAACCAATTAATTTTCATCATTTTAATACCTGATACTGTCACAGTGATATTATCTGATGATAAGGGAGATATTGAGGGAGATATTTGATCGTCATATTCACAAGTTCCATTCACACAAGATTCCATGACTGATATTACACTAACTTCGGTATTGTATAATATGCGGACATCAGAGTGTGAATTAACGGTGTAGTTGATTGTGTAGGAAATAGACGAACCATCTACTCCATTAGCAATGTCGAACATTTCCTAAATTGCGGTATTGTAATCAATAAAATAGAGATTATAAACGTTGGGTCTTACTGTTTCATTAAATCTTGTTGTGAGCCTCAGTAAAGTTTTGCTGTTGTAGGAGTATGTTGGGATAACATTGATTTTGGGTGAGTTGGGTGCTTTTGAAAATATATCACATTCATAATTATTATAGTTTATAGCACAAATGAGACATACCTCTAAGAGTTACTTGAACATTTCCACTTTCATTTCCAGTGATGTTATGACACACCACTGTCTGTACTGATAATAGACACACTTGATCATACATGTCTAAGGAGAAACCAGTACAAGTAACAGTGGTATCGTTTGTGACATTAGGGCAGTGACCGCAGTTGGACGCATTAATGAGGTAGTGAACAGCTTCACATGAAGGCTCAACTGGTTCCCATCGGAATACTAATTGACTAGCGTTTGCTTCCGTAAGATAAATATCTTTCAGTGGTGGAAAAGGATCTGCAAAGAATAGGATACTTTACTAAGTAAAATTTCTTTATCACAAGCTAGTCATCCTATACCTGTTGTAAGAGTTAGCCTTGAGGAGCCAATGAGATTTAAAGCAGCCCCTGAAATGTCATGAGAGCAGCTGATATTCATGCCAATCACTTCAGCACTGACTGAAACAGTGAGCTGTGATATGTAGGTGTCATTCTCGGCTCTGATAGCACGTCCAACTATTGCTCCACTATTGCAGGTTACCGTTGTTTCAGTGTCAAATCTACTATGAAAGAAGGATATCTCATTGCCTATAGCAGGGCAATTGAATGCAGGTCCTCTCCAGACTGTAACTCCTGGACCACTTCCAGTGATTCTGCACTCATATACCTGATCATATCCTTCACAGGTACAGTTACTAATTGCTGTCAGCGTATTTTCTCCTGACAATGATGCACATGTACCATTGAGTCAATGAATTTTAACACTATAAACTCTTTATCTATTTATACTCATTCTTACCAAAACTCAATGTCATAGTGTGGAAGACTGTGATAATAACTACACGGATTGTTGATTCCTTCCTGGTCTATAGAAGCTATGATCTAAAATTAGAACATAATAATTAAGATCTTACCATTATTTTATC
This sequence comes from Cliona cf. orientalis, assembly GCA_963930775.1. Lineage (NCBI taxonomy): Eukaryota > Metazoa > Porifera > Demospongiae > Clionaida > Clionaidae > Cliona > Cliona cf. orientalis. The sequence goes on from OZ005690.1 coordinate 2,424,406, forward strand.
CTTTCTATATATGGAAGACTGTCACCTCTGACAGCAGTAGAAGCTGCTATGCTTACAACTACAGAATATTAACAGTAGCACCGTTAATGAGTGACAATCATTAGCATAGCTATCACTGTGTGAAGCACCTCTGCCAGCAGCTAGCTACATATACAGCCATCTCCGATTTCAATGAAATAATCACGAGATAGTAATATCCATGACCTTATTTAGGCAATACTACTTATAATCCTCTATGGATCATGTGATAATTATTTTGCAGATGGATCGCTTGACTCCTGCTGGAAGACTCTCTTGATAATCACTTGATTTTCACTAAAAATGTAGTTTGATGGCTTGACCGATGCCAGAAATTGTCGTTGATTTCTTGATCAGTTTATAGTTTACTGAGGTGAATGCCGACTTTTTATAGTATACGGAGGTGAACAGGATCAAAATGTATGAAATCATTTCCACTATGCCTTAGGTGCTGTGTAGCAGTAGTTTTGATAGTACGTGGTAAGGCAAAATAATGAGGCTCTCTCTCTCTCTCTCTCTCTCTCTCTCTCTCTCTCTCTCTCTCTCTCTCTCTCTGTGCACCATGAAAATTTCTACTTACTATGTCACATGACATCGTTTGTGGGTGTGACCTTACATACTGCACACAAGAAGATCATAGTTACTATTTTGCTGCATGTATAATATATACACTTTTTCTTGATAATAGACCTTTTATAATATCATTGGGATAGCTGGGATCCCCAAAGGACAAGATACTTTGATTCACTTGATTGTCAGTGACCTTGAATTGCCAAGAAATTGGAGACAGAACTTTAACAGTATAAAGGTCTGATAATAATCAGCAGATTACTCTCCTCAATACATCAATCATTCTTAGAGTACATATACATATGAACACGGATGTTAAATGCTGCTTAGAGCAGCGCTATATAGCCATAATATCTACACTCATTATTACGTCCAGAGTCCCAATTAGAAACAAAGAATTCGGCTCTCGCTATGATGAAATTGTGATGAAATGATGATGAAATGATGATGAAACCTATGATGAAACTTATGATGTAATTCCTGTGAAACTGTTTCAAAATGTTTAGCGCGCATGAAAGGTTGTTGGGACCCAGAATTCGAACCTAGCGTAGAAGACATCGTGGACTATCGATGAGATATGGCGATTTTCTCGGTTCGCTTTCTTTGGCGAGCTCGCACTCGGGGGGATTTCCCTATTCAGTCGAGCACATGGGGGTGAAGGTCAACCGGCTCAAGCCGCGCGCCCCAATATTGTACGCGTATACGGAGCATGCGCAGTTTGTCGATGTGTCCTGGTTCGAATTTATGGCGGCGTATTCATGAGGGACTCTGGACGTAGTCTCTAAGTTGTTCATTATCTCCCCAGTAGCAATTTACTTTTCTGTGGTTATGAGGTAATTATAGTGTAATTATGGTGAAACCTATGGTGTAATCTCTTAGGTAATCTATGAGGTAATTATGAGAAAATTCAGGGCCTCGCTGGAGCCTTTCTGAGACTTGAAAATCAGTAAATATGTAGAGTATCTTACGCGTGTATCCAGCGAATAGATTACAAGCTGAGCGCTACTTTCTCTGAGAAGTACTGTTGGTTGAACTTCACGAGTTTTCTTGGCTTACGTAATGCCATGGATAAATAAAGCTAGCCTTGCGCTATATATAGCACGCATCACTGCCATAAGGGGCTGGCCCGCGCGCGACTGCAGCAGCGTGACCAACCTGAACTTCGGAAGGAATACTGTGTTGTCGAGTTCGTCTCTGTGATTGAAGCATCGAAACTTGTCGCTATCAAGGTTGAGAGTCGATCTTAGACGCCATCTCCATGATTTCTGGGGCCAGCATCGATCGAGTGTACGCATTCTATTGACGACCTTTTACCACATGCACCATTACACTGTGCAGCTATACTGGGGAGATGGTCAAGTGTTCATTAAAATTTAATTTATGTCACTGACACAAATCAATCTGGTTATCATAATGGTGGAAAAGGCAGGTGTTCTATTCCAGTATCATCGTTTTTAAATCTGCATACCCTATCATGTTGCATTGTCTAATAATTATTGTGCGCACTAGTGATCTGATCAGTACGTGTTGGCATGCTCACAAATCAATATTCCCACCACCTGCATGACTAGCTAGCTAATTACCACTAGTAAGAGGCCATGCAACTCTATAGATTGGAATCTTACACAGATAGTGGACCTGCAGCTGGTAGCCAAACACAAAAATAATGAATGCACAGGAGTGCAAAACCCTCACCGCTACATGCATGCATGACTCATGCACATGTAGATCTATAGTAGCTAGCTAGCATATCTCAGTGTGTATGCCTGCTCAATAAGGAGTATTGAACTAGATACATACTACCATAATATTGTTATGGTAGTATGTATCTAGTTCAATACTGCATACATACCCTGTCACTATAATAGCTGAAAGCCTCTGTGACTACTTTAGGCGTGACAAACTAAATTCACAGTTTATCGTCACAAAGATTTCGATTTTGCATGCGGGCGGGCGGTCATTTTTCATATTTCAAACTAGTAGAGAGTGCTGGAAAGCTATGCTCGAACCTCGAAATCGCCGACGCCCCGCCCTCTAATTAACGCGATCGGTGGGTGGGGCTCAAAGTGCCATATGTTTACTGTATTGAATATGAAATCTGAAAAATTTTGAGAAAATCTGAAAATCCATGCGGGCGGTGACGATAAACAGCGAATTCAGTTTGCCCCGCCTTAACTCAATTATGCACTTGAGAGCCACTGCCTGTTTACACTGTCACTGCACTGACAACTGACCAGCAAGGCACAGAATGGCAACCACAGCTGCACACTACTATACCACTGGGCAGGACCTAACGTGACCACTCTTCCTGGTAATCCTCAGATGCGTACTTTCTCCCAGACGACCCTTACCATACGGACGGACAAACGGACGGACAAACAGACGGACAAACGGACGGACGGACAAAAATCGCCAAACGATTGCAGTAACCCTCCGCCTACGCTTTGCGGCGAGGGTTAATAATTGCGTTATTGAGGACAAAGCATGAGCTCTCTATATTGCCGCTACCACTGTCACTAAGTAGCTATGTACATGTGTAGAAAATAACATATGCCTGCGCAGGCATATCTCTTACAAATAGTATTCATGATCACTTAGGTTGATTTTTATTGTGGCCTATGTTTAATAAAAATCGGAAGTGTCAGGTGCTCAACTACACTGGTGGTATTAACTCAGGCCTGCAAGCATCTATGCCTATTAATGTTCAGCACAATATTATTATCATTATTCAATAGAAGTAATATTCCTATTAGCTAAGTATCTAAGAACAGCAGCTGTTTAATCATGTATGTAGCCATTAGCTGTCTTGAAATATGTGATCCGCTAGATGATGAAGCCCAATCTCTTTAAGAGCATGTGCCACAATCCTCCAAGTCAACTGACCACGATAATTCATCAGCCAGTAGTCCAGCACCTCCACTATACACTGGTGGGGAGGGTAGTCCCTACACTTTTCCAGGATCTCGCTGGGCACACCGACTACGACACCAAACTCGTACCAATGAGGGGTGACATCATCCCGAAGTTGAATCAGCAGGCTATCCAGATCAGGATGTTTATCTAGTAAAAGTAAACTGTAAGAATCTGTAACTATTAATTGTACACTGATAAGCTCTCATATAAAAATAAATAATTGTGCTAATATGGGCACCCCCATGCATGATCCTATCATAATAATCAGTTAAAATTCTAAAAAGAGAATCAAAAGGCTATAATATATAGTTTGAGGCTATACATGTAGTGGGTCACACACACTCAGTCTGTTGGAGCATGTATGAAAGATCATGAAGCTGCTGTATACATGTATAGTTATACATTATTATGATCTCCATGTATCATCCGGCATTCCCAAAACCTGGACGGGCTCACCTGCAGCTGGTTTTGAATCAGCACTGACAGTTTGCTTTACTTCAGCATACTCCACTTTGTCATCACAAGGTGGCACTAGAATCATCTGACTGTTTTCTTGAGAAGTAGTGCTTGGACCAATATCAATATAGACTGGGTCGGGAACAGGCATAGTTTGGGACTCAGGTGGCTGAAATAGAAATTGACAGTGAAAATTTACAAACATCAGTGATATAAGATAGCTATGCATACAGATAAATGTATTATCATAATAATAAAATTTAATAATAGAGCTTGTATTAATTTACCTCATCCCAAACTGACTGAAGTAAGCTATAGATTCCAATTCCCTGTAGCCATAGATGTAAACAACAAACATGTTGGCGTGAATGATCTAATAAAAACAGCTCACTTGTTCATTAAGGCCTTGTGGTTCCACTTCACTGTTAGCAGGCCTACAATATGAAAGTTTACTTATTTGCTGCAATGCTAACAATAATATAATAATGTTATTATTAATTTGTTCAAGTTTGCTATACCTATGTGTTGTATTTTGATTAGTAACCTGAACTTCTCCACTATGAACTGTTTTCAACTTTTTCACTATCACAAATATCATGGCAAAGAGTACTCCCAAAAGAGTGATAATGATAACTGCAGCAATAACAGCTGTAGCTATAACAGTTCCAAGCATGGATCCTGAACTACCACCAGTCCATGTATCTATCAACAAAAAAATAAATCTCACACATGCCACGGTACACAATGTCATGCAATCATAATATTCGATATTACGATACCCAAAACGAGGGTGGTTCCCTCAATTAGAACAGTGAATGTTCCATTGCTGGCAGTGACTGTGAAACAATACTCTTCTCGTGGTTGAAAGTGTTCAGAATCATTGAAGGGAAACAAAAGTACTGCGCTACCAGAAGTGGTTGTATTGGTAGTAAACTTTCTCTGATTTTGTGATTTGCAGTTTTCTCTAGAGAGCCCGTACTCAATACTACAATATTTTTCACAGTTTTCTGTTTGTTGATGGAAAATGCAGGTGACCACTTTTGAAGCAAAATCAACTGATACGTCCACAAACTGATCACTATTCCCTAAAATTTAAGTATACAGAGAATATTATACTAATGAATCAGATACAGAAACACCGTAATTATGTGAACCTGGTATGGTCACTGAATTCGATGGTAGTCCACTTCCTAATACGTTAGTTCCTATGCACAATTAGAGTGAACTAAACCATTTAGGGTTAATGCTAGGATGAGTCGTACATGACCACACCAATACAAACACCTAATAATATAATTGTGACTCCCACTTAATTTTGATACCTGATACAGTCACAGTGATATTATTATCTGATGATAAGCTTAAGAGAGAAGTTGAGGGAGATACTTGATCCTGATCATATTCACAGGTTCCATTCACACAAGATTGACATGATATTACTTCATTGTAGAAGCGGAAACCAGAGTGTGAATTAATGGTGTAGTTGATTGTGTATGAAATAGGCGAACCATCTACTCCATTAGCAATATTGAACATTTCCTAAATTTTGGTATTATAATCAATAGCTATAGAGATTACAAACTTGGGATCTTACTGTTTCATTAAATCTTGTTGTGAGCCTCAGTAAAGTTTTGCTGTTGTAGGAGTATGTTGGGATAACATCAATTTCAGGGGAATCCGGTGCTTTTGAAAATGCATCACATTTATAATTATTATAGTTTACAGCAAAAATGAGAAATACCTCTAAGAGTTACTTGAACGTTTCCACTTTCATTTCCAGTGATATTGTGACACACTATTGTCCGTACTGATAATAGACACACTTGATCATACATGTCTAAGGAGAAACCAGTACAAGTGACAGTGGTATCATTCATGACATTAGGGCAGTGACCGCAGTTGGACGCATTAATGAGGTAGTGAACAGCTTCACATGAAGGCTCAACTGGTTCCCATCGGAACACTAATTGACTAGCATTTGCTTCCGTAAGATAAATATTTTTCGGTGGTGGAAAAGGATCTGCAAAGAATAGTATACTGAAGTTTCTTTTTCACAAGCTATAGTCATCCTATAGATTAACATTACCTGTTGTGAGAGTTATCCTTATGAGATTTTCAGCAGCTCCCGGAATATCATGAAAGCAGCTGATACTCATGCCAATCATTTCAGGACTCACTGAAACAGTGAGCTGTGATATGTAGGTGTCATTCTCGGCTCTGATAGCACATCCAACTATTGCCCCACTATTGCAGGTTAACGTTGTTTCAATGTTAAAGAAGGTTATCTCATTGCTTGTAGCAGGGCAGTTGAATGCAGATCCTCTCCAGACTATAACTCCACTTCCAGTGACTCTGCACTCATACACCTGATCATATCCTTCACAGGTACAGTTACTAATTGCTGTTAGCACATTTTCTCCTGAAAATACCAGTCAATGAGTTCCAACACTATGCTATTTAGCTATTACTCATTCTTACCAAAGCTCATCGTCATGGTGTGGAAGACTGTGATAATAATTACAATTGCTGATTCCTTCCTGGTCTATAGAACTGATAGCTGTGAGTATTAAAATCAGAACATAATTATGGTCTTACCATTATTTTCATGTTATGTGCTCTAGCTCTCAACGGTAAAGTTGACTGTCACCTCTGACAGAATATTAATTTTTAGCAGCATAACATTGACGAGTGACGATCTTTACCGTATCACTGTTGCAGTCAACTGAGTCAATCCAGCACCTGCAGCTAGCTACACAGCCATCTTCATGAAATATTCATGAGACGGTGATTTAATATCCATGACCTTATTTAGGCAATACTATTTATAGCCCTCTATGGATCATGTGATCAATATCCTTGTTTTTTTAAATAATTATTATTTAGTAACTCAATTAATATTCATATTCAGTTTCATACACCCTTGAACTCGAGTCGAAGCATACAAAACACACAACAGTTAGCTACTGCTGATGGTTGAGGCTACACTTCATACGTCATACAAAACCAAAAACCATAAACTGTTTACTGTGTGGTGCAAGTGTTGGTTTGAAAACAAAAACTTCAGTCACCAGCTAGTTAGCTAGTTAGCTGAGCTGCTTAAAATTCATTTATTGAAGAATCCTGAAAATGAAGCATATGCAGTATTCTGTCCTGTATCAATGGTGTTGGTAGGAGAAGAGGCTGGCTTCTGAGGCCGAGGAGCCATGGCCATGTGCACGTATTCTAGCTCTTCGTAGATGGCTGGCTGCTCAATTGTTTTGGCTTTTAGACGCTCTAGATCCACTTGAAGACGTTTTCTTGATCTGACCAAGATTATGGTGATGACAACGAATGTAATGGTGATGATAATTATTATCATTGTCATTACTCCCATTGCTGCTCCAAATGGTAGCATTCCAATCGTGAATTCGAACTTTGATGTTGATACTGAAATACCTATAATGTGAGCAAACAATAATAACATTATTGATTTTTATCCGAAAAAAAAGCATCAAGATAGCTACGTATCAATCAAGATAACAGCCTAAGTTTGCATTGTGACCAAGAAACTGAGGAAATCCATTAATAATAATTATTATTTCTCCACCACCCCTCATTCACACATGTATGCACCATGATAGTGAAACCATTAAATATAACGTGTGTACATGGTGCGAAAAATGTCAGATGCATGTAGCTATTATTAAATATAGCTACCTTTTGTGAGCATTGATCCTTCTACTAAAACAGTGTGTGTTCCATTGCTGGCAGTGGCAATGAAACAGCATTCCTTTTGTGATTGATCATGAAGGTGATTATATTCAGGAAATCCAAGGTACACCTTATCAGATGAACCTTTACTGCTCTGATGTGAAAACATCGTGCAAGTTTCAGTTGGGACTCCATAGGCAATACTGCAGGTCTTTTCATTTGTTGATTTGGGCTGGTTAAGGAACAAACAGGTAGCAATATTTGAAGCCGGATCGAAGGAAAAGTCAACAAACTGATTTGTTACTCCTGTGAGATTTAAATTTAAGTACAAACAGCTCAAATATAAACTTCTATTCCTAATTATTGTCATACGTAAACACAATGAAATTTGCTTACAATAGTGCACCTCTATGTACCTGATACTGAGATTGGGGAAGATAATAATCCACTTCCCAGTCTGTTAGTCCCTGCAGCTTGTACTGAAATTTCGGTTGTATCTGGACACGATGAAGATGACAGTTCAAGCTTGTGTTCACAAGTACCGTTCGCACATGATGCCGCTGACACAGTAGCAGATGCACAGGCTGTACCAGTAATAGAATCGGTGTACGTAACTGTGTACGATGAGGTAGATCCATCTATTCCATCAGAGATATTAAGTGGTTCCTACACAATAATAATATTATCATCGTATGACAAAACTAAAAATTAAATGATAATCTAATATTTGATTTAGCTAGTATCTATACCAGTTCATTGAATTGTGTTGTCAATGCAGTCAGTCTTTTAGTTTTGTGTGAATATGTTGGGATGACATTGATCACTGGAGCACTGGGAGCTGCATTGTAAATAATTATCGAATTCGTCAAACATAATATTATTAAAATTAATAATATTTACTTTGATCTCTTTTAAATTTATAATGTTAAAAGAGATCAAATTAAGTAAATATGAGAACTTACTTCTTAATGCCACTTGAACCCTTCTACTTTCATTTCCAACAATATTGTTGCACACAACTGACCGTACAGCAAACGTACACATTGGATCGTTTGTAAGTGGTCTAATAATATTATTGTGACAAGTGACTGTGGTATTGTTAGTGACATTGGCACAGTGGCCACAGTTGGATGAAATGATGAGATAGTGAATGGTGTTGCAGGTAGAGAAAACAGGACTCCAATTAAAAGTCATATGGGTGGAATTTATTTCCACTAGATGAATCTCACTTGGTGGTGGTGGTGGGACTGTTGTCAATAAAAAAATTAATAATTAACTCCTAGTAGTACGGGTATCCCATGACTGTATGTATAATTATACCTCTTGAAAGGGTTAATATTGAGGAGCCAATGAGCTCTGCGGCTCCACTAGGTCTATCATGAAAGCAGCTGATGTTCATGCCAATCATTTCAGCGCTCACTGAAACAGTGAGCTGTGATATGTAGGTATTATTCTCGGCTCTGATAACACGTCCAAGTATTGCTCCACCATTGCAGCTTGCTTCAATGCCAGATCTAGAGCTACCATGAAGGATGTGTATCTCATTGCCTGTAGCAGGGCAGTTGAATGCAGATCCTCTCCAGACTGTAACTCCACTTCCAGTGACTCTGCACTCATACACCTGATCATATCCTTCACAGGCACAACTATTTACTGCGACCAAGGCACTATTACTCCCCATTGCATAATCTGAAATAATATACCACTATAAAAACTATATCATTGAAAGAACCAAATTATTTTGTCTTACTGAAGTGACTGACACAGAAGATTAAAGTACTGAGCAGTACAGCAGATTCTTGTTTCCTCTACATTATGCAAATTTATATAGTGAGACAAGAACTAAGTTATAAAATTAGTAATTATTATGATGCATCGATCTATTAACATACCATGATCAATAACTAGAGCTATTCCTCCTGTGATTAAACCTTCAAAAGTAGCTATGCATGAATGGGCTCAAACATTTCACCGACGCTCTTTTATAGCTACTAAAATTTAATGTGAAGGCCTATGCCAACCTTGGCGCACGTGTAGTCTCGTCACCAGACCCCACCCTAATGGGTGGGGTCTGCATCTGGTGGCCGTACCTGTACTTAGTCTATTGCACTTCATTGATACTTTTGTTATCGCTGGACGATCATGGTAAGTCCCTGCCGTCTATTATTTATTGCACATGTGTTTATCAAACAAGTCAGCATGATAAGACTGCTATCCATGTTTACTCGCGCGAGCTCCACCCGCTCAGCAGGCTTGCGGTCTGCAGCTGCCAGGAGCTTATAATTATGCTTGTACGTACCTGCTAGCCCCTCGATGAAACGTGTGACAAAATTAACACGTAACCTCATCCCAGGGAGAGCTGGAGCCAGGAAAGAGAATTAAGCTGGTAGCTAGCTAGCCATGTTGTGCACATTGAAAAGATCGGGGTGCCTGGGGACGAGGCCGCAGTCAGTGGACCTAACCTTCATACACCAAAGGTCCTGCATGGGTACAAGAGTATTGTGCACCTGACCAGATGTTATCAGATTCTCTTTCCTCTAGAGAACCAGCATGAAGATGTGGCTAAACAATATTATTAATTTTAATTTTTTCGGATTAATTGCAGCATTCTGTATATGGACTGGCCATTGTGACCTTTTTCATTATTGCTCTAGTAGTACAAGGTAAGTTTAGCTAGACTCAGTACCTGCATTGCTTATGGATTATGGATAAGCATCATTGCCATCATCAGGAAAAGGATGAGTGTATCTGAGTGCCCAATAATAATATAATTACATGTATGCCATGGTACATGCACTCTGGTAAATGCCACAGTCCACCTAATGAACCATTAATTGCCCCTCATACATACACATCACATTATGCATTGTGAGATTGTAGATTTCCTTACAGTGAATTCATTACTGGAATCTGGACGGCTTATCAAGACAGACTCCTGTACTTGTCCTGAAGGAATCATTACCTATCAATGTACAATTGACGTAAGTCAACCCGGAGGTTTCACGATCTGGAATGGAACAGCATTCAGCTGTGGCCCATTTAACCATATCCTCTTGCGTCACAACTCATTCAATTCTTCAACGGGAGCATTTGGATCTTGTAACGATGGGATAATATCAGGGCAGAGCTTGGGAGTCAGCTCTGATGGAACTTATGTCTATACTTCACAACTACAAGTGAATATCACCAATAGCTCGAGATCGGGACTGGTTGGAAGGACAGTGCAATGCGTGTACAGCCCTGATGCAACTATCTTCAATGTCATCAATTCGACAACAATTGCGATAACAGGTAATAGCCCTGTATATGAAACAGGTGCTTGCTTAAACATATGCAACTCTAACAAATTTCACTACTCTCAGAGCTGAGAGAGAGAGAGAGAGAAATGGGAAGAGAGAGAGACTCGAATTTCTATTCCGTATTATTCCCTGTATTGCTCTTCACATTATAGATCCTCTTCCACCACCAAACAATGTTCAATTGACACATGTGACGTCAAATCAGCTTACATTCAATTGGAGCTCGGTACAGCCAGATTGCTCAACTCTTCAGTACCGCATTGAGTCAAACTGTGGCACCTGTGTCAATCAACAACCAACTAGTATGCTAATATCTTCTGCTACATGTTCTTTTGAGCTACCAATAAACTCTAATGATGTATGCAATTTTGCCGTTCAAAGTACCATCTGTGCCAATAGCATCATAGGTAGTTTGAGTACTCCTATTAGAGTTACTCTGAAACGTAAGTTGACTATCATTAACACATTGATATTATTATTACTAACTGTATTATAGTTCCTGATTCACCAATGATTCAGTCAGTGATACCCACATACAACAAGGAAACTAAATCGTTGATCAATGCTGAAGTAATTTTTGCTGATGTGGTAAGCTAAAATTAATGACCCTAAGTAGTATTACCCTATACCCCTTTAAAGGTCATCAGATAACTGCATTCATTAGTTTACACATATTTGAATATTATACCAAATTTAATTGACCATGAATAATTTGTGTGCATTGTTATTGTGCAGGGTTCATTCAACATATCAAGGAGTATTGACGGCGCTGCCCTCTATTATGTGATAAATTTCATTGATTCCAACCCACGCGTGTGCGGTTCATCCAACATTTCGGCATCCTCCTGTGATGAGAATAGGATTTGCACTGTTTCACTTATTGATCTAACAGATTGTTCTCAGGATGGGAAAATCAATCTTTCTCTATCAGCCTTTAACTTACTTGGAGGGGGTCAAGCCACCAACTACAGCATAGGTACATGTGCATATTAATAACTAATCAAAAATTTTAATAGCTATGGATTGAGCGTTAATTTTATGACTTTTGATCATCGGATGTGCATTATTCCAGATGGCACCAATCAGTACTTTGATGTGTTGTTTGAGTCAGCAACAAGAGTCGTTTGCAATTTTCATGATCCGCCAGAAAATCAATTCCTAAGAAATAAATCATGCAATATTACGTATGGACCTTGTGGGCAAGCATCATCCACCACAATGACTGCGCAAAACATGATATCGTCTGATTCTCTGACGGTGGTCATCGACTTGCAGTCACAGTTAGCTAATGGATACTGCTACACAGTCACCGCCAGTAATGGTGCTTCATCCACTGTCAAGATACAGGGAATGTTTAGTGAGTAGCTACACCTGTCAATTCATCTGTTTACCATTTTATCTGTAGCTATATTAGTTACTATGGTTTGCCTGCATGAGCAGGGTTAATTGCCCATTAAGTTTGGGATTGGTATAAATACTACTGAATTTTTCATGCATGTGGCTATCATGATTATGATGAGCTATTTAGAATGACATAAGCAGCTTATAAGCTTAGATCTACCAGGTGGCTGCCAGTGCATACATGAACTTACAAATTTTCATATTAATTTTACGCAGATTTTGTTGTTTTTTTTTCCATAGCTGATTCTCAAGGAACTAGAACTGTTGCAATAGCCGTTGGTGTTGTCGTTCCAGTACTGGTGATAATTATCACTCTCGCTATTGTAATCATCGCAGTCATTACTACAAGAAAATATCGAAGACAAAGAGGATCTGGTATGGGATAGCAATAATTGAAGGACTCAGAACCAGATGCAGCATTGAGATACCGTAGCCACCCTTAATGAGCTCCTATAACTTTATATACGGTTTAACAACTTAGAGTAGAGCCACTAGTCTAAGAGTGCATTGGTGCATTCATTGAGCTGTTTAGACAATTTCTTACGTATAATTATTCAGTTTGGAGTCATAACCTTCCTTGCCATGCATTATGCAGGTAGACAAGAAGTCCACAAGAGGTTATTAGATGACACCGATTCAGGAGATAATGTTATTTCTCCACACATCATTTATGATCTTGAAGACAGGCCTGAGAAACTCACTGAATCATTGAGAATTCTCAGTCAGGTTAATATTACACCATGCTCCAGTGTATCCTCTTATGTTGTATAAATGGAACTTTTTTTGTTTTAGAATGATGTAAATATTAAGAACATCAAGATTTGTCCAAGTGCTAAGGACAAGTCTCGGAGAACCGTCTATGTTGAATGTGATCATAGCCTCGAAGAAGATGTCAAGGAAAAATTGGAGGATGAAACTACACAACTAGGATTACCAGGCACTCTGAGAGTTTCCACACAACCTGAATCAGAGATAATAGAAAAAGATGAAGGTATGTACAGTACGCTGAATTTTCAATACTGATGATATCATTACATATAGATGCTACTTCAAAACGTGTCAAGGAAATTGAGGAAGTGCTCAAGCATGAACCAGGAACCCTCTGTTTGTTGTTAGAGATGTTTCAAGAAGCGGAAGTAAGTAACACAATCATAGATAATGCCGGGATTGGAGATCGGAAGGATCAAGACCCAGTACAGTATTTCCGGGAGGGGGAGGGGAGGGTTAGTCTCGCTAGCCAGACTTCACACTCCAAAGTATTTAGTCAGTTCTGGGTATGTGTATTTACTATGAAGAACAAAATGCTGTGGAATGTGAGGTTCTAGCTCGCGAAACCAGTTATCTGAGTTTTGATAGAAGAGGGACAGAGCACACAACTTCAGCGCAAATAATATTATGCTTCACACATCTGCCTACAATTAATTAATTTTCATGCAGGAATTGCATCACATCAGTATCACTGACATCATCCACGAAGATGTACGTGGGAGAAAGAATTGTAAGAAGGTCATCATTAAATTCATTCCAGAATTATCAAGAACTTGGAAAGATAATTACAACATAAGGCGAAAAGAATGTGATTTTATTGTGTCTGACTCAATGAGCGATGAGAGTACCTCTGAATCATTGTTGTAGCTAGGCTAAGCTAGCTGTGTTTTAAAACCTTCCCTTTGTGTATTAGCGAATGCATACATAGCTAGCTACATAGCTACTACGTAGGATCTGCGTGTATAAAATTTAATTATGTGGATATGCTGTAATAATAGCACCGATGTTATAATTGTACGCATGCGCATTAACAACCCCTGACTAATAATAATTATGTAACGCCAACTAACGGCTCACGCACACGCGCGCAAAGGCTTTTTCATCAGCAATAACGATATTATACATTCAGCTAAAATATTACACATTATAGTTTTTAAGTCAGTATAGCGATCAGATCGATCATTTATTATTCCACCAATCTGCTGCGCTAAGACGGCGAGAAGCTCAACTATACAGCTCAGGTCAAGTTGGACGGGAAGACTGTCATCACAGGAGCCAACACTGGCATTGGACTGGAGACAGCTGTGGACATGGCCAAGAGAAATGCCAGGGTGATTCTTGCCTGTCGCAGTATGGAAAGAGGAGAGACAGCTGCTGTTGAAGTGAGGAAGAGAAGTGGCAACGACAATGCGGTGTTTATTCAGCTGGATCTAGCCTCCCTGGATTCTGTGAGAAAGTTTGCAGCCAAGATCCTTGAAGAAGAGCCTCGAATTGACATCCTCATCAACAATGCTGGCATGATCAGCACCACATACAGAGAGAGTGAAGACGGTTATGAATCCACCTTTGCTGTCAACCACCTTGGTCACTTTCTCCTCACCAATCTCCTTCTTGATCGCCTCAAAGCAGCTCCCTCATGCAGCTAGGATAGTCAACGTTGGTGCCATGCTATACAAACTACATAAGGAGTACAAATTTGATGAGATAAATAGCAAAGATGCTTCCAGATTCAGTGGTATCACCAACAGGGCTTACATTCAGAGCAAGCTAGCCAATGTACTTTTCACCCTGGGGCTACACAAGCGTCTGGAGGGCACCAATGTGACAGTGAATGTGCTTCATCCAGGTGTCATTAAAACAGAGCTTGCGAGGGATGTGCTGCCGAAGATTCCAGCTATTGTTAGGGTGAGTTTCAGTTCAATGATTTCCTTTATGAATGCTATATTTGTGCCAAGCAATATACTGTGCTTAGTATGCTACAGCATAATATGCAAGTAGCATCCTAGATGCCCCATGTTAGACAGCAAGGCTATCGGAGTATAATTTCATCTTTACATCTTAATTGCCAAAATTAATATTGGTTTTGTCTGAGTCCACACACAGTCACTCATTGACACAACAACGAATAATGGACATATTCTATGTATACACAACACACATGCACTCACTATTTAATACAATAATAATTAGTTTAACTTTCTCAGGTGCCACTTCAAGCTGTGATATACCCCTTCATGAAGACGCCATGGTAAGGAGCCCAGACCACCATCTACTGTGTAGTGGCTGAAGAACTGGAGGGAGCCTCGGGACGATACTTTGCCGATCGTCGAGACAAGGGCATCATGACCCAAGCTATCACTGATGAGGCAGTTGAGAGATTGTGGGAGCTAAGCTGCCAGTGGTCAAGGATTAGTAATAACTAGCAAATAATAATTATGATTCTGCATAATTTCAATGCTGCTCATCCACTATACATGTACATCATCAACATTGATTTTGAATAGAGAAGAAGGGTGTGGCTGGCATGGCACCACGCCCACAATACAATTTTAATGCGCATGCGTGCAAAGAATAGCTGTACTTTGACCTGTAGCTCCTGCAAAAATCATGACTAGCTTCGGAGAGGCTGTAGGAAGAATCATGGATACTAGATTGGACGAAATTGGAAGAAAAATCGTGGAAAATCCTTTGCTTTCTGGAGGGATACTAGCAGGAGCAATTGGTGTGTGGGGGGCCTATTGTTTGTTAAGAAGATGGGCGGCCGGAGGTGTGTGTAGGTCCCAGGCTAGGCTGGACGGGAAGACTGTCATCATAACAGGAGCCAACACTGGCATTGGACTGGAGACAGCTGTGGACATGGCCAAGAGAAATTCCAGGGTGATTCTTGCCTGTCGCAGTGTGGAAAGAGGAGAGACAGCTGCTGTTGAAGTGAGGAAGAGAAGTGGCAATGACAATGCGGTGTTTGTTCAACTGGATCTAGCCTCCCTGGATTCCGTGAGAGAGTTTTCAGCCAAGATCCTTGAAGAAGAGCCTCGAATTGACATCCTCATCAACAATGCTGGTGTTATCAGTGGCTTGTACAAAGAAACACCAGACGGATTTGAATCTACCTTTGCCGTCAACCACCTCGGTCACTTTCTCCTCACCAATCTCCTTCTTGATCGCATCAAGGAAGCTCCCTCAGCTAGGATAGTCAACGTTGGTGCCAAGCTTTTCAAAGATGTCAAGAAATTTGATTTTGATAACGTCAACAACAAGGATCCCGCCAGATTTAAGGGAATGTTGAACGTAGCGTACATTCAAAGCAAGCTTGCAAATGTGCTCTTTACGCTGGGCCTGGATAAGCGCTTGAAGGGCACAAACGTGACCGTGAACGTGCTCCATCCTGGTGTTATTCATACGGAGCTACTGCGGGATTATCCTATTACAAAAGTAAGTCAAGATTTCACAGTATCAATAAAATATTCATGATAAAAAAAGTCGAGTATCGTGGCAATTTTTAATCCTTTATACTATTCCCACTTAGCTATAATAATTATTGTTATACTTCTGCAATAATATTATTCATTTCCAATCCAATTCATATTTCAGAGGATCTTCTGTATCATAGCAAGACCATTCCTCAAGACACTCTTAGAGGGATCACAGACCACCATCTACTGTGCTGTCAGCGATGAGATGGAGGGTGTGAGTGGTAAATACCTGTCCGATTGTCAAGATCAAGGCATTCAGACCGAAGCCACTAGTGAGGAAGATGTGGAAAAGTTTTGGCAGCTCAGTTGCCAATTAACTGGACTCAAAGAATAACAACAAAGTACCCCATTGGTCAAAAAATCAATAATTGGTACAAAAGGTTATAATTACAGATATATAGATGTTATGCTCATTTACCACCTACTTTTTGCTGAAGTGTATAATAACTATTGCAAAATTTAATTAAAAATGTAATAGTATACAATACCAGTAACTGATCAGGTACAGTGCAGTACATACAGCATAATAATACTATACATCTACAGTGTGATTATTATATTTCTTCATAGTTGGCATGTTAGGATTTCATCCCCACCATTTCCTTGCTCATCTCCCAGAGCTTATCAGCAGCTTCATCATCATTGGCTTGAGGATTAGTTAACGGTTTGATACGACAGTCGGCCAGGTACTGCCCGGTCACTCCCTCCATCTCCTCACTGACAGCACAGTAGATGGAGGTTTGGGCTCCTTGTTCAACTGTCTTGAAGAAGAAGGGCCGTGCGAGGTTGATTATCACTTTCTGTGAGAGGTTTCACATAAATTAATAATATCAATTTCAGACAATTATAATAACAGGCCAACATAATAATATCACTCATCCAATGACATCCATACATGTAGGGAAAAAATACTGCCCAATTAATCTAGCTACTTAATATCATGAAGAACACCCCACCCCCCCCCCCCCCCCTCCTCTAACCATGCATCTATAGCTACCATATGTTGGGGCATCTCATGATCATCTACTCATAATTATTTTGTTAGGTTTACATACCCAGCCAAAATTTAGGTTTTGACTAAATATGTTGGTATAGATGGCGCCAGGATGAAGTGCATTCACAGTGACTCCAGTTCCCTGTAACTCCTTGGCAAGCTTTCGAGTGAAGAGGATGTTTGCCAGCTTACTTCGACCATAGGCCGTAAGTCGCCCATATGGTCTCTCGGTATTAAGATCATTGAAATCTATCCGTGCACGATGATGTAAAGCTGACGAGACGTTGACTATCCTAGCTGAGGGAGCTTCCTTGATGCGATCAAGAAGGAGATTGGTGAGGAGAAAGTGACCAAGGTGGTTGATGGCAAATGTTAACTCAAATCCATCGGCACTCTTAGTAAAATCATTGCTGACCACACCAGCGTTGTTGATGAGGATGTCAATTCGAGGCTCCTCTTCAAGGATCTTGGCTGCAAACTTTCTCACGGAATCCAGGGAGGCTAGATCCAGCTGAACAAACACCACATTATCATTCCCGCTTCTCTCTTTCACTTCAACGACAGCTCTCTCTCCTCTTTCCACACTGCGACAGGCAAGAATCACCCTGGCATTTCTCTTGGCCAAGTCCACAGCTGTCTCCAGTCCAATACCAGTGTTGCCTCCTGTTATGATGACAGTCTTCCCGTCCAGTTTAATCTGCGTCCAGTTCGCGACGGCTGTCACTCTGGATGCCATACTGAGCTCTAGACTCGTCGTGTATAGCCAACCTATGCGTAGGAGGGGCTGGCGCGCAGGACTAGGCTGTTTAATATTATTACGTATTATGGGCGTGCACATTATTAGTGAATTTATGCTGACGTGTAGCTATAATCTGTCAAGCTGCAAGCTAGCTAGCGCAAGCAGCAATCTTATATAGTCTCGAACCCAGACCCCTCCCTTTTTCGCAGCGCTGGATGTATTGCATCATAGTTGCATCACCAGCATACAAGCACGTGTTGAGCTCGAGACTAGCTAGCTACCCGACGACCTTTACCCACTCTACACGCGAAAATTATATTCCATGCTTTTCGCGTAAATAAATCAACGAAGAGCAGCAGAATTAATGGTGAAGCTCAAATAGAGCATTACTGGTTGCAGTCGGTGGAGTTGATTGATTATCTATATCATCCCATTTGGGCAAAAGACTGTGGTTGCTATAATAATATTATTATAGGCAACTAATAACGTGAAGCATGACATTGTATACCCACATGCCCATCTATTACACGTACACATCATATTATGTAAATTAATAATAATATGGTATTATAATTAGCTTAATTACACCCAGATGGAGGCTGTTAATAATGTTATAATGCTAATATAGCTAGGCAACCACCTACACACCCACTTTTTGCTAAAAAATATTGCAACATGCTGTGTGTACTATGCAAGTCACAATAACAATAGCAACAGTACAATAAATTGCATAACGTCATGGTAGAATAGCATCAGAAGCAAAAATATTATTTCTGTTAGGATTTCATCCCCACCATTTCCTTGCTCATTTCCCAAAGATTATCAGCAGCTTCATCATCGTTGGCTTGAGGATTAGTTAACGGTTTGACACGACAGTCGGCCAGGTACTGCCCGGTCACTCCCTCCATCTCCTCACTGACAGCACAGTAGATGGAGGTTTGGGCTCCTTGTTCAACTGTCTTGAAGAAGAAGGGCCGTGCGAGATTGATTATCACTTTCTACGAGAGATTTCGCATAATATAAAAATTAATATTTAAATTGTCATAACCATGGGCCGACATATTATAAACATAATACCGTTGGTATCACTCATCCAATGGCATCCATGCATGTGGAGAAAAAATACTGCCCATGATTAATTCTAGCTACTTATTATGAAGAACATCCCAACCCCCTCTAAGGCCACTGTAACTTGATTCATTGTTTTCCGTCACCCACCCTGCATGCTTATTTTGTAGCCGCCTCAAAATTCATTAAGCATTGTTGCAAGCCAACTATATATATAGTCATGCTCCTTGTAAACCACACAAAGTTTAGTGGTTACATAATGATATTCATACATAATGAATGACCGCCAGCGTGCATGCTCTCCAGGCATATATATAGGAGAGGACGGGAAACAGTTACCTTGGGGCTACAATAATATTTGCGGGTACAAATTTTTGCAGATTTCGGAAATAGTGCATTTAGCGGGTACTACTCATTTTAACGATTTTATTCGAAAATTATGAAAATTCTAATATTCGCGGGTACAATATTTAGGCAAATTGCTGATTTCACTAAATTTAGTACCCACAAACAAAAGTGTCCCTTAAGGTACAATGGCCTAACCATGGATCTACAGCTAGCTACCATATTATGTTGGGGCATCTCATCTACTCATAATTATTTCATTTATAGGTTTACATACCCAGCCAAAATTCAGAAATATGTTGGTATAGATGGCGCCAGGATGCATGAAGTGCATTCACAGTGACACCAGTTCCCTCTAACTCCTTCGCAAGCTTTCGAGTGAAGAGGATGTTTGCCAGCTTACTTCGACCATACGCCGTAAGTCGCCCATATCGTCTCTCTGAATTAAGATCGTTGAAATCTATCCGTGCACGATGATGTACACTTGATGAGACATTGACTATCCTAGCTGAGGGTGCTTCCTTGATGCGATCAAGAAGGAGATTGGTGAGGAGAAAGTGACCAAGGTGGTTGATGGCAAATGTTAACTCAAATCCATCAGCACTCTTAGTAAAATCATTGCTGACCACACCAGCGTTGTTGATGAGGATGTCAATTCGAGGCTCCTCTTCAAGGATCTTGGCTGCAAACTTTCTTACAGAATCCAGGGAGGCTAGATCCAGCTGAACAAACACTGCATTATCATTCCCGCTTCTCTCTTTCACTTCAACGACAGCTCTCTCTCCTCTTTCCACACTGCGACAGGCAAGAATCACCCTGGCATTTCTCTTGGCCAAGTCCACAGCTGTCTCCAGTCCAACGCCAGTATTGCCTCCTGTTATGATGACAGTCTTCCCGTCCAGTTTAATCTGCGTCCAGTTCGTGACGGCTGTTACTCTGGATGCCATGCTGAGCTCAAGATTCGCTGTATACGATACCGCTATTGAGTGATAACTGGTGATAATTGATATGGGCGTGCACATTAAATAATCGTGAATTTATGCTGACTACGGAGTATACCGGTACGTAGATACACGCGAAAATTATATTTCCTATTTTTTAATTTGCGTAAATAAATCACTGATTGCGAAGAAAACGGAGCTCAAAATGAATAGATCATTGTTAGTAGCTGTTGGTGGAACTGTCTACGTATCATCCCATTTGGATAAGACTGTGGTTGCTAGGCAACTAATGTGATGGTATATTAATAATAATAATATGATAATTTAATTTATAAAAAAAATCCTAGAACGCGAATTTTCTTGCACTAATTAGATCATACATTTTATTAGCATAAACACGGTAAGATAATTGGCTTACACCCAGATGAAGGCTGTAGATAAAAGTATCAATATGCTTATGTAGCTAGGAAACCACCTACACACCTACTTTTTTGCTGAAGTGTATAAACATGTCTATACACTTCGGCAAAAATAATTATTATTATTGCAACATGCTGTGTGTACTATGCAAGTCATAATAACAGCAGTATAATAATAATAATATCATGACTTAGCCTTGTATCCTAGGTAACAGCCATGATATAACTCCCATATACCCCAGCTAGCCCTCAGGCATTATAACTCCCCACCCCTGACAATAGCCCAATAACTTAACACAGTTGCGCTGGCATGCCAAGTTTGTGTTGTAGCTACTAGCTTTTCACTAACTATAATATAGCCAGTAGCTCCCACACATAATACAATCACTAGGAGGGTTCCAGCTTCATAGACTAACTATTGTACAGATTGTCATTATGATAGAATCTAGCTACCTACTACTCCAACTCTCAGTCAAGTTTCAAATATGAAAAAGTATTATAAACAGTCTGCTGATTTCACTAACCAATCACGGTCAAGATATTAAACAGATAAACTATGTTTGCCCAGGATACACCATTCATATACCACCTTCGCTCTCGGGTTACGCCCTCGAGCTCAGGGTGGTATATGAACGGTATATCCTGGGCAACCATAGTTTATCTATTACTTATATAAATTAATTGCATAATGTCATGGCAGAATAGCATCAGAAGCATGATTGGTATTTTGGTTAGGATTTCATTCCCACCAGTTCCTTGCTCATCTCCCAAAGCTTATCAGCAGCTTCATCATCGTTGGCTTGAGGATTTGTTATCGGTTTGATACGACAGTCGG
This sequence comes from Cliona cf. orientalis, assembly GCA_963930775.1. NCBI lineage: Eukaryota > Metazoa > Porifera > Demospongiae > Clionaida > Clionaidae > Cliona > Cliona cf. orientalis. Next base: position 2,446,335 of record OZ005690.1, read on the forward strand.
CCAGGTACTGCCCGGTCACTCCCTCCATCTCCTCACTAACAGCACAGTAGATGGAGGTTTGGGCTCCTTGTTCAACTGTCTTGAAGAAGAAGGGCCGTAGGAGGTTGATTATCACCTTCTGCAAGAGATTTGGCAATAAAATTCAAATATCAATTTCAGATAATAATATAAAATCGCCATATATAACCACGGGCCAACAGATAAACACATCACTTATCCAACGACATCCATGCATGTAGGGAAAAAATATGTATATAATATATATACTGCCCATAATTTAATCTAGCTACTTATCATGAAGAACACTGGCCGCCCCCCCCCCCCCCCCCCCCCCAAGCTACTGCATGCATGTTGGGGCATCTGCATAACGTTTACATACCAGGCCAAGATTCAGGTTTTGACTAAATATATTGGTATACATGGCACCAGGGTGAAGTGCATTCACAGTGACACCAGTTCCCTGTAACTCCTTGGCAAGCTTTCGAGTGAAGAGGATATTTGCCAGCTTGCTTCGACCATAGGCCTTAACTGGCCCATATGGTCTCTCTGAATTAAGATCGTTGAAATCTATCCGTGCACGATGATGTGCACTTGATGAGACATTGACTATCCTAGCTGAGGGAGCTTCCTTGATGCGATCAAGAAGGAGATTGGTGAGGAGGAAGTGACCAAGGTGATTGACCGCAAATGTTAACTCAAATCCATCAGCGCTTTTAGTATGAGCAGTGTTGATGACGCCAGCATTGTTGATGAGGATGTCAATTCGAGGCTCCTCTTCAAGGATCTTGGCTGCAAACTTTCTCACGGAATCCAGGGAGGCTAGATCCAGCTGAACAAACACCACATTATCGTTGCCACTTCTTTTCCTCACTTCAACAGCAGCTGTCTCTCCTCTTTCCACACTGCGACAGGCAAGAATCACCCTGGCATTTCTCTTGGCCAAGTCCACAGCTGTCTCCAGTCCAATACCAGTGTTGGCTCCTGTTATGATGACAGTTTTCCCGTCCAGTTTAATCTGCGTCCAGTTCGTGACGGCTGTTACTCTGGATGCCATGCTGAGCTCTAGGTTCGCTGTATATGATACCGCTATTGAGTGATAACTGGTGATAATTATTATGTGCGTGCACATTAAATACCCCGGTAATCATTAATATGCTGACGTGTATAGAATGCGCGCGAAAATTATAATAATAATAATTATTCCCTATTTTTCGCGTAAATAAATCATTGCGAAGAAGGATTTCGCAATTTTCTGGTAAAGGTCGCCACGCGCTCATATAAAAGCCTAGAACGCGAATTTTCTTGCGTTAATTAGATCATGCGTTTTATTAATTAGCATAAACACGGTATGGTATATAATTGGCTTACATCCAAATGAAGGCTGTAGATAATAGTATTATGCTAATGTAGCCAGGAAACCACCTACTGTTTTGCTGAAGTGTATAAACATGTCTATAGTACACTTCAGCAAAAATATTGCATTGCAACATGCTGTGTGTACTATGCAAGTCACAATATTTAACAACAGTTTATAAATTGCATAATGTCATGGCATGCAGAATAGCATCAGAAGCCTGAGCATGATTACTAATTAAATTTTGGTTAGGATTTCATTCCCACCATTTCCTTGCTCATCTCCCAAAGCTTATCAGCAGTTTCATCATCCTTTGCTTGAGGATTCACCAAAGCTTTGATATGACAGTCCTTCAGGTACTGCCCGGTCACTCCCTCCATCTCCTCACTGACAGCACAGTAGATGGTGGTCTGGGCTCCTTGTTTAGTTGTCTTGAAGAAGAGTTGTGCGATAGTGACTACCACTTTCTGCAAGTGATAAAGATAGAAAATTTCAAGTTTATCCATACATGGATAGATGGATAGATAGACAGAAATTCCGTAATTTTAGCCATAATAATTTAATTAGAATCCCCTCCATAAACTTATCACTATGAACATTGAGTGACCCTCTCTGAATTTATTATTGTTAGCTATGCATCTAGCTATTGTAGCTTCAGCGTGTTGGGGGAACCAAGACTTCATTATGTTTACATACCATGCCGAAATGCTGCTTCCTGAGGAAATCTCCAACCATGTTGGTATAGATGGTACCAGGATGAAGTGCATTCACAGTGACACCAGTTCCCTGTAACTCCTTGGCAAGCTTTCGAGTGAAGAGAATGTTTGCCAGCTTACTTCGACCATAGGCCTCAAATGACTCATACGATCCTTCTGAATTAAGATCATTGAAATTTATCTGCGCACGATAGTATGCTTCTGATGAGACGTTGACTATCCTAGCTGAGGGAGCTTCCTTGATGCGATCAAGAAGGAGATTGGTGAGGAGAAAGTGACCAACGTGGTTGACGGCAAACGTCAACTCTAATCCATCAGCACTCTTAGTAAAATCATTTCTGATCACACCACCGTTATTGATGAGGATGTCAATTCGAGGCTCCTCTTCAAGGATCTTGGCTGCAAATTTTCTCACGGAATCCAGGGAGGCTAGATCCAGCTGAACAAACACCGCATTGTCGTTGCCACTTCTCTTCCTCACTTCAACAGCAGCTGTCTCTCCTCTTTCCACACTGCGACAGGCAAGAATCACCCTGGCATTTCTCTTGGACAAGTCCACAGCTGTCTCCAGTCCAATGCCAGTATTGGCTCCTGTTATGATGACAGTCTTCCCGTCCAGCCTAGCCTGGGACCTACACACACCTCCGGCCGCCCATTTTCTCAGCAGAAAGAAACCTCCTACTGCCAGAGCTCCAACTGCTAGCGTTCCCAGCTGCCAACGATGCTCTTGCACAGCGCTGGAGAAGAAATCTTTAACGTCAAGCTCCACCATTCTGCTGGAAAATGTATGCACGCAAAAATTAATTATTTTTAGCCTCACACCCCACACGCGCGATAACTAACCGCGAATAAAGGGCGTGTAGAATGAATGCCACAACAAAAGCATGGGGTGGATGGGTGTAGCTTGTTTACTGGTTCTGACCTTTGACCTTTGAATATTGCTGCAAGAAAACAAAAATTAATCAAGTTATGAGTACCTATCTTCCTGAAGCATAGATTATATATAATCTATTCCTGAAGTGATGGTCGATAATCCTTGGGTTGTTTGGAGGAATAGTAGCTGCAGCTGTAGGCCTGGGCTGTGCCTATCTCATCAGGAAATATAAATAGGGGAAGAGCGTGGGAATTGAGCATGCAGTTGGCAAAGCTGAAATGAAGGATCAATTCCATTAACTTTAATGAAAGTTTTAATATTATTTTATCGATCGATGTACAAAAAAAGCAACGTGTAAGAACCCCTTTATAAACAATAATAATTATTATCGTACTTTGCAATTGGTACAAGGCATGGTATAACATTATTATTATAGTCATTATTACTAAGTTCCTAAATTCCCTCGAAATATTTAATTATTTGTCAGCAATGTGATTCAGGTTGACCATCTCTGAGCTAACTTTCCAGAGTCTCTCTGCGACCTGATCATCCATAGAGACGGCTGTCTTTGGCACCTGTTTGTGACAGTCGCCAAAGTATCGCCCCGATACTCCCTCCAGTTCTTCAGCGACTGCACAGTAGATGGTGGTCTGAGCTCCTTGCCGCGGTGTCTTCAGTATGAGCATCAGTAGTAGAGAGATTAAATACTGCAGGTATAATAACATTGAAATGGTTTTAGAGTCAAGTTGCTAACGAAACATTTAATGGGGTTGATTAACATGGGAAACTTTCGCAGATCAGTAGGAAGGGAGCATTTCGTGGAGAAATTTTTCACAGAATGACTGATTGCATAAAACTTTCATGGAGAAAAACGTCACAGATGGCTATAAAATCATGCACGTTTTCTACTTCAAAAGTTTCCAGCTGTAGCTACAATATAATGTCATGTTCTTACAGTGCGTGCCACTATAACATTTTCTAAGAATCCACGTAAGTAAAATATGCACCTTAATAATAATAGTATTATATCATGTAGGGGTACATGCACATTCACTATAACCAACTCACACGGCCAAACCATGAGTAGGTGGATGTTGTGTCTCGTGCCAACTTCGTTCTTATAATTCCAGGATGCAGCACGTTGACGGTGACCTTTGTACCGTGTAGGCGCTTGGCCAAGGCTCTCGTGAAGAGGATATTGGCCAGTTTGCTCTGATTGTAGGCAACGTTCTTCCTTGTACCACCACGTGCGGGATCATCGGAGTTCATTTTATCAAATTCAAACGTTTCGCATCTCTTGTACAGCAATGAGCTCACGTTGACTATCCTAGCCGAGGGAGCTTCCTTAAGGCGATCAAGAAGGAGATTGGTGAGGAGAAAGTGACCAAGGTGGTTGACTCCCATGTGACGTTCGAAACCGTCTTCAGTAAGAAAAACGTGAGGACTGTGTATGCCAGCATTGTTGATGAGGATGTCGATTCGAGGCTCCTCTTCAAGGATCTTGGCTGCAAACTTTCTCACGGAATCCAGGGAGGCTAGATCCAGCTGAACAAACACCGCATTGTCGTTGCCACTTCTCTTCCTCACTTCAACAGCAGCTGTCTCTCCTCTTTCCACACTGCGACAGGCAAGAATCACCCTGGCATTTCTCTTGGCCAAGTCCACAGCTGTCTCCAGTCCAATGCCAGTATTGCCTCCTGTGATAATCACTGTCTTCCCGTCCAGCCTAGCCTGGGACCTACACACACCTCCAGCCACCCATTTTCTAAAGAAGTAGAAGAGAGTTATGCCTGCCGCTCCACAGATAGCCAAAGTACCCAGTTGCCAGGAGTACTCTTGAACCACTTCCATTTTAGCGCCCTGCCCTGATATGCTCAAGCCCCACCCCCTTAAACTTGCTGCACTGTCGACCTTTACCGATAGAATGTGACATTTAAGAGCAGCATTAATTGAAGGACACAAAGCTACAAAAATATTTGATAATTAGAAATAGGAATAATATATTACAACAGCTATATATTATCATGGAAGAAGCTATTAAAGGGAAGGTCCAATTTCTACCTTAACTTGTGACATATAACAATAGTACTTTCATGTTAAAGTCCAACCATCTTGGCACTGGCTTCCCAGAGCTGTTCAGCTAGCTCGTCATCAGTGGCTTGTGGATTCGCTGGCCTCTGAATCTTACAGTCGGCCATGTACTGCCCGGTCACTCCCTCCATCTCCTCACTGACAGCACAGTAGATGGTGGTCTGGGCTCCTTGTTTAGGTGTCTTGAAGATAAAGGGCCGTAGGAGGTTGACAATCACCTGCAAGGGATTAAATCTTAGAACATGCAATTTTTCTATTCATACACAGACAGATATAATATGGATGGACAAACCACTCACTTCATCCATGTGGCCTGGCAGTGATGCTGGCTACATGATAAAAATCAAAATCGATTCCCCTCGGACCTCGATCCATATGAAATTTATCATAAAAACACCCTCTCTAATCATATTATAACTAGCTACAGCTACTGCATATCGGTACACCTGATCTAGACTTCTTTAAGCTTACATACCAAGCTGAAACTCAGATTCAGGTAGTGACGAAATATGTTGGTATAGATGAGACCAGGGTGAACTGCATTCACAGTGACACCAGTTCCCTGCAATTCCTTGGCAAGCTTTCGAGTGAAGAGGATATTTGCCAGCTTACTCTGAGCATAGGCCTCAAATGCTCCATAGGATCTCTCTAAATTAATATCGTTTAAATTAATCTGTCCACCCCGATATACACTTGATGAGATGTTAATGATCCTAGCCGAGGGGGCTTCCTTGATGCAATCAAGAAGGAGATTGGTGAGGAGAAAGTGACCAAGGTGGTTGACGGCAAATGTTAACTCAAATCCATCAGTACTCTTAGTGAAGGCATTGTTGGTCACACCAGCATTGTTGATGAGGATGTCGATTCGAGGTTCTTCTTCAAGGATTTTGGCTGCAAACTCTCTCACGGAATCCAGGGAGGCTAGATCCAGCTGAATAAACACCGCATTGTCGTTGCCACTTCTCTTCCTCACTTCAACAGCAGCTGTCTCTCCTCTTTCCACACTGCGACAGGCAAGAATCACCCTGGCATTTCTCTTGGCCAAGTCCACAGCTGTCTCCAGTCCAATGCCAGTGTTGGCTCCTGTTATGATGACAGTCTTCCCGTCCAGCCTAGCCTGGGACCTACACACACCTCCTCCTACCCATTTTCTAATGAAGTAGAAGAAAGTTACGACTGCCGCTCCACAGACACTCAAAGTACCCAGTTGCCAGGAGTACTCTTGAACCAGTTTCATTTTCGAAAATTATAACGCTCGTGCAAGCCCCACCCCCTTAAACTTGCTGCACTGACCACCTTTACCGACAGGGTACGACATTCATCAAATTTTACTGGAGACCATCACTAGCTATCATTGTCTTTATGGACACAATCTTTTTTTTTTTACTATAGCTAATGATTAGAAACAGAAAAATAGTTCTACATGGTACCAGTTGATTCTCAATTTTTTAGTATGAGCTTCTCCTACCGTTATTACTAAAGTCCGACCATCTTGGCACTGGCTTCCCAGAGCTGTTCAGCTAGCTCGTCATCAGTGGCTTGTGGATTCGTTGGCCTCTGAATCTTACAGTCGGCCAGGTACTGCCCGGTCACTCCCTCCATCTCCTCACTGACTGCACAATAGATGGTAGTCTGGGCTCCTTGTTCAGCTGTCTTGAAGAAGAAGGGCCGTAGGAGATTGACTATCATCACCTGCAAGGGATAAAAAAAAAAAATCTTTAGAATACACATCTTTTCTATCCATGCTCACTTCATCCATAATATTATAGCCCGGCAGTGATGCTGGCTATAATCAGGAGTACATTACAAGGAGTATGAAACACACAATGTCATAGTGATAGTACAAACATCTCTTTCCAGATTTGACCCTTGTACATGAGCCCGAATATCATCCACTGAGTTACACTCTGTGTAGCTGCAGCTGCAGCTAATTACTATCACAACACAGTACAGACACACCATTCATGCCTTCATGGTTTTAGTGGTTGTGTGTTAATGATATTCAATCTGCAACATCAAATCTGGAAACAGAATCTGATGGTTGTACTACTACTATGTGTGTTGCATACTCCTGGTAATGTACTCCTGCTATAATAGATTTCCCCCTCTGTATGAAATTTGTCATAAAGAATACCCCCTCTAATCATACATCTAGCTACAGCTACTGCATGTTGTTGCACCAGATCTAAGCTTACATACCAAGCCAAAATTCTGGTTCAGGTAGTTACGACATATGTTGGTATAGATGGAGCCTGGATGAAGTGCATTCACAGTGACACCAGTTCCCTGTAACTCCTTGGCAAGCTTTCGAGTGAAGAGGATGTTTGCCAGCTTACTTTGACCATAGGCCTCATGTGCACTATAAGATCTCTCTAAATTAAGATCGTTGAAATCTATCCGTGCACCATGATGTGCAAATGATGAGACGTTGACTATCCTAGCTGAGGGAGCTTCCTTGATGCGATCAAGAAGGAGATTGGTGAGGAGAAAGTGACCAAGGTGGTTGACGGCAAATGTTAACTCAAATCCATCAGCACTCTTAGTAAAAGCATTTCTGATCACACCAGCATTGTTGATGAGGATGTCAATTCGAGGCTCCTCTTCAAGGATCTTGGCTGCAAACTTTCTCACGGAATCCAGGGAGGCTAGATCCAGCTGAACAAACACCGCATTATTGTTACCACTTCTCTTCCTCACTTCAACAGCAGCTGTCTCTCCTCTTTCCACACTGCAACAGGCAAGAATCACCCTGGTATTTCTCTTGGCCAAGTCCACAGCTGTCTCCAGTCCAATGCCAGTGTTGGCTCCTGTTATGATGACAGTCTTCCCGTCCAGGCTAGCCTGGGACCTACACACACCTCCAGCAGCCCATTTCCTTAAGAAGTAGAAGAGAGTTACGCCTGCCGCTCCACAGATAGCCAAAGTACCCAGTTGCCAGGAGTACTCTTGAGCCACTTCCATTTTTAATAGCGCCCTGCCCCAATATGCTTAAGCCCCACCCCCTTAAACTTGCTGCACTGTCGACCTTTACCGATAGAGTACATTCAGAAAAACAATTCTGAATATTTTAAATTCATCATTATCTTTATGGACACATAAAGATTTACTATAGCTCATGATTAGAGACAGAAAAAATAGTACTACACGGTACACTAGTTGTTAAATTTTGAGGAAGTCCAATTTTTTGAGCATTACTAGAGTCCGACCATCTTGGCACTGGCTTCCCAGAGCTGTTCAGCTAGCTCATCATCAGTGGCTTGTGGATTTGCTGGCCTCTGAATCTTACAGTCGGCCAGGTACTGCCCAGTCACTCCCTCCATCTCCTCACTGACAGCACAGTAGATGGTGGTCTGGGCTCCTTCCAGTGGAGTTTTCCAGAAAAAGAACGTCGGGTAGTACAGAAGTTGCTGCAAACAAAAGATTATTGTGACATCATAAAACTATTATAGGTTACAATGATAATACAGAATTTGACTGATATTATTACTGTGGATATATAAGGAGATTTTCAATGGAGGCAACACTTTCATGAATCTGATCCCTATATTGCCTTAAGCTAGTTATCAACAATATTAATGGGCCTGTCATATGATATTTTGGACCCCCGAAATATTCGGATCCCCCATGCAGACCCTGGAAACTAACCCTGCTAACCATTCATACTCAGAACCCAGCCCCTGACCCTTCTAAATCTCTGCTATAGTTGATTACATGCACGGGGGTCCATATATTTCAGAAATATAAGGGCCACGGGGTCCAAATATTTCGAAATATATGGACCAGGGGGAACAAAAAAGGGGGGGGGTCCAAATTTATCGTGACAGGCCACATAAGCTGTCATCTTACATTAGCCAGTACACAAAACAATTACATTAAAAGTGATAGTAATATTTAGCCCAAATTTGCACACCTATTCACTCACAAACATTACTATGGGTGTGAAATGTATGCACATGGTTAATAATTGTCACCCTAATTCCACATGGATGCAAAAACCCACTGGATGACCCATACATTTAACTTGTAGGCAGGTTGCTTAAAGCACAAGAACACTATCACAAAGTTTACCCACCAGTAGCTTAGAATGCTGTTGAAGTCCAGTACGAATCCCTCCTGGATGAAGGACATTAGCCGTCACGTTCGTACCCTGAAGGCGTTTAGCCAGTCCACGAGTGAATAGAATATTTGCCAATTTGCTCTTACTGTAGACAGAGATCGGTCCATAACTTCGCTCAGAATTTAGGTCGTCGATATCGATCTTCCCTCTGCGATATGCAAGGGAAGAAACACTGACTATCCTAACTGAGGGAGCTTCCTTGATGCGATCAAGAAGGAGATTGGTGAGGAGAAAGTGACCAAGGTGGTTGGTACCAAACTGCATCTCAAAGCCGTCTTTGGTTAGCCTGCGTTCAGGAATCATCATTACTCCAGCGTTGTTGATGAGGATGTCAATTCGAGGCTCCTCTTCGAGGATCTTGGCTGCAAACTCTCTAACGGAATCAAGCGAAGAGAGATCTAGCTGAACAAACACCACATTGTCATTGCCGCTCAAGTTCTCTTCTTTACATCAACAGCAGCTGTCTCTCCCTTCTCCACGCTGCGACAGGCAAGAATCACCCTGGCATTTCTCTTGGCCAAGTCCACAGCTGTCTCCAGTCCAATGCCTGAATTTCCACCTGTGATAATCACTGTCTTCCCGTCCAGCCTAGCCTGGGACCTACACACACCTCCAGCTGCCCATTTCCTGATGAGATAGATACAGCCCAGGCCTACAACTCCAGCTGCTAGTCCTCCAAACAATCGAGGGTTGTCTAGCACCGTTTGGGGGAGATGCGCTTCAAGAAGACGGCTCATGTTGCTGAGATATTATATTAAAATCTGCTGAATGTACAAAACATCACGCCCACTAAACAGCTTATGGTGGGTGTGTCCATCGCCAGGCCACTCCATTTTTTCCATAGCACCATTCTTCATGATCATGAACATTGCAACTTCTTTAGAACAGATTCACAAAAAATAATTACAAACACTCTTATCTAAATTGATTGTGCTGTGCCCACGACTTCATTTATATTAATTGGCCGCTAAGATGTATACTTATGTGGTAAAATCCAAATAATTATTATAACGGTCTAGGTGACAATTGATTGACATTTGAAAATTAAAAATTATAAGAATTATTATCATGTATTCAGGTTATACAAAGATGTGAGTATGCCATCAACGTAAGCAAACTCTCGAATTGCCATCTTTGGAGGAGGGGGTCGTAGACAAATGGTCGGAGATGTTCGTTCATGTCTTGTGTGGTCCCTTCTCCATCCTTGCATCAGACTGCAATTTCGATATTTCACGGGTAGGCTGCTCATTGCTTCATTCACTATTTTGTTCCACTGCCTAGCGCTTGGCCAGCGCTTCAGGTAAAGCTGCCGCGTCTGATTTGTAGCAAATATTCTGTTATTCAGCACAGAGTGTCCGGCGTATAAGAGCTCAATCTTTATGCTAATGTACATGGGAGCAAAGATCCATGAAATATGGTCGAATCTTAAGGAATACGGGAGAATATTTCGGATAGTTTTGTTGTGGAATGCGTTAAAAATTGCATCAAATCGTGCAACGGAGAAGTACTCTGCTGACTCATTGATCCTACTGTGACATCCTTGGTTCTTTCTCCCGTTGGCTGCTCGACGTAGCCACAATTTATCTTCTGTGTCAATGGCTGCCACTGCTGGTTCGACTCGAGCTAAAAACACTTCAAATCTTCTCCACGGGTCACCGCTAGATTCGCTCTCCCCTTCATGATCACTAAGCATAATATCGTCATCCATTAGGATAAAATAGAGATACTCTTGCTTTCTCTTCATTGCTTCCACATATAACATATTCCTCCCCCTTGCCCAACTAGTCCTGATCCGCCTTGAGTAGATGTACTTAACGTTCGAAGGAGGGGGTTTATCACATTTTCTCCTATAACTCAGTACCAAGACATCACACGGACATACCGACGGATCACCAATGACCTCTTGCAGGTAGTCCGACAGACAAGATTCCGTCTGTAACATGTAGAGGAGTTTTATTCTATGTCTTGCTGATAATTGATGGTCCAAGTACCACGAAAGTAGGGACGTGATTAGAAGTAGATCCACTAGAATGCAGAGGACAACGGTTGTTCGCCATTTCCTCGAGGTCAATGTATGAATCAAATTCACACATGACATAATTTGCAGTAGCTATCTGTAAATAAACAGGGTGTGAAGCATTGGCCATATTTATAGTAAGAAATATGGACGAGCACTATCAAACACTAGCAACTAGTGGAGGCTCCGTAGGCCCCTAGAGTGGAAAATAGTGGGCGGGGCGGGCCAGGGGACGAGTGTATGCTCATCTGACTCACTTGATGTTCCCACAGCGGTGAAAGCTGAAGAGCACGCGGAGATCAACGCGACTGGACCATAGACATGACAGAGGAGGAAGGCTAGAGCGAGCTCTTGACATGTAAACAAGGGCCACCGCGCCCACTTTGAATTGAAAATGTGCCTGTCACATGACAGGAAATAGAGGCCGACATTGACACACCTACTGCGCAGGCGCAGTCTGGAAACCTCCAAAACCATAATTTTGAGATAGACAAGATTTGAGGATAGCCATAACATATTACAATCAAGAGAACAACAGATTAATAATCATGTCCTAGATAAGAAGACTCTATAAATGTTAACTAACTAGCATTAAATTTTGTGAGTTTAGCGCTGACTTCCCAGAGCTTTTCAGCAACCTGGTCGTCAGTAGCCTGTGAATTGCTTGTCTTCTTTATCCGACAGTCGGCCAGGTATTTCCCGGTCACTCCCTCCATCTCCTCACTGACTGCACAATAGATGGTAGTCTGGGCTCCCTCCCAGGGAGTTTTCGCGAGGAACCTGGTCAACACCATTACCACTTTCCACTATAATATGGGTAATGATAATAGAGGCGTAAATTAAACTAAAAAAGATAAAACATCAATCATTGGTCTCATCCTCATCCCCCCAGCCCTCACAGGTTAAACACATGTTTAAGGATCGCAGTGTCTAGAGTGCCGGCAAATTTATGTACAAATTTATATTGCCATATGCAGGAGGGGGCGGAGACTAGGGCTACGTAAGAGTACAGTATTTTATATGGACTTACCGGCACTATAACGCTTAAATTGCGGTGCCGGTACCGGCACTGTAGACACAGCGTTTAAGGATTAGCAATATAAAATTAGTACTAAGTCTTACAAAAAAAGTATCCAGATGCCTGCCGAGTTCTGTATTGATAGCACCAGGGTGAAGGACATTAGCAGTAACACGCGTGCCCTTTAGGCGTTTGGCAAGTGAGCGAGTGAAAAGAATGTTAGCGAGTTTGCTGGTACCATAGGCCGTCCAATGAGAGTAAGAACGCTCCGAATTAAGATTATCAAAGTCTACTTTTCCCATGGCATGACCCATAGAGGATACATTGACTATCCTAGCCGAGGGAGCTTCCTTGATGCGATCAAGAAGGAGATTGGTGAGGAGAAAGTGACCAAGGTGGTTGGTACCAAACTGCATCTCAAAGCCGTCCTGGGTGAGTTTACGTTCTGGAATGGCCATTACTCCAGCGTTGTTGATGAGGATGTCAATTCGAGGCTCCTCTTCAAGGATCTTGGCTGCAAACTTTCTCACGGAATCCAGGGAGGCTAGATCCAGCTGAACAAACACCGCATTGTCGTTGCCACTTCTCTTCCTCACTTCAACAGCAGCTGTCTCTCCTCTTTCCACACTGCGACAGGCAAGAATCACCCTGGCATTTCTCTTGGCCATGTCCACAGCTGTCTCCAGTCCAATGCCAGTGTTGGCTCCTGTTATGATGACAGTCTTCCCATCCAACCTTGCCTTTGATTTGCACGCTGCTCCAGCCATAAACTTTCTTATGAGGTAGAGACTGGTGAAAAACGCTAAAGCTCCTCCGAAGAGCCATGGGTGATCCAGAACAATGTCAGGAAAGATACTCATGTTGTTATTACTGATAATTCTTGAACTGAATAATATTATTCTCCGCTGATACGTGTAAATAGTGTATGGTTGAGGCTTTTATAACTTGTCTGGAGGCATGCGCATGCTGCTAGCGATTAGTACATGTAGTAGGTGGGTGCGGCTCATAAGTGTAGAAGAAGCTTCTAGAAGCTGCACGCGCCCGCGCGCGCTTAGATGGGTGCACGTGTAGGCGCATGCGCGTATCATGAAGTATACTCTACTAGTATATACTAGTCACATAACAAGTCGACGTTGACACACCTACTGCGCAGGCACCCTCTCCAAATTAATTTTGAACAAACGCTCACAAAGTACTTTTGAGATAGACAAGACCATAACTAATATTATAATCATGTACAAGGAGAACAACAGATTAATAGTCATGTGCCTAGATAAGAACAATTTACTCTTGATAAGAAGAATAAAGACTCTAATGTTTACTATAGCTAGCTATGCCTTTGCATTAAAATTTGTGAGTTTAGCGCTGACTTCCCAGAGCTTTTCAGCAATCTGGTCGTCAGTAGCCTGTGGATTATTTGTCTTTTTTATCCGACAGTCGGCCAGGTATTTCCCAGTCACTCTCTCCATCTCCTCACTGACTGCACAGTAGATGGTAGTCTGGGCTCCCTCCCAGGGAGTTTTCGCAAAGAAGCGAGACACCCCCTTGAACACTTTCCACTATATGGGTAATGATAATAAGAGGTGACTCAAAATGATAAAACACTATTATATTGACCTCATCCTAATCCCCGGTCCTTACTGGGAGGCTGGAAGCAGTATTGACATTCAATACTACAATACATTTAGCTAGCTAGATATACTCAGTTGTTTAGAATACCACAGCTTAAACACATGTTTATTATTACCGGTATTATTATGGATTAGCAATATAAAATCAGTACTAAGTCTTACCAAAAAAGTATCCGTATGCCTGGCGAGTTCCGTATTGATAGCACCAGGGTGAAGGACATTAGCAGTAACACGAGTGCCCTTTAGACGTTTGGCAAGTGAGCGATTAAAGAGAATGTTAACAAGTTTGCTGTTAACATAGGCATTCCACGCAGAGTAAGAACGCTCCGAATTAAGATTATCAAACTCTACTTTTCCCACTGCATGACCCATAGAGGATACATTGACTATCCTAGCCGAGGGAGCTTCCTTGATGCGATCGAGAAGGAGATTGGTGAGGAGAAAGTGACCAAGGTGGTTGACTCCAAACTGCATCTCAAAGCCGTCCTGGGTGAGTTTACGTTCAGGAATCAGCGCTACTGCAGCGTTGTTGATGAGGATGTCAATTCGAGGCTCCTCTTCAAGGATCTTGGCTGCAAACTTTCTCACGGAATCCAGGGAAGCTAGATCCAGCTGAACAAACACCGCATTGTCGTTGCCACTTCTCTTCCTCACTTCAACGGCAGCTTTCTCTCCTCTTTCCACACTGCGACAGGCAAGAATCACCCTGGCATTTCTCTTGGCCATTTCCACAGCTGTCTCCAGTCCAATGCCAGTGTTGGCTCCTGTTATGATGACAGTCTTCCCATCCAGCCTAGCCTTTGATTTGCACGCTGCTCCAGCCATAAACTTTCTTATGAGGTAGAGACTGGTGAAAAACGCTAAAGCTCCTCCGAAGAGCCATGGGTGATCCAGAACAATGTCAGGAAAGATACTCATATTAATTATCGGTAATTTTTGAACTGAATAATATTATTCTCAGCTGATACGTGTATATTTTAGTGTATGGTTGACGCTTTTATAACTTTGTCTGGAGGCATGCGCATGCAGCTAATATTAGTAGGTGGGTGTAGCTCATTGGTATGCAAGTGTAGAAGAAGCTTCTAGAAGCTGCACGCGCCCGCACGCGCTTAGATGGGTGCACGTGTAGGCGCATGCGCATTGATGCGTGGGTGTATAGAGCGTACTATGTTATATCATGAATTGTCAGTTATAACTGTAGTGTAGGTCATTATAGTAGGCATATTACATCAAAATTTTAGATTATTCCTTACACTTTCTTTACCATACATAATAATAAAGGAGGCTTCAAGATACAATTTAGTCTTTGTTCCATAAAATTTTATTGAGTGGTTGCGGAGATATGGCTGTTTTAATATTTTTAAATATCACAATTTTTCTGCCAGGCTTGTGTGTACTATTCCAATAGGGGAATGGCACGTAACATGTTGATTGCTTTAGAGGCCTATAACTCAAAAACTACACTACTAATTGACTCCAAACTTGAAATATAGCATGTAAGTACCTCTCTACTTATTCTACTGATGAATTTAAAATGCCTTAATGAATAAAAAAAAATTTGGTGTGCATACATGTTTGGCTGCTACAGTAGCTAACACTTCACTGCCTCAGAATTCCAGAAGCTGAGTTCATGCATAATTTTTTGAAATTACTAGTTTAGATGTCCGCTCAAACACATACATAAGTTTTCATAGTATTACACACACATGTTCACATGTGTACATACTCATATGCACTTATTAATATTGTTTTCTGAAGTGGAATCTATTCTTAAAGTGTAAGATGAGCCCTGAGTTCTTTAGAAGCAACAAAGAGTTTAAAGTGCGTGCACTTTCTATGTATCATATTTTTTGACAGAAATAGTCTAGCTAGGGGTAGTTTGAGCCAAAAATTTCATTTTTCATATTTTCAACACATTTTCTCATATGTATACATGTCATTTTACGCAAAGTAAAATGCTTATTGATCTCTTCTCAACCGAATACTTCAAAAATTGTTAAAACTACTAAAAAATTTGAAATCAGCACCTTAAGTTACCCCTAGAAGCATAAAATGCTCTGGAGAAGTGAGCAACATGGAGCAAGTTGAAGTTATCCATTAGCAATATTTATGTGCCACAGTAGTTGAGTATGTGGTATTTATGGAGTTTCCCTGAAGCCCTGCAATGCCGGAAGTGGTTACAACCCAACACTTTGGATACTGTAGTGTAGTGCTATCTTTGCTGAAGCCTGTGGTGCAAGTTTGTCAGTCAGTCTTGTAATTGGCCTAACAACTGCCAACTCCTATTTTTTTTGGTGATACTATAATTAGGCATATCAGAACCCCCAAAAATTGCCTATAAAAAAACCTGCACACATATAAATATTATGAAGTTTCAGGGATCATAACTACTCACTACAATGTGCTATGAACACCAAAAGAAAGTAGGCCTTAATTTGCTTCGGTAAGTTTAGCACTGACTTCCCAGAGCCTTTCAGCCAGCTCGTCATCAGTGGCTTGAGGGTGCGACGTCTTCGTGATCATACAGTCGGCCAGGTACTGCCCGGTCACTCCCTCCATCTCCTCACTGACAGCACAGTAGATGGTGGTCTGGGCTCCTTCCAATGGAGTCTTAATACGTGTACGGAGCAAATTGGGAAGTAGCTTCAACTTCTGCATAGTTAAAAGATACATTTCGTAGACGATAGAGCTTTGGTAATGCAACTATTCTCAGGCCCACTACCAACCACCTCCCTAATCTCGTGAACCAGCTAGACCACTCCCTCCACAGCGTTGGATGTATTGCATCTTTATACATCCAGCGCTGCAGAGGGAGTGGTCAGGTTCACAAGACTACCCCCCCCCCCCCCGGCCACTTTTTTCCTGGTAACCTGAGGGTGGGTTAGTTAATGGCTAAAGGTCAAGCTGTGGCATTTTATATACTTATAATCCCAAAACTAGTATTATAGACAGAGCATTTGCTGGACCATCTTCCCCATCTGGGAACAGTTGGCCATGCTTTCACGATGCTTTTGGCCAAGTCCCTCACTTTGATAGCTTCCATGCTTGCTGTACACTATCAATTTTGGAGCAATCAAAGGGTGGAAACTGTTGTGACTGCCACGTCAACCACAAAAAGTAAATATTAGCATCCCCACGAAAGTTGCCCACAATAACACTATAGTACTAGAAGGTAACTTTCTTTCTCTGCTGTAGCTCTTGTTGACTTTCAATATTCAATACAATCTTACCATAGAAAGAGTAAGGTGGCGACTTAGCTCGGTCATGATGACTCCCGGATGGAGAGAATTAGTAGTGACACGAGTGCCCTCGAGGCGCCTGGCAAGGGAGCGAGTGAAAAGAATATTAGCAATCTTGCTATTGCCGTAGGCTGTCCAAGCATCATACGATTTTTCCAAGTTGAGGTCGCCAAGGTCAAGGTTTGCCCTCAAATAAGCCCTCGACGAGACATTGACTATCCTAGCCGAGGGAGCTTCCTTGATGCGATCGAGAAGGAGATTGGTGAGGAGAAAGTGACCAAGATGGTTTATACCGATTTGCATCTCGAAACCATCCTTCGTGAGCTTTCGTTCTGGAACGGCCATTACTCCAGCGTTGTTGATGAGGATGTCAATTCGAGGCTCCTCTTCAAGAATCTTGGCTGCAAACTCTCTCACGGAATCCAGGGAGGCTAGATCCAGCTGAACAAACACCGCATTGTCGTTGCCACTTCTCTTCCTCACTTCAACAGCAGCTCTCTCTCCTCTTTCCTCACTGCGACAGGCAAGAATCACCCTGGCGTTTCTCTTGGCCATATCCACAGCTGTCTCCAGTCCAATGCCAGTGTTGGCTCCTGTTATGATGACAGTCTTCCCGTCCAGCCTAGCCTGGGACCTACACATACCAACACCACCAGCCGCCCATTTTCTGATAAGATAGACGCAGGCCAGGCCTACAGCTCCAGCTGCTAGTCCTCCAAATAACCAAGGGTTTCCGGCTACTATCTCAGGGAGATACGTACTCATCTTTAATATCTCCAAGCTCTTCTAGAACTGTGAAGCCTTTGTGAATATTAGCCACACCCACTATACACTGAAAGCGACCCTTTACCAACTTTAGAACCAATGATGATATCACACTACTGAGAAAATAATATCATTAGTGACGTCTAATCTCTAATACTTGCGAAAAATAATATTTAAATGGGGGGGGGGGGGGGACTACAGTCAGTTCTCCATTTTGGTGAATTTAGCACTGGCTTCCCAGAGGTTCTCAGCCAGGTCATCATCAGTGGCTTGAGGGTTCCTGGGCTTAAATATCTTACAATCAGAGAGGTACTGCCCGGTCACTCCCTCCATCTCCTCACTGACAGCACAGTAGATGGAAGTCTGGGCTCCTTGCGGAGGTGTCTTGAAGAGAATACGGAACGGAATCAACAGAGCCCTCTAATGAATGTATTTTGGGGAGGATCGAAGGAGAGAAAGAGAAGGGGGAGCCGGGAATGAAGGAGGAAGAGAGAGAAAGAAAGAGAAATGAAGGGAAAGAGAGAGGGAAAGAGAGATTCAGACTGAGTATAAATTCAGTAATCATGAATTTCTCATGCTTTGAGTCTTTCATGTACATAAAATTAATACAGAATTATCAGACTCTACTACATACCAAAAATAGATTCATATTCCTCGTGAGCTCAGTAACAATCACTCCAGGATGAAGGGTATTAGCTGTAACACGAGTGCCCTGGAGTCGCTTAGCAAGAGAGCGAGTAAAGAGGACATTAGCCAGCTTACTAGCCCCATAAGAGCCCCACTGAGAGTAAGACTTTTCAGAGTTGAGGTTATCCAAATCCAATCTTCCTCTTTCGCTGGCTTTTGACGAGACGTTGACTATCCTAGCTGAGGGAGCTTCCTTGATGCGATCAAGAAGGAGATTGGTGAGGAGAAAGTGACCAAGGTGGTTGGTACCAAACTGCATCTCAAAGCCATCCTGTGTCAGAGTGCGGTTAGGAATGGCCATCACTCCAGCGTTGTTGATGAGGATGTCAATTCGAGGCTCCCCTTCAAGGATCTTGGCTGCGAACTTTCTCACGGAATCCAGGGAGGCAAGATCCAGCTGAACAAACACCGCATTGTCGTTGCCACTTCTCTTCCTCACTTCAACAGCAGCTGTCTCTCCTCTTTCCACACTACGACAGGCAAGAATCACCCTGGCATTTCTCTTGGCCATGTCCACAGCTGTCTCCAGTCCAATGCCAGTGTTGGCTCCTGTGATAATCACTGTCTTCCCGTCCAGCCTAGCCTGGGACCTGCACACACCTCCAACCGCCCATTTCCTGATGAGATAGATACAGCCCAGGCCTACAGCTCCAGCTGCTAGTCCTCCAAACAATCGAGGATTGTCGACCACCACATCTGGGACATATGTAGCCATTTTCTACGAGTCCTGTTGAAGTCCTTTATCGTTCTTGACGCATGTGACGGGACGGAACAAAGACGAAGTTTAAGGGTCAATGTTTTGAGCCACTCCCACAAAAATTATTGCACCCACGCAAATTCATGCCAATATTTATTTTATCTTGGCCACACTCCTAGATTATTAACAAGATCAAGACATTTTGTGTAATACTAAATTTAGTATTACACAAAATATCTTGTTAATAGTATTATATATCTAACGTTGGCTACTGTTTCCTTACATATTAATTTTATTTTGTGTAAATTATACTGAAGTTGAATAAGAAAACTATATTCAGGAGTGAAAATAACTACCAACTCTACATGATAACTGCCAATTCTATTCAAGCTCATGGTTCTGTGAAATCAGTAAGTTTAGCACTGGCTTCCCAGAGCCTTTCAGCCAGCTCGTCATCAGTGAGTTGAGGGTGCGATGCCTTCCTGATCTTACAGTCGGCCAGGTACTGCCCGGTCACTCCCTCCATCTCCTCACTGACAGCACAGTAGATGGTGGTCTGGGCTCCTTGTTCAGGCGTCTTCAGAAGTAATATGGTAAACGGCTTAACCAGCTTCCTCTTTAACAGAAAATTATTTGCAAGATATAATAATTATTAGCAAACAAAGGATATAATATTATTGACATCTTTAATACCGTATAGCCAGAAATATTGGCGGGAATTAAACTTGGCGGTTGAGCCCAAAATCACTTTTGCAAGAATATTAGCAGGCGGTTCGGTACCAGATCGCCATACATATAATATAATATTATATGCAAGTAGGAAATTTTGGCAGATTTTAATTTGGCGGTTGTAATATAGACCGCTGGCGCCAAATAGCCAAATTTAATTCCCTGCCGAATTTTCCGGCAATATGGTATATACTCATAAGCAATTTCTCACCAAAAAGATATTAATATT
Source organism: Cliona cf. orientalis (assembly GCA_963930775.1). Taxonomy (NCBI): domain Eukaryota; kingdom Metazoa; phylum Porifera; class Demospongiae; order Clionaida; family Clionaidae; genus Cliona; species Cliona cf. orientalis. The sequence continues at coordinate 2,466,499 of OZ005690.1, forward strand.
CCTTCCCATTTCTGTTGTGGCAGTTCCAGGATGCACTGCATTAGCAGTCACACCAGTTCCCTCGAGACGCTTGGCAAGAGAGCGAGTGAATATGATATTGGCCAGCTTACTTGAATTGTATGCTCTGAACCACGAGTAGGAGTGCTCCAGGTTGAGGTTATCAAGGTCAATTTTTCCAGCTTTGTAAGCCAAGGATGTGAGGTTGACTATCCTAGCTGAGGGAGCTTCCTTGATGCGATCAAGAAGGAGATTGGTGAGGAGAAAGTGACCAAGGTGGTTGACTCCAAATGCTATTTCAAAGCCGTCTTTCGTAAGCGTGCGTCCAGGAAGTCCCACAGGAGACACGCCAGCGTTATTGATGAGAATGTCAATTCGAGGCTCCTCTTCAAGGATCTTGGCTGCAAACTTTCTCACGGAATCCAGGGAGGCTAGATCCAGCTGAACAAACACTGCATTGTCATTTCCGCTTCTCTTCCTCACTTCAACAGCAGCTGTCTCTCCTTTCTCCACACTGCGACAGGCAAGAATCACCCTGGCATTTCTCTTGGCCAAGTCCACAGCTGTCTCCAGTCCAATACCAGTGTTGGCTCCTGTTATGATGACAGTCTTCCCGTCCAGCCTAGCCTTGGACCTACACACACCTCCAGCCGCCCATTTCCTGATCAGATAGAGGCTTCCTAGCCCCAGAACTCCCGCTAGTATACCGCCAAATAGCCAAGGGCTTTCTACAGCGCTCTGTGGCAGCAAAGATTTGAGAGTAGAGGCCATTGTATTAATAAAGTCACCTTTTATGCCAAATAGCAAAGGTCATCACTCCAGCCCCGCCCCTTTTCAAACGGCCGCGCCCATTCCTCGCGCCATGTGCATGCTGAGATGTTCCATGGTATGATTCTGGCAGTGGCATGTTCTGTATGCTGTGTCGTGGTCTGACAGTAGATTAAAAGGTGTGCTGTAAGCTTTTCTTATTGGTAAAATCTAGTATTGTAATGATTTATATTATTATCTACTCCTGGTAGTGTACAATTGTTTATATGAAGATTTCAGCTTCGTAAATTTTTATACTTCCTACATTTCTACATTCCTCATTTATTTTGATTCCTATAATAAAGATAGAAGATGCTGGACACACTGAAGATCCTACTCTTCAATCCTCTCTACATGCTAGGCCTCCTAGCTCTACTACTCATTCTCTACTATATCTTCCGTGTCTACAAAGTCAACGGTGTCCCGTGTCGTAGCAGGCAGCGGCTCGATGGAAAGACCGTCATCATCACCGGAGGGAACACAGGAATTGGAAAAGAGATCGCGCTGGATCTCGCCAAACGAGGCGGACGGGTAATCATAGCCTGCCGGGACATGATAAAAGCGGAGAACGCACGAAAGGAGATCGTGGAGAGTAGTGGAAACGAACATGTGATCGTAAAGAAGCTCGATTTGGCGTCGATGAAATCGATTAAAGAATTTGCAAATCAAATTCTCAATGAAGAGCCACAGATCGATGTCCTGATATGCAATGCAGGGGTGATGTTTACGCCGTATCAACTGACTGAGGACGGTTTTGAGATGCAGTTTGGAATCAACCATCTTGGTCACTTTCTCCTCACCAATCTCCTTCTTGATCGCATCAAGGAGTCTGCCCCTAGTCGTATTGTGGTCGTTGCGTCGCTAGCTCAAACTGTTGGCTATTTGGACTTCAACGATATGATGTGGAAAAAAAGGTGTGTATGATCACTACACTACGCCTACATGTACATGTACGTTAATTTTGTAATCCTACAAGTGAATGTCACTATAAATGTACATGTATAATAATATGTATTATCATCCCCTCTTCGCCTCCCCATCGAAAACACGTGCACTAAAGTTACTTGAGATCTTTCATGCCCTCTCTCTCCCTCCCTCCCCCTCCCCCCTCTCTCTCCCTCTCTCTCCTCTCTCTCCCTCTCCCTCTCTCCCCTCCCTCTCCTATATTCTCTAACAGGTACAGTCCTCAGTTGTCTTACTGTCGCAGTAAGCTAGCCAACGTGATGTTTGCGAGGGAGCTTGCCAAGCGTATCAAGGGAAGTGGTGTGACAGCTTGCTCCCTCCATCCCGGCACTGTCTACACTGAGATAACACGCTACCTCTTCTCTGGCTGGCTCATATTTTTAAAGGTATATATAGGATACGACATGTAGAAAGGATAGTAGGATTGTGGGAATTATGATCACCGTGGTATGTTCATTTTAATGTACAAGGAATATGTACTGTGACTAATCTCTCTCCCTCCCTTCCTCTCTCTCTTTCTCCCTTTCTCTCTCTCTCCCTCCCTTCCTCTCTCTCTTTCTCCCTTTCTCTCTCTCCCTCCCTTCCTCTCTCTCTTTCTCCCTTTCTCTCTCTCCCTCCCTTCTCTCTCTCCCCCTCTCTCTTTCTCTTGCTCTCTCTTTCTTTCTCCCTCCCTCCCTACCTTCTTCTGGCTGGCTCATACATGTACTTTTAAAGGTATAGAAAGGATAGTAGGATCGTGGGAATTACGATTGCCGTGGTATATTCGTTTTAATACTGTATAGCTGGAAATATTGGCAGGAATTAAATTTGGCGGTAGAGCCCAAAATCGCTATTGCAAGAATATTACTGGATTTAAATTTGGTGGTTCGGTACCGGATCACCATACGTATATATGCGAGTAGGAAATTTTGGCGGATTTTAATTTGGCGATTACATGTAATATAGACCGCCAAACCACCAAATTTCCTGCTATAATATTATGGTATACAATGAACATGTACTATGACTAATCTCTCTCCCTCCCACTCTCTTTCTCTCTCTCTCCCTCCCTCCTGTCTTCTCCCTCTCTCTCTCTCTCTCTCTCTCCGTCTCTCTCCCTCCCTCCCTACCTCCCTCTCTCTCTTTCTTTCTCTCTCTCTCTCTCTCTCTCTCTCTCTCTCTCTCTCTCTCTCTCTCTCTCTCTCTCTCTCTCTCTCTCTCTCTCTCTCTCTCTCTCTCTCTCTCTCTCTCTCTCTCTCTCTCTCTCTCTCTCTCTCTCTCTCTCTCTCTCTCTCTCTCTCTCTCTCTCTCTCTCTCTCTCTCTCTCTCTCTCTCTCTCTCTCTCTCTCTCTCTCTCCCTCCCACCTCCCTTTCTCCCTCTCTCCCCCTCTCTCTCCCTCCTTACCCCGCCGTCCTTCAGCCATTTGCTCACATAGCCATGCTACTCTTCACTAAGACGGCCAAGCAAGGAGCACAGACTGCCATCCACTGCGCCGTGGCCCCGGAGGTCGAAGGTCAAGACGGAGCCTACTGGGACCACTGTGCTGTAGCCAAGCCAAGTAAGAGAGCTCTGGACGACAAAGCTTGTGAACAACTCTGGGACTACAGTGCAAATTTGGTAGGACTAGAGGAAAAGTAATGTTTTAGTGATTTGGCAAGTAATAATATTGTGTGTATTTAAAGGTTAATTAATGAAACCGGCCATTGTAATAGCATGAAGACAAAAGGACAAAATTAACAATAATGCAAAAAATAATGATAATAATATTATTATCATTGAAAACAAGTGTGGGCATATCATTGACAATACTATAGATTATCATGGCAGTGTACTATTAGTTGCTCTTTGTCAGTCACATCCGTGTAGATAATAATACTAGTACGTGGCATAAAAATAAAAAAGAGAGAAACAAACTGAGTCTTGGCATAAAAACAAAAAAAGAGAGAAAGGCTATGTTTATAGCTGACAGTGTCATACATTAGTTGTGTTAAAACTTGTACAATACACAATAAACAACGCTATATTATAATATTATGTGGATGATATGAGATAATTACGGCAATGCTGGTATATTATTATAATACATGTAGCTTGCCTATTAATAATAATTATTATTTTTGTCGAATATCATTATCAGCACTAGTGTTTATGCACACTGCCATTGGTGGGCCACGTAACAGTCACTCTCTTTGCTGCTGTTCTCTTGAAGGAAGCCGCCCTAGCTCTGGCCGACTCCTCGCTGACTATCTCCCCGATATCAATGCCCTCGTTCACGCGAGCAAATCTCATCGTGTCCGTGACTTTGACGGGTAATCGTCTCTCGTACTTCTTGAGGAATAGGTTCCAGATGACTGCGAGAAATTCAGACACGGGGCGGCCGTTTTCGAGGAAGCAGACACAGTCTCCTATTCTCCGCTATGTTATTGTGTGTGTAGTGTACACTGTAGTAACGTACATGCATACCTATAATAATATTATATTCTCAGCATTCAGGGTATGGATATGTGCTTAGAGTTCTTGAATATTGAATATTTGCCTCTAAAAATGAATACTGGGTAAAGTTCGAGCTTCTTAGAAGAAATATGGTATGTATGTACTACAATAGTAAAATGCTATAATAATATGGTTATCCAAGAATTTTTGGCTCAAATATTTCTTCTGGCTTACCACACAATGAATGACAACTGCCTGGTCCTTTCCAACCGAAATCGACAGACCAGTGATCATTTCCAACTCAATTGTCCCTCTCTTAGCCAGCTGGTAGTCCGTCGTCAACCGATAGAGATGCTTATCGCAGAGAACAAACACTCGATGATCTGACTTTAGACGACGGTTGAGCTTGGTCACATGACACGAGTAGAGACGCTTTGTGTCACCGTTTACTCCTTGATAGGCTGTCATCTGAGGGCAAGACATTATTATACATGTATCGGTATGTGAATTAGAGAGTGAATAATTATTGTGTGCATGTATGTGGGGGGGGGGGGGGGGGGGGGGGGATATTAGCCTCGTCCCTAGCTGTAAATGTATGCTGACAGTCAGCAATCATTAATAATTAGTAAAAATTAATGTTGTATCACAACAATTTTGAGTAGGCAGCCAATTAACTGGATTATGGTCATGATAATAATAATTATTATACAATGTACAGATTCACATGATCATAATAATTATTATTATTAATTTTGTTGAGCTTACTGAATCAATGAACTCTTGTGCTCTTGGGTTCAGCTTTCTGTTTCCCAGCTCATCTCCGATCCACTTCTGACCGAGCTGAAGGTTTGGCTTCTTCCCGTGGAGAAACCCAAAGGCAATCGTCTTTATCCTCAGTTGGTACTGAAGTAATTACGTAACATAACAGTGTGATTCACATACCGTATGCATGTATTATGACCTCAGCCAACACAGAGAAATTAATTACGTACATTTGTATCAAACCACTGACCCTTGAAATGTGCAGATCCTTAATAATAATAATATTATGGGCTCTTGATCACCCAGGAGCGGGTGCTTAATTACTCCATACACGATAATTATAATTCAAGTCTATTATACCCTTTTAAAGATTATCGGGCAAAAAAATCTAGCTCAATAGATCTACTAGTTATGTTACTCACCTGTCGAGCTGGAGAGATGTGAGTTATTCTCATCTTAGCCCACCAGGTTAGGTGTATTCGCTTCAACAGCCGATGAGCCAACTGCAATTTTAATAATATCGTACTATGTAAATCGATGACCACAACATAGTATGACATTGTAACTTTTATCATATATAGATTCTATATTCCCCTATCATCTATGCTTTTACGGTGCATTAGATGATCATGAGGATATCCCTTCATCAAGATAAGCTATGAAATACCCACAATGTTTCATGTGCAGTGGAACCCCTCTATAATATTTCGGACATCCTTGAGACAGCCTAATTAAAGGAGATGTCCTCATTTCAGGACACTGTATTACATTGTAGGTAACGTAACATACTGTAGTGTCCTGGGTAAGCACTCGATCATGGGTGCTTAAACATAACTCGCAAATTTGGCCCACATGGGTGCTTACCCAGGATCAAAATTCCATACGTTTGTATAGAAGCTGCTACATTGATCCCTCAAAATGGGATACATGGGCGCTTACCCAGGAGTGGGCACTTACCCGGGACACTACGGTACTGTACATACCTTCATGGCTGGTGGTGGTTTTGGCCATTTGATGGATCGTCCATAGTCAGGCGTCATCGTGGAGCAATCTCTAAAGCTCTCCACGACCTGATCGAACCAAGCCTTCACGTACTTCCTCCGGTAGACGATCAGCATCATCATCAGCGCCTTCATCTTGTGCCTCAGGTGTTTCCAGTAGTGACCCTTCACTGCACGAAACACTATCATGCCCTGTGAGTGTGTGTTTGTGTGTGTGTGTGTGTGTGTGTGTTGGAGGAATGGCATACCGTAGGTCGGGTTTTAATTGTGAGTATCTATTAATTGCGAATTGTGAGTTTTTCTATATTTCGCAATTAATAGATTCACAAACATAAATGTGCACGTACATGTATACTACAGTATGGTACGGGGTCATCCATCGCAATTATTGGATTCGCAATTTGCCCTGACTTGACTAGAATGCAATCATTAAACTACGCAATTAAAACCCGTCCTACGGTAATTCAATCACTGATAGGGGAAAATTATGCAAAGAATCGGAGAATTACATTCCCATTGGCAGAAATGTGATGATACTTAGAATTATTACGAAATTCTTACTATATAAGGTAGCTTCTTTTGTCTCTCGGCCTCCAGTCGAAAAATAGTTCTTTGCGTCTTGAAGAAGATTTGTGTCTTCCCAAACACCACCACTTCACTGAGGTCATAGGTCGACACTAGCTTCTTGGTGGCTTGCTCAGGAGTGAGACTGTTCGTTGGCCAAAGCTTCTTGTCAAGCATCTTGTATCTAAACATCAGGTAAAGATGAAGAAGGTTTATCACCTCTCTCTCTCTCGGCGTCTCATTTCTCTCTCCCTAGGCCTCCTACTCAAGCATCCACCCACCCTCCCTCTCCTTCTATACACCTCTCTCTCTCCCTCTCTTCCTCCCTCTCTCTCTCCCCTCCTCTCCCATCCTCCCCCTCTCTCTCTTGTATCTCACCTTCGTACGAACTCCTCATAAGTCATCCTGTGTGCATAGGCAGCTCTTTGAACCTTTGCACTTTCAACCAGCCCAAGATATCTGACTTGTTTGAGAACTAGATTGTGATCCCACTCTTTCGGGTTCCTCTCCAAGTTAGGAATGATGCATCGAATCCAGTGTGGAGTCTATTAAAAGTTATATTATTGTGTGTGTGTGTGTGTCATAATAAAAATTTCGTCTATTACCTGACTTTTTAGTCGTTCCACGAGCTCACAAATGTCATTTTTGAATCGTTCCCCAACAGTGACATGGCCGGCAGTTGCCTTTGTAATCAATTCTCCTCCCTATAATTATTATTAAGACTTATTATTACTTAGTATTAATTTTACTATGGATATAGATCATGTGACAGGATGTCACTGTGACATTAATAATTACTCACTTCAGGAAACATTTGCTTGAGAATTGGTAATCTGCAATCATGCAGAATTCCTTTGAAATCGTGAAAAGGTTCATCCTGTATAATTACATACACTATTATAATAGTAGATGAATTTCATAGTCATTAATTACGGAATTTTTTTCTGTAAAATCTTTCACGTTGTATATAACATCTCCAGCATAGTGGGTGACCTGTGTTCCATGATACAATAAGCTTAAGTTATGCAAATAGATAATATCAAGTACACCAGAAAGCGATAATGAAAAAGTGATATGAATCGGTCAAACGGGTTTCTCAGAGGGGAGATACAATGATGGCATTAATGGGACATACCTGAAACTGTTCATTACTAGTAATTTCTTTGTTTCCAGAGTTGCGACTATGGTATCCTTCCACTTCCGAATATTTTTCATCAAATAGGGTAACAATTTGCTATATAGAAATAATAATTTTTAATATATAGCTAGCTAGCCGTGTCAATGTCACAACAGTTGTTGTATGAAGCATACCATTCCAATTTTATTTTGTGAAGTCTTCATCACTACAATCATTGACTGGGAACAGAAAAAAGATAATAAGTCTCCCTTACCACCTAGCATTAAATTTATATGAACACTTGACCATCTCCCCAGTAGCTGCACAGTGTAATGGTGCATGTGGTAAAGGGTCGTCAATAGAATGCGTACACATCGATCGATGCTGGCCCCAGAAATCATGGAGATGGCGTCAAAGATCGACTCTCAACCTTGATAGCGACAAGTTTCGATGCTTCAATTACAGAGACGAACTCGACAGCACAGTATTCCTTCCGAATTTCAGGTTGGTCACGCTGCTGCAGTCGCCGCGCGGGCCAGCCCCTTATGACAGTGATGCGTGCTATATATAGCGCAAGGCTAGCTTTATTTATCCACGGCATTACGTAAGCCAAGGAAACACGTGAAGTTCAACCAACAGTACTTCTCAGAGAAAGTAGCGCTCAGCTTATAATGTATTCGCTGGATACGCGCGTAAGATACTCTACATAGCTATTTACTGATTTTCAAGTCCCAGAAAGGCTCCAGCGAGGCCCTGGATTTTCTCATAATTACCTCATAGATTACCTAAGAGATTACACCATAGGTTTCATCATACATTACACCACAATTACCTCATAACCACAGAAAAGTAAATTTCTACTGGGAGATAATTAATCACTATAGCTAGGACATTACGCCATTACTTGATAGTTGGTAAAGGGTCGACATCACGCATGCGCAATATAGCTATGACGTCTCTTAGCGTAATAGTAACAGGCTATATATAAGCCGTTTCAGTCATACGTTACTTAGTCAATCCCAACGTAACTGTAGCTACCCACACAAAGTTAGCCTTAATATCATCAACTGACTCTTGATTCAAGCATGAATAAGCCTGCAGCAAGTGATACTGCAAGAAACGGAACTGCAGATGACCCTGCAGCAAGTGATACTGCAAGAAACGGAACTGCTGGTAACCCTGAAGCAAGTGATACTGCAAGAAATGGAACTTCCCTTAACCCTGAAACAAGTGAAACTGCGGCAAGAACCGGAACTGCTGGTAACCCTGAAGCAAGTGATACTGCAAGAAACGGAACTGCCCTTAACCCTGAAACAAGTGAAACTGCAAGAAACGGAACTGCTGGTAACCCTGAAGCAATTGATACTGCAAGAAACGGAACTGCTGGTAACCCTGAAGCAAGTGATACTGCAAGAAACGGAACTGCCCTTAACCCTGAAACAAGTGAAACTGCAAGAAACGGAATTGCAGATGACCCTGCAGCAAGTGATACTGCAACTGCTGATAGCCTTGGAGAACCAATTAAACCATCAAGCAGTACTGAAACAGATATAATAAAGAAGTTGAAGGAGCAAAGAAATCTATGTCAACGAGAAAAAAATAAACTTACGAGTGAATTAAATAATTTGAAAAAGAAAGTACGTAAAGCAGAAGAGGAAAGGAAGACTCTTATACAGCAAACGAAGACGTTGACAGAGAAAAATACAGCTCTTGAGGCAGAAATTGATTCACAGAAATTAGAAATCGAAGAATTAAAAGAAAAAATCGTTGAACTTAAAAGGGAGTTAAAGAGTAAGTATGATGTTATAGAATCACTTCAAGCACGAATAACAAATCTTGAAGAGAAGGGTGATCAGGTTGTGAAATCACTTGAAGCAAGAATAACAAATCTTGAAGAGGAGCAGAGGAAAATCAAACATAATCAGGACACATTGTACGTAAGCCAGGTTGCTTATCAATTCGAGCAAGCGATTTGTACATACGTCCTCCCAGACGTGTTCGAAAAAGATTGGTTTGCAACAATTCAATCTCTCTTCAAGTATCTACATGGTAAAAGTCCACTACCAACAGGAATAGCTAATCCAAGTGATAAATTACTCGAAGCTAAAAAGCGGTGGGATAAAGTGTGCGTGCACTTAGATTTGCCTACCATAAACGAAGGAGATGGAGGCTTTACTCAATGGGCACATGACGAATCATCCACACCAGACATTATCAAAGCTATTTGCTTATTGAAGATGAAGCGACGTGCGATTGCTCATCCAACACCTATTAACTTGAAGTTAGTGGGAGAAAAGCTTCCTGCAGTCAAAGATAAAATGCCCACATGGCACTTCGAATTAATAGAAGATTTCATAGCCGCTATTCAGAAAAGCATAGAAAAGAGTGGTTCAAAAATTTATAGCGAGTACTTTCAACTTGATTAGTATACATATTATGTAATCATTAACGTGAGCATATATTATAGCTACTTTAATTTGCTATGAACTATACTGAGTGGTTTTTAAGTAATAATAATTATTGTTGCCACTAGCTAGCGCAGCATCAGACATATATAACAATTGTGCTGTTGAGCCACAATATTATACTACTCTTATGTAATTCTGAAGGGACATAATATTATTATTCAATATATTATAGTATATCTGTTTAGTTTTCAAAACACTATAATTATCAAAACACTTATATTTTTAATAGCTGATAACATGCAGTGTCAGACACCACAAAGCTATATAATAACACGGGAGTCACTGTGGATCAATTCTGATACAGTGCATGGTACCGTGACCCACATGCACCGTGAGACAGTTGTTGATCTCTTCTAGCAAAAGTCATATCCAAGCAAAATCATAGTAGAAATCCTCAATATTATGCATAGTGAATCCAGACAGCACCTGTTACAACCACTGTCTGATCTGAATTTCGCTAGGTAAACAGGACACTATGTCATGGCAGTTACATGCCCTCTGCTCCCTTGGGGTCTATATATATTATAAGCCATTGGTATTACTTAGGATCATTAAACAGGGTAAATTCCGCAATGCGTAGGTAAAATTTAATGACCTGATTAATCATGCAATGGACGATAAATTCACAGGTTTGTATATAGTATGAACTGTCTCAGTACAGTGGATAAAATTTAATATGCCCCATATTGTATCCGCTCTATGTTGATACAAGGTATAATTTGACTTTCAGTGACTGTCTTAGGACTAGAAACACTTATAGCTACATTTATGTGGCCTGCTGTAAAAAGGTTTACGTGCAAGCTTAAAGAAATTCCGGCTTATAATTATTAATTGACTCAGAGATACAGTCGAATCTCTATAATAAAGGATCCTCCAAGAAATGGACGCTGTATGTTAGACCTCAGATTCTCCATAGGGAACACTGTTTGGGGTCCCAAAAACTACCATTTCCTATAGTTTCTATTCATAGAGAACCTTTGAGAAGAGGACAACTCCTCTATAGGAGACAAAACAGCTGAATTTATAATATTCCCAAAGTGTCCTTTGTTTGGAGGTTCGTATTGTTTATTATAGCTTCTCAATGGACTAAATTTCAGGAATACATACCAGTATTGACTTCCCAACTACTTTAAATTGCAAACTTGTGTTTATCCCTTGCACTTCAATAACTGTATATATTACCGGTATGTGACCAGCTTTGAGAAAAGGGCCATTTGTGACTTCATGTTTGTAGTATGTTGCTTGCAACATAATATTATATGCATGGAGTAATGCATGCTTGGGTGTATGATGTAAAGTGTCTGTAAGTATATATGCCTAGGATTTGCCTCGCTTTATCAGATCAACTCAATGCAAGCTGGCCATCATAATAATATTACATACAAGCAGGGGGCCCGGGGCTCGCTTTGCTCACCCCCTGCTGCACATGATTGTTGCATTTTGGCTTTTAGGACCCCACAAAAGTAGGGGATATGCATTCCTGTGATGAGGCCCAGGTGCAAGGCCACAGGTGCTAGGCCAGAATGCTAGTTTAATTGCAACAGTAATTATCAGCAAAGCAGCTGAAATCGCCTTTATCTGTGTTCTGGAATATTCTATTGAGCACGTACATTCATGGTATATCCTGTTTGACAATGTGGCTAAATCGATCAACTGTCCAAAAAGTCGTTAGCTTGCTGGCTCCCCTCGCAAGATTTGAGAATGCGAGAAGTCAAAATCAGAATTTACTACCTTCATGATGTCCACTTGGACCAAATCTTCTCATGAATCGAGCTGCTTGCTTAACTGCAGGCCACTGAATGTAAGTCCCCATTTGTTGCTTGGTTTTGTATAGTCCGTCCAAGAAGCTAGCATTCGTGCCTGTAGCTAGTACCAAGGCTGGTGCTCACATGCAGAGATCGCCTGGTTGTAGCTTCTAATGCTCGAGGGCCAAAGATATGGCCTCTTGTGTCGCGGGGTCAAAACACTTCCACTGACCTTCCGTAATGGACACACAACTAAAATCTTACATATAGATATGTACTTATTACTGGAGAGTAGAAGATCTACATATTTGTAAGATTCAATCATCTTCCAAGGATCATAGCTAATATTATGCAGTGTATAATATGTAGTCGAGCAAATTAATCTGAAGGTAAACTAAAATAGGTTGGTACCTTTAGGTTTAGTTCGTGAACTCCCTTATTTATTAGGCATAGATGTCATCAACATATTAATAATATTATTATTATATTATTATACCTCAATCATCCTGCAAGTTGACTCATTGCTGGTGAACTTGACCATTTCCCACTCTAGTCCCTCACTCACATACACTTCCTGTTCTGTTCTCAGCACAGAATCAACGAAGAATTGCTGTATCCTCTCGTTACAATAGTTGATGCAAAATTGCTCAAAGCTACAAGAATATTAATAATATTATTATGCATGGACACGAAGGAGGATGGCAGTTTTGCCAAATCGCACCGTAATCACATAATTGTTATTATGTAGCATTTTGCTTGTTCATTACTTTGATCAACTGAACTCAATCATTGATTATAAATCACATCCAATATTCCCCCGAATTTGAAAAGCATCTAATAATTTTGTATAATAGGGTAGCTATAATAATGGGGGGGGGGGGGGGGGGGGCAACAGTGTTTGTGGTCTTAACTTTAGACATTTTTGTTATAATAATGCAAAACGTTATACCCATTCGCTTTAAAGTTTTCGAATCCATAGAAGTCCAAGATACTGATAACAGTGGTGGGTGCATCCCTGACTTGATTCACAGTGAGAGCCTTGTTTATATGGTTTACTATCAATTGGAATAATCGCTCGTACAATGTCTACAGAGTATCAACAAGATTTTTAATTGATAACTTCTTTACTAGTTTACATGATATAATATTATATGCACTTCCTATAATGACTAACTTTTTTCATTAAGCATAGAATGTCATAGCTTATGATTTCTTTCCAAACTATTAATACGTGTGATTAGTATCAAGAGGAAGTGTAGCTATGACAACAAAAATTACCCTATCCTTTTGGACTCCTTTTAGACTTACAATACACCAACCCAGATGATGCATTTTGTACTAAGTATCATATGAATTTATCTGAAAGAACAAATTTCTTAGCTCTTTAGTGCATGCTCAAAATGATAGTACCTCTATGAACTTATTTGGTCTTTATTATTGTAGTGGGAATACCTTTGCTAGTGTGTCTCTGGCATGACAAGCTTGTAAAATGCTTCGTTTCGTTTCAGTGACATCAGATGTAGTATCACTGACTGCCATCACTTTATGAGTGAGAGCATGGGAGAGGGTGTCCGCTGAGGTATCCAAGAGATCACCAACCCTTGATAACTGTAACAAATTACCGTATGGCGGGTAATTATCGTGGGGTGCTAATTTTCATTATTTTCGTGGTTGACTTGGCAGTCACGAAATTTTCCCACCCATGATAATTAATGCCTACGGTGATATGGTACTACGTATGCGAGTCCATGATGATGGGCATGGCCACAAACATCGTGGTAGCGTGGCCAACACTTTCCAGTATTAGCAAGCATAGAATGTCATAGCTGTCATCCAGCTGATAGCGTCTTCGACACTAATATTCTTCTATCTCATGCCTTTTGTCCAAGTCTCTGTAGGTAGCTATGGCTTAGTAACAAAGAAGATCGCGAGCGCATGTATTGATTACATCATCGCTCAGCAGTGCCACGCCCCTAGACTGGTTGCTGTCATGAAATTCAAAACCACGAAAATTAATTTTGAGGGCCTTTTCGGATTTTCCACGAAAATTAGCCCTACGAAAATTACCCGCCATACGGTATGACATTGTATTATTATTTTATGTATTCAAAGCTAATCGGCTACTCATGCATAGTTATTTTAAAGTTTGTCATCTGTTTTCATTTTTAAGTTATGCCACTTTAAAGTATTTGATGATTACGTAACATTGCATAACTTAAGGATGCTACTTACATACATAGTGACTCTTTACCATATACTGAATAGCCGGAAAATTTGGCGGGGAATTAAATTTGGCAGTTTGGCGGTCTATATTACAACCACCAAATTTAAATCCACCAATATTCTTGCAATAGCGATTTTGGCCTCAACCGCCAAATTTAATTCCCGCCAATATTTCCGGCTATACAGTACAATGAAGCCGGAATGTGGTAATCGTTTCATATGTATGGTACATAAATGCTGTATTCATTGTGTTACTTGACGTGCAGCTTTGTTCAAGGCCATAGAGCAGGACAGCAGTGAAGAGATTCAGCAATAACTGAAAGTCAGCGGGGCTTCTTTCCTCAACATGTAAGTCTCCATGAATAATTAAAACTTATGATACATTTTAATTTTCAAAACCAGAAGTTATTGGTTATGGGACGAGTGTGGATATAATTATGCATAGCTACAGTAGGGTATAGATAACGAAAGGTGGATCAGGGGTGCACAATTAATATTATGTAATCGCAAAATTTTCACCGTTAAACATTTTTTTCGTCAACAAACTTTTCTGATGAAAATTAAACATGCGCAATATTTTGTATAACGTACGTCGATCTATACCTATTTTGGTCGCTAAAGTCTGGCGACGAAATTTAGACTACGCAAAAAATTAATATTTTACCAGCGAAAATATCCTGATCTATGGTATAACATAGTTTCTAGACAAAAAATATAACACACACTTATATACTGGCATGCTCCCATACATATTAATTTTTTAGTGACCACATGCACCACTCACTTGCTTCTGATTTGTCACTCGACTGAAGTGTCCGTCTTTTGGTCCAGTAAATTCTATATTTCCAAGGTGAACTATGGCAGCTAGCACCTTTCGGATACCAGCAATATCTTCTTCTGAAAATCTCAATATCTGTATTATAGTAATAAGAATTTAATAATGCTAGAAGAAAAAACATGGATTTAGTAGCAAATTGTAGGAAAGGTCATGTATTGGTACGTAAGCAGAACATAAGAAAATCTTTTAGTGGTGAGTTCTAAACCATTATACTGACCACAATGATGGATAATTTTCAATTAAAATAATAATTAAGAAACAGTAATAATGTTGTATAATGGTACACTATAACCTTCATTGCTTTCAAGACGTCTCCAAACATTTTCTCATCACTGCTGGTGAGGCTTGCAGCAGTTGGGCTACTGCCAACCAGGTAGCGATACTTCGATGGATCTTTTTCGAGTTGTAACTCGTGCAAAAGTTTATCATTAGCTCCTGCTAGAAGCTAATGGATGAGAGAGAGGGAGGGAGGGAGAGAGACAGAGAGAGAGAGAGAGAGAGAGAGAGGGAGGGAGGGGGAGAGAGAGAGAGAGAGAGAGGGAGAGAGAGAGGGAGGGTGGGAAGGAGAGAGGAGGAGGGAGGGAGAGTCAAACACCATAAAAATCGAAGGATAGTAGCCACTTTCGTCTCAGTCACCTGATAAAAGCAGTGGAAATTTCTCTCCCCTGGTTGCTGTTTGACGACTCTGGCCTTCTCCAGAAGGTAAGTTCTGAGCTCACCACCTCGTGGCTTGATGTCAAGATTGAAGGCAATGTGCACATACTTACCCTAGAGGAAAAGACGCATGTACCGTAGTGTCCCGGGTAAGTGCCCATGGGCGCTTAAACATACATTGCGATTTTGGCCCAGAAGCTGCTACATTGACCCCTTGAAATGAGCTAGGTACATGGGTGCTTACCCGGGAGTGGGCGCTTGCCCAGGACACTACAGTATTATTATGTGCATATTGAATCAAATGAATGTTAAGGCTTCTATCCATCCATATTAGGCTAAGTCTGAACTATCACGTATACATGCACATGTGATTTGCATGCAATAATTGAATGTGCAAAAATATTATTCATGAGATGATAGGCGAACAGGATGAATATTAATGCATCGAATCTCGATTTCTATTTTATAATACCAATTATGGTTAAAAGCAAATGTACAAGGTACAGAGTAATGAATAGAACAGTGGATATAGATGAATACACATGCATGCACTCTCTCTATATAATAGATGCAGCTGCAATTTTAAGATAGTCAGTTATAAAGCAAGTGAATGAAATACAGCTTTATCTCTTAGCTAAAATATATTTTGTAATCAATACAAGCATGACATTGCACACGAGGAAGGATTGATGTTTTGGCTTGAGAGTTGTTCACGAGCGCCCACAAAAACATCATCATAATAGAACAATAATGTTCCGTGTATTATACAATTTGATTGCTCTATGTACTACCTTGCTCAACAATCAATCAATAACAGAGCAATTTATATAGTGAAACCTCTGTAATCTCTATAACATTAATGAGGACAGCTAAGGATAAAACATGCAGGTTCCTGAACGTCCTTAAACTTATAGAAACATTCATTCATTGCGTTATATAGTCCGACTTACAAATCTTGATGCGTTGTTGTTCCTTGTTGTCCTTGCGTTGCCGAAAGCCTCTAGCAGTGGGTTGGTAACAATCAGTTGGTTCCTTACTCTTGTCTCTGCGTGAGGCGTCAGTGTCGCTATGTACTGCATCAGGTACTTGGAAGCTGATGTTTTGCCAGATCCACTCTCACCTATAAGTAATAATTATCCATTAATAAATTATTATACTCATTGTTATACATTATACATATTACCATATAGTGGGTAGCTTTGGCAATCATTAAATTTAGCGAAATGGCTCTTCAGTGTTATTGGCAAAGTTTAAATCTGAATGCTTATCACCATGGGCATGCTAATTTTGGTGATTTACACCGAATTTGCAAAATCTCGCCAAAGTTTCCTATTATAGCGACATTATGGTACGTATTAATGGAATATACAATTTGGCCCTCCGTTTTGGCTCCATTGTGTATAGTAATGCACAATCTTGGTCAACACCTGATTGCCAATAATAATATAGTATTGTACATGGCCTTAAATTCAACTACATACTCAGAAAGTGTGTAGTATTACTGACATCAACAAAAACCATGAACAACTCACCACTGATAATAACAGAGGCGTCCCTTCTAAAGAGGACCATTCCGTGAAACGCCGCATCAGCGATGGCGTAGATGTGCGGCGGCCTCTCGAAGAGATCCGTGCTCCTGTAGTCAGCAATGTAGTCATCGCTGTAGACACCAAGCCTTCTGTAGGGGTTCACCGATACAACCAGCTCCCTGATGTACGTATACGTCTATACCAGAAATGAGATGGGATAGCTAGTCAGTTATAACAAGGGACTTCTTTAAACTTATGGTGACACTGGGGGGTGGGTGGTTGTGTCAGAGAGAGTGACGGTAGAATTGGTCGATCCCTCCCCCCCCCCCCCCCCCCCCCCCCCTTGGCCATGGCCCCTTCCTGGACACACCACTGAAGATATTAAAGGGACTCTCACAGATATATACTCCCTTAAGGATAAGGTTTTGAGTATTAATAAAGAAGGGACTCCTTTATATTATTCAATCATCTAGTATAGTGGGCACTAAATGAAAAGGCTAGAAATTCATGAATCATATTTATTATGTTAACACCTTTCCTATCTTGAATCGAAGTCTGAGATTTTCCAGAATCGTTTCTTCGCTGATCTCGTCAAGAAACGTGCAGTCGAACGCCCCAGTATTGGCCACAGGCTCCATGTTGTTCTAGACTTCAAATTGGCAGATAGCCTTCTAAACTAGGGGGAGGGGCTGAAAAACGGCCTCGACACACAGCATGAAAGGGGGTGGGGCTCATGCAAGCATAATTTTTTATGCACAATTCGCGAATTATACCATGCATTAATAATATTATTGTAGCAGATTATTAAATAGGCATAGCTACTAATGCGGTACTATACATAAAATTAATAGGACTATATATAGCTAGACTAAGTATAGAATATATAGATGAGGCTAAAAAATCTTTGCATGTCAGATGAAAAAAATTATATCCTTGCATCAGTGTCAGATGAAAAGATGGTAGCCATAAATGTGGCTACCATAATATTATAAATGTCAAAGTACTCTAAATGTTCATAGATAGCTTCTTGGATTGGCACTGACAGCACTGTCATCTGGCCACACAATGGTAACCCTATTTTGCCCTCCAGACACCTTGCTAAAGGATGAATTCTTTGGCGTCTTTGTCTGTCCGGGGTCACTGAAAAGAACTCCCTCCCTCACTCCTGCATTCGGCCGAGAGAACTTCATGTTGGTTGTGATGTTGACGGGAAGACGCTTGCGGTACTTGCGATAGTAGATGTTCCAGATGGCAGAGAGAAGTTCGGAGATGGGACGGTTATTTTCGAGGTAGAAGACAAAGTCACCTACACCTGACTGTGTGTAGCATATGTAAGGGTTGAGTAACTAAGAGTAGAAAGCATATTATGCGTATGAAATTAAGATCAGGGAGCTTGGGAGATAAGGCAATGACAATATCGGTCACCTCGACATACAGTACTGGTTCATGCATTTGGCTCAGTACAAATACTAGGTAATCATGGCATTAACCTTGGTGAGGGGGTGGGGGGGGGGGGGGACCGGGCTTAGGGATACAAAATTTAATGTCAAATTCAAATACCGTAATATTTCACTCATCCACTTACCACACAGTGCACCACCAAAGCTTGGTCGCTCCCCGGAGATACAGATAGCCCAGTAACCTGCCCCAGCTCAACGGGAGCCTTGTTTGAAAACTGGTAGTTGCTCTTTAGCCAGTAGATGAACTTGTCACAGAGGACGAACACACGAGGGTTCGGACGCATGTGACGATTGAGCTTGATCACATGACAGGAGTAGAGACGCAGGCGATCCCCGTTTAGATCCTGATATCCTGTCATCTGGAGACATAATCAAGAATCAATATTATTATCTAATCTGGACATATCTCGACACTAGCCGTTGGTCCTTAGTAATGGCTACACATTATATCAAAGGGGCGTAACTTACCACTTGTCTAAACTGAGCAGCATTTGAGTTGTGGTCTTCTCGTCCCAGCTGATCACCGATCCAGCGCTCTGTCAGCTGCAGGCTGGCTTTCTTCCCATAGAGAAGATTGTACCCAATTGTCTTGAGACGTACTTCATACTGAATGTGCAATGTGGCAGTATAAGCTACTTTACAACTAGCTATACTAGATACCGTACAGCCGGAAATATTGGCAGGAATTAAATTTGGCGATTGAGCCTAAAATTGCTATTGCAAGAATATTGGCGGATTTAAATTTGGCAGTTCGGTACGGGATCGCCATATGTATATATGCGGAGTAGGAAATTTGGTGGATTTTAATTTGGCGATTGTAATCTAGACCGCCAAACCACCAAATTTAATTCCCCGCCAAATTTTCCGGCTATACGGTATTAATAATTTATGATCTATAGCTAAAGTGCTGACCTGGTCACTGCGAGAGAGTGAGGTAACCTTCTTGTGTGCCCACCAGGTCATGTGAACCTTCTTCAACAAACGATGACCCAGCTACGTCAGGAGGATAAAAATACACATCAGTTGGCACGTTGTTAAAATTCTAGTCACTTTTTCATGGAAACAATAGGCTTACAGTGAGTGCTGGAGGTGGGTGTGGCCACTCAACAGACCTTCCATAGTCTGGCATGGTCGAGCAGTCGGAGAATTTCTCAAGAACTTCAGTAAACCACTCGTCTAGGTACTGCCTCCGGTACCAGATGAAGATGGACAGCAAAGCTCTCATCTTTCTCACTCTCCGACGAGCATGGTTGCCCATCACCCACCGAGAAATGTTCAGACCCTGGAATCAAGTATTACCATAGACAAAATTAAAAACGGGTCAACGTATCAATTTTAGGAAAATTTCCATGTGCAAGGATGTTTCTATACTACACATGGCATCAATAGCATTTCTATTACAAGTGGCTCAATCACTCCATAAAATAATTGCTCACAATATGTGGAAGATGCTTTTCTCTCTCCGACTCCAAAAAGTAGATGGTCTTTGGTGCCTTGAAGAAAATCTGAGTCCTTCCAAAAGCTACCAGCTCGTCCATGTGGTAGGTGGATATAATCTTCTGTGTGGCCTGCTCAGGAGTCAGTCCATGTGTTGGCCACAGATCAGGATCAATCATCTTGTATCTACATGGTCAATATTGTGTTAAATAGTTTTGCTACTCTAGCAAACATCACATCAGTGAGAGTTTTTATACAATCAGCCATGGATGATATTTTAAAACTCAGTATTGTTGTTATGTCACCAAATTAACTTCCAACTTAAAACCACTGCCAAACTATCCACATATCTATAGATTCAAAGCTAACATTCAGCTTTATCGTCACACCTAGTGTCGTAAATTTATTGTGGACTAAGTGATTCCAACCAAGCAGCCTCATATCTAACTCTAGCTCACCTCCATTCGAATCGGTCATATTTCATCCTGTAGGGGTAGCCCGCCCTTCTCACTTTAGTGTTCTCGACCAGGCCGAGGTACCTGACCTGGTTGAGGATCAGCTCCTCATTCCACATGCTCGGGTTCTTCTTTGTGTTTGGCATGACGCAACGAATGAAGTGAGCCGTCTGTGTATGTAAAAAATATATTATTCTATTCTTAATTTTTGTGATATTGGCCTTGGCCCTTTCTCGGCTTTCCAATGTGAAAATTATAATAATGATGAGGTGCTTGTACAGCATTGTAAAGCTGGGAAGGAAATAATGTAGTGGGTATAATTATAATATTATGGCCGATGAGGCTAAGCTAGTGGCCGGCAGGTCACGGGTCCGGATAATTATTTTGCTTGCCTGGCTTTCCAGGAGTTCAATGAGATCACAGACATCATTTTTGAAGTGTGTGCCCACAGTCATTGGTCTCTTGGTCACTTCTGTCACTGGATTAGCTCCCTGTACATGCAGGGGCATAAACAAGAAGTAGAGAAGAAGTAATTTAATGCTTTATATGACATTGTGCGGCTGATACACCACATAATATGCTCATGCAAGGAGTTAGCTAATAAAAGGTGGCAGAGCGATATGAGCCAAAAAGACGCTACGTCTTCCATTTTTTTCATCCTTCATGCACTCATGCAGATTTATACCTCAGGGAACATTTCTTTGAGAACCGGTAGTTCACAGTTGTAGAGCATTCTCTTCAGATCCTGAAACTGTGTGTCCTGCAAGAAGATCGAATATTGCTTGGATCACTTATCCATATGTACTAACTAGTAAATTAGTTACCTTGTTTTTGTCCATGAAGTTCATGATGTCATACACAACATTACCAGCATAGTGAGTGACCTAAAAATTATATGGCCTAATACTTATTATGACAGCAGTTGTGGATCTATAATAAAGAAAATATAGGTATTGTACCCACCTGAAACTGTTCATTGTAGGCAAGGTCTTTGTTTCCAGCAGCATGGCTAGCATAGCCCTCAGTCTCCGAAAATTTCTTATCAAAGTGATTCAAGATTCGCTATATGGAATATTTCACATTGCGCATAATTTAAAGTTTCACGAACTGACAAACTGAACAGCTAAACTTACAACATCATCATCGTCTCCTGGCCTTAGACATTCATCGTTCATGGCAGTGATCATGGACTGAAAGGGAGTAAAGAGGACGATATCAATTTTTTGAGAGTAAGTTTCTGTCTTTGCATCACCCATTCCTGAGTCTCTCACTGCATAGACCTCTCTCTCGCTTACTCTTATTCTCTCATTCTTCTCTCCCCCTCTTTCCCACCCCACCTCTCTTTCTCTTTTTTTGACCTCAACGTTTTCATTTAGGATTTGTACAGAAACAAGGAGTGTGCCTACATGTACATCTATTCATGGTGCACATAATAACTCCTAGTACATGTGTACAACATGATACACCATGGTTAAAAAGGAAGAATGATAATGTTATAGTAATGTACATCTCTCTCTCTCTCTCTCTCTCTCTCTCTCTCTCTCTCTCTCTCTCTCTCTCTCTCTCTCTCTCTCTCTCGCACACTGGTTACCTCGATCATGGTGTAGATGGGAGCGTTGTCCTGGAAATTGATGTGCACCCATTCCACTCCCTCGCTGCGATAGACTTCCTGTTCCTTCTTCAGCACAGAGTTAATGAACATCTGCTGCAGTCTCTCGTTGCAGTAGTTGATACAAAACTGCTCAAAACTGAAAAGTATAATTTAATGTGAAGGAGGGGGCATCATATCTCACTATAGCTCACGATCAGAGCCGTGCTTTAATTTGTTACCTGTTGACTCCAAATACTTCAAAGCCATAGATATCGAGTACACTGATGACAGTGGTGGGAGTGCCTGGCGGGAAGTCCACGGCAACAGCTCTGTTCACCCGACTCACTATCAACTGGAACAACCTCTCGTAGAGTGCCTGCAAGAATCAGAGAATCTGTCACAAACATTCTCCAAATTTATAATCTAGCGCTAAATATTATGAGTAATATAGCATAGTTGAGTGGTATGTGGACAAAGTAAGCTGTAGGATCTACTCCCTCATAGCAAAAGGTAGGTTTTGAGGCTGACATATAGCTAATACAGTTTCTTATACCTTTGCTAGTGAGTCTCTAGTATAGTGAGCTTGTCCAGCATTCAGTTTTGCCTCCACCACTTCAACTTTAGTAGCAACCATTCGGTGGGTGAGTGCTCTAGCTATGCTCTCCATTGATGTGCCAAGAAGATTGGCAACTGCATTCAGCTAGACAAAATAAAAAAACAGTAAACAATCATAGTCCACAAAAAACAACTCAAAGTTATAAAATTAATTCTCCAAATACTTCCACAGTCATCCTTACATACCCAAACTTTTCTCTCTCCCCCTCCCTCTCTATCTCTCCTGCCTGCCCAGTGCACACCCTCTCTTTCTGTCTTTCTCTCCCTTTATCACTCTCTCTCGCTCTCTCCCCCTCTCCATGCTCACCGGTTTCATGTTAGCCATTCTGCTTGACTCTCCATCACCGTCTTTAGCAATCTGCACATTTCCGAGGTGAAGTATGGCAGCCAAAATGCAGCGAACATTCTCAATGTCTTCCTTGGTGAATCGAAGGGACTGCAAATCAGAGAATAGTGTTTGAAATTACTAGATGATAATATCATTATGCACCCATGTGTATAAATTAACACGTGCAGCCAAGCTGAGAATCAAAATTATTCATAGCATAATATACTAGAAACTCATGTAAAATCTCGCTCAGTGCTAAGATAATATAATTCATACCATCATTGATTTCAACACTTCACTATACATGTGCTCATCATTGGCAGTATGTTTGGTTCCTGAGAGATAGCGGTACTTTGACGGATCTCTAACCAGCTGAAGATCTCCAAGCAGCCTCTCACTAGCTCCTGCTAGAAGCTGAGGCCCGAGGGAGAGGGAAGGAGAGAGAGAAAGAGAAAAAGAGAAAGAGAGAGAGGAGTGAAATTGCTGTAATACCGTATAGCCGGATATATTGGCAGGAATTAAATTTGGCGGTTGAGCCCACAATTGCTATTGCAAGAATATTGGCTGATTTAAATTTGGCGGTTCGGTACGGGATCGCCATATGTATATATGCAAGTAGGAAATTTTGCCGGATTTTAATTTGGCGGTTGTAATATAGACCGCCAAACCACCAAATTTTCCGGCTATACGGTAATTCTGTTCCTGCAGCTGAAGTGACCATGCATACAATAGCTCCTTACTTGATAAAAGCAATGAAAGTTCCTCTCTTCTGGTTGTAGCTTCACAACTCTTGCCTTCTCCAGAAGGTATGTTCTGACCTGGCCACCTTTTGGTTTGAAGTCCACAGTGAACGTGATGTGCATATACTTTCCCTGTAGGTATATATAATTTGGATATTTCAGGATTCATTAGCAGCAGTGTTTTGTGCTAGCTATGTATACTAGCTAGGCCAGTTAGTTTTATTTAGGCCTTCAGTTGCTTGTCCACACCTGAAGCATGCACATGAGGCAAATCTTCAGAGTAGAGCACAAAAAAAACAGAACATTCCTTAAAATAGTATATTCAACTGTATATGGGATTATTATTCTACGTGAATAGTTGACCCGAACATGCAGAGGACATAAAGGTGAGGGTATAACAATAATTATTACTTTGATCATGCATAATAATAATAATTATTATCGTCTTACAAATCTTGATGAGTTGTCATTTCTTATGGTCTGTGCATTTCCGAATGCCTCCAGCAGTGGATTGGAGATGATGAGGAGATTCTTGACTCGAGCAATCTCCATGCTCTGTGACATCGTGGCGATGTAATGCATGACATATTTGGATGCTTCCGTCTTTCCTGATCCACTCTCACCTAATAGGTCGAATAATACATTGTAAGGGTGCTCTAAAACGGAGATAATTTTTGAGAACTCAACTCTAAAGAATAGGCAATAGTTTGAGAAGGCAAGAGTATAAAATTTTGATAACTAAGCAACAATTAATTTTTAGTTTACACCCTTAATAGCTCCATAATTTCATTTTGCTATAATATCTGAATTATAGCCTTATCTCTAGACAAGAGTCTTTAACTTAATTTTTGGCTTCCTAGGGGAAAGCTGAATAATTTAATAATATATTATTGGTCTAGGGATGAGGTTAGTCTCGAGAACCAACTTGAAATTCTAGAGCAGTATAATAATAATATTATGGTTATGCAATATAGCACTGCAGGGATGTGACTCACTCACCTCCAATGACTATACAGGAGTCGTTGTGGAGGAAGCGCATGTCGTGAAAAGCCGAGTCAGCAATGGCGTAGATGTGAGGTGGTCTCTCAAAAGGCTCCTTCGCTCGGTAGTCAAATACGAACTCATCACTGTAGATGTTTAGCTGTCTGTAAGGATTGACTGATACCACCACTTCACCGATGTACGTGTAAATCTGTGTGTGTGTATGAGTGATGAGTGTGTACATCACCACCACCATCATCATCATCATCATCATCATCATCTCTCTCTCTCTCTCTCTCTCTCTCTCTCTCTCTCTCTCTCTCTCTCTCTCTCTCCCTCCCTTCCCCCTTTCTTCTTCCCCTCTCCATCTCTCTAGCTCTATCTATCACCATGACACACACACAGACTCAGAGAGATAGATCATAATTTATATTATGTCATAATATTAAACACCAGTCGTACTTACCCTGCCTCTTGCAAATCTATACTTCAGATTTTCAACGAAGCTCTCTTCGCTGACGTTCTCAAGTAGAATACTGTTAGACACACCAAATTCCTCTGGTTCAATCACCGCCATCTTTTACCCCCAGGACTGCAGATGTTTGTGGCTTGCTCACTGAGCCTGCAAAGTAAAAAGGGGGTGGGGCTGGTCAAGTGGAGCATGCGCGCGCAAGCATATTGAAAATATTATGAGTAATTAAAAAGACAGTACTTCATTTGGAAGCTTACCTTTGCCTTGCTAAGAAGTAGGGATTTTTCTTGTGTGCAAGGCTTTTCAATGGTCGAAACAGAACTCTTCTTCAAGAATAGGCTGCCCCGCCCTTTGTCCTGGCCCTAACAAGATGACGTAAATGAAATTTTAACCCTATTCGCGCGGAATATCACAAAAATAATAAAAAAAGTGGCGGAACACGTAACATGGTAAGTTGTAGTTGTATCGAAAGCAGGCATTCTTTACCTAAAGTTACCGTTGTAAGTCATCTCTACTTGTCACGCAGGGCCAAAACTCGAGCACATCAGTGCCCAGGGACCCTCTCTCTCCAGGAAAGCTGGTGAGAAACGTGCAAATAGTGTCATAATTTTGTAGGCTACATGGTTGATCTCAATTCAAGTCATGACACTCGATATCTTCTGCAATGCTATACAGGTTGAAAATATACCCTATACAAAGTTTTCACAATCAAAGACCAGGTACATAATAAAGCATACACCATTCATGTATACTTATTAATTTTGACAGTAGCCACTATTAAAACCTTGGGGGGTGGGGGGGGGGGGGGGGGGGGGTGGGGAGAGTTGGCATCCCAGGGTGATATCCGGGATCAGGTGGCAAGAACTATACTGCGAAAGTTTTCAACCATAGAAGATGCCAATGACCTAAAACCCTGTCACAATAGCACGCGAAAAATTGGGATGCCGTTTATGCCACTTGACCTATACTGAACACATTGTAGAGGTGTGGTCTACAAAGTAATGCTAATAGGTTCAAAGTTCGTGCTGCTGCGCTTGCATGCGCACTGAACTAACGGTTGACATACGTACAGCTTGGGAGATGATACTGTTTAGGTTTTCTCTGAGTATATACATGTATGTGAGCTTTAATACTGTAAGTAACTCATGCATATTACCCACATTATTCCATGATTGTACTGATCAAATGTTTCCCCCATGCAGCCCTGTATCTGATCAGAGTATATCATCATCTATAGCACAGGTAAACCACTCAAGGTTGTATAATATTACTGTATATGCTAGATAACCATACTGTGTACTGCTGAAATTTTGTGTGAGCATTCATAAACTTACTACTGTATCTTTGGACTATTCAAGAAGAGGTTATTATAATAAAGATGGTGCCAAGGCATGAGTCCAAGACTGCAAATTAATGCAGATGAAGTCAGGGGCTGATCCAGGCGGGGTGGATAGGGTGGCTAGCCACCCCCTTCACTAGTTCTTTTATATTATGTAGTATAGGAGATGTCCACCATTATTAACCAGCCACCCCCCTTGCACCAGTATGGTTTACTATGGGTAGCACCCCGTCAGCCACCTTCGAATTCCATGAAAAATTTCTGAATTAGTGCCTGGAAGTACGGCTGTGGAGCTTGATATACAATGCATACAATAACATTGCAAAGCTGGGAGATTTTTGACCCTCTTCTTGCTTTGTCTTCGCAGAGAGGGATCACGGTGGTGCATCCACACCCAGACTCAAGATGGCGGAAGAAGCAACCAATGGAATTGCAGAAACTAGACAAGGTTCACAGGGTAAGATGACTCCAATGTAACAAGTGTGCATGTATACACCATTATGCATGATATGTAATACGAGAAAAAATAGATAATTTTGGTTAATTTTGAAGATCTTGATCACATCTAATGAAATATTCATTTTTTACTTAGTTTTGGCCAATTCTTCGCTCCTCTATGGAAAGCGTCCCTCCAACTGAAAAGATTCCAGGTCAGTGGGTGGTGATAGAGTAAGCTTTGCTCAAGATCATAAATTTAATGGTAGAGGTACCTCTCACTCTCTCCCTCCCTTCCTCCCTCCCTCTCTCTCTCTTTTTCTCTCCATCTCTCTCTCTCTCTCTCTGTAGATGGTATCAGTTATAAACCAGCCACAGCTATGTGTAAGCGATATCAGGTCCACTTAACAGAAGCAGCTCACATCGTAGGGGAGGAACAGGTGCGATTGTTGGCAGTGACGACCATTACCATACATGTTTGATTTGGTAATGGTCGTCATTGGCTACATTTCCATGCACTCTCTCTCTCTCTCTCCTCTTACTCTCAGAAAGCTCTGGCTAGTCGACTAAAAGATCTGGAAATGTTCTCCGCTGGTGTTGCTCAGCAGATTTTGAGACAACAGGAGAAACTGCACAGAGCTCAACTGCACCTGGAAAAAGGTGATTTTTTTGCCAACTCGGCACTTTAACCTGAATGTGACGTCGTAATTGAACCTTCCACAGTTGATGAAGTGAAATCGACACTGAATCACATAGAGTCCTCTCTCTCATCCTGTGTGCGTCTTGTGCGACAACTCAACTCTCTACTGCCAAAAGAAGAACGTCTGGAGAAGTTTAAACTTCATCCAGAGCTAGAGGAAGATTCTGACCTGGAGGAGAATGCAGATGGTGAGAGAGAGAGAGAGAGAGAGAGAGAGAGAGAGAGAGAGAGAGAGAGAGAGAGAGAGAGAGAGAGAGAGAGAGAGAGAGAGAGAGAGAGAGAGAGAGAGAGAGAGAGAGAGAGAGAGAGAGAGAGAGAGAGAGAGAGACAGAGACAAAGAGGGAGGGAGGGAGTGTGCGTACTCTATGTGTGTTCATAATAGTGAATGCAGATTGTGTATTGTGTGATACATAATGTACAGTACATAGAGTAGTGAAGCTTCTTCATTCCTCTAAACATCAAAAGATTTCCTGGCTGTTAGTGCCATACCTCTATCTATAGGAATACATTCATAATTGTTGTGAGCACCTATAGATAGTTTAGATGGTTCCTGCTGCAGTGAAGTAGGTAGTGTTAGTGAATCCTCCCTAGCACATTTTTGTCATACGTATGTACACATGTACATGTACATACGTATACCTGTTTGTTTGATCTACTATTTTGTAAGCTCATCCATGGACATCTGTAGGCCCTGTTTCCCACAAAGTATACATGTAATTGTATATTATGTCAAAAAAATGTCAGTATTGACTTTACACTGTTGAAAGTTTTCTGTACTGTACCTACATGTACATGTACATGTATTATGATAATTATTATGTTGTTCAAAGATAAAAAGAGGTCTTCATGTCTCTAGAGGTTGATAGCAGCCAAACTGTACTAGAGCGCACACGTACACACATAGTATACCCAAGCTAGTAAACTCTGGAGGCTATATACTATAATATTATTTAGCTACTGAAATTAAAAAAAAAATCGTTTTGAGCGAAGTGACAATCTTTTATGCGAAAATAGTTTACCTGTACTAACGTATACAGCAAATATATGGCACACGCTTGAAGTTGATGAAAATATTGTCACACAAATATTTCTAACACAAAAATTTTGCGAATGAAATTAACATGAATTGCGGTATTGATTTTGATACTAAATTTTTGTTTCCCTAGTTGCTGGGTCTGGAGTAAGCAGAGAGAGGACAGGCAGTGAGGCCCTCTACGAAGTAGACAACGATGATGATGATGACGCAGATTTGGACGAAAGTCTCCAAGCATCCTACCCGGCAACAACTTCTGACCCCGTGGAGAGGCCACACCCCCATAGCGAAGTGGAGCAAAATTGGAGAACAGCAATAAATTGAAACTATGGTGGTTGTAGTACATGTATGCAGTCTAAGTTTCTATGAGATATTCTTCAGTGCTGTACTCTGAATACCAATCCATGCTACAGTAACCATTGGATACATGAACTAATTTCACGGGGATGGGGGGGGGGGGGGGGGGGCGGTGGGGAGGTGGTGGTTGTAAACTTATAATAATATGTGGCTTGAAAATTTTTTTCCCACCTAAGCTATTATCTGATTTTGCATGATACCATAAATCGCGAAGTTGAAATATTTTCGGACAGCCTGGCTTATGCAAAAATTAAATGCACGAAAATACAATGTCATGACATTGTGTGATATTAATGATAATGCCGGTACAGGATTGTTTGTCTGAAAATTATTTAATGCAAAATAACACATGAAATATTCACGATTTACGGTATCTCCTGGCCTATTTCTAGCCGTAGGCATAGCTAAGAGCACTGCCACATTTCATTGAAAGTAATGGTCTATATAGCGAGAGGGAATCAATGATTGAACATTAAACAAACGAAGATTCTTTGTGGACAACTTAACTGTTTGGTAAAACTTGCCGACGTTTCAACTATATAGATGCTCTAGTTATCCTCAGGGCAAATGTATCTTCGTTTATTTCATAACTGAGAACGATGTCACTTCAATTGAATATTGTTTGCTCTTTCTTGTGTGCACCTACCATAAAAGGCAGTTGTTGAGTTACCGTCTTGATAAGACTAGTGTTGGACCCTCAGGCCTAAGTGTGTACTAGCACCTGATTAGCTCTCATTAGCAACAGGAAGCTGTACCAGGCTAATGAGTGGTAATTAGTGTAGCTCATGAAAGCTGGATTGCTCCTAATATGAGAATAATTGGCTTGTAGTTTTAATTAAAGCGCAATAATCAGTCACTAGAGTACCTTTTTAGAGCGGATGCTTAATAATTAACACACAATTCGAGTGTGGCTGCTTTTTGTGTGCAACATAAAAAGCTGGGAGATTGAGAGAAGGCCTGGGTATGGGACAAGGCTACGTACCGTATACTGTAGTCCCACTTATGGGGGACTTATATTATAATAGGGATCGAGTGCATGCATGCCCCTTTCATTCTGGTTATAGGTTGTCTTGGATAGAGTGACCTTTACATGTACATGTGGTGCACTTGCCCCAAACAGGCCCTGCATGACACTAGTATTATTATTAGAGTGGGGCTGCTATATATAACGACCATATTAATATTATGCATTTTCAACTATAGTCCCACTTATGGGGGACCCATAGAGAGTGCCCCCTACATCACTCTGGTTATTGATTGGATAGAGTGCATAGCTTTTACATGTGGTGACCTTGCATGGTAAGTGCAGTGGCTGATGATAAGTGACCCAGGCCACATCTCACATTCAGTAGTAATCAAACCTGACCACTGTTTCCTCTCCAACCTCATAATATTATATACTGTGCTTTGCAAGTCATTTGTCCAGTGGAAAGGGTAAATACATGTAGGCAGTGGCTCTCAAGTGCTTATACAACAAGTCACAAAGGCTTTCAGTTTATATTATAGTGATAGAGACAGGTGCCATTCCCTAACTTTCCTAGACAACTGACCTGTAGAACACAGTACATGTATATAGCCACATGCAGCAAGGAGGAGGGGGTTATGTATCGATACCCCTTATCTACTCCTGGTAGTAAAGATACATGTATTTCAGTTCAAAGGATGACAATCATGTGTATAATACAAATTTTATGCTATGAAAGCCTTATATGTATAATTATTTTGTATGTCTGTCCAAACTGTGCACCCTCACTTCCTGTTTTGCTGATCATATCTATACACAGTATCCATACATAATATGCCATTGTTACCGTAGTGAAAGCTGCCTATAGCTATAATATTATAGCCGGCCGGCCATCCTTGTGTGCAGTCTCATGACACATGTTTTTAGTACTCAATGAGCTGTGTATGGACAACAAGGTGCATAGTTGAGGTACTGACTGCAGGGTACAGAAGCTGGGTATACTATATTGAGTACGAGATAACAGTATCTATGTGTGTGTGTATGTTTATGTGTGTGAGTTAGATAGTTGGGGGTACTTAAGATTAGTATGGCTACAGCTAGGTATACTATATCAAGTACGTGAGATAGCAATAATAATTATTATCATTGTGCTTACATGTGTGTGTTTGTATAATATTATTATTATAACTATGGCCAATCTAGCTAGGTGCAGAAGCTAGGTATACTATATTATTGAGTATGTGAGATATATAGCAGTGTCATTGTTTTGTGTATAGTTGGCAATGTTCTCCCCAGCATACATAAGGCATGTCAGCCAAACAAGCCTTCGATCAGTACAGAATTTCCTTCGATGTGTGAATAGGGATATTCCAAAAGCTTTGATGTGGCCACAGACTCCACCCAAAGTATGCCCTACTGTCGTGCCTTGACATGCCTTGAATTTATCTTGGAGAGAATACTGGTTGGGGGTACATAAGTATGGCTACAGCTAGCTATGATTCAAGTACATGAGATAGCAGTATCATTGCATGTGCTTACATGACGTAATATGTGTATGGCCAATCTAGGCTACTATGAAACATCTGTTGAAACAAACTGGCAAAGTTAAGCACAGGAATGTGGGGGCATGCGCATGCATGCACACACGATGCACAATTAATTCTAGGAACATCATGCTGCTGTACACCTACTCGAGGGACAAGAAAAAATTTGTCACTAGCTGCAGCAATACAATGTACAACCATAGATCATAATAATATTATTATTATCGTAGACTACGTAATCTGGTATATACCAGTACAACGAAACACAGTGCACATAATAATACCATTAATACTCGAGACTGCATACAAAAAATTAATGCTAACACCGCACAAAGTATAGAATTAATCATAATTATAAGCTCGAGGGTCTGAACACTAGAACAGATTGCGACATCACAATAATGAACATTATGTACAAAACTACTACAATGTACATCCGGCATGATATATAGCAACATCACACACATACACACACCTGCACACACACACATGCAAGATATACCACAACTCAACGATCTTACAAAACAAAACAAAAAAAAGGCGATCGATCAGTTGATAAAATTCATTTTAATGCAAAACTGTAGGCTGCCATTGACAATGTACTTAGTGTCCGGGTTGCTATAGAGATTAGCCACTGGGATGTCCGATATCACGGGAATCGGTGCGGGGTCCTTTTTGCAAGGGTACTGCCACGAGACCTGCTTCGATCGTCTGAGGTGGTCCGAGTCTTTCGTTTGGTTAAATACCTACAGAGTGTTTTTAGGTTAAAATAAATAATAATTACGGGGGGGAATTTTAGTGTATGTGTATGGTGGTATATAATAATAAGTAAATTAGGGGTCTGGTGATATGCCCCCCTCCCCTTCTCCCCAAATTAATTGGGTAGGAGGGGGGCTCGGGCAAAGTTAATTAGCATACAGTCAGGGGAATACCTCGTTCCCTCTATAATAAATTATTGTTAACATAAATCACTAACCTGTATAGTCACATGGCCCTTCATCGGGAGCTTCAGTTCCGTGTCGAATTCGCCCGGCATCAGACAGACGTGTACGGAGAAGAGAAGGGGAGGGGTTTGCGTGGCCTGTCCCTCCCCACGAGGACTTCCGAGCGCCCTTTGGGAGACTTGAGCCAACAGACACATCTTATGACCGCACGGGTGAGTGTAGAAGGGCTCGCTGTATTTAAGGTTCGGTCTGTCGACAAAGAAATCGGACATATTCAGGCGGACGTCCGCTTGTTTCTCTCGTCCCAGGATCTTCATGTGTCGCATGAGAGAGTTGATGTCTGCACGGAGCTGCTCCACCTCGCTGCTACCTTGACTTGCAGCTGCTGGCTTCGGCTCTGCCATGATGCTTTAATAGTTACTTAACTAGACCACTGGCACCTGTTCACTGTTAATAAATCTTTAGCAGTGTTGCTTTTTCACACAACTTGGGTGATGATTTTTTTCAGGCCCTAGATGGTTTCAAATCTTCTGACACGCATGAAATATCGCAAACGAGGTGTCAATTTGACGACAAAAAACAAAAAGCTGTGGACAAAAGCAAGCAACAGATCATAGATATATATATAAACACACAAGTACAGAGAGAATCGGCTCTCAATCTGTGCTATATGCAAGCAACTAGCTAGCTATAAATTTCTATCTTCTGTGCTGTACCTTGACTTTTATTAAATAGGCTCCGACACACGTCGACCTACGTCTGATCGGCTCAGCTTCAAGTTGCTAGCTCGCGGTTCAAGTTGTATACCGGTAATCTTTCCGGCCTGGCTGCTTCAACTTTCCATATAGAGGAAGTGTATGTACACAGAAGACAGCTGCTGCCTGATCTGATCGTATGGTGTAGGCCGTGGACAACGCCCATTATGTTGCACAATTATTATGCTATGAATATCGGTAAAGCTTCAGCAGTAATGGCGTTAATTGAGTGTTGGGTATGCTATGAATATCATTAAGCTTCAATGGTAGCAATTATTGCGGTTTTAGCTACAGCCAATAAAGGACAGCGGACCGGAAGTGCATACTCATTAATACAAGATGGGTTCCCAGAAAGGACAGCATGTGTCGTAATAATTTAATATCTAGCATCACTCACTCTTCCTTATACTTGTACTTCCCTGCTGTCATTAATATCTCATGTAGGGGTGTTTAACCTTGGTGTGACCCTTTCTCTAAAATCACATTAATCCTTGTAAAAATGCATTAAAAGGCTCGGAAAGTGGTGGGGAGACTCATAGAGACTGGGGGAGCAGTCAGGGAGAATCAGAGATTTCTATATAGAAGGGGGGTTGTAGGAGACAAAATTTATTATAAAGTCTACTATCTATTAAATAACAGAGCAAAACATCACTAAAGCAGCACATTGATTTTGAGTCAGTATTTCTTCACTAAAGGCTGCAGTTCAACCTCAGGAGAATCGGCCACTGCAGGATTCATTGATGCGGATGGGGTCGGTTGCCATGGAGATGCAGGAGATGATGTCACACTGCTGCTCTTGCCCGGCAAAGCAGTCGGCCCATTATTGGTCACCTGAAGGAGCATAAAACACATGCCATAAACTCAGCGTCACTGTGATAAGGGGTATTACTATTAATAGAGGTAGCAAAGATTGTAATTAATTTTGAGTTAAGCAATGGGAAATTCCAGAGTACCCCACCCCACTAATATTACAATAATATGAGGGACTCCCCATTATTATAGTCTCAGAAATGTAAAGGAGCATAAAACTCATACTACCATAAACTCAGTGTCACTGCGATAATAATTATTGTAAAGATGTAGCAAGATTGTAATTTGAGTTAAGCAATGGGAAATTCCAGAGTACCCCACCCCACTATAATTATACGAGTGATCTCCCCATTATTATAGTTTCAGAAATACCGTAGTTAATTGAATACAACGTATGATCCAATCTAACGTAAGAAATTAGAATTTTACGAATAATTCTCATAACATATATAAGCTTATATGGAGCGATTGACGACCTTTACCAGAAAAACGCTCGTTTTTCAAAATTGAAATTATTTTTTTTCCATGCATAGTATTAGATTAAGTATGGTATTATAGTTTCAGAAATATAAGGTGGATAAATTTACCTGTCTGAGTCTGAGAGGTGTTGGGGTGGAGAATGTCCTGAAGGCATGGTGGTCCCAGGGGTGGGCACTCGTTGACTGAACGTAGTCCTGAAGGGGCCTCTCCAGTCGCTGCATGCAGTGATATACATGTATTACATAATACCGTATAGCCAGAAAATTTGGTGGTTTGGCGGTCTATATTACAACTGCCAAATTAAAATCCGCCAAAATTTCCTAGTTGCATATAATTATACGCATGGCGATCCCGTACCAAACCGCCAAATTTAAATCCGCCAATATTCTTGCAATAGCGATTT
This sequence comes from Cliona cf. orientalis, assembly GCA_963930775.1. Lineage (NCBI taxonomy): Eukaryota > Metazoa > Porifera > Demospongiae > Clionaida > Clionaidae > Cliona > Cliona cf. orientalis. The sequence continues at coordinate 2,501,423 of OZ005690.1, forward strand.
TGGGCTCAACCGCCAAATTTAATTCCCGCCAATATTTCCGGCTATATATACGGTATTAATTTTTTTACTTCTATTATTTCACTTACTGGTGAGAGCAGAGAGGGAACAGGGAAGTTGCTGCCACTGTCCTTTAAGAGAGGTGAGGAGAGGTAGCCTGCAGCTTGTGGAGCACGCTGACCAACTGATCTCCTCTTTGCTAAGCGGACACTTCTTCTCAACGGTGACCTTACGACGATGGAAGAACTTCTAACAGTAGCTAGTGTTCGATTTTCATCATCGCAGACATCAATGCTGTTTGTAGTAACTCCTGGCGATTGTGAATTGAATGCAAACGGTGATATTCTATAGCCATCCAACATGTGCTGATAAGGCTTTTCTGAGGAAATCTGTAAGGTATTTTTAGTAACAGGTGACGTCGCATCCAATTCTAAAATTGGAAGGCTAGTCTCGGAATTGCCCATCCTCGAATAATGGTTATGCGTACATGTACCACTCTCATTCTCTTTATTAGAGCAGTTGCAAGTGATCAAATCTCTTCCTTCACTCTCCTCTCTCCTTCGCAGAGATGTACTAAAGTCCTTCATTTCAATGCCTTCCTCACCACCACCAGCCATGCCTAGACTAGTGACTGGGAATTTCAACATGGAACTGGCTTTGTTGTTGTAAGAGTACGGATGTTTTGATCCAGGGCGAGTGGAAGGTGTTTTGAACTTTGACCTGTTAGTAGTGGTGGTACCTGTCAAGTGTGTTTATTGGATTGAAAAGTGGTTTGTATTTGAATAAAGGTACACACATTATATTGCAATGTTTGTAGAAGATCAGAAGTTTTGCAAAAAACAACTAACATGCACTCACTGTGGCACATGTACATGCACATGCACACTTGTGTATGCTCCCTCTCTCTCGCTCTTACTCACTCTCCTTCCCCCCCCCCCCCCCCTTCTAAATCTCCCCCACCCTCTCTCAAATATTATACAACCCTTAATATATACCTGGCATCTTTGTACTTGATAGCCTAGTCCTAGGAGCAGTCTTGGACGTCTTAGCTGGGTGTCTGGCTCTATTAGCAGCCGGAGTGATAGCACTCACCAGTCGACTGAACAGTGATTGGTTGGATGATGTCGGCGTAGCAACAGAGCCTGCTCCATCTGCAAAGGTTTACAATAATATTAAACAAATCTTTGGCGCATTAAAGTACCTTATTATTTTATTATACTTGGAAACTTTTGCCATCGATCTCATTGCCTGCCCACATGAACTTGCAGTTACATGTGTACTTATAGCAGTTTGCTTAGCCTCATTCTCATAATTAATGTTTTTCAAAAAAATCATAGGGAACGAGGCTATAGTTTGCTAACATTCAACTCACCAGCTTTTCGTCTCTTCTTAGAAGAAGGCAGCCTCTCTCCTTCTTCCTCCTCTCCCCCATCTTCCCAACCAGCTGCCCGGCGTTTCCTTCCATCCTTCCTCCTCTCTCCTTCATCCTCCCTAATTCCACCACCATCACTATCTTCAGCACCTTGGCTCCTTCCGTCAGTAGTCTGAGAAGCTACTGCTCTTCTCTCTCTTACTGCTGTGTTCCCCCTCAGGACCATGTCTTGGTAGAGCTCTATCTCCCACTTGTGGACCGTAGTCTGCCACAGAACTCGAGAGAAATTCTTTAGGGACACTCTGCAAAATAACAAATAATTGCGCTGATTCAGCATAATAATTGTGATTATTACCTAGTTTATAGTGAGCTAAACCCTCTCTTGCTCGCCGCTTAATGGGTATGGTTTCTAAACGAGCCCATGGCCACTAAGCGGCAAGCAAGAGAGGATTTATAGCTCGCTAGACTAGAATTAGATTATTACCAGGATAATGTACTATATTATTTTAACTACTAGGGAGTACTATTGTGCTGAATTGTAAGAGCTCCTGGATTGGTGGTACGTACACAGACAAACTGCTGAAAACTTACAGTCTACTTGGAATGTTTTGAAGGAAAGGGACCACATCTCCAATCTGGTACATCGCCAGTAGCTCAGCTATAGAAATAATAACAAAAATATAATAACATTATTATTAATCTCTACTATTCTACTTAGGTGTTAAAACTTGAGGGCTTTCAGTCAGCATATTCCTCCTCCAGTTCGAAAGCATTACCGTGGTTTATGCTAATAAAACATATGTTCTATTATTAGCGCAAGAAAATTCGCGTTCTAGGATTTTTCATAGTGCATCTTAATGGAGCACGTGATGACCTTTACCAGAAAATCGCGCAAAATTTAAAACGTAATTTTTTTAGCCTGCATTCTATTATATAGCGCAAACATGGTAACTTTACATTGTATGTGATTTTCCAAAATAAACCTCTCAGATCTGAGCTATTGTACGTGTAGACTCACCAGAGCAAACCTCCATGATTGCCAATGCTGCTCGGAATATTGTATTGATACCTACAAGATTAAATATAACATTTCCTTAATTAACGGTTAATTAACTATAATTATGGTTATTAATTTATTAAGTACTATTAATAACTAGCCTTCGAGGAAGAGCAGGTCGCAGATGGTGAGCACAGTGTCCCAGCAAGGGAGGGTGGTGAAGAGACACATGAACCAGGGGGTCACATATATCAGTGGATGAATACCAAGGCTCTCCTGGAGAAGAAGGGGGAGGGTGAAGGCATAAACAAATACAGGCTAAATATACTGTAGCGGGAAACTTTCAAAAGAGAAATCTCATGAATTTTGCAATTTTATTGCCACTTGCAAAGTTTTCTCCACGAAATTTTTGGCGTGCCAGTTTAACATTCCATGAAAACTTTCGCCACGAAATGCTCCCTTGCTATCAATCTCTGAAAGTTTTCTCCCTCAAAAATTTCCCACTATACGGTACATGTATACACAGGTGCCGAAGATTATTTATTGGAATGAATAAGTTCAAGAAAGGGGCTGTAGCTACTATACAATGTCATGACTGTGAAAATATTATGACATTATTCTTGATTTACTAGGTGGTGTCCCAGCTGTGGAAGTCTTTCTTTGAGAAGCAACCCAAACACATCAGCATAGGTCTTGATCCTGGAATAGAAAAAAAACTTAATATCCCATTCCAATTCCATTATCTGACTCACTTGCTAAGTGATGAGTCATAGAAACCTGCCAGATATTTAGAGCGTTCAAACAGAGAGACCAACGCCCAGAATGCATCCTATAGAGAAAGAAGTATACAAATTGGTAATGAAGATTAAGGTACACTGTACTTAATCTAATACAACGTATGGAAAAAATAATTTCAATTTTGAAAAACGTGCAATTTTCTGGTAAAGGTTGTCAATTGCTCCATATAATATACGTCATGAGAATTCGTAGAATGCTAATTTTGCACGTTAAATTGGATCATACGTTGTATTCGATTAACTACGGTAGTAGATATGTTATCGCTAAAAATTAATATTAATTTTTGCTCAGTGCCATAGGTTGAAGTAATATTCAAAATACAACAATGGTTGTACCTCTTCTGGCATATCATTCATCAGCAGTAGAGCTGCCACATAAGCCATACCTGGGAAAGAAAAGCATAGCCGATAAAATAGTTGCAACTAGTGCTGGTACAGGGTCGTCAGGCATGCCGAGTAGCAGCTAAGCAAAGCTTGTGTTAATTGGTAAAGGGTCGTCAAATGTACCTTGGCAGTAGCCGACGGTGGTGTTGTAGTGAACACAGTAGAGTGTGAGTATGTGAAGTAGAGATCTCTTAGCTTCAGTGTTCTCACTCATGAACACTTGGTGACTGGGAAAAGTTCGTACTGTACAAATTTGGAAATACCGTGTTTATGATAATAAAACACATGATCTAATTAGCGCAAGAAAATTTGCGTTCTAGGATTTTTCATAGTGTATCTTAATGGAGCACATGACAACCTTTACCAGAAAATCGCATGAAATTTAAAATCGTAATCATTTTTTAGCTTGCATGCATTCTATTAGCATGAACACAGTAAGCCTACGTGTAGGCTTGGGATTGAGATCTTCAATACTCATGTCTTGGAATTCAGCTTGAAAAGTTATTATACAGATCTATAAGTGCCTCACCAATATCCATCATGATTTGCCGTGTGGTTCTAGCCCAGAACATCAGCTCTGTAGCACCTTCTGCATCTGAGGGTGAAGTATCTTCTTCCAAATTCTCTGCCGCACTAGCCTTCGCTTCTCTGGTGAGCTTATCAACCATCAAGTTCAGCTTTCTGATGTTGACGCTGTTTGAGTCATTGGAGAGATCAAGGGTTTGAAGCTTTGATTGAAATTCAGATAAGTGGAGCTGGGGAAAGAGGTGGAGAGAGGAAGAGAGAGGGAGAGAGAGAGAGAGAAAAAGAGAGAGAGAGAGAAGTGTGTACATGTACATGTATAAAATAGTGAGTGTTTTCATGGATTATCCTTACTTTATAATCGAAGGTAGATTGAGCTCTGAGAGTCTTGCTGTTTAGAAACAGCTGCCATACTTGAAAGCGCAGCTGCCGTGGTACTCCTTTCCTTAGCAATTGTCTCACCTAGAGGAGAAATATAGCTTAGTAAAATAATCTTATATGAACCCTTGACCATCTCCCCAGTAGCTGCACAGTGTAATGGTGCATGTGGTAAAAGGTCGTCAATAGAATGCGTACACATCGATCGATGCTGGCCCCAGAAATCATGGAGATGGCGTCTAAGATCGACTCTCAACCTTGATAGCGACAAGCTTCAGGTTGGTCGCGCGCGGGCCAGCCCCTTGTGGCAGTGATGGGTGCTATATATAGCGCAAGGCTAGCTTTATTTATCCATGGCATTACGTAAGCCAAGAAAACACGTGAAGTTCAACCAACAGTACTTCTCAGAGAAAGTAGCGCTCAGCTTGTAATCTATTCGCTGGATACACGCGTAAGATACTCTACATATTTACTGATTTTCAAGTCTCAGAAAGGCTCCAGCGAGGCCCTGAATTTTCTCATAATTACCTCATAGATTACACTATAGGTTTCATCATAATTACGCTATAATTACCTCATAACCACAGAAAAGTAAATTGCTACTGGGGAGATAACATGTATCAGTGGGCCCCGTGGGGTAAGGAGTTCCAATCAGACATTTCTCAATGACAAAGATCATAGCATATTGCACCTTTTGTGGAGAGTCCCTCTCAGTGTGCTGGTTCCAAGAGTTGCAGACAGCAGTCCAGCTCTCAGCAGTAGCAGCATTTGGTTGGGCACTGCACGGGGGCACGGAGAAATACGGTATTAAACTAGTCTCGTGCACAATGGGCCCCTTTCTATAGAACAGAAGGGGCTTGCATGGGCACTAGAGAGATTGTAATTTAGTGTTCTGATAGATCCATGATTTTTATGTTTGCTGTGACTCAGTTCAAGCATAATCTATGGTTCAAAAGTGATGCCAACATCTCCCCCCCCCCCCCCCCCCCACCCATACACTTCAGTCTATGAGGCGTGAAATTCTCACCTATAATCATGTGATCGTGACTCCATACCATCTTGATCTTCCCTCGATATCAGGAATCCATACTCGTCAAAGCTTACAGCGTCCATCTCTCTACCAGTGCAGGCAGGGACATGGGGTACTATATATTTGAATGTGCTGACACCCCGCCTTCTTCAGGCTAATTCTAGTAGGCGGAGCTATACTAGCAATAATCACGCATGCGCAGTTTATACAAGACGCGCATTGTGCATGCATCAGGATCTTTATTGAGCTTTTAATATGGGGAACTGCTTTGGAAGATTGCGATCTTCTACCGTTAGGAGAGCTACCGAATCTCGGGTTTCTGAAAAGAGGCAATTAACTGTTGAAGCGGAGCACGGATCTCGCGAGTCTTCTCAGGTCAGCAAAAATGCACAAAATGATCATGAGCTGCAATCTTTTGACGATAAAGCAGAGAGTCCTATCGACAAAAATCAACCCTTAGGGAAAGAGCAATCCCCTACCGACATGCCTGATTCTGAGCAACCTCTTCAAAGCAACGTTAACGTGCAAATGAAAGTATTGCAAACTCCTACTGGTAATGGCAACAGGGAACAATTTAGGCCTAAACGTCCACGAGAGCAGGGGGAAATATTTCAGGAGGAATTCAAGGAAAAAGCAGAGCTTGCGAGACCAAAGATCACCTCAAACCTGAAGTTTAATTATCCCACATCATTAAAGGGACCACATGAACCTCGCTCAATACATGTGCTGTTCACACATGAGAAAAATGGGTCTAAAGTGGCAGGAGTTGTCGATTTGAGAGATTGGAAGAGAGTCACTGGTACCCTCATAGGCAAACTCGTTTCTATAAGAAAAGCAGTTTTGGAGATGGGCTACGATAGGGTATACGCATACCTGTATGTAAATGAAGATGCAAAAGTGAGTGACGGCATGAAAACACGGGCAGAAATGCAGGGTATCAAAATTGTAAGAAGAGACGAATTGAGCCCAGATGAACTTACCATGGAAATCGATGAGAAATTGCAGTCAGCATGTCGCTCTAAGATTGAGCCTACCGTAGATATACAAGGGGCGGGACCTACTGACGCTCAGAATTCTGATTATACTGATCATGCACCAGTGACTGGTAAGTGCACGACATCAGAATCGGGCTAGCTATTATCAGATCAATGTGCATAATAATAATCATATATAGTGGTCATAAAACCGGTATTTTGTGCATAATATTCGGTTTGTGGCCCAATAATTTTGGCATAGCTATATACATGGTGCCTGGGGTTGCAGCTGGCCAGAACGTCGACTAGTTGGGATCGTACACCTGAGTTTTACTGCATGCTGCATGATGAACTTTCAAATTAAAGCAGGTGGTCATTCCTATTCAGCTAGCTCAGCTACTGTGCAATAATTACCAGATCTACCCACAATCAATTGAAAGTCATTGTTGTAGCCTTATTGCCAGGCCAAGCCCTCTCCTCAGCTTTTCTGAATGATGATGATTGGGGAGCCTGGGAATGAAATTTCACATCATGGTGTAGCAGACAGTCATGTCGCATTGTGACATAATATTGTATCATAGTCCTGCACGGATAGAATGATCGATCCTATGGCCTTACCCTATAGCTAGTGTTTGAGAGATAATTCGCATTGATACTGTCATAAGACAGAGATCTCGCTGCATGATTGTAAAGAAGTGCAAACTACGTAGTGACCAGCCATCAAGAAAATTATACCTGAGGCTAGTTAGCCTCGTCCCCAGGCCACTCCCACGTTTTCAATGTAATACGTGGGAGTGGATGAGGCTCTAGTGTGAAAGAAATTTCACGTGATCTATGAACTTATACAAAGGCTTCAATTTTTTTGCAGATCACAGTACAATGAAAATGTGTCTGAGCGATAAAGATCATGCCAAAATATGCAATGAATTAGCGGATCATGCAGCAAAATGGAGGGATATTGGTGGTGTCTTGGGATTCTCAGAGGGAGAGCTAGATAATATCCAGGCCGACCAGATGCTTTTTGCACAGTTTCCTCCAATGAGCTACCTCAAGAAAATGGTATCTCAGTGGCTGCAGTGGGCCCCTGGGGATGGACGAGGCAGTACAGACTGTGCCACAAAGGAATCGCTGGTTGCTGCGCTCTTGAAAAGTAACCTCGGTCAACTTGCTAAGAATATTAATTTGTAGTTACTGTGATCTCAGTAATGCTACTCTTTGCGAAAATTCGCTGTGGATCTAATACTGTAGCATAAAAATTGATTGTTGAATAATAATTTCTGGTTATATTATGTAGTGATTTTTTATAATAATGTGCATACTTACTATCGATTACTAATGTTCCACCATCTGATTTATTGGACATTTGTACCAAATTAAATTTCAGATAATTAGTCCCCACTTCTTACTGAAAAGGATATGAATGGTGCCAGAGTTGGAAATTATTATTATGCGCTACTCGTGCTGTGAATCCAGGCCACCAAAATATGGCAAATTTAAATAGATACTCCTCAGTGTTCAATCTGGCGGCTCATTTGCGCATGCGCAGTACTAGCTAGCCTCGCTCCTGGGCCCATTCCCAGTTTTCAATTCGAGCCCCACCCTCAAACGTAGGTGCGCATCAATTAAAAACAACGTTTCCTTACCTGAACTCGGGAGTATTGGCCGACATCAAGCCCAGTGAAATTACCCACAGGGCATTAAAGATCTGGTATGAAGCTTGAGTCCGCCAGTGTGAGTCAGACATACAGTGTGTGCATGCCAATACTATTTAAATTTTGAATCCTGAGAGAAAATGAACCTAGGGGCACACTATTACTGGTATGTGTTATAAACAAAAGCGTCATCTTCACAGCTAGGCTCTGTGTTGTAGTCTCGTTCATTAACTACCAGATTCCCACCATCTTATCTTTGCTTAGTTTCTGAATCAGCGTCTGTTCCCAAATAGACCTCATACCTCATGTACCTTCTGCCACTGGCTGAATGTGTTGCCTCCTTTCTTGATCATGCATTGCTAAATTTTTTTTGTGATTTCATTCTACCGCACATTGATTGAAAAGTCGACTACAGGATTCAAATCTAGTGGATGCAGATATATCACGTGTTATACTAATTCATTGAAAAAAATTGACCTTATTATCACGATGCAATACTTTATATATTGGTCACTAAGAAATAACAAGGTGGATAATATAGTGTGTGCATAGGACAAAGGTTATTAATATTTAATTATCGTCCAAATCTCATGTGGAGGTTCAGATCTGTAGCGCTTTTATTGAATTACACAGTACTTCTTGCACCATGTGTTGTCATTATCATCTCCATAGTAGCAGTAATACTCCATTTTGTAACAATATTAATATTATCACCGGAAGTTATATGCTTGCTTGCAATGTCAGCTATCATAAATAGGACAGAATGGTATACATGTACATAATAACTGAAGAGAAAGCTCTTGACTGGCTAGGCATATATTATATGTACATAGAATGTTCTTATTGAAACAGGTGATTGAGAAATGAAGGGAGAGACTTAAAAATGTCTCAGGATTAAGCCGCTGAGATTTTTTCTCTCCTTCACTTCTCAATCGCCTATTTCAACACCTGCCTTACCAGGCTTACGGTAATTAGCCTTTAATTATCAATGTTCTTATTCATATTCTCCAGTCTTGTGGTAAGTCTGATGTGCTTCAGGTATGGGCGGCTACTAGTAATACAGTGCTGTGTCCTATTCCCTTAGGCCCTTGGTGGCCACCCATGCCTGAAGCACGTCAGGCTTATACCATAGGACGGGTTTTAATTGCGTAGTTTAATGATTGCGTTCTAGTCAAGTCAGGCCAAACTGCGAATCCAATAATTGCGATGGACGACCCCGTACCGTACTGTAGTGTGCGTGCACGTTTATGTTTGCGAATCTATTAATTGCGAAACGTAGAAAAAGTCGCAATTCGCAATTAGTAGATACTCGCAATTAAAACTCGACCTACGGTATATTCCAAGACTGGAGAATAAGAACATTCTGTGTATCTGAAAATATTTAAGATCTGAAACGTAGAATATTGGTAGGTTTTAAATACTGCCAAATTCAAGTCTTTGCCAAGGGCATCATCCCCATAGTATCATCACAAGCTATTATTAATAATATTGATTATTCAACATTTTAAACGTGCTCAGCTCTCATGTGGATACAGATATTATGTCACGTGGTACACTAACTCACTAAAAGTAATCCTTATTATTATCTTGATGCAATGCCTTTATATGACAGTCAATGAGAAATAACAAAACTTATTAAGGTGCATGTAGTATGTGGGACAAAGGGCTATATAGCTAGCTAAAAATTATTTATTAATATTGTCCAAATCTCATGTTTGTTCTGGAGGTTCAGATCTGTATGGGTTTTTAGAGAATTACACACTTTTTCCACCATGTGTTGTCATCGTCATCTCCACAGTAACAGTAGTACTCCATTTTGTAATAATATCACCGGAAGTTATTCTTGCTTGCAATGTCAGCTATCACAAATAAAACGGAAGTGTATACATACATCTAATAACTGCATGGAGATATTTACCCCGCGTGCATGTGCAAGGGGTAAAGTAATCGGTTGTGTCATTGTCGTCGTTGTTGTTGTCGTCGTGAGCACAAAAATTGCCATATCTCGAGATATAGGCATCTAAGCGACTCGTAAGCACAACGAATCAATCGAATTCGGCGAAAAATTAGCTTCAGTGTGCGTCAAATCGATGGACACGGTCCACGGGTGTCACAAATAGTGCCTTTTTGTTGGCTAATGTAGCCACGCCTATCGACAGCGCCTACTCAATATGCCCATTGTGTTTTCTGCTCATGCGCACAAACTATTATTAGAATATTACTGGTAATGATCGTCGAAATTAATAATGCTCATAATAATGCTGAAATCTGCAGCCCAATGGCTATACTATTACAATAAATACATGTACAGAAAGAGTGCTTTTTGTCACCGGGACCTCTGGTAGCTACATACAATTAAGCAGCACTTCAATTAATTTTCTGAAGTTCACAAAATAGCCATGCACACAAAAGCAATCATAGATTGCACAATGTGCGTGCGGGGCATGTGCTCTACAGAGCTCGAGTTAAGTTAGTGTTTGATCCCAAATATAAAACAATGGTAGGTTTTAAATACTGCCAAATTCCATTCTTTGCCAAGGGCATCATCCCTATAATAATTATCATCACAATTAACCTGCTTATTATAAGTTGATTGTTTAATTTTTTAATGTGCTCAGCTCTAGCATTGCAGCCACAAATCATGAAGTAATGGTATAGAAATAAGCTAATTAACAAGAATATAATATAGGGTTTAATGGCACAAAAAAGAGCCTACAGAGTCATTTTTTCAGTACGCTAGTTATAAAATGTTGCAACCGCACTCTTTGCAGCATGTTCCATCGCAGTCATCACAGCAGCTACTCTCACCCATGTCTGTCTGGACTTTAAGATATCTGTACCGATCTGCCAGCATAACATTAAGAGGGAAGTAATGGTATAGAGTGTATGAGCATTGAGCCTAAAGCTGAACATTTCGCACTAATAGAACCTCCTTAACAAAAACCTCGCTCGTTTTTCACTGGGCTAAATCGGTGGGTATAAGCTTCATTGTCATGCAGTACTAGCACCGAATAGCTGATGCTACGCACAGCAGAGTGAGGACTCCTTGACATTAACATTTGGCAGTATATAATATTATTATAGTATGATTTTGTACCATGCTAAAAGGGATAGATAATTAATTTTAATGAGCACTCACCTTTTAAGTTGTCTCCCCTGACTGTAATTAACCTCTCCAATCAGCAACACTCCTGGATATCACTCACTTTTCTCGCCGCTATGAGGATATAGCTCACTTTTCTCGCGCTTTTATCGCCTCTCGAGGCTCTCACGTTCTAAAGTGCACTTCACGCACATTCCTCCGCCCTCAATCCCAATCTCGTAGCTACGTCAGATTCCCAAGAGAGAGGCGTTGGACGGGGCGCTACCTGGGACAGCCCGGTGACGTACATGTTGTTGCTCAATCATCAGAACTGACTGCATGGCAGCATCTCATTGGTCAATTCTCTGTACACGTAATGTTAAAATTAATCTGCATGCACTACACGTGATGTTATTCCATTGGTGTCTACGATGCCCTATCTTGAAGTATGTACTACACTATAGACAATTGCCTAGTCCATGTATCTCCCTGGACCCAATGACTAGTGATCGGTGAAGATAGTGCCCTAGAACACATCATTAGGGTATCCCATGTATACCCTAATTACCCTCATTGGCATTGTGCATACTTACACACACACATCACACACATGCATAGACTAGTATGCAATTTAGAACTACTCAGTTGTACCCAAAATCATATTCATGCCTATTGGATTGGCTACTACCTATGTCTGCCGGCATAGTGACTAGCATAGGAGGGCTTCTTTAGAGTAAGGAGCTATCATTTCATTGGTGGAAAGCTTGTGCAAGTGTACACTTGATGTTCTTGAGGTGTGTGTATGACACTATGAGGGTATCTCCAATCTCTATAATTGTATTTTGTTATCGCAAGATTCCAGTGAAGAAAAACAGAACGTGCATGACATTGGTACAAATTTGCATGTTATTCATGATAATTTAATAGGTGGGAAGAGTATTGCAACACAGCCTTGTACTGGCCATAGTGGCGCCTGCTTGCTTTACAATTATTATAAAGCTGTTGTTTGAGCTAAGGTCCGGTGATCGCATGATATTTTTTCTCTGGCGAGGGTTTTCCCGGGGAGATCCCCGCTAGTTTATCCATGCAGTGGTGGTCCTCTTGTAGCGGTGCATCTGCTGCGGTGTCAAATTTCCACGTATGCCCTACAATGAGTGAGCCCGCCATTGTCTATGGTCCCACACTAATTAGAACCTATTACTATGTATGTATAATATTATGTATATGTATGTATCCTATACTATATACATGAGTGTGCACGTAAGATTATCTTATTGTATGTGTGTGTTTGTGAAGAACCAGGCATAGCGTGTTCATCTATCATTGCATGGTGTAGGACTGTACTACCCTGGTCCCAGAAGCATCACTCTAGCGATAATCAGTGTGATCTAATCATAAATTTTGTACCTCTGCCAACCTTAATCCAGTGTATATATAGCTATAACAGCCATATTCATAAATTTCATAATTATAATATTATTATACCTATAGCTAGTGTGCCCTAGTCAACGTTGTGCATTAATGCTGATCAATGATCATTGTACTGTATTGAGATGTTGCCATAGCAACTGCCCACATCTATAGCTGTATACATTACATGATCACCTGAACTGTTATTTTGTCAGTTTTCAATAAAGAACATACAAAATGCATAGCTATATGATAATATTATTACTATGAATATGAGCCTAAGGCTATGCTGCAAAAAAGTACAAAAAATCAAGAATACTACTATACAAGGAGTTATTGTATCTCCCATATTGTCATTATAATGCTATAGCAAATCAATTTTGGAGTCTAGGACAACATAAAAGTTACGGTAGAAATTAAATTAAGCTTTTGTTTCATGTTCCGCTTGTAGCTCCTCTTCTCTTTGTTTCGGCTATATAGGTGAATTAACAAAAAATTTCATACTTGATAATAATTATTAGGTAGTTTAATTTACATGTTCTTGTCCCGCCACAACAACGGCATGCTTCTGTATTTGTTCACTGGTTAGATATTGCTTCTGACTCTGCAGTAATATTAAAAAATTTTAATACATGTACCACATCTGATTCAATATGCACCATAATATAATTGTCTTACCAGTACATTCTGTATTGCAACCAAATTCAATTTTGCAGCGTATCTTTGAGCTGTAAGTTTCTAAGGGAATCACAGTGGAGGGAGAGAGCAGGAGAGAGAGAGAGAGAGGGGGGGGGGGGGGGGAGGGAGAGAGAGACATAAAACCTTTTAGCTAAGCTAGTTTTATGTTATTATAGAGTTATCTTACCTCCTTTTTAGCCACTATAGTGGGGTCAGCTCCTGCTTTAGCCAGCACCTCTACAAGCTTTATGTTCTTCAGCTTGGTAGCAATAAATAGTGGTGTATATCCATGCTACATGTACATGTAAGTAGAAGAGATGCATGCGTCTGTATTACCTTGAACAATGTCATAATAATATTATTATGGACGGTAAAAATCAGCTGCAGTAAGATTTAGTACTTACACTATCAATTGCATTGAGAGCAGCAGGGTCAGCGTTTTTCGCCAGTTCTTCCACTGTTTCCACATGACGGCCACTCACTCCGAGGTGAAGAGCCGTCATCTTGTACTACACATTATACATCATTACAAGAAAAATGTACATAATTGTGCAATTTTAGTACCATTTTTAGATCTGCAGGTGGGGGATATCACGAGATTCCCCTTGATTTGTACATTATTCCTGGGTCCCACCAATTATAACATTATCCCCCCCCCCCCCCCCCCACACACACACAAGATCTTTATAGACTATGATCTAACCTTGTTTGATACAGTCATTGATGCATCCTTTTCAAGTAAATACCGCACTACTTCAGTATGGCCGTGCCTCGATGCCAGTAAAAGTGCTGACCAGTCATCCTAAAATTTGTACAAAGTGCATGACATTGTAAGAAGGTTGCAAGTAGCAGTATAACAAAGATTATAAGATTACATTTCTTTGGTGATTTATCAGCTTCTTTTGGTGTTCAGCAGGTATATTTTCAACTATAATCTTGACAAAAGCCAAGTAGCCTCTGAAGCAGGCAAAAGTGAGAGCTGTGTCACCAGTCTGAAATAATGAATCCAGTAGAACCATCATAAAGCAAATTAGAATAATTGTCTCTAAGGCATCTGTTGTGCCCATAATTATTATTTCCTTTGATGTGGTTTATTTTAATTCAATAAACCACAATTTTACTTTGATCTTTCAACCACCACCATGCTGGCTTGAAGGAGCTGGGGAGAACCCTAGTGAAATGAATGAGCTTCCCTGAAAGAGGGAAGCTGGGCCCTATAGCACTAAATTTGAGTAATTGGTGCTTTCCCTGTTGAAATGTGTACCAACACCACTTCTGTAGGCCGTGGTAAGGTCAGAGCTATGGTACTGTGTTGTGGTATGTAAGTGGTAAGCTATATCTTCCATATAAGGTCTTGTTGATAAGTATTTGTCAGTTCCACCCCCCACCAGTATTCATGAGTGTGCTCTTCAAAGCAAGTTGATTTGTGAAAGTTATCTGTATATTATACCACCCCACCAAGTTTATAACAGTCAGTAAGGATAATTTACTCTGTCTTGAATGAAAGGATCAACACCATGTGTGACAAGAAGTTCCACTATCCTCTCCATTCGTTTGCAGAACTCTTCCTTTGTGAATGGTTTTTCATGACCACGTTGGAAACAGATGGAATGCAATATTGTCCACTTCCACTGTACATGTGTGAAGTGGGGAGGGAGAGAAAGGAAGAATGGGAGAAAAGAAGAAAGAGAGAGGGAGGGAGGGAGGGAGGGAGAGAGAGAGGGAGAGAGAGAGGGAGGGAGAGAGAGAGAGAGAGAGAGAGAGGGAGAGAGGGAGAGAGGGAGGGAGGGAGGGAGGGAGGTAGATTATCACGAACACATGATCCCTGCACGATACTTACAAATCCTGCGGTTTTGTTCAAAATGTCATGGGGAAGTCCAGCTGACAGGAGTACCTCCACAGTTTCAACGTGACCTCGTCTGCTTGCTAGAGACAGTGCTGTTCGATTATTCTGTAATATTTTGAAGATTAACAATACTGTAGTATCACCCACTCCCGGGTAAGTGCCCATGTACCTCATTTCAAGGGGTATATGTAGCAGCTTCTATACAATCGTATGGAAGTTATATCCTGGGTAAGCACTCGTGTGGGCCAAAATTGCGAAGTATGTATAAGCATCCATGGGCGCTTACCCATGACACTACGGTAATTACATAATCTACCATAAGAATACGTAACTTACTATTGTGGTTTTCTTTGGGTCTGCCCCTTTGCTTAAGAGTAACTTAACAACTTCAGTGTGGTTACGCTCACTTGCTTCCATTAAGGGTGTTCTCTGTGTCTAAGTGTGGCAAAATTATTATACCTAAGCTTGATTGCACAGTGCTCCTTAATCTACTAATAATCGTGAAGCTCTGATTAATAAATTTACCAAGATGGCGTAGTTGTTTATGTTAGCTCCACTACTTAAGGCCTTTTGGACATCTGGCACAGATCCACGTATTGCCGCCTTATTCTGTATTAATTTTGAGACAGAGTAGGTATAAAAATCATACTTTTCTGTGTTCAAATCTACAGTTATTGTAGCTCACATAGCTATACTTACAAGTTTATTATTTCTTCTCCTTTTCCCAATTCTAGAAGACCTTGGTTCTTGCTTGCTACTTTCCTCATCTTGATGCATTTCGGGGTCGGGGTCTTTTAGATCCATCTCTTCTGCTCGTTGCACAATAGAACTGTCCTCCTAATGAATTGAGATACTGGTATCACTGACTTTGATGGTATACAATACGGCAGGATACTTTGGCAAAGTTTTGAATTTGATGATTTTGCTCATTTTAATGATTATAACTCACCAATTAAAACTTAATGCATACACAAAATTACACATATTATGACATTGAGTATTCAGATCACCAAATCAGCTTTAAGTACTGTGAAGAGCGTATTAGAAAGAGTATGTAGCTGCGTGGGTGGGCAAACTCTATGCTATGAAATGGTGGCGTCATCCTACCTACATGTGTCAGCCTAACCATAGCTACGCAGATTCCTTTACATAGTGATCTTACAGGTGCGTGGCTGTGTGGTTGCAGGTGTGTAGAATACTATTCATAGGCTTATGGCCACACAGTTTTAACAAAATCATGTACATGTACTGGTACAGCATTTATCTGGTATCTACTATGTGCTTTGATGCCACCATCACAGAGTGTAAGCGCAATACTAATATACAGGGATTGCGTACTCTTCCTAATAGTATATACTACTCTTGGTACTGCCTATACTAATCAAGAATCATTACCAGTAAGATGACATGTAGTAATTGCTAACATAATATATTATGCTAGACAGTATACATAAATATAATATTCTGTATTAGTTGCTGCATACGTCTCCTTTTTGTGCTTGAAGTTCTATTTCAGATTCACTACACATCAGTTCAGTCAGTAGTCTGACCATGTCACCATGCTGCTTTTCTTCTGCTATTTGCAGCACAGTTTTATCCTCCTGCAATTATAACACTGTGACAGTGGTTTTCAGCGTGGAAGGTGGGTTGTTATTTCATGTAAGACCACGAAAATAATACGCAAAGTCAGCATTTATGCATAGCTACTATAGTGCCCCCCGGTGTCATTTGTGCCTTAGGTGCCCTTGGTGTCCTTGTGACTCTTACATGAAATATCAACCGGAAGGTGGCGCCACAGTCAAGAGTATAGTACCTTGTCTCTTAATGACATGATGTCAATTCCATATTCTGAGGCATACTTGGTTATAACTTCCATAATCTCCAATTTTTCTTCATGTGCTGCTATGTGCAGTGCACTCCAGCCTTGAGTCTGGGCACAGTGGTATTGATGATAATTTACTGTTATATTATTGCCTAGCATTAATTGTCTTGATCATATAGCTTACATCTTCCCGAATCTCTATGTCACATTGTACTTTTAGGAGAGCCTCAACCATTTCTTTGTTTCCAATCCCCACAGCTCTCATCAGGGGACTCCAGCCGCCCTTAAAGAGTGAAACAGAACATGTATTATAATACCAGATAAAAGCATAACATGATTTTTCAGTAGGAATACCGTATAGTGAAAACTTTGGCGAGGTTTTAACTTGGCGAATTGGCGATTTTCCGCAAAAATCACCAAATTTAAATATTTTTCATGCACTATCAAGCTATGTGGAAGCGCTTGCAAATGCCAAATATAAATTCGCCAAATGCATTCAGATGGCTGGTTTGCCAAATTTAATGCTTGCCAAAGTTTCCTGCTAGCGCTGTACGGCGATGCATATGCATTCAGAATCTATAATTTTAGGTAATATTATGCTTACTGCATCTTGAATGTTTGGATTAGCTCCTTGTTGCACCATCTTCTCGACTAGGTCAACACATCCTTGTCCCTTCACAGCAACATGAAACAAGGCCGTCTGGCCGTCCTTCAGATTCTGGGAATAAGAAGATAATCAGGCATGCATGAATTACAGATCCCTTCTCTTATTATTATTATTAATAGTGTGCAAATATTAAATATTATTTTCACTACACAGACTAGCCTATCTCCACCCAGGCCACTCGATATTGCATGTACGGGGATGTGGGATGGCTGACCATCTTTGTGTATGTATACAGCAGTTTGAGGTACTCAGAGTATGTACATGTACAAACATGCACTGCTACATGATACACAGGCACTCACAATGCATATAATATTATACTTCTACAATGTACTCGTAAAGGTATATATTATGCCAACTAGTGTGTGAATGAACAATAACAATGTTGATCATGACCTGTACATGTGCATACGTGAACTCCTACCTATACCTAAAGAACACCTGTCTCTACCATACGTAGCTAGCCCATGCACGGCCCTGTGCGTGATTTGCCATACATTCTTCACCCATCACCACAATAAACCACTATCTAATCACTCGGTTTGTTTAGTGGTAATGCTAGCCCAACCGCTATACCAACAATGAAGTCAACCTTGACCATATCCCAGCGACATCATGTAGTATACATGGTCTTGATCTTGATGGCCATGTAACATCAAAATTGGTGTGTGTATGTACTTACAGCGTTGGTGTAATTAAGGTCAATATTCTCACTCTTGTCTTGTAAGAGAGCATCGACTCGTTCCCAATCCTCTCTGGCAGCAGCCGTCAGGAGCAATAGCTTTAAAAATAATATCATCGTATCATTAGTGTATTCACTAGGTAAATATCTTCTATAGTACCATCCCAAGCCTACATGTAAGTGGGGCAACCATGCACCCCATTGCCTGCTTAGACAAACCTAACCCCCAGCAAAAGGCAGAGCATTTAATAAGTTTCTATGGTATATAATATGTAAACATACTGATTGATCCAGTGGGATATCGTCAATTAGGACTTCTGAAATTTCACACTGCTCCAGTAAATCCCCGCCTTCCTCGCTACAAAGGTACGTCATCAAGGTGTACTCGTGCTCTTCGTGGAAGCTCCAATCTACTGGTATGGAGCCAATCTCCATGTTGTTTAAGTGAAGAGGAAACTTCAAATCACTGCGCACCTTTTCTGGGAAGGGATCAAGAGTTTCCAACATAGTATTGTATGGATCAGCAGTAAATTTTGTTGTTAGTTTCTTATAACCCTTCAATCGAGATTTTCTCTTGAAAACGGAATGCCTATGTTTACAAACTTTCGAGATTGGAGTATGTTGCTTGAATTTTTTAATCTCTTGAGCATGCTGCTCCATTCCCTTTTGTAGAGCTGAGCTACACTTATTCCTCTTAATGATAGCCTCAAGCAATTCGTATTCGAAGCAGTTCCAGCGATAAGAGTTCAGATGATCGAATAGGTCATCAAAGTCAGTTGGCGTCGTATGACATACGTCTCGGATATACCGTTGGAAATCTTTCCCTGACAATGTTTTCAGTAGCATGTAAACCTTGTCTGGTTGTTTCTTTGACTGCAGCAATTCTGTTTTGCATTTGACCAAGAGCTTAGAGAAATGTCCTTCAAAATCTCCAATCACCGATTCAATATCTGTAATAAAGTACCAGTAAGGCTATTATAATATTTTAGTTATTATTAAATTATACCACCAGAGGAATGTTGATGTTGTAGCATTCTACCGAGTCTTTGTGGCACTATGCTGTCAGATACCGAAAATTGCTTTTCCAATAGTTTCCCCCTTTCTTCTTCTGGAATTATTGTGGCCTGCACATCCTCCTGAACATGTATAAATTAGTTAAATTTGTTAATGCTCAAAATATTACAACTTACCATCAATTCCTGGTTAACACTGTAAATGATATTTCCATTAAGTGAGACATAGATGACATCGAGGTGAAGGAAGAACGGCGTAGATCTCGGAGCTAAAGTAGCAATTTGCTGAGCCTCACGAGGTGGGATTAGCCACGATACTTCCAGGCATCCTTCTAAAACTTTATCGAGGAGAGCTGTCAGTGATGGAAGTTCAAATTCATCAGCAAGCGACTCCCATAATTCCTGTACGTACTTCAGTGATAACTCGGATATCCGTCTATCTTTCAGTTTTAATTTAACTCTTAACAATTTATAATCTTTAGGGCCATAGCTGCGCAAAGATATCTCACTTGCCTCCATTTCCGTGTCATCATCAAAGTCAGAAATTTGTGTAAAATGGATGAGCTTAGTGGCAACATAGAATCCTGATAACTGTTTCTTGTATTCCTTTACCTCGCTAATAATTTTGCCACGGAGACAACGGTTGACAAGCTTTTCTACTGGGCTATGATGCTTATAGTCCCATAATTTATGATCACTGAGAGCCGTAAATATTTCAGCTAGATTACTTCTTGGTATAAAATTGTCAATTCCAAGATCGAGTATATCGGTAAGTATTTGGCGTAAATCATCAATCTGTACATTATTTTCTTCTAAAGCATAGCGTACACTTAATAATAGATCCGAAAATCGACTTTTTATTTCTTCCATATTTGATTGAAGCATTAATAATTCTGAAAATTAATGTTAATGACATAATTATAGCTATAACAATGTCATGTTAGATGAAATAAACAATATTTTTGAATACCAGTTGAAGAAGGTCTTGGTATGGCAGGATCTGCGTCCATAGACGTTAATGATTCTCCGAGCACACCAACGGATGATAAGGCTTGGTTTAGTTGTTCCCATGTCGGTTCTGACCTCTGAAACCACAGTTCTATTAATCGTTGATGTTTCTCCTCTGGTCGATACTGAGTCAGCAGATTTTGGATCTTATTTTCATCTAATCCGAGACAACCTCCCAATTTGTGAAGATTTTGATAAGATACATTCATTATCTCATTGACAGCATCATGTATTTCAATACCTGGAAGTGAATGACATTGTGTATTAATTTTAAACAGCATGCGCAGCTGGACTATAAATGTAAACTAAATATGATAAGACTGAAAAATGTGCTAGAAATATCAAGTTTGATAAATACATAACATTTCTTGTATTGATGATAGCTACTTGACACATATTATATTATTATGGAAAGTGCCCAGTAGCCTAAGGACTTACTTCCAGTTTTGATGCCCAGTGATGACGAAAATGATCCTGATACTTCCATTGATGATAAGGGTGACATTGGAGTTGTAGCTGTATTGATGCTAACAGATGAGGTAGCGGAATCCATCGAGATTTGTCGACTCACTGAATTAAATCTCCGTCTGATTTCACCAGCAATAGTTCTTTGGTCTAACGCTGGTTTTTCTAGTACGGTCACAAATTGGAGCCAAGATTTGATCTTTTCTTGTTTGAAGCATTCATCGAGCAGCAACAGTCTAAGATTCATTGGACCTAGGGCAGCCTGATGTTCTAGGTCGCTAAGTTTACTTGGTTCCAGGCCAAATTGGGATCCCAAAACGCGAAGACTACAGTCCATTTTCAAGAAATATTCACGAACATCTTCTTTTGTTATTTGGTCTAAGAAGACATCCCCACTCTCAATCGGGGTTGGTACAGCAGCCATGTTGAGGTTTACCGACCCTCGCGATTTTTTAATACACTAATGGCGCGCGCGTAGGCAGGCCCGCCTCCCAATCATTCCGCGAAAGTTTTATCCGCGAAAATTTAATACTGAAGTTATAAGTATGCGAAGTTACACTGGTTGGAAAAGGGTCGTTACACTTGACTTGTATTACTGTTTCAATGCATCAAAATGAATTGCAGCTAGTACTACATGCAACTACAAAAGTTCAGTTCTTAAGAAGCTTAGTATAGTGATCACATATTATTATGGATGAGGATCATCACCAAAGAAGTGATCAGTACTAATATAAATTGCATTGTGTACAGGAAGGTATAGATGGATGTAGCACCATTTGTAATATTAATTATGCGCACAGCTGCAGTAGTGGATATTATGGTGACATCGAGAGTCAACTTGCTTTCACAAAACCCTGGAGTCTCAACTCCACAGGATTTCCAGAGCCTATAATCAAGCGCTGGTCGTGTTTCTGTTTCTGCACTGTCAGACTGATTGAAGATGTTTATGCAACAGCCTTCATCGGATCTCATCATCTCAAGTGTATCCCTGCACATTGGTGTGCAGATTGCACTTGCGTTGTTGATCTCCACGTTGCAGTTGGAGCTTATTAGTGAAATGTCAGACTCAACTACTGTACAAAGTGCACCATCAGCATTCACTGAACAAAGAATTGCAACCTCTTTAGCGGCATTTAGATTTATTTGAGAGCATCTGCTATCTCCCAACAAGCTATTGATATATGCTTGACCGATATTATTATTTGAACAAACCAGATCTTGAGCTATATTTATAGTACAGTTTCGTTCGGTAGCTGGAGCAGTTAACCTTAGTTCTCCATGATCTTCACATGCCAGAGGAGGCAATGGGACACCGCACAAGTTCCATAAATTGTAACTGAAATAAAATGGAGAAGATGAACGATTAAAGTGTGCATTGATGCAACACCCGAGCTCCTCCCTTACATCTTTCAGTTGAGTACGGCATTTCGGAGCACATGTTTTAGTGTTAAATGATTCAAAAAAGGTTTTCTTCAAAATTTTGTTCCATGATCAAGGTGGAAAGTGATCCACAGAGTATTCCACTCTCACTTCTGAAACACTGTGTTACTTCAGGGTCAAGTTCAAGATTAGTTGTATCTCCACAGTACAAATCAGCATCGATTAGACTTTGTGCTACACCTAAGGAGCAGTAGGCTTCTCTGTCTATGGACTCACAGTAGGCCACATCTTCATCCGCAGTTGTTGGGGGTTCTGGCGTTTCATTTGCGCGTGTTTGACGTTGTAATTTCAGAGCAGTCGTTTCCATTCCAGGAACGTTAACATCCACATTCATTTGTGAACATTGAACATAGTGCACAAAATGTGAGGGAGCAAAGAGGTGGAGTGCAATAGTGACCAATTGCACTATCCGAAATAATGACATGCTGCACTAGATGCAATAAACTTTTTCAGCTTTTGATAAATCCAAGAATATGCTATGCTGTGCTCGTTTATATAGTCTCCACTTCTTTACCTCTGGCCATTTCAATATGGATACCCACAATTGGCTAGTGCACTTTCAGTATCGTTTATATCTATTGTGTGGCCTGTGAGTGGCCGGCTATGTTGCAACACAGAGCCCGGATGATTTACCCTCACTCTTTCACCAAATTTTGTCAACTTGTCAGCTTATTTCCTGTTCCGTGACAAATATTATTGTCGCACAGAATGAGCTGACTACCGACTGGTATCTCTATAATAATTATAGAGAGGCGGCTTCTTATATGGAATTTTGCCAATTGGAACTTAAATGACATTGTACATAGTGGCTGTAATATTATTATAATAATTGAAGGGCTGAGAAGTAAAAATTAATGATCTGACCCATGGGCAAAACTGAAAAAAAAATTAACGTGGAATTGTCCAATAGCACAAAAATTGACCGAATTATCCAAAATTTCAGAATAATTGTGAATCTTTAGCTAGTGCTTCAAGATTAGGGGGTCTAACTCAAGATTTATATGGGTTAATTGGTCCACTTTACTTCTCGGCCCTTCAATTATTACGTAGCTTGGCTGCCTTACAGTACGTCACAATGGGCTCCAACTATACAATGATTTTTGTTTACAGTACAATGTCATGCCTGTATATTTATATAAATTTTTGGCTCCGATCAATTCATTCCTTAATCAATATTGCTGTTACAATATATTATTATATAATTTTGATGGTGTTGCATATTTCAGATAAAATTTAGTAATAAAGGCTTAATAATAAAAATTTGATTGGGCTAGCGATTTAGGCTGGTCTCTGCAACCTTCGGCAGTGATTCTGTCATCTTAGTTCTCTCATTAGCGTTTTTGACGGTCATACTGGCCGCCAGTTGACTTCTGTTCAGTGTGCTTGCCTTTTCACCAAATATGTACTCTCCCTTTGGATCTCTGTACAGCGATACCATCTGCAGCAGGGACAAAATGAAGTACAGTAATATAATATAATATTATTATTCTCAAGGTTTACTATGCGAATTTTCATTGCCAAAGTTTACTACAATAATTATGAATTTTCATTGCTAGATATATTATATAGTATAGCCAGAACTTTTTGAGGGATTCAATTTTCATGAATAAGCGATCTTTACTATTTTGCAGGTTTAGATATTATGCTGATCATGCCTATTGTACAATCATGCATGTGGTTAATTTTTGTGGTTAGTCAGTCAAAACTTAGACCCTTTTCAAAATTTCGTGCTATACGGTACTATTATTTACATGTAGCTGAGCACTGCACACTAAAATTTAATACCTTCGGAATAAAGTTAAGTCCAAGAAAGACGCAGACTTCTGCTAAAACAAACGTCGTCCACACTCCAGCATAAGTGTTATTCTCCTCCACCAGTAGAACGATGATAACGGACACAATGAGGAGCCCAAACGAGATGTAGATGAGAACTGCCGAGTATCTTGAATCGTTTAGAGGATCGATTTTCACCTTTCTTGTCAAAAACGCAAGGATCAGTCCGACTATGTGGATGATGAGCTTGAAGGCATAGGTGAGGCTGATGTAAACGAAGAAGAGAGTGGAGGTGTTGCCACACACGATCATTTGGTTCACCACTGTATAGCCTTGATCCTGTAGAGCAAAATCAGTAAATGTATACTTCTGATTGCATAGTTTAAAGTGGAGTATCATAGTACAGTAGTATACAGATTTGTCAGTATTTTTACCGAATTCTGAGTATAATATAGAAAACGGGGAGAACTTAGCACATACATCATTATTATATGGAGCCCTTTGTAAAAATTAATACTGAAAAATTCTGAAAATAGATGCAAAACACTGAAAAATAGGAATATTAATTTTATACTTAAAGATAGGAGAGCAGTTTGGAGGTACTGATAGTACAATAGAATACTCCGAGTCCTACTCACACAGGTACAAGTAAGAGTGCATGCTATATACATATTGCTGCCTAAATTGTATGAGGATTAAAAATTATGACCCCCGAATCTAATTTGACACCGGTAATGCACAATATTACAGCTGCTTACGTTTGTGAAGGGAGGACGTGACTCATCAATGACAGCCCCTGTGTCTCCGTTGATGTGAATCAAGATAAGCAGTGGGATGGTGTAGGCGACTTCGATAGCAATGATACCCGCAGCCAGGAGCAACAGCTGCCAATCTGTCACAGTCTAAAAGTTGCAGAAATTAACTCGTAAGCCAAAAGTCATCAACAGAACAAGATGCAAAGTATAATATTATAGTATTTCGGGTTGGGTGGGGGGGGGGGGGATTAGGGAAGGTTTACTCCCCACCAAATTTAATAATTGATTTAATGTACCCCTTTAATATGAAGTTGCCTCTAGGATTTGTGCCCCTCTGAATGTTTACACTGCTGGTGTTGCTACCCCTTTGTCAATGAATGAAACAAAGTAACACTGAGCTATATGTAGGTGTTCACCTTTTTCTTCGTTGGTGAATCGTTCCAGAAAAGGTAAGCTACTCTTATTGTCTTTACGAGGGCTACTACGAAACAGATGTCGTAGCCAACACTCAGGAAAGTTCTTGAAATCTGATAAAGGAAGAGAGAGAGAGAAATATGAATCGATTAATTATACACCGTACATGGGTGAAGTCACATGACTTACTGGACAAAAGACGGCTAACAACGGCAGCTTGGTAGATGGAGAAGGTACAAAGACATTTCCGACCATCAGGAGCACAGCTCCCAATATGATGGCGTAGTTCAGATTTGGACTTGTCAGCTTGATAACCCTGAAATAATGAAATAGGAAGAATGGCACAGTGTTGAAATACTGTCAGCTATTCCATGGCACGATGCAAGCACTTTGCTATAGTGACCAAACTATACATTATTGGTAAAGGTCGTCAAATATGCATGTACTTCAATATTAGCTACTCACTTTCTGTTTCTGAAGACAATGTTGAAGATCAAGCACACCGCTGATAGAATGACTCCTATTGCCACCAGGGCCAACACATAACCATATATGGAAATCTTCAGGGCATTGAGCACATAGATCAGGGGAGGTATACCGGTGACCTCTGACCCTGGAAATATTTCGGCACGTGTTGTTGATAGTAGTTTATGGATTTACTAGTAATAACTTTAAATGAGATGTAATTCAACAAAATATTGCGATTGAAAGAAATAGCAAGGCATAACATTTAATATGGGCACAGCCAAAAAGACACATCAAAGGTTGTCTTATTCCCAAATCAAAGAAGTAATGCTGAGGTATAGCTAGTTAAAAACTTGAGATCTATAGATACAGGAATACTATTAATTTTACAAACCTGGCCACACGGTTGCATTAGTTTCACCATTAATGTACGTAAAATTCTCTTCATCAACCACTGCGATGTTACTGCTGGGACCAAGGGAGCCATCTGTGACTGGAATGAGAAAAAAAATCCTTGATAATGAAGCACCTCAAAAATAAACTGTTTATACAATAGACTAGGTATCATTTTCAGGAAGAAATCGAAACTATGGTAGAATACTTTTTGACAAAAGAAACTGTGATGTAGCTATTACAAGGACTTCAATCAGGATCAGGAACACCGCCAAACTTCATTACACATGTGCACATCAATTTTTGTGACTATTATTACTACTGAGGCTGCATGGTCCAGAAACCATGACCTCTCCCTGCATGCCCTTCAGATTACTACAATTATTACGCTCAATTAATCGACTGCAATTTTGTAGATGAGCCATTGAAAATAAGTTCTGATTGCTATCAACTGACTGTCTTGTGGTACAGTGGTATAGCCAGGGTGTGGCAGAGTGTACGTGGCTCTCGCCATACCAATCTTCATAAGATTATTGTTTTGAGCAATATTAAATCTTGATTGTATATAAAATCTTCTCATTTCAGTCACCCCCCCCCCCCCCCCCCCCCCCCCCCCCCCACTTTTCTATACACCAGCCACACCCATTTTGTTCATGGGCTAGCTACGCCCCTGTTAGGTAAAATATAATATGCATGGATTATGGATTAACTGCATGGTAATAGTCACTTACCGGGATTCACTCTAAACTGTTGCAGGAGCACAGCCACATCTTCTCGATTACCTTGTCCGTTGAACTTCACACTACCCTACAAAATGGAAGATACAATTTGAAGTTTGATACCACAAAGCAGGTACATGTCGTACAACAAAACATCCTTTCCAAACTACAGAGAAATATGATTACAATAAAATATAATAGGTAGCTATCTACGAATGAAAGTTGAAAATATATTCAATATTGTACTATGGCTCACCCTAGCTATGCATACACACGCCTCTTATGTCTCCAAACAATACTTAGCTAGTGTGTGTATAATTGACTCACCGTGGCGCCAGTAAACATGGTCGTTTGAAGAGCAGCTGAGAGGTTCTGATCTGCGACAATTACTTGAGCGCCCATGGCCATCTGACCCATCTGACCCTGTAGTGTTTCGTTCAATGCCAGAGCTAGGGTCATCACTGCATCCTCTGCGTATGCGCTGCTGTCGAATGTCTCGGTGGTTTTCAAAATTCCCTAAAAATTAATGATAAAAAAGGAGAAAATGAAGGTAGTGTTTAGAAATTAATGAGTATCTAGCTATAAAGTTAATGTATCGGATGAGAAAAACAACAGAAGGACTGAAAACTAGAGCTGCAGATAATTTTTAATTTTGGAAACTTTCTAGAGTATACAACTTGTATGGTTTTTAGTCCATTTTGAGCTTTTTTGGACAAATCCCCACATTAAAATTTTGGGTCAGCTCATTCCCATAGAGACCGATAATAGCGTATAATATTCTATTTCCTTACATTATTTGGATGTGGCAGTAGTGCTAGTGATCTGTCGAGCTGTTGCTGTAAGCTGGCGAGGGAGCAGTTTAAGGAGAGGAGGTAGGCTTCATCATCCCTCCACCATCCTCCCTGGTACCACCCTGGACTCAACCAAATGTACTCTGGATACATCCGCCCCTCTTCAATAGCCTGCATGTCACATGATATAACACATAGTAAAATTATAATTTTAAGGAACGATTCTCACTTGCAATAGTATGTAATGTTAATGAAGGAATGATTCTCACATACAATAGCTAGTACACAGACACATACATAATTACACCATAGCTACCTGACAACATGTATTTAATGTCTGTAGCTGTTGATAGTTTTCATCCAGGTGGCCGGCCAATCACATGCATACCAATACATAATTATCTGTCAGCCCTGCAAGCCTTCAGCACAGATGCACTTAATAGGGAGAAAATTACACTGTTATAGACTTAATTGCAGGTGGTTTACTCAAGTGTGAGTGAGAATGAAGAGCACCCCCCCCCCCCACCTGCTCTTTTCAACGCATGCCATGCTATAGAATAAAGAGCTGAAAAAAGAGGCCCATGCACACAGCTGGGACAAACAAGGCTGCATGGGCAATGTAGGCAACAGACAATACCGTACGTATGTGGCTATAGTATGTGGTTATACACTATACAGGTAGTGTACATACGAGACTCTAGGGATAATATCAAGAGCATTAATCTTGGCGGCACTATAGATTAATTCTTAAATTTACAGTAAACGTAGCACAATAGCACGAAGAGTGGAACTGAATAAACACCTTAGCATTGTTTTATTTTCTCACACGCATTCAATAGCCTTGATCATCCCATTCCCAAATCTTCAATGTTGCATTCAAGTGAGTGTTTTTCATACCAGTTAATGAATTAAAATGCATGCTCATCACATGCTCATTGTATTATGTCTACCACATGCATAGGTAGTTTAGGCTACAGCTGCTTAAGTTACGGGTGTGGCATGCATACAAACCTTGCAAAGATAGAAGATTGCCGGTCTGGGGTTCATATTGAGAAAGAAAATTCGAGAACCACCTTCCTGTAATTAGAGAATTTAAGTGTATATAAATCAAAGCAGTTATTGAATTACGGTAATAGCTTAATTTATGTGTGCATGTCGTTCGTGCCTTACAAAAATGGTTTCCACAGCTTCAGAAGTGAAGTGATTCTCAAAAGTGATGCCAGCTTGTGAGAGAGAGCTGTTCAGAATCGGAAGAAGCTGCAGGAACTGTGGTTCCCTTTCGGTCACTATGGCAACCTGTCTCCACCCATAGTACTGCATCACAGTGGCCAGAGCTGGAGGCAGCGATTCATCAGAAGGAACTGTTCGAAAGAAGTTTGGCCTACTACTCAGCGTCACCAAGGTAGAGGCATAGGAAATCTGTGTATATAGAGCAAAGATGGGATAAAAATTCAAGGTGTCTCTCTTACAACAGTGAAAAGCTTGGGGAGGTGGGTCTAGAGAAGAAGAACGTCTATCTTCTACACTTTGTGATTAGATTGGGCATTGAATGACCAGTCACTTGATATACCACAGATTGAAATATTTCAACCATGAATTTCATTAACTCAATGGTAACTGCTTTGAAGTGGGTACAGAGTTTGTAACTAGTCGATCAGAATTAAATTCCAATGTAACTAAGGTTGTGAGATTTAGTGATAACTGTAGTCATTATCTCTGGCTGCAGTGATTCTTCACACAATACTTTAATAATGCACTTGTAATTACTAGCACCTTGTCTAGTGGTCAAGCAGACTACCACAACATTGGAGATATGGCTTCCAGTAACCACAGCAACACTCCCTAGTCTCATACATAGTACACTGGACAAGGGTTGAACATTTCAGCATACTTCTTGCCTTGTACGAACATATATTTAGATTATTTTGGAGTTTGGGAGTTTGGGAGGGAGGGAGGAAGGGGGGTGGGGTGGAGAGGTATAGCCATGATTGCATGCCCCAATGGTCAGGCTATGACAAATTAAACATTGTGTATCACAGGTCTTGATAAGTCACCCCTTACTTTGTCAAAGCTTCATTTCCTGTAAGTCTTTCATCACCCCAGCCAAGGTCGTACACATCAATCACACAATGCTACATGTTTACAGCTTTACATACCAAAAGGCAGCCACCCTTGATGAATCAACTTAGTTAGGCATGGTCTATAGACATTGCACCCTCATCCTAATGATGTCACATCTGACGGTGCACTACTTCCTTCCTTTGCTTTGAAGGTATTAGTTGTTTACAGAAAAGTATGTAGATGGACGAAACTCTTCACCACTGCAAGGAATGCTAACTCACTTAGCATGTTTGTAAACCCTCAATGTTATTGCAAGCTATAGCCTTCCTACTAGTCTCGTGAGCCAGCCCCTCTCTTTGCGTAGAAGGGCCTGGCTCGCAAGACCACTTCCTACCAAGGCTCCTCCCATGGCCTGTACGTATACATGATTAGCCTCGTCCCCATGCAGTCTCCCCGATCTTTATTCAACGTAAGCGATAAGTTGAACAACGATCGGGGAGATTGGGGACGAAGCTATAATATTATACATGATTTGGGAATCAGCATGGAACAAGGCTACATACGACTAACTTTAGCATCACTAGCTAGCCTAAAATTAATTGTCCTGGGTACCTTGAGGGGGGGGGGGGGGAATGGGCCTGGCAGGTGTACTGCTAACAATGTGATTAGCAATGTTAAAATTTTGAGATGCAATGCACACTAATTAAAGGGAAGTGTGAAAGAAGCACTTCATTAGCGATCATTAGCAGTACGTTAGCACTTACGTACCAGAGGCAGACTGCCATTGGTCGCTGTGGCTATCTCTTCAGTGGCAGAGGAGCAGCCTCCACCCAACACAGCCACCACTGTCTCGTTGACCAAGGAGATAGCTCCTTCATGATCGCTCAACAGATCAACAGCTCTTGTCCTGTTGCACTGTGAGAATAATCGCAAATAATAAACGTTGAGTGTAGCTATTCATCAATTCTATAATCTTATGCATGCTGTTTACAATTGCGTATTTTAGGTATTATACTGCCCTGCATCATAGATAAAGGAGGGATGCAGGGGTGGGGTGGGGTGTGGGAGAGTTTGGACTTGGTGGCTACATACTCCTTCAAATCGATGGGACTCGATCTCACATCCATGCATGCATGCACTGGTTCATTAATTATTATTGTACAATTCAAGCAGAAAATGTGGAAATGCAAGGTCGGTGGCAATCATGCTATAGACTTGAGTTTAATTTACCAACCATGGTCAGAATATAATATTTGTGTAAAAATTTCTATGTGTACTGACCTGAGTGTCCAACACAGTAGTGTATTGTAGCCTGACTCCAGGTAGGACATTGCTGCTGGCGCTGTTTATTTCTTCCAAGGCTTGGTCGACCGCTGATACAACTCCAGACGTGTTCAACGTGGGAGCACTGCTCACCATCAGAGCAAAATTTATCGACAAGGATTCACCATAGATTGACGGTGCACACGACAAGACGAGCAAGAAACTAGCCACTACCACTGAAAATGCCGATCGAATGAAGTCCATCATTAATATCGTACAACTTAGTTTACAAGCTAGCTCGAAATTGACGTACAATCGAAGAGTAAGGCTTCTATAGCACTAGTGATTTCAGATCATGTCGATTGCTTCCGGGTGGTTCAATGTGCCTACGCATAACATGCATATCCGGCCCGATATCACCGGATATAACGTATGAACCGGAAGTTCGCCCACACCAAATTAAAGCTTGCATTGTCTGATATTATGATACCCATGATGATTATTTGATCGAATAACATCTTTTTCTTATATTGGGCTGGTAACAATAGTGCAGTGGTATAATTATAAATATTATTATTATGTTGTACATTAATAATTATTATTGTATATTATTATACCAAGAAGATCGATATTATTTTGGGAATATAATATACAGAGCTAAACTGATAACAGTGATTGAAATCTAAAAACTTGAAAGTCATGCTTTGCTTGAGTTCTCTGCTACCACTATTGCTGAGAAGTTGGTTTCTGTGACATTATTGCCCTGATCAACAGTTACACTGGTTGTAAATTGTCCCTTGCTTATCGTATCGGTGCCATCTCCGAAGATCTTATCTCCCTGTGGATCTCTATAGAGCGATACCATCTGCAAAACAACAAACGTACACAAGGGAGAGAAAATTCTTAAAAACGATGCATTGTTAACGTTATGAGGATTTGTATGCTTTTCTATTGGGATATAGTTCTTGGTTGGGAATCTGACATGATAGTGTTATACAGTTGGACCTCCATAGAGAGGTTGTCCTCTTCTCGGAGCTAGGTTCTCGATGAATAGAAACTACAGGGAATGGTATATAGTTTTTGGGACCCCAAACAGTGTTCCCTATATAGAGAGGTTTAACATACAGTGTCCCTTTATCGGAGGGTCCTTTATTAGAGGTTCGACTGTACATAGCTACATAGATTGTGATACACCAACCACTGCTGTAGATGGCAGCATGGACACACACAATATAATATTATGATCCTTCCTCACACTATGTAGTATTATGATTGGTATAGCAAATGCTCTTAATTAAAAATCAAGCTAACTGACTGGTGCAGCAGTGCCAAAAAGTACTTAATTTCCTGTGACTGACTGACCTTTGGAATGAAGTTCAGTCCTAGAAACACACAGACCTCCGCCAGCACATACGTCGTCCACACTGCAGCGTACGTATTATTGTCCTCCACAAGAAAGAATATGACCAGAGAGCCAAGAAGAAAGAGAGTGGCGATGTAGATGAGAGCTGCAGAGTATCTTGAATCGTTTAGGGGATCGATCTTGACCTTTCTTGTCGCGAAGGCCAGTATCAGGCCTGTGACGTGAATCACCAGCTTAAACAAGATGGTGAGGGCAATGTAGATGATGTAATGGATTGAAGAGTTGCCACACACTATTATGTTATTCACCACCGTGTAGCCTTGGTCCTGTATAAGATATGGTTAGTAGGAGAGAATGCAAAGTAGTCAATGATCAGCAAACTTATCGATTGGGAGTCGAGTCATTCAATGTTATTATTGTGATACACTAATCTGGCTTATAATTCCATCTTATAATGGCAGATTGCATTAATTGGTGTAGCAGTACACAATGGTAAAAAACAAACTTTTAAATTATTGCAAGTGGCAAAGATGAGGTATGTAAATTCATATAAATTATTCTGTCTTACGTTTGTGAATGGTGGATTGTCTTCATTGATAACAATATCTGTGTCTCCATTGAAGTGGATGAGTATCAGCAGTGGGATAGTGTAAACCACTTCAATAGCGATGATACCAGTAGCCATTAACAGGAGCTGCCAATCCTGTACTTTCTACATGATTAAGAAGGCATAAAAATTATGATTATTCATTTTCAAAACTTATGTGATAAACTGTTGAGAATAGGCCGAGGCTAAGTTATTATTAAGTGAGAAATGTATGTAAGGGTGATTGAGATGTAGTGATAATTATATTATATTCAGGATAGTCACTCAGCACTATAATAATATTATAGTGTAGTACAAATGATATCATAATTGGAGGGTGTGGTTTGGGTGGAGCTTGTACCTTTTTAGTTGGAGAGACGTTCCAAAAGATGTAGGCCACTCGTATGGTCTTTACTAGAGCAACAACAAAACATATGTCGTATCCAACACTCAAGACGATCCTTGAAATCTGATGAGAAAAACAAGGTCCCGGAGAGAGAGAGAGAGAGAGAGAGAGAGAGAGGGAGAGAGAGAGAGAGAGAGAGAGAGAGAGAGAGAGAGAGAGAGAGAGAGAGAGAGGGAGGGAGGAGAGAGAGGCGGAAGAGGTGAGGGAGGGATCGGAGAAGTATACGTAGACAGCTAATACTATATAGATAAAGACTACGCATACACTCTGAATAAGAAGTGTGACTTACTGGGCAAAAAATGGCTAGCATTGGAAGGTCAGTTGATGGAGAAGGGACAAATACATTCCCCACTATCAGCAGTACAGCTCCCAGGATGATGACATAGTTCAGATTTGGACTTGTCAGCTTAATAACTCTGCAATTATGATGATAATTATGATCATAATAAACACTTAATTCAAGAGGAGTGCTCTGGAGGAAGTTACATATTATGATATTGTATAAGTGGTGAAAATACTAACCCCAAATGTAGGGAGCTTTCAAGAGCTGTGCTATGTATACACTCTTTAGTGCAGTGCCTCCAAGCTGCTTTCCTGTCTTTCAGTATAAATCTTCCCATTTTTCAGTATTTTGTATGCATTTTCATTATTTTCCAGTAGTTTACAAAGAGCTCCACATTATGATGTATGTACTAAATTCTCCCAGGTTTCAGTATTTTTGAAATTTAATCAGTATTTATGGTCAGAATTCAGTAAAAATACTGATAAATCCGTATACTTGGAGGCACTGTTGGTGACTTAGGTTCTAGTGCAATGCATGCTAGTGCATGTATTTGGTAAAGGGTCACCTATTGGCCTGACTTGTAGACTACAATATGAAAACCTATCGTATTGTATGGTAGCTAGCTGACAATACGTGGATAAGGCTTACTTTCTGTTTCTGAACACAATATTGAAGAGTAGGCAGATGAGTGAGAGAAAGACACCCACAGAGACCAGGAACAGCACATAGCCGTATATCGACCACTTGAGAGGGTGAAGGATATTAACTAGAGGAGGAAAACCAGACACACCCAAATCTGCAAAAAAGACAATAATTTAGTCACTCAATGCAACTATATCTGTCATTTACCTATAATATTATATGATTGGTCTACACAATGCACAATGTCATGATACTATTACTTAATTGTACACTTGCAACCTAGCCGATCTCTGAGTCTGCTATAGTAACTATTGAAAACATGGGAGTGGCCTGGGTACGAGGCTAGAAATTTGCAGGTAGGAGGGACTGAACTACTCAATATTATCGTTGACCACAACGCCCTATAATACTATAGATTCAAAGTTCATTGATTTTTGGTTAGCAACTCTACCTCTCCACCCAATAGAGCGTTATGTGGTAATAGTTGTGGAAGGAGCCCTCAAGCCACAAACAGGAGTAGTGGTTTGTATAGTGCAGATATCTTAAGTGGTTGTGGTTTTGTGTGTTATAGCTTGAGTGACTTTACGACATCTGCTGTTAATAAACAGACCTGGCCACACAGTTGCATTGTTTTCTCCATTGATGTAGGTGAAACTAGCTCCGTCAATCCTTGCAATGTTATGCCGAGACAAAGAACCATCTGCAGATGGAAATACACTGTCATAATAATAATATTACATTTTTATATAGCATTCACATACCGTATAGTGGGAAATTTTCGAGGGAGAAAACTTTCACGAATTTCGCAATTTTTCAGCCATCGGCGAAAGTTTTCTCCACGAAATTCTAGGTATGCCACACCCATTATGCGACCAGTTTTAACGTTCCGCGAAAGTTTTCTCCGCAAAATGCTCCGATCCGCAAAAGTTTTCTCCATCGAAAATTTCCCGCTGTACAGTATAAATCTCATAATCTGTATTTAGCTATACATGGGAATTTAAGCCTGCATATGGCTGCAATAATATTAAGGCTTAGTGCATGACATTTACATGTTAGATGCACTCTAACATGCCTGTCAATGTATTATATTTGCATGACACTGTACGTGATGCTCTACATGCAGCCAACTCCTCTCTAGGTATTCATGTAGTCATCGATTCCGTCAAACAATACAAGGTTGTAAGGTCAATCCGACTCACTTGAGTCCACTCTGAACTGCTGCAGCAGGACAGTCAGATTTTCTCGATCACCACGAGTGTTAAATGTCACCTTACCCTACAAAAATAAAATTTATGATTAATGTTATAATTTCGTTGTTTATGCATATCATATCTGAAGATTCTATAATCAGATTCTGCAAAGCGTTACAATAATTATTATGCACATACATTGTACATGTACAATGGAATCTTTCCTCTGAAATAGGGACACCTCCCTAACCAGGTGGTCCCAGTTACGATTATGTACTGAAAAAAGTGTACAAAACTACCTCTTATAATTATAGGACATCTCTTTTATGAGGACACTTTAGGTGGTCCCATTAAGGGTGTTCATTCTATCACTATACCTGCACTAGGGATTTGACTGGCCACAGTGTCTGCAGGCAGGGTGTACTATTTACACCACAAGTCGTTTTAGAAGCCTTTCAATAGCTAAGTGCCATGGATACTATCGTGCCAACATTATACACACATGACATTGTACGTAGTCAATTGGACCAAAATTATACAATTAAGAGGTCAGAGAATATGGTAATAGTATCATAGTCTGCATAGAGAGCCTCGGTAGTTACCGACGATGGCGACGACGTAGTGTCTACTGTTATTATGACAGAACCCATGCATTAATAAGTGCAGTAACATGGAATTGACACTCTCTGTCTCTGTCTCTCTCTCCCTCCCTCCCTCCCTCCCTTCACTCACAGAAGCTCCATTGAGCATAGTATTTTGCAGAGCACCCTTAAGAGCAGTCTTGTTGATCTGAAGGTCCTCTGTCGATGTTCCATTGAAAGTTGGCCGCAGTGTTTCATTCAACGCCAGTGCAAGTGTCATTACAGCATCCATAGCATATGCTTTGGCATTAAATGTCTCCGTAATGTTCACAACTTGAGCTCCCTACATAGCAAAATATTATAATATTATGATAATTAGTCACATACTTCTTAATAATTAGGACAGTACTTTAACGAGCATCATCTGTGAGTGATAGTGAGTGCATGCTATAGTTAATAGTTGTATAAGGATGATTATATTGGGGCTACATGCAAATGCTATTACACTGCTAGAGTCGACGCCCGATCACTCCCCAATTGAAAAACTGGGAGTGGCCTAGGGATGAGGGTACGTACAGTGTGCAGCTTCTATCAAATAAAGGCCATGTTTTCATGCGTTTCTTTAGGTGAAAAATTTGTCATTTATTTTCGTCCAGTGATATACCAGCTGCTTATGAGTCTCTTACATTGTTCGGATGTGGCAGTAGAGCTAGTGATCTGTCGAGCTGTTGCTGTAAGCTGGAGAGGGAGCAGTTTAAGGAGAGGAGGTAGGCTTCATCATCCCTCCACCATCCTCCCTGGTACCACCCTGGAGTCAACCAAATGTACTCTGGATACATCCGCCCCTCTTCAATAGCCTGTGTATATTTATAGTAGACAATCATGTAATATAATTGACAGATCCATAGGATGATGAGATCAGTGTTCTCCCTAGCATACCTAAGGCATATCGGCCCAACAAGCCTTCAGTAGCTTTTGATGTATGAATATGGATAATCCATAAGCTTTGTGTGGCCACAGGCTCTACCCACACTATGCCAATCTGTCATGCCTTGAATTTAGCTTGGGGAGAACACTGTGAGACGCGTGCATAAAAGTTCTATATTTTGGTAGCAGTTACCATAGCAACATAATTTAATTTCAACCTTGACTTGTGGGATAGTTAGAGGTGAAAGAGGGTCATTAGTATGTTAATGGATCAGCAGTGACTGCTGCCAAATAGTTAGATGTTGATTTCGCACTTCTACTTGTGGCTTCGCCGCTTCGTAGAATATGCAAAACCAAACATCTAACTACCATAATTATAATATACTTCATTCATGCTGTTAGATTCCTGTACTTACTATCAAGAGTGTAATAATAATATAACTACTATAGATACACTACACTACCTCTTATTGTTCAAAATTATCTTTCAAATTGCATGCATACGACCTAAGGTGCCGTATAGCGGGAAACTTTCGAGGGAGAAAACTTTCACGAATTTCGTAATTTTTCAGCCATCCGCGAAAGTTTTCTTTACAAAATTGTAGGCATGCCACACCCATTATGCGACCAGTTTTAATATTCCGCGAAACTTTTCTCCCTCGAAAATTTCCCGCTATATGGTAGCTGGTATGTGGGTGACACGTGTGACAATTACAATAATGGGTTATTACATAAGGATGTAGGATAATGTACCAACCTTGCAGAGTTGGAAGATGGCAAGCCGTGGATTCGTATTAAAGAAGAAGACCCTTGAGTCTCGTTCCTATCGTGTGTAGAATGAATACATTAAGAGCTAGTTGAAACATTTACTCACTATTTAATAATAATATAGATTATAATCTATGGTACTGCTAGACTCATTAAATCACTATAATAGGTCTTAATCACAGAAAGACGTTACAATACCAACTTACAAGAATTGTTTCAGCTGTGGATGTCCCCATAATAAAGTAGTCACCAGCGATGCCAGCTTGTGAGAGAGAGCTGTTCAGAATCGGGAGAAGCTGTAGGAACTGTGGTTCCCTTTCGGTCACTATGGCAACCTGTCTCCACCCATAGTACTGCATCACAGTGGCCAGAGCTGGAG
Organism: Cliona cf. orientalis; assembly: GCA_963930775.1. NCBI lineage: Eukaryota > Metazoa > Porifera > Demospongiae > Clionaida > Clionaidae > Cliona > Cliona cf. orientalis. The sequence continues at coordinate 2,539,398 of OZ005690.1, forward strand.
GCAGCGATTCATCAGAAGGAACTGTTCGAAAGAAGTTTGGCCTACCACTCAGCGTCACCGAGGTAGAGGCATAGGAAATCTATGAAACAAAAAATTAATAATTAAAATGCTATGCCTTAGTGTTAACTGCATCTTAATTTAGCAAATTTAGCGACTTAACTTAGCAAATTTGCTAAAATTTAAATAACATGCGGTTGATAATTTCATCGTGATGATGTAATCCGTTTAATTAGAAATGAAAAACAAGTAACGTTCTATGTACTATACTCTGCTGAAACCATGAAACATTGAGGGATGTCACAGAAACAGTGGTAGCTGAGGCATCCTCATGTTTTCCTACATAACACTTTGCTTTGAAGAAAACAGAATTATTAATAGTTTATGGCTTGCATGGGGAATCCTCCTGAAGCACGTTATGAAGTTATAAACTATAAATAAGTCTTTAATTATCGAATAGTAGTGTCACGAATCTGCCACTACTATGAGGCTGCTCAGCTCTGGATTTGGAAACTGTGGAGAAAATAAAATTGATGGGCATCCAAAGGTATGGTTTCCATGGTTTCCATCGATTCTGTAATCTAATCTGATCTGTAGTACCACAACAAGGGACTAGCTACAACAAGGGCTTGACAGGGGCTCTTCCAGGGCCTGTCAGTGGCTACACATAACTGTGGACAATTGCTCATGCTTGCCCATAAACCATTGTGGTAGATAAAAGTTAGTAGGGAATTATGGAGAGGTTCAGATGTTAGTGGATAGGCAATCATTTTACTGGTGTTCACTTTGTCAAGTCATTGTGCACACGTTCAGAGGCACCATTTGTACGTAGTCTATTATTATCTATGGATGCACACATTATAAATAATTATTAATGTGGATTTCATTTTCACAGTTACTCAAGCACTTGTAAAATTATTGGGTACCTCTATAGCTAACTGTAACCAATGTACAATGTCATGCCATGCATGTGTAGAGACTTTAAATACCAATTAGGCATTTAGTACCACGAGTGGTAATCAATACCAATGTTTCTTACTTAGCACAATAGTTAACGCTCTCCAAATGCGAAATTGATAAAAGTTTTCCCTTGAAATTGGCAACAGTTTTTCCCTTGAAATTTTCTGCTGTAGAACTTTATCACAATGTAACAGCTACTGTTAGGAGCATCAGCTAGCCCCTGAAACCCCCCCCCCCCCTATCATTCCCATGTACACCTGTATATGCAGATATCGACACTGGAACAAGTACAAAAAAATTGTTTATAAGTTAGCTGTGTAAGAGAAGCCAAGTAGAACAGAACAAGCATGTCAGTGTGGTCATTTTAATTCATTAATTGTGTCTACAGAGCTACTTAGCATAACTATCACACTAACGTCAATTCATGCAGAGATCGAAAGAGAGAGAGAGAGGACAGAGCAGAGGGCTAGGGCGTTGGTTCTTTGTTGAAATTCAATATTAAATTAAGAAGCTCAAGGATGCTAATTAGTGACCAGGAAGTAGGTATGCAATTTGAACCTGTGCACTAGGGCAACCATATCCTTATTAATTCAATTGAGCTCCAAGTGGCAAAACTCAAATTAAACACTTAATCAATTAATTAATGCTAAGTTTAGCATGCAGCCGCCTCATCTCCATAATTATTACTTCAGCTCGGCTTACTTTCATTGCATGAACTGGCCATGGAGTTTGGGAAATTTCCTTTTATGGAGAATATAAATAATATTATTATGTGGCAAGGATCGTCAGCCATGAAAATTAGAACGGCAAAACGTTTTCTAGATGAAATACTCTTAGACTAGCAATTGACATAATATTATAATCTTGCTCACTGGTTCTCCGAAAACACATAATATTTATATATCTGTGTACTCATGTATCATACTTATATAGGCATGTAGATAATGTGCAATTGACATTGTTACGAACTTATCTCACACGAGTAATACTATTAATTTTATTTTGAGATTAGATAAGGGAATAATGAGCTTATTTTCCTTCCTGACACAAACTTTCAGCATGCAAATGTTGGATTAATCCCGGTGGGATGTGAGGCTACTCAGACCAATAATATATAGGTACTAAGGTACTAATCTCATCCCCCATGTGTACCATTCGGAAAACTTGAAGTGCATGGCTTGGGACAAGGATAGCCACGACGATTAATATGTCTTTGTAATATATTATTATTTATTATTATTATTATTATTATTATTATTATGAACTCACTAGAGGCAGACTGCCATTGGTCACTATTGCTATTTCTTTAGTAGCAGAGGAGCAGCCTCCACCCAAGACAGCCACCACTGTCTCGTTGACCAAAGAGATAGCTCCTTCATGATCGCTCAACAGACCAACAGCTCTTATCCTGTTGCACTGTACAAAAAAAATGTGCAAAAGTGCATGCGCATGGATAAATCACGGACAAATTCAATCAAGCAAACTTCGATTGTATGGCATAATTGTTGTATTATTATTTATACCAATAATTCAAGAATTTACCACAAAATTAATTAGCAGCAGCACTTAATGTTGCTGATAGCACCTTCCAAATCTTAGGACAACATAATAAATGTTATGCATCTTTTAACTTCATCTCACCTGAGTATCCAACACAGTAGTGTACTGTAGCCTGACTCCAGGTAGGACGTTGCTGCTGGCGCTGTTTATTTCCTCCAAAGCTTGGTCGACCGCTGATACAACTCCAGACGTGTTCAACGTGGGAGCACTGCTCACCATCAGAGCAAAGTACACCGACGCAATTTCGTCATCATGGGCACAGTACACCGCTGTAAACGATGCTGTAGAAATCACAAGAGAAATGGCGTATAATTTGGCTAGTAAGTCCATGGCTTGCAGCTCCGCGACGGCTAGATCTCTCAGCCTAGTGCTGCTACGTCGACGTCGAACTGTTGTTGGTTAATTATCTCACCATGGCGTAAATATCCGTACTTCCTTTCATACTTTAGCCCACGCCACAATGCGGTTCATCAACCGGACAAAGAGGACCGTTAACTACCGCGTTTCAATAAGGCTTCTGCCACAGCCTCCTGGTCTGATAATCGCGTACTCGTCTATGGCGATACATGAAGTCATAAGGCTGAAATTTGACTTTACTTATTATACCCAGAGGTGGAGCGATGTAGATCTAGTGTGGCTGCAGTTAATCCGCCATTCGTAGAGATCTCCGAGGATCTAGGATCTAGGATCAACTGGTTACCACGTGGCATTCGTCGATCGGTAATGATCGTCACAATGAAATGTCACTCAGTCTAGTGAATACCGGTATCCCATCTTCGAATCCCCTTCCCATACGGGATTCTACGTAATGTAGCCATTGCAAAAATGCTGATCATTTCAGTGGATCTACTCAAGAAAAATAATTCAAATCAGTTTACTGGGCTCCCCGATCTATTTCAACGCACCGGACCACATTCACCCCAGAACCGAGACCATTATCAAAGCATTATTATGGCCATCGTGTGGCAGGGAGCCATCATAGTGAACTCAAAGGACACAGCCATGATATTGATAATATTATCGTGGTGAATAGGTTGAGGGGCTCACAGTGACCTTAAGCTTCATGACGGGCATCATGAAAGAGATGAATTACCATGTATAAGTGCACACATGATGAGAATTGAACCTGTATTGAATTACGCAGCTCGGTATAGTCTACCAGCATCATTATATAATATACTAAACTGTTACTAGGAGCATAATTTACGCACAGGTGTCCAAAAGTATAAGCCTATTTTGGTGTACGTGCTTCCAGAAACCAATTTAAGGAATCTCACGAGTGACTATGTCTTGCTTATGTATTATAGCTGCATTAAGTACGCGGCTGCAACATTCAGTGTACACAAATGACTGTTACAGTACTGTACATACTATTGCTGATTTAGTACATAATTATTATAACCATGCATCGTTATTGCAACAAATGGACAAAATGGCTTAAGTACAAGAGTTTGGAGTAATGTTGTGATTGGATATTGTCTTATACAGATCTAGAGAGGGTTACATTCACAATCAAGCTTGTGTACACCAATGTGTACCCTAGGCCAATCTAGCACAACCTAGTGTAAGGTTATACAATCATTGGTGAGTACTATAATTCTATATACAAGAGAAAGGTTAAGGGTTACAATCTTGTGCACACCTTTGTGTATACATCTATTGCGTATTACGTCATTTTAGTTCCCGATATCTGGTGTCTTGATTGTGGTTAGTGTAGCAAGGACTCTTGGTGTAAACTTGAGGTGTGCACCACACAAACAAAAACATGTTCACAAATCCTTGAAGAGAATCCCCAATTGCCTGAAGTAAAAAATTAATTATAGTATACATTGTCAGTACAGCAAAAAGTCTTGTGCACTAAACTTACAGCAAGCACAACCAAGATAGCAATCCAGTTGGCATGGTAGTACTTCTTATCATTTACCATGATTGTAATATCAACAATAGTACTTATCGAGCGAAAACCAAGAAGAAACACACCAGCCAGCACTGGACGAAAGTTAACACCAGTTTGTGATTCCACTTGGCGATTAGCTACAGTATACCATTATTTTAAAATTGCATTTAATAACGTCTCATGGTACGTAGTTTATAGATATTACTTGGGGTTTTAACATTGATCCATTCATCACTACCATCGGCCATGGAACTTGTCAACTTATGTAGTTTGATGAATAGAAGCATGAATGAAATAATATTATAATAGTAATTATTATTATCATCATACGTCTTGAGTCTTGCCATCGTCATACCCTCCTAATCTTTTAATATTAGTAATCGGCTGAGCTTCATTACTTGATTCCTGCAAGCAATTGAATAAACCAAATCCAGGCATCCTATACTGGCCAGATTGTCATCTTTCTAAAATTTAGGGTTACGACAATTGCATAGCCAAAAAATGCACAATTACGTACTATCGTAATGGTCTATTACACTATAGGAAGAGATTATCACGGACCGTTATCACCCTTCTTTGACTCATGTGACCCATATTAATGCCGTTTGAGTCATGTCATGTGACCAGGATTACTATAATAATAATTATTATATCATCATACGTCTTGAGTCTTGCCATCGTCTAATCTTTTAACAGTAGCAATCGGCTGAGATTCATTACTTGATGCCTGCAAGCAATTAAATATACCAAATCCAGGCATCTTTAAGTTACTGGTCAGATTGTCATCTTTCTAAAATGACACAAAAAATGCACAATTATTATCGTAATGGTCCATTACACTATAGAGAAGTATGGGAAGAGATAATAATAATTATGAACCGTTATTGAATCATGTGACCCATATTAATTAATATCGTTTGAGTCATGTCATGTGACCAGTATTACTATGTTTTGAAAGATAAGCTATAAGACAGCTAGTATATTATAATATTATACGCTGCTGATTATCAACTGGCACAATGTCATAACTAGAGCTCTGTAGAGCACATACCCCGCGCGCACATCGCACAATCTATAGAATTGCTTTTGTGTGTATGGCTATAGCTAATTGAACTTCAGAAAATTAGTGGAAATGCTGCTTAATTGTACGTAGCTACCGGAGGTTCCAGTGACAAAAAGCATGAGTCTCTCTGCACCAGATCTAGACTACTAGGAGATATGAACAGTTACTGATACTTTTAATATTTTGCTGTAATAATATAGCCATCTTTAGGGGTCTTGTCCAAAGTCCTTGTGGAAAAAATTAACGTCATTATGACGTTAACATTTTACCCCCCTCCCCCCCCCCTCTTAATGTCACAGTATTTCAGCACAGATTCAATACTGAAACTCTGATTCTGCTCCATTTAGCCTACACATTCGGTATTTGCTTGTATTCTACAGTGCTAGCTATGTCTTCATGGATTCATTGCATACCTGTGCTTCTGTAGCAGTTTCTTGCTTGCCTGTAGCTACATGCACACTTTCAGCTAGGTAGTGCTTGATACAGCTGTCACAAAAATGCAAATTTTGACACTGCTGGAGGTGTGTCCAGACTTGTTCAACCACAAGAATGCATAATCACAACTAAAGCTGACAATGCAGTTGTAAAACGTCATGGACCAAGACCCCCTCCCCCCTAACGTCATAATGACGTTAATTTTTCCACAAGGACTTTGGACAAGCCCCCTTAATACATTATGACTTGGTTCCATAGGGCTGCAGATTTCAGCTCCATCAGCGGATGTGGATACTAGACTATAGATTTCACGAGCAGTATTAAATTTTTTGATTTCGACGATCATTACTGGTCATATTCTTGGCTACTTAGTTGTGCGCATGAGCAGAAAACACAATGGACATGCATTATGCATTGAGTGCTAGGCACTGTCGATAGGCATGGCTACATTAGCCTACAAAAAGGCACTATTTGTGATGCCCGTGGACTGTGTCCATCAGATTTGACGCATAATGTTTACGAGTCACTTACATGCCAACATCTCGAGATATGGCGATTTTTGTGCTCACAACGACAACGACACAACCGATTACTTTTAATTACCTCTTGCTCATGCGCGTGGGGTAATTTAGCCAAGAACATAAATGTTAGCTATGACTGGTAAAGATCATTGAAATCAATAATGCTCGTAAAATCTGTAGTCTATCCGCATCCGCTGACAGCCTAGTAGTAGTCTAGATTTGGTGCGGAAAGAGTGCTTTTTGTCACAGGACCTCCGGTAGCTATACAATTAAGTAGCATTTCCACTAATTTTCTGAAGTTCATAAAATAATAGCCATGCACACAAAAACAACTCTATATAGATTGCGCAATGTGCGCGCGGGTATGTGCTTGCCGTTCATCCATTTCTAGTCATAATTATGAGATTCATCATTAAATTTAAGAAATTGGTGCTGAGTCACTGATCATGCATGGGCATAACTGAAAATGTTAAAACCACTTTAGCACCAGGCTAGCTGCATGCATAGAACACAAAATAAACCAGCAGCTTAATCCTTTTTGTCCCAATCTCTGTAGTTATGTGTGCCATTAGTGTGATAAATAATATAATAATATTATGACATTGTATTAAAGTGACAGCACAGCACGGCCCCATGGCATACGCAATTTGAGATTAAGTCCGGGTCAATTCGGCTCATGCTCCAATATTATATGCAATACAGAGCATAATAGTTATTCACTTTGTATTTTGGGGTTGTCAATAATTGATTTGCCTGAGATCGATATAAAACTAGAGCTCTGTAGAAGCCAGAGCTATTATAGTATGTGACTATCTGAACTTGGAGCGATTTTCTTTGACTCCAGGGTTCTATAGACATACGGTAGTGATTTTTGCTGAGTCATGATATAAGTGGTTTGTCCAGCTAGGCCATGGCGCGCAAGAGCTATAGGAGCTTAATAGGCCTATAGGCAGCCATCTGGCATAAATATTAATTGCTAATACTGGGACGAGGCTTTTACACATGCAGTGGTGCTTCATTAAAGGCTGTACCACCCCTCACTTTCAAATTTGTATAATTGTATACCAGATCATATAAAGGCATAGTCAGTGACTCATTCTGAATCACTAATTGCATTAATTACACAAAAGGACATAAGCTAGCCCCGGCCACTTGGTATGGACAGCTGCATAGTGGGTGATAACTCATATAGTATCGTGATAAACTCGATTTTCTCACCGTGTTGGCTTTCTCACATAGATTAAAATACTTCTTCTTGCAATATTGTACGGTGATGTAGAGAATTATGCAAAGAATAATTGCTCCAATTATTAACCAACTCCATAATTCATAGCCAAATAGCAACTCAAGATGGTTCCGATGAGCATCATGTGCATGAACATCAAAGGGGAAAGAAACATAGCACCAGCCTATAAAATGGCATAAAAAATACCATAGATGTCAAATAACAATCGTTATAATATTATAATGAAGTGTTACCAAGATCAACGACTTCAGCATATCCTAGCAGGTATAACCGCGCAAGCACTATGGTAAGTAAAAGGGGAAAACCCCAGCAGAGAACACTATACAGTGCAACAACAGCAGGTTTTTGACACCATTCAGCCACTTTTCCTGTGAATTGGATATATTAAAATGATTATGCAATTATAGTATTGAATTATTGCGCTAGATTCTCACACAATAATTATTACCTGGCATTGTGGTGACAATAAGAACGTATGATACAATAGCCAAGGTCCATAAGAATGAAGAAAGGGTACCCATGACAGCTAGGATGGCTTGAGCAGTACACTGTATATCAGTATTGCTAAAGTCACTTCCATTGGGATGGTATGCTTCCATAAACTTTTCAAGGGTTTGCGTGGCACCCCAGATATGTGAAATAGCAAGTAGTAGATCAGCTATGGACAGCATCACCACAATATGCCTGATAACTATTAAAATTGAAGAGATATTTGAGCATTGTACACTGTAGCTATATAGCATAATGTCAGAAAAAAATCCTTACTTTTATTTGGCCATAGCTTAGAGCAGCAAACATGAAAAAATATCACGGTTAGTGCTCCAAGTAGAGACAGTCCAGAAAAGACACCAGTAACGGCTTTCAAGGCCAGGATATACTGAGGGCGTGCTGAGAAATAATCGCTATCAGGTCTTGGAGTCAAGTCAACACCCATGTTCACTCCTGAAGCATCCAGTGCTGTCACTGTGTAGCTCTAGCTAGCTAATAACGGATACTGCAAATGAGCACTTCTACTCAACTGTTGCCTAATTGAGTGTGGAATTATTAGGGTGTGCAGACTTGTGTACACTTATGATAGGCTGAATATGAGCTAGGGGGAGTCCCAGGGGAATACCATGGCAGATGAGCTAGGCTGCCATATAATAATATGACCAATATTACATTGGCATACTATATACAATGAAACAGTACACACATATGTGTAGATTGGAAACCTTAATTAAGTTAAACATATGTGCACATCTGCTATTGGTCACTATACTACAGGTTGCATGTGTATGATGGGAATGCCAGAGGGGAAGTACCAGGGGAACACCAGAATTGGATGAATGCACATACTTTTGGGGGTGACCTTGAAGAATTTTATATAAAAACAAACTACATAATAATAATAATATTATGCATTGAGTATATAGAGCCAACAGATCTTAGTAATAATGTTATTACTCTTGTGTACATTTTAGATTCCATCACGTAATTACATAATAATATTATTATAAGAGTCTGAGGTCAGTTGTTGTTAAATACCTGAAATAAAACAGAACTATTATAACACTTATACATGTATGCTAAGTACAGGAACAATTCATAATAAATATTATTATATGAGGGGCTACCATGCATGCTTGAGCTCGTTCACATTTGCTTGCATTTGAGGCCATGCCCATAATAATAATAAAATTAATATGAATCCTGTATGCACTCTCATTGGTCAATATTAAAATTGAATTCCTGGTATGTAACTTTCCGAAAGAAGCTTACGTGAAGCATAAAAATAATAACTCTAGCTCATAGAGCACATACCCCATGTGCCATGCTATTACCAATATCACCCATACCTCTATGGGAGAGGTATGCATATGGGCGATAATTTTGGTAATGGCATGGCACGCAGGGTGTGATCTGCCTCAAGTTAAGCCTCTTGCTGCTCACAAACTTTCAGTGATTATGGATCCATGATCACAAATCACTAAAAATTAATGTGCTAATGACCATGAGAAGCTCAATAAATCATTATCCCAACTCTATGTAATACCTACTTGATAAGACATCTTGAGCTGCTACCTGACCTTCAGACGTGGGTATAAAGAGGCTAGACCACCACTGACGAAATGTTCGCTGCACATTGCACACAGTATTTATTTATCATAATAATATTATTATACACACAATTATATATATAAATGATCTGCAATACCAAGAGCTAGTACATTAATTTTAGTGCATAGTAGTACATACTCTTCTAGCATTCTTTCATATTATTGAGATCACTTTATAGAATATACCAGTCACCAACTGTAGGTGTTGAACAAACTGCTAAGTTAGCCATTCCCTACAGTCTTTTCTGCAGCTGTAGTATATAGCTGCTGTGGTTTATTTGGCTCAAAGGGACAGCCTCACTACAGTTTACACTGCTACATAACACTTAAATGCTTCTATTCGTGACGCCAATATGAAAGAACACTGTCTGCAATTTGCTAATGCATGCATGTACTCTTGGTTATTATACCTTTGTTCCTTTTGGTTCTTGAGGTACATCCTTGTGTGAGATGATATCCCAGGGTTGTTCGTGGTTTATTTCTTCAACCAAAGCCTGAAATTAATTAGAAATTCATGAATAATCAGTGTAATTAACCATCAGCTGAGGCTAACTTGATTTGGTTGGATATCCATGGAGCCAGACTGTCGAGATATCTCAGCAATGGTATCCGCTGCCTTGAAACGCTCAGAGGGCTTTTCTTTGATACACTCGCTTGCTATTCTATAAAGGATGGAGTCCTTTTCAAGCCTATCTAACTTTTTTACATGATGCGAATGCCACGAATCTTTGCTGTCCTTCTTCTCTAGGTATTCTGGCTGTTGAGTACCCAGCTCTGACACCAGTACACCGTACATGTACATGTCAATGGATGTCTGTAGTTTTGGCCGAGATCTTACTGATGACTCTTGTAAAGTTCGTACAATATCAGGCTCTTGTGCCTCCTCTATATCATTAGGTGCATTCTCATTCCCCAAGTTAGGTGCCTGGTCATCTGCTTCTGCTTGAACCTCAAGAGGCCGGTTATTCATTTCAATTGGCTGTTGCTGCTGACCATTAGTATCAAGAAGCAAGACCTCTGGTGGAAGATAACACATAGTACCAGGGTTGTGACTACTCCAGTCATTGTCGGATTTTATCTCCTTTGACTGACCGAAATCAGCTATCTTTGCAACCATCTTGTGTGAGAACGTACCCAGCAAGATGTTGCTGCTACTCAAGTCTCGATGCACTATAGGATAAGGCCTTTTCGTGTGGAGATAATCTAATCCTTGAGCGATCCCCAGAGCAATACTGATTTTGACGCTTTCAGTGATCTTTTGTTGCGGTGACTTTGATTTTGGCTCATCGGTCACTCCACGTGTATCACTACCCAGGGCCTGCGAATCCTCCACTGACTTAGCACTGTGAACATAAGATGAAGGAGTATGACTCTTATTGGATCTAGATGAGATATACCTCTCTGGATGACCAATAAATTCGCAAAGATTGCACAATAGCTCTTCCATCACCAGCATAGGGAGATTTCCATCCATCACAACACCGTAGAAGTGGACAATATTTGGATGCCTAAGATCACTCGCAAGACGACACTCTTGGAAAAATCTATGCAAGTCTAAACGGTTGGAATCGGTCAGGATCGCGTGGATACGTTTGACTCGTACATCAGCACCGTGATATTCAGCATGGATAGCTTTGGCAAAAGCACCGTGACCGAAATTGGAGACCAAGTCTATTCGAACTCTATCTTGTTCAATGATAAAATTTCGAGGAACCTTCAGTCGTTCGGCAATGGATTTGGGTGAGTGACGGCACTCTTTTAGCTCACTAAACCGATTTGGGCTGTGTACAGCCATCATGAAAATGATAACCCGAGGGATAATCAGACGCTGAGGGCTAGCTATATACGTGGCGGAGGGGTAGCATAGAATGTGCATGCGCACTTAAGTGCAGAGACCACACCCACAAGTGCGGGGAGCATGCGCACTAATGCTCACTAAAGAATGAATTGCTTGTATGAAGTGGAAGTTTATTTTTGATGCTTAGAACAATATACATATGCATAAGGGGGCGGTACAGAGTTCATGCAGCAACACCTGTGCACAGATAAAATATGGCGGCACTTTACGAGCATGACGAGGAAGCTCAAATCGCCGCCAGCAGTGATGAATCATCCACCGGTACCAGTTCCGTACAGGGAGTAACGAAGGAAGATGTCCGACGCTATTTCTCGGAAGTGACTTGTAATCTTCGCGTTTTAGGATCCCAACTGGGCCTAAAACCATATGAACTAGACGACCTTAGTCTTCGAGATCAATCTGATCCCAGGCAAATTTTGGTCAATGAATGTTTCAACAAAGACAAGATTAAGTCATGGCAACAGCTAGCCGATGTGCTGGAAAGACCTGCATTGAATCAGGGGGCAATAGCTGAGAAAATAAGAGGAAAGTTTTTACGGCAGTCGTCCTTGGAGTCAGCAGCTAGTAGTGGTATATCTTCGCTCCATTCTCCGGATCCACTGTCACCAATGGAAATCAGTGGCAGGCATAAGCAAAATTAAATTAAGTATACTTCTAGAACATTTTGGTAGCTATCTTGAAATTTACTATGGCTTATGGTGTATATATAGAAAGCTAGGGTATCTATACACGGATCATTCCAATGTTATTAATAATTTATTATAACATATAAACAGATATTACCCTACCCGATGCTGTCAATTTCATAATGAGGCTGACAAATCAAGAATTGCAGACGTTGGGTAATAATTTGCAACTAGATGAAGCTAGAGTTAAAGAAATAATCTCCCGATATTACCATCTGAACGAGCAGCACCAACGACTGATGGAGCTGTGGTTCAGAAAGGAGAGTAATCCAACATGGGAAAAGCTACGTGAACCGATGGTATTTGATGGTTCACATCGAAGAGAATCATCCACTTCAACAGCTAGTACTTCAACAACACCGTACTCTCGAAAGGGTGAGATCTTATAGTAGAAGTATACTATTAGAAGGACCTGGTATGGTATGTGTGCACACTATTGTATCTTTATACGAGTGAGCATTTTCGTATCAATTACACCTTTAAGAATGATTTTCTCCCAGTTAAAATTATTAATCTTCTCGTATCTTTAGAGTTCAAGATGATTTCTTCTAATGAGATGGAAATAAAAAGCCGATTTGCGTATCTGCTGGGTAGCATCCAATATGCTCTTGAAGCAAACAATGTGACAGGTGAAGATGTACGCCAGTTTCTGGTTAGGATTTTTTGTCGTGCCGGGGATTGCATACCTAAGACTGATAAAATAAGCGACATATTCGATTCTGTCACCGTCAATAACCTTTGGAGCTATGATAATCACGATGTATTAGAAAAATTAGTTAAGTGCTATCTTCCAGGCCACACATCTGAGATATCAGAGTATGTGAACCACCTTTCTGGATACTATGCCACCACTAAACTGATTGATTATGTCAAGGCTAAAAATCTTAGATGTTATGAAGAAGCTCCGAGTGAGCATTCGCTAGATAGATACACCACAGAACATTATCGAGAGCTGACCATAATTCTTGACATAGATGACAAATTGTCTCAGCTGTCCATGATGTATGTACGAGATCTTTGGAAATCATTTGTAAACCGATTTAATATTCCATCTCTGACAGCTGTTATTGATAAAATCCTTGAAGGAAGCCTCCGAATAGTGTGGCTTGTTTTGCCTCATGTTGCTGACTTGATTTGCTGGGCAGCTAAGCAATCAGAAGAATTCTTTCGTGAACATGACATTGTATTTGTTGCAATTGATGATCATATTCTCTACGATGCCAGAGTAATGGTAAGTGAATAATGTATAGCATAATAGTATGACGATTATCAATTTTCTTAAATCTTAGAAAGGAGGCGAAGATACAAACTCTAAAAATTATATGGAAGTCAGTGCTACACACTCTATAGGAGACCCAGCATTATTACTAGATGACGCACCCACACATGCAAGAGAATCACATCAAGGCGGAATGCTAAATGGTCAGTGTATCACTCAGTATGGATTACTGTCTATTTATTTCTTTTTCCAATAGAAGGTGAAATAACTACCTTCAAGATGCGCTTTATTGAACTATAAGAAAGAACAAGAGCTGAATTAGTCAGTTTAAAGAAATCTGTGAAGATAGTTCATGTCAAACTATCGCAAGCATTGCCACCAAGAATCAAAAATGATTTCCAAAAGTATGTACACTCGAAGAGAGGTATATCGCAGAATAATCTGGAAGAATTGTTTGAGGATGTAAGGGAATACTGTGGGAGTTGCTTTGAATATACACTTCTTCAGCAAATCATTAACAGTAATAACTGCCGTGCATCACTAAAGAATGACATGGAACGGTATGGCAGGGATATTGAACATTTCAAGCAAAATACAACTGCCTTGGCTTTCTTTCAGTATCAAGGGGAGCAACTGATATCGAGAAAAACGCTTCCAAAGGGTTATCGCAAACTCACAACACAACATGCCGTGAGTCCCACCGAGTATAAGTTAGCTTCAATGGATCGTTTCACAGAAGATGTTCAGAATCATCCAAACTCGAAGCTTGCCGAGTGCACCTTTCACATTTTTGGCATTATACAAGGCTCAGTACAAGTAGAGTGGGCTTTTCCTGATGAGTTCAGCTATGCTCTGATAGCTTTCTTCTGCAGCGAAGATGGCAAGGAGCTGCTACAAGAGCACCAGGTTGATGTGATCAAGGTTGATGACACAGTTATCAACAAATCGGTAATAATAATAAATCATGCAGCTACTGTAACAGTGGAAACTCTATAGCTGACGTACTCTCTGGGACCACATGAAGTGTCCTGGTTAGAGAAGTATCCTTATTTTGGAGGTCAAAAACTTTCACTGTGAATATCTATACTTAGTAATTGTATGATCAATAGCCTTTCTATTAGCTTGATTATGAACACGATCAATTTAAGCTATTGTTGTGCCTTGCCTTCTGCTTAGTTGTTTCTTATTGAAGCTGCGGCTAGCAGCCACTGGGATGGCATTGATGCCCTCTTGCTGGACAGAGAGGAGTACATAGACCTCAACTACTCAAACAAAGTATGTTGGCACACCCAGAGACTAATTTCCAGTTTGGTAAAGGGTGTCGATTGCTACTAATTATTATTAGAGGTTTTGAAGGACTGCAGTATAATAATTATTATAAATGGATGTAATAGATTAGCCAATATCATTATTATTACTGTACTTAATATTTGGAAATACACGTGCTTTTCTGGTAAAAGTCGTCAATCGATCCTATAATATTATACATTATGAGAATTCTAATTTCTTACATTAAATTGGATTGTATTCGATTAACTATGGTATAATGCTTTAATTAATAGGAGAGTGGATGGACAGCTTTATTTTATTTGGCAGCCGGCGGAAAGGTGCCTCAAGTGCAGAAATTGCTCACATTAGGAGCCAATCCTAACATCAGGGACACTGTATGTTATTACCATAATAATTATTATATATAGCCGTGAATTTTTGCTAGGAGAAATATTTCACCAACTTTGCCACTGACTTGCTGTGATTTTTATCCTAGCTGTATTAGTAATACATGAAAATGTTGACTACTGCATTGGTAAATTTATTCCACCAAAATTTTAATTTTAATGTAAAGGTAGCTGGGCCTGGTGAAATTTTCGGCTATTATAATAATTATGTTAAGCACTAGCTGTAAGGCTTTAGCTATAGGCCAAAATTTTATTCTCAAGGATGGGCGAACAGCTGTGATGGTTGCAATTGAAGCAGGTCAACCAGAAATTGTTCAAGAATTTCTTAAAAGAGGCTGTGAGGTTGTTTATCAGGAAAAGGCAAGTGACAGTGATAACATCAACACTGATATTTATAGAATGTACCACATTATGAATGTCTTAAGCAGAAACATAATTAATATAGTATTATTATGTTAGCCATGGTTCTCTGTCATTTATCTCTCTCTTGCTCTCCCCACTCATTATTTCTCTTTCTTTTCCTCCCTCCCTCCCTCTCTCTTCTCTGTTTCTCTGTTTCTCTCTCTCTTGCTCCCCCACTCCCTTCCCTTTCCCTATCTCCACTTCTTTGTCTATATCTCACTCCCCTTCCCTCTCTATACTCTTTTTTTATACACACATAATATAGTGCGTAGAGTGCAAGTTTAGCCAAGTGGGATGTGACACGAAGCTACCACACAAGGACATGCTAGCTCACCTCAACAACAGCCTTGGATATCACTTGACACTGCTACTTAAGAATCAGATCAAACTACAGGGAGAGAACAAATCACTGAAGGCAAAATATGCAACCCTTGAAGCAGAAAAGGGACAACAAGTGCTTGAATACACACAGCTCAGCGAAAGGTACAAAGAACTGACTTTGAAACAGAAAAATTGTGAAAAATCGATCACACAGTTGGTTGGTCAGCTGTCATCAATTCAAGCAGGATTCATGAGTACGATAGACTCCCTTACGCATGAAGTGAAGGCGCTAAAATTGGCTCAAGAAAATAGCCGGTCTATGCAGCAGAGATTTGGCACGCCAGTACTCGGTGTCGACTTCAAAATGTCCTCGTTCGACTACTATCGCAAGTACAACCAACCGTGGACCTCCCCACCGTTCTACACTCACCCCTATGGCTATAAAATGTGCCTGGTAGTTGACGCCAATGGATGGGGTATAGGCACTAGGAAGGTATTCGTTGCCGTCCACATCTATCTAATGAAGGGGGAGCACGATAACGAGCTGAGGTGGCCACTGGTCTGCGATATCAGTGTTGAGCTGCTAAACCAAGAGGGAGACGGAAAGGGGATCACGAATGTCATTTCATTCCAGGAAATGTCGTCGTACGGTACCAGAGTGATGACAGGAGCCAAAGCTCTGTCAGCACCGGGCAAACTGGAGTTTGTTTCTCACAGCGATCTTCAACCAAAATACCTAAAGAGTGGCAATCTGATGTTTCGTATAAAGAAAATTGAATTCAATTGAGAACACTAGTCATCCACAGCATACCAATAATGCCTCTATCAACCACATAAACGTAGTCTACCAACATCCTACATGTAGCTATTATTAATTAATTTTGTTCTGTATACATCAACCATACAAACGAGACTTTAGTTTCCCGTCCACCCATAATTGCAAAAAGGATGCGCGCGGCGGTGTATTATTAATCATATGCCATTGACCTTAACGAGTTGAAGAAGCTTGCCGAACTTTGTCGATCATCGTCCGATCGCGACTTCATGATCATTGCATTGGACAATATTGTGGCCTAAATCATGCAGCTCACGCCACAATTAATGCGGTTAAAGATCAATCAGATGAGCCTGCGTGCACACACGATGCTGTTTCCACACCCACAAGTGCGGGGGAGGTCGAGTGGTGAGCATGCGCACTAATGGAATGGGTGCTTGGTGCTTGCACAAAGTGGAAGTTTGTTTTTGATGCTTAAGGTACCATTAAATTGCGTGGGCGTGAGGTGGGGGATATGACACCTAAACCACATCAAAGTCATTAGTGAGGTGCATGCTGTGTAACCACGCCCTTTTAATTGCACAGGTCTCAGGGGTGTGGCTGCTAGAGCCGGAAGTGTTCATTTAATATCCTCCATGGACCGGAAGCCGAGCCGGAAGGGAGGGGCCAGGCCACGCCCAAAACAGCCCCACCCTGTTCCCCAAGGACCACCATTCTCAATCAAGTGCCTACTAACCACCGGATGTCCACCGGAAGCCCACAATCAATCCCAATTAAAACACACAGCTTCCTCAAGGCCAAAACACACACAAACACTTGGAGGCCGTTCTGCCACACCGCCCACGCAAGAGCTCACCTCATTTCCTGTGTGGGCGGAGTAACAACACGTCATCGCAACCACATCCGCTTCAAACCATCGTCAGCTTCCGTCCAGCCGTACGGGCCCCTCGATCGCACCGCCGTACAGTGCCTCATTAACAGACATGGCCTCACCTTTGACCTCCTGCCACGCCCCCAAAGCCTCCTCGCGGGGTTCAAAGGTCACCACCGCTTCCGGGACACGCCCACCTATCGCCGAGGCCAAGTCCCAGGCGCCGATGTCCAAGCACTGGCCCGTGAAGCCACGCCCAATCGGAAGCAATAAAACCTGCATTAACGCACACGCACACACTCCACACAGTGCCAGGAACACGCCCACACGCTTAATTAGGCCTAATAAGCTTTTTTTTTTTTTTTTTTTTTTTTTTTTTTTTTTTTTTTTTTAAGTCGTTGCGGTTAATAGTTAAGAAAGAATGCTTTGATCTTGCTTTGATGTGGGCAATTACCGGCCTTTTCTTCAGGGGCCACTTCCGGTCGCTAATTACACGCGCATAATCATCCCTGGCCGATTCTGGACACGCCCACCTTCGACCAAAAGCACTCGTATGGCCTCTTCGGCCACGCCCCTTCACGATTCGCTAATTGAATTAGCCATTCCTGACGCTCACGCCCACGCAATTAAATGGTACCTTAAAACAAGCATATGCATAAAGGGGCGGTACAGAGTTCATGCAACAGCACCTGTGCACAGATAAAATATGGCGGCACTTCACGAGCACGACGAAGAAATTCAAATCTCCGCCAATAGTGATGAATCATCCACCAGTCCCGTACAGGGAGTAACGAAAGAGGATGTCCGACGATATTTCTCGGAAGTTACTTGTAATCTTCGTGTATTAGGATCCCAACTGGGCCTTAAACCATATGAACTAGACGACCTTAGTCTTCGAGAGCAGTCAGATCCCAGGCAAATTTTGGTCGATGAATGTTTCAACAAAGACAAGATTATGTCATGGCAACAGCTAGCTGATGTGCTGGAAAGACCTTCTTTGGATCAGGGGGCAATAGCTGAGAAAATAAGAGGGAAGTTTTTACGGCAGTCGTCCTTGGAGTCAGCAGCTAGTAGTGGTATATCTTCGCTCCATTCTCCAGATCCACTGTCACCAATGGAAATCAGTGGCAGGCGTAAGCAAAATTAAATTAAGTATACTTCTAGAACATTTTGGTAGCTCCCTTGAAATTTACTATGGCTTATGGTGTATATATAGAAAGCTAGGGTATCTATACACGGACCATTCCAATGTTATTAATAATTTATTATAACATAATATTATAAACAGAGATTACCCTACCCGATGCTGTCAATTTCATAATGAGGCTGACAAATCAAGAATTGCAGACTCTGGGTAATAATTTGCAACTAGATGAAGCTAGAGTTAAAGAAGTAATCTCCCGATACTACGATCTGAACGAGCAGCACCAACGACTGATGGAGTTGTGGTTCAGAAAGGAGATTAATCCAACATGGGAAAAGCTACGTGAATCGATGGTATTTGATGGTTCATATCGAAGAGAATCTTCCACTTCAACAGCTAGCATTCAAACAACACCATACTCTCGAAAGGGTGAGATCTTATAGTAGAAGTATACTATTAGAAGGACCTGGTATGGTATGTGTGCACACTATTGTATCAATTACACCTTAAGTTTAAGAATAGTTTTCTCCCAGTTAAAAGTATTAATCTTTCGTATCTTTAGAGTTCAAGATGATTTCTTCTAATGAGATGGAAATAAAAAGCCGATTTGCGTATCTGCTGGGTAGCATCCAATATGCTCTTGAAGCAAACAATGTGACAGGTGAAGATGTACGCCAGTTTCTGGTTAGGATGTTTTGTCGTGCTGGGGATTGCATACCTAAGACTGATAAAATAAGCGATATATTTGATTCAGTCACCGTCAATAACCTTTGGAGCTATGATAATCACGATGTATTGGAAAAATTAGTTGAGCGGTATCTTCCAGACCACGTATCTGAGATATCAGAGTATGTGAACCACCTTTCTGGATACTATGCCACCACTAAACTGATTGATTACGTCAAGGCTAAAAATCTTAGATGTTACGAAGAAGCTCCGAGTGAGCATTCGCTAGATAGATATACCACAGAACATTATCGAGAGCTGACCATAATTCTTGACATAGATGACAAATTGTCTCAGCTTTCCATGATGTATGTACGAGATCTTTGGAAATCATTTGTAAACCGATTTAATATTCCATCTCTGACAGCTGTTATTGATAAAATCTTGGAAGGAAGCCTCCAAATAGTGTGGCTTGTTTTGCCTCATGTTGCTGACTTGATTTGCGGGGCAGCTGAGCAATCGGAAGCATTCTTTCGTGAACATGACATTGTATTTGTTGCAATTGATGATCATATTCTCTACGATGCCAGAGTGATGGTAAGTAAACAATGTATAGCATAATAGTATGACGATTATCAATTTTCTTAAATCTTAGAAAGGAGGTGATGATACAAACTCTGAGAATTACATGGAAGTCAGTGCTACACACTCTATAGGAGACTCAGCATTATTACTAGATGATGCACCCACACATGCAAGTGAATTACATCAAGGCGGAATGCTAAATGGTCAGTGTGTCACTCAAGTATGGATGGATTACTGCCTAATTATTTCTTTTTCCAAATAGAAGGTGAAATAACTACCTTCAAGATGCGCTTTATCGAACTACAAGAAAGAACAAGAGCTGAATTAGTCAGTTTGAAGAAATCTGTGAAGATAGTTCATGTCAAACTATCGCAAGCATTGCCACCAAGAATCAAAAATGATTTCCAAAAGTATGTCTACTTAAAGAGAGGTAGAGCGCAGAATAATCTGGACGAATTATTTGAGGATGTAAGGGAATACTGTGGGAGTACCTTTGAGTATACACTTCTTCAGCAAATCATTTACAGTAATAACTGCCGTGCATCACTAAAAAATGCCATGGAGCAGTACGGCAGGGATATTGAACATTTCAAGCAAAATACAACTGCTTCAGCTTTCTTTCAATGCCGAGGGGAACAATTGATATCAAGAAAAATGCCAAAAAGTTATCGCAAGCTCACAGTACAATATGCTGACAATGTGAGTCCCACTGAGTATAAATTAGCTGCAATGGATCTTTTCACAGAAGATGTTCAGAATCATCCAAACTCGAAGCTTTCCGAGTGCACCTTTCACATTTTTGGCATTACACCGGGCTCAGTACAAATAGAGTGGGCCTTTTCTGATGACTTCAGCTACGCTCTGATAGCTTTCTTCTGCAGCGAAGATGGCAAGGAGCTGCTGCAAGAGCACCAGGTTGATGAGATCAAGATTGATGACACACCTATCAACAAATCGGTAATAACAGTAACTAACCAGTGGCAGTAAAATCTAGCTCTTGGGACTACATAATAGTGTTCCGGTTGAAGGGAGGGGTATCCTTATTTCTGTGATCAGAGGTTCCACTTTGAATACTTTTTATAGCCCTTTTATTAGCTTAAGCATGAGCATGGTAATTAAAATTTTGTATTATTGTGCCTTTTGTCTATAGTTGTTTCTTATTGAAGCTGCGGCTAGCAGCCACTGGGACGACATTGATGCCCTCTTGCTGGACAGAGAGGAGTACATAGACCTCAACTACTCAAACAAAGTATGTTTGCCCACCCACATGTTTGTGTAGCGTCAACCAAATAATGTACCAGTGCCATCAACCGTGGTAACCAATGGTGATGGTTGCACGCTGATTAGATAGAACAAGCCGCTGTGGTATGTAGTACCATTCTACTTCCATTTATGGCTTATATACATGTTACTGAGAAAGAGACTACATGATTTCCATAAATTTGGTAAAGAGGGTATAGAATAATTATTATTAATAGTTATGATAATCATTAATATTATAAATAGGAAAGTGGATGGACAGCTTTGTTTTATTTGGCAGCCAGCGGAAAGGTGCCTCAAGTGCAGAAATTGCTCACATTAGGAGCCAATCCTAACATCAGGGACACTGTATGTTATTACCATAATATAATAATAATAATAATATATTATTATTGTACCTGAAAAAAATAAATGTTGTCAACTTTGTTACCTGCTCTCATTGATGAACCGTGTTAATCATTACATGAAGATATGATGACCTTTACCACATTGGCAAACTTGGCAGCTATAGAATTTGTTAATTTCGCCACGTTTGCTAATGCGGTAAAGGTCACCATATAAAGTATATACTAGCTATAAGGCTTTATAAGTCAAAATTTTATTATCAAGGATGGG
Source organism: Cliona cf. orientalis (assembly GCA_963930775.1). Classification (NCBI taxonomy): domain Eukaryota; kingdom Metazoa; phylum Porifera; class Demospongiae; order Clionaida; family Clionaidae; genus Cliona; species Cliona cf. orientalis. The sequence continues at coordinate 2,561,254 of OZ005690.1, forward strand.
CAAACAGCTGTGATGGTTGCAGTCAAAGAAGGCCAACTAGAAGTTGTTCAAGAACTCCTTAAAGAAGGTTGTGAGGTTAACTATCAAGAAAAGGCAAGTGACAATTATACATCAACACTGTGCACATGACTACTATAGAATGTACCACAACCATATGAATGTTATAAGAAACATAATGTTAGTCAATGATTGACAGGGTCCTCCCCCCCCCCCCCCCCCCCCCCCCCCCCCACCAGTAAAGTTGGGACTATAATATAGGTGCAAAATGTATTTGATAGGATTTAGAAAATTCACATTTTCATGCATTAAAAGAAATTTAATGTATAAAATTTCTGTGTTCAAGATGTTATTATCATTAATATCAACCCACAGGTCCATGGATGGAGTGTACTGCACATAGCAGCTGAAAAAGGATCTGCAGAAATCTATGAGCTGCTTTCAGATCCGACAGTCTGTGAAACCGATACTACTCTGAAGGATAAGGTAAATATAATAAAATTAAAGTTCAGTATCATGATTTATTGTGATTGGAGAAATAAAATCGGGGGTTAATTCTCTGACTATATCACTAGTTCTTCACGAGGGGGAAATTGGACATGTTCCACGCAGTTGCTACGTTTGCTTTTTAGAAATTTTAGGGAGAGGAATCAATCTTAGGGGTACGGGAAAATATCCCTGTGCTCCCCGCCCTCAAAACTTAATTAATCATGAAATCGTCACAGAATGGAAAGACGGCCCAGCAGATTGCAGAGGAAAAAGAGCGAGCTACTGCAGCCTCTGCTGACTCAGCAGTGCACACACCAAGGAGAGGAATGTTTCAAAGAATCAGCGATTGGTGGCAGAAGAACACAAGGGAGATCAGACTGGTAAGTTCCACTATACTGTAGTGTCCTGGATATGTGCTAGTGGGTGTTAAATAGCTGTTTCAATCAGCATGGACACTTACCCAGCATTATCACGGTGACCTAATTTTTGTTAGCCTCTGACTGGTAGAGTGATCCAAGCTGGGGATAAGGCATGCAAGATTAGTAGCCTATGTAATAATAATTATTATGCCACATTGGCTTAATCGCTTTACTTCTTTAGACAAGAGCAGTGCAGAGTGGATCAGTGGCTGATGTACAAAAGGCACTGGATGAGGAAGCAAACCCAAACAGAATCATCAATAGAGTGGTATATTATATGGCAAATACCTGTGGCCAATTAAGCACCCTAGGTTGTAACAGTAATAATAACATCATATTACATACATGCACATCTGTCTTGTTCATGCCTGACACACACACACCATGCACATGCACACTGCATGCATGCATACATGCACACACATTATATACATACGTACACATTCACTCATGCATACCTCCCTACTCACACACACATCCTCTCCCTTCCTTCAGTTTACTTGCCCTTATTATATTTGTGGATAGACAACCCTCCAAGATTCCTAATTATAGCCATCATCTTTCTTTTACAGACGCGACGAACCCCTTTGCTCGAGGCTTGCCAACGCGGGCACACGGAAATTGCAAAGCTTCTCCTTAGCAGGGGAGCAGATCCAAACTGGAGAGCCAGAGTAAATGCAATAATTAGATATGGCATCTGATATCTACATGTGTACTTGTTGTTTGGAATAGGAAGATTGGAATGCATTAGTGCTAGCGAGCAGGAATGGACACGTCGAAACTGTGGCTCTTCTTCTCTCCTGGAATCCAAGTTGTCGAGACATTGTCAACATCAAAGCAGGATATGTTAGTCTAGTGACTTACGATGACTAGTGCACTCTTTACGACTGCTTTCTATCTCTCTCTCTCATTCCCTCTCCACTCTCCATATTAAATTTTCTCCCTCTTCCTCTCTCCCTCCCCCTCTCTCTTTCTTTGTTTCTCACTTGTTCCCACCCTCCCTCTACCTTTCTCTTTCTCTGTTCTCCCTATCTCTTGTTCCTTCCCCTCTCCTCTCTTCCTTACACATACACACACTAATTAGTATGGCTGGACACCGTTGCATACCACATGTTACTACACTGGTCTTGAACTTGCCTTTACTGAGAAAGACAAATTTTTGGAGCGATTGAAGAAAGTGACTGAACTGCTTCTTGATAATGGAGCTGATGCTACCATCACTGACAATGTCAGTAACAAGCAATTCCGCTGATATTTTGAAGTTAATAGTTGCCCATTTTTAATTTTAGAACGGTGAAACACCTTTGACCTTAGTGAGTGAGCTAGGCTACTCAGCATTAGCCGACTTGATCATAAGCAAAACACCGGTTGAGAAGAGAAAACTCTTACTGGACTACAAAAAGAAAGTAAGAAGAAAGAACTACAAGTTTATATATCCCCACGCTCCCTCACCTTCCCATTTCAGGGTTCTTGGACTGCCTTGCTGTTATCTTCTAAACAAGGTCATGACAAGATTGTGAAGTCACTTTTAGATGCTGGTGCTTCAATGTCAGAAACAAACAAGGTATATACCTGTTTGTGGTTAGTATGTATTTCTCTCTCTCTTCTTGTCTTGCCCCCCCCCCCCCCCCCCGCCCCAAAAAGTCTCTCTCTCCTCTACTCCCTCCCTCTCTCTCCTTGCCTCTCTCCCTTCGGACCTCCCCTATAATCCCCCCCCCCCCCGCCCCCTCCCCACTGCCCACTCCATGTACCCTAGATTAATCTAATACAAACTCTGTTGCCCAGGATGAGATGAATGCTATACACGTTGGAGTGAGTAGTGGTCACGCGAAAGTGGTTGAAGAGCTGGCCTCAAGAGCCGACCCATCAGTGATCAATGCTGTGGACAAAGTAAGGAGACAATAATATTAACTTTTCAATTTTATACCAAATTTTACTACTATTTATTGATTTTAGCATGGACACACTCCACTGATTTTGGCAACAAAGCTGAAGAATGTTAGACTGATTGAGGTGCTACATGAACATGGAGCTGATGTTAATATTCAGACGAAAGAGGTATGCTTGCACATCAATCGTAATAATATAATTATTGGATGTTAAGATGGCTGACCATAGGGTTGCATTTGGTCTCATTTTTGGACCAGTGCTCCATAATCCAGTGTGCTCTACTGAAATGCTTGAAACGGGTGAAATGGGCCTGGGAATGAAGCTATTTTTGGGGGGGGGGGGGGGGGGGGGGGGGGGGGGGGAGATGCGTTGTGTGTATTATGGGATATCGATATTACAATGCCACCAACATACTCCTTGTAGGTATCACATTTGTACTTAACTTGGTAGAAGGAGACTAAAGGCAGGATGAAATAATTATTATTTCTTTTTTCTATAATATTCTGTAGAAAAAGACAGCACTGATGTACGCTGCCAAGCTCAACTCAATTGCTCTCATCAAGCTACTATTGCAATACAGTGCTGATCTCTTTGCAACAGACTCGGTGAGTCCTTTACTTCAACCCACTCACCTCCCTCTCTCTCTTTCCCTCCCTCCCTCCCTCCCTCGGGCTCCCTCCCTCTCTCTCTCTCTCTCTCCCTCTCCCCCCTCCCTCCCTCCCACCATAAAATTAATGTGGGGTTTATGCTAAATCAGTTTTATCAGTGTGTATTAATCATAATAATATTATTATTATTATCATACAGAATCAACAGACTGCTAGAACTTTGGCAACTGATAAGGAGGTGCAGAAATTTCTCGATAAATTGGTACATTGGTGGTGTTATAAATCGTTCGCTTCTTCTAACAACTGAAATCTTTTTTTGCAGATTAAAGAGAGGCAAGAAAGACAGCAACTAACTACCTAGTTTGAACTAATAATCATCAGTAGTATCATTTTAAGCTCATGTTTGGTATAAAGACGGATTATTAGATACGCATGGAGCTATATTTTGTGTCAAATTAAAAATCAGGATTTTGATTTAGAATGTGAAATATATTATTATGTAATGTTGTTCCATTAACATCCGTATTCCATAATATTATCTTCTAAATAATATTATTATAATTATTATTGATCACCATTATCACTTTTTCACGAAGGAAATGCCACGTCAGGGTTTTGAGGATACACAGAGTCCAAGTGTAATCTAATGCACAGGGATAATAAAAATGCAGAAATGATTATTGCAATCTATACCTCTCTCTCCCTCTCTCTCTCTCTCTTTCCTCTCTCTCCCTCCCTCTCTTTCTTCCCCTCCCTCTCCTCCTCCCCATCCCTCCTTGTCACCTCAGCTCAGATAATTAAAAAATAATGTGGTGATCAGTAATTATCATCCTGCACACGCATAAAATCTAATAAGCATCACAACAACACCGTTGATGTATAGATTACATAAAGGTCACGGGAACGACAGATTTATGCATGTCATGATGACCTTGCACTAAGGACGGCACGCGGGTGGGTGGTGGGGCGCCCCCAGGGACTTTTTTAGCCGAGTTATAGAGTTACGTAAATAGCAACAAGAACAACAACTATGCCTAAATTAGGCACACGGCACTATTTTGAGAATTCAGCTTACTATAGTCATGCATGATGAATAATACACCTGTACTGTTTGAGGTACCTAAGCAACCACTCTTATATTGACCCCAGTACAATGTGTTTCAACTGCTACAAGCTTTCCACCAATCAAATGCTAGCAGAGTACTGAAGGAAACCCTTCAGAGGCAGACACTATGCCGGCAGAGTTGACCCAAACAGCCATGAATACACTCCAAGCTACAACTGTTTAGAGCAATTAGCTCCAAATTGAATACTACACTGCACAGTTGGGTGTGTGTGTGTGTGTTTCTTGTGTGTGCACATGTATGGTGTTAAGGGTATTAGGGTATTAGGATCAATGACTTATTGGGTACCCTATCTACCCAAACCATCGGGTAAAGGTGTATGTAGAGCTCAATCATGAACAAACACATTGTAAGGTGGTCAACGTACATGCACTGCAACACACAGCGATTGAATAAACACATACCAAGTGATGAGCACGTGCATAGATCGGGTGGTATAAAGGCTACAGATCTGACCAATCAGCTACTGCCATGTACCGGGATGATCGATGATCGACGTACGTCACTAGTGTCCGATCGGGTAATCCCGTAACGTGTTTTGCCCATGGGAAACGATAGTTAGGCCGAGTGGTGGAATGTGCGCACGATGCATTTGCTAATGGATCAACAAGTACATAAAAGTGGGCGAGAGAAACTCCTGATTAGCGGCAAGTTAAGGAGAAAGCAGATCAGTACTAATTTGTATTTCTTGATCTCATCAACGTAAAAAGTAAGTCAAATTAACCATATTTGGTTCCTGTATGTGAGCTTCTATAGTTTTTAGCTTGAGAAAGTTTGATGCTCTGAAGTAGAAGTTATAGAGCAAAAAATTGTTACACACCCTAACATAATTAATAATTAACTATTGTCTGCAGGAAAAAAATGCCATTTTGGGACCGAATAAACCCATGCAACTACACTGATTCAGGCAATATCTGGTACTACCTCTGCTGTTGTTGGATATGCAATTAATGGACGACTTGAACACCTAAAGGCCAAAGAATAATATTAGCAAAACTGTAACTTTTACTGAAACTTTTTCTTAGACTCTTGTGCTGAATTTAGATAGTATGAAAGGAGATCTCTAACTAGCAATATAGTGATGTGTCCCATAAACCTGAATTATTAATATTCAAGCTAGCTTTACAGTATACTGAGTGACTATAGGATCATATAATAATATAGCCTAATATTAATTAATTCATAGCCTCAACTGAATTATTATGGTGTTAAGCACATTAAATTCAGTTTCGAGTTGCCTCCATCCCCCAAGTCAAAATTAAAAAATAATTTAGTAAAATTAATTAAAAATTGTGGCACCTTAATCATAATTTTTACTGTGGTCAAATCAGTTGAAGCTCGAGGAATATTCTACCAAATCTCGTAAAAGTTTTTGCTACATTACTCCTATCATGGATATTAGATTTGGTTACGTTTAAGGACAACATCCACACAGTCAGAGAGAGAAAATTCAGTACCAACTGCCGCTATTAGCTGCATGGTTCTTTGAAATATTCCACCATTAATGTATAGCCACTGTGAATCAGCGCTTGGCATGCTAATTTTTACCCACTGGCAAGGTCCAAGCTATGTAAATGCCTACCAGTCTTGATCATAATGGCTGAAGCCAATTTTGATGTCAGCTTACCTGACTATATATATATACCGTAGTATGTGGCTAGAACTCGACTTCAAACTTCATCCCACTAGGACCAAAATGCACCAGAAATGTTCTTAGATGGTCTAGAGACTCAAAATTTTCATACCGCCAGAACCACATGTACATCGGCCATTTATCTTCTATCCTAACCTCTTGAAATGTTGTGGGTATGGTCCTGCTTGTATACAGTGTTTGGAATGAATATGATTTGTACCTGCATTCTGATCTGATCCTTGTATATACCAGATTCTAGTCTGAAAGTCATATAACGTATTTATTTAACACCCACCCTCCCTATTTTTATTCAATCGGGAATCAGTTCCATATACAAGGTTAGTAAAGTGAACATACTGGGCCTTGTCCCTCTCTGCTCTTCAATTGAAGTTTCAGCTCCACCCACCACTTGCCAATATTATGCGCATGCGCCTTGGCGCTACCATCCGCATGCAGGCGGGGGTGGGGCTCAACGATTTTGCTCCGCCTAGCGCCTATTGTACGGAACATGCGTGTGGTCGTTAATTGGAATGGGGAAGTGAGGGAGTCAGTGATCACTGAACTATGGAGGGCGAGTCCGTCGAGTCGTGCACTCCAAGGAAGGTCCTCAAAATATTCGAGGATACCAATTTGAGCTGTAATCTTCGCGTTCTAGGCTCCCAGCTAGGCCTGAGGACATCTCATCTTGATGAAATAGAGACCCTTCCCTATCGTGAGCGCATGATAAAGGTACTAGAAAGAGTGAAAGATATGCAAGGACTATCATGGTCACTGCTGGCCACTGTACTGAGAAAGCCAGCTCTAAAGGAATATGCTGTGGCCTTTGCCATTGAACGCTACAGCTCTATCAGTATTTCTACGTCTAGCTCTCATTCTGAGTCAGTGATGAGATCTTTATCAATTTCCACTGGTACATCTTCGCCGGAAGCATCACTTACGTCTACTATAGATATCCAGGGTGAGGTATTGTCCTGCTCAGTGTCTGTAAATAGCTCGTTATCAACCAGGTTCCACTTAAAAAGGGGTGTGGCATTTTGTTAGCTGACTTGAACTGCTAGTGATATGCTCATATTATAGCTTTAATACTTGAAGAGCGCAATTATGTTATAATAATTTTATTAAAGTTTACTTGCTGTCATGCTGTCAATCTGACCACTTGGAGTTAAAGCGAGAACTCAACCATTCATTTTTGTATCTTGTATTTTCCCTCCTAAAAGACCTAGAGCTAACAATACCCAATGTGGTGAATATTATTGCTGAGATCAGCAACTGGCAGGAGCTGGCTATCTTTCTCGGAATGGATGCTACCGACATAGACATAATAAGCAACGATTATGAGCCTAGAGAGTATCGCCAGCGACTGGTTGAGAAGTGGTTTTCCCGAGAACCAGAGAGATCCTGGGAAAAGCTTCAGAGAGTTCTGGATGAGGTGACCAAAAGAAGGGGATCACAGACATCAAAGTATAGCATTCCATCTACTCCAACTTCCCCAATGGGTATATCAATTTTCAAGTACATGTATGTAGCAAAATTGAAGTAATTACTGTGGTTTATTTTGTGGTTGTAGATGTTGAAACGGATGAAGGAAGATTGCTTTCTCTGCATGGTCCCCTTGCTATTTCAACCTCCCCAATGGAAACAGCGGGTAAATTTAGGACACAGAATTGGTTTAATATAATTTAATATACACATCATACCCATTAGCTAACTGTTGCGATTAATTCTAATTCAGGTGCTGAGTCGCGGATAAAAGAATTAGAAAGACGTTTTAAGAATATGCAGATCGCTGCTCGGAAGGAATTGGAAGGCAAAAAAGATGCCGTAGAGCTGGTTAAGGATGAGCTGACGGCCATACCAGGTCAAAGGGAACATCTGACTACTTTCAAAGCGATTGCCAGAAGAAAACGACCCTTTAAGAATTTGACAGAATTCTTCACTCACCTAACCTATCACTGTTGGAGTTTTATTGAGTATCAACCTCTCGAGCATCTCATAGAGAACACATGTAGTGATAAACTGAAGGAACGAGTGAAAGTATACGCAAGAGATGTACAAATATTTCAGGAAAATACCACCATCTCAGAATTCCTTACCTATAGGGGATACTTGGCTAAGAAGAGACGCATTCCAGATAGTTTCAAAAAGTTCAAAACTGAACATAATATCGATCCGGAGACATACACGCTGGCTGAGTTAGAAAGATTGCGTAAAAAAACATGTATACACGTTAAACTGTCGGATTTCGCGCTCCAGATACTCACGATTACGACCAACTGCATTATAGTGGAATGGATGATCCCAGAGGAGATTGTGGAGATCCTTAGCTTATTCTACTCCAGTGAAGTCGGTCAGGACCTGCTGCGATATCATCAAGTGGAAAGTATTGTCATTGATGACAAACCTCTACACTCAGTAAGCACAATATTGTATGTCCTAAAAATTAGTTGAGGTATCCCAATTGCAAGTTTAAGTTCAGAGCACCACATTTACTGTGCTGAGACTTAAAGTTGTGTGCCAAGCTAGACCCTCACTCTCCAAAGCAATATTGTATCCTAAACTGAGACTAAAACTGCTGAGTATGCATGAGGGCATGCCTGGCTCGATATAGGACTGTATTGATATGATTGAATGTGTGTATGCATGATACGATACGTCTTTACTGCAGTGGGTACTACTAGCAACTGTCAAATCTGGTGATTATGAAAAAGCAACATCAATATTACGGGAGAAATATACAGACCTGGACCTCAACTGCCAAGACTACGTATGTAAAAATGATTGGCTGTCTCTTTCACATACTGTGAATTTGGCTGCACACTTCATAATTCTGTTAGGCAAAAAAATAGAAATTTAATGCATGTACTTTGGTAGATAAGCTCTAAAGTAAAGCACACCAAAGGTTAGTATAGTGTACCAGTGATGTAATGGTCTCTGTGATTTTTCCATTTCTTTTGCACTTACGTTCCAAATGAGCTGAAAACTACTGTATTCATGGTATGTACATGTAGCTACCACTTAGCTCCAGTGTAAACATAATATTATGACCTTTTAGCATCAGATAGGGCGATGGTGGTATGTGTTTCGGGTTAAGTGGGAGGAAACTGGGTTATGGATCCACGGAGCAACACTGCCCACAAAGTTGATGTTATCAAACTCAGCGGCTCGCCATAAACTAATTACCATAGTTGTACGTTAACCTTGTCCCCACCCCCTCCACAAGGAGCCTAGGGATGATTGTAGCTAGTTGTATATAATGTACATAATTTTATGGTATAATGCTTACAGGATAATGGTAGGACAGTGCTGTTTTACGCCGCAACGAGTGGAATATTAGATCTAGTGGAGAAACTGCTAGAACAAGGAGCTGATCTCAACATCGTGGACATGGTATGAAGTGCTATAGCCTATAGCATGCTAATTAGAAGCATTTTGTGTCCCATTTACCTTCATTGCTGTGCACATTATGCTGCATAGGAAGGAAAATCTTCATTGATGATTGCAGTCGACGGTGGACACATAGAAGTGGTCAAGCTATTCCTGAAGCTTGATTATCAGTGTGATACCAATATTCAAGAGAAGGTATCTAACGCTCATGATTATCAGATTGAGTATGCATGCATAAAATGTTCACAGACACTAGGGTGGACGGCTCTCCATTTTGCTTGTGCAAAAGGTCGAGAGGATATTGTTGAGCTACTAATAAATCCGGTTCTCCAAACAGATCCCCAGCTAGTAGATAATGTGAGTCAGTGCTTAAAAATGAAACAGTCTTTACTGATTTCAATGTTCACATGTCTGTACCAAATTTCACGATTACGTACTGGGCAAATATTGCTCACTTCAGAAAAGTAAATTGCTACTAGAGATGTAATTAATCCCTGCTATGCTATGCATGATCACTATTATAACTTTATAGAATGGAAGAACAGCCATTCAGATAGCTCAGGAGAACAAACATGACAAAGTAGTAGATGTCTTATCATCAGAAGTGGATTTTGAGCCAGCTAGTGGTGCAGCGACAGAGCCAGGAGAGCCTGATGACAGGGTGGAAGAGAGCAAACAGGTTTCAGCAAGGTCGTCACGTCCAAGAATAAGGAAATTTCTCCTTCGGATACCTTGGCCACAAAGAAAGAAGAGAAAGAAGATTGTATGCTGCATCTTTTGTGTGATAGCTATATGAACTACATGTATTGGGGCTCTGGCCAAGTGGGGACTGGTGCCCCACTTTTTTTGAAACTTAGTACGCCTGACCAAACTCTCTAGATCATTGCCTATAAAGCTCCTTTTATCAAAATATTATGTTCTTAATTGCTGTACATAGATAGAAGCTGCCAAGATTGGCTCTGAGGCTGAGGTGAGAAGGCTGTTAGATGAAGGGGAAGATCCAGATTCTCATGAAAATAATAAAGTATGTACTATGATTATTAACTACATGAGAAATTACTACCAGTGAATGCATTACATGCATATCAACTTTTCAGAGCAAGTGGACGTCATTGCTGTATGCTAGTCATAATGGCCATCTTGGAGTTGTTCGACTTCTTCTCGAGAAGAAAGCGAATCCTAACTGGAGATCAGCAGTAAATTTAATGAACAAAGCTATATACCAATAACCCATCAAATTAATGATAGTTTAATAATCCATTCTTTTTTCCAATCCACAGGATGAGGGCTATACAGCACTCAATTTGGCGGGGTATAAGGGTTTTGTCGAAATCCTTGAGTTGCTATTGCAGTACGGAGCCGAAGTTAACGCTATTACTGATGTATGCCATAATAATAATAGCCTAGGCTTATAATATTATTGATCTCAACAGTGGGGAGATAAAAAAATCTATCGACCTTGCTTCATTAGGTAACAAAGCAAACAGCTTTACAACGAGTTTGCCTGTACACACCAGCTCGCTACACGAGAGCCAAGGAACCACCGTCAGAGAGACGCTGCGAAGTCATTCAGCTTCTGCTCTCAGCAGGAGCTGATATCAAGATTCTCGATGAGGTTTGAAGTCACTTTAGAATCTTTGCTTCCTTGACACTGCATTAATTAGTCACTATAAGTCATAGATGAAGCTTCCACAGAGATTTGGTATATTTGGTAATATTTATTTACAGCAAAATCGCACTCCGTTGATTGCTTCTAGCAGGAGTGGATTCCCAGGAATTGTCAAGATATTGCTGGAAAAGATCAAGGAATTCCCTGAAGACGAGAAACAGAAATATTTGGACCATGAAATGAGAGTGAGCAGCAGTGTTCTGAAACCATTTGCCAAGCTAACCTTTCATATTCCATACAACTCTGTGTGTGTGTATGTGTGTGCGTGTGTGTGTGCATATATATGTGTTATATTATTTGTACTCCTAGCATTCATGGACGGCTTTAATGGAGGCATCTGAAGCTGGACATACTGAAATAGTGAGAATGCTCCTCAATGCTGGAGCTACTCTGAAGCAGGAAAAGAAGGTAGTACATAATAATTATATACAGCCTTTATTATAATGGTCCTGGATCAGGTATAGTCACTTCTACTGGTGTCGTGCATGGCCGGTTTGGGGCGAGCCTGAGCTGAGATAGCCTCGTATCCAGGCCTTTTGAAGGGAGAAGAAAGGGCCTGGGTACAATCTATAATACACACACACGCACAGCATACACATTTTCTTGTAATAATATTATTATGGCATAGACTATTCTTTAATGACAACTAGCATTGAAATGTACTCAAACACCTGTAGGACAAAGTGACAGCTCTGCACATTGCTGTCCACCACAAGCACGCAGCTGTGGTTCAGGAGCTGGTAAGGCAGCCTGACAAGGAAGTACTCAATGCTAGAGATCATGTGAGTTGGTGGATGTGTGTGTGTGTGTGGGGGGGGGGGGGGGGGGGAGGGTGTGGTGGGGTGGGTATTGCTAAAGCTTGAAGATGGTAGTACATACTATTACACGTATTTGCTTCATTTTGGGGGATAGGGTCATTCCTTCCCGGAATAAAATCTTTGCCTCAAATACATGCCAGTTACCCCTAGACAAGTCCCCTGTACATACTATAAACGTCTACAGGTTCCTCCCAGCCTGTCAATATTACATGCTGTATGTAGTCTGGGAGGAGCCTGGTGGGATCTAATAATAAATAACTTGACACCAATAGCAGCTTTCTATATAAACCTTCATACATCTCCACAGTATGGCATGACACCGCTTATTCTGGCCACGAAGGCCAAGAATGAAGAGATCATCAGTATACTGCTGAATGCTGGAGCTGACTTGGATTTACAGACTGAAGACGTAAGTGATATTAATTTCAAAATAGTGGTCCATGTATGAATTACTGTGATTACCCTAACATTTCACCTTTTACACATACCTCAGCTAATTAAGGCCACACAAACTTGATTGTTAGTTTCTCGTCACCGCCCGCGTCTGTTTCAACCTACCGCTTCTGCCTTCATTATTGCTTTGAAACGCCAGCCACACCTCTTTTTTGCTAATTATTTGGGCGGTTCCAGGAAACCACACCCTAAAAATGCCATAATATTGAACAATGAATAATGAATAATGATCGCCCGCCCGCATAGAAATATAAAAACGGGTGGACGAGAAACTAACAATGTAGTTTGATTGGCCTAATGTGAAATTGTGCATGGAATATTACCAGTATTTTTTCCTTGACATACAGGCTGACAAGATGACTGCCCTGATGTACGCTGTGAAACACGGAGCAAGGGATGTGATTAAGATACTCATAAGGCACAAGGCAGATCTGCTCATCACTGATGCTGTAAGTAAAAAGAACCAAGCAGCTGACTTTGGATATTTAGGGGAAGCTAGGGAGGTATAGGAGACATGCTCAGCAGTTTGTGCATGTAATGCCTGGGGATGAGGATGAGCAACAGCCTATATATTTGTATTTAATCTTAATTAAGTCAACATTCTTAATCCCATTATCAAGTTGTTCCTTTAGAGTGGTTTTGAGGGCAGTGTGGGTGCACTATCTGTAGCCACTAATGCATTCCAAAGAGGAACTATTTCACAATAATTATTGTAGTCCTTAGCTATGGTAACTGCATTTCATTTCACACTACAGAAGAAGAGGACTGCCCGTGATATGGCAAAAAGCTCTGCTATCAAAAGATACCTCTATGAACTGGAACAGGTATGTACAATACATTGCCATGGAATGTCACTATTAGTATACATCACAGCATGAAAAAAATTAATAAATTTGGCCAGGAGGTGAAACTCATGACTGTGAAAACATACTAATTTTGCATCTTATCGTAACACATTGTAGGAACAGCGACAACTAGCAACAGCTCAGAAATCTCAATCTCAACAAGTTGAAGCTACCTAGCTAGCAGCTACTGCTGCTATATTTCCATGATTAGTTAATTGTATACTTATCAAACTTAATTTTATAACCGTTTAGTGTCTGCAGATATAGTATTACTTGAATTGCCTTTACATGTACGCGTATACACTCTGATAAGATATATTATTTTTATTGTCCTTTATATACACTGTACATCCATGCAATTCTTTATAATAATTGATCCTCAAAACTGTGCATACATAATGATAAAGAGTGCATGAGTGTCAGTGGGTACACATGTATGCATGTATATGTGAGTATACATTCTGCATGACATCGTGCAAGTTCACCAGTCATGGGCACGTTCATTGACAAGCATACTCAACATAATAATACATGCTAGGCCAGGATACATACACACACAACCATATTATGTGTGTACCCCCTGCCTGTATAATAATGATCATCACAGTAATTTTATATGGTATAATTATTATTATGGGATATGTACCTAAAAAGAGCACTTGTTGTGTGGGTACGCTATCGCTATCGTGGGACATGATATTCAAGATATTGCCACGTATGCAACATCACCAATGGAAGTCATTACACAACAAATGAAACTGCCGGGACGCGTCCCAGGGAAAGTCCCCCTAGGTGGATAACTCGCTTCGGCCTCCAACAATAACACCGCATGACCCTGTGCGGTGGGGGTCCAAATACATGAAATCTTGACAAACAGGTTTTTAAAAGATTTAACCTGCTACAGGTACGCCGCCGAAGCTGAGTAATGAATTCCACATAAGACCCACGGACATGTAGCTATGCACTGTGGCACACCTTCACATGATCAAATAATTCACGCCAACATCGAAAGCATCCATATGACCCTGATGTGTGCAAATACACAAAGCCAACGCATGTCTAGATCTAATCTATTAGACCAAGGCTGAGTAATGAATCCTGCCGTAAGACCCACAAAGATGTAGCTATGCATACACCTTCATTTGCTCAAACAACTCATGTCAAGATCCTCAGAGCTGTGGTGTGCAAATCGGCACAAAATCTGAGACAAACAAGTTATCCAATTACAGTGAAGCTGAGTAATGAATCCCGCACAAGACCCACAGAGATGTAGCTATGAACACACCTTTACTTGCTCAAACATGACTACAATGCTAGGTTTTTGTTCTAATCTGAACACAAGATCACTGAGAGAGTGAGAAAGAAGCCATCCTTGGGCAGACAGTTCCTAGTAACTGTCGGCAGAGAAGGAACAAGGTGGCTAGCATAATGAGCATGAATACACTCTCAGCTACTCCACTACTGACCTTGAACAGCAATTAGGTCCAGTGTATACACACTATGTGTGTACTGAAGCAAAGTGATATGCTACATAAATTTAATATGTGTATGTTACTGCATACTGTACTTATCGTATAAATTCCATACACTAATTATGTGAATGTGTGCATGTACTGTGTAGCCTATCAATCTAAGTTGAATCGATAGAGAATGATTGGTGGTGTGTTGCACATACTAGACTATGTGTGAGCGGTAAACTAATTTGCGGTTGCACGTGCAAAAGTCATGCAGACCAGTTTAGCCAATCAGGGACTGCCGAGTGTAAATTGTCGGTCAAAACGGAAGAAAATGGCTCTTCCGCTAACCAAGAAATCGTGTTTTGCGGCATTAAAGCGGCGGCACTGGAGAGATTTGGTCAGACTGCGGTTGGTGGAAGAGGTGAAAAGTGAAGAACCCAAGTAAGTGAAGTAGACAATGTAAAAAATTACTTACAGAAACATGTTTTCCAACATCGCTTGTGTATAATAAAACCGCCAAGCTGTAGAGTGGATAAATTAAATTATTGCAAATTCTATTTTAGCTGTGTGCATATTATACATTAACTGCTCCTATTATTACAAGCCTACTAATTGAAGCCTACATAGAATTCTGTGCCACTTCTGATCCGACTAGTAAGATGCATTAGAAAGATAACCCTCTCGTTTTATCTAGCAGAAAAAGAAGAAATAAGTGTTAGCAGAAAGACAGTCTTCAGGCCAAATATATAAATAGTGAAACGCAATGCCGGGCAACAAATCTGCATACTCAAACAAAGGGCAAACACAGCAAGACAAAAAGCAGAAAAGCAAAGATACTGGCCAAAAGCAGAAAAGCAAAGATAGCGGCCAAAAACAGAAATCCAAAGATACCGGCCAAAAGAAATGAAAGCAGAACTGAACATATCATTTTGAACTAGCTTTGAGTAGAGCTTGCTGACAATTATGCTGAAGATCACTTTTTGTCAAATAAAAAACATGTTTCTTATAAGCAGTATGGGCCAATAAAATAAATTAACTTTTAACTGCTCCTATTATCCCTACAAATTAATAGTTGAAGTCTACAAAGACTTCTGCATGTGCTAGCTAGTTTTGATCCATCCAGTATGATCCATTAGAAAGAGCCCATGCATGTAACCCTCTTATTTTATCTAGCAGAAAAAAAAGAACTAGAGGAGAGGCAACCACCCTTCAGGCCAAACAATAAAAAGTTTGTAACACGATGGCTCCGGGTAATGGTGATGGATACACAAATGATGGACAAAAACAGAAAGATAATGGTGGCTGGTGTACCATACAATAAACCGAACATATTTTGAACTCCCAAGTATAATATACGACATTGTAGAATTTGCCGATAAATACAATAATAGTTGTCATCATGTCTCATTAGCCATTGAGGATCACTTATTAATCCTTTTTTTTGTCAAGTCAAAAAAAAAACATGTTTCTTGTAAGTAGTATGGGACTAAGGAGCCAATATTAAATAATTTTTCATAGCTGCATGCATATGTAGATATCCTGAGCTCAATAATATTATAGGGCAGAGAATAGCTCAAGTCTGTGGAATTGGCCATAATATGATTATGCATTGTTATAATTCTCTTAACTGTACTCTTTGTGTATAATAATTAAGCATCACATACATGCTACCTGTGGTTGGCCAAAGTATGCTATTATTCAATATAGGATATATATGTCGACAAATAGCTACGTGCATGTAACTTATTTTTGGTTTTATCTGCACCAATTGGCCCAGGTAAACAAAAGGTCGAGGCAGTAATAAAACAATCCGAATATACTGCCAGGCTTAACTCCCTGGGATGGCTACACTATAAGTAGCTACTAGCTACTTAATTTAAGAGTCCATTACTTTTGCTTTACCCAGCTCAATAAGAAAGAGAATTATCGTGAAAAACAATTTTTTTTTCTTGGCCGAGCAATCCTGTCTTATAGTCCAACAAGATGACTCCTGGTGACGGATATACCAACACAGGACAAAGCAACAAAGACAACTGCAACTGTACCATACTCTGAGTACATCTGAGCTAGTGCTCCAAGTATATTTAACTAAAGGATCGCTAATGTAATAGTTTTTTGGTAGTGATTTTTATATCGACCAATTCTTGTTTTAAAACATATTATTTTATGATGTAGAATTATTAAAATTTAAAGCAATGACCACTCCTTCTATTCCATTAAGGTACCATAACCAACACGAGTCACAGTCTTCATGCATAATCTCATAGCCACAATCAACTAAACCTAATTAATTGCCATAGGGGAGAATAATTAGTTAACTAACTAATTAGCCGCTATTAATATACAGCACACCTATATAAGATTATAATAATATTGTGCGTATTTTATTTTTACCAATTTCACCTCCTGGTGAAATCTTTACCCTGTGAATTTTTTTGTCCCGTACATAGGAGATATGGACACTATTCGAGCATGTGGTTAGCTAAAACGACCACATGGAAAACCACTCTCAGATTGTAAATGTTGGATCAATGTACTTATACAGTTTAGAACTTACAGTCAGTGATACAAACAGCTTGTGGGGTCATCTACAGTGTGTTAGAATAAGGCAGTAGCTGAAGCATCAGTGGTTAACACAGAGCATACCATGTGGCCAATCTTTAATTCCATCCTCCAATTGAAGTGCACCAGGTAGCAGCCCCACCCACTATGTGCTGCATGTTCGCGCATGCGTACTGGTAGATCATTAGGTAATGCCACGGCCCGGAGTGAAAGGAAGCATCCACTGTAACATCTAAGAAAAGTATCTAACGCTTTTGAAGATATAAAGTAAGTCATAAAATAGTTAGGCCTAATAGCAAGCAAAATTAATAATACTGCATGTGTGAATGCTGCTGATCATTATAAAGGATGCTTAAGCCTCCTGAAAATTAGATCAACAACAGTAATTATTATTGCTTAAACTCAAGGTCATGAATACACAGCTACTCTTTGAATATAGAGTGTCATATTAATTTTTATCAGTTAGTCAGTGTATTAAAGCCACCAGTATAGCTAAAGTATCACTTGACATTTGTACCAGCTCAAAATTAATCATGAATAACTTGATTGCATGCATGTAGGCTAGCCGCTGTGTATTATCACTTGGTCTTGGTATACTCTATAATATTGCATGTATTGGTAGCTATGCATGTGATCTAGGTTGCATTAACACTCCATCAGTGACTCGTTCGCACAAAAAATGTAGTCAGATCAGATTATAGTGTTTACGTATACTGACAAACTGCGTACTATATCACTAGTTACAGTTACAGTTTTGGGTGATCAATATCACAGATCATACTTACAGTTGGCATAATGGCTGATGAAGATGGTGCTGCTACGCCTGGTCCTCAGACCAGCACTAATATTGCATCTCAGGGATCTCAGCCAGGAGCTCAAAGGTGCTCCAAGTGTCTCTGTGAGTGTATGCGTAGGACGTGTCCCTGCTGTATCTGTGATAAGGACAACTGCTGGCACCAGGCTTGCTGTTGCTGCTGCAAGTGTCTCTCCTGTATGGCCTGCTGCTGCTGTAACTGCTGTAAATGTTGTACTATACTCTAAAGAGGGATCAGTAGCTAGTTTCCTGTATTGACAGTACCTGAATCTAGCCGCACGACATATTATTACTGTCTGCATGTATTAAATATAATTACTAGCTGTAAAGATGATACTGTACGTAACAGACTATCACCAATCATGCATTTTAGTGCTCCGGCAAATTGCGAAGTTTTAGAAGCCACGCCCACACCGAGATGAAACCACACCCATTTCGAGAGTCTACCAGCCCTACCACTCCAATCGATCGGTTTTTTGACAGATATTTCTGCCAAAGCTTACTACGTTGAGCCATATGAAATACTAGAATCACCCTAAATCGATTGCACTAGCATTCTGGACTGATTCTGGCGGCCCGCAATATCGTACGTAGCATAGGAATGAGACTTCATGCAACTATCATGGGAACTGAGATCCGCCTCTTGCACACACACACGTGTTCAATGATTATGCAATTGCGCAAGCGCAAGCCAGCCTTTCCGCCATCCAGTGTCTAAACACATCAACTGATCTGAAGACAGAAGAATTGGTTTATGCATTAAAGTGGCCTCAAGTAATTTATTAGCTTGAGCTCAAAACGAGTACCACTATTAAGATTATTATCTCAATTTATTTCAGGTTTTAATAGCTCAGTACCTATCATCACTGAATCCGATTTGATGGCTAATACTACACTGAGTGGAAAAGTGAGTTTTGATAAGATCTTTATACGGCCCAGGTCATGTGTTTGGAGGATGATACTTAGTAGCTACGCTATCATTATTAATTTTATTACAGAGGTGCCGTATCACTGTACAATTAATGTACTTTGGACTACGATTTTTGTATTCAGATGTCAGTATTGTGGTGCCCCAAGATGAACAGCAACCGCGTAAATTGTTAGTTGCAAGAGTTGAGGAGGATGAGGCATCAGGAAAACAATTGATCAGAGAGATAAGGAAAGATGTGAGAAATCTAAACGAATCAAATATGGGGGGCAAAGGGGACTGGAAACGAGATGGAAGCTTTGTGTTGATAGGAATCACTGATAATGTGTACGTATATCACCATCCCAGCCATGCATCATGTTCAAGCGTGAAGTACTCACACATTGAGTCAGAGTTCAACATCAGTCCGATGGAGCATAAATTGTTGGCAAAAGAAAACTTGGAGGAGGACTGCCAGCATAAGAATCACTATCGTTTGGAGCCATTCTTCATGGACAACTGTCGTTTATCTCAGTACTATAATATTATATTGCAACAGTCCAATGATGATGAAGTCACAGAAGTGTTGACTGAGCTCACAGAGGTTGAGCGTAAAATTGAACATGGAGAGAAGATATTAACAGATTCAGAGTTTGTCCGCCCTGGAGGACTACCTAATAACTGGGATGAGAATGATTGGACTAGAAGACTGCATATAGGTATCAAGAAGACATTCAAAGTGGATGTAACCTGCGGTGCAGGAATGCCAAATACCGAGTTTAAGCGAATACTAATGTGTCTCGGTGTCTCATTTGCTGATCAACAATGTTTTATCTTCAGAGGTTCACCAGACATCATTATACGTAAAACATGTCTTGTGATGGGAGCCAGGGCCAGTGATAATAATGTCAGTGCCGGTGATTCCAGCAGCGACGAAGAGTCAGCACTAGAGAATAGTTGGCCGAGGAGTAGTACGCTCAAAGGATCTGACATTGACTCTCCACCTGCAAAACTGGGTGAAGTAGTGGCGGGACTACACATTCTTTTGGTTGCCAAGATTCTGCGAAAAATCAAACAGAAAAAAGAATTCCACCGAAAATTCCAAGTAAAGGGACTCCTACTCGATAAAAGAGCCGTGAGTGTCAAGTGTTCTCTTTCTGTGGATCTCTCCTCCAGTGGAGCACGGCTCAATGTCAAACTGATAGACTATATGGGAATCTATGACTCGAAATCTCTGTGCTACCTCATTAGAGCCATAATTGGAAATTAAGCTAATATAGCTAGTGAGGATAAGAAATCTCACAATAGCTGTGATATATTATAGCTCAGTACAGCTATAGCGATTGCAGTCTGAGTGTTGTATGAGTTCATAACCTTTTACTGTTAGTGGTATGTGTGAAATGTCACAGCTTGGCATGGCAAAAGGTCATGCACTCATACAACAGCTGTCACCATACACTAGAGTAGGACACTCATTATGCTTTTGTACACTAGTGCATGTGATCATGAATCACTGGATTGTTGTACGAGTTCATAACCTTTTACTGTTAGTGGTATGTGGGTATGTGTGTGAAATGTCGGTATGGCAAAAGGTCATGAACTCATACAATTGCTGTCATGATACACTATCTAGTCTAAGAGTAGGACCCCACTGATAAAAATTTATTATGGCTACTAATTAATGCTGTATAGTATAAAGTATAAAAGTACTTTCATATACTAGTGTATGTGAATCACTCCATGAATTGACTGTGTGTTATTATAATGAGGTAATCAAAACAATTATTGGATGATACAAAACTTGACAGATGCAATGTTCAGTATTTTCAATAACACTGGAGCTGATTAATGAAAGTATTTAGTAAAGTCAAATCAGGGCATCTCTTTCACTGCTATTGTACTCGTCTTCATAATCTTCCCCATTAACAACACCACTGTGACCTTGACTTTGAGCCTCTCGACCGCTGGGCGCTCGAGCTGAATTCGAATTTCTTCCTCGAACCATCGCCATCACTAGAGCTCCTAGCAAGGCATCTTCGAGATTTCCAGAGCTCTCAAAGGGCAGATTTCCCATCAAGAGTGAAATATTGCAGCTCAAATTGAGGGCATTGGGTATGACAGCAGCTACCTCTAGTATGTACTCGACATAAACGATCCTGGATCCGAGAAGCGTTGGCGTCAGAGCAGGTACGACCCAATTGGTCGGATTCCACACGTACGAGCTTCGTGGTTGGACAGCCTCGCTGGTGATTTCGGCCACAACTTCCCTGGAAACGTCTTCGTGGCCTCGGACAAATAGAGAAATCTTCTTCATAATCCTTGCCCTCATCTGGATAGGTCTTGTACTGTTGTTCTCTACGTCGACCACTAGTGGAATTACATCACGATTCGTGACACAGAACCCCGTGCGTGGTAGCTTGGCAACAAACTCAACATTACCAGCAGCACAGCAAAGGCATCCGACTTGCTTTTGTTTCACTAGTCTAACTGGCGTTGCCCGATTTCCACCGCTGATGCTCGTCAGTCGCATGATGAAAATCGGTGCTGAAGCTTTGTGATCGAAACGAAACGCCCCAGTGACTGCACGAGCCTCAAGGTCGTAGGAGACGTACGCTTGGCCATTGCTAAAAATGGATGGATTCTGGTAGTGGAATGAAGATGGCACGTGGGGTGGGATGACAAACTGAAAGCGAAAGCTAAATGAGCCAGGTCCTATCGAGCCCGTGCTACTCTGCCGGGGGCTCCACAGCAGGAGGGAGTTATCAACATACTTTTCGTTACCAACGTAGCGTGTTTTTCCACTCTTCCATTCGACGTGGGCTCTACCGAAAAAATTGATTTTGATGCACTCGTAGCTTTTCGGTTCAGTCAGGGAAAATTCAACAGCTCCACTGATTGTCTCACCAGGACGGTACACCTGTATACAGGATATTAAAGTTTGGTAATAGCTCAAGCCCCATGCAAGGTCCAAGGCTTCTTACCCTTTATAGTACTGTTATGTAACTACGTTTATATTAATTTTATAGATGGAAACTGGTGCTAATTGACTGTGCTATTACAGCATTACTATATACAGCTATGGGAATAGGTGCTAATTGACTGTGCTCAGTACATTATTATAGACTTGGCGATAATATAGCTACAATATGGGCAGCTAGCCTGAATGGTCTTTGTAGGGCCTTGGGCTCGAGGCTCTGCTGCGGTATTTAAATAATAAATATAGAGACCCTGCTAACTGGATATTTGTAGTGGCCTAAGAAAGGTTTAATCTATCACATACGTGATTCGAGTACTATCACGGTACTATCTATTTTATATACTATAGACATGAATAAGTTCTACGATTGTTATCGATCTATATACATACCTGTTGCTCTCTAGCCTGGTACAGAACGACTCTAAAATTGTTCATCTTGACTGCCAGCTACTGAAATGTTCTCACAAGCACCTCGATGTATGCTGGTATGCCCTGTCGCTTGTGGTGTATTAAATTTAATCATCAACCGCGGTACTAGTCCCCGATGGCGGCAAACATCCACGGATGGTCAAAGTTTATCCTTTCACCCCCACACACTGTGACGTGATAGTAAACAAATGGGGGGATAACAATACGCATGCGCATAATATTATTGTCATTTTGTCTGGCGACCACTTACCACCTAGCCTCTGCGCATGCGTATGTAGTGAAGGTGAAAATTCAATCATGGATCACATTGGGTATACTAATAAAACACTACGGTTATGGTATTTAGAGTGATAGTCCCCATTGCGCACGCGCACAGAACCAATAAGCAGGTAAGTGGTCGACAGATTAAAGCGTACGCATCCGGCATAGCTATTTTTAGGGCCAGGAGCATGTTTGTTGCACGATCAAAGGGTATTAATAATTATTCTTCCAAATTTCATATACATCCTATAAAATTATATTATTATGCAAACATGTGGCAACACATTATTATATAAATATTATTGTCACTGACAGTGATCTTTGCAGTAGGCAATAGCAAGAGTGTATCAGTGATAGTGGAAGAATAATTAATACCCTTTGATTGTGCAACAAACATGTTCATTCCTGCTTCTGGCCCTAAAAATAGCTATACCGGATGGGTACGTTTTAATCTGTCGATTTTAAATCAGAATATCTCTCTCACTGCTGCTATACAAATCAACAGACCGGTTTTCCTCGCCAATAATATTATCATGATAATGATGGGAATCATAGTGAATTTCAATCATATCCACTTAAAAAAGGACTTTGCTATCCCAGAGTCAGTGGCATCATCTATCACGCATTTGTCATGACAGTTGCCCTGTGAGTGTACGGGATAGATCTAGACGGACTGGAATCATCATTAAGGTGACCGATATGGTACACGCATAATATAATATTATGTACTGGGGTATGTCATTAAATTATCTATCTGCACATGAATATAATATATAAGTTAGTAAGTTAGCTGGCTGGGTTCAAGTTCTAGTTGCACTCATGTCTGAGTCTCGCAAGCCCGGGCCAGACCCTCACACTCCGTAGGCATGCCATAGGGTTTACCAGTAGTTCTTTCTGATAAACTCATGGAGGGAGGGTCTGGTTTATGACACTGCAGCTGGGTGTACACAGGCCTTATCTAGACCCACCTGTCCATAAATTTGAGACAAGATTCTAGCTGCATTAAGTTATTCATGATCGATATCTTGATCTCACCATAGATCTCACTTTGATCCCTGTCGCGGGTGTCAGGTATGCCATATGTGACCACCCCTAGACTTAAGTCTGACGACCATTTCCAGTTCATTTCTTCATTTCCTTACTTCAATTCTTTTATGTAGCTACAAGCGAGGGTTCGGGCTTCAAAGAATAATTTCTGCAGCGAGTGCTTATGAGAGTAGTTTGATAGTGTAATGGAATAATACTAGTGGTGATGAAAATCATTTGTGCGGGGCGAGCCTTCGCAAAAGTCACAACATTTCTTAGAAAGCACACAGGCATGCATGCGCACTAGTCTCGTGCCCAGCCCCTCCTACGCAAAAAGGGAGAAAGGGTCTGGTGAAAAGGGTCGTACTACCGTGTCCCCACGTTGAAAATCGAAATTTAACTCTCTCCTCACTAATGATCACCCCACAAACACACTTACAATTTAATATAATACCGGGTAATTTTCGTGGAAAGTCCGAAAAGGCCCCCAAAATTAATTTTCGTGGTTTTAAATTTCGTGGCAGCAATCAGTTCAGGGGCGTGGCACCCGGCAAAGTGATGATGTAATCGATACATGCGCTCGATCTCGCTCGCGATCTTCTTTATTACTACTCTTGACAATGGACAAATAGCATGAGATAGAAGAATATTAGTGTCTAAGACGCTATCAGCTGGATGACAGTGGCTACTGTCACTTACAAACACTAGGACTGTTTATAATAGCTTCGCTGCCACGATGTTTATGGCCACGCCCATCATCACGGACTCATATCACCGGTACCGTAGGCATTAATTTTCGTGGGTGGAAAATTTTCGTGACTGCCAAGTCAAGCCCGAAACGCTGTGTCTAGAGTCCCGGCACCGGTACTCAAGATTTAGTGCTTGGAGTACCGGCAGTGTATTATATAGCTTCGGGGGCTGGGATCTATAGCTATATTATAATACTGAGCGAAAGACGGCTAGTGAGGCTAGTAGCGGGGGTTTGGGTTCCGATAATCGATTGGTTACGAGGGGTTTGGGTTTGGGCTACGGGTTGGTGACAAGGGTTAGTATTATAGTGGCAAGGTGTATAAACTTGGCAAAAAACGGCATTCAGCAGCGGCGAGCAGGGTGGCTGAGCGGACTAGGGCTTGGGCTGGTGGTACGATGGTCCTGGGTTCGAATCCCGTTTGGTTTATGAATTTTTTTTTTTTTCCTCACTTTCGGAAAATTTCTAAGTTTTTTGGCGGGCTTTGTTGCCGGTACTCGAAGCGCAAAATTTCCGGTACCGGTGCCGGGACTGTAGACACAGCCATAACGAAAATTAGCATCCCACGAAAATTACCCGCCATACGGTATTTAATATATAAACCGCTTCCTGTAGCTACCTCGTGTATTCGGGGCTCAGGCTCGCCCCGAAACAAATATTAAAGGGAAGTGAACCAGTTACGAAACATGTACCAGTTATGAAACAAAGAGCTAATTAGATCTAGTTTCACCTAAAAATCAGTTTATAACTCACTGTTATTTCTAGCCTCGTCCCCTGGGGACGAGGCTATGTTATTTCATAACTGGTTCATTTACCTTAGTCTCGCA
Source organism: Cliona cf. orientalis (assembly GCA_963930775.1). Classification (NCBI taxonomy): domain Eukaryota; kingdom Metazoa; phylum Porifera; class Demospongiae; order Clionaida; family Clionaidae; genus Cliona; species Cliona cf. orientalis. Next base: position 2,586,591 of record OZ005690.1, read on the forward strand.
AGCCACACCCTTCAAGGGTGTGGCTTGCGAGACTAATACAAAGAGGAGGGAGCTTAATCCTGCTTCTTTGTGACCCCAGGCTGGGGTAGTCATGTGACCACAGAAATAGACTCAAATCGTGAGGTTGAGATCAGTACGATCATGGGTAATTGCTCTTGCTGTTGTTGTACCGATCCGAGTGCTCGACGACGACGTGGGATCAAGCAGACCTCGTATGGTGTTCTCTCAGCGCGGCACGCCAGACCCTCCGACTCGGGGTCGTCAATCTCTACGCCGGGCCTCGGCTTCTTCGTGGACGCCTCTTCGATGCGGACCATCTCTTCGGTGCGGCCTACGCCGAGCCTGTTAGTACCGTTCTCAAGGTCGCCTTTCTCGTTCGAGTCCCGGTCCGAACTTGCAACTAAGTGCCCCACGGCTACTACTAGCAATCTCCCTTATGGCCAAACTGAGCTGGATCAAGCGTGGACTTCATCTCAAGCCTATGGTTGTGCAAGTTTTGATGTGACCAATAAAGCCACTTCCATAGAATGGAAAGGATATGGTCTCAAAATTCAAATTCCTGACGATTCTGTTTGTACCACAGCTAGGCTGGATATGAGTATTCATTGGATTATTAACAACCCTGAATCGCATTTATGTGTACCATATGATCTTGATGATTATCAATCTGTTAGTGCCCTCTACTCCATAAAGGTGGGCAGTGGTAAGCTGTGCAAGCCCGTCACCATTGAGATTCAACATTGTTCGAGTCTGGCAGCTGAACAATTGACACTCCTACGTGCTTCTAATGAAATAGAACATTTTAGACCAGTTGCAGATGCCGTGTTTGACCAAAGGACTAATTGTGGCAGAGTAATCGTCCCTAAATTGGATTTTGTTGAAGATCAAGAGTATGATGATTTTTCCTGGTTTATGATTGCAATCAGGCGGCTTTTATTCCGTAATACCATCCACTACAAAGCCCAAGTCTACATCTCAAAAACAACCATGATGATGCATTTCATTATTACAATGGCGCTTGATCTGTGCAGTACTGTAAGTTGCTTGCAGTGCATGATTAGATTTAGCAACAGTTAATCAAGTTGAGAGACTCTTGAGGCAAAATTTAACATTGGGAAACACAATCATTATGTCATTATTGCCCTATAGTATTAATGTTATAGGCCCACTCCCCTAGCTGTTTAAATGGCCTCAACCTTATTATGATGATGAATTTGATTCTGATATTTATAGGTTGTGAAAGAAATGTATAATGACTTTGATTTACATACAAGCTTCCCAGTGCAATTTGACAGGCATGGCAGTGGTAGAATATCGCTTGATGTCCCAGAAGGAGGCACAACTCTGGAGAATGGCTGGGTGATAACTCCACTATATAATCCATCGGTTAGAATTATTGTATAATGTTTTGTATGATGGTGACTTGTCTTGATAATAGATAGCCGCGTATACCGATAAAAACTGTTTTTCTCCTATATAATATAGATTGCAAAGCGACTGGTTGATCGGTTTTGTATCTTTCACAATGACATACCAAAGTGTGAATTTTCCCTTCACTGTAAGCGATCTCCTCCAGCAAGGCTGGAGCATAGAATTATTCTGACAGGGGGGACAGCAAATGGAGAGAAACACTTCTGTATCAATTTTAAACCTCCCTGTACATCTGATGTATCGACAGCAACAGCGAATGATCAGTCTACTTCAAGCACTTCAGAATCTGCTGCAAACACAATCATTATGTCAGTCTCAGAGTGCGTTAATATGACACAAGGTATTAAATTTATTATTTTTTGTGTGGTACGTAGTTGTGACATTGTTAGGCTAGCTTGGTTGGTACAGGGTCGTCATGCCAGCGTGGCTATGCGCTGATATGGTAAAGATCGTTATAACAATCAGCTATGGTTACTCATACCTTGCATGTCACTAATTCATTTCATAATGGCAGGTTTTCAGGGTGAGCTAACTCTCAATTATTTTCATAATGCAGGTTTTCAGGGTGAGCTAAGTGAGCACACTGTTCCTAAGTACCTTCATGATATTCCTAGCGAGGACCTAGTTGAACTTGGACATACACTAGGATTGAGATATAACAAACTTAGAAGGTTTAAATCAACCGAAAACTTCTGCCTTAACCTGGTATCAGCTTGGCTGCGTGAGGAAGATGAGGTCAGTGAGAGGAGTGGGAAGCCATCATGGGAAAGCCTGGCTGAAGCACTTGAGGAGATTGGGCAGAACGGGATAGCAAGGACAATCAGAGATAATAATAATATCATTGCTAATCATCAGTTTTTCATCACTACTGCTGTTTAAGATACCTATAAACTGCAGCTGTATGCATAACAGTCTGTGGTTACTGATTTAAACTGACTCGGGTATCATCTATCCATGGATTTGTTTTCTTACTTATAATTAATTTGTGTAACTTTGCATTCATAGCACAATAATATTATTGGGAGTTTTGCATTGAGAATAGCCACTATCACAAAGCACAGCATAATTATTAAGTGACATTGTTCTCAGTTGATATATCTGCATGAAACAAAACGAAGATTCTTTGCGTACAACTGTTCGGTAAAACTTGCCGACGTTTTGACTAGATGCTCTAGTCATCCTCAGGGCAAAAGTGAAGTGAGGTGCGAAAAGCTGGTGCTCTTCGGATTGACTGACTAAACTCAATCAACTTGCAATCAGTACAATAGTTACAATGTAGTAATGAGCCTCTATTCCATTAAAGTTGACTTCCTTGGAATCAGTCATGTTGAATTGCATGTCTATAAAGAAACCCATATTGGTACCGAAAAGTATGTTGAAAGTTCCCTCCTAGCTACTATGGAGCCTGTCACGATAAATTTGGACCCCCCTTTTTTGTTCCCCCCGATCCATATATTTGGACCCCCGGCCTTTATATTTCTGAAATATATGGACTCCATTCATGTTATCAACTATAGCAGAGGTCAGGGGCTGGGTTCTGGGTATAAATGGTTAGCAGGGTTAGTTTCTAGGGTCTGTATGGCAGGGTTAGTCTTCAGGGTCTGCATGGGGGTCCGAATATTTCGGGGGTCCAAATATCACGTGACAAGCCCTGGGGGGAGGAGTAAATGGTATACAGTACCCCTCGTGCATGTCAAATTCCTAACTATAAACAACATGCATGGTTTTGGACTCTGGATCATGGGATTTGAAAGGAGTAGCTACTATCACGTTGAAGCGTCATGTACAAAACTGTGCAGGTACCAGGAACTGGAATAAAAAGTTAATGATAATATTATTTCAGCACTAGTTATTAATTATTAGTTTATTGATTGCATGCCACAGATAATTTTACTATTATAATAATCCATACTCAGAGCAACATGGCACTTTGAACTTTGTGCTTTTACCTAGATGTATCAATGCACTAGGTCATCTGCAAGTTTTGCACCCTTGAGTTTGAAGCTTTGAACTTTTGCACCTTCCATACGTCTGTCTGTATTTTTGCACCCTTGAGTTTGCAGCTTTGACCTTTTGCACCCTTGAGTTTGTACTTATCCAATATTCATATAAGTTAGCAAATTTGAGTTTGAATTTTGATAAGTTTGGATTGCCATATTATATGCTGTAATAATATATTATTATAGTATAAATGTATCAATGAACACAGGATGGTTTAAAGAGTGATTTGACCAAATACACAGATACACACAACAGTTACTGAGTCTTATTAAATTTATACTGGTGCATGTGAGAGGTAGCTATAGGATGGTGATGTCTATTAGTTCACATAATCGCTAGAGCTCCTAGCAAGGCCTTGATCCTCAGAGTTCTCAAATGGCAGATTTCCCATGAAGAGAGAAATATCGCCTCTCAAATTGAGGGCATTGGGTATGACAGCAGCTACCTCTAGTATATACTCGACATTAAGGATCCTGGATCCAAGAAACGTTGGCGTCAGAGCAGGTACGATCCAATTAGTCGGATTCCACACGTACGAGCTTCGTGGTTGGACAGCCTCGCTGGTGATTTCGGCCATAATTTCCCTGGAAACGTCTTTCTGGCTTCGGATAAATAGAGACATCTGCTTCATAATCCTTGCCCTCATCTGAATAGCTCTTGTACTGTGGTTCTCTATGTCGACCACGAGTGGAATTACATCGCGATTTGTGACGCAGAATCCCGTGTGTGGTAGCTTGGCAACAAACTCCACATTACCAGCAGCACAGCAAAGGCACCCGACTTGCTTTCGTTTCACCAGTCTAACTGGCGTTGCCCGGTTTCCACCGCTGATTCTCGTCAGTCGCATGATGAAGATCGGCGCCAAAGCTTTGTGATCGAATCGAAACGCCCCAGTGACGGCACGAGCCTCAAGGTTGTAGGAGACATATGCTTGACGGCCATTGTTAAAACAAATGGATCGATTGGGATTGTGGTAGTGGAATGAAGATGGCACATGGGGCGGGATGACAAACTGAAAGCGAAAGCTAAACGAGCCAGGTCCTATCGAGCCCGTGCTACTCTGCCGGGGGCTCCACAGCAGGAGGGAGTTATCAACATACTTTTCATTATCAGTGTATAGTGTTTTCCCATCAGGCCTCCATTCGACGTGGGCACGACCAATAAAGTTGATTTTGATGCACTCGTAGCTTTTCGGTTCAGTCAGGGAAAATTCAACAGCTCCACTGATTGTCTCACCAGGACGGTACTGTAACACCTGTATACAGGATAAATTTTGGCAATAACTCGGGTTAGTCTGGGCGCCAGCCCCTTCATAACTCAGGTCCCATGCAAGGTCCAAGGGTTCTTGCCCTTTAAAGTACTGTTATATAACTACGTTTATAGATGGGAAAAGGTGTTATATTGACTGTGCTATAATTGGGGCAAGCCTGAGCAAGCCCCACATAAACGGGAATGAATTGTGCGAATGAGATATACCGGTATATATGGTACGTCGGTCTCTTCCTTAGTTATATTATACTCGGTATGCTGTTTTAATTCAGCAACTTGCAATTTACACTCGTGTCTGCCAATATATGTGGCGCATCGAGAGCGAGATAGAGCTTATTCAGTATCAATCAGAGTCAGCTCAACAGCGCGAGAAACGGCTAAGAAGGCCGCAAAGAGCAGAGTGTTGAACAGAGGCAGCTATCCTTGCTTGAAATGAGCAGTAGCTATTTATTTTAGCTGGTCAGCAGAGGGAGAGGCCCAGGCTACGAGAGTTGATTGCATGTTGACATGAGAGAGTCAGCTTGGACAACCAAAGATCATATCAAACGGAACACTACTTAGCAACAAGCGCATAATAGTGAATCCTGCTCAGCCTATAAAAAATTATAGCTAGCTTTTTTGGGGCAACATAAACATCTGTCGCTTGCTCAGGCTCGCCCCTAGTCTTGTGCCCAGCCCCTCCTACGCAAAAAAGGGAGAAAGGATCTGGTGAAAAGGATCGCACTGCCGTGTCCCCACGTTGAAAATCATACGTGACCAATCAGATTGCAGTAGTGTAGTCACATGTCTATTGTAATGTAATTATTAGTTGCACGCGTGCGGATGACCTATAGCTATGCGTGTGCACGGTATGGTTTATTTAACGCACACCAATTATTGCATTCCGGAGGGACACGGTAGTGCAACCCTTTTGACCAGACCCTTTCTCCTTTTTGTATAGGAGGGGCTGGGCACGAGACTAGCTCGTCCCATAATGCTGTGCATTTCCCTATATATAGCTACGGGAATAGGTGCTAATTGATCGTGCTATATTATAGATTTGGCTATAATATTATAGCTACAATATGGGGCAGCTATATAGCCTGAATGGTCTTTGTAGGGCCTTGGGCTCGAGGCTCTGTTGAGGTATTAATTTTAATAAAAATTATAGAGACCCTGCTAACTGGATATTCAGAAATGCATTTGTGGCTGCAAGTAGCTAGTATGTGGCCTAAGAAAATTTTACCCAACGCAATCCATCACATACGTATACGTAATGCGCTATAGAGAGTACTATTTATCATGCATAATATATGCATGCATGATCATGGCACTATCTATTTAATATGTTGATACCTATAGGTTCTACGATTGTTGTACATACCTGTTGCTCTCTAGCTTGGTGCAGAACGACTCTAAAATTTTTCATCTTGACTGCCAGCTACTGAATTATTCTCAGATGGTATTGATGTATGCCCTATTGCTTGGGGTGTAATTTAATAATCAACTGCGGGACTAGTCTCGCTATAATAATATCACCCAGACCTAACTTCCTGTAGTACCGGATGTATTGCATCATCAGCATCCTGTGCTGCAGGAAGTTCAAATTAATATCCACGGACGATCTTGAAACAGCTGGAGGAGAAATGGAATTTAATCAACATGCAAGTCAAATGGAAACTGGAGCCTGTTTATTGTTTCTCGGATACTATTGATCAGCAGATCGTCTCTGCTAGGCTTGCGCAGCAAGCTGAAAACGAGCCGCAATCCCAATCTCCCCCAAGTTCCACTACCCAGTCTAACCCTACTCCTGCTGTCTCTCTGCCCTCTTCCCCTTCTAACAATTCTTTTTTAGATAAATTCCCCAAGTGTTCCTCCCGACCAGTGAATGCGTCAACACATAGGACAATTCAAACAGGTGTTTTTTTTCTCTTTTGTATATTAATACAATGCCCGTAGTCTACATGTACTCCCTAAAATTGATGAGCTGCAAGCCCTTACTCTCGCACACAAGCCTCATTTAATTTGTATTGTTGAAACATGGTTTGACAGCAACATCACTGATTGTGAATTTCTTATTGAAAATACTATTAATTTTGATTATGATAATTATTAGCTATTAGACGGGACGGAAATAGACAAGGTGGCGGTGTTATGTTTTTTGTAATTAAGTCTCTTTCATACAATGTTTTATTTTCAGGGCCGCCTGACCTTGAGTTTACTGTTTTTAATTTTCAATTGCAAGTCATCTATTTCTTCTGTCACTGTACGTAGGGCTTTTTTATCGTCCCCCCAATGCACCTGTTTCTATTTTAGATACTTAATTCCCTTTGTCTGAATGTTGATGTATCATGCACTTTTGACTAATTTTATCTTATTAAGAGATTTCAATAACATAAATATGCTCAATCCTTTTAGTCATTTGTACTCCAAGCTTTCTCAGTTTGCCTCAGGTTTGTGTCTCATGCAGGTTGTTTCTGGGGATATTCTTTAAATAGCTTTTCTTTAAATAGCTATTTTCTTTAAGTAGGTACACGTGCAGGAACATTGGGAACCAGAAACGATCACAGCAGACGCAGCGCACATTTTAATCTGTCGACCAATTGTTGGTGCTGTGCGCGTGCGCAATGGGGACCATCACAGCATCGGTGATTTAAGCTTACTTCCGGTATAGCTATTCTTAGGGCTAGAAGCAGGAATGAACATGTACCTTAGTTTTGTTGCATGATCAAATCTAAGACTTCCACCTCCACAAAAATTTCATACATCCTGTACTATTACAGCTTCATTGTATGTGGTAAAGGGTCACTATGTATGTAAGTAACATACTTGAGTTATGCAATGTTACGTAATCATGAAATACTTTGAAGTGGAATAACTTGAAAATGAAAAAGAGATGATAAACTTTACAGAACCATTTTACATATTCTGTGCCAATTTTCATGATTCCGTACCCTTACTGGGGTAATATTACTTGTTTCAGGAAAGTAAATTGCTACTAAGGATGTAATAAATAGCGCAAGGCTAGCTTTATTTATCCACAGGATTACGTCAGCCAAGAGAACGCGTGAAGTTCGGCCAGCATTACTCGTCGGAGAAAGTAGCACTCAGCTTTTAATATATTTGCTGGATATGTATGTAAGTTAATATATGATTCTGTGGATTTTCAGGTCTCAGAAGTGTTCTATAAAGGCTCTGAATTTTAGCGCTATGACGACATAGGTTACATCATAATTACAACATAATTACCTAATAATCGCAAAAAAGTAAATTTATACTGGGGATGTAATTATACAAACATGTGGCAACCATAATTATAATATCACTGATAGTGTTGATCTTTGCAGTAGGCAATATCAAGAGTGTATTAGGAAGAGTACGTAACTGCGTGGGCGAGCAAGCTCTACACTGCGAATTCGAAATGGTGGCATCATCATCAGGCCTATGTGTGCCAGCCTAACCATAGTGATGTGACACCACCATCACACTGCATGCATAAATGCAATACTAACATACAGGAGCTATGTACTCTTCCTAATACACTCTAGGCAAATTGTACATTAAAAACAGCGATTATTTATAATTATACTGGACTACTGTTCTGTCAAATTGATGTTAAATCAAAGAATGCTTTTAGGGTGTATTAAATCAGAGTATCTCTCTCACTGCTGCTATACAAATCAACAGACCGGTTTTCCTCGCCAATATCATGATAAATACCAGCCGAGGGTCTATAGCCTTGTATTACAACTGGCACCATAGCACCACCCTCCAATCTTGTACCAGCATATGGCAGTTTGCCCATAAAAAGGGGAATATTGCAAATCATTTTTGTTGCGTTTGGAATGATAGCAGAAACCAGTAAAACGTATTCCACACAGACGACCCTGCACCCAACCAAGGTAGGAGGAAGCCTTGGTATGGTCCAGTTAATTGCATTCCATTTGTATGAGTTGCCCGGTTGTATGGGTTGACTATAAGCTTCAGCCAAAGTCTTGCAGCAACGATTCTCCCGGAACGGCCTCGTCTGGAACTCATCTTGTGCATACATCGTAACTGTCTGGAGAATCTCAGCCTTCATATCGATCACTCTTGTACTGTTGTTCTGCACATCAACGGCGAGAGATAATACATCATCATTTGTGACATCGTATCCTGTACGTGGTAGCTTAGCAATAAACTCAATATCACCTGCTGCACAGCAAAGGAATCCCACTTGTTTTCGTTTCACTAGACTCACGGGAGTTATCCACCTTGCGTCACTAATACGGTTGGCCGGATTTGTGACGTAAACCTTGATGGAATCTTCATAATCAACGTAAGATCGCCCAGTGACCGCACGACCTTCCACCTCATAAGAAATGCTTGCACTGCTGTTAGAAGCGGGCACGTTCTCAAAAAGGAACGAAGATGGCACATGGAAAGGGACGACAAATCGAAATTGAAAGCTAAAGGATCCAGGTCCTATTGTGCCATCCAGGGGCGTACCTTAGTTGTTTCCTCGTTGCCCGGAAACCCCCCTTGGCAGTCAGATTCAGCATTATCTTAGTATGACTTAGCTGCTATAGGAAACCCCCTTGGTTTCCAGATTCCATCTGCAGGCACTAAAATCTCTTAAAACTTAGCTTAGAACTCTCCTCTGGTGTTTTTCCTTGTGTTTCTTTGCTAAAATCTTCGAGAATCTGGCAAACTGTTACTAAAACATGCTAAACGGCGATCGTTAATTAGAGGGCGTGGCCCCAAAAGTGGGCGTGGTCGCGCGCGCTTCGCGCGCAACTACTTAGAAACCCCCTGTATTAAATTCTGGGTACGCCCCTGCCATCCTTACTCTGTTGGGGAGTCCACAGCAAGAGAGATTGTTGAACGTATACTTGGTCACCAATATAGCATACTGGTGCACGAGTGGTTTGATACAGATATTTGTCTCGATACACGCTCACCATTGTCCACCGAGCATTAGCTTTACCCAAAAAGTTGACTTGGATGCACTCGAAATGCCTAGGCTCTGTTAGAGTGAACTTGACTGCACCACTGATCATATCACCAGGATAGTAGATCTGTATTATACGATAATTAAGCTAACTGGCGATCGGAGCAAATCAAATAGAAAACATTAAGAACTTTGTGAAATGTATCAGGGTGCCAGCTTCTTTATCACAGCTATAGATAACTACCGTCAAACCATCATCCAGTGGGATGGATAGGGGAAGCTCCATTCCCCCTCCCAAACAAAACAAAATAATGATATGCATATTATAATTATGCAAGGGTCTAGCTGACTGGATAATATCATCAATTCTATTATTATTATTACTATTACACTATACAAATCTCTACCCGTTGAGTCGGCTCCTCTCTCGGGGATGGAGAGACAGTCACCATGAAGTTATTCATGATCTTGAAATGGTAGCTAGGAACTCAGAATCTTATGACATTCAATCTACAGTTACTGCACTCAGTCTGATGCATCATTACAGATTATTAATATTATTATTATGGCACATACAGCTGACGATATTTACCGATAAATTAAAACTATCATGTATGGGGTGGATAATTGCAAGTGCACTTAAGGTGCACCATATCCACTCACTGATATATATAGATGGGTAGGCACAACAATTTGAGGAATTTAATACAGTGCGAGTCATGTAGCTGCACATATTTTGTCTTGATCATAAATAAGGTCAAGACAAATATCACACACCCCACACATTAAATCTTGTAGGAATCATAATAACAATGTGCTACTGCTGGAAGAGAGGTTATTCTCATAAAACATGAAGATGGTAGGAATAAACGAGGACAAATTGAATTGAGCTGAAAACTGAAGGATCCAGGTAGCTATAGCTATGACAACATAACTATTAATATGACATTGTACCTACTATTAATTATAATAATAATGAACACACACCAGTGATAAGATATTACGATTACCAACATACATAATTAAACTTAGCTATAGTCTAAGTCTTACAAAACATTGAAGGCTCTAAAATAGCTTTGTTTTTAACACTCTGAGACTTTCTAAAATAATATGTAACTGTTATGGCCTAAACATGCAGCAGACATACATGACTTCACACATACATTTCAATATGATATGCTGCATAATTAAACCTAGCTATAGACAGCACCTATTACTGTAACAATATAAATTTGTTTACACGATGTTATAGGCTCTAATCTCGTCACAGCAGGTGTTGTAAGCTTCATTTTCAGTCATCACAGATGTTACTAGACACTCGTAAACAGCTGTTGGGCTAGCGATGTCTTCATACAGAGGTATTGATGGATCTGGTCTGCCCTGACGATATCGATCTTCATCTAGTCTAAGAGTAATGGTTTTGTTGGAGTGTATTATAATGCAAATTATCACTGCCAGAAGAAGGCCACAAACCACCAGTAGAATAATGATTCCAACCACTGACCCAGTGATGATGTAAATGGGGCAATTTGCACAGTTACGTTCCTCACTGCTACTAGTTACTGTAATATCTGTAATAAATTAAAATTGTGCTATAACATAAATTCATGCTATTGATGACAGGGACTAGGCTAAGCTATATCTGGATCCTCTACATGTAAAAGTTGGATGTTGTACACTAATGCATGTCACAGCTAGAAAAGAAGAATGAAATTCATGCGAACCTCTTACTTTGACAAACCAGTTCACTGGGATCTGGAAACCATAGACCACCTTCTTGGCATGTGGAGATTATTGGCTCTCTTGGATAGAATTCTGGTTCACATCCAAACCATATTTGCTCTCCACTCGGTACAACTCCATACAATAGTACTAGATCCACTGAGTTGCTGCTGATAGAGTTATTGTACAGTAGTCCACCATGGGGCAGAGAGAGATTAAAATCGCAAACATCTACGTGTAATTATTGTATAAAATTAGCGTTCAGCTCAGTTGGAAATAGTCTCATTCCCAGATTTAACTGGAAATAGAGCCCGGGAAGTAGGCTAGCCTAAAAATCCTTACCTATAACGAATGAAATATTGACTTCTTCACTTTCAGCAACACAGTTCACAGCACTGATACCGACTGTGACATTCTCATTGTATGGAATCTGGTTGAGATTCAAGCTGGGAACTGTAACACTAAATTGTTGTGAATTATTCGATCCAACCAATATCTTTATATTGTACGAATCAACACGTCCAGCAGGATCATTCCAGCTGAGAGTAACGCTTGCAAACTCACTACTATTGTACACTCTCTCGCTTACTTGTACACCAGTAGGAGTATTAGGAGCATCTATACAATATTGGGTAAAATTTAGGCAGAACAATACAGTAACTTCAGATTCACCAAATCAAAATAATGACATGCGGCAATTTCCAGGTGCTGTAACATCATTCCTATTGCAGTAAATCTTAATTATAATGTCAACTCCATGAAGTGGTGCGCTAAAACGCTCAAAATTAATTTCCAGCTATTCCTGGCCTATCTATAACACCATAAAAATCTATCATCAATTTTTGGCCTAAAATTAATATTGCAACAAGAGACCAAGTTCAGTATATCATGCGCCAACATTTTCTATCTGCAACTACCTCATTTGTACTTACATGCAAATCTGACAGTGCGATGGGCTGTTCGAGTGGCATGACATTCTATTTTTGCATTTTCAAGTAAAGCAGATACCTGTGCCACCAGTATGGAACCCAAGGTTCCATTCGTGTTTGATGTCAGCTGAAAGAATAGATGCATACCACGGATGGACTCAGAATAAAATTTTCCCTGCCTGTCTCTCATTTGAAATGAGTATGTCGTAGATCCGATTGTTCGATCAGTAAAAGTGATCTCCCATATTAGATAAGAATTTGAAGTGGTACATGAGAAAGTAACATTTTCTCCAATGCATGCAAAATCGGTGCTTGCTTGCAGCCTTGTAAATCCTGAGATTACATGTTTTTAACTTTATGCAAGAGTCTAGCTAGCTATATACTCACCATTAATAGGCCCAATTTGAAAGGAAACAACAATTACTGTGACACAAATGAGTACTAAGCCATGACCATTTTCCATCTCTTTCAGCACCATCATCCAGGTTGATCGGTCTGGGACACACTAATTCTGGCAAAACACCTATAGTGTCCGCATTAGCATAAAATAAATGCTAGCTAGTTCTAAATTTGGGGAATCGAAGGAATAATATTACATGTTATATAATATTATAGTAATAGAAGTACAGCAATTAAGTTCTACATAATACAAATAATTATTAAACCACGCATATTATTATGCATGTCACTGTAATTATAGGGTGTCAGCACTCTCAGTAATTAAAACTGTCCCTATAGCCAATGGAGTTTAACGTAGTTAAACGCAGTTAATCGACAGGTACTAGTTTGCACTGCAGCTGCACATGCGTAGAACAGACAGACACGCATGCGCATGAAGTTGATGGGCTAATTATAAGCTGCTAGGTACGTCAGTTGCCAGTAAGCACAAATATTTACGCGGCACCATCAAGTTGCAAGAAGAAGCTCTGTAAGCTAACGAAAAAGTTCCCACCACACTACACCCTCCCCCTCTCAATCAGTCAATCTCCGTCTTCATAGATGTGATCTGAGTTGGCCAGTCCCTGGAGGCTCTGCCCCCATGCAGTGGTATACCCCCAAAAGCCTCCGATATGCTAATTATTATGGGGTTGCTACTGTAATAAAATTAATGCTCATAATCATCATGCTCCTATCCTGGTGCAAAACATTACTTTGTACTTACTTAACCAATTTTTATCTTGATGTGGTAGCTATTAGTGACTGTTAGTGAAGGCTTGCATGCCTTTCATTTAGCTACATCACCACGTACGTAGCCATAATTATTATCTGATTCCATGACTGCATGTCACATTGTACTTGAGCTTTGATCCATAAACCTGCATGCATTTTCCCAACAACCCAAAGGTAACAAACAATTAAGTTCAACATGTTATATACCGGTACATAATATTATACAATACTTAAACCAATTATCTTTGGAGCTAACATAATAAGCATGCACGTGTTCCACATGCATGCAGTGCTTGCATTTAATCTCCTCATGCCATTATTGTAGCCATAACAACGTATACTGCCCGCCTCTCCTTTTGGGGGTGAGCCGGCCCTGGAGGTGGGCAGCAGCAGTGGCCTGCATTGCTCTGATGTACATTAACTTAAAATCATGATCTAAATTAGCTATATAGAGCTCATAGAGCATGCGCACATACCCCGCATACCATAGCAATAATAATATCACCCATGTGGCCATGCCATGCCTCTTCTTAGAGGCCTTCATTCTTTGAAGTTTAATCTCTTGCTACTCATGAACGTTTTTGTTTTGCTTCTGAGATCCACGATCACAAATGACATTAATTTTGTGCTAGCTATAGAGAAGCTCTAGCATGTGCAATAGACTCCCTATAGTACTACAATAGACTTCATAAGGTACTAGGTGGGTGTGTCCGACATACTTGCATGATTTGTAGCTTCCCTGGGTAATGCCTAGAGTTAACAATGAGATAGGAGGTGTTTTTTCACTGTCTTACACCATTTATTGATCCTTAGGCTACTTTCATTTAGATGTTGAGATTTGCCGATTTTTATGCTGACAGATGACAAATGACAGACAAACCAATTGCTTTACCCCTTGCTGCGCATGCTAGCACGCGGGGTAACAATATTCTACTATAATATACTTAAATTACGATCATGTCAGGTCCCCCCAGAATTAGATCTAATATTAGCTGTTGTAGGCCACTGATGTTGAATCCATGATTAGTGTGAAATTATAATCCACTGTACTGTAGTCATGCATGCATTTGCTATTATACTATAATATAGTATAATGTCACAGAAGTCTGGACATCTGCACCACTTCTCCTACCTTCGTGACTTATAATGTGGACTATATTGATGATCTTTACCAACTGCATGATATGAATGTCACATACACACACACATGCATACATACCAATTAATATATTATGTGGAATGCATTATTAGGTTGGGGCTTGCTTTGGTTATTAATAAAAAGTTCTGCAGCTGCCCAAATACAAAATGATACAATTATTTTTGTTAGAGATGATTATGCTACAGTTACAGTAATCTTGATACACAACATTTATACCCATAGACAGATTTAGCTCAGTGTTCGTCTAACTCAACTTATGGACCAACTCTCACCTACTTCTGAGAGAGTACTCACAGCATCTCAGCAATAGTCATTGCATAGTCAGCAATGACTGCCAGATTCTACCAGTGGTCAATCTTTTTCTTTTGTTAATTATTGTTGTAATTATTTGAATATTTTATATTATAATGCCAGAAGCTTATTACCTAAGTTTGATTATCTTATCTCATCTGTTTCAATTTATCACCCTCATATTATTTGTATAGTAGAAACCTGGCTCTGCAGTGAAATTAGTTCTACTGAAATTGCAATTCCAGGTTACCAACTCTATCGTAAAGATAGAAATCGTCAAGGTGGTGGCATTCTCATGTATATTACAAACTCTATGTTGGTAACATTATTACCTGATCCTGGCCCCAACCTTGAGCTTCTCACCTTGTCTGCTAGATTTAATAACTTTAAACTTAATTTGTGTCTTTTTTACCGCCCTCCAAGCTCTGGCAGTTATATTTTTGATACTTTGACCTCTTATTTTGAATCTATTTGTGCTGGATCTCTCTCAAATTTTATTTTTTTAGGTGATTTTAATGTTAACTATTTTGATACGTCTCATCCTTTGTATTCAATACTTAAGTCAATTGTAACACTGTATAGCTTATGTCAACATGTTTCAGGTCCCACACGTAGCTATACGAGAAGACGGTTCTTCTTCAACAATCGACTTGCTATTTTCCAATGAAGATTCACTAGTGTGCAGGTGTGAAACCGTGCCCCCACTCTCTACATCTGACCATTGTGGAGTATTGTCAACAGTCAACAAGAAATTTGGCAAACAAAGAATCAAAAGTAAGGGTCGCAAAATTTGGAGATATTCATATGCAGATTGGGACGGTGCCTGTAGGGCTATTGATGATTTTGACTGGACTTCCATCATGTCTGATGACGTTGATGTTGCATGGGAAAATTGGCTCAACCAAATTTTATCAATTATGGATCGATTCATCCCTAACTGCTTCCTGAAGTCAAGTCACAACCTGCCCTGGCTGACTAAACCCCTAATTAAATCAATCAGGAAAAAGAACTTGCTATTTAAGAAGGCCAAGTCGACAGGAAATTTCAGAAAGTATAAAATCCATCGCAACAGAACACTGGCTGAACTTTGTGCAGCAAAAAGAGCTTACTTTCGTAAACTTAATCCCAGAGATCCTAAGAGTTTCTGGAAAGCTGTCAAATTTCTCTCAAAAAAGGCCCAATCTATACCTACACTTGTTCAAGGTGAGACTACAGCAAGCACTGACCATGAGAAAGCCAACCTTTTAAATTCATTTTTCCATTCATGTTTTAATACTTCACATCCACCTATTGCAACTTGCGATTTGCAGGACCTTGAGTGTTCAGAAGTCTTCTTTGCACTGAAGAAGAAGTTTTCGACCTTCTTGCGTCCCTGGATACTACCAAAGCCAGTGGTCCTGACGGGTTGTCAGCAAGAATGCTAAAGTCTACTGCAACAAGCATCACCTCCTCGGTGACTAAGCTTTTTAACCTCTCTATCTCTAAATGTCGGATCCCAAGGATGTGGAAAACTTCAGTGATAGTTCCAATTCCAAAAGCCTCTGATATGTGTGCTCCTTCAAATTACCGGCCCATATCATTGCTACCTCTTTTGAGCAAGCTCCTCGAAAAGCATTTCCATTTTTTGATCTCCCAACATCTACAATCTCGCCGTATCTTTTCAAATTCTCAATGGGGATTTACGGAGGGAAGATCAACTGTGGCAGCTCTTATCAAATGCGTTGATGACTGGCTTAAGACAATGGAAAGTGGAAAAGAGATTTGTGCAGTGTTTTTTGATTATAGGAAGGCATTCGACACCGTCCCCCATCAGCCACTACTAGCTAAGCTTGAAGATCTTGAACTTGGTAGTACCATAATTTGCTGGCTGCAGGACTATCTCACTTGCAGGAATCAGTCTGTAATTGTTGGAGGTGAAACGTCGGACCCCCTCCCTGTTCTCTCTGGAGTGCCCCAAGGATCGGTTCTTGGTCCTTTGTTATTTCTCATCTATATTAATGAGGCTTCCAGGCATGGTATGCAATACCTCTTCCGTGAACTTATTTGCTGATGATGTTCTGCTATACCATGTAATCTCTTCTGCAGCAGATTATGCTACGCTCCAAGATATGGTCAGTTGCATTGAGCACTGGTCAGCCTGTAATTATCTCTATCTCCATCCACTAAAATGCAAGTATATGATTGTTTCTCGCAAGAAGATGCCAACTCTTCCAGAAAACTCAGGTCAGTTAAGGACTGGGACCAGCTAAATTTCACTATTTTTACCATGTCTTGTAAGCATAGTTACAGCAAAATGAAAAGTAATGAAGTAATATGACAGTTATCCCAGGTTCTTCAACCTTTGATGTGGCCAATGACACCTTTTTAGCCCCGCCCATCAAACCGCAACGGACACGCCTCCATTTTCGTGGAAGCACTTCAGTCAACATGGATGAGCTAGGCGGTGAACGTCTCGGCCATGGATGAGCTAGATAGCCATAGTAGTAGTTTCCTACTTTGATTTATAACATTTTTGTCGTTTGCAATTTTTAAAATGACCGTTCATTTGGTAGGGAGAGGTGAAAATCCACAAAAGTGCCACTCCCACTTTCTATTTAAAGCCTTCTTTTGAGAAACTGCAGGGGTAAGTTAAAAATTTCAAACGACAGATCTTTAGATATTACTTACATAAGTACTATGAGCGACAGAACTCGTCGAACCATCTTGTTCCAACACCCCGCTTAGCACAGTCTACCTATTCCTATACTTCACTACTAGCGGGTGTGGCTTAGGTCACATGACCTGTCAGTTAGCTGCTCCAGAATCGCCATTCAGAAGGTCTCCTGCTGGCTGTTCACGGATGAATCATTGATAAACTCAAAGGTATGCACTGGATTTTCGGTATGAAATTCGTCAATCTGGGAGATAGCTGTACGGTGGGCGGGGACCATGCTATGAATATCATTATCGCGCGGGTCCCAGTCCTTAACGTGTCTGAGAATCCATTGCAACTACTTGGAAATGATCTGGAGCGAGTCGATTGCTACAAGTATCTAGGTGTATACTTCTCACTAGCGATCTATCCTGGTCCTCCCATATTAGCAATATATGCACTAAGGCGCGCCGTGTACTAGGCCTCCTCTACAGACGGTTCTATGGATCAACCTCGCAAAGCTCATTGAAGCAGTTGTATCTATCCTTGGTGAGACCCCACCTAGAGTATGCGTGCCAAGTCTGGGATCCTCACTTAGTGAAGGACAAGAAGACCATTGAAGCTGTCCAAAAATTTGCTCTGAAAGTTGTCACTTCAAGGTGGGACGGTGGCTACGAAGAGCTGATGCAACTTGTTGACCTACAATCTCTTGAGGAAAGGCGAGTGGAGATGAAGCTTGGATTATTATTTAAGATTATTCACAACCTCTGCTTCTTCCCAGACGGCTCACTGAGTTACCGCAATTGTCGGAGTGGTAGGACTTTACACTCGCAGCAACTTGCTGTTCCGTTGGCTCATACCAACTCGTACTTTTATTCCTTTTTTCCCCATACTGCTTCCACCTGGAACATGTTAGATGAAAGCTGTATTTCAACTACCTCCTATACATCATTTATGCGTAATTTAAGGAATTAATTTATGTACATCATATCTTTACCTTAGTTAACTTACTTTTGGGTACACACTTGTTTAGTGCATTGTACTACTGTGTATCCTTTGCTCTGTTGCTGCACTTTCTCAGTATACTCTTTAGCTCCAAGATTGTTTTTAATACATTCATGATAGGATAATTCCAAATATAGATACTAAAATAGATACTAAAAATAGACTAAGATCACGTGGAATCAGCTTCTCAGTGGCTGATAATTTTTTTAATGATGGTAATTATGAATCTTAGTACACTAGCCATCAAGTTTCTAGTAAGTAAAAGAATGTCAGGAAATACAGAATATTAGAATTATTATAGTTGTAACAAATACTGTGATCTGATAGAGTATGAGCTATAGAGACCTATAAGCTTCTGAATCATAGAGATCTGTAAGTATAGCCAAGGTCAAAGAAAGATGATAATAGCTCAGTCACTCACCCTATTAGTAAATGTCATGGTTACCTAGAGTATATAATAAATCAATAAATCAGTTACTAGAGACAGAGTAGATGATAGTATATAGTCCAGTTCCTCAGGCTAAATGTCATGGTTACAGTTGCTGTATTCTAAATCTGTTAATAGAGACCTCATCCAACGGTCTCTATGCTTTTTAAAAGATCCTCAGATCCTTAGTAGCACCTTTGCTGTGCTTGGGATGAGCCTTCGGGTCTTTCAAAATGCATAGTGACCTTTGACTTGGTCTCTAACTATAATTATTTATACTGTGTTCTATACTTAAAATAGGTGTTGATATTACATATCAGTATCTGTGGGCAAGATTTTGGAACACTCAGCCTTCATTCTTCACTGGAAAGAAGCAACAGAAACTTTCTTTGCCCAGGGGAGAGTATCGCCCTTACCTGTACTGTTAGGGGGACGACGCTGAAATGGGGAGCTCAGGAAGGTGTCCAAATTTACAATTTTAATGAAAACCATTCAATTGGGTCAGGTTTTTCAATCCCAAAGCTGTTTAGTTGTCATGGTTCGATATTATTTACTGGTGCATTGGATGATTTGGAAGTGGACCCAAATCTAAGGGTCAATTCAAGTCAATTGCGTAAATCGAGTATGATAGTGACACCAGTCTCTAAGAATGCCTTGTCGCACTGTCCTCCCCTTACAATTATTTGCGAACCCTTGAATGGCAACATAACAATGAATCAGACAATTCAATATGCTGGTGAGTCTCTATTATTGTATTTACTTATTCCTAATTCTATGTGATGGACAAGTGGTGATCATTTCTACTGTTAATCATGGCACTTAAATTAAGGGTATGGAACAGCCTAATAATTGGGTGGGGGTGATATTTCATGGAGCAAAGCAATGTGCGTATATTAAATAGCGATAAGAGCAAATTTAATTATCAAATTAATTTTTTTACAGGTAGTCCCAATGCCATGGATCCTGACAATTTATCATGTACATATCACAAATTTTCACAAGGGGACTCACAATACTGTCTTATAACTGTTCATATCAACGTGACCGACATACTGACGAATAATCAAGAAACAGAAGTCAGTTATGTGAGCATAACAGTAACAAGCTCCAATGGAAATGAATATGAACAGACTCATAATTTTTCAATACTACCCACTACGAAAGTTGATGCTTTCAATGCTACGTTCTTCCACAAATGTCCAACAAACGAACGAATCATCGTAAATATCACTGTTTTCGACAAGTGCAGTCAACAAAGCTTATCAAATATGATAAGCTGTTACAATAACGGTATATTTTGGGAATCAAAAGATACATTATAACAATAAACAAGTTGTACTGAATCAGATGTATACGTATACTATGATACATTTCCAAATTTTAGGTGAATAGGGCATGTACTAAGCTATCTGGCACAACTAGTACCATTTAAACCAGACAGTGGTTTGTGACCAATTATAGAAACTGAAAGCAATAACTATAGTAATAGTAACAAATGCTCCCTGGACACAGAACCTGCATGTACTATTTTTATCCTAAGCATGATCTTTGTCATGCAGGTGCCTATAAGTACATGCCTTCTTCTCCTCTAGAAAAAGAGAGAGAGCTAGGCCTGGGAGAGGGAGAGGAGAGAGAGAGAGAGAGAGAGGGAGAGAGAGAATCCTCCTCTACCATAGTGACCTTTAATGCTATGTTTGTGAATTAGGCATGCCTTTAATTGTTAGTGTGCATACATAAATTCAAGTTACTTGAATCATAGCTACTTAACTCACTCCCGTATAATTATATATACTTGCAGGAGGAAGACACACTTTCACAGAGCCAGAGCCAGAGCCAGAGCAGACCACCGAGAATAAACCCAGTGCACATGAAGGTCGTACCTTCATAATTACTATTAGTGTATCTGCAACTATAACAGTAATAATTATTATAATTATAATAATAATCATTAATTTTCTTGTATTTGTATATATTATACGTACCAGGAATCACTAGCTACTAGAAGCTTAGTATTTGAAATGAATTTAAAAATTATGTGAATTAGTCCATTTTCACATAATTTGAAATGTTTTTGAAAATTGCTAAACTTTTTATGTTTTAATAGTATACTTGTACTTTGATGTATACAAATCTTGTATACCAATTACAAGTATTACAAGTGAAATAGGCACCTGAGTTTGAAATACCATTCTGAGTTGAAATACCTATCTGACTTTGTGTATGTATACTATTAGCCTGTGATAGTGAGGTTGTATGTTGAATTTGGGTAAATAGCACTCTGAAATAGGCATTTGGTTCATTAAATTGTACTCGCTATCGCTCGTACAATTTTTGAACCAAATACCTATTTCAGAGTGCTATTTTACCCAAATTCAACATACAACCTCACTATTACCTATACTAATATCCTTTGAAATAGCTGTTTGAATAGTATTATCTTTCTCTTGTGTTTTGATTTGAAAAAAAGATTTGAATAATATGTGAAATAATATGTGCATAGTATTTGAATGAATCAAAAATCATTTCCATAATGATAATTATTAGTAAGACTTAATGTATAATGTATACAAATTATTATGGACATAGTTATACTGTATTACACTGTCAGCAGATGATGAACAATCATGATATGAAGATTAGTCTACAAGTTGAAGGTGGCTTAAGTTAACAGTTGTCTGTTAATTATATATTATAAGTTAGCACATGTCCTAGGTCAATCATCCATAAGTTGCATAGCTACATTAACCTGTTGGGAGAACCCCGGTGTTCCTCAGATTTCTCTGGTGATAGCTACCCTGCTGGATGAAGCGGACTGATCAGCAACAGCACTAGTGCTGGCACCATCTTCCTTTTTGATTTATCTCCTTTCCAGAGAAATTTGTCATTTTTTTCTGTACACCAAAAATCAACCAAGTCATAATAATTACTTTTGGTATATGTATAATAATTATGCCCTACTGTATACTACAAGTATACATACATGTAAATCAACAAGCATAATATTATAGTACACATAACTGTAACAATATTGAAGTGATATTGCTCTCTGTTACTGTAGCTATAGAGAAACAATGTACATCCTTCATGCCATGAGGATGACTAGAGCATCTATAGTCGAAATGTCGGCAAGTTTTACACTGAACATTAGTTGTTCACAAAGAATGTTCATTGTTTCTCTACTGTAGCAATAATATTGTTTGATCTGTAGAATGCATGATCCATGACATTGTATGTTGTATGCTTGGTGAGTTATGTCATGTACTCGGAGACAGTTTAGCATGTCAGGTTGTGTGTGCTGATGTACATGTAGGCTTGGTGAGTTTAGTATGCCTGTCAAATTTCTATGTGATCTGTGTGTCTGCATGTGTACTTGATGAGTTCAGAGTGTCTGTCCAGTTATGATTGACCTGTGTGTCCTGTGTGCTTGTATAGCCGCATACCCCAGATCCTTTCGGAAGGGAGAGAAAGGGCCTAGCTGGTACATACCGACTGCATATGCCAGAAAATGTGTGATCATCAGGGGCGGATCCAGGATTTGAAGGAGGGGGGAGCACAATGAAGACACGCGCAAAATTTTAGGCCACACCCCCAAGATCGATAAACCACGCCTCCTATTTTCCGCGATCGCCTGCTTTCTGATAGTAAAATGCTCCGTTTCGACGAAGTTTTGAACTTCTGAGCAGAACTTGGTATGTTTTATGAAAGAATAAGGGGGCTTGTCCAAAGTCCTTGTGGAAAAATTAGCGTCATTATGACGTTAGGGGGGGAGGCGGTCTTAGTCCTTGACGTTATGCAATTGCATTGCTAGAAAAGTGGGCGGGACTCGCAAAAAGGGGCGTGGCTAACCGAACTGCTGTGACGCTAAGAGGAGGGGGGGGAGGGGGGTAAAAAGTTAATGTCACAATGACGTTAATTTTTCCACACGGACTTTGGACAAGCCCCCTAAGTAGTGTACACTATAAAAGATTGAAGTTTACAAATCAATTGTGTTGAATGGGAAGCTCATAGCTGGGGGGGGGGGGGGGGGGGGGGGGGGGGGGGGGGGGGGGGAATTGGCCCCCTATTCCCTCCCCCTGGATCCGCCCCTGATCATATATTATTCCTCTTGTGACCCTTGATCTCAACCGTTACCTAAAATTCATCTATGTCTACCGTAGTTCTTTGCCAAGAATGCTTATTGTGATGAGTCTTGCCATCAAAGACGAACGAAATTGACAAAAATATAAGAAGATCCATTCACCTTTAGTGAAAGATTTTGATGAGACAATCAGAATTGTTGGTCACCCAACTGCAAAGAAGGGTTTTGTTTGGTTCTTGAAGCTCAGGAGGGCTTGTTTAGGATCTATCGTACAACAGTCTTTCAAAACATTGACTTGGTGAGCTCTATGGGAGAGAAAGGGCCTGGTCCACACCACATGCGCATACACAAACTTTATGAAATTTTTCCTGGTATAATTCGTTTGCTACCATGTGGTTGGGCCATGAAAGGCCTGGGTATGAGGTTAATGTCCCTTATGAGTTCAGTGCACTAAGTTGTGTGTGATCTGCGTGTGTACTTGGTGAGTTCAGTTAAGTGCAATGCTGCTGGCTGATATTTACATGCATCAAGGAGTGTACGATTTTATCTTCCTTACCTTCACATTTTCTTCTTCATGGAAAGCCACAATTGTTGAATGCTTCAGAGCTAGCTATCCATAGTTGTTTTGTTTGTGTGACCACAGAGGCCAACCTATGGCATAGAAAATATCCATACGTATGACATAATTATGATTATGATTCCCCTCCCTCTCTTTCTGTGTCTGTCTCTCCCTCTCTTTAGGGACACAGCCAGTGCATACATACAGGCGTGAATGACTCCCAGGTTGGTAGGTTCTTTGAACCATAGCCTAATAACTGGGTAGTCATCCCCGGTAAGAGCTACATGTATGTAGGTCAACACACTTTTTTGTATGGTGCGAATTTTCGCACACCATATATTATTTGCTGTATAGGTTAGTACAGGTAAGCGTAAAAAAATTTCATTACTTTGTGCAAAACGAAAATTTTATGATGAAAAATGTGTGCTAGCTGGACTAACATTTGTGACAACAATCAAGATTAAACTCTGATTGGGCATTAGCTGTTTTATCATTGCTAAAAATCAAGTTCAACTGACTGATTAATAGTTCTTGTCCAGTTTACACTGGGCGATATCAAACCACCAGTCACAGCAGGTATGTTAGTTAAATCACAACACATACTACTAGAGTATAGTTAAGAGGGACATGCAGCTAGCCTCGTACCATACATACTTTCAACTGCTCGTACCCAGGGTGCAAGAGGAGAAAGCAGCCTGGTACCTATTGTATTTCTTTGTGCATAATATTATGTCAACATTTCTGTGATTCTGCCATTGTGTATATCTAGGAATCTGTTGGTATTAATTTTTATGTCTGTCTGAATGACATGGCGTAGTTTACTGATGTGCCACTGGAGGGAAATATCAGAGCCTATAATTATAGGTACTCAGCGTATACACATGCAATGAGGGTACTAGGCCCTCCTGTGGTGCCATGCATATGGTATAACATTTTCAAACATGCTTGAATTCTGTCTAATGCATTTCAAGTATTATTCACATACTACGTGAAATCATTCCCATGGGCTAGACCAGAATACAAGTACTTTTCACATATTGGATTACTGCATCACACATACATTTTCAACAATTCTCAAACAAACAGCTTCCAGTAGTGAATACACACTCTCAGACTGATGGTGACAGAGCCAGCTAGTGCCAATTAAAGCAGACGACCAAGAATAAATGTAGTGCACATGAATGTCGTTCCTTCATTACTATTATAGTGTATTATTACCTATTGTAACTATATTATATATATAACATTAATTATAATAATATTGATTTTCTTGTGTTGATAGTTGGTGTGTACATAAAAAAGTGCGTTTTAATGGTATACCCAATAGCTAGTCTGTCAGCTATTATCAACTAGCTAACTGAGTGTTTGATTTGTATAAAACTTTTGTACAGCTGCTACTCTAATCATTATAATTCCAGATGTTATTTTGATAGGTATACATTATATACAGCAAGCAATAGTTATTATAATGTACTATCACAACGGACTCATTGACAAGACAACTGGTACATGTACAAATAATCTTGACTAATACAAGGGCCCAAGGGGTATAGTAATTATTACATGTATGGTCACACTCATGGATAAAGAATGGTAGATATTATGTAGGTCTTGACAGATTATGTTGCGGCATAATTTTAAACATCTAAAAGAATCCGTCAAGGTCTAGCACTATTAAATTTTTAGTTGCATGGTCTTCTTATTATATCAATCCAACACTATTTCATAACGAGATCGAAATAATGATCATAAGAGACCATAAACATGCACTTGTGCTTCTTAGGGAATATTTATTCAGGGATACACGTTCCAGGTATTATATATGACATTCTCAATATCATGTCATGTATACACAATACATATAATAGTTATATATCTGCCAGTAATTTGGGTGCATGAGAAGCATGGTCGATGTTGATAACTATTTTGTTGGTAGTTGACCTCTGTTCACTATTGACCAACTTTATGATCACCCTCTGTTCATCATTGGCCTACTTTATGATGACCCAACCCCTTCCCATAGCCGGCAAATTGCCTATAAAAACTTTGGTTGCTAGGCAATTATATACCAACAATGTACATAAACTAGACTAAGCGGCACTTATTTTCATGCAGAAATGACGAACTGAAATTTTGAGGCACTAAAACTCGTCCACAATGTCATAACATAAACTGTCAGATATCGATATCCTTGACAGCATGCTGTATTGAAAGTTGGAGGTCTTAATTGTTATAATTATAGCAACTCTACAAAGTAAATAAAACTATAGCTAGCAACTATACAAATAAAACTGCACACACAAACTAGTAGCTAATTATTAAGCATTGTCAGAACAGTTTGCATAATATAAGATGCAAGTTTCATGTAACTACTCACTCAATGTCACTAGCAAATCATCTTAGATTGAATATAAATTTGTATGCGATTATTGGCAAGATCAGCAATGTAAACATTTTCATCCTTTCCAATTGCTATTCCGCATGGACTCTTAAATTGCTCCTGTTTACTTCCCAGATAGCTAAACGATTTCAAAAATCGTGGAACTGAAAAATTATCGATATTATCCTGATAACCATAATATACAGATATCCGACTGTTGTGCCACTCTGTCACATACACCACATCTTCCGCATCAATGCAGATACCGTTAGGGCCATTCAGTTCTCCACTGCCACTGCCATAACTTCCGAACTGCTTCAAGTACTCTCCCTCTGCCGTAAAGACTTGAATTCGGTGATTATTCTGATCAGCCATATACACCTTCCCAGTGCTGTCGAAAGCCATGTCATAGGGATTTTTGAACTGTCCATCACCACTACCCTCATGGCCAAAGATGCTCTTAGGGTAACCACTGTCCTCATCAATGCCAAACTTGCTCGAGAGGGTCAGATCAGGATCCAGGATTTTAATGCAATGATTATTATTGTCTGCCACATAAACCTTCTTGTTATAGGGATGAATGGCAATACCAGCAGGGTGCTTGAACTCAAATTTTTCTGGAATCTGTGACTTTGTTATAAATGCTCCATCTATTTTTTGAATACGATGATTCCAACTATCTACCACCAGTAGCTATATATTGTCCTCGTCATCCATTAATGATGGAATTGAAATTTCTACTATGAAAATTAATATTATTAGAGTAATTATAGTATACACACATACATGCACGCATATTAATAAAAACATAACATACACTATCAGGTGCATCATTGTGCGTGCTGGTGTCAAAATTTAGAGATCTTAATTATCAACTATACAAAGTAAATACAACTGCACACACACATGCAAGGTGCACAATACAAGTAATTTAAAGATTCAAATTTTCAAATAACTACACACTCAGTATCACTAGCAAATCAGAAGACTTGTATGCGATTATTGGCAAGATCAGCAACGTAAATATTTCCATCCTTATCCAGTGCTATTCCATATGGAGTCTTATACTGTCCGAGATTACTTCCCGGAGAGCCAAATGATATCAAAAATTGTGGCTTCGAAAAACCACACGCAAACAGAGATACTCGATTATTGTGCCACTCTGTCACATACACCACATCTTCCGCATCAATGCAGATACAGTTAGGGCCATTCAGTTCTCCACTGCCACTGCCATAACTTCCAAACTGCTTCAAGTACTTTCCATCAGCCGTAAAGACTTGAATCCGGTGATTATTCTGATCAGCCACATACACATTACCAGTGCTGTCAAATGCCACATCATAGGAATTTTTGAACTGTCCATCACCACTGCCACTCTTGAACTGTTCATCATCACAGTCATCACTGCTCTTGAACTGTTCATCATCACTGTCCTCACTACTCTTGAACTTCTTATCATCACTGTCCTTATACCCAAAGCTGCTCCAGAGTGTCAGATCGGGATTCAGGATCTTAATGCAATGATTATTATTGTCTGCCACGTAAACCCTCTGGTTATAGGGATGGATGGCAATACCAGCAGGGTGCTTGAGGTGAAATCTGTGATCTAGAATCTGTGATTCTGTTATAAATGCTCCATCTGGGGTAAATTTTTGAATACGATGATTCCAGCTATCCACCACCAGTATATTGTCCTCGTCATCCACTGCCACTCCTCTAGGTTCATTGAATTCACCAATTTCCGTTCCAAATGAACCAAATGATGGGATTACTTTCTCTCCTGCTGAATTAAAGATGGAGACACGGTGTGCTCCCCGCTCTACTACTATGATATGACCCTTCGAGTTGACTGCCACTCCATTTGGCCACTTTATCTTGTCATCGATGGCGTATTTTGCAGTGCTAAGCTGATATCGATTGAGCACAAAGACAGGAAATGGACTTTCCTTAATGTGCTCCCCTTTCAATTTGATGTGCAGCTGGTGCCTCCCTCGACTGACGGGCTTGTAGCTGATTTCGTACTTCCCACTGGCTTCAGTCTTCTCCATAGCGCAGATGATCTTCTCCCCATTGCTCTCTTCAGACACCAGTTCACAGATCAGGTTCTCCACTGGTTTGGTGTAAGGGTAGCCTTCATAATCAACAACATGGAGGAAAGCAGAGGCACTCTCACCAAGCTCCACCACCCTCAGGCCTTTGCCTGTTGCATGGCATTTCTTTGGAGACACTGCCATAACTTGGACACAAACTCAGAAGTTCACCTTTGTTGTCTCCTGGCTTTTTTTGCATATAACAGGGATACTAGCTAATTTATACACGCTGATAATTATGAAAACTACAAGGCCAAAATGTAGATACTGGAACCTTTACAAAATACCAAAACAATTCCACTAGCATAAAACACTAGTACTTCACAGCCAATAAAATTACTAGCTGAACTGCACGAAGACACCTATGTATGGGTGTGGTGCCCATATATGAACTTATTATGTATACTGTTATATATATCACCATAATAATATTCATTACACCTACATGCATATAATATTTGTTATGCACCAAGTCTTATAATCCAGTACTTACGTATATGTAATGTGCATGCACATACTTGTAGCTACATGTATATAGGTATTACATCTGTAAGTTCTTAGCCTGCCTCATCATTATACACAATACATGCAGGTACACATACAAAGAAATAGTAACACAGTATTCATTGGGTGTAACATGAGATGTAAGGTTGAGTGCACCCCAACTGATGTTTTTTTTATATTATTTCAAAATCAGGTGATCCCTGTGTACCATCAATAATTATAATACATTATTATTATGAGTGAGGTTTGCATTATTTTGATGTTGTAACAAGAGTGTCTAACAGCAAAACTAAGCTGTCATATTCAAAACATTATGAGATAAACCTGATTTTATATGGAAATGGTCGTCAGACTAATAAGTGCACATAGCTGCATATTAAGACTACATTATTAGTGTACTATCTGTTAGTTCTATCACACACTCACGTGTCTGCATAAATGGGTTCACCAATCAAAATTATAATTTGACTAAGAATGGCCACCAATGTTCACACTTAATCAGGCTCATGTGCCTTCATTTCCAAGAATCTGAGAACTCTCAGCCCACTCCTCGTCGCAACATAAGGGTCACCCTCACAGAGAGGGGGTCTCATTAATCAACACGATCTATGGTCCAGTTGAGAGCGAAAGCCATGGGGGGGGGGGACTAGACTCTCAGTGGAGGTTGTAGGCTTGATTGATATCATGCACAGGGCCGGATTCTTAACTGAGCTAGCTACTGGTGCTGTCTACACTTTGACATTACCACCTTGTAACTGCCAGTGATGGCATCATGATAACTGACAAAGGTTCTTGAACAGGTTTCCATACTTATGATCAGCTACATTCGCATCACCAAGAAGCTTGAGTCTCATAATCATTATACTGATCAGCCTTGTCATCTTAATGGACAAGGCTTACTATGGCTATTGTGATAGTTTAAGAGACCTATAATATGTCTGATACTAGTACAAAAGGCATGCAGCTAAGTAGGCCGCAAGGTGATGCCGCCACTTAGGTCAAGCACATAATACATGACCAAGACCTTCTAAGTGCTGTAGAGCAAGCACATTGTGGATGATATTCATTAGCCTGTGTACCATACTGCCAAACCCATATCAGTGCTATAGTATGCATGCAGACACTTTGCTAGTGTGGGCAAATACCCTGAGTAGGTGATGTTCATTAAATGACCACTGAACATGCAGTATGATGCATCATTGAACACAGGACCATTTGAAGAGCGATTTGGCTATATAAATAATTGCTTATCTTTTAAGACATCACCAAACACACAGACACACACATAAATGAATCTTATAGAATTATATACAGGTCTATTTTTTGCATGTGAGAGGTAGCTACCTAATACGATGGTGATGTCTATTAGTTCATGTAATTCCACCCCTTTCAATATAATAGCTAGCGCTAGCAGTCTATAGTCTACTTAATTACTGATAATAGACTAGTATGTTGCAGCTATTTACCATCAAGATCATAAAATTAATGTATCCATGCACACATTTAAGTTCAAGATCATAACAGGACTAAATACTAATAATATTCACTAGCCTGTGTACAGCTAAGTGAAGACAAGAAATAACATATTAGTAGTTTGGGTGGAGCTCATTAAATGACCACTAAATTGATCAGTTGATCACAGATTTGGCAAATTTCAGTATTCATGGTCCATAGCTGTGGGTAAGCTGTCTCTTTTTGGCACTCCCATCAAAAATATAGCTAAATCTCAAGTGACCCTGTCATATCCTAGCCTTGTAACCATGCATCAGTTTGACAGTGCAACTTAGAAGATCAATAATAATAATTGGTAATTATCATGGCATCTAATAGATGCAGTAGTATTGTATAATCTGTTGTGGCTATTCCACACTTCTCATGCACAATTGTATTCACCTTTTCACTCTTTCTAATAATAATTATTATGTACACTGAGTATTGAATTTTTTGGGGGGGGGGGGGGGGGGGGGGAGGGGTGAGTATATATAGAAGTGAGAGGTAAGGACCTGACAAGTGCCTATGAACCACATACCACATACATACCCACAGGACTCTCTCTAGCTCCATGATAATTAAACTTTAATTATACCTTCAATAACAGCCAGTGTGTCATTCATGTGGTATTATACACAATTTTCATGGTTACCAGCTGTTACATAATAATTATGCTCACTTAGTTTCTTAATTGTGTAGGTGCCATAAAATATCACCAGTATTAGCTATATATATACCATCTGAATATTAATAGGTAGGCACACTTTTATCCTGTCTTTACCAGTAGATTTTGTTCCAATTAAAGTCAGTCCACAAATTTAGAGATGTCAAAAGTCATGCCATGGTGGTGTTTTTCACAAACAGCTCATTCTTTATGGAAGCCATGTATTCTAGACAGACATACTCTTACTAGAACAGGTACAGAAAATTTGCCACCAGAGGTGGAACCAAATACAAGGCATGAATAACATTATACTCAGTAGTGAGTAATGGCTAACTTGATTTAGTACAACACTGATATGCATGGATGCGTAAGGTATATGCTATCAAAGGTCCATCTTGTTTTCGAGAAATTTCTTCACAGTAGTAATACGTCATAATTAAATAATAGTCTAGAAGAGAACTACAACACGTGCCTTGCACGAATAGCTGAGTCACGCGCACACTCACACACACAACCGATGAATTCGTGAGGACTTGTTGACAACAAGAGGTGGGAGGAACGATGAATGCTAAGATAAATTCGAGCGAATTAGATGCTGGCTAAGACTAGTTTTGTTTCTGCATCGTATACCTATAGGTAAGTTATTATAAATAGATGTGATCACACAATACTTTACTATTCTAATAATAATATTTTATAGGTTAACTATTTATATAAAACAGCAAGCCAAAAACCGGAGTAAAAATGTCTGTAAGTCACTTCTGTACAATTTCCATTCAATTGCTATAGACGGGTTGCCTTAATGTGATTCATGACATGAAAGTTCGAGCCACATGAACATGCGGCCATGATTAGGAAAATCAATACCATCAAGGCTTGTTGCTATGGCAATGAATGTTTTTAAAGATAATGCTATTGACCCATGTAATCATCACACCAACTTTGAGACTTGTCTGATCTATTGCTGATTTTATAAAAATCCTAGAAGTGAGCAATTTTCCCATATGTTTGTATGGCAGTAGGCCCTACCGCAATACAAACATATTATGGGAAAATTGCTCACTTCTAAGATTTTTATAAAATCAGCAATAGATCAGACAAGTCTCAAACTTCAGTGTGATGATTACATGGGTCAATAGCATTATCTAAAAAAAAATCATTGCCATAACGACATGTCTTGAGGGTACTGATTTTTCTAATTTATGACCTTGCCATGCTAATCATATTAAGGCAACCCGTCTATAGCCTCGTCCTCAGGCTCCTCCCAGTTTTTCAACAGTTACACACCTGGGGCTGAGGCTATAATATTCAAAATTAATGCTAAGCTGCATGCACTATTATAACTATCATATCATAGTATTATCAACTGTATCAATTATTTTTTTGCAGGAACCAGTCCCGGTTCCTGAACCAATTCCTACCCCAACACCAGTCCCTGAACCAATTCCTACCCCAACACCAGTCCCAGATCCAATCCCTAATCCTGTCCCGCTTCCCGAACCAATTCCTACCCCAACACCAGTCCCAGATCCAATCCCTAATCCTGTCCCGCTTCCCGAACCAATTCCTACCCCAACACCAGTCCCAGATCCAATCCCTAATCCTGTCCCACTTCCCGAACCAATTCCTACCCCAACACCAGTCCCAGATCCTATCCCTGTACCTGAAATCCCCCCAATCCATCCTCCATCTACTTAGATATAAGAAGGATTATAAAGGGTTACTGCTCTAAAAATTAATTATAATTTCTATCCAGGATGCTTTATGCAGTTGTATACATAATTATTAGTTGCGTACTACATATTGTGTTGTTCAGGTCAATTATTAATTAACCTAACTAGTATTATTTGTATGAGAAGGATTGTTAGTCAATATGAAAATTAAAGCATAATTGATTTTATTGGATACATTATATATACTAATTAAAAATTTTCTATATGAGAAGGATAGTTAGTCAAGAAATAAATTTTGTTGGACACATGATACTCAATTTGGTGAATGATTAACTACTTTTCAAGTCGTCCCTTATAAGTAAAGCCATGTCACAACTGTGATGATTCCAACATTCAATTATGACTCTAATATCCACAGTTCATACAAATTAGCTCATAGCCCAGAGTTTATGGAAGCCATCGGCATGTATTTTCGACAAAAAAATTTGCAGAGGTGGGATCAGCTACATGATACGAGTGAGTAAAGCTGCATGACCTGATTATTGATATTCATTATCCTCACTATTGAGTAAGGCTAACCGGATTTAGCGGTACAACACTGGCATGAGTATGTATATTATCTGAGGTTTATCTTGTTTTCGAGAAATATCTTCACAGTAGTAATACATCATAATTAGACCAGAACAGCAACACGTGCCTTGCATATGTCATTGAGTCACGCGTACACACTGAGTCAATGAGTGCGTGAGCTAGGACTTGTTTACAACGTAAAATCGAACGATCGATGAACACTGGGAAAATTTAAACATAATGTTTGCAGCTGCATGAGCAGACTGAAGTAGACGCTGGTTTAAGACTGCAAGCTTCATTTACGAGGTAAGAAAATTTAACGATTAAGAAAGGGCACACAGATGTTGTTTTAATGCTAATTATTTTCAGGACTTACTGCGAGCAGACAATATATATATTGCAAGTTAAAAGACTCATGGGTGTAAATCACACTTATTAGCTAATTATTGTGTACATAATCATCGGGAATATTGGTTACTTTAGAACACACAAGTTCCTCCCCCACCTCCTCCACCTAACCCACCTGACCCACCCCGGTCCCCTCCGGATCCTAAACCAGAAACTTATCAATTTGAAATCCAGCTCCTGTCGTGGACCATTGAAATTCGTAACCATATCACTTAAGTACATAATACAATATAACTACATTTCTTAATATTGAATATCTCGTTGATGTATATTATTATTGTGTACACATAAATTACAAGATACTGAACAGAGTAGTGCAACAGTATGCCTGCGTGATAGTTGGTTGAAAAATATAATATTTGGAAATTCCGCTCACAGTAGCTAGCTAGCTTAAATTATTAGAACAGGTACAGAAAATTTGCCGCCAGTGAGTAATGGCTAACTTGATTTAGTACAACGCTGATATGCATGGATGCGTAAGGTTTATGCTATCAGGGATTCATCTTGCTTTCGAGAAATTTCTTCACAGTAGTAATACGTCATAATTAACAAATTTTTTTAATCTATCTTTAACTAGTGGCACATTCCCTAGTGAGTGGAAAACAGCTAGAATAGTTCCTATTCCCAAAACCGATTCTCCAAGTTCATCTGTAACTGGCTATCGGCCCATATCTATTCTACCTATTGTAAGCAAAGTCCTGGAGCGTCATGTAAAGGAACTCATTGAAGTTTTCTTAGCAGATAATGCCCCAATTTCAAAACACCAATGGGGCTTCATGCACCACAGGTCCTCTACATCAGCATTAATTTCTGTCTATCATGACTGGCTCAGTTCTCTAGATTCCGGTGAAGAAGTTTGCATTGTATTCTTTGATGTCAAGAAAGCTTTTGACTCTGTGCCACACATTCCTCTACTCCAACAATTAAAGGATGTAGGTCTGGGTCCCCTCCTCCTGAAGTGGATACAGAGCTATCTGACAAACAGGGAGCAATTTACAGTGGTCAATGGCTGTTCTTCCAACCTGTTGCAAGTGCTATCCGGAGTCCCCCAGGGATCAGTGCTGGGTCCACTTCTCTTTATCATCTACATTAATGATGTTGTAAATAAAATACATCCCGATAGTAATATAAACCTTTTCGCTGATGATATTGCCCTTTACAAAATCATTAGATCATCTGTCGATTACACCATTCTCCAAAAGGACATCACTGCTGTTAGTTCCTGTCTTGGATCAAAGCATCTTGAGCTTAATGCTAGCAAATGCTGCTACCTCCTTCTCTCCCGGAAGAGATCACACTCTATTCATCCTCCTGTACTAATGCTGAATGATGTTCCTCTCAAACATGTGTCCAGCTATAAGTATTTAGGTGTCCTGATTACTTCAGATTCTATGTGGTCATCACATATTTCCAAAATCTGCAATAAAACCAGAAGATTAGTGGGTCTGATATATCGAAAAATTTATAAGTATTCCTCATCTGAAACTCTCCTTAAGCTATATACATCTTTCATCCGACCCCACTTGGAATACGCATGCATTGCCTGGGACCCCTATTTAAAAAAGGACATTACTGCCCTCGAAGATGTGCAGAAATTTGCACTTAAAATGTGCACAAAATTTTGGGACCAGGATTATCAGACCCTACTAACTATAACCAACCTGCCATCTCTGGAGTCCAGACGACACCAAGCAAAACTTTGCCATCTTTTTAAAATAGCTAATGCTCAAACTTATTTTCCGGACGCCCCACTCACAAATCGGACCCACCATTATGCCGTAAGATATGAATAACGTTATTCACCTGATTAGTGTGTACAAAACATATATTATGTCACAGTATGTGTTGTCTTTGTGAATTTTTTGCAAGTAGTAAAAGTCATGCAATAATTCACGAAAAAATTTATGAAATGACAAAAACTCCAGCACATACACAAGAATTTATATAATTAGGATGAAAAAACAGCTGTGAAGAAATTTCTCCAAGACAAGATAACAATCATACATACACATGCCATGCTATAATTATTACATACCAGTATTTACAGAATCCCAGACCTTGTCCTCCTTGTGATCCTCCATCTGATCCCTGGCCCAGTCCAGAAATAGAATAATGATCCAATTACTCATCCCAAAGCACAAGATCGATAGATACCTCTATAAGATCCTTGTCCCAATCAACTTAAGCCAGTTAACACCTATTAAATTGGAAAATATTGATGAGCTAACTCTGAATAATTAGAGTACAGTCCAATTTGTGGTCACAGCACCAAAATTATTATCATTCTTGCTCTTCCCTCAGCCACCGTTCATTCTCTACAATTAGTGTTTATTATATTATCTTCTGTATGCGGTTACAATTATCCCAGTGATAAACTATTTCATGTGTTTTCAGCATATATGTATTTCAAACTCTGTCATTGATTCGGGTTTGCTGAGTACTGTAAAGGGTAGCCATCAAATCCAGCACCTTAAATAAAACTAAACTGGTTAATTAACAGGTTATCATAGAGACCATGCTATTAGGCACTCAGGATGTCCTCAAAAGCCAAGATAATGACGTTTACCCCACGCGTAAGGAATTGTCTCAAGCGCGAGCTCTACGCGTAAGGAGTTGACCAAATACGTACGCATGAGCGTGGGCGCCACGCGTAAGGAATTGACCAAAACGTACGCATGAGCGCGGGCGCCACGCGTAAGGAATTGAATGGGCCAGGCCCCACCCACTTTCGCCTGGCCCTGCCCCTCGCGCATGCTTACTGGGCATTCAACGCTGATCGATCATCAAGAAGGCCCATGTGCTCCCCCATACCAAGACTCGAGTTAAGCGATCGCGAACAGATTTAGTACAGTATTGTGCGTGACTGATATCATATCTAACCGAGTTGCTTTGCCAAAAAAAGAAAGGTAAGCACCTAGACTCAGGATCTTGCACTACTGCATGGTGGCATGACTGATTTATAAACTGTGGTGGTGATACAAGTAATAACCTACTTTGTCAAATCAGAGATACCATAAGTGCTCAGAATAATAATATCATATTATATTATGTGATCAAGATGTATTTATAGTAATAATATTATCATAGAGTCGGTAGACTCTATAAGTAGGGATGGCCCGGATATGCCATATATGTAATACATTACAAATTTCAAAATATCTCAAAATAGGTAATTTTGTGAAATTTCTAAGTGTGAAAATCAGAATCTCCAGCAAATTATGCATCTGGCAAGACCAAGATCATTCATCAAAACAATTATACATGCCAGAACCAGATGTTTGAAAAATAGCCCATTTGTCAATCTTTCTTTCTTTCTTTCTTTCTTTCTTTTTCATTATCAGGGCTAACTCAAGACTGCCTTGATCGCTCGTCTTAGTTTGGGTATAAATCCACTCCATTTTGTAGCGCGCAGTGCAGTGTCACGCTAATTTCCCGTTATCTTGACAGCTACGTAGTCGTGGTTGTGTACCCGCGCGTTAACGATTGGGTGTGTCCAAGACTCGCCATTTTGTGATATAATGCGCATGCTCACAATGTGTTGCCATGTCAGCGGCGCGCGCCACGCGCGGCATCCTTTGGGGGGTGCGGTCTAGAGACTACCATTATACCAGAGCTGCAGCGCGAGTCAGTGCTAGCGAGCGCTAGCGCTAGCTAGTATCTTCGGGCGTGGCCCCTCAGTAGTCAGCCAGCTCAATACCTCAGTGATAAAGATGGTGGTAGCTACTACCAACAATTTGAATAAATTCTCTCTCTATACCAAAGAGTCTCATGGCAGCTTCCGACTTTCTTAGGCCACTATGGATTGGCCAGGCACTGGAACGTGAGGGGCGTGGCTACAAATTTTGCGGCACGCACGCGCGAATTTCAGCACCTCCCATCTTCTATTGATGGACCATTGAGAGTTGAATAAACAAACCATGACATTGTAAGATAGCATTGATAAATTACGCTGACAGCAATAAAAAAAGAATAGAAACAAGTATAAAAACAATTGAATAAAATTGAAGGATGAAGTAGGGATGGCAGGGTCAAAAAGTACACAAACAAGATTCAATGTAGTGATAATCACATCCACTATACATCCCTACGCTTACTTTTTGAGTAGCTATATTATAGCTATGTATGCATGGGGTGCAAAAATAATGTGACTGAATCAAAGCTGATCGACTATCCTGAGCCTCCCACATGCACATCAAGAACACTCACTGAAGGATAGCACAAACAAGTCGACAACAATAAGAGTATTATAATCGAGAAAAGCAAGCGTAGGGATGTATAGTGGATGTGATTATCCCTACATTGAATCTTGTTTGTGTACTTTTTGACCCTGCCATCCCTACTTCATCCTTCAATTTTATTCAATTGTTTTTATACTTGTTAATATTATAACTCATTATACACGGAACTGAATTGTACTCTGACACAGTAATGATAATTGTTAAGGACTCAGAGTGTTAGTCTTTCAGACATGAGGTAGCCAGTAAGAGAATTAATGGACTAATGCTCAACTTAGTGGCTTTTACGCTTTTATTATCTTCCATTATGTTTACGAGTCATCAGTTGTCATGGATACAAAAAGGGGGTGGAAGGTATGTTAACAGTGATAATCATGCACGAGTGCATATGCATGTACCCACGCCATGTATTGGGATGCCTCAAAATTTACCACTACACCATCGAGTCCAACTGTATGCATACACCTATGCACAGTTGTCATGGATACCGAAGTGGGTGGAAAGAATGACAGATGCATGTTATCTCTAAGATATGAATATGGTTCATTATCATGAATATGTGGCTTGTACCTTGCGTTAATCCCCCACTTGTAGGGTGTACTCTCTCCACACTTTCTCAGCTTCAAGTGTATGTCAATTTGTGCACTAATCTTGGCCTACTATATCATAATATTATACGTATATATAATTATTTTTTGGGAAAATCAAGCTTTAACAATAGTTATGGGTAGGGTAGCGTACATATTAGATGGTAGGAACCTCCAGCAGAGCTATAGTAATGGGGTAAATTCAAATTACCACTGTTCGGATCAAAATTTTTTTGCTTAGTTTAAACTTTTCTGAGCTGGCTAAAGTGTGCACTCCTTATTCAGTAAGACATTCCACAGGCCTGTAGCCAATCATTGAAGGAGTTGTGTAAAGTATTATATTAATTGTACAGGTACACACAACTTCATCACTTGCATCATTATACAGGTTTCTTGTGGGTGGCCATGAAAACGTTATTATAAGCCATGTGATACAAAACTAACATACCTTGTGACCAAAATAAAACAACTGGTGTTCTATAAGCAAAAACGAACTGATGTATACATACCACTGTATATGATTTCTCACACATCAATCCTGTTGGGAGAGGGGGGGGGGGGGGGTTCAGACTGAGACTACAGCTTTCAAATTGATAATCTGTTCACCTCTGAATAGGTGCATGTTATTCTCTTGTGAATAGCCTTGTGCCCAGGTGTGCACCAGACCTCCCAAGTTGTAAAATTTAGTGGGAATCAAAATAATAATTATTCATAATTCATATACAAATAATACCCAGGATAGGCATTAATTAATAAAATTCATACAGATGAATGCATATGCCATGTATTTTTACGCATAAATATGGATTCTATACGAGTAGTTGTAATGGAGGGCTTGATAATAACTACCTACATGCAGCATCCATATTATGAGTGTAGAAAATCATGTATAATACAAGTATTCATGAACACCATGCATTCTTTTACCATTGCTGCATGATTCATGATTCTCATGACCGTACATAATCGTTTCTCTCTATTGTTATTATAATAATTATATAGGGACCTCGTATACATGTTCAGCGAGCAGTAATAGTTAATATCGACACTTCATATTCAAAAGAACTCTTTAATATTATTAAGTTCACGGGATCTGGTGTCTCTATATATCAATTGGCTGTCAGTACAATAGTGGCTCACTTCAAGATGACAGAATTAACACTGGGTTAGTTATATTATGCATCTATAATATAATTTCTTTATGGTTATTATAATCAGATAAAAATTATAGCTAGCTAACTATAAGTTCAAACTATAGCAAATAAATTGATTTAAAAATTTTGCAAAAGAAATACATGTATCATATTGTGGTGGATTAGGACCATACACTAATAGCTAGTGATCAGGGAAATAATGATAATTTAAAGTTACAAAGAACTCACATTAATTCCCCCATACACTATCACACAGAGAATCTTTATGATGTGCAAAAATCTTTGAAAGAATTACCTTCTTTGGCTATTAAGAACCTTGGGTGTGCACTGGGACTTTCCTATACTAAATTTGATAAGATGGAAGATCTTCTAAATGACACCATAGCTGCTTGGCTACGGAAGGAAGATTATGTACTGAAACGAACTGGTAAACCATCGTGGAAAATTCTGGTATGCAAACTCAAAGAGATTGGACAAACTGGAATAGCAGAAATGATCAATAATGAAGAACTATAGTTTCATCTGCAAATCATTCCTCAACTGGTACATACAAACTCTAACAGCCATTGCATGCAATTAATTATGGTTAGATAAATGCAGCCACTATAGATTTTTATTCTGCGCCGCTGATTGACTATAAGCTTAGTGTGGAATTACAATCTAGTGGGCGTCGTTATGTTATTGTGACCCTATAGTAATTTACTAACATAGCTTTTTAAGATCATAAGATAATCATCTCAGATGGAGGACACAATCCAAAATTCTCTCCTCCCTCTAAGTAACTGAGACCCTGACTATTATCAATATTTCACACAGATCATCATTATCCTTCAGAATCTGGAGCTGTACCCCAAATGATATTACCATGTTCGTAACTCTTGATGAAGGGTACGATGTCAGCACTGACAATGCTTTACACACGTTTGCCGGTAAATTACAAGAGGTCTTGAAGATACCAGCGGGAACTGAATTAAAACCGTGCTGTAGTGAGCCTGGAAGGACGAAATTATCCTTTCAACTTCCCTGCTGTGTTGTGCAGAATGTATTTCCTCTTTCTAAGGAACAGGAAACAGATCTAAGTAATAATGGAGTTACCAATCTGTGGTTCATATACCAGTTCAACAGACAGGTAATAAGATTATTATTCCTGTATCACTTAATATGTATACTCTGCATGTAGAATAATTCTTAGTAAGGTGCTATCTCATATTATACACTATAGGAAATGTTGAAAGATTTAGAGCAAGTAAATCAAGGAGAAACATCTAATTCAAGCTCAAATGGTAGGATAAAATCTAGATGTGCTAGCTGAATATAGCATAATGATTCCTACACTTAGATCTAGATATTCTACCAAGTGTAGAGTCTTATGATCCACTGTTAGTCATGGCAGCAGAATCAGCAGCTCCAATGATGTCACTTGGAGAAGCAGATCAGTCAGAATCAATGATTCCACAAGCAACAAAAAAACGGTGAATAAATGATATTTTTCTTAATAGGGCAGGTATATTATTACATGATCATCCATTTTGTTTAGGTATACCTCATTCAGATGATGAAGTTGCTGATTCAGAATATAAAATCAGGCAAGAGTTAAGGATAGCTTTATGAGCTTACTGACTGATGTTCAAGACAGATTGAGCAGAAGGGTTTCCACTAAAACAATCACTACATTTGTAGTGAAGCATGCAAAACAGTTTAAGGGTGACAGAGGATCACAACAGTGCATGATTGTACAGCAAGATCTCAAACATGCGACTTCTACTGACGATGTTTTTACAACTCTCTCTACACATTGGTCATTTCTTGAACATAAGATGCTTGTTAGTATCGTTAACTGTTTGGGTGGAAGAAAAATTCGACAGAAGCTGAAAGAATATCAGAAAAAGCTGAAGAAATTCCTAAAAAATCGAAGAATGTCACAGTTTCCAATACCACTTAGATGCATCGATAATACTATTATCACTAAATTGAGTGAAACACACAAACGGGTTATTTTGAAATTGGATATGAAAGATCCTAGCTGGGATGATATTGTAAATCTCAAGGAGAGCATATGTAAAGTATTAGAAATTCTACCGTCCGCATTACTGATATGTAAAGTCGAACATGGATGCGTCAAAATCACATTTTATATTCCAAATCTGACAGCTCAAGAGATATTTAAAGAACCTTTAAAAGAAGAGCAAATTAAAGCTCTTACTTCCACACCAGTAATGACACTTTCAGTAACACGTGAAAACGTGATATTCACAGTAAGTTGTACTCCTGCTTTCATTGGATGATAATACTACATGCGATGTGCTCTAATTATCATAGAATGAATCATACAAAGATTTTACAGAGCCAGAAGCTATTGATGAGATTGAGTCACTGTCCTGTAGCACTCTTACAGATACAGATGTTTTTGATGAGGTAAGCTATTATAATATTATATTGCTGCTCTTCATCTGACAATTATTATAATATTATTAACTAATGCATGCAACATCATACAATAATAGGATTTAACTGAATCTAAAAGTAAGGATGAGACTGTGGAGAACGGTCAGCAGACTACAGACACACAACAATGCATTCGTAAGCTCAAAATTTCCTATAAACTATGGTGATCTATTTTCAACTTGCAAAAAATTACTTTAGAATCTAAAGCAGTCTCTACGACCGGATGTTCAGATTCAGGAATAGCATTGCGGATGATGAAGAGCCAGATCATACCTTCAATTCGGTACAAACTAGTATTCAACTGTAATAGCTACAGTGTCACCATAATATCTAGATTTAGCTCCGTAATGTATTTTGGATTATAACAGGGGCATCATCAGCTCATAATCATACACACATAAATACATGCAGGATCATGATGATCAAAATATCGAACCACATTCGAGGATTGTTGACGTTGACACCAATAAACTGCTACCATCAGACAGCAACACTCTCAATCTTCACCAGGCTTCATTCAGAGGAGACTTGAATGAAGTAAAACGACTAACAGAAAAACAAAATTATAATCCATTACAGAGAGATAAAGATGGAAACACAGCACTTCATTATGCTGCAAGAGGTGATCATGCAAACGTGTTGAAATATTATATTCAGGAACAAGAATGTAGTTCCGTGTGTCGAAGCAAAGTCGGACTAACACCACTTCACACCGCTGCTCTATGCTGCAGTCAGAAAGTAATCAAATACCTCACAGAAGAAGAGAGTATGGAACTGCTTGATATAGATGAAGAAGGATTCACACCATTACACAGGGCCTGTGTCGGTGGTGATCTCACTGTTGTTCAATATCTTGTAAACAAGATGAAAGAGGATGGTACGAAAATTGAGGACATAATCTACGGTAAAACAAATAGCGGAGACAATCCGATTCATTTTGCATCACTCCACGGGCACCAAGAAGTTTTAAAATTCTTAATCAAAGAATTGAAATGTGATCCTAATATCAAAGGCCAGTGGGATAAGACACCTCTGCAATACGCGGCTCAGGGAGGTCATCAGGACATCGTCAAGTACCTTATCGAGGAAGAGAAATGTGAATATTCATCAGAAAACGATGCACCTTTGCATTTAGCTGCCGAACATGGACGCTTACAAGTATTCAAGTATCTTACAGTGGCAGTACAGTACAATCCACAAAGCAAAAATGCCGATGGTAGAACAGCATTAAGTTCTGCTGCTCTACACGGGCACTTGAATGTTGCCAAATTCATCACATTAGACTTAAAATGTGATCCCAGTATTGCAGACGAGAATGGTCAACTTCCCCTTCATTCAGCAACTCAAAACGGCCACATGGAAATAGCAAAGTTTTTCGTCGAAGAATTAGCATGTGATCCAGCACAGTGTATGGACAAAACTAAGGAAACTCCCTTGCACGTGGCTGCCAAGAAAGGACACTTAGATCTAGTGAAGTATCTTTCTACGAGAATGAGCAGCTCTTTATCTAACAGAAATTCTAACGGTGAAACTCCACTCAATCTCGCAGCACTCTATGGTTGCCATGATGTGCTAAAATATTTCATTTCTGAACTGAAGTGTGATCCCAACACCCTAGGTCAGTACAACAGAACCCCACTGCATTCTGCTGCTCAACAAGGTTACCTAGATACTGTTAAGTATCTCATAGAAGATCAAGAATGTGATCCATGTATTTGCAAGGGAGAAGACAAAGTAACTCCACTACATGTCGCCGCTAAGTATGGACATCTTCCAATTGTTCAATATTTGACCAGTGAGCATCACTGTGATCCTCTAAGAAAGAATGTTGCTGAAGAAAATTCATTAATTTGTTCAGCACGTAATGGGCATCTAAACGTCATCGAATATTTTATCAAAGAACTTAATATCGACCCAAATGCTCCTGGTCCACGAAAAAGAACAGCTCTTCACTACGCAGCAGGTAGTGGCCATCTCGACGTCGTGCGGTATCTGATTGAATCCTGCGGCTGTTTTCCGACATCGTGTCAAAACGACGATAAGGTGACTCCGTTACACGTTGCTGCCGAGGGTGGACATTTACATGTCATTAAATACTTAACCGAAAATCATAATTGCAGCCCAATCGCTCGTGATAAGTATCCATTTCTTCCCCTCCACTATGCATGCTGCAAAACACGGTCACCTCGAAGTTGTACGATATTTCGTTGAGGATTGCAAGTGCTTGCCCAATATTTCGGGGTATCGAGATAGCAAACCCCTTGATTTAGCACGTTACTATGGCCACAATCATATTGTGAAATACTTAACCAGTAAAATCGACGAAATACACAACACTCCATAGATAGGAATACATTATTTTCATATTTACTTCATCACCTTTACACTGACCCATTATCTTAATATCTCTATTTACAATGTATATTATAATGGTTATTAGCCTTCTAAGCATAATTTTACTCTTGCACCAATATTTATACCATTTACTTACCCTAGTTTTTTTGCTTACATGCACTAGTATTTGCATTATGGTATTTTTAATAATATTAAATCCCCCAATTATTATTAATAGTGGTTGTACCTTGGATGTTCTATCACTTTGCTTTGTATACTCCTTCAGTTACTGTAGCACCATGGTATTGTTCAGTTCCTGTATTTGTATGATAAAACATAGATTGGTATTGACTTCTGGCAAGGGCATGTTATAATAATTTAATTATTATACCGCAATAAACTACTTGTGGCTTCTGATACCATTAATAATAATTATAGCTCTAACCTAGTACACATTGAGTGAAAAGTTAATGCATATCAGTTTTTTTATGTACGAAGATGCATGTTGAAACATGTACTATGGTATTCGTGTTGACTTCCACATAATAATTATTATTATGCATATAATTGACAGACATTATATTATGATGATGACAGTAAAATAT
Organism: Cliona cf. orientalis; assembly: GCA_963930775.1. Classification (NCBI taxonomy): domain Eukaryota; kingdom Metazoa; phylum Porifera; class Demospongiae; order Clionaida; family Clionaidae; genus Cliona; species Cliona cf. orientalis. The sequence goes on from OZ005690.1 coordinate 2,631,316, forward strand.
TATATGAACATTATGCACTATAGTTACTAGAGTTTCCAAGACACTCTTGTTTATGAACACTTTGCATGAATTACATATGACAAAGTTTCAGGTGAAACCATGAAATTAATGTATCAAGCAAACATAACATTTATGACAATATATTATATTATAGCTATACCTATCAGTATTACCTATTGATATACAATGTCATGTAAACTGTTACAGCGTTTACCTACACAAAAGTATATAATGTTTACGTCTTCACGATGTCATAAGCACCAATCTCCTCACAGCAGGTGTTGTAAGCTTCATTTTCAGTCATCACTGATGTTGCCGTGGGATTAAGACACCTGCCGACAGGATTGGGGATACACTCGTACACAGGAGAGTTTGGTGCATCATAATCACAACTTGAAGCACCACGATTATTGTTGGAGCGTATTATGATGCATATCATTAGAGCAAAGAGAAGGGTACAAACCACCAGTAGCGTAAAAATTCCAACCACAGATCCAGTGATGATGTAGATGAAACAATAAGTACAGCTGTTGCCAATGCTAGTACTGTTGGCAAATGTTAGAGTATTCTCACTAGTAGTAACTGTTGTAGTATCTGTATGTTTAAAAGAATTGTGGTCGTGCAAAAATAATAATATTATGGTATCAAGAGTACATGTAGGTAAAGGTCAAAGCACTGCAAATTATGACATTGTATGAGTGTTAATTGTCACCGGCTATGAATTATTATTTATGTGCATTTATTTACACCTTTAGATGGGACAACAGTACTGTGAGTCACAAACACCGGACCAAAAATAAGATTTCCTTTATGTTGTGCTCACCAAAACATGAGCTTTCTGACACATGTTTGGCATGCAGTAGATAGGGCAGAGTTTTTAATGAAATGTGTAGAAAAATTAATTTTGCCTTATCCTACACATTTCCTACATGCATGAAATCTGATTTTTTTTTCTAGTGAAAATTATTATAGTGTCATACTTCTATGCAAATCTCTTACTTTGACAAACCACTTCACTGGGATCTGGATACCACAGACCATCTTCCTGGCAGGTACTGACCATAATATTATGCTGAAGCTCTCCTGCATAGAATCCCTGTTCACATCCAAACCATAGTTGCTCCCCACTTGGCACTATTCTACTGAAGCTACTGGAAGTGTTGTATACCAATCCACCACTGAGAAGAGAGGGGGAAAAATTGCAAGCACCTGTGCAACATTAAAATTTAATCACCAACCTATCAAGATACACGCACCTAATCAGACCAGTGGAAATGCTTACTTATGACAAATGAAATGTTGACTTCTTCACTTTCAGCAACACAGTTCACAGCGCTGATACTGACTGTGATATTCTCATTGTATGGAATCTGGTTGAGATTCAAGCTGGGAACTGTAACACTAAATTGTGAATTATTTGATCCAACCGATATCTTTATATTGTATGAATCAATACTTCCAACAGGATCATTCCAATTGAGTGTTGCGCTTCCAAATTCACTACTATTATACATTTTGTCACTTATTAGCACACCAGTTGGAGTACTAGGAGCATCTATACATTATTATTTCTTAAATAGCAATTACTGAGTATTTAATAATATAATTATTATGAAACTTACATGCAAATCTGAAAGTTAGACGGCGTACATCATAATCTGTATTACCCCCACATTCTACTACTGCATTTTCAAGTGAGGCAGATGTGTGTGCCACTAGAATGGAATCCAAAATGCCATTCATCTTTGATACCAGTACAAAGTATAAATGCACACCATGAGTAGATACAGAATTTACTCTTCCCGGAGTATTATCTATTTCAAATAGACGTCTTACGGACTGAATTGTACGATCAGCAAACATGACCTCCCATATTAGAAAAGAATTTGAAGTAGTGCATGAGAAAGTAACATTTTCTCCAATGCATGCAAAATCGGTGCTTGCTTGCAGTCTCGTAAATCCTAGGTTACAATTACGTAATAAAAGCATGCAGTCATCATAAGAATTTACTCACCATGAATAGGTCTATTCTGAGATATACAAATTATTGCAACCAAAAATAGGGGGCAAATCACCTTCTTTAACATTGTAGGCATGCACTCAGTCTTACTTTGCCCAGTTTGAATATGTGTCAGCACAGAAAATGATATGGCCACACTGAAATAAATGACCTTGTGACGCATTTAAATTGAATTCTTGGAGAAAATGTATTAATGCATATGGATTATAAATTCAATTTGAAGGTGATATTGGGATTTATACATCTGACACAAACCCTCTATAGCATTATTATTGTTATTATTATTATACATAATTATAGTAATTAGTACTATAATGTGATCACATGGATAGACTGATCGAACTTGGGAAAATGTTTGTATACACAAAAGTGGGTTTTTAGCATGTGTGAAAACAAGGTAGGGATGTATAAATATTAAGTTAAAAATTACCATGAATATCACTGGTTTTAATTACATGAGTTACAACCACTCATTGACAAGCTCATGTTTAAGATGAATGCTGTTCTCCAAGATTGTTGCTTACATCCGTATCTCAATAGATATATGGCAAAATTACAATTTGAAAATTATGGTGTTGTATTCCAAACTTTTAACTACTGAAACAGATGCAAAAATAGAAACGTACCTAAAAATAGATACTCAGTCAATAGATTAGAAGAAAAGAGAAACTTGATTAAAAGAAGATCATCATGTCTATTAAGCTTTCTCTCCTATTTGTAAGTTACTGGATATATGCATGAAAACTAGTGAGGGCTCAAAACTATAATAGCGGAGTAACTTAATAGTAGTGAATCTCTTATCAGTGAGTCACTTGTTTATTCATATAGATACAGACACTCTGGTTCCTACTATCTGTCAATGTTGTCCAAGGGCAATATGTTGGTACTCTCACTCTTGAATCTTCGTTGGAAAATTACAGGAGATTTGCTTGTCCATCAGAGAGTGTCTCTTTTACCTGCAGCATTAATGGCCCATTGCTTGTATGGCAAATTCAGGAAGGCAATACCGAGCCACACAATGTTGGAATTTTCAAACAAATTGACATTATTGGACATACTTTGTCTCAGCTAAACCACCAAATTAATAGTTGCCATGGTGAGATCAACTCTTTTAGTGTACTGGAATATATAGATCCAAGGGAGAACACATCCATTTGTAACTCGACTATGACAATACGACCGACTTCATTGAATGTATCATCAGATTGTGATCCTCTTAAAATTACTTGCAAGGCGTTAGATCAAGAAGCAGAGAACAATACGAAAGATATGATTTATAAAATAGCCAGTGAGTTATCTAATAGCAACTATACATTTGAGGCAATATTTCACAATAAATAATTCTCATACCAACTATCAATTATAACTGTTCATAGTAATACGTAAGCCAGACTGTATCTAGCAATATTATTAACAATGAAATAATCTATAGCATTGATTTTTATTATGCAGGCAGGCCAACTGCTCCTCATAATTCAATGTGCATCTATGATAAGCATTCACAACTACTGAATGTTGTAGTCAATGTAACAGACCTTGTGGAAAATAACAATGAAACAGATATCAGTAACGTGAGTATAGCAGTATCTAATGGCACAGATCTTGAGCATCTACGTAGCTACTCCATAAGCCCCATTACCAAAATTAATGATACCTTCAGCTATCACACTCGTTCAATCGACCATACTGAAGTCAATGTACATATCACTACTGGTGATAAGTGTGGTCAAAAAAGCTTAATATCAGAAGAAATCAGCTGTACATTTATGAGGTTACAAGGTAATATATAAACAACTTACATAATATTACATGACATTATAGTATTACTCACATATAGAGCAAATGTGTTCAAATCGAAGTGAGTGTCATAATAATATTATCGTAGCGGTTGCTGTGCCATCAATATTGGGAGTTACAGTACTTGTACTAATTGTTGTTGGTATTGTACTAATATTATTATGGATTCGCCAAAGATTACATATGCAAGAAAACGAAATGCATAATATGCACGATCCGGAAGAAAATGAAGTGCATGATCCTATTGTGGAAGAAAATTAACTGAGGACTATTACCAAGACAGATCCTTGTCTGTCAGTATTTTGCATATAATATAATAATTTATTATTATTATTGTGAAAACAGTAACAATACTTGTACTGATAATTCTCAAAATAAAAACAAGGTTGCAGAGTTCATAACACAGTCATTTTGGGAGATATTTATTGCGCAACAACATGCTACGGACACACACTATCAACTCTATTCAACTTCATCAGAATAATCACATACTACTAGTATGACATTGTCTTTTTGAGTATATAACAAGGGTCATGTCAATCACTGATGGTGTGAGCCTTGATTCACTCAAAGCATGGATTAGATGGGTATCGAAATGTGTCACTGTCGAGGTCGAGAGTAGGTTTCAGACTCCATCTGCGATTGAGGTGCTGGTGTATTGATATGGGGGGGGGGGGGGGGGGGAAGGGTTGACCCTTCTATGTTCATAGTGAACTTGTAGCTACAGCAAAACTCTATCCATGTTGATAATTATTTTAGGCATTGTGCTATGTATCCTGGTGTCAGATAGTAGTTAGATTGGTGTAAACACTATATCTATTCCTGTGCTCTGTGTGAGGGCTATATTTATGTGCATAAGTTATGTGTGTACGTTGATGGGCTAACCAAAATTATGTACCGTATGGCGGGTAATTTTCGTGGAAAGTCCGAAAAGGCCCTCAAAATTAATTTTTATGGTTTTAAATTTCGTTACAGCAACCAGTCCAGGGGCGTGGCACTGCTGCACAAGTGATGATGTAATCGATACACACGCTCGTGATCTTCTTTGTTACTAAGCCATACCTACAAAGACTTGGACAAATAGCATGAGATAGAAGAATATTAGTGTCGAAGACGCTATTAGCTGGATGACAGTGGCTACTGTTGCTTGCTATACTGGAAAGTGTTGGCCGTGCTGCCACGATGTTTGTGGCCACGTCCATCATCATGAACTCGCATAATACCATATCACCGTAGGCATTAATTTTTATGAGTGGGAAAATTTCATCACTGCCAAGTCAACCACAAAAATGACGAAAATTAGCACCCCACAAAAATTACCCACCATACGGTATATCCCCATTGGCAATTTTCTTTGCTATGGTTATGAGGTAATTATCCAAAAATATAGGGCGTCCATATGCATGGAGCCTTTCTGAGACTTGAAAATTGGTAAGTATGTGGAGTATTTGATGCATGTATCCAGCGAATACATTAAAAGCTGAGTGCTTAGATGGTAAGCATTATGTGGCTACCTCCTTCGGTAGTGGGTAAAGGGTCATTATACATATGTAGGCCGCAAAGTGCTGCTGCCACTTAGCTGAAGTACATTATACATGACCGAGACTTCCAACTCTTACCAAGTCAGATCCTTGTCTATCAGTATTTTGCACATACAGTATTTATTCGAATAGAAGCCACATCCCGATTAGTAGCCACCCTCAAATAGTAGCCACACATAGAGCTCAGCGAAAGAAATTGTAGAACGAGAACGTGAATCGTGCTTACACCAGTGTACGTAAGGCGAAAGACCTCAGGTGACCAGATCGGCGCACTCCCTTGAAGGTGCTGGTAAAGAAGAAATACAACTTCGTGGAATTGCTCTGGGCTATGTTTATCACTCAAACTAAAGTTGACTTGATATAAATATTTTTGTGCCTCAGTTTAGATAGTAGCCGCACGTATGTGCGAACACAATTAAGTGGGCGTGGCCATAATCGCAAGTCATGCACGATCTTTTGTTTAAGGCAAAAACATGGCAGAAAATGTCCTTGGCTTGATTCTGCTGCTTATTTATCCATCATTTATCGAGTATCAGTGAATATTCGAAAATCAATCCTGAAAACGAGTCTATCGTGTCATTGTCATCAAGGGGTGTCGCTCCAAAATTAATAAAAGCCGCCCTCCATTAGTAGCTGCACACCAGCAAGGCTGAAATTAATAGTAGCCGCGGCTAGTATTCGAATAAATATGGCATAATAATTATTGTGAGATGTAAGAAACAGTCTATAATACTGACAATTCTCAAAATAAAAACAAGGTTGCAGAGTTCATAACATCGTCATTTTGGGAGATATTTATTACACAACAACATGCTACGGACACACACACTAACTCTTGATCAGAATGATCACATACTACTAGTATGAGTACATATGCTACAAAGGTCATGTCAATCACTGATCATGAGGGCATGAGCTTTTAAAGCACGATGGGGTGATGTAGCTTGTAGACTGTGCACACACTATATTGATGAACTTGTATTATGCACCACTAGAACTATGCAGCTACTGGGGATGTGGTCAAGTTTTTCATAATTAATATAAAAGATCTAAATTGGGTGCATAATCATGAGGCACATGCATAATAGCTAATAATATTATTCTTAAGGTCTTGCAACTATAGTCTGTATATACGCTTACATTGTTGATTGTTGTAAATGTAAGATCTGCTGTTTATTCTGGGAACTTATATCTTTGTATATAGATCAGATCTAGATTAGTAGCTGGTTACAATGTACTACCATAGTAATGATTATCATTATGATTGTAGTCATAATACAAAGCATAATATACATACACGCTAGGATTAAATGGCAAGCATAGTGTGGGTAATTCCTTCGATAGTAGGTAAAGGGTCAGTGTGCAGCATAAGTAAGCAGGCCGCAAAGTGCTGCCGCCACTTAGCTGAAGTACCCAATACATGACCGAGACTTCCAACTCACAATGCACACACACAACTAAGATGATATTCACAGCTGAACCCATACCAGTAGCCAGACACTAGGCAAGGAGTGGGTCATGTAGAACAAGATTGCTATGGCAAGATTTTGAGTAGGTGGGGCTGCCTGAGTGACCACTAAGCTGGTTATGAGGGAGGGGAATTCCTGAGGTTTCCACTCATGAATATTCATAAGGTAATTGGTAAAGGCTCGTCCACCCCCACTGTACATAAACCACAACCACTAATTAGCTTGCTGGGTTTGCTTGGAGATCTACTAATAGAGTTCTTTTGAAGCTGTGCATTGTCCTTTGGTGTACACAACTATATTATAGCCGTATCCTAGGAGATGATAGCACACTATTGAAAATACAATGTCATTCTAACTACTGCCTTGATGAAATTAATCTGTACACACCTATACTGAGTTACAGAGGCATTTGCTACACTATATCCCATTGCAGGTGCTGATCCAGAAAATTTCCATGGAAGGTGGCTACCCATAGTAAACCATACTGGTGCAAAAGGGGTGGCTGGTTAATAATGGTGGACATCTCCTATACTACATTGCATAAAAGAACTGGTGAAGGGGGGTGGCTAGCCACCCTATATACTGCCCCCCCCCAACAGCCCCTGCATTGATACACAATAATTAGGCTAACATCACTGTTCATGGTTAACATTAAATTTCATATGCAGGCTCATGGATAACCACCACTAAATGGATAATTGAAGATCACATGATCAGTGACATGATCAACCTAGCTGGTCAATAAGGACTAAATTCTCATTTGTAATATCACACTTAGTCTATTATTAATTTTAGGAAATATCGATAATCAGATAAATTTTTAGTGGATATCTCTTTTTGAGTCACATGTTATTAAATTTTTAGTTCGTCTTCTTATTTCATAACGAGATTGAAATAATCATCATAAGTACTTAGAGACCATGAACATGCATTCGTGCTTCTTAGGGAATAGTTATCCAGGCGTACACCTTCGTAATAGTTCCAGGTATACATGACATTCTCACTAATCAATGCTCACAATCGTTATGATTGCTTTGGTCACTTATTTAGCTCATGATTATTAGAACATTATCCATCAAAGGCTGTCAACAACTCAGTAATGGGAACTACCACCGCAACATTATCCCTGCTGCCACGTCACCCATACCATCAAGGCGCCATGCCACCCGCCCGCCCGCCGCCTGTCCTCCTCCCACTGCATGCGGTTTTGCCACGTAGCCGATTCCTTGAAGTAGGGACTCTCCCGGGTGTTTTCCCCGGGGAAGTTTAGCGCAAAGGTCGGTCCATGTGTCACGCTCGTGTTGCAACATAATTATGCATTAGTATTGCTTATGCATGCAAATGAAAACATTACTTTCCATTTATGGCAGCAGTATGTGATATGCAAGTATGGGAATTGAATTATGAGGAATGGGGGGAGATACATACATGTAGCTAATAGGCCGCAAGCACGATATCTTACTTATCAGGATCTGCCTTGTTTTGAGAGCTAACACTGCTACAAGGCTTTCCACCAATCACAGGCCTTGGCTTCACCACCAAGAATTAAGAAGCCAGATTCTACTCTAGACATGTTCTTACTATAGAAAAGACTGAGATATTTGCCGCCAGAGGCTTGGTACTTGGTAAAGGGCATGAATAAAATTATGCACCCAACATACTCCACAACTGAGATTTTTGAGAGTACATTTCTACACAAAAACACCCAATATAGGACTGTACTGTACTACACTTTACAGGTATGTATAAATTGACCTCCTAATGGTCTTATCAGTTCTGTAGCTTGTACCCAGCTACATCCCAATCCTTCGAGAAGCTTCGATGTCAGCAAGCTCCACTCACAAACAAGTTGCACGTGTTCAACTAGTGTACACGATAATGAGATAATCATGCATACCATTGACGTAAGAAGAAAAAATAGAATAAGCCAAGTTTCCCGTGTGTGTGTGATCGTGTAGGGTGAATGTGCTGAGAAAGCCGATGAATACTAATACTGCTTACCAAGAACCGAGCGAGGGTTGTGAAATACCGGCTCGACTTTCTCGCCCTATAAAGTCCCCCCTAGTTCTCAGTATGTGGTATCGCTTGGATACAAGGTAGTGCTGTAAAGTCTACATCAAGCAAGTGAAGAGTGACTTTGTCGATTTATCAACTTGTTCGACAAGAGGTCTTTCCATCTAAACCACGTCTATCACTCGTTAGTAGAAACACGTATACATCACTACCATTGCAGACTCAACGACATCCAATTAGACATGGCTGATGTAAGTATGCAATTTTAACAGTACTATGCTTGCTGCACTTGTTATTTAATTTCCTGTTGTGAATATTTTTGCTCATATTTTGTCTGTGCAAGTGTACACCATTTAGCATAACTAAGTGGCTGTTTATACTGAACTACTTTGGCCCACTTGGTTTCCTCACAGCAAACTCAAGTGCCTAGTGTACACTAGTAAGAGTGTGTTGCATGAAAATTGTTCCCTAAAGCAAATGAGCATCTCAAAATTTTGACAGTGTTTGCTTGAAAATATTCACGACTGCCTGTAAATCTATTTATTCACCAGAGCAAAGCATGCCTATTCTTTTCTCTTGCAACTTGTAGCAAGAAAGATAAATAGCACACACTTGCGTGGCTGCATGGCACTAATCTAAGCTAAACTTCCTGCATATGGAGTATGTAACATAGAAATCCATTATTGTGACCATGACCTTGCACTCTTGGGCCAATTGTACATACACAAGTTTCCTAAAAACTCAATTGATATGCTTAGATACTATCACACAGATTAATGGCTTATGCTTAGAACGGACTCAAACTTTTCATAGCTCGTAGCCAATCTTGTATACTTATATGTTTTTAAAAATCCGCCTTTAACGTATGTAGGGTCCACGCCCTCCGTGTGATTGTTGTGAGAGATATTGGTGGCTGTGGCTAACCATAGGCATCGTGGAGTTTGTGATTATTGTACTCGGTCTCTCTCTTGGGTTAGGCCTTGGACTTGGACTAAAGTAGCAATACAGCTAGTGTGTGACATAGTAACTCAAAGCGGAGTTTTTAGCCTATTTGCATTAAGTGTGACATAAACGATCATATCAATGTTCAATAACAATGGATAAAATTTAATTTGCATGGAAATTTATGGAAAATGATATACTATTATTGCGCTGGCAAAATTATTAATAACAGTATCACATAATCACTACAAATAAAATACTTTCCAACTGAGGTTACTATTGAATTACACATACACACCCATACACACATTGTAAATTATCATCAAAATTGATTGCAGCATCCGCCTGACTGGAGGTTTTGCTTTTGCCTTTGCCTGATCCTTCTGGCTATTCTGGGTGTGATTGGATTAGCTCTAGGACTCGGTCTTGGACTAGGACTGAACTAACATCTCACACTCATCCATGCTGAGTAAGATAATGATCAACATACATTTATCCTTATGCAACTGTGTTTTTTTTTACATCATTACAGGTTTTAATTAAACAAGGCCCGACACCCTCGATAATATAGTTTTTATAGCACAAGGATCCATCAATAGTATTAGGAAAAGTACAACATGTGAAGTATATTATATTATCAAAAGAATGCTGCTGTTAATGTGCAATAATTAATGTTCCAAAATCATTGTAATTTTATACTGCAACAGTACATATTATTATCAGTTATGAATTTCATTACTATGAAGCACCACAAAAACATAATGATCATAATCTTTGTTCCAGAAAATATGCGAATTTCACGTAGCGGATGCAGTGACGTAGAACTGTAGCAACGTAACCTAGGAGATTTTCCCACAGAAATGGCTACTGTGATTGGTCAATTACACCATGCATGTTTACGATAAATTTTAAAGTGCTCCCTCTGTACAGCGTGTAATTATAGAACGTCCATATATTCTACCACCAGCAAGTTTAGTAAAGCTAAGAATATACTGTGGACATACTAAGGTAAGCTTGCTAAAAATATAAACTGTATGCAAAATGTGCTACGTACAAAAGACAGTTGGCAACCCGTGTACTCAGTTGGCAATCCGTGTACTATTCGATGTACTAAAATTATATAGAAATCTGCAAAGACCATTACTGCAACCCAGAAAGACTTGTAAGGTTTAGACAACCCATCTAGCTGCTCAAAAAATAAAACTGACAACAAAAATGGCAAGTTACTGATATAATGTAAATATATGTACGCAATAATCAATTACTACTGTACTAGAGTATATACTGCTCCTCTCATAATGTGCCTACATTAATTGCAATCAATTAATGCAGGATCATCCCCCTGGATGGCGATTCTGGTTCATGGCAGCTTTACTGACTGGTGTGGTTGTAATAGGAATTTGGTGTTGCTGTTGCACTTAGAGAGGACTACCCAGAAACAATTAGCTAGCAGCTTAACTACCTGTATGCCAAATAAGATGACACTTGCACTCGTCCTAGTGTCATCTGGATAGCACCATAATATTGATAGCACTATACACAATAGTATTACAATGAATTCAAATGTCATTATGTAACCAATAGCAATGCCTGTTTGTGACATAATTATATAGCTGAATGGGGTGCAAACGACCAGTCACCAGAAGTGTTTACCATACATGGAAGGTAGATGAGCTATTACAACCCTCAGTATGGGTTATGGGGAATGGAAATACGATAACATCAGCATCAGTAATCGAATATCATACTAATGTAGCACTATACTGTACTCTATTTGAGGTATGTACACAAACAAGTTCTTTATCTAAGCTACTACAGCTCACCCCACTCTATGTGTTTCACACGTATGGTACAGTAAATATTATTAATGTAATGTTGACGAGAAAACAGCCCAGGTTTTCCCGGACAAGGACAGATTGCTGAGATATTTGCTGCCAGAGGCTTGGTACTTGGTAAAGAGCATGAATAAAATTATGCACCCAACATACTCCACAACTGAGATTTTTGAGAGTATTTTTTTTACAAAAACACCCAATATAGGACTGTACTGTGCTACACTTTACAGGTATGTATAAATTGACCTCCTAATGGTCTTATCAGTTCTGTAGCTTGTACCCAGCTACATCCCAATCCTTCGAGAAGCTTCGATGCCAGCAAGCTCTACTCACAAACAAATGGCACGTGTTCAACTAGTGTACATGATAATGAGATAATCAATCATGCATACCACTAGCTGACGTAAGGTTTAGTGAAGAGAAAAATAGAATAAGTTAAGTTTCCCGTGTGTGCATGTGCGAGGGAGTGCGTAGGGCGAATGTGCTGAGAAAGCCGATGAATACTGATAGTGTTTACTGAGAAGCGAGCCAGCGAGGGTGAGTTGTGAAATACCGGCTCGACTTTCTCGCCCTATAAAATCCCCCCTAGTTCTCGGTATGTGGTGCCGTCTAGGTAAGAGTTGAAAAGTAAAGCTGAAAAGTCTACATCAAATAAGCGAGGAGAGGTGTTCTTGTTTTATCGAATTGAGCAATTTTGAAAAAGTAAGTCTAAAGTTACACACAAGTTATGAGGAAGCAAAAAAATAATAATATTATACTCAGCCTTAATAACTATTAAGTAGTGCGCTTGGATCAAGGGAGCAACTTTTTCCATCAAAATCGTATCCGCTATAATGAAGGTGCACACAGCAAAAATGTATGCATCACTACAATTACAGATTCAAGGACTCACAAACGTTGAACAGCACCATGTCTAAGGTGAGTGTACATGAACACACAATCCATTTCAGTATTGAAACTATGCAAATATTATTAGTAAATACAGTTTTAGCCAAACTGAAGTGGTTGTTTGCACGAACACTTAGTCCTAGTAAGGCCTCCACTTAACAAAAGTGCTTAGAATTTTTACAGTTGTAAAGGCTGTATAGCCAAGTTTTTAGAAGTCTATAAACCACTACTATTGTATGCAAATATTTCAGTTACTATTGTATGTGCCACAATCATAAACCTCATTATCATAAAAATTAATCAGTGTGGTCAGTACACATTGCACATGGAATAATATCTACTTTTTGCATACACTATAATTTTTTGACACAGGGCTTGGTTAGCTAAAACTTGCTAGTGTATCTCTTATCATGCATGCACTAGATCACTGCAAATACATTTCTAATTGCAGGGCGTACGTCCGAAGGATGATTGTTGCAGGAGGTACTGGTGGATCTGGGTGATTTTAGCCATAGTTGCTGTTGTGGTTATTGTAGTAGTGGTGGTACCAAGTGTACTATGTGCTCAAAATAGGCTAGGCTCATGTCCTGCTCCTATGATGACTACCGAACCCCCTACTACTGCAACCCCATTTTGAACATCAATGCTCTATTGCATGTGCTCTATATTACGATTTTTTATGCTTTATTAATTTCTACCTATTCTTGCACATAAAGTTTTGCTCAATCGTTATCATTTGTACTAGAAACATAGTTATTTGCCCATATGAAAATTTGGAAATAATCAGGTTAAGGACACAATTATCATTGCATGATCATGATGTTCCAAAACATAGTTCCAATCCTCGTCCCAGAAATTTCAGTCCCGACTTCACATACACAGAGCGGATGTAGTATGTGACGTAGCAGTGTAACCTAGGAGATATTCCCACGGCTAATGTGATTGGTCGAATATATACCATACATATTTATGTTAAAAGTGCTTTGACAATCATAAAACGCCCATTCTGCCAGTTCTTTTCTAATTTTGTGATCGAACACAGCCAAACTCTAAGAACATTTGTGGCCTATTATTGTGAGCTCAATAAGGTAAGCCAACAGAAACACAAATTTTGCTCTAGATCTTCTCTCATTAAAACTAGCAATCCCGTGTTCTATTTGGTACACAAAATAATTATTGTAGAGATCTGCAAACAGCATTATCGCAACTCGGAAAGATCTGCCAAGTATCTCATTGTTGCCCTTATCACCCTAGACCACAAAATGGTAAGCTGCAAACGCAAATAAACATGTACATACATTTAAACTATGCCAGTGGAAGTCAGTCTCCTCCCAGTGCATGTACTATACGTGTAGTGATGACCATTCAATTGTATATTTTTTGTCAAAAATTTGGCTTGAGATGTCTAGCTCAGAAAATCATCATTTTGCACTTCCTAGAGCAATTTACATATAGGTGGTAGATACACACATACACAATATTCTTATTACTTTCAGGATCACGAGCCTGGATGGAGGTTTGTGTTTTGCCTTTGCCTGATTTGTTATGCCATCGTGATTGTAGCACTAGCACTAGGACTTGGATTTGGTTTAGGATTAAAAAAATAGCAGCTCAACCATGCCAACTGTCCTCTTAATTACATTGTAGAAAAACTAGTGATGTAGCAGCTATCATGCATTGTGTGAGATTCAAATTTTATAAGAAAACACTTTTATACCATGTGAAGTATTATAAATAATTATTAATGCTCTGAAATCAACTAAGATTCTACTGCTAGTATTAGCAGCTTATGGGGAGGGAGAGTCGACCTGCAGCATCACCTTTCTGTCATCGATGGCGCCACGATGCCAAATTCTCGAGGGAATTCAAGGGATTTTACCTAGAAATTACAGCACATGTCCACTTGTGTACACTAATTAAATTTGATTCATAATTCCGCTGAATGCATGCACCATGCATACAAAAATTAATAATTATGTATCAATGGTCACTAATAACGATTGCTTACCATAATATAATTATTAAGGAATATTATTATTAATACCCATATTACGGGAATTATACCCAGTATGTATTGTTAGTATGGAAATAGAAACGTGAAACCATCGGCATTACAAAATTCAAGATCTGCTTAGCTACATGGCACCATGTTATTCATGATTTCATGCACATTTCACAGATCCCGATCTTTGTTCCAGAAATTTCAATACTCAACTTCAGTAGACACGTAGTGACGTAGCACGTAACCTAGGAGATTTTCTGGCTATTGTGATTGGTCAATCCCACCATGCATGTTTACGGTAAAAGTGCTCCTTCAGCACAGCATATAATTATAGAATACCCAGGCCATTCCACCAACAGTAAGCTTATAATAAAAGCTAAGAATATACAGTGGACAAACTAAGGTAAGCTTACTAAGTGTATGCAAAATGTGCTGCATACTATAAATGCCAGCAAGCAGCCCAAAGATATTAATTTTAATTTAGAAATCAGCAAATACCATTATAGAAATCCATGCAGAAAGATCAGACCACACTGTAAGGCTTTGATAAACTAGCTGCTCAATATGCCAGACAAGAAAGCGGAATACGTAAGTACACATTGACAGTCATTGACAAGTGATAGCTAGTGCTCCTCCCATAATGTACCCAGGAGTACCCACATCCAACTACATCATGATTAATACTATCCTTGCAGGATCACCCCCCTGGATGGCGCACAGTTGTCCTGATTGGTGGGGCCATTACAGCTGTTGCCTACATTGGCTACAAGATTTTGACTAAAAAATAAGAGCAGCTAAACTATCGATCCGTACGCCAAAATAATAAGATGAAACTCTGCTTAAAGCTTAGTTACACAACTGCCTTCTTAGTTTTGTCTAAGTTTAATTACACTCCTTCTCAAAAGCAGCTATATTTATTAGATAACACATATTAATTTTTAACCATGTAAAGTATAATTAGCAATATGTTTAACCTCGTCCTGTTAAGTGCTGATAAGAAATTATTGCTGCTATCATATGTAGCAAGCAGCTTCATAGGGAAGAGAAATCACATGCTCATAGCAGCTATACTGTTTACCTGGTTGATTCATGAGAATTGTTTACATAACCCTTATGGAAGGTAGATGAGTATCATTATGCTCAGTATGGGTTATGGGAAATGGAATACGAGAATATCAGCATCAAAAATCGAATATCATACTAATGTAGCACTATACTGTACTCTACTTTGAGGTATGTACACGAACAAGTTCCTTATCTAAGACAGCCCATTCTTGATTATCGAGACCCACTACAGCTTACCCCACTCCATGTGTTTCACATGTAACATACGATACCATACGTATGATTGACGTAATGTTGACGAGAAAGTGGTACAGGTTTTTCCCGGACAAGCATAAATTGCTGAGAAAGCCGATGAATAAATTAAGTATTATCGGAAAGAAGGGAACGTCTTGAGAAATAGTCGCTCAACTCTTCCGCCCCCTATAAAACGGCCAGCTCTAACTAGGCTGTAGTTTAAGTAGATCGATACCTCATAGCCGTAGTCGGTGTAGCTGTCAAGAAGACCAAGAACGTGATAATTTCCTTCTCATCCTAATCCTATACCCAAGCGATCAAAAATGAATGTAAGTCCACATAATATTAATTATTATGCGTATGTGTATGTGTACGAGATATTTGTTACAAGCTTTTGGCTTGATACATAGCAATCCTGTAGCACATCATAATTGCCTGCATCTAATTTACAGCTTAATAATTGTTTTGTACTCTAGTAAGGATCTAGTTTTCATAATCAAATGGGTATTAGCTAGGTATACAATCCACTCATATCCTTGATACAGAGAGCTCAATATAAATTTTGCGGCCTAGTTTTATAAGGCTTCTAGCCTTCCGGATCCCCCCGCCCCCAAGTGCCTATACAGTTTGTCTTGCTAAGAGGGTGGTAGACAACCATAATAATTATTACCATAAGCATTGTGTGTAAAATTAATATTCATAGCTCTGATTTAATTCTCCCACTCTTCCACTACAAAGGAACTGGAATGCATACTATCTAACCCCAAATCTATAGTGGTTAATTAATTTTGTGTTTGCAAACAGGTTTTGGATTTTTCCAGAGCAATAGTCTAGTGCAAAAGTAAGCTTGCTTTAGGTCATAGAAAAGAAGCAATTAGAATGAGATTTTAGCTAAAACAAGATATTTTTGCAAGGAGATCATGAATATAAATTTACAACAACTAACAGTATGCCTTTATTTTGAATACAGGACCTCAGCTGGAGATTCTGGTGCTGGATAATACTAATCGTTATCGTTGTAGCGCTAGGGACAGGGATTGGAGTGGGCTGGGCTATAAGGCGCTATACATTCACTTGTGATCAATGTACGTGCCCGACTACCCTTTCAGATCTAGGCATGATGATGAACTAAACGTTGTAGCAGGACAGTCAGGGGCAACTGTAGTTTAATCCTTCAAGTTTTAGAATTATCGTGTCTCTGAAGTGTAAAAATCTACATGATATTTGTACTATATTTGTATGTATGCATAGTAAAATAATAATTCTAAAAAATGGCACAAACAGAATAGTTACTATAATAATATATGAGAAATCACATAACATTAAGACATTTGAGAGGCCATGTCCATGGCCTCTGCCTTTCTCGTATACATTGAATAAAGTGGGACAAAATAACAAACACCACAATGTTACAGTAGCACTATAAAGGCTGTTTTATGACAGTAGTGCATTTGTAATGTTTGGATAAGATAAACTTTACAAATATGGTGTAGTGTGTAGATGTTAATTTATAACACACATAGAATGTAACCAGTCACGGGTGATGGACCATGGACCCCCTGACCCCATTCCCCCACCTCCTGGGGTGTGATTTACCTGGCTACATATGACACAGGTTTCACACACGTGCAACATACTATGCTTTGCTCAAGCAAGTAAAGTTACTTAAATACACTAACATTGTTTTGTTGAAATACATACCATTACTTGAATCAACGTGTGCCTTACTATCCCTACGTACTCTCCTGGCTTCTATAATAGTATACTGCCATCCCTACTTCACCTTATTTGTATATAGAATACAAAATTCTTTTAAGATGATCATATATTTTTTGCAGGTACTAATGTTTGATATCTTTGCAGATTGGCCCAAAAATGCAAAATTAATTTTTTGTACCCGCTAGCATTAGTTATATGCACTATAGAACATTAGAATGTGTCGACTCTGTACCATAATATTGCATACAAATTGTAAAATTTATACTTGCAAATTGTGTTTTAAGCCAAATCACAGAAAAATGTACCTGAAAATAATTGTCACCCTAAGGTATAGAAGCAGGTAAATAGGGCAAATATGCATGTATTATGCTATAGCTACACAATGCATATATCACCAAATTCTTTCACTGAACAGTTTCAGTGTGTTTAGGGAATTCATTTAATATAGATCTCAATCAATTCTATAGGAGTGTCTTCGACAAAAATTAATGCTGGACTGCGTGAACAGAGTCTAACTTTCAGATACAATGCATTGGTTAGCTGAGGCAGTTGTTTACTGAACTATGGTGGATTGTTGAATGTGCAGCATCTACTAGTATGACCACATACCACGTTGACCATCCCAGGAATGTGCCCTGTTTTCAAAACGAAATTGTATATAATAAAGGAGAAATCACACTGTATTACTGATAATCATACATACCAGATTCAATTTGTATTATTTTTTATGGACTATCAGTGCTAGGGAAAGCAATCACATTGTGAGCCCCAATAAAGTTCAATAATCAGGCTGGTCGATCTTGAGACTAATTTTGTGGCTATTGCTAGCTAGCTGTGAATCCAATAACTATTGGCACACCAGTCTCACAGAAGTAGTCATTACTGGTGTAAGATGGTATACTAGCATTACGCTGCCCAGTAACATGGTGATCAGCTGGACGTTTGTACTTGTGTCACTCAATAAGCAAAGTACCACTTGTAGTGTATCATACATGCCTCTTCCATGTAAATTTAGTGGTACCGTAAAGCTGTATATCTCTAGATTGCTCTCTGTGAGGAAAAATCGATCAAAGCTGGCCTTGTATTACTCAGATGTACTCTCCAACCCAGGAATGTGCCCTGTTTTCAAAATGAAATTGTATAATATTATAAATAAAGGAGAAATCACACTGTACTACTGATAATCATGCATACCAGATTCTATGGACTATCAGTGCTGGGTGAAAGCAATCATACTGTGAGCATAAAGTTTAATAATCAGGCTGGTCGATCTTGAGACTGATTTTGTGGCTATTGCTAGCTAGCTGTGAACTCAATAACTATTATACTCTTGTGGTGATGAATAGTTGCAATACAGAGTGGAGAATGGTTGTGGTTAGAAGTTCACTCCTCTTCCTAGCTGTGATAAGCTCAGCTATTTGCAAAGAGCTATACAGTAGCTACAACACTAGCTCTATAGAGTTGAGTGGAGCTGGGTTCTGTCCGTCCACTGAGAAGCTGAGGAAAAAGATCAAAGAAGACGTTAATTTGTTTCTTAATAGCAGTGTAGTACCCATACTCACGAGACTATGCAACTGTGGTGGTCCTGGATGGAGAAGAGCTGCCTATCTCAATATGTCTGATCCAACACAGACTTGCCCACCAGCTTGGGAGCTCATTACTACTCCAAGAAGATCCTGTGCTAGACCATCTAATGCTGGCAATCGGAGCTGTTATTCAGCTATGTTCTCTACTCAAGGCATTCAGTACTCTCAGGTCTGTGGAAGAATCATTGGCTATCAGGTTGGACAACCACAAGCATTCCTTAATAGTGGAGGGAATAGTATTGATGAACGATATGTTGACGGAGTGAGTCTGACTTATGGAAGTCCACGACAGCACATTTGGACATTTGCAAATGCTTTGGAAGAGATTCAAGATCACCCACCGTCTCAATGTCCATGCACAAATAGCAGTGAGCAAACTACTATCAATATACCTTCTTTTATTTCTGATGATTACTTTTGTGAGACTGGTGTACCTCCGGGTCAGCCTTTTAGATATAATAGTAGGTTCTATGCTGATGATCCCCTGTGGGATGGTCAAGGTTGCGGTCCAACTAGCTCATGCTGCACATTCAACAATCCACCATGGTTTTGTAAACCACTACCTCAGTCAACTAATGCTGATCTGGAAGTCAGACTGTGCTCATATGCTGATGCATCCATTGAAAATACTCCAGTAGAGTTGGTTGACATTTATGTCAAGTGAAGTCTCTGGACTCACTGAAACTTCCAGACAATACAAAATAGCACCATCTAATATATAGTTCATGTATAATCATAGCAACGGAGGGCTAGAATAATGTGTATCTCATTCAGCAAGATTTTAAATCAAGTGTGCTATTAAGTTTATTAATAAGATGGATCACAAATATTATTATAGCCAGAAATTTTTGCCAGGAGAAAATATTATGCCAATTTCGCCACCAGCTCTCATGTATTAATAATTACTAGCAGCCATTACCACAGATATGTACAGAAGTGATATAATATCACGGGATAGTAGATGGCTGTATACGTGATCTGTGGCTTTAGAGAGATGTCACACTATCAGGTTGCTACTATGCTGTTACTGTTAGCCACTATAATTATGTCCTCAGTAGCAGTTTACTTTTTTTTGCGGTTATTAGGTAATTATGAGTAATTATGATGAAACCTATGATGTAATCTATGAGATAATTATGAGAGAATTCAGGGCCACAATGGAGACTTTCTGAGACTTGAAATTTAGTGAATATGTAAAGTGTCTTATATGTGTATCCAGCGAATATCTTACAAATAGCGTGTTGCCTTCTCTGACGAGTAGCTCTGCACTATATATAGCACGCACCATGAGCAGCAGCGTGCCAATGGACCGACCTACATGTAAAGTTTGGAAGCTGTCACGAATGCGCTGTTAAGTTCTTCTCTGTGATTTAAGCTTTGATACGCAATGTATGCCGTCAATCCACTATATTGACGACCTTTACCACACACACCACTTCCACTGTGCAGCTACTGAGGATATGGTCAAGAATTAATGAGAAATCACAGTTTATTAAGATATTTGAGAGGCCAGGCTAGACTCGTCCACTTTTCTTATGTGCATTGAATAAAAAAAGAGACTAACATAATAATATTATTATGTCTGAGGCCAGTACCACTAATTTAAAACTTGACAACCGTGAGTAACATAAGTACACACGCCTAGTTGACGACCATTACCACACACCATTACCACAATAATAATGGTACTATATATACAGTTCTGGAATTACCACTGTAGATATGGCATAATAATTTTATACTAAAAGTATCCATGATTCTCCAAGACTTATATTGGATAGCAGCACGGTGAATATGATAAATTAATTAATACTTTAATCAATGGCACTCACAATTAAGCATGATCCAAAGGGAGAAACAACTTTCAAGTGAAGATTTCCAAAATTATCAACAAATTTTCTTAGATTTTCTTCTGGAGTATATATTTCAAATCGAGTTGCCACGTTCCTGCTGTCTCACTGATCCTGTCAATCAGGGGGAGGTAGAAAAAAAATAGGCAAAGATCATTGGATGTCATAACAACTGACAACCCTTACCCATGGGTACCACATCAAAGAAAAAATCAATACCACTACTTAGATCATAGCTGTACAATTTGATTGGCTAATGACTGGTGTCATGTGCCATAGTCACCTACAAGATTTCATAGTCACCTACAAGTTTTGCTCTCTGGCTCTAGCAATGCAAAACTATTAATATTATTATGATCTTGTTAGATACTGTTTAGTCGGTTTCTATGTGATTTAGAAGACCTCAGGGCTCTCATAGAACCCTCACTTCACTCAGGATTCTAGAATCCTTCAGTCTTCTAAATCATATAAAAATCTCCTAAATAGTATCTAACTAATATGTAGACCCTTGCAATGAAGCTAAGTACTTAGTCTATAAAAGCAGCAAGCACATTATACCACATGCATAACTACCTATAATAATAGTAAGTTATTGTTATGATATTGGGCAGAAAAATGAAAACCAATCAGATATGTCAAGTAGTAATACCACTATTAGCGAGTAAACAATGATCATGTAACTACACCATCATAGACATCTGCTACATAATTATTTGCTTAAAGGATACAGTTTCTATTGCAATAGCCCCTAATAAGTGATTCTCTTGATACTGAACTATGCAATAAATTTTACTGCAACTAGAGTTTATTCTGAATTTCAAGATTCAGAAGATCATTTTTTATCGTGCAGCATGAAACCATAAAAGGAATGTTCCAAAGGGTACAATATAAATTATAAGCTACAGTACTAGCTCCACTGATCAAAAATAACTGATAATTATAGGATGCTGTTTAGCTAGTAGACTGCTAGATAAATTACAAGATTCAAAGGCAAAGCTACAAGTACGTAGATAGCTATCTAGCATACATTATTACGATACCCTGGAGAGTTATGCAGTTATGTGGTTTCTCTTCGTATATATAGCCATAGTTAGCTTAGTAAATTCTCAAGAGCTATACAATTTTAGCTCCATAGAAAAAAGTGGAGCAGGAGTGTGTTCATCAACTGAGAAGCTGAGAGAAAAAATCCACAAAGATGTTGAGTTGTTTGTAACAAGCGGTACAGTGCAACTAACCAGACCATGTGGCTGTGGTGGCCCTGGATGGAGAAGAGCTGCCTATCTCAATATGTCTGACCCAACACAGACTTGCCCACCAGCTTGGGAGCTCATTAATACTCCAAGAAGATCATGTGCTAGACCCTCTAGTGCTGGCGATCGGAGCTGTTACTCGGCTATGTCCCATCCCAACTCAAGGCATTCAGTATTTGCAGGTCTGTGGAAGAATCATTGGATATCAGGTTGGACACCCACAAGCATTTCATCTAGAAAATTCTAATGAGCCACAAGTGATTGATTCTTCCTATGTTGATGGAGTGAGTCTAACTTATGGAAGTCTGCAACAGCATATTTGGACATTTGCAAATGCAATAGATGAGGCAAATGCCGGTAACGACAGAAGCAGATGTTCCTGTACTGACTCGTCACGGCCTAATACTCCACCATCATTTGTTGGCAATGACTACTTCTGTGAGACTGGTGTGCCACCAGGTCAAGGTTGGAGCCACAATGTCCTACTATGCTGATGATCCCCCGTGGGATGGTCAAGGTTGTGGTCCAACTAGCACATGCTGCACATTCAACAATCCACCATGGTTTTGTAAACAACTACCTCAGTCAACTAATGTTGATTTGGAAGTCAGACTGTGCTCACTTCAGGATGCATCTCTTGAAAATACTCCAATAGAACTGGTTGAGATTTATGTCAAGTGAAGTCTCTATAGACTCACTCAAACTATCCAGACGATACAAAACAGTAATTTATAAAAATACTAGCATGCACGATATTGTAGATTAATATTTCATCACAGCAACCGAGGGAGTAATGATGTGTATACGGTAAAATTTTCAGTTAAATGTGTTATATCAGGTCTGTGGAAGAATCAGAAGTTAGTGAACCAGGAGAATTCATTTTTAATTAGTGAAAGAGATATTATTCATAATGATCGATAATAATAATAATTGATGAAGTGAGTCTGACCTATGGAAGTCCATGACAACATCTGGACATTGCTGGTGCATTAGATAAGTATCCATGATAATTTAGTCTAAAGTATACTTACATATTATTATGTATAATCAAAATATTTGGTATAACTCATAGTGCGGGCGTGCTATTACATGTTTTGCATTAACATACATCTGACCATAATTAATGTACAGTACTCCATTAGATCATCATAATAATATTATAGCCAAGTATTGGCAGGAATTAAGTTTATCCCAAATCGCCTTTGCAGGAATATTAGTAAAATTAATGATCATGAAGGCCGTCCACCTAATATCCAAATTCAATATTCCAGCCAATCAATAGAATCCTGCGAATATACCCTCCCCTCCCCCCTCCCCCCAACCTGCTAGCAGTGTTCAACCTCCACTGAGGGCCTCCAGTATATAAAATATCTACACCCACTCCATACACACAAACCAGATTCTAAGTGAAATCCAAATGTTTTTTGTTTATGCGTTTCTTAAACTATCAGTGTTAAGGAACAATCACACAGTGACAACACAGTACAGAGACGATACATTTGGCTATAGCAACAATCAGGCTGGAAAATCTTGAGATTGCACTAGCTACAAATCCAAAAGCTATACACCTGTAGTTACTGTAAAAAATAGTTGCAATAGAGACTGGAGAATGGTTGTGGTTAGGAGTACATTCATCTTCCTAGCCATGATAAGCTCAGGTGTTTGCCAATTAGAGCTATACAGCAGCTACAACACTAGCTCTACAGAGTTGAGTGGAGCTGGGTTCTGTCCGTCTACTGAGAAGCTGAGGGAAAAGATCAGAGAAGATGTTACTGTGTTTTTCAACAGCAGTGTAGTGCCCATGCTCACTAGACCATGCAGCTGTGGTGGTCCTGGATGGAGAAGAGCTGCTTATCTCAACGTGTCTGACCCAACACAGACTTGCCCACCAGCTTGGGAGCTCATTACTACTCCAAGAAGATCATGTTCTAGACCTTCTAATGCTGGTCGGCGGACCTGTTATTCAGCTATGTTCTCTACTCAAGGCATTCAGTACTCTCAGGTCTGTGGAAGAATCATTGGATATCAAGTTGGTGAACCAGGAGCATTTATTCTTGAAAACGCTGATGAAGAACAAACAATTGATGGTCCATATGTTGATGGTATAAGTTTGACTCATGGAAGTCCACGACAGCATATTTGGACATTTGCAAATGCAGTAGATGAGTATCCATTGCTATAAGCATAAATGCCCATGCACTAATGTTACTGAGCAGCGTAATATCAGCATACCTTCTTTTGTTGGCAATGACTACTTCTGTGAGACTGGTGTGCCACCAGGTCATCAATTTAAACTTGGAGTCTTTTATGCCGATGATCCCCTGTGGGATGGTCAAGGTTGTGGTCCAACTAGCACATGCTGCACATTCAACAATCCACCATGGTTTTGTAAACAACTAGCTACCTCAGCCAACTAATACTGATCTGGAAGTCAGACTCTGCTCAGCTGCTTCCACTAATTTTGAAAATACTCCGATAGAGCTGGTTGAGATTTATGTTAAGTGAAAACTCTAGACTCACTGAAACTGTCTATGCATGCTAAACGTTAGAAACAGT
This sequence comes from Cliona cf. orientalis, assembly GCA_963930775.1. Classification (NCBI taxonomy): domain Eukaryota; kingdom Metazoa; phylum Porifera; class Demospongiae; order Clionaida; family Clionaidae; genus Cliona; species Cliona cf. orientalis. The sequence continues at coordinate 2,656,083 of OZ005690.1, forward strand.
CTTTCGTCATAATTTTCATCATAATTTTCGTCATCATTACCTCATCGGTCAGCTGAATTCTTTTTTTGTTGTTGATTGGGACTCGGGATGTAATAATGGGCATGTGGCATTTACTTGATAACCCTTACCAGTTCGAACATGCACAGTCATAGTGAAAATTGCATATCATTATTCTTGATGGCACTACTAGTAGGGGTGTGGCTTTTACAAAGGATGATTTGTAGCATTAGTGACCCTCATCAAGTGTTTAGAAGCAAAGATCAATCAGTCGCTCTTTGGCATCTTGACACCATAGGCCACTTGTGAAGATGCCTAACCATATTATCTCAAATGTGGCAATTTTGTGCTCACAGCAATGATGGCTGTCACACCACAGGTACATATTTAACAAAAATGACAATGATATCATGGGATAAAGGATGGCTATATACGTGATCTGCGACCTTAGAATGATATCATAGCTACTAATCAGCTACTATGCTGCTAACAAGTTTAACAATATCAAAACTGTCACCCAACTATCAGCATTGGGAAAGTAGTCCCACTTTGACCATGCATGAAGTACTAAGAATTCAAAATGCATTTTGGGTGCAGCAGCGATTAGGATAGTCTTGAGATTTGAATTGCAATACAGTGAGTAAAAGAATGGTTGTGATTAAGAGCTCACTCCTCTTCCTAGTCATGATAAGCTCAGCAATTTGCCAAGAGCTATACAGCAGCTACAACACTAGCTCTATAGAGTTGAGTGGAGCTGGGTTCTGCCCGTCTACTGAGAAGCTGAGAAAAATGATCAAAGAAGATATTGATACGTTTCTCAATAGCAGAGTAGTGCCCATGCTCATCAGACCATGCGGCTGTGGTGGTCCTGGATGGAGAAGAGCTGCTTATCTCAATATGTCTGATCCAACACAGACTTGTCCACCAGCTTGGGAGCTCATTACTTCTCCAAGAAGATCATGTGCTAGACCTTCTAATGCTGGTCGGCGGACATGTTATTCAGCTATGTTCCCTACTCAAGGCATTCAGTACTCTCAGGTTTGTGGAAGAATCATTGGATATCAGGTTGGACAACCAGCAGCATTTATTCTTGAAAACATTAATGAAGTGGAAATGATTGATGGTCCATATGTTGATGGAGTAAGTCTGACTTATGGAAGTCTGCGACAACACATTTGGACATTTGCAAATGCATTGGATGAGTACCCACATGCCTTTCGGCATAAATGCCCATGCACCAATGCCAACGAGCAAAGTGCTATCAGTGTGCCTTCTTTTGTTGGCAGTGACTACTTCTGTGAGACTGGCGTGCCACCAGGTCAGCAATATAGTGGTATTGCCTTCTATGCCGATGATCCCCTGTGGGATGGTCAAGGTTGTGGTCCAACTAGCACATGCTGCACATTCAACAATCCACCATGGTTTTGTAAGCAACTACCTCAGTCAACTGACGCTGACCTGGAGGTCAGACTCTGCTCAGCTGGTGCAGCATCTCTTGAAAACACTCCAATAGAACTAGTTGAACTTTATGTCACGTAAAGATTTTTATAGATACCGAAACGAGACATTCCAAGATTTAATGATAGGCTCTGTTTATAGATTATTATGCAGAAATAGAACTGATTTACAACATGCCTCATATTTTTATCAAATGTCATGTTATCTACTCTAACAACTATCAATTTGACACTAACAACCTAAAAAAAGCCCGATCTATCATAAAAGCCAGGAGAATAGAGATAGTGTATATCTAATGGTATTTTAACAAAATATAGAGGATGTAAGATATATTTCTACCTGAGTTCTTCTTAAATCACATTAGAGCGGCGCCGTACATGTCCACTCTAATGTGTCTTTATATTTCCTTTGATGTGGCTATCAATAATATTATTATGATCTTTCAACTCTTATTACACCGGCTTGAACAAGCTGGGGAGAACCCTATAATACACTTGCCTTATTTTTGTAGCAAAGCATACGATGTTGTTTTAGCCTTGGATATGAACCCTTGACCATCTCCCCAGTAGCTACACAGTGTAATGGTGTAAAAGGTCGTCAATAGAATGCGTACACATCGATCGATGCTGGCCCCAGAAATCGTGGAGATGGCGTCTAAGATCGACTCTCAACCTTGATAGCGACAAGTTTCGATGCTTCAATCACAGAGACGAACTCGACAACACAGTATTCCTTCCGAACTTCAGGTTGGTCACGCTCAGCTGCAGTCGCGCGCGGGCCAGCCCCTTGTGGCAGTGATGCGTGCTATATATAGCGCAAGGCTAGCTTTATTTATCCATGGCATTACGTAAGCCAAGAAAACACGTGAAGTTCAACCAACAGTACTTCTCAGAGAAAGTAGCGCTCAGGTTGTAATCTATTCGCTGGATACACGCGTAAGATACTCTACATATTTACTGATTTTCAAGTCTCAGAAAGGCTCCAGCGAGGCCCTGAATTTTCTCATAATTACCTCATAGATTACACCATAGGTTTCATCATAATTACACTATAATTACCTCATAACCACAGAAAAGTAAATTGCTACTGGGGAGATAATAATAGGCATGTGGCATATATAAAACAGCATAGAAATTAACTTGACAACCCTTACCAGTTCGAACATGCACAGTGAAAATTACACCCGATGGCATTACTAGTAGGGGTGTGGCTTTTAAAAAGGATGATTTGTAGCATTAGTGACCCTCATCAAGTGTTTAGTAGCAAAGATCGATCAGTCGCTCTTTGACATCTTGACACCATAGGCCACTTATGAAGATGCCTATTTGTATCTTAAAATGTGGTAATTAATTTTGTGTTCACAAGTAACAATGATGACAATCATAGAATCAATTATTTTACTCCTTATATACTGTGTAATCATTGACAAGAAATTGGTATAGTTAATCATTGAGTGGTATGGTATTGCATGATTTGAACATACATCTTACCTAGAGAAACCTAGTACCTTAGGTACAATACAGGAGTGACATATCATGGGATAAAGGATGGCTGTATACGTGATCTGCGGCCTTAGAATGATATCAGACTTATCAGCTACTATACTGCTAATAAATTAGTGCACTTTTCTATATCACCAGCATTAGAAGGTCTATAGAACAAAGTCCCATGTTTTCAAAGTTTACATCAAAATAATCACTACTGAATACCAACTATCAGCATTGGGAAAGTAGTCACACTCTGATCATAAAGTACTAAGAATTCAACTTGAAATACATTTTGGGTGCAGCAGCAATCCGGCTGTAGATCTTGAGATGTGAGCTACGAACTCAATAGCTATACTCCTGAAGTACTATTATTGATTGCAATATAGAGTGAAGAATGGTTGTGGTTAAAAGTTCACTCCTCTTTCTAGTCATGATAAGCTCAGGTGTTTGCCAATTAGAGCTATACAGTATCTACAACACTAGCTCTACAAAGTTGAGTGGAGCTGGGTTCTGTCCATCTACTGAGAAGTTGAGGGAGAAGATCAGAGAAGATGTTGCTGCGTTTCTCAACAGCAGTGTAGTGCCTATGCTCACCAAACCATGCAGCTGTGGTGGTCCTGGATGGAGAAGAGCTGCTTATCTCAATATGTCTGATCCAACACAGGCTTGCCCACCAGCTTGGGAGCTCATTACTACTCCAAGAAGATCCTGTGCTAGACCATCTAATGCTGATCACCGGACCTGCTTTTCAGCTATGTTCCCTACTCAAAGCATTCAGTACTCTCAGGTCTGTGGAAGAATCATTGGATATCAAGTTGGTGAACCAGGAGCATTTATTCTTGAAAATGCTAATGAAGAGCAAACGATTGATGGTCCATATGTTGACGGAGTGAGTTTGACTCATGGAAGTCCGCGACAGCATATTTGGACATTTGCAAATGCATTAGATGAGTATCAATGGCTCTATAACCACAAATGTCCATGCACCCATATCACTGAGCAGCGTCCAATTATAAGTATACCTTCCTTTATTGGTAATGACTACTTCTGTGAGACTGGTGTGCCACCAGGTCAGCGCTATACTATGTATACTAATGCTTTCTTCTATGCTGATGATCCCCTGTGGGATGGTCAAGGTTGTGGTCCAACTAGCACATGCTGCACATTCAACAATCCACCATGGTTTTGCAAACAACTACCTCAGTCAACTAATGCTGATCTGGAAGTCAGACTGTGCTCAGCTGGTGCAGCATCTATTGAAAACACTCCAATAGAACTCATTGAAATTTATGTTAAGTAAATGCTTAAACGATACTTCCCAAGACTTAGTGATAGGCTTGTACTGTTACAAATATCTCTGTTTTTAGGTTAGTGCATAGGAACAGAACTGATTGAAAATACACACACCATATGCCTTATAAATTCTGATACCGTATAGCGGGAATTTTTCGCATGGTGCTAATTTTCGTATATTTCGTATGCTCCATCCTTTATATGAAAATAAAATTTGAACATGTTTTTTTTTTTCCCTTTCGTGTGTGACCTTTGACCTATACATGCCACACGCGGTTGCTAGCAGCAGGTGCTAAATGCAAGCTCTTTGCCTAGGCGTCAAAATGGAGTGACCTTTCTGATCCCAGTGGACTGCTATCAACATCAATTAGCCCTGCTACAATCAAGGAAGCCCAGTGATGCTAGTGTTACTGCATACTGCATATACTACCAGCTGTGCATGCGCACAATTTCCCGCAGCAAGCATACGAAATTAAAACATACGAAAATTTATTCTAAGGGTGCTTTGGTCAATCATACGAAAATTAGCACCAACGAAAATTTCCCGCTATACGGTAATTGATTAATTTGGTATAATCTCAGAATTAGCGAATTGGTACACTAACAACTATAGAGACAGTAAGGCATCCCTACACCTTCTCAAAATTATGGTCTTCAATGACGATCAGCATACTAGGCTTCCTTTGTTGGTAGTGACTATATACGTCTGTGAGACTGGTGTGCCACCAGGTCAGCATCTTAGCACATAATAGGGTTGTCTATGCTGATGACCCAGTGGGATGGTCAAGGTTGGTGTCCAACCCAGGTGGAAAGGATCATGAGTATGCACGAATATTCCGCCAAGAATACACTGTTATTGATTGTGAATTAGGCCAGATCAATTAAATAAATTGTTGCACGGATTCGCTCGCTCCAATTTTTGGGCAAATAGAAGAAAAAATTTAATTAAGTTGGGTGGAGCTTATGTACAGTAGAGTGGTTTTTGTATTCTATCTTGATTCCCTGGTCCTAGGTAGTCACATTAGTCTGTCTTAATTAGATTGTGGTCTATAACCACACCCCACTTGATTACTTTTTTTCTTTGGTCGATCGGTCCAATTTTTACCTCACAATATCCGAGCAACAACAAATTAAATTGGTCTGGCTTTACCGTGCAATACCATGACATTGTGGTAATGCTCCAAACCGTTTCTTTCCAGTTTGATGGAAAACCAAAAGATCATGGAATCACTTCAACTTTATGCACGTTCAAACCTTCAGCTCCTACAGGCTGCAATGTCCTGGATGAAGATTCGCTACGTACTCACAATGACGACACAATCAATCATGACCCGTGCATGGGGCAATGATAGTTCATCTACTATTAGCATACCTAGACATGTAATAATATTACTATGGAATCAAGAAACTGGTATAACTTAAGAACTTGGTTTGATACTGCATGATTTAAACACACAACTGACCTAGTACCACAGATAGTACATACAAAAGTGACATGTCATGGGATAGAGGATGGCTATATACGTGATCTGCGGCCTTAGAATGATGTCAGACTTATCAGCTACTATGATGTTAACAGGTTTGTGCTCTTTTCTACATCACTTTAGCCAACCAGATCCATCACAGGAAGCCTCACACACTCACTCCATACACACAGAGCTAATTACAAACAGAGAGATATTTGCCGCCAGAACTGGAGCAACCCCAAGGCCATGAATATGCTTTAAAATTACTCCATGGTTGGGTCTTACAAGAGTAGAGCATTCTAAATTGCAATACTGAGTGTACTGTGCTTTGCTTGAGAAAGGCAACCAAGTACACAATAATATTTACAGGGCTTCTTAAGCTTATCCCAGCTTCGAGAAATTTGTATTCTACTGCCATTTTCTAGACTCTGACATGTGCTGAATTCAAGCAAAAATGGTGAGGTCACTATATGATACAAACAGTGTGCACTCAGCTCTACGGGAGGAGTTAAAAATACTGCTAGTCTATACAGTGACTTATGCCTCCTTTAGTATCCTATAAGTTACAAAATGTAAGTAGCCTTTGGAAACAACTCTCAGCACATGTGTGCACGTGTATCTAAGGCACTGGACTTTGCCAGGATTGAGGTAAGCCTTATCTATACAAGAAGTACATTAAGCAAAGAAAAATATAATAGAGGTATGTTTGTGTCCAAAAGAACTCAGCAGGGTTGTGGCCATGGCAGAGGGTAAAATGGAGGGCGGCCACCCTCCTTTCTGACCTCAGTTTTGTTTGATGTGGTTTTTAGAATCAAAATTATAATGCTTTGATCTTTTAACCACCATCCCCTATTATGAGCTGGCTACAACACTGAAAAGGAGAAATTTTGCTGATTTTGCCGTCAGCTTTCATTGGTAACATTAATTTGTGGCCTGTGCTAAGGAAACTTCACTAAAGTGGCAAACAATTCTATAAAGGTAGCTGGGCTTGGTAAATTTGCATCTTTTAAATTTAATGATATTATTATAGTACTGCAATGTTTGTTACTTCATGTGGATTGTACCCACTATAGCTCACTGATATTATTTTGAGGGTGGTGATATTGCTTAGGCCACTCCAATGAGATTCATTGTTTCTCATCACCCGCCCGCCTGCTTTTTTTGAGCCGCACTTCTAAACTCATTATTCATTATTTTGGTGCCAGTTCGTTCTACTATTGATTTCGAGCACTATCACCCACAGTTACTAGACGACCATTACCTACAATGTTATTCTCGAGCATGCGCAGTAGCAACTTTCCATATTTGGGTTCTTAATGTGCATGCTCGAGAATAAAAGTGTAGGTAGTGGTCGTCAGATTACTGTCCAAATCTGATAATGAATAATGATAATGACCGCCCGCCCGCATCCTCCAGGAGATACTGAAGTGATGAGAAACAAGGAATTTCATTGGAGTGGCCTTACATTAAAATTTTATTATGGTACATACACTATACTGTATTTTGTAATTATTACCCAAATATCACCATCATTGGTATGTTGTTTTCAACATTACCACAGTAACTACTATGATACATGACATGAGTAGTAACATACCGTAAACTCTGGTTAATAAGCGCATGCGCTTATAGCGGTAAACGGAACGACAGTATGCGCTTAATAAAGGATATGCGCTTATATGGTACATAACCACGCCCACAAACGTTTGGGCACATGATGGATGTGAGGCCCAACAGCGGTAGCGCCAGCACTAGCGCTCGATCGATCGAGCGTTTTAGCGTTTACAGCTAGCTGCCGCTCAAGATGACGAGTGCTGGCGATTTGTCTGAAACTCGATCTTCTTGCATGACAGCTTTATTCGTGGCCACCATTTCTCCCAAGATATCTGGACTCCACATACTATCCAGACGGTCAAGGTCAGGTTCATTGAACACCACGCCTATTAAGCGCATGCGCTTAATAAACAATAGCTTATGACGAGAAGAGAGCATGCGCTTAATAACCAGAGTTTACGGTATGTACCTTCTAAATACGTGCATATGAAATTACAAAAAAGATCCATTAGCGTAAATATTTGTGCTAATGGATCTTTCTTGTAATTTCACATGCATGTATTTAGAAGGCAAGTCTGACACACTTGGCATTCTACTAGAGGGTAATCTTTGGATAATTTTTCTGCACGTGCTCATAGCAAACAACCATCAATAATGGTGAACACGTAATAATGTACTCAAGAGAGCTCTTGTCGTTATTGGTATGCTTTTAACATTACCACTACAAATTATGCTAATAGATCTTTCTTGTAATTTCACATGCACATATTTAGAACTTACAATAGCATGTAGTCTAAGTCTGAAACACTTGGCAGAAGTCTGAAGTTACCCGACTAGTAGAGTTTAGCAGTGTTGCACAGAAAATCATGATAGCAATTTTCTTCATACTAGTTGTAGCTAGCTGTGTTGCTTGTCAACAGCTTCCACTAAACTATAGTGCCAGGTCAGTGGCAGGAGCTGGAGCAGGAATGTGTCCAGATACACAAGGTCTGCGGGATAGCATCAAGCAAAATATCCATTCACTCATCAACAACAGCGTGCTCCCTGCACTTATGGCTCAAAATCAAACACAGACTGTACTTGTAATTGGCCTAGGCCATGGAGCCTGTGGCTGTGGTGGTCTTGGATGGAGAAGAGCTGCCTATCTCAATATGTCTGATCCAACACAGACTTGCCCACCAGCTTGGGAGCTCATTACTACTCCAAGAAGATCATGTGCTAGACCATCTAATGCTGATCACCGGACCTGTTATTCAGCTATGTTCCCTACTCAAAGCATTCAGTACTTTCAGGTCTGTGGAAGAATCATTGGATATCAAGTTGGTGAACCAGGAGCATTTATTCTTGAAAACCTTGATGAAGAGCAAACGATTGATGATCCATATGTTGATGGTATGAGTTTGACTCATGGAAGTCCACGACAGCATATTTGGACATTTGCAAATGCATTAGATGAGTATCCATGGAACTATAACCACAAATGCCCATGCACCAATGTCAATGAGCAGCGTCCTATCAGCATACCTTCCTTTGTTAGTAATGACTACTTCTGTGAGACTGGTGTGCCACCAGGTCAGCAGTTTAACAATGAGATCTTCTATGCCGATGATCCCCTGTGGGATGGTCAAGGTTGTGGTCCAACTAGCACATGCTGCACATTCAACAATCCACCATGGTTTTGCAAACAACTACCTCAGTCAACTAATGCTGATCTGGAAGTCAGACTCTGCTCAGCTAACCAAGCAGCCATTGAAAATACTCCAATAGAACTGATCGAGATTTATGTCAAGTAAATACTTTAGATCGATGCTAAAATGGGACATTCCTGGACCAAGATTTATTGATAGGCCTACTACAAATATTTCTGTTCTTAGATTGCTGTATAGAAATAGAACTGATTGAAAAAAAAACAAAACATTCAGAACCTGCATCATAGCAATATTATTGTAATAATTGATGTAATGTTATCTATATATAAAACTATCCCTTTGATACATTTAACAACTATGAAATAATTTAACTTCCAGAACTACCGTAAGGCCAGGGAAGTAGAGATAGCTTAATAACATTTCAACAAAACATAACGTAAGCTCTCCCTATTATAATAAGGTTTCTCCACCCTAAAGTGCATTGAAGTGGTGCTGAATGCATCACCTTGTGGATCTTTATGGTACAAACAGTATACTGTAGTATTCACCATCGTGTACAGTGAAACGGCACTTCCCAAGACTTAGTACTGTTACAAACATACATGTATCTGTTTTTAGGTTAGTGTATAGGAACAGAACTGATTGAAAATACAGACACCATAGTATGCCTTAGTATGAATTATGATAATTGACAAACTTGGGGTATCATCTCAGAATTAGCGAATTGGTACACTAACAACTGTTACATCCCTACACCTTCTCAAATACTATTAATGGTCTTCAACGACAATCAGCATACTAGGCTTTCTCTGTTGGTAGTGACTATGTCTGTGAGACTGGTGTGCCACCAGGTCAGCAGCTTAGCACATGATAGGGTCATCTATGCTGATGACCCGGTGGGATGGTCAAGGGTGGTGTCCAACCCAGGTGAGTATATACGCGCGAATATTCCGCCACGAATGCACTGTTATTGATCATTAATTACCGTGCAATACCGTGCAGTAACGCCCCAAATTGTTTATTTCCAGTTCGACTGAAAATCAAAAGATCATGGAGTTGCTTCAACTGTATGCACATTCAAACCATGTCCTGGATCAAGATTCCCTATGTAATCACAATGATGACACAATCAATTGTGACCCCGTGCTGCGCATGCGTGCATGGGGCAATGATAGTTCATCTACTATTAGCATACCTAGACATGTAATAATATTACTATGGAATCAAGAAACTGGTATAACTTAAGAACTTGGTTTGATACTGCATGATTTGAACACACATCTGACCTAGTACCACAGATAGTACATACAAAAGTGACATATCATGGGATAGTGGATGGCTATATATGTGATCTGCGGCCTTAGAATGATGTCATACTTATCAGCTACTATGATGTTAACAGGTTTGTGCTCTTTTCTACATCACTTTAGCCAACCAGATCCATCACAGGAAGCCTCACACACTCACTCCATACACACAGAGCTAATTACAAACAGAGAGATATTTGCCGCCAGAAGTGAAGCAACCCCAAGGCCATGAATATGTTTTAAAGTTACTCCATGGTTGGGACTTACAAGAGTAGAGCATTCTAAATTACAATACTGAGTGTACTGTACTTTGCTTGAGAAAGGCAACCAAGTACACAATAATATTTATAGGACTTCTTATGCTTATCCCAGCTTCGAGAAACTTGTATTCTACTGCCATTTTCTAGACTCTGACATGGGCTGAATTCAAGCAAAAATGGTGAGGTCATTATGATACAAACAGTGTGCACTCAGCTCTATGGGAGGGGTTAAAAAGATTGCCTCCCTTAGTATCAGCTGTGTGCCTATATAAGTTACAAAATGTAAGTAGCCTCTGGAAACAACTCTCAGCACGTGTGTGCAGGTGTATCTAAGGCACTGTACTTTGCCAGGATTGAGGTAAGCCTTGTCTATACAAGAAGTACATTAAGCAATGAAAATATTATTATTATAGAGGTATGTCTGTGTCCAAAAGAATCAGATGTATTTTCAATAGAATGTTTGATTGTACACTATAGTCTTATATAATACTATGCACAGTGACATATTGTTGATTTTTGAATGATCTCAAGTGTATGCATGCAAAGGAGACATAGGACGCAATCTATTTGGACGCTAGGCGCTAAAATTACTTATTTCAACGAAAATATAATATTCACGACTGACCGTAAATCTTATTATCCGCTCAAGCATGCAGAACAGTACATTGGGAGTGACAGCCCACTAGAGTGTAGTTGTACTAGACCAATCTACCACCTTGGAATGTGCTTACAAAACACAATAATATAATATGCTATGGGTTAAGGTATCTAGCATAGAGATACTATGGCACAAAAAAGGCATGGGATATGGGCTGCAAGGGTGAGTCCACCACTACATAAAATTGTTACTACCAAACAGTAGTGAATAATGAACCTATAGGACTCTCTTATAGGAGCAAGGGCAGACTAAAATAGTATTACTATTATTGTGCATAATTTGCTTCACTATAGGTAGAGATTACCTGTGCACTGAAAAGAGGATGGATGACAGATTGAGAGAAAAGTTTATGTGATTCTTTGTTATTTGTATACACTGAAGCATGGTATACATGGATAAGTGGCAAAGATTGTATGCAGGAATAATTATTGTGGGTATAGACTAGTAAGTATTAATTTCATTAAGCATACAAATTAATCAGAGAGAATGGGTACCTCTGACAGTACTACCCATGGTACAGAGAGTGCATGCATGGGGTGATGGATCTACATGGATACCAATAGCAATGTCATGAACTTGTGTGGACCCATTTGCGTAGGGCTATTGTGTAACATGCCGGAGGAGCGTAAACAACCGCAGGTGTTCTCCCAGGGATCGCCCCTCAAACCGGAGCTGAATCCGAAACTCCAGATCCCATACCATCATGGAACAGAGTATAGAATACCCAGGGATCGCCCCTTGCCAAAATGGGAGCTGAATCCAAAACTCCAGATCCCATACCAACATGGAACAGAGTACGCAACTCAAACACAATTTCTTGCTCGCTGAAGCGTAAAAAATTGACAATGATGGCGATCAGATCGGTATTCCAGTAGATGTGTGCATGCAGCAATGTTACTGTATCAACAGAACAACTATTGGGTATATCTTTCCAACCAATCAGAATCAGGATTAGCAAATAATTAAGTTATATAGCAACTCTCACCGCTTGTACTTAATGATTTATTCATAAGCATGAAGAATTAAGATACTGCGTTCAGTCATGGGATAAACTCGTGCATGGTATACAGTCATGAGATAAGCTCGTGCATGGTATACGTCATGGCTAAACCTAGAAAGCTGATTGGATGTGACGTCAATAGAGTGATGAACCTTCGCGAAGGCCATAAATACGTAAAACGCCACCCAGCTCTCTGCTGCCGTCTAAATTAGACTTCAGTTCGTATTGATCCTTCTGGAGATTGTCTTGGCCTTCAAAGCTTAGAGACATCAAGTCACCTATTTCAACTGCTATTCTGCCTCACTTGATATACTCAACAGTGTTTGACACAATGGGCTATGTAAGTTGGTTATAATATACATAATGGCATGCACTTTGACCATGGCCCACAAAATGATAATTGCCGAGAAATGGTACGTTCCTCGTTATTTGATGTATGTCGGTAGAACTAGATACTTAACCAACACAAGTAAGTCACTTTATCCCTTGTATTATAGCCACCTCCTGAGCCAAGTCCCCGTCCTAGTCCTCCTAGAGTGCACGTTGCCATTGGAGCGCTTACTGGTGTCATTGCCGGACTATGCCTAGCTGGACCCCTTGGTGCCATCGCTGGCGGAGCCATTGGTGGATTTGCAGCTTGGATCTAACTGAACTCCACTCTCCTCCAGCCTAGTCACATGCAACCTCCGTCGCTTTTTAATTGTAGCAAAATTTACACATTTACTTTTTGTGCCTTTAATCATGATTATAGTAGTTATAATGCTTATTGTTGGAGGATAATGATGTATTATTATTAACTACCTATCAGCAATATCGAACTGCACAGCTTGGCGCTACCCAAAAGAGAGTCTGATGCGTGCACATGGAGATTATTAAAATGGACTCCAAGCATGTTAGCCATTAATAATTGTTACTTAGTATTAGAGAGTTCATCAACTCTAATTGATGGTAAGAGATATGTTCATGCAGTTTATTCGGGAAAGTGGGAGGGGTACGGTGAACGTAGAGTTCTAATTACATGAATAATTATTGAGGGATGTACCATTCAACGCGTAAACAACCCTCCGGTATATTCCCCGGGATCGTCCCCAAAACGGAATGGGACCTGCATTCATTTCAGAAACTCAGATCGAGATCCCATACAAGCATGGAATCGAGTATACAACAAAATCTATGGCCTGGTTGAAAAATAAGTATGAGAATGAATGATAGTATGGTATGGTAAGCAGGCAAACATAATGTTCCAAAATCAACCAAGCTACTAGTGGGTACATCCTTATAACCAATCAGATTAGCAAATGCACACAGAAAAAAATAGCATGATTTGCATCCAAGTCCAAAAGTAACATTATCATTCATTACTAAAAGCACACGTCATCACTAATCCCAGAAATTATGTGACGTAAACAGAGTGTATACGTGGAATGAATGTTCGGGAAGGCTGTAGATTATATGAAATACCACCCAGCTCTCGGCTGTGGTCTAAAGTAGATTTATTTTGTAAAAAAAGGTGAAGAAATCGCCTTACCATCTCAACGACAAGCGATCTACAGCTGGTGCTATTCTATCTTACTACTCTAACCTCAATACTGACTTTGAGTTCTAACTATGGGCAATGTAAGTTAACATAGTCACATACAATTTAGCCCACGGAATGCATAATAATTCAATTAGGTTAGCCAGGCTACTATTTTTCTAATTCATTGGGCAAATTGGATGTTTAGGGGGAAAGCTGTATTTTATTACTGTATTGTAGGGCACCCCTTCAGAACCGTCTACCCCTCCAAATGGTGCACGGATTGCTTTAGGAGCTCTAGCCGGCATCATCACTGGACTCTGTCTGGCAGGACCGTATGGTGCGGTAGTCGGTGGAGCTATTGGGGCAGGAGTGGAGGCTTGGAAGAAAGCATGGTACTAACTAACAGCAATTAAGAGCACATCAGCACATGATTTCACTTCTATACACTATGGCTGCTGCATATTATATAGAATACGAAATATACCCCTTCATATTGTATGAGTTGTGTGCATTAATACTAATAATGCTGAATAATATGTTTGTGCAACGGGAGTGCATGGGGAAATTCAATACTACAAGATATCTTAACATAGGTGGAATAATCAATAATACTTACTGATTTTTTTTGCCAGAAAAATAATATACATCATAATAATAATAGTCGCAAGGTTATACTATGCCGGAAGTAAAATAAATGACTCTCCATTGGACAGGTACTTTCCATGGGATCGTCCCCAAAATAAAATCGGACCATTTCAGAAACTCAAGATCCCATCATACAAGCATGAAATGGATTATACAACGAAAGATTTTATTGATATTGCATGCAGAAAAGCACAGAAATTTAAGATTGGGAATATGGGAATCAGTCTAGTGACGAGTGTAACGTAAGCACCATCACTGGAGTACACACATTATACTGAACATTGGGAAGGTAGCACGTAATATTTAAAACATCACCGAGCTACCTCCTGTGATTAGTTTTTTGGTCCTTGATAACGGCCAAAGAAGCGTTTCGCCACTACAAACAGCAGATATCGTTCAAGCTGTCCACAGCTAGTGTATCTACCTCACCACTCAATCCTCCACAAGTTATTAAATTTTGACCATTAAAATGGGCTGCGTAAGTTGTGTATGTACAAGTTAAGCTGTCAATGGTAACATGGACTTATTTAGAAAGCCCACCTGTTTCTACAGAAGTTCTAACATAATACCGCATAATATGATACTTAGGGCCTATTCTTAAATTAAATTCTTAGGTTTATTGTATGAATTGGTGTTATATCTTGTCCTTTAGTCTCCAGGAGAACCTTGTCCCAAGCCAAATGGCAGTAGAATACGAATTGCTCTAGGAGCCATTACCGGCATTATCACTGGACTCTGCCTGGCTGGTCCATATGGTGCAGTTGTTGGTGGAGCCCTTGGGGCTGGAGTGGAGGCTTGCAAAAAGACTTGATTAGTACCAGTTACTGTATGCATACCCCTGAACTACTACATGTATGTATGCATACTGACTGCTATACACTATAGCACTGCTCTAATACTTATTTAATAGTACAGGGATAGCTAGCTATATTATATTAACTGCACATATTATTATAATCTGCCTGAGGCTTATAATACCATACAGTTTCTTAATTAACTATCAGGCAATATTTTTTTTTACTAATTATCATAGCTTTTCATATGCAGAATAATATCTAATCAATGGGAACAGCATGAATTCATGACAGGGATATAATTATAGGAGCATACCCATTAATAACACCTATTTTCCTAATAAAGAAGCTACAAAAGGGAGTACTGGATAAGTCAAGATAAGGAGTCAGTCATCAATTTGACCAATCAGATTTAAACATGCCATGGCAATTGTTAAAGTTGACTAGCAAGTACGTATGTTAGACACTAATCAGAGAATTCACCAATGGCAAGAGTATGCTCAGTTTAGTTAGGGTGAGAGATGGCGCAAGTAGAGCTCTATTACATGAATAATTGAGGGTGTACCATTCAAGGCGTAAACAATCCTCCGGTATTTTCCCCGGGATCGCCCCAAAAAACAGAATTGGACCATTTCAGAAACTCAGAGATCCCATACCAGCATGGAATCGAGTATACAACAAAAGTCTGTACGGCATTGCATGAGAATGATAGTATGGTATGGTAAGTAGGCAAAATATATGTTCTAAGATCAACCAAGTCACTATTAGGCATATACATCTCTGCAACCAATCAGATTAGAAAATGCACACTGAAAAAGAAGCATGACTTGCATCCATTAAAGTACTAACCAAGTCATTACTAAAATCACACGTCATCACTAATGCCAGAAATTATGACGTAGAACAAGTGTGTATTTATGTGCAATGAATGTTCGGGAAGGCCGTAGATTATATAAAACACCACCCAGCTCTCGGCTGTGGTCTAAAGTAGGCTTAATAAAAGACGAAATTGCCGTCTTGACAAGAAGCGATCTACAGCTGGCACTATTCTATCTTGCTACTCCAACCTCAATATCTACTTGAGTTCTAACAGATTTCGACAATATGGGCGGTGTAAGTTGTTTACGAGCAAAGGTGTCAACAGTAGCATGGAATTGTTTTAGAAAGGCCGCCAAATTTTCTTCTTATACCAATAGAGTACTGCATATGATACTTGGAGTCTGTAATAGATCCATTCTTTGGCCTTCTATTTATTGTGTTGAATACTACAAAGAAAACAACATGTATATTGTTTTTATCTTTTGTCATTTAGTCCACAGACCCTCCTACCAGGCCACCTGGTCCCAGAATAAGAGTTACTCTAGGAGCAGTGGGTGGCATAATCGTTGGACTTTGCCTGGCTGGTCCATATGGTGCAATTGTTGGTGGAGCCCTTGGGGCTGGAGTGGAGGCTTACAAAAAGACTTGATTAGTAACGATTACTGTATGCATACTCCTAAACTACTACATGACATTGTATGTATGCATACTGACTGCTATACATTATACTAGCACTGCTTTCTGCAGCATTATAGTACAAGGATAGCTAGCTATGTTGTACATGTTAGCATTTGCTGAAAGTAACAAAAAGGTTTGCATAATAACTGTATGGCATTGTAAACCTTAGGTAGATCATACTAATTGCAGCCTTTCTATGCAGAATAATAATATGCATGATATTGTCTAATCAATGGGAACAGCAAAGACTCATGAGGGCAATGTAACTAAGGAGTGTACTCATGGATAAAAAATCAGAAACATGACACCTATTATTAGCTATATTCCTAATAAGGAAACCATGATGGAGTACTGGATAATGAGATTCTGACTTAGTCATCAATTGTATTTGTAAATGAGAAGCCATCCACATACACTGGAGCAGGAAGTGATTCCTTCATGGATTCACTTCCACTTAATCGACCCTTTACCGAATGATGTATAGCTTCTGGCGACCCTTTACCAAAGCAAATATTGTACATGCGATAGGAGTGGCTCAGAAAATTGCTTGTATAAATGTCCCCATCAATTCCAAAAGGATAGAGCTAGCGCTTGAGATCATACCTTAACTATATATACAAAATACTCACCTTACTCCATTAAAGAATCGCTCCTTAAGTTCATAGACTGATATGTCGGTTGATTGATGACCATCTTCACAACCAGATCTAAGTCAATAGAGACAACATAACAATCAGGGAATCACGGTAGACTTTAAATTGATATTGCATCATAATCTCCTCTCCCTTTACCAGCGATAATTTATTATATTAATGACTGCACCCTGACCTACGGTGGCCCAGAAGGGCCATGTCCATTACCCGGTACAATATTTCCCATTACCAATTTCGACTTTTCTCATTACCAGCTTCCAATTTGGTTATTTCTCGTTTCCAATTTTGAGTTTTCTCATTACCAACTTCCAATTTGGTTATTTCTTATTTCCGATTTTGAGTTTTATTATACTAGCCAACTTCCAATTTGGGTATTTCTCATTTCTGTTATTTACTGGTTTATTAACTTCAATGTGGATTCTCTTTGCAAGTATAGTTAACTATCATAGGCGCCAGTTGTATGCATGTGCCAATGTGCTCTGATCCACATCTGTGCAACATGGAAGCTACATGTTAGTCTTGTGCCCAGCCCCCTTCGTGCATGAAATAGTGAAGGGGGCTGGGCACAAGACTAGTGATATGTCTAGCTAAACCTCCGTAGACCTCTTTTATACAATGACTGTTTAGCGTCATTATAATAATAATTATGATGTTAAGGGGGAAGAGGTTGATAGTCAGGGCCTGTCAGATATGACAACAGCCTGGCCTTTGGAGCCACCCACACCCTCTATGCTTAAATTGCATTACAGGTGTGTGGCTCTATGACTGCCATGACGCTAACTTAAAGGGGGAGAGGGGAGGGTCCAAGATTTGGGTAATTCAGAAGATTGTCAGAAGAAAGGGTCTTTAACATAGCCAGCACTGTGTGACCTCAGCCATAGGGTAGCTATGCCGTATAAATAGTATTTAATGACCAGTTTCTGTCCACCCTCTTGCTTTCCATGTGTACACGCCTATCAATACTATGATACTTCACTAACCCCGCAAAGAGTACCTACCCAAATTGAAATAATTAGCCAAGTTAGTTATAAAAGGAGAAAATTTGAAATTGGAAATTGGAAATAAGAAACACCCAAATTGGAAGTTAGTAATGAGAAAACTCAAAATTGGAAACGAGAAATAACCAAATTGGAAGCTGGTAATGAGAAAAGTCGAAATTGGTAATGAGAAATATTGTATCGGGTAATGGACATGGCCCTTCTGGGCCACCGTACTGATCTCATCTCAGCTCCCCTCTAGATCTCTGCTCTAAATATCATATATTAGCAGGCACATGTGCACACGGGCTCACCCCCTCCATGCATCCATCCAGCTACCTTCCATTTATCGCTAAATTATTTTAACTAGATCTGCAGATAAAGTCATACCCCTGAATGTTGTCTGTGGTGTAAAGATCTGACAGGACATGTATACACACACACAATTATTTTGCACTGACCTCAAGCTTAAGATATCTCTGGGAATGTCTGAATGACAGTTGGTCCAAAACATGGCCACATGTTTGTAGCTGACCTGATCATGTGATATGGCACAACTGTACAATGTGGTAAGGGGTCACCACATCTCTGACCTTTAGTCATGCACTGATGATTAGATTTTGAAGGAAAGATCAATGACTATTCATTGGAAAATCACAATCACAATGTGCAGTATGCTAATAAAATAGATTGTGCTGGGATATCTCCAATTTATGGAATGTATATTATAGTCAAGTTACATGTATCTATTCTTTACAGGTTCAAGCAACTTTCTTCCACATTAGTACTCTTTCTTCCATGGCTCTAAATGCTGCCTCAAATGTCCTCACAGTGCGATCAACATCCTGC
Organism: Cliona cf. orientalis; assembly: GCA_963930775.1. Taxonomy (NCBI): domain Eukaryota; kingdom Metazoa; phylum Porifera; class Demospongiae; order Clionaida; family Clionaidae; genus Cliona; species Cliona cf. orientalis. The sequence continues at coordinate 2,675,146 of OZ005690.1, forward strand.
ATCAATGTTAGACATGCACATGATAATTATAGTAACATACACAATGCTAAGAATAGCACAATATTAACCTGAGGTTCTCTAAGCTGAGATGCTGGTTTTGAGTCCACATCTGTGCCTAAAATGTCAATAATGCTCATTTGCTTCAGGTGGCTTGCAACATCAATCAGACGAGTACCATCCTGTACGAGTAATAAAAAAAATCATGATTTTTAATGTATACAATGCTTTGCTAACAGAAGAAGAAAGGACTGTTGGCTAGCAATGATAAAATCATCAATATTAGGTATCAGGCATAAACGAATGTAGTAAATCAGACAGTGAATGTTTTCAGCTTACATCCAGCTCAGTCTTTGCGTTGTGATGCAGCAAGTTTTGTACAAGTTCCACGCTCCCATTTTTTGCGGCAAAAAATATTGCAGTCCACCCCGTCCCCTGTGAAGAAACAACAAAATTAATACAACATGATGACAGTATACACAATAATTATTATTATACTTAGAGGACTACTCCAATTTTTCAATATACCTTATGAGTAGCATTGACGTCTGCACCACCTTCCAATAGAGCATCCATTTCTTCCACATAGCCTTTATTTGTCGCCACCATCAATGCTGTCAGACCATCCTAAAAAAGAATTACCTAAAATTGCATAATCATTACTCTCATACATTACAATACCCTGTTGGTGATGTCAAGACTGAATTTAGTTTCTGCGTCTTCAGGCTGCTTTGCTGTAGCCAGCTGCTTAATGACACCAGATTGTCTCTTCAAAGTCGCAATATGAAGAACTGTATCACCTTCTCTCTAATTATTGTGGTTAGCATATTATTATTATGATAAACAAGGGTGTATCTGGAGAGGGCCTTGCCCCCAGGCTCCCTGATCGATCTTTTCAATGCATGGATGAGAAAAGAGGGGGCTTTCAGCAAATTTTATAACACTGAAAATTGGACTGGAGCCTGGGAATGAGGCCATTATGGTAAACCCATGTCACTTTGCTCTTACCGTGGTTATGGTTAAGTCTGCTCCTCTTTCAACCAGTTCTTTTACCACTTCACCATGACCATACTTAGCAGCCAACATCACTGAGGTCCAGTTATACTATAAAAGATGTTTAGATATGTATGCATGAGTGGTCATAATAATTAGTGAAATGTGTTTTGTTGTGTCAGGTACATACCTCCAATATTACGTCATTCAAATGGCCACCACGATCTGCAATAATCTTCAATAATTTCAGATTGCCTTCAGTGCTTGCCCGGCTCAAAGGATTCCACCCAGTCTGTGTGCACAGTAAAGTATAGAATGTTCTTATTCTAGATCTAGTTGACCGTACTTTCTCTGCAAGGTGGATACTGGCACCTTTGTGGATAAGAAACAGGGCAACAGCTGTCCGTTTTTCATAGATAGATATCGACAGAGAAGATAAACCATTCTGTAGGAATATTTAATCAGTTGTTGTCAAGAAATAAAGTTCTGTGTGAGAGTGACATTGGTACCACTAATTGTGCATCTTACAACATTTTGATGATCGAGTACAGCACCATGTTCCAGAAGCTTCTTAACGACCTTCAGGTGACCTTTACGACTTGCAATCATCAATGAAGACCATTCCATAGACTACATATATACGTGGATTAGAACAACCTCTATTAAAGTTGACTGCCCCCTCTAAGCATACCTTTGATGTTATGTTGGGATTGGCCCCTTTATTCAGAAGAAGGTCTACAATGTGGATGTTACCTCGATCGGAAGCCCACATCAGTGAGGTCCATCCATGCTACGAACAAAATGAATAAAATGGAAATAATAAAAAAAATGATAATTGAATAGCTACAGATATGATATTACACCAAGTAAGTTTGTATAGATACCTCATCTGCTTCTCTTGCATCGATAGGTAAGGCAGTCTCTCTCTCTTTTTGAAGCATGCTCTTGATAGTCTTGAGATCATCATTTTTGACAGCCTCAATAAGATCCTACATGAATATCAAAATGAATATCTTACACAGATGATCCTAGTCAGACTAATTTCAGCTCACTGTTCTGAATAAGACAGCCCTGAGCCCTTTAGTAATGCCCCGAAGAGTTTCCTGAAAATGCAAAAAAAATTAATAGGGGATGATTATAGTACCCAAAGTGAAACTAACGGCAACTTTGTGTCGAGCACTGTCTGATCTGACTTCCGGTTGTTTCCTCAGCTCTGGTGGCAGCAATTCTTCACATACTTTGTCATAGCCTTTCATCTTGGCAATATCATAAGGAGTTTCACTCCCCTGCATTAATCATAATACTAGCATTTTCCCAGGAGAATCTGAGCATGGGCTAGATTTAACCTAAAAAATGTATTATAGCACTTCAGGATGTTAAAATCTCACGCAGTGAGCGGTAATCAAATATTAACCATCCTCTCTCTCCCCAACTATCCACTCATATCAGCCCCTTGGAGATAATAATAGATTTACCATATCCTTTTGATTAGGATCAGCTCCGTAAGCCACTAAGATAGAAGTGGCTACATCATGGCCGTTCTCAGCGGCAAAGTATAAAGATGTTTTCCCTCTTACCTGTGTAAGTCATAAAGAATAAATCTGCGTAGCACTTCTATGTTTACAACATATCTACCGCTTCTTTCAAATCGATAGTTACACCACGATCCAGCAAGAGAAGAATTGTCAGCTCATGTCCGAGTTCAGAAGCTAACATTAAGGGAGTCTTTCCATCCTGCAAGTGCACGCATGCATGGTGGTGAATATGAAAGTTCTGGTTATAATAATGGTAGGGTCATTACATGATTTTTAGCATTGAGATCGGCTCCTTGATCAAGCATTATTCTCACCAGATCCTCCTTCCCTTTTGCTGCCACAAAAAACAGTGCAGTCTCTCCAGTCACCTACCATTGAATAAAACCATGTATATGTATATATGCATACTATACTTGTTTTTGACTGATGATGAGGTTTGTTCAATGAACCATGATAAACAGGAACCTAAGGCATTATGATATTGATGCCAGTAGACATGTTATGTGGTATACTTTGTATGATGTTGATAACATGCAGTACAGTACCGCAGCTGTTATCAAAAAGTCCACGCCATTGGTCGGCGTAATCACATGACTTAGCTTGCGCGCGCCTCTTATATGGGCTGGCCGGCCTAGCGCCTTTAGTACAGTATACTATACTAGTGCAGACCCAGGTTTAATAAGGAAGAATGGCAGAAAAAGAAGACTCGAGGAGGACGTGTGAGCATACTGGGTGGGCTGAGGAAGAGAGGCAGAAAAATAATTGAGGGGACGTATGAGTGTACTAGGATGGAGGGCTACTCGGTTAAGGAAGAAAGGCAAAAAAAATGAAAAAGAAGAATCAAGGGATGTGTGAAGGTACTGGGTGGGCTACTAGGTTAAGGAAGAGAGGCAAAAACAGAGAAAAGATTTTAGGGGGACATGTGAGGGTACTGGGCAGGCTACTAGGTTAAGGAAGAGTAGCAAAAAGAAGGTTCAAGAGGGGAATATGTGAGTATACTGGGACCGTGGGCTACTGGTTCAGGAAGAGAGGCAAAAATGAAAAAAAAGGTCAAGGGACATATGAGGATTCGCGGGGAATGTGTGAGTGTACTGGGACAGTGGGCTACTAGATTAAGGAAGAGAGGCAAAAAAAATGAAAAAAAATCTAGGGACGTGTGAGGGTACTGGGTGGGCTACTAGGTTAAGGAAGAGAGGCAAAAAAGAGAGAAGATTCAAGGGGGACGTGTGGGAGTACTGGGTGGGCCACTAGGTTAAGGAAGAGAGGCAAAAAAAGAGAGAAGACGTATGAGGGTACTGGGTGGGCTACTAGATTAAGGAAGAGAAGCAAAAAATGAAAAAAAAGAAGAATCGAGGGACGTGCGAGAGTACTGTGCGGGCTACTAGGTTAAGGAAGAGAGGCAAAACAGAGAGAAGATTTGATGGGGATGTGTGAGGGTACTGGGCGGGCTACTAGGTTAAGGAAGAGTGGCAAAGAAGATTTGAGAGGGGACGTGTGAGGGTACTGGGACCATGGGCTACTAGGTTATGGAAGAGAGGCAAAAAAGGGAAGAAGGAGTAGCACCCGCGTAGTAATAGAGATGTATGGTGTAGCACCCGCGTAGCAATAGAGATGTACTGTGTAGCACCCACGTAGCAATAGAGATGTATGGTGCAGCACTGTGTAGTAATAGATATGTATTGCGTAGCACTAGCTACTGTGTAGTAATAGAGATGTATGGTGTAGCACCCGCGTAGCAATAGAGATGTATGATGTAGCACTGTGTAGCAATAATATTATATAGACTCTGTCTTTGTAGGGTATGATGTATCACGTGACCCAACCAATCAGATCCTTACTTTGATAGGTAGTCATATGACCCTATTTGGTGGCTGTTGACCAATAGCGTTGATTCTTTGATAGGAGCTGCGGGATACCTCAACATGCAAGCATTCCTTTGTGGTAAGGCATCTGAAACACATATGCAGCACCCCAACTTTTCAAGGCTATACCTATGCATGTACATGTATACATATGACTAGGTTTGCCTGAATGGGCAGTGGGATGGTTACCCCCTTAGAGTTTGGATTGGTAGTACCATAATAATTTATGTGTAGTGTGCATCTTCTACTTACGTGTTTAGCAACATTGAGATCAATATCTCCTGTCAAGAGAGAATTGACCTTCTCCCAAATCTCATAATAAGCAGCAGTCAGGAGCAACAACTGCAATTGCAGAAACAGGAATAAAATGGAACTACATTATTTCTGTACTCTATATAAGTACATACTGAGTTACTAATAAGCACATCATTGATGTAGATCTTCTCAATATGATGGCGTTCCATTAACTCCTTTCCAGCTTCAGCACAAAATATTGATATCAAATCGTAATCATACTCCTCTGGTACTATCCACTCTATTTCCACGCAACCCGTCCTCACGTCCCACGTCTGACAACGAATGCACTCCGAGAGTTTCATATTTGACCAGACGTCTTCTCTGATATGATCCAAATTGGATAGTGTGGTTTTAGCTGGGTCGATATGCTGCTTGATTTTCACGACTTTGTGATGCGCTGGAATCTCCTTTACCTTATAAAATCGTCTCCCATGTTCCGCAAACTTTGCTATAGTTGTAGTATCCTTAAATGTCTTTATATCATTAGCATATTCATCCATTCTACTCACTAGGACCGGGCTGCATCTGTTGCTTTCAATGACAAACTTTAGCACTTCGTACTCGAAATAATTCCAACAGCACTCATTCAATTGGAGAAATAGCTCTTTAAGAGATTTTGGCTTTTCTGCATTATACGAAGATAGTTTCTTGATGTACTCCATATTCGTATCTTTGCTTAATAGGCGAGGTGGTATTCCTCTCAGTCTAGCACTGATAGTTTCTACAGTCTTCTTTTCATTTGTCAACTCCTCTTCAGTTTCGGCTTGTAGTATGCTGAAGCGAATCTCAAAGTCATCTATTTGTGCTTCTATATCTGTGATAGCAACGCACACACATAATTTACTACTAGGAGAGAAGAGGCTACATGCAGCTAGTAAACTATAAAATTACTAAGTCATTAACCATAGAACTGCTATGTACAAGTATCAGATTCTGTTACATATATAAAAGCTTATTAGATTCTTAGGTGTAATGATACAATATTAGTGCCTGCATGGCCTGTTCATCTACTGTAGACACAACTATTATTGCTAAATGACCACTGCTCATACATGCTCTATACAACCATTGTGTTAGCACTATGGCATGCTTTGTATTAGGTTTGATCACAGCTGCATAATATATACGTACGTGGTTACATAGAGAGGAAGTTACCAGATGGGCACCTGCTGAAGATCACTGAGATACTATCATAATATACTATAGGTATAGTATAATATTGTACCACTCTTACCATTTGTGGGCTCAAAGAAGGTTGGAGTAGGAGGAAGAGAGCTCATTGATACAGATGACCCTCGTCTAGGTAGTGCTTCTAGTAGAACATTCCGCGTCGGCTCATGTTCAGCTTGCTCAAACCATGCCTCTATCAATCGCTGATGGCATCCAATTCCCACATACTCAGAGAGGCAATTGAGTTTAGCCTCGTCCACTCCCAGCTTTCTGCCCAATTCTTTTAAGTTCCCTACGTCCACCACCACAATCAAATTAACAGCCTCGGGAATTGTAAACTCTGCATTTGAAGTATTGAATATGGTTAGTACAAAACTTCAATGAACGCACAAAACCCTCCCAGCATTATATAGCTGAACTATAATTATATTGGGCGTCACCCACAAGTCTATAAAAATCATTGTGATAACTACTCCATAATAATGCATCTAGCTACTGTTGTATCACCCACATGTAACTTACTTTGGTCATGATCACTGACTTCAACTGAAGACAGAAGTGAATGGTCTAATGACCAGGGGCTACTTATGGATGGTGATACCAAGGAATCCTGCTTTAGATCGATGCATTTATCTCGAATTTCTCTTGCCATTCTACGCAAGTTCACTGCTGGCTTTTCCAATGTTGCTGCTAGATGCTCCCAAGATGTTAGCTTCTCCTTACTAACACATTTTTCAAGTAAATTCTGCTTTCGTTCACATAATCGGACACGTTGATCCTCAATTTCGTCCAACTCGTATGGTTCAAGACCGAATTGTGAGCCAAGAACCCGGAGATTACATGTCAGTTCGCTGAAATAGTCACAAATTGCAGTTTCATTTCTGCTCCAAACTATCTGACTAGCTTTCTTACTCTCATCATGACATCCAGCAGATTTTTGCTCAGTTAAATTTGGCAAAAGATCACTGGGCAGAACACAGACTGTTCTATCACTTTCACTCTGACTAGACTGAGTAGCTAGTAAAAGTTCACGTTTAGCTAACATGCTCAAGTTCATGACACATATTGATTGAGTATGCCCAGCCTTATGCGAATCAGAGCTATTATACAATAAAGTATACCTCTCTGATTATTCAAATCTTAATGATTGGGTGTGCACCTCCTGGAGGGGTACCGGTGAGCACCATAGAGCAATCAATGAATAATGAGACTTGTTGTCATACATTATGGAGAGGGAGGGCTATCATAACATTGTATTCAGATCTTGTGAACACTGTGTGTTTGCTGTTAATTGTAATGTCTGATTTTGATTAGTGACCTATGTGTATCAGGGCTGTATACCTTCTTGTACGTGTAATAGTGTGTGTGTGTGTGTGTGTCATTTCTGATCGAGTTGACTGTTGATTTCCGTAAGGTAAATGATCTGACCAGAAAAGATGCTCAACCGCTTCCTCGCATCGATGATACACTGGATACCATGGGAGGGGCCTGTTATTTTTCGACCCTGGACTTGCATGGCTAGTGCCTATTGGCAAGTTGCTCTGGATCCAAATGACAAAGAGGCCTGTTATTTTTCGACCCTGGACTTGGCTAGTGGCTATTGGCAAGTTGCTCTGGATCCAAATGATAAAGAAGAGACTGCATTTGCTACTCCATTTGGACTACACCAGCTTCGGATTATGCCCTTTGGGCTATGCAATGCTCCAGCTACTTTTCAACATTTGAACAGGTAGCTGTATACTAGTAGGACTCCACTGGACATGCTGTCTCGTTACTAGGATAACATCAAATTATCTTCAGTTGTTCAGTTCCCGAGCATCTGAGCAAGTTGAGGGAGGTGCTTTCCCATGCAACTAAAAGATGCTGGATTGAAAGTAACCACAAAATGCCATGTACTTCGGAGGAGTGTTCATTATACCTCGTACTCATAGCTACAGCTCCCTCGGGAAACGAGTCTCATGACGATAATATTATATCGATTGACCTAGATTTGGTATCGTCAGAGGCCCCGGTTATAATCCTAAGCTGTGAAACTCTACCAACCCTGATCATGATGGCATACTACTCCAGTGCATGGAAGTGGAGGATCACTACAAGTGTTAAAACAGTACCAAGACCCATTTTAGAGATTGCATGCACAGGCTGATTTTAAGCAAGCAAAATCATGGCAACTACTATCTGAATGTGATTGGGACAAACTTCTCAAAAACGATGATGGCGACCAATTAATGCATGGAGGTCTGGAATGAATGTTTCATGACTATAATGGAATCCTGCATTCTCAAAAGAGTGCTACAAAAACAGAAAAAAAAATTGCCATGGTTAACGAAGAAGCTGACTCTATAGCTACAATGCATAAGAGAAATTGGCTGCATAGGAAAGCTGCAAGAAATGGGATGTTGCAAAAGGATGTCAATAATGTGAGCATTAATTTTTCTGAAAAAGGATGCAGTATCGATTCCCACGTGCACCCTCATAGATAATGATCATAATAAGTGGTGTATGGCACTAAACAAGCTTCCATGAACCTTAAAGTTTGTGGAATATCTTGCATAGTAATACTCATTTGTATCGACCATATTATTATAATATTAGCTTAAGTATTTATATAGAAAGATAGTTTGATAAGTGGGGGAAACGTACTGATCCCAGCTAGCCATTTGTACAGATCTGCTGGTGCTAGCTATTTCATTTTTGATTGTAGCGTGATCCTCTACCTAGCGGCATACAGATCGTGCGTGGGCTTAGTGGCCTGGTGCACGCCCCCTCTAATCATTTAATATGCCTAACTACAGATCCCTTGTCTACGCATTCCAGTTGGGCTTAGAACACGCTATGAGCATGTTGACGATCTTTACCTAGGCCAATTCTGCGCACGCGCAGAATCGGCACGTAGGCTAGAACGCGCGATAAGATCCCGGAGCAGTTGGCGGCATTTAATGCGCATGCGCACAACGAACATGCTGGAGCACTACATTGCGCGCAAGCCTGTAATTAAGATAAAAACGGCACTTTCTGCTTTTTTTGGCAGTTGAACATATCAAGACTTGTTTGAAGCCAAATAGAGCCTACATTTTGCTTCCAGTTGCATTCGAATTTCGACATCATCATGACACGCGTAATCATCGCAATTATTGTCCTAGTGCGCTCGTGCAGTCTTTCTGATGCGATCGCTCCACAGCTTTCTGTGGGAAGGGTGGCCGATCTAACTCATCATATTATTACGAAACGCCAGGCAATCCCCACACTTCAAAATGTAGCTGACTGCAGTGCTACTACTATCGATTACCAGTGTGGATCGTCCGGTTACGCGCAACAAATCATCAACATTGCGCTCGGGTGTAGAAACGAATCATACGCTCGTAACGCCGCCAATGCATGTGCGAGTAATGAAAACGGAGAGTTTTGTGGAACGGCTACTGTAAGCTTCTCACTAGACCAAATCCAGATTCTCACAGCTTGCCAAGGAGCTGTTTCCTCGAGGTCTTGTCCTTCCAGCTGCCGCAGCCTGTTGCAATCTGCGAGCAGCACTCTCGGTTGCTGCATTAACACCTACATCAACACCACAGTCAATCTGTTGCTTGGACTTTACGACTACGTCGACTACCGCTTATGGAGCTTATGCAACGTTCCTCTACCACCTGCCGACTGTGGAAACGGACTGCCACTCAACCCTCCGCAAGATTCACGGGTTTGCACATTGCAAGAGCTATTAACTCGTTTAGCTAACTATGGGTGCATGCCAAGCGCTGGTCAGGGGCTCGTTGATGCCCTAGTACGAGACAGCAGGTGCTACACCTTTGCTAAAAGTTTGGTGGATGGTTGTGCCGTCAACGAAAATAATGAATTTTGTGCTGCAGTAGTTGGATCGAATTTAATCGATTCTGGAAGCTCAACTGATTCAGAGTACACATCACTTGCGATAAACTGTGTTTCAAGCTCGAGCTCTTTTTGTAGCTCATCCTGCCAAAACGCTGTAACCAATATTGCAAATTCCCACGGATGCTGTGTTAACGTTTTCAACATCTCCATTGGTGGTATTCAAGTGCCACAGCTGTCCTACGGTCTCTGGAATAGGTGTGGAGTTGATACTCCGGGATTCTGCTCTGCCAGTACGCTCAGTACTAGTGGAGCTGCAACCATTAAAGTACTATTTGCTTGGATGATTGCTCTGGCTATGGCAGCTCTGTACATTTAGTGCGTGCACATGCATTCATGATCAGGAAATTAGCAACTTGACTCTAAAGACTTATAATATTATTATACTAGTATATATAGTGGGTATAGCTAGCATATAGGCAGTATATACTATTAAAACACAGATTTGAGTAATAATATTATAGCTACATTATACTATAGCTAGCTATATAGCTTTAAATTTTTTTGGCTGAAAATTATGTGCTGCATCTTATTTTTATATAATTATTTGGTATAATATATTTGTTATCTGTGCACTTGCATGCGCAATCAACTAGAAACTGTTACAGTCACTGTGATGTCACATGCTAATAAGTATTCTATAATAATATTATATATTTGCAAAGCATTGGGAGTATGCATTCCATGGAGTTTCACATCAATAATGAAATGATTACTACATCCCTATTATTAGTACCTTCACTGTATACTTGAATAATTATAGTTATTGTCATGTTAAAGAGTCACTTACTAGCCTATAATTATGTAAGAGAGTAGGCTATAGTACTACCGTAATTTGCTTTTTTTCGATGTTAAATTTTCGTTTCCTAGAGATTGACGAAAATATCTTACTTGAATATTTTCTAACATGCAACGAAAGTTTTTCGCAATGAATAATTAGAACAATTGAACTTATTACGGTATGAACATGTGGATACGCGCATGCAATCCTATAGTACGGTAACCTTAAGCCTAGGCCCAACTCTACTTACACACAGCTGTCGCGAACAGTCTCCACTGCTATCCGTTGATCATGTCAACGTCGATTCAGCAGTACTTCAAGCCAACTAACCAACTCCCGATCCTAAAGGGTCACTATCAAACAGCATTTCTTCTTCAGCAATAGCCAATTGGGAAGTGCTAGCAGCTGCGATCACAAAGCAATCGAAGAAGCGTGGTTCCTACACAAAGTGAGTACCAATGAATTATTAAATTTTTATTAGCATGCCTAAATACCCCATACTGTATAGTCTTAAGTTATGACATTGTTGCGGTAATGTTATGTAATCGTCAACTGCATGCTTTAATTTAAAGTGGCATAACTTGAAAATGATGAACTTTAAAGTATTAAATTTATAGAACCATTTTCTGTATTCACCTGTGGCTGTGCCAAATTTCACGATTTGATAACATCGGATATAATATATATTATATATAACCCTTATAGTGGGTAAATATTGCATGTTTCAGAAAAATAAATTGCTACAGTATAATAATTATACATAGGGATGTATTAAAAATATTTTAATGTGCATGTGTGGCTATAGGGCAGCTACTGTATACAGGTGCATGCCTGTCCCATGGCCAGTGGTCAGACGCAGACACGCAGCATATACTAGGGATACAAAACAGTTGATACAACCTTACAATAATGTATACACAAGTGCTATATATATGAATGTAATGCACTGTTCGTAAACACATATATACAGCCCCCAGGCTTCACCCTGCACTCGCATGTGCTTCATAATAATAATACCGGACCGGGTATAATTATAATATTCTACTAAGCACTTGACAATGTATTGAGTGTCTGAGTTAAGTAATAAATTCCAACCATGGAGGCCTAGACCTATAGGATACCCAAGGCTTTAAAATTAGCTAGTGCTTGACTGCAGTTAGCTAATTCTTAACTATAGAAGCTATATAATATATGCACTGGGTGAGCTGCTATAGCTAAAATACCCTTATACCACTAGTACTGGAAAATATAATTATATTATATGAACCCTTGACCATCTCCCCAGTGGCTGCACAGTGTAATGGTGCATGTGGTAAAAGGTCGTCAATAGAATGCGTACACATCGATCGATGCTGGCCCCAGAAATCATGGAGATGGCGTCTAAGATTGACTCCCAACCTTGATAGCGACAAGTTTCGATGCTTCAATCACAGAGACGAACTCGACAACACAGTATTCCTTCCGAAGTTCAGGTTGGTCACGCTGCTGCAGTCGCGCACGGGCCGGGCCAGCCCCTTGTGGCAGTGATGCGTGCTATATATAGCGCAAGGCTAGCTTTATTTATCCATGGCATTACGTAAGCCAAGAAAACACGTGAAGTTCAACCAACAGTACTTCTCAGAGAAAGTAGCGCTCAGCATGTAATCTATTCGCTGGATACACGCGTAAGATACTCTACATATTTACTGATTTTCAAGTCTCAGAAAGGCTCCAGCGAGGCCCTGAATTTTCTCACAATTACCTCATAGATTACACTATAGGTTTCATCATAATTACACTATAATTACCTCATAACCACAGAAAAGTAAATTGCTACTGGGGAGATAATGAAAAACTTAGAGACTACGTCCAGAGTCCCTCATGAATACGCCGCCACAAATTCGAACTAGGACACATTGACAAACTGCGCATGCTCCGTATACGCGTACAATATTGGGGCGCGTGGCTTGAGCCGGTTGACCTTCACCTGCCACGTGCTCGACTGAATAGGGAAATCCCCCCGAGTGCGAGCTCGCCAAAGAAAGCGAACCGAGAAAATCGCCATATCTCATCGATAGTCCACGATGTCTTCTACGCTAGGTTCGAATTCTGGGTCCCAACAACCTTTCATGCGCGCTAAACATTTTGAAACAGTTTCACAGGAATTACATCATAAGTTTCATCATAGGTTTCATCATCATTTCATCACCATTTCATCATAATTTCATCATAGCGAGAGCCGAATTCTTTGTTTCTAATTGGGACTCTGGACGTAATGAACAACTCAGAGACTACGTCCAGAGTCCCTCATGGATACGCCGCCATAAATTCGAACTGGGACACATCGACAAACTGCGCATGCTCCGTATACGCGTACAATATTGGGGCGCGCGGCTTGAGCCGGTTGACCTTCACCTGCCATGTGCTCGACTGAATAGGGAAATCCCCCCGAGTGCGAGCTCGCCAAAGAAAGCGAACCGAGAAAATCGCCATATCTCATCGATAGTCCACGATGTCTTCTACGCTAGGTTTGAATTCTGGGTCCCAACACCCTGTCATGTGAGCTAAACTTTTTGAAACAGTTTCACAGCAATTACATCATAGGTTTCATCATAAATTTCATCATAGATTTCATCATCATTTCATCATAATTTCATCATAGCGAGAGCCGAATTCTTAGTTTCTAATTGGGACTCTGGACGTAATGAACAATTTGGAGACTACGTCCAGAGTCCCTCACGAATACGCCGCCATAAATTCGAACTAGGACACATTGACAAACTGCGCATGCTCCGTATACGCGTACAATATTGGGGCGCGCGGCTTGAGCCGGTTGCATTGACCTTCACCTGCCACGTGCTCGATTGAATAGGGAAATCCCCCTGCCCTGAAAGCGAGCTCGCTAGAGAAAGCGAACTGAGAGAAACGCCATAAGGATATCATCGGATAGTCCACGATCTCTTCTACGCTAGGCTCGAATTCTGGGCCCCAACAAGCTTTCATGCGTGCTAAACATTTTGAAACAGTCTTAACCGCATTTTCGTCATATTTTACATCACAATTACCTCATCGGTTGGCCGAATAGTTTTTTCTAATTGGGACTCTGGACGTAATTATTGGACCAGCAAAGCACTATAATTATTATTATATAATATATACCCCTAATTTTAAGTTGTAATAGCTAGGCTACACTAGACTGAGTGTGATCATGTTTATCATGCCCAGGCCAGGAATATTGCTTTAGCTACCTAGCTAGCTATATTCATAAACTTGAATTGTATTTTTTCAGTACGGGCAGTCTGGTCTCACAGCTGGTGGCTGTCCCAGGGGTCAGCCTGCCAGCTGCACTAATGGTATGATTTTCACCGTGCACTGACCTGCTTGATTGCAGAAGCCTGATCATGAGGTGAATTAATTCCTATTGGAACTCGTACGGTAATGGTCGTCATGCGCATATGTGCTCTATACCCACATGAATGCGATCTGAATATTTTGGGCATTGAGAGATGACCTCTATTTGATATTATGTTGCATGAGCCCGACGTACCGACTCTAATTTTTTGTTCCAAGGATCGATAATTAGTATTTACATAATATTTCATCACACTGAGGCACATGAGTGACAGCATGCATGCGCTCAGCCCAGCGAAAATGGCAGCTAGCTTCACTTATCTGAATGTTTAATATCGTAAAAAAGGGACTAATAGGCATACGAAACTGGAAACTTTAAGGCAAGTGCTGGACCACTCTGGCAACGCAATTATTAACATCACTAGCATATCTACTTCCCCGAGCCATTGATCAATGCCCGAACATGAAGATGCCAGACTACCATTATACATCGGTGGAGATTTATCGCCTGACTAGTACTAGGTACTTGGACATGGTAGACTGGAGTACACCATTCAAGTATAGGTGATCAACATCGTTGTCAGACTACCAGCAGTCTGATATTTTCACTCTCGAGGGATCGAGCTTCTCGGGGTTATGCTATTATTAGGCTACTTATTAGGCTACTACTCATGCAACCGACTGACTGATACTATTGTACATGTAGTTTGGGTTACCAGTCCCATGCCTTTGTGCTTTCAAAGAAAGACTTTCGTGAAGGCTCACTTTGCACAGATGATTTTCATCACCACTAGTAATTGTACATGTATAATAATAATTAATATTATTATAATGGAGCTAGTACTAGGGATATGGTAATCGCAGTTACCCTTACACCCGTACCCACAAAAAATAATAGCCGTTTCTCACCTACAACTAGATCTGCAGATAAGGTCACACCCCTGAATGTTGTCTATGGTGAAGATCTGACAAGACAGGTACACACATATGTACTATAATATTTTGCACTGACCTCATGCACTCTGAATGGTCCACAACATGGCCACTACCACATGTTGCAGCAGGTCTGATCATGTGATGTGACACAAGTGTGCAATGTGGTAAGGGGTCACCACATCTCTGACCTTTGGTCATGCACTGATGATTAGATTTTGAATTAATGGAAAGATCAATGACTGTTCATTAATGTACAGTATGCTAATAAAATTAAAAAGACATTAATATATTATGCTGGGATATCTCACTAATTTATGGAATGTACCATAGAATTGGTATGTTATGCGGTATTTTTAGTTATGCGATTATGCGAATTTTAGTGAAATCGAAGAATTAAAAATTGCAAAATACATGTAATAATGCGCATTACATATATTGCGCAATAGGCCGGCCGGCCCAGGCGCGCGCCGCGTACACGTGGTCTTATTGCACGCGCGATCGATCTGCTGTACGCTAGTATAAAGCGCTCAGTCGGTTTGGCCGAACGGTACAACAGTTTGAGCCTGGAAAGAGCCAGAGAGAAGTACGCTGCCGATATTTACGGACTACTGGTAAGTGTTTTCAGCATTAATAAGAGCTGATAGCGCTTTCCTCTACTAGAGCAGGTAGTCTTGTGCCCAGACCCCACCCTCGAGGGTGGAGTCTGGCTCATGGTACCATCGCATAAATAAAAATCGCATAATACTTTTAACCAGGAAATCGCATAAATTTAACCTCGCATAACATACCAATCCTACAGTAGTCAAGTTGCAAGCTGGGTACGTTACATGTCTATTCTTTACAGGTTCAAGCAACTTTTTTCCACATCAGCACTCTTTCTTCCATGGCTCTAAATGCTGCCTCAAATGTCCTCACAGTGCGATCAACATTCTGCATTAATTTAGATATTAAATTTTTGTGTAATTATAGTAACATCCATAATGCTAAAAATAGTACAATATTAACCTGAGGTTCTTTAAGCTGGGATGCTGGTTTTGCGTCCACATCTGTGCCTAGAATGTCGATAATGCTCATTTGCTTCAGGTGGTTTGCAACATCAATCAGACGAGTACCATCCTAGCAATGAAAAAAAATTGCTTTTTCACTATAACAGAAGTAAGGATAGTTGGCTAGCTATGATAAAATCAAGCAATATAGTCATCGAACGTAGTATAGATCAGACAGTGAGTACTTTCAGCTTACATCCAGCTCAGTTTTTGCCTTGTGATGCAGCAAGTTTTGTACAAGTTCCACGCTCCCATTTTTTGCGGCAAAAAATATTGCAGTCCACCCCGTCCCCTGTGAAGAAACAACAAAATTAATACCATAATGCATGATGATAGTATACACATTTATTATACTTAGATGATTTACTACTCCAATTTTTCTTATAATGATATACCTTATGAGTAGCATTGACATCTGCACCACCTTCCAATAGAGCGTCCATTTCTTCCACATAGCCTTTGTTTGTTGCTACCATCAATGCCGTTAGACCATCCTAAAAAAGAACTACCTAAAATTGCATAATCATTACTCTCACAGACTACGGTACCCTGTTGGTGATGTCAAGACTGAATTTAGTTTCTGCATCTTCAGGCTGCTTTGCTGTAGCCAGCTGCTTAATGACGCCAGGTTGTCTCTTCAAAGTCGCGATATGAAGAACTGTATCACCCTCTCTCTAATTATGGTTAGCAAGTGATATAAACAAGGGTGTTATCTGGAGCTAGGGCCTCGTCCCCAGGCTCCCTGATCGATCTTTTCAATGTATGGATGAGAAAAGAGGGGGCTTTTCAGCAAATTTTATAGCACTAAAAACTGGAATGGAGCCTGGGAATGAGGCCATATACTATTCTGGTGTATACATTATTACACAATACCTAGGTTACTTTGCTCTTACTGTGGTTATGGCTAAGTCTGCCCCTCTTTCAACCAGTTCTTTTACCACTTCACCATGACCATACTTAGCAGCCAACATCACTGCTGTCCAGTTATACTGCAAGATTATGTTTAGATATGTATGCATGAGCGATCATAGTTATCGTGAAATGTGTTTTATTGGGTTGGGAACATACCTCCAATATTACGTCATTCAGATGGCCACCACGATCTGCAATAATGTTCAATAATTTCAGATTGCCTTCAGTGCTTGCCCGGCTCAAAGGATTCCACCCAGTCTGTATAATATACTATATTATCACTAGCTCTTATTTCAGATCTAGCTGACCATACTTTCTCTGCAAGGTGGATACTGGCACCTTTGTGGATAAGAAACAGGGCAACAGCTGTCCGTTTTTCATAGATAGATATTGACAGAGAAGATAAACCATTCTATAGGAATATTAAATCAGTTGTTGTCAAGAAATAAAGTTCTGTGTGAGAGTGACATTGGTACCACTAATTGTGCATCTTACAACATTTTGATGATCGAGTACAGCACCATGTTCCAGAAGCTTCTTAACGACCTTCAGGTGACCTTTACGACTTGCGATCATCAATGAAGACCATTCTGTAGACTATATACATTGATGAGAACAGCCTCTTTCTGACCATCCCCTCTTGGCATACCTTTGAAGTTATGTTGGGATTGGCCCCTTTATTGAGAAGAAGGTCTACAATGTGGATATTACCTCGATCGGAAGCCCACATCAGTGAGGTCCATCCATGCTACAAGCAAAACGAGTAAAGTGGAAATGTGATATTAGAATAATTTACACAAAGTAAGTTTGTACATATACCTCATCTGCTTCTCTTGCATCGATAGGTAAGGCAGTCTCTCTCTCTTTTTGAAGAATGCTCTTGATAGTCTTGAGATCATCATTTTTGACAGCCTCAATAAGATCCTACATGAATGAACCTCTTACATAGATGATCCTAGTCAGTCTAATTTTAGCTCACTGTTCCGAATAAGACAGCTCTGAGCCCTTTAGTAATGCCCCGAAGAGTTTCCTGAAAGTGAAAAAAATTAGTAGGGGATGATTATAGTACCCAAAATGAAACTTACAGCAACTTTGTGTCGAGCACTGTCTGATCTGACTTCCGGTTGTTTCTTCAGCTCTGGTGGCAGCAATTCTTCACATACCTCGTCGTAGCCTTTCGTCTTGGCGATGTCAAAAGGAGTTTCACCACCCTGCATTGATAATATAAAACGTGTTTTATCTGAGTGTGGGGTAGACTTTAGTTAAAATTATTAATAGCAAATTGTATAAAGCATAGCATTTCAAGACGTTAAGCCACGGTGAGTGGTAATCAAGTGCCCATCCTCTCTCCCCCTTCCTATACACCATCCACCCTTATCAATTCCTTGGACAATGAAAATTTTACCACATCCTTCTGATCAGTGTCAGCTCCGTAAGCCACTAAGATAGAAGTGGCTATATCATGGCCATTCTCAGCAGCAAAAAACACAGCCGTTCTTCCACTTTCCTACATAAAGTTGACAATAAATAGTTTGTATGATGAAATAATATCTATACCTCCTGTTTAAAGTCAATGGCTGCCCCATGATCCAACAAAAGAAGAATAATCAGTTCATATCCTTGTTCTGCGGCAATAATCAGAGGAGATTTTCCATCCTATTTAAAGCCAAAATAGTTACTCTCCTTTACTAAATTAGTCTATATTGCATACAATGTCCACGATGTTATTGAGATCAGCTCCTTGCTCAAGTAATTTCTGCACCAGATCCACGTTTCCACTTTCCACAGCTCCTGTCCTACCATTCTCCTATATATTGAATGACATTGTAAGAACAAGAGTGGATTAAGAAGAGTATGTAATATAACTCCTGTACATTTATTTAGTATTGTTCTGTGATAGTGGCATCACAGTATATTATAATAGATACCCGATAAATGTACAAGTACATGATTTTGTGAAAACTGTATGGCCACAAGCACAGTAGCATATGTCCAGGGTATTCCCTTGGTGGGGGAGTAATTCTGACCGTGATTGCACAGTACACCTGTGACCACACAGCCATGTAATACTATAGGGATCACTGTGTGAATGAAACATGGAATCTGCATAGCTATGGTTAGGCTGACACACATACACTATTTCATAACATAGGCCTTTGCTTGTCCATGCACTTACGTACTTTTCTTAATCCACTGTTGGTAAGAACCACGCATGCATGTATACAAAATCAATAATCACAATAATATGCGACATAATCACATTAATCTATAGATGGCCCACATAATGCATCCATGTATAACCCTAGCTGCTTCCCTCCCCCTGACCACTGCTACATACCACTTTAACCTATCGGATGTACATTATGTATAGATGGTTATGTTTAGTGTAGTTTCGGTTCGTGTACTTGATAACTGTCATGTGGGCTAAAATTAATGGTATATTCCTTAACGTTGATATTCATGATAATAGTATACGTACATAATCTTGGCAGTCGTCATATGCATCTAGATCAGCACAGCTCTCCTGTAATACAGATGACAGATCACTATCTCTGATGGTAGCTAGAAGCACCCACTGCAATTCAAAATATACAAAAGATATACTGTAACAGGCATACACGTACATGACATAATTATGGTGTGAACGTATAGCAGGATCACTATATTTCCCATTTTTGATATTCACCATTCAGAATGCCCAATTTAAATTCCAAATGAGAGGCGCTTCACCAAATTCAATGCTTACCAAAGTTACCCCCTGTACAATAATCACAACCTCATACCAGAACACAAGTTCACTGTTGCCTATAACATGAACCTGATATGGATCAGTACCCCTTGTACTATACCTTCCTTCCCAAAGCTAGGAATATTGATACTTACCGAATATAGAGATTTGTCATCAATGACAATACTTTCCACCTGATAATCACGCAGCAGTTCCTGACCGACTTCACTGTAGTAGAATAAGCTAAGGATCTCCACAATCTCCTCTGGGATCATCCATTCCACTATAATGCAGTTGGTTGTGATAGTGTGTATTTGGAGAGCAAAATCACACAGCTTGACATCAATACATGTTTTCTTGCGCAATGTTTCTAAATCGGCTAGCGTACATGTCTCCGGATCGATCTTGTGCTTCATTACAAGTTTTTTAAATGACTGTGGTATGCGTTTTCCCTTTAAGTTGGCCAAATCTTCCCCCCTATACTTGATTAACTCGGTGACTGTTGTAATTCTCTGGAAGTTTTGTATATCTTCGCCGTAACGTTTCACTCGTTTCCTGAGCCCTTCACTGCATAAATTCATTATGAGCTGCTTAAGAAGATGATACTCTAGAAAATTCCAGTAATCCATATTCAACTCAGCAAAAAGCTCATCCAAATTCTTGAAGGGCTTTTTTCGTCTGGTGAACAGTATAATGGATCGTTTATTCTCCTTCTTACGAGGCATGAGAAACAGCTGTCTTTTGACTAGCTCTACAGAGGCTTCTCTACTTTCCAGCTCCTGCAGAGCTGCATCCTGTATATCCGTAAAGCATCTTTCTAACTCTTCAATTCGTGATTCAGTATCTAAATTGTGGGAATTAACAATCAATGGTACAATCACCCAAGTAATGGGATATAATATGCTACAGTGTTATTCAGTACGTACCCAGTGGTCCAGCTTCAAGTGACATTGGTGCAAAAGAAGGACTGCTCATAGATAATGATCTACTGTGAGTTGGTCCATCTGTTTCAATATCTAAAAATGGTATCACTCAAAATTAATCTTATTGGACAGGTGGACAGTCACAATGATACGGTACTTTCGCTTAGACTAAAAATTCAGCCATTCTAATTATTCGGCACCTTTTACTGAATGAAAATAGTCTCTAATTTTCGGCAAAGATCATCAACAAGTGGGAATAGAATGCACACGCAATGGAATGTTGAATATTAACTACAAATTTGATGAAGTTTAAGCAATATTAGTAATATTTTCAAGGCCATTTTTAGAAGAAATACAGCATGCAAACTCACACCCCAAACACACCACTGAATTAGACGATAGTATTATTATTATTATACACTACTCATACCCATTGGGGAAGCTAGAGGAAGGCTATAGTTGGAAGCTTGGGATCCTCTCCTTTTGTTCACCTCATCCAGAGCACTCTGAAGCTTTTCCCAAGACCTCTCTGGCTCTCGGGAGAACCACTTCTCTACTAAACGCTGGCGATGCTCTCTAGGCTCATAATCGTTGGTTATTACATCTGTATCTGATGACTCCAATCCAAGACAGATGCCCAGCTCCTGCCAGTTACTGATCTCAGCAATCATATTCACCACAATGGGTATTGTCAGCTCTTGATCTAATGTAGCTAAAGGAGGATCGATTCATACATAGTGTAGAATGACATTGTTGACATTGACACATTATTACTGTACAGTGTAACCTCCCCCCAATCTTTTTTAATACACACGAGAGTGTAACATTGAAAACATGGGAGTGGCCTACGGATGAGGCTAGTACAGCGGGTAACGTTGGCAAGCATTAAGCTTAGAGAAAATTAATATAATTATATACCTCTCATTTGGCCCTGTGTGCATGGAATTTATTATGATTAGCTATCTGATTGTTTAGTGTCATAAATGATAATTTAGCTACCAATAATAAGTGCCAATGTTTCTGGCTATACGTATGTTTTGAGTCTAGAGTCCACCCCACCCCACCCCCCAATCTTCCTCTTGGCTTATGTAGCCTCATATCAGATCTGCTAGCCATGATATCTCACCCTGGATATCCATAGTAATAGACGTGAGTGATGCTTCTGGAGAAGACACAGATGTGGAAGTTGACAAAGACCGTAATAAGGCAGTACTTGACTCAGAATGTGAACTAGATGTAGAGCTGTACCGCTCAATGGCGAAGGCCACAGCGTATTCCTTTAGAGCTGGCTTTCTCAGTACAGTAGCCAGCAGTGACCATGACAGTCCTTGCATATCAGCCACTCTGTCAAGTATTTTTATCATGCGATCGCGATAAGGAAGAGTTTCTATTTCATCAAGCTGAGATGTCCTCAGGCCTAGCTGGGAGCCTAGCACGCGAAGATTACAGCTCAAATTTGCCCTCGCGAATATTTCCAGGACTTTTTTAGAGGTACATGATTCGATAGTGTTGTCTTCTTCCATAACTAATTGGCTCGGTCTCCCTTCTTGATCACCTATATACGTTCAGGAACTAGAGCTCTACAGAGAGCGTCAACGACCTTTACCTACATATTTGTGCTAGGTTGCGTGCGCATGAGCAGAAAGCACATGGTGGGTAGTGTCCATAGGCGTGGCCAACAAAATGCAGTACTAGATTTGCGACGCTCGTGCATAGGCTCCAACTGTCCCTGAATCTCCGGGACAGTTCCGGATTTTTAGCAACTGTCCCGCGTCCCGGAAGGCTCTACTACAATTGTATTATTGGTCCCGGAAGAGGTCCAGACACTGGCATAAACACTGTAGTAGTAGTGCAACTAGTCACTTACTTGTGGTAAAATGAACAAGCTGCTTGTGGTAGTGCCTTACAAACTTTGGTTTTTGCAGTAGCAACACTACAAGAGGTCTACTAGGCTTGCAAATTCATGCTCTAGAAAGTATATTCTGGCCATTGTTGTCAACAAATTCAATCATATTGGGTGTGATATGGGTGGAGTTTTAATTAATGATGGGCGTATCTAGTGGGTGTGGTCTATGTCCCTGGAGCTGTTCAGGAAAAGTTGGAGCCTATGCTCGTGGACCTTGCCAAACGATTCGAAGCATAATGAAGCCAGTTTTTCGACGATATCGACGGATATGCTGTACTTACGAGTCGCTCAAATGCCTAGATCTCCAAATCCGGCGATTTTTGTGCTGACATGCTGACGACGGATACAACTGCTTAGCTACTTTACCCCTTGCGCATGCGCGCGGGGCAATTAACTATATTATGCAGCCTATTCCCAAACCCCTCCCATCGTGGGGCCTGCGGCGGGAAAGTCCCGGGATTGGGGGGCCGGAACAGAATGGGGATCGGGATCACGCCTTCAATTGACGACCCTAGTAAGAAGTGGCAAAGAGCACAAGCTTCAAAACAGTAATGCCCAATACCACCATGCATTCACATGCATGATACTCTCAGGTCTGTGGAAGAATCGTTGAATACCAGTTTGTACAGCCAGGACCATTCATTATAAATAGTAGAGGGCACACTTTGATGAACAATATTATGTTGATGGCAGAGTGACTAGCTATACAATATTATTAGCTAGCTATGGAAGTCCACAACAGCATATTTGGACATTTGCAAATGCATTAGATGAGTATGCAAATCACTATCTTGGAGTCAGTATTATACCTACGAGTCAATAATCCACAACCATGGTGGATTATTGACTAGTTTGTTTGTTTGAAACAAACTACCTCTGAGTCACACAGTCAACTAATGCACATCAGACTGTGCTCAGGTGGTGCAGCATTCGCTGAAAATACTCCAACAGAATTTGATTGGATTTTTTAATGCACTGAAACTGCACAACCAATGTATTATTTTCTAAACATGAATTTGGTTGGATGTATACATGTAGCCATAGCAATTGTCAATAAGAAGAGTGTCATCATCCGATGCCAAACTCGACATTCAGCATTCATATTGATCTGGAACTCTTCCTTGAGAGCTTTTTTCCAGGCCACTCACAGTATCCACCCGACTCAGTGAAGCTTCTTGGCTTAACATCATTGAAGTTTGGGTGTACACAGAGCTTGAACTCTAGCAGATATGTATAGATGTATATTCCATGCTCAACGACCTTGTGAGCGAAAGGTCGAGAGTTCTGGGAGAGGCCATACCATGAGGTGAGTTTGGACCACGCCGCCTCAGGAAGAATATAGTAGTCCAGCTCCTCCATTAGATGGTCCCTCATTGCATCATCGATCTGTTAATAATATTGATGAAAATTACGACCTATTAAATAAAGGAGTTTACTCTTACTTTTAAAGAGAGAAGCATTACTGATGGATCCTGGGTTGGCAGCATCCTGTCCAGCATAGCTCTGATCCCATTGGTCGTAACCAACATACTTCTTCCACTGCTTCATCCACTTCATATCAACTAGAATGCATCAGTGAAAATATAAAGGATATAGTTGTGCAGTATTATCCCAGCACACCAATTGGAGCACGGACTATAGCTATAATATTATTCATCACTCTCACTGAGTGTATTATAAAACAATACCAAGTTTAAATAGATCACCAGTATACATATATGCATGTGTGTATCATCAACTTGCTCCTCGCCATGTATCGCCCTGGTTGAGTCGTTACTGTGGATCTCTGTTCTCTGCATGTGACATAACATAGTCTGGCGCTTGTTTCTATTGCCCTTTGTTCTCCCCTCCCCTAGCTCTAGCTTCCCTTCCTCCCTCACCATCACCACCTTCTTCATATGTAGATCCACATCATTCTAGGCAATAAATACTATAGCCTAGTAACAAGCAGGAGGGCTCGCTTTGCTCGCCCTGCTGTACGTTGTAAATTTGTTAGTATTCAGGATCCAACAAAAGTAGGGGATAGCAATAGTAAGTACAATTGCATGTACATGTAGAGTGGACTTGCCTGTGATGAGGCACAGTTGTACACTATGCTACTACTTTTTCTAATAATGCATGGCCAGAGGCCAGAGTGCTAGTTTAATTGCAGATGCAAAGTGGCCAAAGTGGCTCTTTACCTGCATTCAGGAACATTCTATTGAGCATGTGCATTTATGGCATCCTATTTGAGCACATGGCTAAATCAATCAAGCTAGCCTGTCCAAATTAAATGTGACAATCAAGACTTGAGAATGCAAGAAGTCAAAGTCAGAATCTACTACCTCTGTGATGTCCACTCGGATCATATCTTCTCATGACTTCCAGATGATCAGCTTCTTCACGCTAACGACTTTTTGGACAGTTGTATGGGATTGATTTAGCCATGTGCTCAAACAGGATGAACGCGCATGTTCAGTAGAATGTTCCAGAACATAGGTAAAGGGCGGTTTCAGCCACTTTGCTGATCTGCAGTTGCAATTACACAAGCACTCTGGCCTGGGGCTGTGTACCCTTAGAAAGAGTAGTATGCGTGTAACTGTGGGCCTCATCACAGGCAAGTCCACACTACATGCACATACAGTTAGTTGCACTTGCTATCCCCTACTTTTGTGCGTTAAATGCCAATTTGAAAGTACAACAATCATGTGCAGCAGGGGGCTTGCTTTGCTCGCCCCCCTGCTTGTAATGTATACTTAGATATGCATTATTATTATTGTGAAATCAAGAAATTGGAATAACTAAATTAACTATACAGTAGGTGTGATATAGCATGTTTTTAACATACACCTGATCTACAGTACCACAGGCACATACTAAAGTGACATATCATGGGATAGAGGATGGCTATATACGTGATCTGCGGCCTTAGAATGATGTCACACTTATCAGCTACTATGATGCTAACAAGTTTTATGCTCTTTTCTACATAATTTCAGCCAACCAGATCCATCACAGGAAGCCTTATACACCCACTACATACACACAGCCTGAGAGCTAATTATTGACAAGAGATATTTGCCGCCAGCAGTGGAGCAACCCCAAGGCCATGAATATGCTTTAAAATTACTCCATGGTTGGGACTTACAAGAGTAGAACATTCTAAATTGCAATACTGAGTGTACTGTGCTTTGCTTGAGAATGGTTACCATGTTTTTATAGTATCAGATTGGCTTCCTGATTCTGCTTATCTTATGCACAACTTCGAGAAACTTGCACTCTACAACACGTGTTATAATTCTAAGTCACACAAAAAGAACGGTGAGGTAATAAGGGAGTGGCCATAAAAAAGTACAGCTGTACTACCATGCTTGCCCTGTTTGTAGCATCTGAATGTTTAGCTACATGTAATAGCTAGTATTTCAGTCCATGTATTTATCAAGTGATTGAAGTCAACTTTACCAGGAGGTAAGTCTTGTTATTAACTTTCTGCATTAAGAATATCCATATCATGCATGCTATAGCTAAAAAGAAATTGAAGTGGCAATTTGACTACTCTCTACACTTCATAATGGCATATTATTATTATGAATCTACATTCTAATTTTGCTTTAGGTACAGCCAGAAATGAGAAGTCCTATTTCAAGTGTCTATGCAATGGAGACACACAGACGCAATCTTTTCTGGATACAAAAATTACTTATTTCAGCAAAAATATTCACGACTGGCCGTAAATCTTATTATCCGCTCAAGCATGCAGAACAGTACATGGGGAGTGACCACCCACTAGAGTGTAGTTGTACTAGACCTATATGACCACCAATTAGATGGTTCACATGACACTGTTTGTGGCCACAAGCATGCTAATGAGGCAGGTTGCACAGAGGAGTAGTGCCACATCAAAGATTGGTTAGGGTGTGTGGACCATAAACATTAGAAAATTATCACCAAGTTATACGTAGTAACCTGTTTTTTTTGTCACTGTGTGTACTGAAATCCAAGCTTGGATTTTTTTCCTTTATGCTTTCCTCATCCATTTATTGCTAGCTACATAATATCTTAGCATGGGGATAAACTTTTTCAGGTTAATGAACTGTTGTGTAAACTAACACAATATTCAGTGAGATCTTTGCGTGTAAATCTTACATAATATTCAGTGAGATCTATGCACTAAGCTTTAAGGGAAAGGGGGGATGGGTGTTTAATATTATGCCAGTTTACTCCACTACAGACTTGAGCCATCTCAGACGAACAGGCTAATAGAAAACAGGCTCTCTCAAATACTATATCAAGGTCACTGTTTAGTGGAGTTACAAGTCTTAATTTCAGAATCTATTATTTGTAATCAACATGCATGGAAAGAATATAAATTAATTTAACACACAGGTATAAGAATTAACAGCTATTGTGAAGACTGGCTAGTTGATGCTAGACATGTACACGACTAATCTAGTGATACTAGATAGAGAGAATTAAATGCCAGTGACTAATTAAAATTTACTAATCCTGATTTTGATTGGCTGCAAGGATGTACCCAATAGTAGCACTGTTGATACAAGAACACTGTGTTTGCCAGTACATACTGATCACTATCGTGCTGGAGCATGAGGCAGGCACGCTTCAGTGCGCAAAAAAATTTGAGTCAGAGTGTTAGTGAGATAGAGTCTAGTCACGAGTTCTGTACGGTATACGTCACTGATTAATCTCGAAAGATGATTGGATGTGACGTCAACCGACGACATGCCTGTGCCGAACCTTCGAGATGCCGTAAACACATAATAACACCCACTTCTCTCGGATAGTTAGAATTTGGCCTCGATCTAAGCGCCGAGAAGAGATCGTATAGTGTTGCAAAGCACAAGTGACGCCATCTACTACTAAGTTTCATCAATACATCGGGTTTTGACAACAAGCACAATGGGTGGCGTAAGTTAGTAAGAAACAAAAGTACACACAATTAACAGTACGCTGTACAAGATAGTCTCATA
Organism: Cliona cf. orientalis; assembly: GCA_963930775.1. Classification (NCBI taxonomy): domain Eukaryota; kingdom Metazoa; phylum Porifera; class Demospongiae; order Clionaida; family Clionaidae; genus Cliona; species Cliona cf. orientalis. The sequence goes on from OZ005690.1 coordinate 2,702,408, forward strand.
GTATTATGCTAGCTATAGCTGCATACATGTACATGGAATTGTTAGCAAATAAATTCATGGCATGTTTATGCATATTCCTTGGTATTTTTTCTATATGCAGTCAAACGGTGGTGAAAAAATAAATGGTTATAAATTTAGAACCCGAGTTACCCTCGGAGCTCTGGCAGGTATAATCACTGGACTATGCCTGGCTGGTCCTTATGGAGCCATCGTTGGCGGGGCTATAGGGGCAGGCGTGGAGGCCTGGAACAAGACTTAGTAGCTACAGTCAAACATTAACAAGAACACATCAGTGTGTACTCTTTTCATAAATTATAGTACTGCATAGAATGTAGCAATGTAGTAGTACTTGTACCATAGCATAGAATACCAGACTGTGTAGCAGTGCATAAACTACATTATTATTAGATTTTAGGATTTGGATGTCTGGATTAAATGTTGTAAAATTAATTGAGCAACATGCATAAAATTTTGAGTGATAACCATAAAAATAGATAATTATTTTACAAGATGTCATTGATATGCATTATGCAAATAGCTGCGGTGGATTATGCAGGGGATTTCCCAGGGGCTCACCCGGCACCAGCCAGTAGACAACAGGAAACTACTGACGCCAATTCAATTGTATACATTATAATATTATAAGAAACATTCCTTATATGGATCGTAACGAGGGGCAGAGAGGAATACAAACAGAGAATCGGATTGGTCATCGTTTTAGCTAATCAGAATTGAATTGGAATCTCTCTATACTTATTACCCTTTAGCTATGAATGATTACTCCCTAATTAAGCAAAAAATTTGACGAGTAATCTTTCTTAGATGATGCATAAGTTATCACCTATTAGCTCAAATGGGCTTACTACTTTCTGCATTATGCAATATACCGCTAGATTTCATTATGATATTGGTACAGTACTATATAGCCCTGGTCATCCTATAATACAGAAACATTATCCACTCCTAGCCACGTACATTGTGCAAGTATAATGCTAGATGTCGTACCTACACTCCTGGTTATCCTTTACCTAAATTAATTTACCCGTGACCACCCTTTACCAGTTAACAATTAAATTTTGTCAACCTTATACTTACATGCCACTTATGATGATTGAAGTAGCTGAAGGCTATTATATAGTTTGTCCAAAGAGACAAGAGCGGTATCCATTCATCATCACGCTGTGCCAAATCATCTTCAAATGAAGATAAACATTAGTAAGAGTAAATTTAAGAAAGAATATGCCTAGATAATTCAAATCCTGGTATCTATTTGGATGACTTCCATCAATACATAAGTAGGGGCTTGCTGTAATTGGGTAGAATGCCCATGAATAATAAACATAATATATTATCTTGTTTGAATTACATTTCTCAAGGGGTATAAACAACCTCATGACTCCTCCAGTGCCCTTTTATCTTTGAAATCAGGTATACCATAATGAAATACAGAGGACAGGCTTGATCTTTGGCTAATAGGTCACTAATTAAATCGCTAGTATAAGCTTTTGTGAAGGTATTTAAAGGATATTGGTTGTGAATTTGGAACTCTGTGCTATTGATCTAGTGGGGGTGGGGAAGCCCCTCTTAGTTAGTACTATAGAGCAATTTTTAGGTCTTTACATGTAATGTTAATCAAAGTGGCTAATTGACATTTCAAAGACTTAAAAATTACTCTCAAGCCTGTCCTGCCGTTTTTCACCCGATTGGTTGTGCCTAGCTACAGCACACACGGATGCCTAGAACGCGAGATCTGGTGATTTTGTGCCGACAATGATAACAACGATGACAGACGTAGCTACAAACCAATTGCTTTACCCCTTTAATATGCATGCACGCAGGGTAATAATAAAACAAGATACATAATACATATACACACAGTATACACTTTCCCCCTTCTCCCAGATCCCACCTCCTTTGTGAAGAAAGGGAAAGCCACAGCCCACATAGGAATGTGTCTACACAGGGTGGGCTGGATCAAGGACCTTCACATATCAGAGCATTATTAAACTCTACTCACTGACCTTTTTCAGTATTAAAGCACAGAGATAGGGGTCAAAGTAGAGCTGTAGGTGAACCACATGTCATGCATGTGATGTGATGTAATGTGGTAAGGGGTCACCACAGCCAGTATGACCTTAGTACACCTTCAACATGGATCTCAGGAAGGATTTACTGAGAGGTGAATCAGATCTGATCAATATCGCAACACATGATTACAAGTAGACAACACATACAGAAACCGGATATAATTATAGTGGCTATTAAACTGTTGATCTTAGAAGTTATTGCATTTGGGATATGTTACATTGGTTCATGAATCGTTTATCCAAGCTCTGATTCTTTTCTCCAAGGTACTAACAACTGTCTCTATTGTCCTTAGGTCACGATCAACATTCTATAATTTGAAAAAAGTTAATGATGAAAGATACAATCTATTTTTTAATTAGCTAGCAAACCTTAGATTCCAGCTCTGGAAGTGGTTTCGTGTCAACGGAAGTGCCTAGAACGTTCACAATGCTACTCTGCTTCAGATGGCTTGCCACATCTAGCAAACGACTACCATTCTAAAAATAGAATATCATTATTACATAATATTTACCAAAACCAAGATTTACCAGAAAGATAATGATATTATGATTATTGTAAGCACATTGTACATGTAATAACTAGAGCTCTATAGAGCACATACCCCGCGCGCTGCAGCGTTGATGTCAGAGCATATATCTGTGGTCAGAGAGCTCGCAGCCTGTTGACGACCTTTACCGACACATTGTGTCGGGTTGTGCGCATGAGCAGAGAGCACATGGTGGGTAGTGTACATATAGGCGTGGCCAACAAAACGCAGTATTTGCAACGCTCGTGGGCCTTGCCAAACGATTCGAAGCATACTGAAGCCAGTTTTTCGGCGATATTTACGGATACGTTGCATTTATGAGTCGCTCAGATGCCTAGATCTCCAGATCTGGCGATTTTTGTGCTAACGACAGACAGACAGACGACAGACGACAGACAAAACCGATCACATTACCCCTTGCGCATGCGCGCGGGGTAATAAAAGGTATTGTTAACAATGGTAACTACGATTAGTGTGACCCACACTGGTCGGGAGTGGTCAGCCCCAACCACCACTCAGCTATTTTTACCACCACTCAGGCTTATTTTACCACCACTCACAGAGTGTAAAAAGTGCTGAAATGCTATATTTAACATGATTTGACAAAACTTTAGCTAAAGAGCCAACCACCACTCAGGGTATTCCTGGGGAGAAATCTGTGTGACTGATATAAATACATGTAAACAATGCACAGTGAGCTAGTGTCATAATGAAAAACTTGTTATCAGGATAATACAATATTATTAACGACTGTTTATAGCTTACAGGTAGTTCAGTCCTTGCTCCATGTTCCAGAAAGGTTTGGACAATCTCAACACTGCCGTTTTTGGCAGCAAAAAATATCGCTGTCCAGCCTGTTGCCTACAATATTAATGATAAGCACCCAGATTACTCAGGGATTAATATAGGTTCTTTTTACGTGTGTGCTCCTCCAGTTTTTGAAATTTACAAAATTTGTCATATAAAGTCTGCAGGTAATGGGTACCAAGGGCCTATAAGTCCTTGTGGGTACCTAGTATAATATTTGGCTAACTTTGGGGGGGGGGGGGGGGGGGGGGGAGGGGAGAGTTCCAGGATGCCCATTGGAGCTCTTTAACTTAGTAACTCCTATACTTTACCTTATGGGGATAATTGACATCAGCATCACCGTCCAACAAAGCTTCTATTTCCTTCACATAGCCCTTGTTTGTTGCAATCATCAACGCCGTTAGACCGCCCTATAAATTGCAAGATGAAATCCAACCTCCGAGTTTAATTTCCAAGAAAGATTTACCTTATTAGGAATGTTCAGATCTGCTCCGTGTACACCTAGCTCCTTAATAACGTTGGGTTTTCTCCTCAAAGTTGCAATATGTACTGCTGTATCACCACCATCTTTCTATAATTTAATAAGCCACATTACGAACGATAGCTACAGCTGAAGTAAGTGGCACATCGGTATCATACATGAATAATAATATAGTTAGTCAAGCTTACGGTAGTGAGATTTAAATTTGCTCCCCTCTTTGCTAGCTCTTTTACCACCTTATCATGACCGTACTTGGCAGCCACCATCGCGGGCGTCCAGCCAAACTGCAAAAGGTACACAATCACCAGCCATTACACAATATTTAATCAGGGCTATACATAGCCAGACCCTCCCTGTTTTTTTTTATAATGTGGGAGGGCCTGGGGGTATTACATATACAAATTGTGGTAGTGTAGAGGTGGATCTAATAGGTTGAAGCACCAGACTGAGAGATTTAAGCTTAAGTTTTGATACATGCATAGCTGGGAACTACACAGAATGGATAATTGATTCATTCATGCGATCATAGGCGCCACGTATACTAACAAGCAAAAAAATATTATGGTATTCATGATTATGTTTGGTATAAACAGCTTACATTCTTTGGTTTCAGGCTTATCAAATGTGGTGAAAAACATGAATCTGTGCTAGTTTAGAGAGCCTCCCCCTTACCAACGTTACCATGTAAATTCAACCTCCAGATGACGACTGAAGTATATGTACGTCATCCCTCCCAATCACCTACGCTAGGATTAAGTATAGTCCTAATTAGCTAACTAGCCTGAGCATATTTTAAATAGTATTATTCAGTACATACCTCGTCTGTTTGGCTATTTAGCCGTCCTCCACGATCTGCAATCATCTTTACCAACTTTAAGTTGCCTTCATTACTCGCCCTTATCAAAGGATTCCATCCAGTCTATAATAGAGTGTATTATACAGATTATGTACTATGCTGTATTAATATTGTACCTTTTCAGTAACGTGGATATTGGCACCTTTGTAGATAAGATAAATAGCGACAGCAGAGCGTTTCTCATAGAGAGAGATTGCCAGAGATGATACACCTTGCTACATGTTGCGATATCATTCATATAAACAGCTTGATCATCATAAGAGCAAAATTAACACATGGCTGCTAAACTGGTAAGTATAGTGTATACTATAGCGAAGATTTTTAATTTAAAAGACAGCAAGAAATATGGTGGTGTTCAGTTACATGTATGTATGTACGCAACTGTATTTCTGGAAAGTGTACATGATATTGCAGGGTTCTCCTCATGATCAGAGAAAACTAAATACATTGTAGGTGAGCATGCATGGTTTGGGCAGAGTTTGTGACCACACTAAACATCCTACAGTCACCACATCAAAGAAGCAATACAGTAACTATAGATACTGAAGGTATGGGGTACTATAGGGTAAACACCTATTGCATAAAATTAAGTGTAAGAGTCTTACAATATTTTGATGATCAATTCGTGCACCACATTCAAGAAGTAGTTTAACAGCTTTCAGATAACCTTTACGGCTTGCAATCATCAATGGAGACCAATCATGAGACTATAATCATCAGATAATAATATCAAAGCTTACTACTCCCTACTGTAACTAGATATCAATACCTTTGTTATCATGTTGACATTGGCCCCTTTATTCAGAAGAAGTTCCATTATCTTGACGTTACCTCGATCGGAAGCACACATCAGGGCTGTCGCTCCATCCTAAAGCAATCATATACAATTTTCACCAAATGCATAGCTATAGCATCATGGACGATGGAATGTCCGTTAATTTCTAAAATTTCAAGACCACAGAACCACAGTGGTAAACCCAAAGAAATAGGATCTCTGAATCTTGAAAATCAGTGACATAAGGATAGTTAGTTCCCTTTATTTAGTTACAGTGTTTCTCAACCCTCTGAATTTACTTTATCAGATTCTCTTGCATCAATGATTCTGCTAACAGCTTCCCCTTTCTGAAGAATATGCTCAACAGTTGTAATATCATCATTCTTAGCAGCCTCAATGAGATCCTGCATAAAACAATGTAAGTACTTAATTAGATCAGGAATTATGTACGTTTAGCTTTTGTAAGATTATTAAATTTGGTGGTTCAGTATAAAATTTAATACAGTCCACCAAACCTTCAAATTAATTTTATTGACAAATATTACTGCTATGTGTATTTTCCTCTCACTATTGCAGCTCGGTCTTGTCCAAGTAAAGCAACTTTGAAACTCTGAAATTGCTTAGATACACTTTGAATAGTCTCCTAAAATATAAGTGCAAGGAGGGATCATTAAATACCTTGCAAACGAGCACATGTAAACTGGTGGAACTTACAGTAACAAATTTGTGATAAACACTGTCAGACCTCACATCTGGTTGCTTCTTCATCTCCGATAGCTGTAATTCTTCACACACTTCTTTAGTTTTGGCGACACTATAAGGAGTTTCACCATCCTACATGTATGTTGCAACAATAGAGTATCAATGGCATGATACTGGCGGGTTATTGGACTCGGAGGCATACAGAATAGAATGGTGCCTGCAATTTTAATTAATGAGAAAGACAGTGTCCCAACTCAGTCTGTAACATAGGAAAGGAGTCAACCATCCTCATTCCCACCCCACCACCAGCTCATATCCATCCCACTAAAAATTTGACATGCCCCACAGACTTTACCACATCCTGTTGATTAGGGTCAGCTCCATAAGCCACTAAGATAGACGTAGCTGCATCATGGCCATTCTCAGCGGCAAAGAATATGGCCGTTCTGCCTGTTGCCTACATAAAGTTGACAGTACATTAATTTTATTAGTTTGAATGGTGAAGTAGATCTATATACCTCCTGTTTAAAGTCAATGGCTGCCCCATGATCCAACAAGAGAAGAATAATTAGCTCATGTCCATGTTCCGCGGTGATAATCAGAGGAGATTTTCCGTCCTATTTAAAGCCAGAATTATAATAATATTGAGTCAGTTACTTTACTAGACTAAGTGATGATTATATTATTATTCTAATCTATATTGCACACCATGTCTATGATATTATTGAAATCAGCTCCTTGCTCAAGTAATTTCTGCGTAAGATCTAAGTTCCCACTTTCCACTGCATAAAATAGTACTGTCCTGCCATTTTCCTGTAAATTGAATATGTATACATGTAAAAACTATACATGCACACAAATCACTTCAATAATGCCAACTGTACTATGTAATCACATTTATTTAGATGGCCCACATAATGCATCCATGTGTAACCTTGTTTCCCTCCCCCTGACCACTGCTACATACCACTTCAACCTATCTGATGTACACGACGTATAGATGGTTATGTTTAGTGGACTTTCGTGTACTTAACAACTTCAACAGCTGTCGTGCATGTGGGTTAAACAAGGTACCTGCATGGTACATACGTACATAATCTTGGCAGTTGACATCCAGATCAGCACTGCTCTCCTGTAGTATTGATGATACTCTTTTGAAATCACCATCTCTGACGTTAGCTAGAAGCACCCACTGCAATTCAAAATGCACAATAATTATGAACCTGGACTGATATCACCTTGTACTAAACCTATAGCTTGGTGTAATAAAATTATTTATACTTACTGAGTGTAGGGATTTGTCATCAATGACAATACTTTCCACCTGATGATCACGTAACAATTCCTGGCCAATTTCACTGGAATAGAATAAGCTAAGGGTCTCCAAAATCTCCTCTGGGATTATCCATTCGACAATAACACAGTGAGATTCGATAGAATATACTTGCAAGGCAAAATCAGATAATTTGACGTGATCGCATGTTTCCTTACGCAATTTTTCTAAGTCAGCTAGCGTATAGCAATCTGGATTTATATTATGTGTCATTTTAAGCTTTTTGCACAATTTTGGTGATATGGACTTCTTCTTAGTATGTCGCCGGTACTTGAGAAACTCGGTGATTGTTGTACTTCGCTGAAAGTTTTGCACATGTTCGGCAAATATTCTCATCTTCTTCTTAAGCCTATCACTACACATGTTCACTATGAGCAGTTTGAGGAGATGGTACTCAATAAAACTCCAGCAGCACTCGTTTAAATATGAAAAGAAGTCCTTTAAGTTCCGGAAGTGTTGTTTTTGTCTGGTAATTTTTTTGATTTCAGATTTATGCATTATGTAATATTGACGAGGCATTGCTGTCAGTTGGTCATCAACAAGCTCAATAGCATCTTTTCTGCTTTCTAATTCCTTCCGAGCTGCAATCTGTATATCTGTAAACTGTTTTTCCAGTTCTTCAATCTGAGACTCAGTATCTAGAGCCACAAAACAGAGAGAATGAAAATGATCTATTCCTGTGATAGCAAAAAAATTTACCAGATATCGGTAAGGTTGATGCATAGGAAGGAGTGAACACAGATTCATCCATCGTAATATCTGAAAGGAAAAAAATTTCAGCTCTTAGCCAATTAATTGGAAAAATGTGTCATAGTCGAACTGAAAATTATATCACACTGTACTTTTGTGCATGTGCCTATAATGAGAGGGGCAAATCTGTTAACACAGCTGATATCGATAGATAATAATATTATGGCAGCACCCTGTTATATGATGGTGGGTATGGTACAGCTGTGCAGCTGGCAGGCAGGCTTGTATAGTGACTCAAAAGCACAGCTGCATATGTGGTTACCCCACAAGTATGCTTGATGTCCTACTGCTAGCGCTATTGCGAGATTAATTCATGACATTGTACAAGCTAAGAGTGGAGGAAGCCCGGGGAGCCAATTTAGATTAAGAAATGGTGTAGCATTCATAATAACACTTAGCCTGAGCACTTCTTTTTACCACTATGTGAATCTGAGGTTGGATCTGGAGTAGGAGGTACAGAGCTCATAGAAACAGACGAGTCTCGACGTGGTAGAGCTCCTTCCAGAGCACTCCGTGAAGGCTCAGATATTTGTTCAAACCATGCCTCTATTAGCCGCTGGTGGCGCTCACTGGTATCGTAACTAGATAGCCTCCTCAGACGAGCGTCATCCACTCCCAGCTTTCTGCCCAGTTCCTGTAAGTATCCATCATCAACTGCTACAATCAGATTAACAGCCACAGGAATCGTAAATTCTGTAAGGTTCAATATTGTAGCGTGAATGGCTATTGAACAATAAATTGATTGGACTATTATACATGCATTATTGCTATCTCGTGTTTTGTCTGTTGGGTAGCTGAAGAGCAGCCCTGAATTCTATGCTCTTGGATAAATACCCAACATTTCTGTATGCGTGAGGTCAGTATCAGTGATTATCTTATTCAATCTCTACCACACCGGCCATTTATAACGAGGGCACCACTCCTGCCCTCCCGCTGTTGTGTGTCTGACAAGGCTCCTGATGTGATTAGTGATTACTGCCCACACGAAAGGTAACAATATCATATTATTGAGAGATTTTGATTTATATGTATGATCAGCTATAGCGAATCTTATCTCAAAATTAAACCAGTCCCTATAGCAATCCATAGCACTGGATATTATGCTCATTTGCAGGGTGCTTGATCTTTTATAGTAACATATGCACACATTAGAAGCTGGGGCTAGGAACAATGCTAGGATGTATATACTTTGTCATTAACATACTCCTACTGTATGCTGGACTGAGACATAGTACCAGTGCTGCTGGGTAGGTATAGGGATTGGTTCACAAGATTAATAATTATTACACTCTATAGGTGAGAAGAGAGATAAAAATTAAATCTTACTTTGGTCAACTTCCATTGAAGATGATAAAGATGTTTCTTGAGATGATATAGATTCCAGCCCGGGTGACATAGGACTATTTATTGATGAACATGACTCCAAGGAATACTGTCTGGTGTAGACGTGTTTGGCTCTGATTTCATCAGCCATTTTGCCCAAGTTTAGCGCTGGCTTTTCCAACGTGGTTGCAAGATGCTCCCAAGAAGGTAGTTTTTCCTTACTGATACACTTGTCAACAATCCTCTGTTTTTGATCGTATAGTGAGGCCGATTGATACGCAATATCGTTTAATTCATACGGCTCAAGACCCAGTTGGGAGCCAAGAACGCGGACATTGCAAGTCATTAGGGAAAAATAGTCGCGAAGTTCACGAATAGCATCTTCATCATTGCTCAAAGAAGGGGCATTCTTCTTATTCTCCTCAGTGACGATTTCTTCTTGATTTATAGCCTTCCCTATATCTTCACAATATGAAATTAATCAGAGTAAGGATCATTAATTTTGTATGGCAGACCATGCCACTAACTAGCTGTATAAACATGTAGCTGATGCTCTACATTATCTGATTAATATGCACATAACAATTAGGTGTAAAAGTGAGGCTATAATATATAATAGCTAGCTCTCCCTTCCCATCTCTAGTGCAATATCTATATTATAGTGAATTCCTCACTGGCTGAATCACTATCAACAGGAGACATTGGCTCTGACAAAGGATCTCTGGATGTATTAATAGAAGTACCATCACTTTCTGAAGCTGTCTGCAGTTCCTTAATTTTGTGACAGAGGTCCAGGGCTTTCTGAACACGCCCACTCTCTATCAGTGCTTGAACCAGGACTTGATAAGTAGCTCTGAAAGCAAAATTTTCTTTCCACGATTGTAACGTTGCGATTCTCCTCTTTTCAGCGGTGAAATTGTCCTCCTTAATACCATTAACAGGGGCGTGTCCAGCGGGGGGCTCAGGGGGCTGGAGCACCCCCCTAAGGTCTGGCACAACAGCCAACTTAGTAGCTGTGTGACAACTATTGTTACAGATAAGCAATAACTGGTAGCTAAGACCAACAATAAACTTACTGGGCTCGCTCTAAATGGCAGTTTCTCGTTGCTACTAGGCCTAAAACAGCCTTCTTTGTCATCAAGCTGTCTTCGAGAACGCGTTAATGAGGGGCGTGGTCAGCGTTTTGGGGGCGTGGCTAAAATTTTTGCGCGCGCGCTCCGCGCGCGTCTGGCTCAGCACCTACCTTCCTCAAATCCTGGACACGCCCCTGATTAATGACAACATCATCTAGACCTAAATGATATCCGATATTCTCCCATGGATCACAAAACTTAGCCAAAATATGAGCATGGTTCTTATGAAACGGTAAGTCCAAGCATTCCAACGATAATCCTGCTTTCTCAGCCAGTTCCTCGATCGTGATTGGGGATTGAGCGGCCATTTTCGACGTACTCTGTCCCTGCCTCGATTGATGCTGGACCCGCCCACCTCTCGCGGATGGCGCCAACCGGAAACATGCGCATTGTGTACTATGAACTGCCCAGCGATGTATTACCAGCCTTAGCAGAATTTGATATTGGACAGTAGGCTGGGATTTAAATATGCTCAATCAAGAGTATGATATAGGCCCTACAATAGTTATTATAAGGGACATAATTAGAATTATCCTTATTTTTTTATCTATAGCAGCTACCCCCATTTCTCCCACCAAGAGCTAGAGGGGACAAAACTGTTAATTTTAATCATAACGAGACTGGTACATGTACATGGTCAATAGCTATTGAAAATCTGGAAATGGGCCTGTAGATGAGGCTAGGACGGACTTACAAAAGTATAATAATATTAATCATCAGAGCTTAGTAAAAGTTATCTGCACACACGCCGCACCCTTTAATGCACAATAGAACTTCATGTGTGCGTGTACCAGACAATACACTCCCTCCGCAGCACTGAGTGCATTGCACCACCAGTGTGCATGCTGTAGGGGGTAGCTATACGTGGGACTAGAACATGTACATGCACATTGAATTTGAGAATGCATGCATTAATAATTATGTATAACACACAGAGCAGAGTGACTTAAGTTGCCATGGAAACCAAGAGTGCCATTTATACAATCTCAGGATATTTGAGATTCATTACACACACTAAGATAGCAGATAACTAGTTATCTACCTGTATGTGTTTATTCCATTCAAGTACTTTCAATAGACTAAACACATGCAGGTGACTCGTGCATTTCATTACAACGGCATGGCATGAATTTTGATACATGATTTATTATTTTTTACTCACCATGGCAACAGTTTGACAATAAATAGGGGTGTGTCAGTAGTAGCTAGCTGTATAGAGGACTGTCAAATTATAGTTGAAAACTATCCTGCAGCATCCCTATAAATAACTACTGTTTTTGTTGGAGGGTCTGGCTTGCGAGACTATTCAGGGACAGGGTACGATTTGAAAATGGCCTATCAATCTCCAATCACAGCCAATGAACTGGCTGAAGAAGCAGGATTATCATTGGACTGCTTGAAGTTACCGTTTCGTAAGAACCACGCTCATATTTTGGCTAGGTTTTGTGATCCATGGGACGGTATCGGATGTCATTTAGGTCTAGATGATGCCATCATTAGTGGTATTAAGGAGGATAATTCCATCGCTGAAAAGAGGAGAATCGCAACATTACAATCGTGGAAAGAAATTTTTGCTCACAGAGCTACTTATCAAGTCCTGGTTCAAGCATTGATAGAGTATGGGTGTGTTCAGAAAGCCCTGGACCTCTGTCACAAAATTAAGGAACTACGGCCAGCTTCAGAAAGTGATGGTGCATCTATTGTGCCTAGAGATCCTTTGATACTCATGACTGAGCCAGAGTCTCCTGTTGATCGTGATTTAGCCATTGAAGAATTCACTCTTCCTGATGTAGGCATTACACAGTCCATGGAGATCCTTGAAACACAGTTTATCCATATTCAGAACCGATTTTTCCAATCTGATGGTGCTGGAACAGGAGTAACTCTCCAACAGCTACAAACTTGCATTTCTACACTCCCTTCAGGATCTTTTGAGACTGAGTCAGAAACTCCACAGGCACTACGTCAAGCAGATACGATACCAAACTTTATTTGCAACTTAAACAAGTACTGTTGCCATCTTGATCCAGATATCCTCGTAAGGTTAATTAGCATACTTGGAGACATTGAGACGAAATCTATGATGAGCACATACATCAGAGAATTAGAAAGTTTTCGGTGCAGAACAAAGCTGAAAGATTTTGTAGGCAATTACAAAGGGCCAAAACCACCAGAGTACAAGAAGTTAAAAATAAAATTGGGAAAAAAATGGCGTGAAAAAACACTAGCTGATGTAAAAGAGATGAAATGTCTGATTTCCAGACGGTCGTGGCTTATGAAAAAGGTGTCAGAAGGTTCAGTGTTTGTAACGTTCATGATTCCACGAGGAGAAGTTTTGGAGTTTGATGTCAACCTCAGAGGTTATTTACAGTCCCAGGGTGTACTGCAGATATCTGTTTGTCGCACACTAATATTATTCAGTTGTGAAGGTAAGAAATTAATTATATGTTAATTATGTACATGCAATGCATATTATTATGATTCAATCTAAAGATGCAGTGGTAAAGGATCGTTTTAATATGGGATACCAGTAGTTACTTTTAAGATTGCATGATAGTCTATAATAATGGTAATTTGAATGCTTTCAATGGTTGCTAGGTGATAGCCAACAAAATTAATATTATTGCTAATATTGGAGTGGGTGGGTACATACAGCTATGCATCATGGATGTATGACTTTCAAACCACAATACTAAACATATGCAGTGGGATCAATTGCCTCGTGAAATTCATCACTAGCATTCTTTGTGGCATGAATTTTGTTAGAGTCATCAAGACAACAGTTTATTATTTATCAAGATAGAAAATATGTTTTATAGAGGACTGCTTGAAAACTGCATGCTGCATCAATTTTACAACAATAATAATATAATACCAGTAGTACTATTATTAACCAAATATGTAAATGCAGAAACTGATTCTTCAAATAAATCTACCTTCGAATACTTGAATTTACAACAAAGTATGAGCAGTAAAGAAAAGGAGCAACTCAGTGAATGTAAGGAGAAGTATCAAAAATTGTTGTCTGCTACACTTAATTCATTAAAGCAAAATAAAGTTCCAGTTGAAAGGATCTTATGCCATCCCGTTGGAATGGGTCCAGCCAAACCAGTATTTGAACATTCCAAAGGACGCATGGTCCCTGATCTTGAGGAAGCAGATAGCATCGACAAAATTATGTCATGTGTCGGTAAATATTCTTCATTTTTCTATTTCCAAATGCTCGAGTGCATTATTGAAGATGTTGGAACACCAGAAGATAGAGAGAATCTTGCAGAGTACAAAAAGGATTTCAAAGAGTATGCTGAACGACAAGTCCATAATATTTTGTGCCCATTAGAAATCAGTGAAGGTAATAAAGAAGGCCATGCAGACTTTTATGTAGCATTGAATGAAAATTATGGCGATTGTTCACTTTATAAACTTCATTCATTTGTGAATGATCTACAAAAAGTTCTAAATATTCCTCCATCATTTGGATTGAAACCCTATCGTATTGAAGGACTCAAACTTACTTTTCAACTGCATTTTTCTCTGCTAAAATTTGTATTCCCTCTCACTCTCACCAAGGAGCAAGAAGCAAAAATAGCACAAATAGGAGTTAAAGACCTCTGGCTCATCTATCATTTTAGCCAAAAGATGCATCAGGTATGTGATATTATGCTCCTATTTATATTATGCACAGTTATCATTAATATGCTATACTTTAGGAAACAATGGCTGCAAGCAGTTCTCAGGAAACAGATTATAATAAGGAACATATTGGAGGTAAATGACATGCGATAATAAGAAGTATTATGCAGGTGCATGATTTGATTTATGCATCAAATCTTTTATGTGATATGCTCCATTTTACTTAGATGTTGAAAAGATGCCCACATTGCCTGTGTCTGAACCAACAAAGACAGTCAGCAGCAAGGATACTGATTCTGCTAGCATTGCAGACTCTGGACATGGAACTACGGTCAGTGAAGAGCCACAATTGGTGTCTAGGCATATTGATTCAGCAAGTGTCGGTGATTCAGCAAGTGTCGCTGATTCTGGACATGGAACACTGTCGAGTATTTTTAGTGATCCCAAGGAAGATTCTTTAAGCTCAGAAAAAACAAGTATGAAGGAAAAGCAGAAAGGAAAATTTAATGTAAGAGAGTCAGTAATGTATACATACATGCTTTGTACAAATCCTCAAACCGTAACAAGAATTTATTATGATGGTCATCTTTTAGTTTTCTGAGCTGTGGTGAAAAAAACAGCATAGATTTAAGCAAAAAGTGTTAGCTATTAGAGCCATGTTAGATCAGCATGAAAAATCATCTTGAAGATTAATTACAAGTAGAGTGTAACATCACTTAGTACCGGTATCAGTATCCAATCAGCTAGAGCAACTACAGTACAACCCAGAGTTTCACCTAGCGATAAAAATTTGGGGTGGAAGCATGATAAATGAGTGGGCGTATTTAGCACACAAAGTTCCTTGAGACGTATTTTAGGAGAATTCCTCCAGATTGTTTCGGGTAACTTTTGATATAATATTATTATTATACTGCAGGAAGTGGTTTCAAGTAAAGAGCCTAATAATGCATCAGATTTGAAAGCAGATGATTTTAGTGATTCAGAATTGGCTTCTGAATTATATCCCATTCCAGAGGGATCTGAATTCGACCAAAATAAAGAACAATCACTTAGAGAGCATCATGAGAGTCTTCATCATGCTGCAGCAATTGGTGACGTGAGTAAAATGAGACATTTAATTGAGGAAGGCAACTGCAATCCAGCTGAACCAGGAAAGGACGGATTGACACCTATTCATATTGCTGCACAAAAAAATCAGTTGGAATCAGTAAAATATTTGGTTGAAGAGCAGAAAGTTGATCCACATGTACATGATGAAGAAGAATTAACTCCATTACACAGAGCTTGTGAAGGCGGTAGTCTTGATATTGTCTGTTATATCATAGATCAGCTGAAGGAATATATGCAATTGCAAGATATAATATCTGAAAAGACTAAAACTAAAGATATTCCGCTTCATTTTGCATCGATGAATGGACACTTAGAGGTGGTTAAATATTTCGTCTCAGAGTTGAATTGCGATCCAAATATTCAAGGTTCACAAGGTCGAACTGCTCTTCACTATGCTACTGAAAGTGGAAATATCGACGTCATTAAGTTCCTAATAAAAGAAGCAAAATGTGATCCATCACAATGCACAGGTGGAAACAAAATGACTCCACTATATATAGCTGCAAAGCATGGTTGGTTGAAAATCGTGAAATATCTTAGCCAGGAACAAAGGTGCAATCCGCTGTGCCAGAATTCTGACAGTGATACTCCTCTTAATATTGCAGCATTCAAAGGTCACCTTGAAATTGTTGACTTCTTCATATCCATAATGAAATGTGATCCTTATACTCATGGAGCGAAATATAAAACTCCAATGCATAATGCTGCACAGGGTGGACACTTGCACATAATCGAACACCTAATAAATGTGCAAAAGTGCGATCCTTCAAAATGCTTTGGAGAAGAACATGTAACTCCATTACATGATGCTGCAAGGGCTGGAAAACTTGAGATAATAAAATATCTTACCCAAAACCAAAAGTGCAATCCACTTAGCAAGCGGGATGATGGTGAAACTCCGCTAAATGAAGCTGCTTATGGTGGTCATCTCGATCTTGTCGATTTCTTTATCTCAGAGCTAAAATGTGATGCTAACACTCCAGGTGAAAAAGGCAGAATTCCTCTTCATGTTGCAGTTCAACAAGGTCACATGCACATTGTCAAATACCTTGTAGAAAAACAACAATGTGATCCATCATACTGCAAAGGAAGAGATGGAGTGACTCCCTTACATGTTGCGGCCGTATGCGGGCGTCTGGATATGGTAAAATATCTCACCCAAGACAATCGTTGCAATCCTCTAAGCAAAAATGCCAATGGAGAGACCGCTATCAACGATGCTGCACTCAAAGGTGGTTTTGAAGTCGTGAAATATTTCATTTCTGAGATGAAGTGTGATCCAAACACTAAAGGGCAGATGGGTCGAGTTCCTATCCACGTTGCTGCCCAAGGAGGGCACTTGGATATAGTGAAGTATCTTGCTGAGGAATGTGGCTGTAAAGCAGAGCAATTCGACAATGATCACATGACACCATTACATCTGGCAGCAATGAAGAGACACATGGATATCGTAAAGTATCTGGCCCACGATAAACACTGCAATCCTAGCATTCAAGACAGCTATGGTTTTACTCCCCTCCACTATGCAGTGAGGGATGGTCATAAAGATATCGCAGAATATTTCGTAGAAACTTGCAAATGTCCTCTCAACATTGAAGAATCCCGTGGATATACGCCATTAAAGCTAGCAGAAATTCAACGCCATACCCATGTTGTCAATTACTTAAAAGCGTTCACTTCAGACTAGGTGTTCAGAATTTGATTAACATTAATTTTAAGTTGTTATTAATATCAAGTAGTCATAGTAATACTTTCTTAGGTGTAATACTCTGAATGTAAGATCCCTAGCCTCTAGATCTATTAGTATAGTCAGTAATATGCAATAATTATGTCATAATGATATTAGCTATCAGAAAACTATATATTATTAAATCCTAAATTGTAATTCTCTGAATAATGATTATTCGTATATGCAGAATCTATTATTATAATATTATTATTATTTGTATCATGGAAGCCATACAGATCAAAGGCACCGCTTGTAGTTTATCTATCCCAGACCACAGGTAGTAGTAGTTAGAACATGATTGGAAGTTAGAACATGGTAGTTAGAACATGGCTGGCAGTTAGAACATGATACAAGGCACATAAAACATAGGTAGTAGTGGCTTACCACTGAAATACACTCGACAGTTACTATGCAAACCACTCGGGCTTCGCCCTCGTGGTTTACTATAGTAACTGTCTCGTGTATTTCAGGTAAACCACTACTACCTATGCTTTATGTATAACATACCCAATGGTAAAGATATAATTAATGGTGTAAGACTATAATATTATACGACCACGTTACATTAATTTTGGTAATTGGACCCCCACACACTACTCAAATTAGCCACACTTACTTACTATCATAGCATGGATTCAACTCCCTGTACTACTTCACAGGACATAATATTATTTTGGAGGTGTGACCATCAAAATGCTTATGTTTTCAGTGCACATGCACACTAAATACTAATCCTGCAAAAATTAATTATTGGTGCTGCATGAGTATCATAACTATAATTATATATATACCCTGGTACACACAGAGGGGGGGGGGGGGGGGGGGCGCACTGGGATCTCCCCCCCCCCCCCCCCCCCCCCCCCCCAGAATTCCATAATAATATACATGTAATATATACAGCACAAATAATATGATTACATACACAAGCAAAAAGAAATTGTTTGTTATCACAGCATTATTGTGTGATGTATTTACTAGTATATACGCATGGTAGCGGCGCATATACATACGTAAGTCATCCGTGAGATCGCCCCTCCCCCCCCCAGAAAAAAATCCTGTATGCAACCCTGCACACACACACACACACACACCTGCAAACTGGCATGCACACATATAACAAATCGTTCTAATTACTCATAACCTGCACACCATCATTCACTGATACCACAACTATTATAGTAACTGTTGATAGTAAGTATGCATGTAAGATACATCACGTGGCAAGGTGACGTAGATAAAAATAATGAATACTAACTAGGGCAATAATTTAAGTCACTTGCCACCATGCATGAATGATTATTTTGGATGTTGAATTCAGAGGGGTATAGTACACTGTCAAAGAAACATAACTGTATACTGCTATCAATAATTTAGGTAAGACTCTTTAAGGATAACACAATAATTCTATTATATTAATTTTATGCTAATCCATTTTAATTAGTAATCAAGTGATAAAAAGATGAACGTAAGTGTTTTCATAACAGTTATCTATAATGGGTCAGTGAAATAATTATTATCAATAGATTTCAGGAACTTATACAGAAGTTGTGGTTGGGGGACAAATGACGGTTGAAACTAGTACTAGTGTTACTCTTCAAGTGTCGCAGGATTCTGACACTTCAGGTCAAACAGAGAGTGGTGGTGGTGGGGAGTCGCGGGGTTCTGACACTTCAGGTCAAACAGAGAGTGGTGGTGGTGGGGAGTCGCGGGGTTCTCAGGTGGTAAATGAAAATAACTGATAAATCATTAATAAGTATACTATGATGGCAAGAACAAAGCAAGTTAACTTCGATGGTAGAGTACATTGTCCTCCTTTCAAATATTATTAATCTGTAACCTTTAAACATGTTATTTTGTTGTTATTGTTGAGTACAAGATTTGAGCTAGCCAGTATCATCTGCTAATTAATTTGAGATTATTAATTTTATAATATTGTGATTGTAAATTATGTGCTATGAAAAATTTTTTACTAGTCTAGCGCTAATACAACCAAGTATATTATTGTAATAAAGAAGAGTGGACTGCATTATGAGTTTGGATAAGATATCCCATAGATCCTATTATTCTGATGATACAAGTACCAGCAAAAAGCCATACAAGCTCTAGACTTGTTTGTGCACACTGGCGCCAGGAGGGAAATAGCTGTCTACTTCAAATGCATGAATATGATTCAACTACTAGAGTTCTGACCTCCATTGCATACCTAAACAGTGTGCTACTCTAAGAACATGGCTTTGTCATGCCCATCTACATTCCCCTCTCACTAACATTCAGGACCGCAGCGCCGCAGTAGTAAATTCACAAACTAACACGTGCATTGCATACACCACAAATTGACCAATCATGTTGCTGATAGGGATCGATGAATCGTTAAGTGTTTACACACATGTACAAAGTGACGCTAGCGCTACCGATGAATAGCTAAGATGGACACATACCAACCAACTAGACAACACCTGTTCACAATTCTCAGAAAAGTACCGCAAAATTTAATAGTCTACAAATCATCTTCAAAATTTTAGTCAACTTCACCAGATACAGGTGAGAAAACATGCTAATTTCAATGATTACTACAATAATAATTATCTGTTGTACTCTTTTTGTGCAGATTAACTGGACAACAACACTATGGTAATGTACTATGATACTTTTTACTCTTACAGACTAACACTAATTGCTATAAATAATTAACCAAAATTAAGAGCTAATTTACATTAATAATAGGGTGCTAGGCATCATGGTGATGGTAATGGTGGAGGGGGCGGAGGAGGTGGAGGAGGCAGCGGTGGTTCTGGTGGAGGGGGAGGTGGTGGAGGGGGTGGTGGGGGCTCAGAAGGATCTGGGACAACTGGTGGCAAGTAACGGTGATTTGATTATGAAGCTCAAGCAAGCAATAAACCATGATTCTAAGCTGAAACTTTATCTTATTTTTATAATGGATAATACCTATTTTATTTATAATTACCACTATCAGGTATGAAATATACCGTAAATTAATCCAAAATGTTGGATTATTAATTGTTCATGTTACAAGAGAATTACTTCAATGATTGCTCAAGTGCCTTTCAGGATAATTAGCCTTGTATAATCATAGTGTGGGCAAATCTCTGAGAGCAGCTATTCAAAGCTAGAAACTAAGAGAGCTCTAGACAAAGCTGCTAATGAGCTCCATTCACAGATGGTACAAACCACCTAAGGTTGTAGGGATTCTAATTGCGTGGGCTTAACAAAACCACAAAAATGCGAATTAGGGACTAGATTGTGGAGCAAACCTTACTGGTATAGTCAAATATACATAGCGACCCTTTACCCAATAGTATTCAACCGTAACTACATAGCAAAGCCACAAAAATGTGAATGGGGACTGTTGTGGAGCACACCTTATAGGTGTAGTCAAATATACATAGCGACCCTTTACCCAATAGTATTCAACCACAATTACATAGCAAGCAAATGTAATTACCGTAGAATCCCGCGATTACGCCCCCCCTCGCGCATAAGCCCCCCCTGCATTTTTAGCTCAAGTTCCTGCATAGGTAGTTTTGTCTCGCGTATAAGCCCCCCCTCCCTGACTGTAAAATGGGGTCCATAAGTCAATAAAAACAGTAGCTACAGCTAGCAAACTAGCTGTTTGTGTCACAATATGCCTTACTTTGTCGTTTTTCTCGAGTTTTGCCCACCAAACAGCCAGAGAAAGTACAGAGATCGCGCGCCCACGTGATATTCGGCGGTCGGTAATGGTCGTCACACGGAAATGTTAGGATCCCGCGTATAAGCCCCCTCCCCACTTTTGCCCAATCCTAATATGCACAAAGGGGGGGCGTAATCGCGGGATTCTACGGTATTAGGAATCTGATGAATATTAATACATAACCAAAATAGCGTAGTAAGTCAGCAGCAAAAAGCATTAGCAGAACAAGAGTTGTGGTGGGCCAGGGGGTGGTACATGTAATTGTTGGAAGACTTAGTCCTATATTATGCTATATTGAATGACAGTAAAAAAATGCATGGCAATGTGTTATTGTGCATGCTGCTCATGGAGTCATGGTACATTCCCATAATATTATAACCAAAATGGGTTATGCAGTATGCCTCGACCATTAATTGTTGTTCGACACAGAGCTGGTAGCACCCCTTACACATAACATTAAAATTAATATCTATTTCATACTGCCAGCCCAATTGTCTAGAATACCAGATGCTCTTATTTGTAGTCATTGCATAATAATACTGACTATTACGTCACTATGAAGCATTTATTATTGCTCACTTATTAACAATAACAGCCATAACATTCCAAGAAACGATCTGTGCATGACACAAATAAAACTAACGTAAAAGCTGTAGTATGCAATTTTTTCTTTGAGCTATAGCTACTCAATCAGCTCTATAGCTAGGCAGATACAAATTCATACTCCACACGCACATAATTATATCATTCGTACTGTGTCTCCAGGAATATACAAAATGTTTAATTGTTGCCTGGAATCTCAATAGTAAGTTGACATTGATGTCTAGATTTTACATTTTTACCATTGATCTGAAGCTATTGTAAAGAGCTGTTCACACTCCTCTTTACTTAGTAATATGTAATCCAATGTTTATTGATAGACAATAGATCGAAATCTCAAATCCAAAAAAATGACACACAACTCAAAACTCAAGATCTGATAAGACCACGTGATCAGAACGTTCTGGAAGATGACATAAGAATAATATACCAACACGCATGCTCAGATACACAACATAACCAATTTATGTGATTGCACAACTCAAGTAAAATACATCGGCCTATACATTACATTATAGTCAAGTTAGTTCAGTATATAAATGCACGCATTACACAACTCCCCCTTTTGCGAGAATGTGTCCCACATTCAGCTGTACTCTTGGCTGAATCGGTTGGGAGGTTGACGAGCTCGCTGGGGGTAGCGTCGACTAGTGTTTTGAACTTCTCCCTGAGGTTCGGGTGCTGGATCTGCATTAAGTTCTGGGGGTGATGGCAGGGCTGGTGTGTCGCTATCCTCCTCTGCCAATTCCAGCTGTGAGCCAAAATAGTGACGCTTCGGCTCTTCTCCTTGCATGTGCCCGTCGGATGGGCGTGGTTCCTGCTGCTGGGGTTGTCTGTCACTGACCGTGCCTCTGAAGGGCTTCAGCCGATTGAAATGAATGACCAATCTGCGACGCCGATTTGTGACTTCCTGCACTCGGTAGGTGACGTCAGATAGCTTCTTCACCACCACGAAAGGCCCCTTCCAAGGTCGATAAAGCTTCTTTGACTTCCCTCGTGGTGTCTGTGGAAAGAGAACCCACACGAAATCTCCAACCTTGTACGGGTTGCCATGTACCTTCTGATTGTACAGGTCCGACTGGTGCTTCAACTGTCGAGTTGTCTTGGTCCTTACTTTCTCGTAGGCCTCACCCATGGCTGTCTTTAGTGTTGCCGCATACTGTGAGGGTGGCAGTGGGTCCGGCTCTGGTGTTCCATACAGCAAGTCCACCGGCAATTTGGCCTGTCGTCCGAACATAAGGAAAAATGGAGTGAAACCAGTAGTGGGGTGGACACTCGTATTATATGCCATACAAATCTTCTGGATAAATTCGTCCCAGTTCTCCGGATGATCAGAAACTGAAGTGGCCAAGCTCTGCAGCAACGTTCGGTTCCAGCGTTCGACCAGACCATCGCACTGCGGGTGGTAGGGCGTTGTTCGGGATTTCTGGATCCCCATTATTTTACAGACTTCGGCTAGCAACTGGGATTCGAACTGGCGACCCTGATCAGAAAGAAGTTGCTCTGGGGGGGAGAACCGGCAGAACATTTCATCCACAAGCTTTTTCGCCACCACAGCCGCCTCTTGACATGGAATCGGGTAAGCTTCCACCCAACGAGTGAAATAATCTGCTGCCACTAGAACATAGGAGTTCCCTGATGTGGATTCCGGAAAGGGTCCCACAATATCTGTAGCTACCAGTTGCATGGGGTGTCCCACTTGGATGCTGACCAATGGAGCTCGGGGCTTTGGAATAGGTGTCTTCCTCTGTGCACAGGGTTCACAAGAATGACACCAGTTTCGGACATCAGTTGCATGTCCTGGCCAGTAGAACCGTTCCTTCAACTTCTGTAGGATTTTCTTCTCTCCCAAATGAGCTCCCAGTGGTCCATCGTGCAGGTGGTGCAAAATCTCTTTCCTCTGTTTCTTTGGAACGACCCACTGACACACCTCAGTCTGTCCTTCCTCGTCTTCAAAACGGCGCTTAAGCACACCATTTGCCACTATCAGTTGGTCCCAGATCTGTACCAATTTTCGGACCTCTGTGCTCTTGGCTTTGACGACGTCGTCTGCAGGCCGGGTGTCTGATTCCTTTGCTTCCAGAACGAATTTGATATCAGAATCATCCAGCTGTAGCTGTCGCAGCTTGGCAGGGGTTCCATCCCCAACCGGAGAGGCGTCCATGACGACGGGGCTAACGGTAGCCATACTGTTCTCCTCTGGGTCGACCGATGGTTGTGGAACAAACAAGTCCTCATCGATCCGTCCACACTGATCACATGGCCGCCGTGACATGGCATCGGCATTGGTGTGTTTCTTCCCGGGGCGATGCAAAATCCGAAAGTGGAATTCCTGCAGTTTTTCCAACCACCTGGCCAACTGTCCCTCTGGCTCCTTGAATGACTGCAGCCACGACAGAGAGCCGTGGTCGGTTCTCAGAGTAAACTCGCGACCCAGTAGGTACGGCCGAAACTGTTGCGTGAACACAACGACTGCCAGCAATTCCCGACGGGTTACACAGTACCGACGTTCCGACTTGCTCAGCGTGCGGCTGGCAAACGCAATGACGTGTTCCTGACCCTGTTCATCAAGCTGGGAGAGCACACCACCAATGCCTGTGTTGCTGGCGTCGGTGTCCAGGATAAAAGGCTCTGTGAAGTCCGGAAAGGCCAGGACTGGGGCCGTGCACAGTTTGTGGCGTAACTCGGCAAAAGCTGCTTGGCACTCTACAGTCCATTCAAAAGTTGCAGTCTTCTCAGTTAGTCGGTGTAATGGCTTTGCGATACTTGCAAAATTGCGAACAAATCGGCGATAGTAACTTGCCAGACCGAGGAACTTTTGTACATCCTTGACTGATTGGGGCACAGGCCAGTGGGCAACCTGGTTGATTTTCGTAGGGTCAGTAGCTACTCCCTTCCGAGAGACTTCATGTCCAAGGTAGTACACTCGCTCTTGGAGAAAAGCGCACTTGCTCGGCTTGAGCTTCAGCCCCGCTCCCCTCACTCGTCCAAAGACTTCTCGCAGATTGCAAAGGTGCTCGTCAAAGGTGCGTCCCACTACAATCACGTCATCAATGTAGACCAGGCACTGCGACATCTGCAGACCAGATAGCACCAGGTCCATCAACCTCTGAAATGTAGCAGGGCCATTACATAATCCAAATGGTAAAACATTAAACTCATACAACCCGTAGGGCGTGCAAAAGGCAGTTTTTTCCCTATCTTTCTCCCCCACTTCTACCTGCCAATATCCACTCACCATATCCAGAGTGGAGAACCAGCAAGCACCTGACAGGGTGTCCAAGGTGTCATCGATCCGAGGGATGGGATACGCGTCCTTCCGGGTGATGGCATTTAGCTTACGGTAGTCTACGCAGAATCGATGACTGCCATCTCGTTTTCGCACCAGCACAATAGGCGAAGCCCAGGGGCTATTGGATGGTCGAATTACATCCTTCTTCTCCATATCGGCAAGTAGGTCTTTGACTTCTGCCTTCTGACACACGGGTACTCTGCGGACAGGCTGCCTGATCGGTGGGGCACTACCTGTATCAATGTTGTGCGTGATTCGGTCAGTACGACCCAGTTCACCCTCATCGGCAAAGATGTCTGCAAACTCGATCAGTAGTTGAAGAAGCTGTTCCTTCTGCTCAGCCCCAAGATCGCTCGCACACTTCTCCATCATCTTGCTGAGTGCTTGTCGCTTTGTCCGTGATACTTCTCTTCCCTCGGGTTGCACAGCCAGAATGGTTTGACAGGGTTCGTCGTTAACCCCTTCCACCGTAGCTATCTTGGTACCTTTGTACACCACCCGGCTGTCTGGACTGGGGTTGAGCACTCTGACTGGCACCTGGTCACAGGTAGAGTTTACCAGTCCATTAGCGATCTTTACAGGCAACTGCTTCGTTCTGCATTCCTGCAATAGCCACGTCTGACCCCGTACCTTCCCATTGACTCTAGCCATGGTTTCCAGCATACTGAACGGAGGGATAGTCAATGTTTCGTCGATGGTTACTCGTGCTTGAAGGAGTTCCGGATCAGGTGAAGAGTCGTACAGGGAGACAGCTACTCCTCGCTCCAGAAAGGTAAGCTTGCGATCTGCCATCTCCAAGGTGCAATTATTTGCCTCCAGAAAGTCCAGTCCGAGTATAGCCTCTGAGGTCAAGGAGCGGGCCACCAACACGGGGCAGTGAAAAGTCTCACCAGCAAACTTCAACTCGACATTTGAGACCCCACAAATGTGGAGTGGGGTACCCTCAACCCCAACCAGACGACGTCCCGTCCATGGCTCCAGGGAACACTCCCCACGGTGGGTTTTCTCCCAGAGGGTCTCGTCCAGTACAGTGATGGACGCACCAGTATCCACGACAAAGGTAGTGGGAACCCCGTTTACTTTCCCCGATAAGCGGTAGGAGTGAGTCACAGGGAGTAAGGACATAGGCTCTGGATCCCGCCTGTCTGCTCCGGAGGGTAACGGTTGCGACGCACATCCTCGAGCATAGTGCCCTTCTCGATGGCACTTTCGGCATACAATTACTGGCCTCTGGCCAGAGCTTCCCCTTGGTGCAGCTGGGGGTCCCTTGGGCGGCTCCTGTGCTTTGGCTTCCAGCTTTTCCAAGCGTTCCATTACCTTGTCCAAGGCACCCAGCAGGGCCGTCTGCTGATTCTGTATGGCCGCAATGACGGACTCTGCTGCTGGCTCTGACTCCACCTGAGCAATTCGGCTCGGTTTTGGCTGCAGATAGGACTCCATCTCAATTGTGCCACCTACAGCTTCCATCAAGGTCTTGGGCTGCCTCTGTCTCACGCTGAATGCAATTTGAGGATTGTCAATTTGTCCAAGATAGTGATTAAGAGCTAGACATTCCCTAGCCTTCTCTTCCAAGTCTGGATACGCTTTGTCACACAGCAGCTTCACTGCATCAGCAAATTCGGCCCAGCCTTCTGTCTTCGTCTTTTTACGAGCCTGGAATTGGGCCAGATGACGTTCTTTGAGAGCCTCGGGTTCGAAGCGCCCTTTCAACGCTTTCTTCAGCTCCACGTAGCTCTCCTTCGCTTCCGTAGGCAGGCGACCATACGCCGTCTGGGCTCCACCCACCAGCCGTACACGCAACCACAACAATTTCGCGGCCTCGTCCCACTTATTAATGGCGGCTACCGCCTCGAAGTGCTCAATCCACTCAGAGAACATACCGGTTCCTGAGAAAGGTTCGGGGGGTGATTAGCGGTCGTTGAGAGGTCGGGGCAGTGGTAGCCGGGGTGCCTCCGTCGCCGGACTCAGTAGCCATACTCGAGCGTGGCAGTCTCTCACAGTCACGAAATTATCTCAGTTCACTCCCGGGCGTGATCCTGCCGACTACGCCAGTGTAAAGAGCTGTTCACACTCCTCTTTACTTAGTAATATGTAATCCAATGTTTATTGATAGACAATAGATCGAAATCTCAAATCCAAAAAAATGACACACAACTCAAAACTCAAGATCTGATAAGACCACGTGATCAGAACGTTCTGGAAGATGACATAAGAATAATATACCAACACGCATGCTCAGATACACAACATAACCAATTTATGTGATTGCACAACTCAAGTAAAATACATCGGCCTATACATTACATTATAGTCAAGTTAGTTCAGTATATAAATGCACGCATTACACAATAAAAGCTTGCATGCAGAATCGAAGGCACAATATTACAATAATACTGAATCAGATGTCATGGATCAAGTTGTGAGAAGTTTAATAAGCATAATCATTATAGCAAGTTCATTCAGCTGCTTCTGCCAAGAGCTTCCAGTAAACTACAATGCAAAGTCAGCAGCACCGGGAGCTGGAACCGGAGTGTGTCCTCAAACACAGGATCTGAGGGATGGCATCACGCGAGATATCCGCTCACTCATCAACAATAGCGTGCTGCCAGTACTTAGAGGATCCGGATATGGAGCCTGTGGCTGTGGAGGTCCTGGATGGAGAAGAGCTACCTATCTGATCCAACACAGACTTGCCCACCAGCTTGGGAGCTCATTGCTACTCCAAGAAGATCCTGTGCTAGACCATCTGTTAATACTGGCAGTCCGACCTGTTATTCAGCTATGTTCCCTACTCAAGGCATTCAGTACTCTCAGGTCTGTGGAAGAATCATTGGCTATCAAGTTGGACAACCAGAAGGATTCTTTGGTAGTAGAAGAGACAGTTCAATAGATGGACGATACACTGATGGGGTGAGTTTGACTTACGGAAGTCCACGTCAGCATATTTGGACATTTGTGAACGAATTAGATGAGTATCCATGGCAATATAACACAAAATGCCCATGTAGCGATCTTAATGGGCAGGGAACTATCTACATACCTTCTTTTGTTGGCAATGATTACTTCTGTGAAACTGGTGTGCCACCAGGTCAAATCTATAACAACCGCATCTTCTATGCCGATGATCCCCTGTGGGATGGTCATGGTTGCAGTCGAAATAGCACATGCTGCACATTCAACAATCCACCATGGTTTTGCAAACAACTACCTCAGTCAACTGATGCTGATCTGGAAGTCAGACTCTGTTCGCTTGGTTCTGCAACAAATGAAAACACTCCAGTGGAACTGATTGAAATTTACGTAAAGTGAGTCCTACTGATGCAAAATAATTAATAGCTATCCTTATTAGTACTTTGAAATGTTAATAATGAACAGCAACTTTTCTCTAGCTTGTAGAGATGTAGGATCAAAATTAATATTGCTCCATGTACTTATCTTTTTAATAACTATATTATTTTGGTTACACTATAATATTATATGGTCAGGAATCATACTGTGAACGTAGATTCTCATGTATCTCTATAGAGAGAAGCATACATCAAAATTGAATCTAAAGTTTGTTATTATTGCATGCTCAAAGCAATGTGGGAAAACATACTAACCATGCAGCTGTGCTATTTAATAACTAATTTAAAATTAATAGTGGATAGTCTTGTTGCCAAGAATGTATAGCTACGACCATTGCAACGTATAATATAAAAATTACCTTGTATAGCAATAGTGTGTGATGTGTCTTGGAATGTGCACTATATGCAAGTAATTAAACATGTTAACTTTGATCATTATAATATCAATCAGACCTACAATGGAGACATGCAAATTATTGGAATTCCTACCTAATGATTCAGAAAATTGACATTAACAGAGAAATCCAAAACAATGATTAATTTTGTCCCCTACACACTTATCACTATAATAATAATAACAATATTATGCATGGTTTATTAGTTGCTGATGGCTGCTTTTTTGTATACGTGATAATACTAGATAACTCACTTGCTAAACCGTTCTTACCTGATCACAATGAATTCAGAGGCTGTAGCTCTTCTTTTGGTAGTGGCAATTGTAAGCTGTGCAACCTGCCAAAACGTACAAGTTGATTATAAACTCCAATCGGTAGCAAAAGCTGAAAGTGGGACTTGTTCGTCAACTGAGGAGAACAGAAAGAGGATTGGACAAGATATTGATTTATTTATCAACAGTACTATACTTCCTGCACTTAGACAACAATCTGGTCCTGAAGTTGAACACACACCTAATCATGGTCACGGAGCATGTGGCTGTGGTGGTCCTGGATGGAGAAGAATTGCCTATCTCAATATGTCTGATCCAACACAGATTTGTCCACAAGCTTGGGAGCTCATTACTACTCCAAGAAGATCGTGCTCTCGGCCCTCTAATGCTGGATCTAATTCATGTTATCCAGCACTGTACTTTTCTCAAGGCGGTCAATACTCTCAGGTCTGTGGAAGAATCATTGGATATCAGAAAGGACAACCGGGCGCATTCTTACTTGAAAATCTCAATCGGTCACAAAGTATTGATGGTACATATGTTGATGGAGTGAGTCTGACTTATGGAGCTCCTCGACAACACATATGGACATTTGCAAATGCTTTAGATGAATTTCCACACATAAATCTCTATACAAGTAAATGCCCATGCACCAATGTTACTGAAATACGGCCTATCAATGTTCCCACTTACATTGGTAATGACTACTTCTGTGAGACTGGTGTGCCACCAGGCGTAAGCTGGAGGGATAGTAGGTTTTATGCCGATGATCCCCTGTGGGATGGTCAAGGTTGTGGTCCACTAAGCACGTGCTGCACATTCAACAATCCACCGTGGTTTTGTAAACAACTACCTCAACTAACTGATGCATTTCTGGAAATCAGATTGTGTTCTGTTAATCCTGCTGATTATGAAAATACTCCAATTGAGCTGATTGATATCTACGTTAAGTAGGCCACTCAGAAGTAACTTCGAAATGCTATTAATAATATTATTATTATGACCATAAGCATTAACTTTAATTTAATGGTGGCAATATTGTATGCATATAACGTTTACTACCTTGTGTCTTGTTCATTTATCATAATAATGTAATCTGAACTCATGCATAACAGCGTCATCACACTGACACCGACTGTATACAAGTGCATCACTTCTGTCACTGCTATAGGATTATTATTATGACAGAGTTACTGTTGGTATTCAGTTTGTTTAAGAAAGGGAGCTAGTTACCGTGTGATAATATTATTAATGGAATCTATGGCTACGAAAAATGCTTCAAAGAATGAAAAACAAGTAAGTTCACTCATTACAACAAAGAGCTGATACTAAAATAGTGGCAGTGCTAACTAGAGGCAATTAACCAACTACTAATTCGCATAGCAAGTACAACGAACATATAATTATTATTTTATTCTGCCAGTGATGGTGTAACTAGAACGAGTGTACTTGCTATGCAAATTAGTATCTATTACCCAACTAAGAACCTTGATATCTTAATCAACTACTGTATGTAGCCAGTAAAAATTGAGGGCACTACTTTAAAGGTGAAAATATTTAGCTACGTACCTACGTTAAAGTTTACTGTGGGAATCACTTTGAGCAGGTGATGCCTCAAGACGTTCATAAATGGAAGCACTGGGCTTGCAGTCACGCTGGAAAAGTGGGATCAAAGAGAAATAACTACACCTGTGGACATTCAGTAATCACATGTCCCAAGTGTGAAAGAAAGAGCAAGGAAGGCTGTCCACTCCCAGTGTGCTGCTCTAAGAAGAACGTTACCTCTGCATCACCCGCCAAAAAGAAGTCAGTAGCACAGAAGCAGGGTCAGCCTGAATCAAGCAGCGATAACCTATTCTACCTCATACTGCCGCCTGAAGTGGTACTGACAATAATTAAATTTTGCATGGCAAATTTAATTGATGTTATATGAATGATACAGAGTAGCCTCACACACTTTCATTGTAAAGGCTCATTATTACATACCATGGATTGCTTAGTACATCAGAAGCTCATTAAAACTAAGTTTTTGTCATAGGTACTGTAATAGTATAATTATGTTGAGTTCAATACAATCTAGCAAGTTCAGTTCTATGTAGGCATGATCGACAGTGATTCTTTTGTTTACATGATCATTACAGGAAGAAGGTGTCGATATTGACAACATAGACAGCAGTGAGCAAGAGGAGCCGTCGTGTACACTGCAGTAATTTAACCATGACACATGGTTTATACAGGATCAAGTCTACAAAGACTTTTTGTAACAGAATTAGGAACAACTATAACAAGGTTGATTCTGTAACAAAAACTGTATACGTAGAATATCATTAGTAGTTGTTATTTTGGTACGTACATGTACTACGTTTTAGTGACTGTCACTATTGGTCCCCTCAATAATTTATACCAATATTATTGGTGCCAATGTAACATTTAATTTAAGAATTTTTCCCCAGCAGCAAACTTGAGATTTCTCTTTCACTTTCTTATCTTGGAGGTCGGATTTGACACTTGTTATAATATTATTATTATGATGGAATGGACACTTATTGAAATCCAATATAATTAAAATATACTTTGTCAAGCCTGTATTCATCATAATTGCTATAAGCGACCACTCCATAAAGCTTAATTTCTACACTGATAGCAAAGAAGAATCCAGTCCAGTTACTGATTCAATTGATGTCCTTTGGAACTCTGATATATTTATCCAGATTGTCCCCCATGAAATTGTCCAGTTACCTGACGCTAATATTAAATACCTCAAGAAAGGCAAAAATATTGCTTTGTTCATACTGGGAATCTTGATTCGTGTTCTCTACATACATGTACATCTTTCTACTATGGCTTTCATGCCATCAAAAGAGCGATAACTTGTGAGTGAGTTCTGTTCTCAAGATATTTTCATTTTTGTAATGTATTAGGTATAATATTATACAACATCCAGACCATCCCTACTTATGGAGTCCACCGACTCTATAATAGTGGTAAAGTGGACTGGTACAGAAATGCTCTTGATGATTAGCCGCTAATAATAATATTATTATAGTCAGCTATAATATTATTATTGTGGGCAAGCATGGCATGTACACATTTAACAAAACCACAGAATAACATGTCACATAATATTATTATTCAAGGTCGTCACGGAGAGACAGTTAGCTACTAGTTATTAAGTAATTTGCATTATTATGACTACCATTTGTTATAATTAAATTATGTACATGCATACAAATCTGTGACAGAACATTAATCTTAACTGACAATGCTCTAGTCTAATTAGCAGCACAGTTTCTCCTTCTCTTCCTAATTGATGTATGATCTTTCACATAATTATTGTAGTCGCCATGCACTGTATGAAGCCATGCACTAGATAGAAGAAATTAATTTTGATGAGAACAGTGCTGAGAAGTATGTTGTCGAGAGTAAAGTGATCCTAAAGTTGGAAGGGTGGAAGATGCTAGAGCAGTGCATGTGTCACAGAGTCAGATTGCTCAACTTATCTCCAATAATCCATCAGCTATAATTATAGCAGCTATAATATGATTGGGGGGCAAGGGTATACTGCATTTCTTTGACTTCAGTTGTAGTTCAGTCTCATTTTCTTGTATGGGACCATACCTTAATAACGGCTG
Source organism: Cliona cf. orientalis (assembly GCA_963930775.1). Lineage (NCBI taxonomy): Eukaryota > Metazoa > Porifera > Demospongiae > Clionaida > Clionaidae > Cliona > Cliona cf. orientalis. The sequence continues at coordinate 2,734,883 of OZ005690.1, forward strand.
ATTGTTGGCATCTTGAGCTCCTGCAATAATTGGCCTAACTAGGGTTTGATTATCATTAAATTTTGATGTGCATGATATACAACACATGCATAGCTCTTTTAAACCAAACTTCTATAGCTAATTGTAAATAAGCTGTAACATAACAGGTGCACATTCAGGAGGAGTTTAACGTCAAATTTTGGTCATTGATAAGGGCATAAAGTCTCAGATCAAATCGGGTAAGTAGACATGTTAACCATATGCAGTATGCACTGGCGTGCTAGCGTTAGCTACCAACAGATATGTATATGAAATTGTCTGGACATCCGTTGTTTGTGTGATACCTAGCATAATAGAATGTAGTCATGCTTTACGATATCAGTTTGCTAATTACACAAAATTAATGTGTATAGGAATCATATACAGCACATGACATTGTTATCGATCTCATAAATAGAATTTTAAGCTAATAGGTCGATGTCTGGAGAACCACCTGTTGTTTGTGTGCTAGCATTTAATTTTAATTTTAGAGCATAAACAGCACATTGTATGTGTATTACTGTAAACTGTTATGCTTGAGAAAGTTGTAACTGATAATGGAGGTTCAATTAGCAGGTTATGTAGCTAATGAAGGTGGGTGTTAACTACTGTAATATAGATTCTGTTAGGAGATGCCACTTTTTGTCATGCGGGCAGGTATCAAGAAGTCCCTAATCTAGCAAAGAATTTCAGAAATTTCCATTAATACATGTCCAAAACACTACACGCTAATCATAACTGCATGTAGTTGCATATTATGAGCAGTGCAATTATAAAAAAAAACCCTTTACAGGTTAGAGATATTCAAAATCGAGTTTGAGTATCGCTGACTTAAGAAAACAAATTATGACTACCATTGTCACCTTACTGCTTCTTGTTGGTATGCACCTCATATCAGCACAGACATTTCTTGAGCACAAGAATATACCACTAGCCATCATCCATGGAGATAGGAGTAGAAGCTGCCCTTCAGAACAGCAGCGAGCCAGCACACGTCAAGAGATACAAGAGAAGGTTGCAAGCGCTCTAGGCCTACAGCCTCCTCACCGGTGTGGAGCTGGAGAGTGGATAAGAGTAGCCTACCTCAATATGAAAGATCCTTCACAGACTTGTCCATCAGCATGGAGAGAGAACACCACCAATGGAGTCAGAGTGTGTGGCAGACCACCAAGTTCCGATGACATGTGCCATGGTACCTTTTATTCTACTGGACGCACATACACCAAGGTGTGTGGTAGGGTCATTGGCTATCAAATTGGACATCCTGATGCCTTTCACAGCGGTTCAATCAATTCTCCCTACGTTGAAGGAGTTAGCATCACCCGTGGCAGTCCACGAGCACACATATGGACATATGCTGCAGACACATCAGAGATAAGTACTGTATGCCCATGTGATAGTGGCAGTTCAAACAATCCACCTTCATTCGTTAGTAATAACTACTACTGTGAGTCAGGAAACAAGAATAGCAGCTCTATTAACTATTTCCTATACGCTGATGATCCCCTTTGGGATGGCAAAGATTGCAGCACAGAAGGTACTTGCTGCAGCGGTATCAATGGACAATTTCCTCCATGGTTTACTGTGACACTCAATGTTCCAACCAATGATAACATTGAAGTACGAATCTGTGCAGACTTTGACACCAGTGAAGACACCCCAATAGAGCTGCTTGAAATATACATCCAGTGAGAGATTTTATCAGGACTATTATTAGCTAGAGAGCCTGATTAAGAAAACTTGAAAATAATAATAGATACAAGAACGCTATTGTAGATACATTGTGCATGTTTGACTGTTATATATTCCCAATGGATATTAATTTCTCTTTTTTGGTTTCAAAACAAAAGGAAATGAATAGCAACTATTGTTGGTGTAGTTTGAGTGTGCACTCGGGATTCATAGACTCAGTGTTCAAAACATAATACACGCTAAGTGATAGCCATTGACAACCAGCGGAGCTCTGTAATAGTCTAGCTGCCCCACACACTGCATTTGCATCCTTCAGTGCACGAGGTGGTTTATGCCAACATCATTGCCTCCCTTGCTGTACAGCAGCCTGAGGGCATGCAGAATTTGGATAAAACTTTCCTTTAGTACAGCAAGAAAATTTCATGTATGCTATAGTTAGTTGATTGATGAAGTGACATCATGATCAGCCAGCCAGGTACTATGTGCATACATCTCTGATAATTGAGTGGGATGGATCTTTCGTGGGACTCATTATTGGCATGGCATGCATGCTGCGGTACAAGGAGTGAGTGATTGAAGTGAGCTCACACCTTGTAGATGCTATGTACTAGACAACTGGTGCCACTCTTCAGATGGACACAGAAATGGCAACTCTCCCTCAATATCACGAAATGTAAGATGATGCGGATAACTAACAAGAAGAAACACATCTCCTACACGTACTGTTTGAACAACTCTCCTCTGGAGTGGGTAGACACTTACAAGTATCTAGGTGTGAAGATACAAAGCAAACTAGTTTGGGGCGAGCACATTCAAGATGTTCAAACAAAGCTTCCAGAGTGCTGAACGTTCTAAGACGCTCAATGTATGGATGTCACCACACTGCCAAGAAGAGGGCTTACATGGCCCTCGTAAGGCCACATCTGGAATACTGCTCCCCTGTCTGGTCCCCTCATCAGCATAAACTAAATGAAGCACTGGAAAAGGTACAGAAGAGAGCAGCAAGGTGGGTGTGTGGAGCACGCTGGGACAACGAGAGATACCATTGGTCCAAGACTTACGCTGACTGCTGTGATGAGCTAAACTGGCTTACTCTGGAAAACAGGAGGAAGCTTCTGAACGCATGTCAAACATACAAAATAGTACACAGTCTGGACTGTATTCCCTTCAGTGACTACTTCAAATTCAAGCCTCGTCCCCTACGATCACATACCTACTCTCTTTTTGTATCACAGTCACGTGTTAATGCTTTTAGGTTTAGTTATTTTGTAAATGCACCTCATTTATGGAATGATTTATCTCACGAAATTGTAAATTCTTTATCACCTGCTAGTTTCAAAACAAAATTATTTAAGTCTATGCTTTTATCTCAAGCGCGTGCTTAGTGTCCTTTATTTTTCGTGTTTCCTGTACTATGTTATTTTTATTTATTCTTGTTTTACCTCTGTTACTAAATTACTCTCTATGTTCTTTTGTGTGTTAAGGGAAGTACGTCTATAGGATTACCTTTTGTACAACCCGTTCCATGTATGGATAAAATCAATTCAATTCAATTCAATTCAATTCACTGATAAATGATTTCTCAGCATCTTTCACCTCAAGAACAGGTGATTTTGCTGTACCACCCTCGATCACTTGCTAAGATCTAGCCATAATGCAGCCATGTAGCCAAACCATGATAACAGTTACATCGATCTCTAACAGATGTCCACAGCCTACACTCTCACCGCTACAACTATGATGTGACTCATGATCATAATAAGGTTCAAGTTGTAGTCTTGACAACACAATAGCTAGTCCTTGCATGGGAACACAAACCAACGAATGAACACAAAATGTCACCACTGATAATGCAGTTGCATGTTACATCTCTCAGTAGCTGTACCTCAATATCAGGTCCTTCTGCTGTAATTAAGTTTGCCTATACCCCTTAATCACTAAGTCGTGCTAGCTATAGGATCTCACTACAACCATGGAGCCACACATTAAACCACTAACACATGTCACTCCCATGGGTACTACCATGATATTGTCAGGGCATAATGCAAATTTCTATGACTTATGACATTGCGGTATTAATGCCCGGAAGGGTACTGTAGCTGCATGGTATACAGCTATAGTGCCCATTACCTAAAGAAGTTTGAGTATAAATATGAGAGCGTAAAGAAAATAAATATCATTTTCACCCTGACGAATGCTTCATATTATAACTCTTCTGGATACTGGAAATCTTTCATCTACACACTTTCAGAGCAAGATAGCTACACAAGCTAGGGGTGTTGCAAGATGAAGAAGAATTTCAAAGTGATGCTCCTACTCATCCTGGGGAGTTATCTGGTTATTACAGCAAATGCTGGCTGTCACTCGGATGAGCGTGAGAACAATGATTGCCCATACAACGATGTGGCGATATACGATGGCCCACCTGGAGAAATAGTCCAGGGAGACCCTTCACTGCCTTCGGACGTGTCATTTGAGCAAAGTGCTGCATTGGATGCAACTCTTGATATCATATCGGGTGCAATCGGAACTATACCAGTTGTGGGTGCATTATTGTCCGGATATTTCACAGCATTTCGTACCATTTTTGGCGCATCGAAAACTGAAGAAGCCCTTGAGGCATTTTATAGTGCTCTCAGTGAGGAAGTTGATGCCATCATTAATTATGTCGACCAGAAAGTGTTGGAGCTGCAAGTAAGCGACATCAAAGCCAAGATCGGTGGACTTGAAACTGCTGCACTAGACTGTTCCAATCACTACTCCAGTAATGCTCAAGACATGAAGACCTGCTTAATTGCAGTGCGAGCAGATATAGTCGGCGAAGTGCAATATTTTTTCCCAGATGTTCCAAAGAACCCCACTCCAGCAGATGCTGACGAACAAGCGCCACTGCTACAACAATTGTTACCAATGTGGCGACACTATGGTGATCTTTATTTCGCAGTGACTCTCGAGCTTGTGACAACGATGCGACATCTTGGCGATGAAGACGAAGCTATGAGTTTGCTGAAGCAAATCCCAGATGTCATCAAGAAATTTACGGACTTTTATAGCGATGTCATGCCCATCATAAGGTTCTATAGCGCTGCCATTTTGGACACCAACGATTTCGTTGCAAGGCAGTGTTACCTTTGGGAAGGGAACAATTGTGCCTTTAAGGCTAAGACATACTACATTGGCCAGTTTACTGGAGTATTTGGTCCTAGTGGATACAAAAGTGAAAGCCTAAATTGCTTGGCTGAAGGATACGTTGGATGTAAGATTGATGACGGTATGCAGAAAGCATTCGATAAAGGTTGGTCGTTATTCATAGGCGATCAAAACGCTTGGATCAATCTAAGGCTTCAGCAGGTCGATAAGTACTACCAAGAGCAATTTGATCGCACGATGAGTGAATGGAATGATATGAAGGAATATATTGAAAATCTGGGGCTAAACTTGTCCGATCGAGAGTTGCAACGTATTGTCATGCGGTAAGGCTTCTTAAGTCACTATAGATAACCACTAGGTTATTAATATCACCCGATATTATATGCATGCATGAGGGGTAAAGAAAGAAGAATATGCTCAAGAAAACTCTATTACAATCATCATAACAATAATTAGCACTTATTATTGAGTATTGATATTTTTCACACTGCAGGGTCATAAATCCTTCTTACACGGTCACATTTAATTCATCAAGATCAACACGCACAAAAGATGATATCCCAGATGGGATTCGGAATCAAGTATTTGAGTTTGATGATGACGTCAACTACAAGGAACTCAAATACTGCAGTTCAAAGGACTGCCATCCAGTTGGAAAAGCAAGCTTTCAGATTTGTATATCTGGTATATGCCAGAGTTACTGCTCTGGAAACTATTGCTGAACTCATAAACATTAATTATTTTTTTTTGCAGAATTGACTTTGTAGAATGCGTCAGCTTTTGATAATAAATTTTTGTGTAGGCCTGAAATAATGCTGTGAATACTTTAATTGGTCCAGTTGAATTGCTTTTCTATTGGTTGCATGCTTTGCCTGTCCGCAATATTGCTATCGAATTCGAATAACTTGAACAGAATAATAAGTATGATCACACATGAGATATGAACCACCTTGTACATACGTATACACTATAATAATATTATAATAGTGGGTGGAGAATAAAATAATCTTATCTACTGAAAAAAATTAATGTGTGATTTGTAATAGCTAAAACCTAGCTGCCATTAAATTTGACAGTTTGTGAATGTATAGCTATCCAGATCCGTCCTACAAATTAATACTCGTAACATTTTACGCTGTCCACTCAGCATAGCAAATGAAGAGTTATTCAAATTATATTAAGAGTGGGGTCATACTTCCTTCTGAATCAGTATCATCATCGCTCAAATTGCTCCCTTGCAATGGAGCTTTAAATTTGTGATCATTTCGTTGCTTTTGTAGACTATTACCACAATCAGGAAGTGTTGAGAGCTCTTGGCGATCATTTTTATCCATTGATTCATCCATTGGTGAGTGATCTCTAAAATCAAAGTCAATGTCAGGTAAATCACTTGTTTCATCCGTTGAACTTTTAACGCTTTGCTTTATCAGCTTCCTCACAACTTTCAAGCAGATTTCAGTGAACATATGATAAGAGATAACCAACAGGAGCAATAAAATCACGACTAATCCAGAAAAGAAAGCAAACACGGATTGAGTGCTCCGGTTTTCTAGCGAAAAGAATGTTGATATAGAAAGTAAAGCCATATTAAGGTAGCATGTCATACTAATGGCTTTCACTATCCAGCGTTTATATACTCGAGCGACGAGCCCTTTTAAAAACATGAGGCAACAGGGTACGACGGAAATCGCTACCAGGTTCACTCGTGGATCACCAGACTTATTTAGAGCGAATACAAGATAGAGAACAACGCGAGCAAGTAGCAGCAGTCCAGTCCAGTAGCGATGCTTGAAGGCATATGGAGCATGATAAGGTTCAATAAAGTGATGCAGTTTTGGATGCCCAATCCACTTTAGGAGCTTGTGCTTTTGATAACGAAGAAGCCATTGCCAAGAGAAAAGTAAAAGGGTGTAGAGAACACCAATAAAGAGAATCAAGATTCCCAGTATGAACAAAGCAATGTGCTTGCCCTTAAGATACTTAACATTAGCATTGGGTAACCAGATAACTTCATGGGAGCCATCTGGATAAATCAATGTACCAAAGGACATGGAACTGATCACCATACGGAGCAATTTTGTGTACGATAGCAAGATTAGGGTAGTCAGAGTTGCAACTGGATTCTTCTTTGCTATCAATTCAGAAAACTTCATGGAGTGGTCGCTTGCAACAATTATGATGACAACAAGCAGGATGATGTATACTGGAAATGCAATCTGAAGCCAAGTTTTCCAGTAAGTGTCCATTCCATCATAAAAGCAAGCATCGAATCCGACCTCCAGGTTAAGCCAAGATAGGAAAATGGTAATAAATTTCAGATTTGCTGTCGGGAAAAATAAACTTGTATTAGCACCAATTACGTTACTGTAAAAAATGATTCCATTGAGAGTACCGATAGCAACTGTCAGATTAAGCACCATAATGAATATCACTAAGAGTATGCCGGATGCAAAGAAAGAGATAAGAATAGCTACGATATCTCTATGCCAAGCTTTTGAACAGGGTATGCACAGAGAACTACCCAGTGATAGGCTCAATCCTGGCTTACAAGTACTGCAAAGTAGACCCGAACGATTGTTAGCACACTGTACATCTGCTCCATTTACAAGGTTTAGGTTGATGTGAACAGAGTGTGGGAGGCAGTAGTCATAAGGACAGTGAGCGTATATTAGATACTTGTAGCCAGTTAAACTACTCCCTTGACTTAGATTAGTAATCCAGAAATTGTCATGTCTGAGCAGTGTACTAGTTTGAATGTCACAATTCGGATCTGTGATGAATGGATAGAGTTGAGCATCGCAGATACAGTCGCAACTAGTATATTTGTTTAATTGCCTTTGTTGGAAGCCCACAGGACATGTACAATTCAAGAAATTGACATGAATCATTTTAGATGATTTTTTAGCTTTTTGACAGGGACCACCTGGATATATATTTAATTCTACAGCTGATTTAGAAGAATAAATACTGAATGTTACATTCGCGCAGGTATCTGGGATGTATTGTACCATTTGGTTTTCTCCCAATCCAACCTCTGAAGACCCGAAATAAGCATAGATTGCAATGTTACTAAGAGGTTGGGAGATTTGATCAACCGCAACAAGCGACAAGTTAAATCTTTCTCCTTTTTTTACATGAACTTCGGAAACGTCATGATCATAGCCACAATCTGGGAAACCGTCTGCAGTACAGAAGCATATCTGAAGGGAATAAGAACTGATCTCACTCACTTTATTCATCACAGTTGGTGAATTGTTATCAATAGTGCTAATTTTTCTGAAGTACGTAACTCCGTCGATCGTTTGATAATTCACACCACCTGAGTAGTATTTTGAGTATGTTGTAGTATTAATAATCGTGCATCGGTCTAGAAGCCCTCCAAAGAGAACACTTCCACTTTCATGCGCTTGGTTATCAACGAATTTAAGACTGTTCATGTGATTATGACCAATGTCCTTATTCTTTGATGGTATTACCTGAATAAAGCAATTCGTACCATCTTCATAGCTGTGTATTTTATTACATGTTTTGTAGTACGTTCCATCTTCAACAAAAATTGCTCCGCCATAGTTTGCTTCATTCGAAGTGAAACAGAAATTAGAGGTATTGATTAGACCCAGTTTAAACACGTACAGTTCGGAAGCCATTTCTAAGAATATACCACCACCAAATCTGGCAAAATTTTTAGTAAAGTTCATCGTTGATTCTTCAGATAATACAGAGATAATAGAGTTAATAGCATAAATACCCCCTCCTCTTGAAAATGCTTGATTGCCCACCAGTTCAATGGTGCTATTTTGACGACAGTGCAGTGTAGTACGGTAGAGATATAATCCACCACCTTCTTCAAAAGCCCTGCAGTTTTGTACTGCAACAGCAGCATTGCTCATAGTAAGCCTACTATCCCTAGCGTATATAGCTCCGCCAATAAATGCAGAGTTACCTGCTAGTGTACATCTACCATTGAAGGAAATACTGCTTTGGAAGGCTCTTATGACACTTCCAACTTGTGCTTGATTGTAATAAAATTCAACTTCTTGCAGATTTAGAGTTACAGATCGCAGATCAAACACTCCACCACTGGCAGAATACGCCACATTGTTTAGATATTTACTCCGTTTCGTAGTTACTGTAACATTTCTTGATTCAGCTGTTTGTATACTGAACACACCACCAGTAAAATTTGCACGATTTCCGTTGAATATACTATCAAGTACAATGATGAGAGGATAACTTAGTAATGTAGCGCTTGCTTTCAGAGAGCTAGTTGCATGAGTGAAGTGTGCTGCCATAGTATTACTATACATCCCTGCAGCTGTATCATCATCCAACTTTGAAATAACGCCTCCAATCTGAGCTGTATTGTTGTAAAAAGTGCTATTGTAAAGGCCAACAAAATACTCGTCATTGCTTTGCAGATGTATTACACCACAAAATTCTGCTTCCAGATAGTTATTGTCATAAACACGACTAGCATTGATGATAACACTGCTAGTATCAGTTAAATATACAACACCGCCTCCTTGTATTGCCTTATTGCTATACATGTCACTGTCGTAAATGATTGTCGTGGAGTTACCCTGTAACCAAAACACCCCTCCGCAGTTATTAGCCGTGTTGTCATAGCTACTGTTCAAGATTGTAATATTACTACCACATGTTGCGAATATAGCTCCACCAATCTCAGCTCTATTTCCAAAAAAATTACTTCTTACAATAGTGATATTGCTTTGATTGGCAATAATTGCTCCACCAGCATATGCATAATATGGATATCTGTGATCGTGGAGAATTCTCATTGGTCCTCGTAAACTACCCACTGCGTTGCTAATAAATGAGGTATCCGTGAAATACGCTATGGTTTTATCAATCTCTAGAGCTGTTTCACTCTCATTCTCACCAAAAAAGCTTACTTGTTCCAATAAAAATGTCTTCACTGATTTAATTTTGTTATTGCCACAACCAAAAAAACTTCAATCCTTTCAGTGCTAACCTTTCTATTCCTTCAAACTTGAAACTTGCATTTTGGTTGCAAAAAATAGACACTTTGTTTGTCCTCGATAGCATTGAAAAGTTGCTGGCATTTATAATTGCAACCTCTGACTTCAACTTATAATCTCCAGGCAGAAAACACAGTGTAGTGTTCTGCTGGTTGAAAGAATCTATCACTGACCTAATACGAAGCTGAGAGAGAGATAGACACTTTTTGACTGGACAAGGAGAATCTGAAGATGATTTGACATACAACTCTGTGCCTACCACAAAATGAAGCTTGAAAGTGATGATAGCAACTGTTAGTAACACAAGAAACCTACAACTGGAGTACACAAACTCCATATCTATAGTATGACATCAAATAGCTGCTAAGGATCATATAATTATAAGCTTCAATTCTACCTTCAAAATTTTTAATGAGATAAATCACTAATTCTATAGATCTGCTGCAAGTTTGGGTACTTATAGTTCACCGCATACTTTAAGTTTTCATTTCACAAAAGAAAATAATAATAATGAAAATGTTTTGAAAGTTTATTATTGTCTGCTGCTATTTTCTGTTTTGATAGTCATGCTTTAATTTGCATATTTATAGCTAAAAGCTAACTCGTCTTCACAGTTTTGATTGTATAAAAATGCTATAGCTATTATATTATACAAAGGAAAACTAGTCTACTGTTATTGTATAAAACATTATCTGCAATATGCAAATTAAAGCATGACTATCAAAACAGAAAATAGCAGTAAAATGGCAATAACCTTTCAAAACATAATTCAATTTTAAGTCATATTAATTATTATAAAATGGTATGCAGCATTTCAAAATATAATTCAATAATTATTATAGTCATATTAATATTATGGTAAAAATGGTATACAGTAGCTATTGGGTAATTCTTCAACTAACTTGGGCCTGTTCTAAGATCTAGAGATCTACCAAGGCATAATGCTAGCTAACACACAATATCATTTATATCCTACAATGTCCAATACACTAAGTATGTACATATAAAGTCAGCTGCATACAAATCCAATGGGCGAAGATGCTAGGCACTCGATACTATGCTTCCCATTTGGTGTGCATATCCGATCGTGCTCATAACAGCCGATATTCCAGCAGCAATCCTGACAGACAAACCACCAACACGTACACTTAGGGCCGCACAATCCTCGACATTTACTTCCCTCCGGACACCTCCCCTTTGGACAATCACTGTTGGAGTTACTGCAGTGCTCTTTCGAACGAAAGGCATCGACCACCCATCCAAATCCCCATCTCCGATACCTGATTCTATCCTCAAACGATGAATCAGCTTCTCCGGAATCGTCTTCCAAGTGGGCACTTTGATCAGAAAGTTTAGATAAACGCAGAGCGGTGGCGTAGTAAGCCATAGCAGCTCGATTGTTCCTCCCTTGTATGTGGTGTCCAAGGGCGAAAGCTGCTTCCTTAATTAGGTGAACTTTAGGGTGTGATAGTAGATTTGCTATGGCATGTTGTCCGCTGATGTGAGCAGTTTGGCTGTCGAGTTGCCGAAACATTGGTTTGCCAGATAGGAACCCGTCATACTCCATTGATTCAGCTTGATAAGAATCAGGGGCAGGTTTGTGAAAGATGGTCATCGTTTTGACATCATCATCATCATCACTTGATTCCTTATTTACAAGCAGAAATTTTTCACCAGCAACTGATATGTGGCTCTGCAAGGTCTGACCACGTGTTAGGCGACTTACTTCAAATATCGTTTCTCCACTGGTTGACTGGATGGAGACCCTCACGGCTTCATCTCCAGGGCTCACTTCACTGGAGATTCGGATTCCATCACCCATTGACGTTGAGTATTCAGCGGCAATTTTTTCCTTCGTGGCTGTGATTATTTGAAGTTGTGCTGAGGATTCTCCCGTCACATGGTGTTCCGGAGCAGAAATGATACCCATCACATTGAGGGCTATCAATGAGATCATGAACACAACGTTAACAGTAAGCATTTTTTCGGTAACTAGCAACTCAAGCTAAAACTCTTTTCTGATCTCAACTTGCACCTGTACACTACATGTACAATGACCGATACAACTACTTGAGATTAGCTGCTACAATGCATCCCATAGAGCATGTGGGATGATACTTGCTAAAATAAACTACTACTAGTATGCAATACTAGACCACATTGATTTTGGTTCGCTTATGCTTGCGGATGTCAAAATTTTCCACGTAATCATTCCAATTGATCATCATGTTTACTAGCCTAGGCATGAAACTTGCTCTAGTTAATTATCTTGTGCATGTGTAGGAAATATGAGGAAACATGAAGGAAATTTTGAGTTTTGGTGCCACGTGAATGGCCATGATTAACCTACTGTACTACAGGTTGAGAGTGGTAATAATGTAATTCATAGTAGTAAGTGTTTATATAAAATATGTGGGATCTGCAAAAACAGTGCTGTAGGACCACCGAGGATATCGATGGCCAGAAGCCCACTTTTATATACACACAGTGTATATATGTCACTGCTAAGGTAGTCTAAGTTTGGGTACTGTATGTGTATATAGCTATATGCATGATTAAGAGTGTGTTCAATATATCGGATGATTACATCATGGATAGGTACACAAAGCAAATGGACCAGATGCTTCGAATAATTCCTGGTAGGTAAAAATTGTATGCTAGCTGTACATGTAGCATATTATTATACATTGCCAACACCATTGCTTGTTATAATATAACTAGTATGAGCAAACAGGTGCTGATCCAAAACTGTTACAACAAACGTGGGTTGTGTTTCACCAGCTACAGAAAGCAAATTTGGGTCAAGTGTGTGTGTATCTGTGTGCACGCTCCTTCAAAAAGACTAGCTTTGCGCTCGTATCATCAAAGGAACTCAATGTTAGCTATATTTATTGCTTTATACTCATTAGCATAAGAATTTAAACATTTACATCAAAACAAGATCATGGAAACTAAATTAAATATAATGTAGCTACATCAAAGTAATACAGGCAAATTGGGAATACAGAAAACAAGACAATCACTAAAAGATACTGTAACATTAATGAGATAAGGGAATACAACTTAATTTCATTAAGGAGTTGATCCATACTGTTTTGATAAGTCAGAATCGGTCCTTGTACGATGAAGCAGATGAGACTGCTCACTGAATCGGTTAAACTGAACCTCTCCGTTGTTCCCTTTCAGTGGTGCTTCAACTACAGAGCATGTAGCTTTGACAAAGGAATGGCCTGCTACAGTGGTTTCTGCTTTATCACTAGTACTGACGTCAAGAGGAATCCTTTGAGTTCCTTGTTTCCGACACTTCTTCAATCCCTTGCAACATGACTCCGAGAATGCATGATAGAGTATGATTCCAAATAACAAAACAAGAGTAATAGCTCCTGAAATATAAGTAGAGGCATCGATAGCCTTTTGATTATCACCTTCTAATAAATACAACCGAGCTGCACTGAAAGCTCCAAGATTCAAATAGCAGATCATTTCGATTTTATCAACGGCACCTTTCTTATAAATTTTACCATAAAGTCCTTTAAGGGAGAGAATGCCAGCTACGGAGATAACAATTGCCAGTAAGTTCACTCCTGGGTCACTAGATGCATTCAATGAAAATACAAGGTAGAGTGCTATTCTTGTGAAGAGCAGCAAGCCAGTCCAATAGCGATGCTCAGGGAGAAAGGGAGCATGATAAGGCTCAATAAAGTGAGCCAGTCGCTGAGATTTGATCCATTTAAGAATTGGTTCATCCTGATATGGAAATCGCCACTGCCAAAAGAAGAGCATAAATGTATAAATAAAACTAAAGAGAAGGATCAGTATGGCTACAATAAACAGAGCAATGTGCTTTCCTCTAAGATATTCTACAGTTGCGTCAGGTAGCCACACTCTTCTCTGGGAACCATCAGGATATTCAATGTAAGCAAATGATAGTATTGAAATTGTATTGCGTAGGAACATCGTATAAGAGAGCAAGATCAGAGTGGCTAGAGTAGCCACCGGATTTCTTTGTGAAATAAGCCGAGAAAATCTCATTGAGTGTTTGCTTACCACTATCATCATGACCACAAGAAATATAACGTACAAGGGAAAACCGAATCGCAGCCAGGTTTTCCAATAGGTGTCCAATCCAGTGATAAAACAAATATCAAAACCAATGTCAATATCCAAATTTATCCAAGAAATCAAGATGTCGAGAAACTTTGTTGCAGAAGAAGATCCAGTAAACAATGCATGACCACCAGCTCCAATAATATTGGCATAAAAGATCAATCCGTTAAGCGTTCCAACAGCAACTGTCAAGTTTACTAGCATCAGTAAAGCCACGAGCACAATACCAGCCAATAAAGTACAAATAATAATTGCTAAATACCAGCTTTCAGAACAATGAATACAATGTGAATTTCCCAAAGAAAGACTAAGATTCTGTTGACCATCACAAACTGAGCACAATAATCCCGATCGTTTATTGGCACACTGTGCATTTGCTCCATTGATATCATTCAGGTAAATCTTAATACTTGGATAAGGTGGGAGACAATAATCGAATGGACAGTGTGGGTAGACTATGTAGCCACTCATATTATTGCTGTCATTAATAAAGTTTACCCAGGAAGTACCCTCCCTGATGAGTGCTCCGGTTTGAGCATCACATTTAGACTCTGTAAAGAAGGGGCTCAATTTTGAGTTACATTCACACTCACACTTGTTATTGGTTAGGCTGTTAATTGGTTGAAAGCCAATCGGACAGCTACATGGTAAGAATGTTATCAATATTCTGCGTTGTGACATACTTTCATTTCTGCAAGGACCTTCTGGATACATAATCAGCTGATCAGAAGAATTTTGCGATAATACTGTGAAGTTTAAAGGGGTACAAGTATTCTTTGTCATCTGGATTGACTGACCTATACCTAATCCACTAGTTCTATTCCCAAGAGAGGTGTAGACGGTGATAAAATTCACTGTGTGGTTAACCTGATCAACAGCTACAAGAGATACATTAAATGTTTCTCCTTTCATCACTTTAATGGGAGGGTGCTCAAGAGTACAATCAACAACATCAGCAAATGTGCAAAAACAAAGTCTAACTGGGGAGGAACTGATGCAATTTGTGTCATTTATGTTGCTAATTAGCTTCAAGTAGGTCCATCCATTAATCTCAGTGCCAGCTGATGAACTTATAGCATAATGTGGGTCTGGTATGCACCTATCCAACAATCCTCCAACAATAATCGATCCTGAACAGTTATTGGACTCGGAGATAAACATGATGCTGAAGATATCATAGGTCGACGATGATAACGTTTGAGATAAGACTTGAATGAAGCAATTAGTGGTGCTGCTATAGGGATTGATTGGTTCTCTCGAACACACGTCAAAATAGGTTTCATCTACAACATAGATTGCGGTTCCAAAACTTGCATTGTTTGATATAAAGTAAACGCTAATATTTGACTTTTTCTTAAGGTACAAATCTCCTGTCTTTTGAACATGAATTTGAGAATTTGATTCCAGACAGACTCCTCCTCCCTTCTGAGCATTATTTTCAATAAAATTCATTGATCCCTCCATTGATTTTGTGTATTGTCTGTCGTGATACATGGTAATCAGAGAATTAACTGCATGAATTGCACCGCCGCTGTTGTTCGCTCTATTATTTGCTACCGTGGTTATACTATTGTATTGACCATTCAAATCACTATGATAGAGAAAGACACCACCACCAGAATTGCTTGCTAAATTGTACACTATGAATGCTTGTCCACTACGGAATATGTTCAGTGTACTCTCAGCTGCATATACTGCTCCTCCATCACGGGCTGAACTATGACTTATGTTGCAAAATGAACGGCATATTACGACGCTTTGCAAAATGTAAATAGCACCACCACTTTCTTGTGCCTTGTTCTTTTGAAGAATTGTTCCTCTCATGAGCATTGTTGATCTTATGATGGACAACGCACCTCCAGTTGCTGCCCGATTGCTTATAAACTGACTGCCAAAATCTGTTACTTCACTCGATTGATCAGTAGCAATGGCACCACCGGATAAATTTGCGAAATTATTCCAATAAACGCTTTCACTGATTACTACATTGGAGTAAATTGTGATATACAAAACTGCTCCCTGGTAGCCACTATTGTTACTAAACATACAATTGTAAACTATCATGTTGGATCTTCCGCCTACTCTGAGAGCACCACCAAACCCAATCCTTGCATTATTGTTCCAAAATTCAGTATCGTATATAGCTGCAGCTGATTGATCATTTACCGATAGGGCACTTCCACCCTTGGCACATTCACTTTTGCTGTCGTTAAATGTACTGCTGTTAATAGTTAGTGTGCTATTAATTAAAGCGATCCCTCCTCCACTGCAAATATTAAACTTTTTATCGGTTACTACCGGCGAGTGTTCATAATAATTACTAGCTTCTGTGTCACTACAGGTACAGGCACATGTGGAATTAACATCGGAATCAGTTGCTTCATTGGAGACAAATGTGCTGTCAGCAATTGTCACGTTACTTGCGCTACGAATGTACAAGGCTCCGCCAATCTGTGCACTATTACATAGAAACTCACTGCTTGTGATGCTAGCATTGCTTTGAGCTATGAGAAGAGCTCCAGCAACAGAAACACACACATCACCAACCTTGTTAGCAAAGATACAAATGCAGTGGTCAGCAACATTAGCAAGAAATGAACTACGACTAATTTTGGTAGTGCTTTTATCAATCGCCAGAGCTGTCCCACTATAATTCTGACCCTCAAAAATACAGTTTTCTATTGTGAACAGTTCTATTAAAGAAGCTTTGAGGGAACAGCCAATAAATGTGATACCTTTCATCCACAAGTGCTCAATATTTACAAATACAAACCCACTATTTGGCTCACAGATGATAGTAAGCTGCAGCAGTTCATGATCAGTTAGCAAGGACTCAGAAAACATTGCAAAGTAGTTGACTCTTGCGATAGAGAGCAAAATGTTTGAGGCAAGTCTATGATTTCCTGGTAGGAAGATGAGAGTTGTATTGGATTCCACCACACTTGTATTTTTAGCGAACTGCTGGAGAGTGAGACAAGGATCCTCTGGACAAGACTCATGTACAGATGGAGTGACATAGATCACATTATCTCCATGAATTGTAAGGCACGACCGTACGATAATCATCATCAAGGCAATCAGAAAATGAAGTTGCCCCATGACTATCCTACTCATTTGTCAATCTTCTTGCCTAGCTATAAAATAAAGTAGGTGTGTCAGAGTCACATGATTGTTCAAACTTGGAAACCCTTTGTGTAAGTAATAATGATCATTACAATAGGTGTGGCTAACTGTTATGCTTGCTCTTCTCTGTATCAGTGATTAGTGATCACTGATACTGAGATGACACTATATACTGCTATCAAAACAGACAAAATGTTGATGGCTTCATGGTTGTGTGTTAATGATATTCACACCCATGTACAACGGTGGCTGTAACATTAAGTACTATATTATACTGCTGTGTTGCACACTTCTTCTAATGTACTCCTGGTGATAATAATACAATAATATATTATTATTATGTACATTGTAATTTTTATCGTTAACAAAATTGATAAATTTTTTCATAAATTTACATTAGTACCATAACAAAATTTCAGGAGATGCTTATTATACACAACGTAACAAGCAATAACAATAATTCAGTTCAAATCCACTACACATAATATATGGCACATGTGCTGGACCTTAAATAAAAAAAACATCTCAATATTTATCTGACATAATATTATTAATAACTTGATTTATTTGACGGCCATTGTCTGTTTTTTGTCCCTATCTTTCAATTCTTCCCGGGAAATGACCCCTTTCACTACCAAATAGAGATACCTAGGCAACTATCTCGTCTAAAATATGAAATGACTCCTAGCTTTTGATCATCATCTTAGTACAAATAGTATGTAATGTTACAGTAGTATACAGTAACTGTGAATATCATTACTTTCACTTTCTAGATTCAACTTACATGAGCTCACTACCGTACAACTGGCTCTGGGCTTGAGCCTGCCTGGTCCTTTGCTTTGACCAGCTGTGGCAAAAGTTGATCGCTATGCACTAGCTAACTCTTAGTCTTAACTCTACCACCAGTGTCTGTCAATCAAAACATTTGTAGAACCTATGCCTGCAATAGTTTCTGTACTGATTGTCAATGGCAAGGGAAAGTCCCGTTTGGTCATGTGGTCTAATTGCGCATGCGCACCGCTACCCCAGGGTCATTAATTGCCAAGAAGTCCCCAACAAACAATATTCGGTATCTGCCATAACGGACCCCAGCGCCACAGAGCTGAGCGAGGAACCCTACACTTCAGTGTATCGCTAGTTATTACTAGTGTATCGATACAGATATCAGAATGGCGCTGAGTGAAGGTAGCTCATCCAAAGAGATAAAGCAGCGCGTAGAAGAAGAAATTACATGTCCAGTATGCCAGGATCACTTCCAAGAGCCAAAGATCCTGCCGTGTTGTCACTATTACTGTAAGAGATGCATCCAGAAGCTGGCCCTGAGAGTTGGTGCCAACCAACCCTTCCCCTGCCCAGAGTGTAGGAGTGACACCCTCCTCCCGGGAAATGACCCCAATCAGCTACCAACGGCTTTCTTTGTCAACCGAATGAAGGAACTTCACACTAAGATGGAGAAAGCTGGTGGAAGATTGGAGGCTCTCTGTGAACAGTGCTCAGGAGGTAAGGTCACTGCTTTCTGTCGACACTGTACCGAATTTATTTGTGAGGAGTGTGTCAAGAGCCATCAGAAGATGAAAGCTTTTGCAGAGCATAAAGTCTCAACTATTGAGAGGCTAAGAGTCGCGGAAGCAGTCACTATCAGTGTAGCATCAGTATCTACCGTTAACGCTGCAGCAACTACAATGAAATGTATTGTTCATGATGAGTTGAAGAAGTTATACTGCTTTGACTGTGATTGTCTTGTGTGCAGAGATTGCCTAGTTTTTGACCACAAGGAGCACAAGTGTGAATTTATAAAGAAGGCTGCTCCAGAGATAAGGGAAAGGATAGCCAAGAACTTAGACCCAGTTAAGAAACTACAAGCGAGTTTGAGTGATGCAACCAAGATGGTTAAGATATCAAACTCGGATATTGAAACACAACATGCAGTGATAGCTGCTACTGTAGAAAGGTCTTTCGATGAGCTCTATAGCATCATCAGTTGCGTGTAAGGAAGAGCTTCTGGAGAGCATATCGTCAACTGTCAATGGAAAGCTTAGTCAACTAAACAACCAAGAGAAAGACCTAGAGATGGCTTTGGAAACAATCCAAAGTCTCATAAGTACGATTGAGCAAAAAATCACCAGTGTAACAGAAGAAGAGTTAATGATTGCCCACAAGGAACTCTTAAGCCAAATAGCTGAGGAATCCAAGAAGTATGAGCAACGCTGTATCAATTTTGAGCCCGTGGAAGAAGCAGATATGGAAATTGAAGTGATCACGGGCAGCTACATGGAGGATTTGAAGAAGATATGCCAAGAAAAGGCTAAACTGAAAAAGGGTTTGGCCTACAAGGTAGATGGTCCTGGTATTGAAAATCCCAAAGTCAAGAAGCCTGCACATGTTATAGTATCATGTGCGCTCCCAAATGGTAAACCTTCACTGAAAACCTCCAAGGTGGAAGTTAAGGTGACATCATCCATTGATGGATCAGTTATTCATGCCACAACAAAGAGAGCTGAAGGAGATACCAGATCATACAAGGCTGAGTTCACCCCACTGGTTCGAGGTCACCACAAACTGGAAGTGAGCGTGAATGATCAGCCTGTGAAAGGAAGTCCATTCGAAATCGTGGTAACTATCCCACCAGCATAACTTGGTAAACCTGTAAAGGTCTTCAGTGGAGTGAAGCAACCAATTGATATTGCAATCAATTCCAGGGGAGAGATGGTAATAGCAGAAAATCGTGGAGGCATTGTTGTACTCGACAAATCAGGGAAGAAATTACGCAGTGTTGAAAAATCTCACTATGGCTTCAAGAAACCACAAGGCATTGCTGTAGATAAGGATGACAATATATACATGACAGACAACGATAACAAGAGCCTTTTCAAGTTTAGCAGCATGTGTCAACTGGTTGAAATTGCTGGGAGTAGCTTTGGTCACGTTCAATTGAATAACTTTCATCCATGGGGGGTGACTGTCATGGATGAACAGGTGATAGTGCTAGGATCTCGTGATCCATCTGTTCTTTTCGTTTTTACCAGAAAGCTTGAATTTGTGAAGCAGATTAGCCTGGAGGGAAATGGACTTGGTGTTACATGTGACATTTCGACTCGTAAATTATACGTCTCTGACTACAGAAATGGTGATATCAGAGTCCTATCTTTAGAAGATGAGGGCAAAGCCTTGCCAATGCGCTTGTTCAGCTCCAACAAACTAACTCACCCCCATTCTGTTTGTGTAGCAAGGAAGCTGTTGTATGTTAGTGACTGGGGGAAGCATAGTGTGTGTGTATTCAGCAGCGAGGGAACCTTTGTAACATCATTTGGGTGTAAAGGAATGGAAATAGGCCAGTTCAGTTGTCCTAGTGGACTAGCCTTTGATGATGATGGATTTTTGTATGTGTGTGATCTAAACAGTAGTCTTGTGCAAGTATTCTAGCTTGTAGGTAGAGTCATGGGACATGCACTGTACTGATAATAATAACATCAGTAGCTAGCTATAATTAGAAAGCTATTTATAGTAATGATTTATTTATTTTGTAACTTGTTATATAGTTTACTAACCTTTTGTTGATAGCTACATATAGGCATAATATTATATATAAACTCTTCTTGAATGATATAATATAGATCAGGTATATATATAATATTAAATTTTATTATACTCAATGTCATTCAAAAATTCGATTAACCCTTTATGAATGGGGATAGAATGTCAGTACAAAGGACATCAATCCCACCCCCCATAAATTAAGGTGTTGCAAAACGAAGTAGTTATGTATACCCTCCGCCTTCCCTATTGAAATACTGACTGTATTTAATTAATAATTATGTCACCTTAAGTTAAAATTTGTATGGATGGACAAGTTCCATGATAGTATTCTACACATTAATAACGATACTGTTCTTCCTGGCCACAATTCATTTGCACAATCACTCTAATTTGTGACAACGGTATGATCTCAAAGTCCTCTGTGGCAAATGCTAGGCTCAAATCTGTGATTTTTGGTTATCGTCATCAGTGCACATCTATAATAACTTTCACTATGTAATTTTAATTATTATCTTGATGTTAGAAGAAAGGACAATCATTGGATGTATAACTCAAGCAAGTGTATGGGGGAATCTTCAGCATCATGCATTAGAGTCAGCACAAATGCGGACCTCAATATCATCGCTAGTATAATAGAGTTGACTAGATCCACAGTGAACCATGGGGCAGCTCTGCAGCAACTACCTTCACTCTCACACCCTGCAACATCCCATGCATGCAGAGCCTGGTGTACAAACCAGAAGGGCGACCAGTGCCATTGTTATGCTTGCTCTTCTCAGTATCAGTGATTAGTGATCACTGATACCGAGACGACACGTCGACTGCTATATCAAAAACACACAAAAATTTTGTCTGTTTTTGATATAGCACTGTCAAAATGTACGTTAATTGATGGCTTCATGGTTGTGTGTTGATGATATTCACGCTCATGCACAAAAGTGGCTGTGACATTAAGTATACTACTGCTGTGTGCACACTTCTTTTAATGTACTCCTGGTGATAATATAATGTACATTGTAATTATTATCGTTGTTAACAAAATTATATAGTTAAGATAAATAATTTTTTTTCATAAATACAAAACAGTTTACATTAGCACCATAACAAATTATCAGGAGATGCATTAAATTTTATTATACACAAGAAGTAATAATAATAATTATGTTCAAATCCACTCTACACACGCACAAGTGCTGGACCTTAAATAAAAAAACAAAACATCTTAATACTTATCCGACATAATATTAACTTGATTTATTTGGCGGCCATTGTCCGTTTTTTATCCCTATCTTTCAAGTGTTGGTTCTTGGCCATGAGCATGAGACAACGGACGGTCATTAGTCGATCGGCAGCCGGCTTGAACTCTGGCTGGAAGTTGAGAGTGGACTCGTAGAAACCAGCTGCCTCAACATAGAAACCCTATCAACAAGAAGCCTGAGACCGGTTGATTAACAGTCTCTCTCTCTCCCTCCGTCCCTTCCCCCTCCCTCTCTCTCTCTCTCTCTCTCTCCCTCCCCCTCCCTCTCCTCTCTCTCTCTCTCTCCCTCTTCTTCTCTTTTTCACCCACTTAATAACATCATAATACAGTCAATATGCATGTAAGATGCATAATACATGTAAATAATAATAATAATTATTATTATAGATGGAGATCTTCATATTCATTCATGTCTATGTTATAATAGCAGCCAAACTGTACTAGAGCACCACAGACAATTAATTTTACATTCGCAAGCTAATTGGAAGAGAAAAAAAAAATCCAGGGCAAATGCACACAATCTTATTATGTACATGTACACTATCTTTAATATGCAAACACAAAATCTTAATTACACGCATACCTGTGCAGCCAGTATATTTGCCATGGTGAAGTGAGTCACAACCATAGTTGGTGATGCCTATACACGGGGAAAATAATATAAAGATCACTCTCAACATGTATGTACCCATACTTTGTAGTGACACACACTTTTAAACTGTCTGGTATATACCCATTGTGCCATAAACACGTGAACTGATCAGCTATTTGCCATGCATGCACACGCAGTGTTCATATCGCAAGAGTGTATGCATGTTATGTACCCTATAGCTGGAAATATTGGCGGAAATTAAATTTGGCAGTTGAGCCCAAAATCGCTGTTGTAAGAATAATTTAAATTTAGTGGATCGGTATGGGATCGCCATACGTATTATAATATGCAAGTAGGAAATTTTGGCAGTTGCAATATAGACCACCAAATCGCCAAATTTAATTCCCCGCCAATTTTTCTGGCTATATTATAGTATGTAGCAGATGATTAGCCCTTATAGCATGGCACAGTGATGATTGATGGGCTCTATAAATCTGACGTATAAGAGGTGAACTATTCACCTCACACTTAGCAGTTCTCTGGCAAACCTCAAGAGACATGTGGATGACGGCTGTGGCGTCTTTGTCAAACCCGGACCGGTAGAGCACGTTGGCAAGGCTCACCAGCGCAACATCCTATGCAATATGGAGTGCATGGAGAAATAAGAATAATAATGTGTTGAAATTAATTCGATATTGCAATTTCACAAAGCACGCACACATAAATAATTCATCTACATGTATCCCCACCGCCAACAGTAAAAGTTTAAACTGACAATCAATTCATCAAGGCTTAAATCGGGGAGCCGTACACTTGCCTAAAAGTATACAGACTGCAGAATTGACGATCCGCTCAGGAAAATGTTATTATGCATTATTATTAGTATATTGTTATACACAGGACAAATTTAAGAGTTGACTTACCCTGGTGTACTCATTGGAGTAATAGAGTGAGTGCTTGAGGCACTTGATAGCCAGCTGACCCTGACCCACCACCCTCCAGTAGAGAGCAGCCAAGTTGGACAAAACCCACGACGTCGAATTCTGAGGATAGCAGAAATTAACACAATGAACCACCACGAATAAACCTAATACACACACATCACATACACACGTACACATACATATGCACATATATACACTCACAAACACACACGTAAACATTAATTTTACTCAAATAGAAGGCACGGCTACTACAAATTTCAGCAGTGCTGGAGCTTTCAAGTATACACAACCTCCAAACACAAGATATTTCATTGGTGGATGCCATGCACATACTTTGTCCATAGCCAGTTTTATTCTGGTAGCCAGTTCATCAACAGGTCTTCTTTGACCGTCCAAAGTACAGAGTACCTCCTGAAGACCTTTCTCCGCCTTGTACTGCATCAGAGGGTGGCTGTTCATACCCTATGGGGGAGGGAGGGAGAGAGGGAGAGGGAGAGGGAGAAAGAGGGAGAGAGAGAGAGAGAGGGAGAGAGAGAGAGAAATGTGTATTAATGTGGATAAGTGTTTTGGGGGGGGGGGGGAACTCACTGAAAACATTTCTAAGTTATTTTACTCACAGTGAGGTGGTCTAGCGTCTTTCTTGAAGGTTCAAAGTTGTTATGGCAGTGTGGCAGTATGGGGTAGTGCTCCAGGGGAGAGGTGAAGTCAATGTGCTCTTTCACACTGCAGAGTTCAAACAGAGGAAAAAAAACGAGATGCATCACATACACTACACTATAATGCCACTATGCGCCACTTTAGCTTGATATTAAAAACCTACATGTAGCTGTCCATGGCACTCCAATAACTGATGCATCATACAAGGACTCATTTGGATGGTGGGGATTTCCCATCCCTGAGATTAATCCCTCTCTAAAATATTTAGACTAATTTTCCCAACAATACTAGTCCTTGCCCCACAGTAGCTACATGTATACTGGCAAACAGGCATATATATACATGTATATGTTACTTTTTGTATACACTCACTTGACTCCCTTGGCAGTGACTGATAGCCACGTGCTAGTGAACACCAGGAACCTCGGCAGAGGTTTATCCTGATACTCGTCCAGAGTAGGCCATGGTCTCGCTCGCGGTGAATGCCTAATCCGTATCTCGTCCGAACTCCCCCTAAACTGATCCGGGCTCCTTGGTATGACTCTCGATGGGATCTTCCTCTGCACGGGGGTCTGGTTACGATTAAGAGTCTCGACTACTTCGTTCAAAATCCGCTCCACCTCTGGATCACGCTCGAAGCTTTGCTGATTGTCAATCGGTCTAGGGGCAGGGGGAGGGGTGGAGGCTGCTTTCTTCTTACTTGATTTTTTTGACTTTGTCTTTGATTTCTTAGTTCCACCACTGCTGCTACCTGTGCTCTTAATGCTCGCGTCTGATTTATCATTTTTATCAGGCGAATCGTTTGTGATGTCTTTACTTGAAATTTCACCTTCTCTCTCCCCTTTGGTCACCATATCAGCAGTAGTAGCCTCACCCATCTCTGACTCAGACACTACCTTATCAGTCTCTTCTCCACTAGCCGCCCCATTTTGGCCACCTTCTTCTTCAACTATTTCAAGCTCGCTAGCTTTCTCTCTCTCCCTCTCCTTCTCCATCTCCTCTCTCTTTGCTTGCTGCATTCGGACGAACAGCGAAAGTCTAAACATGTACCAGATGGCGTCTTCTCCGGTGAGATTGCTAGGCAGTGGTTCCTCCATCTTGAACTCGGGGATTTCCGGTGGTTCTCTGTTCTCGAGGACGATGGCTGGTTTTGTCTGTCGAGTGATCTTTCTTCCCTCTTTCTCGGCCCTCACGGCTTCCTTGAGGTCTTTGAGCAGCTGCTCCTCGTGCTCCTTCAACACTCGGTCTTCCTCTTCTTGCATCTGTATCATCAAGTGAAGCAATGATATTTCTAGCTGACATCTATCCCAATGCATATTTGCTTCATTGTCATGGAATGGCCATTAAACATTAATAACCATATCTATGAATATTGGATGGAGTCTACAACCTTTGATCCTAAAGGCATATTACTGTAGTGTCCCGGGTAAGTGCCCATGGGCGCTTAAACATAACTAGCAATTTTGGCCCGCATGGGTGCTTATCCAGGATCAAATCCCATACGCTTATATAGAAGCCGCTACAGTGGCCCCTTGAAATGGGGTACATGGGGGAGTGGGCGCTTGCAAAAGCAATGATATTTCTAGCTGACATCTATCCCAATGCATATTTGCTTCATTGTCATGGAATGGCCATTAAATATTAATAACCATATCTATGAATATTGGATGGAGTCAATCCTAAAGGCTTACTGTAGTGTCCCGGGTAAGTGCACATGGGTGCTTTAACATAACTAGTGATTTTGGCCTGCATGGGTACTTACCAGGGATCAAAATCATATACGTTTAATAATATATAGATGCTGCTATAGTGGCCCCTTGAAATGTGGTACATGTGGGAGTGGGCGCTTGCCCGGGACACTATAGTATTGCCCCTTTTAAAAGATACTATGCTGGGAACAATACTACAACATATTACTAACTCGACCTTCTTTCTTAGTTGTGCCTTCTCTTCTTTGAATTTCATGGAGCATCGTACGAGCTTGAGAGCGGAGAGGGCGTGGTCAAAGGAGGGCTGGGCATGGAGGGCAGCTCGGAGGTGAATGGTCGAGGCCACGTAGTCATGCAGACTGAGGTAGATACTGGCCAGGGTGTAGTGGCACACCGGCTGGATAGAGAGAAAATTGACAACAACCGTGAATATGTGAAAGTAGTAAAAGAATTAAACATTGAAATCTTTAAAGGTCACAGTGGTGACTAAGCTCCCCCCCCCCCCTTATACTGTAGGATGCACTCTCTCTCCCTCCCTCCCTCCCCACCTCTCACTCTTTCCTCTCTCCCTCACTCTCTCTATGTGAAGCACTTATTTTCCATCTATATGCATATACATGTGCACTCAGTGCACTTGTAGAGGTAGAGTAACACCCTTCTGTATTACAGTGACTGTAATACAGAAGGGTGTTACTCTACCTCTACAAGCATATCCACAACTGACTCACCGACTCTATGTGTATGTCCAGCGCTGCTCTGACAGCAATCACAGCCTCATTCAGGTAGCCCACTCGATGGAGAACATTGGCCAAACCCACAAAGCCGACATCAGCAGTTTTGTCGGGGGCGTAGTGTATGGCTCTGCGTAGACACTCTATAGCGTTGGAGGGATCACCGACCACTCGCCAGTAGAGAGAGGCAATGTTGAAGAGGACCCAGTTTGGACCATTCTGCAGAATTATTAATTATAGTCATGTGTGGGTGTGTGAAAATTACTATTACTAATACATGTATAATAGAATTACATGCATCGTTAGTAATGACATGTTATTGAGAATTATTGCAAGGAGCCTAGAAACCAGGCTAAATACATGTTTGAAAGTATTCTTGGAAAGAAGATACCCCGTTAAAATAAAAAAACTAGCCACTTAAGACATTTCAAATAATAATATTATAATGCATATGCACACTGCTCAGCTATAACATACCTTCAGCATGGCAGCGTAGGCCCTGTGTCCACTCTCTTCAAATGAAAAGTTTATCTTTAAATCACCAGTCACCGTATGAATCAGTACCTGCATGGCAAGTGGAATAAAATCAATAAAAGTGCATTCACTGTATGGGAAGTAAAGCCGTTGGTCCAATGTAGCTTCTGGCTACATTTCCAGGTCTGGCCACCGCTAGCAACCAGGATAAAGAATGAGCAGTGTAATGACACGTATTTTGAAACATGTCAGAAACAATTTGATTAATTTGATGTTTAAATTAAACTCAACAATGATTATTGCTGACTTAGAAAATTGTACTAACTGGCAGATCAAAGTGAATCCACAATAGGATTCAGATTGCTAAAATCAAAATATCATGTCTTGTTTATAGCTGAAAAAATCCAGTCATAGCCAGCTTGATGATAAATTAATATCACGGTAACTAATTAGCGTTGCGCTGGAATTGGGTTCAAAGGTTAGCGATGGTACACCATTTGAGTAGGAGAGGCTTCCACTTTGGGAAAGATCTGCACACTTTACGAAGCCATTCAGGCTATTTTGGCTGGAAGCTCACCAAAAAAAGTAAGGAATATGCTGAACTCAACGGACCTATATCCTGGATGACGTACCCTTCCATTGTTCATGTTGTGGTACTTTATTCGTTGCTGCCTTAATTGTTTGTAGCCACACAATACAAGGCCCATACATACGTCAATTTGCCTACGTTCATTACCTACATGTATACTCTTACTCTTAAGACCACATTTGGGAGGAGGAATAAAATGCACAAATTATCATAGACTAATTGATATACCATGGCTTCCGATAGTAATATGTCAAAGAGTTCCACCTGAAATGGTTGCAAATGATGATTAATTATTCAGCAGCATTATGCATGACTGGACACCAACAATAATAATAGTACTTGCAATGAGGACCAAAGGGTGGAGCAGTACTCAGACACCAATAAAATTTCAATAATGATGTCATAATGACATCACATGCAATACAATGATTGTACACTGCCAGACCACTAAGCAGAGACTACAAAAGAAGCAAGCAGAGCCACTTTCACTCACTCATCTCAAACGGATCAAAACCAAGTATAAAATTTTGGAGAAATGCAACAAAATCTTCCTCGTGCAGGCACTGGTAAGCCTTATCTTGCTGCATATTTTATTCAACCTGGAACACTGTGTTCCGAGCGGGGCGGCAGAATCTGACGCCAGGGCAAGTGGTTCAAACTGCCCAAACCCCATCACTTGAGGTAGCTCGATGTTCATTCACTAATCTCTATGAGAACTACAACAGTGATATTGTGTTCAAGGATGAGGAGGGACTGGAGCAGCTCGTCACATGACTTGGAGGTACATAACATTACATAAGGCCACACAGAATAACTTGTTTGTTTGAACTACACGAAATAGTAGGGTCTTCAGACGGATGATAATTTAACCAAAGAATTTTGATTACAAGTGTCTGTGTTTCTATGTAAACTTGTAGTATTCCAGCTGTGTAAAAATACATTATTAAGACAGTTCTATGAGTTGGTATATATGCCTCTAGTAAACTCAGCTATCGGATGCTTTAAATTTTACAGCCGGTCGGGTTAGTTCAAACAAACATTTAATTCAGAGTGGCCTAATAAAGTATTGATAGTCCATAACCTCTTGGTACACACGCTGCATGTAGCAGAGTTGGATTTAGTTTGGTATGAAGCTGCATAATTGAGGATTTGCAAGTCATATATATAGTTAATAACATAATATTATTATGACATTGCAGATTCTCAATGTAGGCAGTTGTGGGAATAAATTGCCCTCAAAAATTTCCTCTGGTATGTCAGCACATAGCTCTTGTATGTACAGTCAAAGCAAAGCTGAGTCTGTTTTAACATGGATAATATTCTAATACACTAGGTGTGCAACTACTCTAGACAACTTAGCAATCTTGGTGAGCTCTGAGTGGCCTGGCATAAAACTGCGAGTAATGGAAGCATGGGACAAAGATATGGAGCACACGAGTCCTAGATCCCTACACTACTGTGGTTGAGCTGTTGACCTCACGACCTCCGACCGTGACCAGAGCAAATATGGAAGATTTGGACAGTTAACAGTGGATGCTGGGTTTACGCTACGTCGATTATGAGACCAGAGTACCGCATATCCATGCCTCAGTGAGACAATGTGATCCCTGGATTTTACTTAGTTGTGATAATGGAGAGTGTGTACCTTCCAGCCAGAAATGTAATTATGAGGGTGATTGTGTGAAATTTCAAAGCTCATGCAGTCACACAGAAGGGCTTTGAAATTTCAAGGCTCATGCAGTCACAGGAAGGGCTTTGAAGTTCCAATGGTAATGCAGTCATACCCAAGGGCTTTAAAATTTCAAGCTACAAATTGCTGCTGTCACACAGAAGGACTTTGGAATTTCAAGGCTCATGTAGTCACACGGAAGGGCTTTGAAATTTCAAGGCTCATGCAGTCACACCCAAGGGATTTAAAATTTCAGGCTACAAATTGATGCAGTCACACAGAAGGACTTTGGAATTTCAAGGCTCATGCAGTCACATGGAAGGGCTTTGAAGTTTCAATGCAGTCATACCCAAGGGCTTTAAAATTTTAAGCTACAAATTGATGCAGTCACACAGAAGAGCTTTGAAATTTCAAGGGTCAGTCACACCTAACAGTTTGAAATTTCAAGCTACAAATTGATGCAGTCACACAGAACGGTCTTAAAATTTCAAGGCTCGTGCAGTCATACGAAAGGGCTTTGAAATTTCAAGGGTCAGTCACACCATAGGACTTTGAAATTTCCAATACCATGCATGGAAAGGGATACGCATGGTAGTTATCTAATTCAAAAGCTGTTGTGCTTTTGACATACTTATAGTTGAATTTACTTTTTGTTTTTGACCATCATCTTTGCATCATTTTCTTGTGCCAAATGTAGTCATCTTTTTGTGCAGACTTTTGCAAGCCGCTGTTAAACTAGATGTAATACTTGGTCCATTTTTTGTAAATTTAATTTCATCCATTTGCTTATCTGATTAATTTTCAGCCCCATTTGTAAATAATGCTGCTGTTTGATATCTTCAAAACTGACTGTTTTTAGTCCAGTTTTGTCATGAAAATCACTTCATTTTGGAAACTGTTTGAGGTTTAAATTGCTTGTTCAGCAACTTTTTTGTGCACGTGGATACCAAAACTGGGTTAATCCTTCATTATATATCACTGAAGCCATCGAGATCAAAGGCACTGCCAGTACAATAAATTGCTAGTACATGTAAGTGCTGGTAGGCTGTGGTAGCTCTAGACCAGGTGAAAATAAGTAATTAGCCTCTACTTGTAGCTACAGTACATGCTTTGTGGTGTTGTTCATCAGCTTACAATAGCTACTGTGTGTTTTTGGTGGTTTTGCCAGCAACTATGTATACAACTTACACCTCATGCTCTTGGTGGTTTTGTTAGCCTAGCGGCAGCTAGTTTGCTGATTACTTCACAGAATTGAATTTTAAGCTACATGAATATTGAAGTAGTAATGATTACAGGCAGAGTAGAAAGTAGCTATAGGCCTGATTTTTTTTGGTGTCGATCATGGGTTGTCGAAGATCGGACTCGGAACTGTGCTCTAAAACAGCCAGCTACCCTATAAGCAGAATAGCTATCAAGACAGTTTTATATAGTATACTGGACTATAAGCACAGGCACCAACTAATGATGAATAATGGGGATGTGGTCACTTACTCGATCAACAATCAGGCATAAAATTTTGGTACATCATAGATGATGATGTCCGGGCCACCGTAGATCGCAAAATTTTCGCCGTTAAAAAATTTTCATCAATGACCTTTTCCGACGAATATTAAACATGCGAAATATTTTGTGTAACGTACATCAACCTATACTTATTTTGGTTGCTAAAGTCAGGCGACGAAATTTAGACTACGCGAAAAATTTACAAGCGAAATATTTTACCGGCGAAAATAGCTATCCCGATCTATGGTATATATCATCTATGGGTTGATCAAAGGGTGTATACATCATCTATGGGTTGATCAAAGGGTGCTTCAAAGCAGGATCAAGCGTTTAAGAACAAATTTTGCTGACAGAATTACAGGGTACATAGCAGTGATCAGATTACCCCTTGCCGTGGCTGAGTATAAATACAAGAACTTAAGAAAAGAAATCATACTCACTCTGATCAACGCTACAAGCTGCTTCTTCAGGATAATTACAGCTACTGGAAATCTTTCGTTCACACGGTTTCAGTGCTACTAGTAATTGGTGTTGCGGTGTTGCAAGATGAAGAATTTCGAAGTGATGCTCCTACTCATCATGGGGAGTTATCTGGTTATTACAGCAAATGCTGGCTGTCACTGGGATGAGCGTGAGAGCATAGATTGCCCATACAACGATGTAGCGATATATGACGGCCCACCTGGAGAAATAGTCCAAGGAGACCCTTCACTGCCTTCGGACGTGTCATTCAAGCAAAGTGCTGCACTGGATGCAGCTCTTGATATCATATCAGGTGCAATTGGATCTATACCAGAAGTGGGTTCACTATTGTCTGGATATTTCGAGGCGTTTCGTTTCATTTTTCACGCAGCGGAAACCGAAGAAGCCCTTGAGGCATTTTACAGTGCTCTCAGTGAGGAAGTTGACGCCATCATTAATTATATCGATCAGAAAGTGTTGGAGCTGCAAGTAAGTGACATCAAAGCCAAGATCGGTGGACTTGAGACTGCTGCACTAGACTGTACTAATGACTACTCCAGTAATGCTCAAGATATGAAAACCTGCTTAATCGCAGTGCGAGCGGATATAGTCGACCAAGTGGAGTATTTTTTCCCAAATGTTCCAGATAATCCCACTCTAGAAGATGTTAACAAACAAGCGCCACTGCTACAGCAATTGTTACCAATGTGGCGACACTATGGTGATCTCTATTTTGCAGTGACTCTTGAGCTTGTGACAACGATGCGACATCTTGGCAATGAAGAGGAAGCTACAACTTTGCTGACGCAAATCCCAGACGTCATCAAGAAATTTACGGACTTTTATAACAATGTCATGCCCATCATAAGGTTCTATAGCGCTGCCATTTTGGACACCAATGACTTCGTTGCAAGGCAGTGTGACTTTTGGGAAGGGAACGTCTGTGCCTTTAAGGATAAGACATACTATATTGGCCAGTACAGAGGAATATCTGGGCCTAGCGGATACAAGAGTGAAAGCCTAAATTGCTTGGTTGAAAAATACGTTGGATGTAATGTTGAGGATGGTCTAGAGAAAGCAGTCGACAAAGGTTTCGAGATGTTCATAGATAATCATAACGCTTGGATTCAGCTAAGGCTTCAGCAGGTCGATATGTACTACCATGAGCAATTTGATCACACCATGAGTGAATGGAATGAAATGAAAGAATATATTGAAAACCTGGAGCTAAAATTGTCCAATCAAGAGTTGCAACGTATTGTCACACGGTAAGTCTTCATAAGTAGCTAGCTAGCTAGCTAGCCACTGGGTTTATACTATAGTGGTCACGTAGGTAAATGTTACTACCGCATATGCATGCATATACATGAGGGGTAAAAAAATAAGAGACTCGAGAAAACTCCAGACTAGTGCTATCAATACTGTCAAATTTTAATTATTGTTCGTTGTTGATATTGTATTCACACTGCAGGGTCATGAATCCTTCCTACAATATCACATTTAATCCATCAAGACCAATGCGCACAAAAGATGATCATGTTCCTGATGGGATTCATCATGAAGTGTTTGACTTTAATGATGATGTCAACTACAAGGAACCCCGCTACTGCAATTCAAAAGACTGCAGTCCTGTTGGAATAGCAAGCTTTACGACTTGTATATCCGGTATATGCCAGGATTACTGCTCTGGAGACTGGTGTTGAACTTGTAAACATTGATAAGTTTTTTGTGGAATAAATTGTTAAACTCAGACTATGAACATTAATTTGGTTATTTGTAGAACTGACTTTGCAGAATATGCCTACTTTTGGTAAAATAATTTTTATATAATAGGCTTGAGTTAAATTGGAATCTTGAATGCTATAAACACTTTAATTTGTTATAATAGATTCAACACTTCGTTTCAGACAGTTCACACGTTCACTAGTATCGCATGATCGTGATGCGCATGTGTACACAGAACGTAACCACGCCCACAATAATACTAAACTTTCGTGGAAATCTTTGTGATGAGAAGTCAAATCACGAAATTCACAAAAATATATTGTACCACGAAAATTTGGAGCTATCGATCACCTCAGCATGCTTAGTCTTGTTCTTGGTATTAATGTGAAGCTCAGCTCTTCTTTTCAATGGTGCTTTAGATAGCTAACCCACACTAGAAGATACATATAGACATGCACTATTTTTGCCCCCACGTGTAGGGCATGCAAAACTATCATGGTGCTGGAAGAGAGGCACTAGCTTTCACCATTCAACCGTGAAGCATATTATCGTCAGAAAAGATTATACTGCTTGAATTTTGCCTGGGGAGAACACTGATGAATACTGGGGTGGAGCCCCTACCTCTCATTCTCTTTCTCCCTCACTCTCTCTATGTGAAGCACTTATTTTTCCATCTACATGCATATACATGTACACTGCAGTGTTTCCGCTACTATACTTAAAAAGGGGCGCCTCACCCTGTTTGTGAGTGGCTGGTTTGCAAAAATGCTGACAGCTGCAACAGTGGTTTGCAGTAAGGCAGTAGCTCCCAAGTGTTGTGGGTATCTTTGGCTTCCCACAATCAGCTCAGAGACACGCTACCAGTGGTTGTACTAGTGTACACAGCACATGCACACATAGTAGACTGTGCATACACAGTGACTATCCTAGTGCACATTGCATAAGCCTGTAAAGCAAATGATTTCCTCTTCATGGCCAATATAATATCCCATAATAATATTCAACGATAGTAATGTTATCACTCAACCACCCTGTTTGAATTCAGTCCTAGAGGAAACACTGCACTGTAACACAGAAGTGTGTTACTCTACCTCTACAAGCATATCCATAACTGACTCACCGACTCTATATGTGTGTCCAGTGCAGCTCTGACAGCAATCACAGCCTCATTCAGGTAGCCCACTCGATGGAGGACATTGGCCAAACCCACAAAGCCGATATCAGCAGTTTTGTGGGGGGCATAGTGTATGGCCCGGCGTAGACACTCTATAGCGTTGGAGGGATCACCGACCACTCGCCAGTAGAGAGAGGCAATGTTGAAGAGGACCCAATTTGGACCATTCTGCAGAATTATTAATTATTGTGATGTGTGGGTGTGTGAAAACCACTAATATTAATACATGAATTACATCCATCGTTAGTAATGACATGTTATGAATTATTGCAATTAGAGCCTAGGAACGAAGCTAAATACATGTTCGAAAGTATTCTTGGAAAGAAGATACTCCGTTAAATCAAAAGCCAGCCACTTAAGACATTTCAAATAACAAAATTATAATGCACATGCACATTGCTTAGCTATAATGTACCTTCAACATGGCAGCGTAGGCCCTGTGTCCGCTCTCCTCAAATGAAAAGTTTATCTTCAAATCACCAGTCACCGTATGAATCAGTACCTGCATGGCAAGTGGAACACCATCAATAGAAGTGCATTCACTGTATGGGAAGTAAAGCCGTCGGTCCAATGTAGCTTCTGGCTACATTTCCAGGCCTGGCCACCGCTAGCAACCAGGATAAAGAATGAGCAGTGTAACAATAATTTGAAACATAATTATTATCGTTGGAAAATAAATATTAATTTAGTTGATTTGATGGTTAAATTAAACTTGACAATGATTTAAAAAATCGTACTAACTGGTTAACTGGCTGATCAAAGTGACAAGCATGGTCCACAATAATTAAGGATTCAGATTACTGAAATCAAAATATCATGTCTTATTTATAGCTAAAAAAATCCAGTCATAGTCAGCTTGATGATAAATTAATATCACGGTAACTAATTAACGTTCTGATTAACGTTGTGCTGGAATTGGGTTCAAAGATTAGCAATGGTACACCATTTGAGTAGGAGAGGCTTCCACTTTGGGAAAGATCTGCACACTTTACGAAGCTATTCAGGCTATTTTGGCTGGAAGCTCACCAAAAAAAAGTAAGGAATATGCTGAACTCAACGGACCTATCTCCTGGATGATGTACCCTACCATTGTTCATGTTATGGTACTTTATTCGTTGCTGCCTTGTTTGCAATAAATGCACAAAATTCATAGACTAATTGATATTCCATGGCTCCCGATGATAATATTATGTCATAGAGTTCCACCTGAAAAGGTTGCAAATGATGATTAATTGTTCAGCAGCACTATGCATGACTGGACACCAACAATAATGATAGTACTTGCAATGAGGACCAAAGGGTGGAGCAGTGGTCAGACACTAATAAAGTTTCAATAATGATGTCATAATGACATCACATGCAATACAATGATTGTACACTGCCAGACCACTAAGCAAGAGACTACAAAAGAAGCAAGCAGAGCCACTTTCACTCACTCATCTCAAACGGATCAAAACCAAGTTTAAAATTTCGGAGAAATGCAACAAAATCTTCCTCGTGCAGACACTGGTAAGCCTTATCTTGCTGCATATTTTATTCAACCTGGAACACTGTGTTCCGAGCGGGGCGGCAGAATCTGACGCCAGGGCAAGTGGTTCAAACTGCCCAAACCCCATCACTTGAGGTAGTTTGATTTTCATTCACTAATCTCTATGAGAACTACAACAGTGATATTGTGTTCAAGGACGAGGAGGGACTGGAGCAGCTCGTCACATGACTTGGAGGTACATAACTTTACATGAGGCCACACAGAATAAATTGTTTGTTTGAACTAACATGACCACGAAATAGTAGGGTCGTCGGTCGGATGATAATTTAACCAAAGAATTTTAATTACAAGTGTCTGTGTTTCTATGTAAACTTGTAGTATTTCAGCTGTGTGGTAGCTTAAAATTACATTATTAAGATCGATAGTCCTATGAGTCAGTATATATGCCTCTAGTAAACTCAGCTATTGGATGCTTTAAATTTTACAGTTGGTCGGGTTAGTTCAAACAATCATTTAATTCTGAGTGGCCGAATAAAGTGTTAATAGTCCATAACCTCTTGGTACACACGCTGCATGTAGCAGAGTTGGATTAAGTTTGGTATGAAGCTCCTCGATCATGCAGCTTCATACCAAACTTAATCCAACTCTGCTACATGCAGCGTGTGTACCAAGAGGTTATGGACTATTAACACTTTATTAGGCCACTCAGAATTAAATGATTGTTTGCATGAACTAACCCGACCAACTGTATATTATATGACATTGCAGATTCTCAATGTAGGCAGTTAGCTACATGTGGGAATAAAATTAATTGCCCTCAAAAATTTCCTCTGGTATGTTAGCACATAGCTCTTGTACGTACAGTCAAAGCAAAGCTGAGTCTGTTTTAACATGGATAATATTCTAATACACTAGGTATGTGACTACTCTGGATGACATAGCAATCATGGTGAGCTCTGAGTCGCCTGGCATAAAACTGCGAGTAATGGAAGCATAGGACAAAGATATGGAGCACACGAGTCCTAGATCCCTACACTATTGTGGTTAAGCTGTTGACCTCAGGACCTCCGACCGTGACCAGAGCAAATATGGAAGACTCGGACAGTTAGCAATGCATGGACACTAGGTTTTCGCTATATATGTCGATTATGAGACCAGAGTACCGCATATCCATGCCTCAGTGAGAACCCTGGATTTTTCTTGTGATAATGGAGAGTGTGTATCTTCCAGCCAGAAATGCAATTATGAGGATGATTGTGTGAAATTTCAAAGCTCATGCAGTCACACAGAAGGACTTTGGAATTTCAAGGCTCATGCAGTCACATGGAAGGGCTTTGAAGTTTCAATGCAGTCACACCCAAGGGCTTTAAAATTTCAAGCTACAAATTGATGCAGTCACAAAGAAGGGTCTTAAAATTTCAAGGCTCATGCAGTCACACAGACTGGCTTTAAAATTTCAAGCTACAAATTGATGCAGTCACCGGAAGAGCTATGGAATTTCAAGGGTCAGTCACACCCAACAGTGTTGAAATTTCAAGCTACAAATTGATGGAGTCACAAAGAAGGGCCTTAAAATTTCAAGGCTCATGCAGTCACACGGAAGGGCTTTGAAATTTCAAGGGTCAGTCGTCACACCAAAGGACTTTGAAATTTCCAATACCATGGAAAAGCATACGCATGATAGTTATCTACCATGGAAAAGCATATGCATGATAGTTATCTAATTCAAAAGCTGTTGTGCTTTTGATATACTTATCACTGGCGTAGGAAGCATGGGTGCACCGGGTGCTGGTGCACCCATGAAATTTCTGAGTGGAACACAAAAAATGTCATACTTCATTCTGAAGTGTTTAATTATCAATTATTAGTGTAAACATGCGCACCAGAGCACCCGTTTACCAAATCGTCTTCCTACGCCTCTGTTTATAGTTGAATTTAATTTTTGTTTTTGACCATCATCTTTGCATCATTTTCTTGTGCCAAATGTAGCTAGTCATCTTTTTGTGCAGACGTTTGTTCACTTTTGCAAGCCGCTGTTAAACTAGATGTAATACTTTTGTAAATTTCATCCATTTGCTTATCTGACTAATTTTCAGCCCCATTCAAGTAATGTTGCTGTTTGATATCTTCAAAATTGACTGTTTTTAGTCCAGTTTTGCCATGAAAAATCACTTTATTTTGGAAACTGTTTGAGGTTCAAATTGCTTGTTCAGCAACTTTTTTGTGCACGTGGATACCAAAACTGGGTTAATCCTTCATTATATATCACTGAAGCCATCGAGATCAAAGACACTGCCAGTAGAATAAATTGCTAGTACATGTAAGTGCTGGTAGGCTGTGGTAGCTCTAGGACCAGGTGAAAATAAGTAATTAGCCTCTACTTGTAGCTACACGTGCATGCTTTGTGGTGTTATTCATCAGCTTACAATAGCTACTGTGTGTTTTTGGTGGTTTTGCCAGCAACTATGTATACAACTTACACCTCATGCTCTTGGTGGTTTTATTAGCCTAGCTGCAGCTAGTTTGCTGATTACTTCACAGAATTGAATTTTAAGCAGTAGCTACATTAATATTGAAGTAGTAATGATTACACGCCGAGTAGAAAGTAGCTAGCTATAGGCCTGATTATTTTTGGTGTCGATCATGGGTTGTCGAAGATCAGACTCGGAACTGTGCTCTAAAACAGACAGCTACTCACAGTATAAGCAGAATAGCTATCAAGATAGTTTTTAGTATACCAGACTATAAGCACAGGCACCAATTAGTGATGCATGATGGCAGTAACCAATGGGTGTGGTTACTTGCTTGATCAACGATCAGGCATAAAATTTTTTGTGCATCATAAAAGATATACTCCGTACTATATCATCTATGGGTTGATCAAGGGGTGCTTCAAAGCAGGATCAAGCGTTTAAGAACAAATTTTGCAGACAGAATTACAGGGTACATACATGTAGCAGTGATCAGATTACCCCTTGCCGTGGCTGAGTATAAATACAAGAACTTAAGAAAAGAAATCATACTCACTCTGATCAACGCTACAAGCTGCTTCTTCAGGATAATTAGCTACAGCTACTGGAAATCTTTCGTTCACACGGTTTCAGTGCTACTAGTAATTGGTGTTGCGGTGTTGCAAGATGAAGAATTTCGAAGTGATGCTCCTACTCATCATGGGGAGTTATCTAGTTATTACAGCAAATGCTGGCTGTCACTCGGATGAGCGTGAGAACAGAGATTGTCCATATAACGATACAGCGATATATGATGGCCCACCTGGAGAAATAGTCGAAGGAGACCCTTCACTGCCTTCTGATGTGTCATGCAAGCAAAGTGCTGCACTGGAAGGAGCTCTTGATATCATATCAGGTGCAATTGGATCTATACCAGAAGTGGGTTCACTATTGTCTGGATATTTCGAGGCGTTTCGTTCCATTTTTCAAGCAGCGGAAACCAATGAAGCCCTTGAGGCATTTTACAGAGCTCTCAGTGAGGAAGTTGATGCCATTATTAATTATGTCGATCAGAAAGTGTTGGAGCTGCAAGTAAGTGACATCAAAGCCAAGATCGGTGGACTTGAGACTGCTGCACTACAATGTACTAATGACTTCTCCAGTAATGCTCAAGATATGAAAACCTGCTTAATCGCAGTGCGAGAGGATATAGTCGACCAAGTGGACTATTTTTTCCCAAATGTTCCAGATAATCCCACTCCAGTAGATGCTAAGGAACATGCACCACTGCTACAGCATTTGTTACCAATGTGGCGACACTATGGTGATCTCTATTTGGCAGTGACTCTCGAGCTTGTGACAACGATGCGACATCTTGGCAATGAAGAGGAAGCTACAAATTTGGTGAAGGGAATCCCAGATGTCATGACAAAATTTACGGACTTTTATGACAATGCCCTGGCCATCATAAGGTTCTATAGCACTGCCATTTTGGACCCCAATGACTTCGTTG
Organism: Cliona cf. orientalis; assembly: GCA_963930775.1. Classification (NCBI taxonomy): domain Eukaryota; kingdom Metazoa; phylum Porifera; class Demospongiae; order Clionaida; family Clionaidae; genus Cliona; species Cliona cf. orientalis. Next base: position 2,774,449 of record OZ005690.1, read on the forward strand.
CAAGGCACTGCGACTTTTGGGAAGGGAGCAGCTGTGCCTTTACGGTTAAGACATACTATATTGGCGAGTACAGCGGAATATATGGGCCTAGCGGATACAAGAGTGAAAGCCTAAATTGCTTGATTGAAAAATACGTTGGATGTAAGGTTGAGGATGGTCTAGAGAAAGCAATCGACGAAGGTTTCGAGATGTACGAGCATGATCATTTCGCTTGGATCAGTCTAAGGCTTCAGCAGGTCGATAAGTACTACCGTGAGCAATTTAATCGCACCATAGTCGAATGGAATAAAATAAAATGGTATTTTGAATATCTGGATCTAAAATTGTCCGAACAAGAGTTGCAGCAACGTATTGTCACACGGTAAGTCTTCATAAGTAGCTAGCTAGATAGCCGCCGGGTTTATAATAATACTATAGTGGTCACGTAGGTAAATGTTATATACTACCGCATGTGCATGCATACACATGAGGGGTAAAGAAATAAGAGACTCGAGAAAACTCTAGACTAGTGCTATCAATACAATCAAATTTTAATTATTGTTCGTTATTGATATTGTATTCATACTGCAGGGTCATAAATCCTTCCTACAATATCACATTTAATTCACCACGATCAATGCGCACAAAAGATGATCATGTTCCTGATGGGATCCATGATGAAGTGTTTGACTTTAATGGTGATGTCAACTACAAGGAACCCCGCTACTGCAGTTCAAAGGAGTGCATTTCTCTTGACATACGCTTTAAGCTTTGTATATCCGATATATGCCAGGTATACTGCACTGGAGACTGGTGTTGAACTTGTAAACATTAATAAGTTTTTTTGTGGAGTAAATTGTTGAACTTGGACTATGAACATTAATAAGGCTTTTTTTGTAGAACTGACTTTGCAGAATGTGCCTACTTTTGATAAATAATTTTTGTATAGGCCTGAGTTAAATTGGAATAATGCTATAAACACTTTAATTTGTTATTATTATTCAACACTTCATTTCAGACAGTTCACACATTCACTAGTATTGCATGATCGTGATGCGCATGCCCACAACAATACTAAACTTCCATAAAGAAAATTTTTGTGATAGGACAGGGCCGGAGGAAGCAATTTATATGTGGTCAGGCCAAATCTAGTCAGCTGGGTAGTGGCATCCGTAAGCACACTGAAACTAGGGGGTCTGGGGGCATGCTCCCCCAGGGAAAATTTTGAAATTTAGCGGCTACAGTCTCAGAGACTGCTTCTGTGTCCAATTTTAATAGGCACACTTTAGCTTCACAAAATATCCAATATTCGGAAATTTACAGCCAATTCCTTTTTTCTGTAGGCAATTAGCTAGAGCAACAGAAGGCACTCAGATGAGCTGTACATTCCATCACAGATACTGGGGGTACTGAGTGGCAAATAGCAGTGTGACCCAGGGCCATGGCCCTATGTGGCTCATTCTAATACCAGTACATGAGCTTATCAAGTTAAAAATACTTAAAATACGTTTGCACTAGGGCCAGAAGATACTGACACCTTAGTGTAGTTGGGAGAAGCTAGGCCTGGACCATCTGTTTGAAATTATGGAGCATGTGAGTTCTTTAACGACCTTTACCACACGATCAATAGTGCTAACGACCATTACCTATCCAAACGCTATTATGTGGTCCGGTTTGAGTGTCTTTATTCAGCGGAATGGAACGATGGAATGGAATGGTGGAATGGAACGGTGGAATGGAATGGAATGTAATAGTGGAATGACCACGCCCACCGAGTGTGTTTTGTGATGACCTATACCTATTACATTTAGTGCCCAAGACACGCAGGTCATTTCTCTTCTCGGTCGAATTATGGCTAGCCAGTGGCAGTAATTCAAAGAAGGACGAGCACAAACTGATACAGGAGAAAAGTAGATGATTATGGGCACAAAATGGGTTTTTCAGCTTCCAACATCAAATGTTTAATAACCTCATGCTGTATGTACCTCGATACTTTGTACAAGAATTCTTTGGTGTGTTAGCTACCTTTTCCGTGGGCCAAATTGTGCCTCTTTGGGCTTCATATGTAGGCTATCCTTACATTTATACCAGTATATACTCATATGAGAGATATTGGCACCTGCCGCATTCCAGCCACACCAGACTATCTCCCTTCCCAAATGGCTTCTGAAATAGGTACTAGACCTGACCCCCATTTCACTAGCTAGCCTAGGGGTGGGTGTCTTCAGTACTGAGGGATACCTGCTAGCTATTGCACTAAAATAATATAATTGATCCCTGCATCACATGAATCAGTGCTGCCAAAGATTAGGATTTTATCCTAATATTAGGATTTTTGAGCATCAATTTTGCTTTATTTGCATATGCATGCAAATTAGGAGTATTAGGATTTTTTTAAGCCTTCTACTCCCATAAGGTACAGTGTTTTCCATGATTATCTCGGGATTTGGGGTATGTTTCTTAGGATTTATTGTCAAAAGATTATGGCAGCCCTGCATGAATGGAGACATCATGCACTCAATAGCCAGCGACATGGGGGGGGGGGGGGGGGGGTCCCATATCCAGCACACATATACCGGATATTCGAAGGAATTATTGAGAGTAGAGCTTAGCCTCGTCCCCAGCCTGGGGACAAGGCTAGAGTAGAGCTATATATGAACTGCTTCACTTTTTATACTGCAAAATTTGAGGAAACTTGTCACATGATGACGTTTAGTAGATCCAAGTAGCTATCAGAGTAGGGGCCAGGACAAAAGAGCTTTGGCACTGAACATCAATCACTATGATATTGTTATTAAAATGAGGTTACTAATAATTATGTCTGCTATATGATGCCATTGTAAATACCTAATAAGCACAGTGCTATCATTTAATAACTTCAAAACAACTGTACTCTGAACTTGGCAACTCTCTTTCAAATTATGACCAACTTTCATCACAGTTTCAGGCTAAATCTTGAGCCCACACTTCTGATCTCTACTCTTGCTGGATCAGACTACTGCTATAATATTTGTCTCAATATAATCGGTATAGGTCGTCACGGAACGCTCTCAGTGGGCGTGGTCATTCCACTATTCCATTCTAGTCTCGCGCGCGACACCCCCTCGAGATTGAAGGGTGTGGCTAGCGAGACTATATTCCATTCCACCGTTCCATTCCACCATTCCATTCCACTCGATTCCACTGAATAAAGACACCCGTCCGGTTTTGGCCTGACCAACTGGACCGGCTCCGCTGGCCCTGTGAGAAGTCAAATCACGAAATTCACAAGCATGTTATATTGTACCACGAAAATTTGGAGCTATCAGTCATCTCAGCACGCTTAATCTTGTTCTTGGTATTAAGGTAGCATTAAACGACAAAAACAAACAAACAAAAAAAAAAAAAGCCTTATTAGGCCTAATTAAGCATGTGGGCGTGTTCCTGGCACTGTGTGGAGTGTGTGCGTGTGCGTTAATGCAGGTTTTATTGCTTCCGATTGGGCGTGGCTTCACGGGCCAGTGCTTGGATATCGGCGCCTGGGACTTGGCCTCGGCGATAGGTGGGCGTGTCCCGGAAGCGGTGGTGACCCTTGAACCCCGCGAGGAGGCTTTGGGGGCGTGGCAGGAGGTCAAAGTTGAGGCCATGTCTGTTAATGAGGCACTGTACGCCGGTGCGATGGAGGGGACCGTACGGCTGGACGGAAGCTGACGATGGTTTGAAGCGGATGTGGTTGCGACGACGTGTTGTTACTCCGCCCACACAGGAAATGAGGTGAGCTCTTGTGTGGGCGGTGTGGCAGAACGGCCTCCAAGTGTTTGTGTGTGTTTTGGCCTTGAGGAAGCTGTGTGTTTTAATTGGGATTGATTGTGGGCTTCCGGTGGACATCCGGTGGTTATTAGGCACTTGATTGAGAATGGTGGTCCTTGGGGAACAGGGTGGGGCTGTTTTGGGCGTGGCCTGGCCCCTCCCTTCCGGCTCGGCTTCCGGTCCATGGAGGATATTAAATGAACACTTCCGGCTCTAGCAGCCACACCCCTGAGACCTGTGCAATTAAAAGGGCGTGGTTACACAACATGCACCTCACTAATGACTTTGATGTGGTTTAGGTGTCATATCCCCCACCTCACGCCCACGCAATTTAATGGTACCTTAATGTGAAGCTCAGCTCTTCTTCTTTTCAATGGTACTTTAGATGGAACGATATAGCTAACTCACACTAGAAGATATAGAGTAAGGTATGGATTTTCGGACGTAGGAATTATCGGACGTCCTCTCGCTGTCAGTATTATACCAGAAACATTAATGTAGTCATGAAGTGGTAGGGTGGCCTGATAGTAGTAGCCTTCTGGAACGAGTGATGATGGCGTCTAAGAACGTGGGCGCTGTAGAGCACCGAAGTTGACGAACGAAATATCGATATATGGACAGGAGTATGAATTTTCGTCCACGTAGTGTAACTTGCTTTATTCTAGAGGACTATCGTTCATAATCATAACATCCTTAGCCTACCCCTTCACCTTCCTCGTGTAGTGATTGCAGCCCCTCTAGCCCCGCCCATCTTTTGCGCGCGGCGCCAATATGAACATCATTTCCGGTATGAAATATCGTACAACCTTTAAATCAATTTATAAAGAGTTTCTCCACAAAATTCAACACATAAAGTTACTCTTTGCAATCATAGCAGATGTATATGTCATCATTGGTAATTTTTATGTTACTGAGCCCAACACAGACTTGGTGATGCCATGCTTTGCAGTCTTGACAGCATACCCACTGCAGCTTTGAATCATTGCAGAACTCTGCTATGCAGAATGTATATAGCATCGCATGGATGGTCTGCAAAAAAAAAAAAAAGAAAATAAAAGGATAGTGACAGTGTGTATTTATGCAGAAATAGTGTTAGATACTACCAGCATCCACTATAATAGTTTTGTATAATACAATTCATTAGAAACTCACCCTCTTCGTAGTCCGAGCCAATAGCCGAACTCTCTGACATGTCTGATTCAGGGACTGGGCTGGGAGATTGTTTGCATCCTTTCTTAGACCGTGTCACTATTGTACAGGCTTTAGCTGCTGTACTAGCTACAGCTTTTTTCCTGGAAGTGCTACTGTCACACAATTCAGCATTCCTACTGTTTTGAGTCTGTGAACGTGTAACTCTTAAGCTTCCAGATTTTGTTCCACTAGTAGAACCATCCGCTTTCATGAGCCTAGATTCTCCAGCCTGTTCTCCTCTTTTCTGAGTACTCCGCTGCTTTGATGTGGCACTTTTTGTGGTGCACAAAGAGGCATTTCCAGATTTAGAACCACCCCCATTCTTGAGCCTTGATCCACTAGCTTGCTCTCCTTTTTTCTGAGTACTTTGCTGCTTTGATGTGGCACCTTTTGTGGTGCACAAAGAAGTATTTCTACCCTTCTTGGCTGTGTTAGATGTGGAAGCACGTGCACTCACAGTATCTTTTGGATTTTTACTTTTAGTCGAAAGTGTATCATGCTGATCATCACCAGAGAGCTCTTCACAACTGGTAGATCCATCTTTTGTTCCTCCAACTTCATTACTCGTCACTGTTTTCTCCATTGTCTTCTTTGAACGAAGCCTCTTAGCTTCATCTGGGTATGTAGAATTCAGCCAAAGCATGTACCTTGAATCAATAGTCAAATTATAGCCATTCTCATGTCGTCTTGCGAAGAGTTCTACTTCTTGAGGTGTAAACTTTATGGAGGTGTCAGCGTTTTGCTTCTTTTTTTCCTTTTCTTGTATCTTCTCCTCCCTTTTAGCCTCGCGCTCTCGCCGCTTCACTTCTTTCAATTCTATCTTTTCTCTTTTTTCTCTCTCTTTCTGTTCAATTCGCTTCAGGTTCTCCGTGCTTGTGAGCACTTTGGCGCAAGATTTCTTGGCTGGTGGGACACACTTAGCAGGGGGTTTTGGAAGCTGAAGAAGTTTTGACAGACCACTTTTACGGATGACACCCTCAATATCTGATGCCGTTTGCTGACTCTGAGGTTCTTCAGTAGGATCAATAATCAGTTCACAAAGACGCTTAGCTTCATCAGGATGGTGAATATGGAGCCATGAAATATATTTGGGATCATTGGAAAGGTCATATCCCTCTTCAAACCTTTGTTGAAAATGTTTTTCCTCCTCCTGAGTGAGCGACTGAGTACGTCTACTTCTGGGAGCAATTGGGCTATACATCGGCACAAACTTTAGTGAAGAGGAATGTGCTGGACTGTCGGTAACATCACTGGAAGCTGTACGAGCAATAAATGCTGCTGAATCAAGAGGGTACACCCCTGCAGCCTTGAAGCCTGCACAAATATTTCGTGGGATCATTGCTTCAGCCCAAGCACGCGAAAATAAATCTGAAAATTGGAATCGAGTGACAACCTTCCCTGGATCGTTTGCCATATACTGGTGACACTGTTCATCCCAACACTGCTTCAAAACTCCAAAAGCAGCTACATCAAGAGGTTGAGCGATGTGAGTTGTATGAGGTGGGAGGCAAAAAAGAATGATTTGCTGAGCTGCAGCTGTCTTGATGGTGGACGGGTTGTAATGAGATGAGTGCCCATCCATCAGCAGAAGCAGCGGCCGCGCTGTGGGAGCATATGCCAGAAAATGATTGTGAAACCATATGTCAAACACCTCGCTATTCGACCATCCGTTATCGGTCAGAGCATAAATGGTTTCTGGGACTTCATTCAATGTCAAATCTGCTTTAAGAACTTTACGGTCAAATATCACCATTGGTGGTAGTTTTGCTCCACTCGCATTGACACAGGCGATGACAGTAATTTGTGCCTTGTCTCCAGTAGTTACTGTGGTAGGGTGTTTGCATCCTTTTTCAGCTACGACACAAGATTTGTGTGCCTGCAGTGGGAATCCTGATTCATCGACATTGAAGATACGGCTAGGAAAGCTAATTATCTCATTTTCCAACATTGTCTGCTCCAGTAGGTCAAAGTAATGGTCAAGCACTGATTGATCCTGAGCAACAGCCCTTGCGTAGGCTAGTTTCTCAGCTGTACGAATTGTTAACTCTGGGTGTCGACCTTTGAAGGAGTACCACCAACCAGGTGTGATGGAGGCGTCAGGACCACGTTTTGCTTTCAAAGCTAACTCGACTATAGCGATAATTTGCTTCCTAGTTTTGGCATATCCAACCTTTGCACATTCTTTGATAAAGTGGACCAGTTCATGCTCTCCAGTGTCTGTTAAGTACCGCTCTGGACCACTAGTAGCACCAGGTAAGGTTTTCCCGCTGATTCTGTCTCGGATAGTAGATTTAGGGACACCAAATTCAAGTTCAGCTCTGCTGTATGTGTATTCATCACATTTTACAGCCTCACAAGCAAGTCTGATCTTTTCCTCGGTCCACAATTTGTATGCAGCAGGGCGATTGGACTGTTTACCATCGGTGATAGGTATAGAAGGCTTGGAGGAAGGTCTTGTTGCATACACTCTCCTTGCTAAGGGTACATACTCCTTGAAATTCTTTCTCCTCAGCATGTTTACTGTGAACACCTGCTAAGAGTAAAAAAAAAAAAAACCCAATACATAGTATGTTCTTATACAAACTATAGGAGGGTCTGGACTGTGGTAGGCTTCCTCAGAGTACAGCTTGTATGCACCCATGTTCAATGTAATTAGATTACTAACAGACAGTTCTTGTTTATGGTGCTAGCTAACCAATTGGACATGCATGCATGCACATGTATACATGTAGGCCATATTATTAAAAGAGCAACTACTATTAATTCAAAACTAGAAATAAAACTGGAAAGAACTAGAGCTTAATAATATTAAGTGTTATAGTTGTAATAGTTACTGTTATTAACACAAGGCTAGAATTAAGGGGATGATCGCACACCTGCAAATCTGCAGCTATCCATAGCCACTTTAATATAAAATGATGTTAATAAAGATCTTCTAAGTATTATTCATCTGAAGCCACTATATAAAACAGTTTGGCTAACTTAATAGCTAGATTTATTAAATAAGGATATTTAATATTAAATTTCACCCCTGCCATGGATCCTTAATAGCTAACGATTGTCAAATATTCTTGACGATATAGAAGTGCCTTGTGTATCACTGTTAACTCACCTACACTCACTGCCGTTTGAATTGACTACCACGCTTTAGGGGGAAACTAACACTGGAACAGCTACCGTAGATTGGGTGTTTTTTACGGCTCTGAACTGACGTTGTAGGATTGATCCGTACCGCTACAGGCGACTTGGTAAGCTCTGATCGCGATCACAACAACGTAAAGACCTTAATTCTTCTCCAGAAGAGCGGGCTTTCTGTGCGGACGAATATTAATACCCGGAATCGGCCTAGCACAACCACTGCGCATGCGCAGTGGGCGGGGCTTCGATGGCTGCAATTACCGGTCATGAACGGCAAGGTAGTACCGGTGCCGCACTGGTGTTGGAGACAGTTGATCACTTTTAGTTTCTATTTTACGAAGCTAAGTCGAAAATTCATACTCCTGGGCAGATATTAATATTTCGCATAACACCTTTGATGAAGCACGACACCTATGTCACTAACTTTCAGCGTCACTAATTGTAGACATTATTTACTGTTGGGTGGGGCTCTCAGTTGATGTTCAGGACAGAGCATCAGGTTGAACGAAGTTGGCTTGGTGATGTCCGAAAACGCGTACGTTCGAAGATCCATACCTTACTCTAATTGTGCACAGACATGCACTCTTTTTGACCCCACGTGTATGGTATGCATATCATGGTGCTGGATGAGAGAAACTTTCACCACTCAATGGTGAAATATAAGCTTATTATCGTCAGAAAAGATTATACTGTTTCAGTATAAACTTAAAATTTTACTGATGATATTAGGCCATAGCTAAAAACATAATGCATGCACACACATAATATCAATTTAAATAATATGTCAGCAGCGCATGATACCGTAGATCGGGAAATTTTCATCGTTAAAAATTTTCGTTGACGATCTTTCCCGATGAAAATTTAATACGTGAAATATTTTGTGCGCATTAGTTAATACAATGATGTAATATGTACGGTCGTGTATGCGACAAAAATTAGACTACATGAAAATTTAACAAGCGAAATATTTTACCGGCGAAAATATCCTGATCTACGATATTATGAACCTAGACTAAGTGCTTCGCTCGCTCACTCCTTGTATATACTTTAGTGTCCCAGGCAAGCGCCCACTCCCGGGTAAGCGCCCATGTACCACATTTCAAGAGGCCACTGTAGCAATTTCCGGTATACAAAAGTATATATGAAATTTTGATCCCGGGTAAGTGCCTATGTGGGCCAAAATCATGAGTTATGTTTAAGCGCCCATGGGCGCTTACCCGGGACACTATGGTAATAATAATAATAATTATGCTTGCAGAACCTATAATACAGCCCATTATGGATCATTGAGACAGTTCTAATAACATTACAGAGTAATTTTAACAAATTGCATGGTGAAGTTATTGAAGATTGAAAAACAAAACAAAACATTAACCAATCTACAAATCACTGGATGTACACTTCAAGCAAGTGTATGGGAGTATCTTCATCAGTATCAACAGTATTTGAACAAATGCGGACCTCAATATCATCGCCAGTAGGGTTGACTAGATCCACAATGAACCATGGAGCAGTGCTGCAGCAACTACCTTCACTCTCACACCCTGCACCATCCCAGAGAGGATCACTGGTGAGCAAGCCTGAAGGGAAACCAGTGCCATTATATCCTGATTCACAGTAGTAGTTACCTCCACCAAATGAGGGGGCACTTGGATTACCATCACAAGAACAGCTGTTTATATGTCCATTATTTTCACTGTGACCTGCAGCCAGTGTCCATATGTGCACTCGGGGATTACCATGACATTGTGTGATGCTAACTCCATCAACATACGGTTGATCAATACTTCCACCAGAGTAGAAGGCGTTTATATGTCCAAACTGATAACCAATAACTCGTCCACAAACTCTATTATATGAGCCCCCACTAGTAGAGTAGATGGTACCATGGCACTGAGAGCGTGAACCTGCTGGTCGTCCACACACTCTGACTCCATTGGCAGAGCGAACTCTCCAAGCTGGTGGACAAGACTGCGTAGGATCACTCATAATGAGGTGTAGGCCACTCTAGTCCAGTCACCTCTTCCATATGGAACTGTTAAATTGGAATGGATGCAGAATCATCCTGAAAATTCTGCAAAGTACTCACTTGTATGGTAGCCAATACTATAATACAAGAATGGTGATTATAGACTTCATAGTGGATGAAACAGAAAAAAAAATCATCTGGCCTATATCCTACCATATCATAACCTTTAAAATCGAACACCTGCAAATATTATTGTGCACAGTTGCAACCACATTAATGTACATGGCATTGCATGGTCAATATGCGACAGTCTGTATACACAGCAGTGTTGAGGAAAAACAGAATATTTGCAGTAAGAGTCTTAATAGAGAGTCCACTGTAAATCTGGTCATACCAAGGAGGGCTTTGGCCAAGGCTGTGAATTTGAGTTACTCGCAGTATATCACAATTGAGTCATATCAAAATTAATGCCATGATAGAGGACTTAAAGATTGGCACTCTGGCATGTGCTGGTGATAAATGAAAAGAAAAGCTTAGCTACCCAGTCATAATGTTTCTAGATCATAAGTGATGATGCTGAATTATTGAAGTACACAACTATTGAGACTGAAGATGGAACCAAGATCACTCACACCTCATATACACGGCAAATCACGACAATAGCTCTAAATTATAAAAGCCTACATCCACTTAACCAGTTTTGCTTCAAAAATGAAAGCCAATGAAAACACCTTTACAAGATCAAGTAAACGTAACGAGGTACAGCCTTCGAAAGTGGTGAAAATCACTAAATTAAATACCGAGAGCGAGAGCAGCATTTAATCCTTGAAGGAACAAGTATGTTGATGTCACAATCATGGGATAATGTGACTGACAGCATGCTACGTATGCACAATCGAGTGCCAGTTAGTACAGTACGCATGCGCAGATGAAAATGACGGTGAACTTTGAACCTATGCTATTATGGTGTAGACCACACCACTCACTGCAGGCTAAGAGCAGCTCACTGTGTAATGGCGAGCATGACGACGGCCATCGCCAAAATTTAAAGAAGTCCCTTCTTAGCTTTACCGCTCGAGCTACTAAAGCTCCAATACAGAATAGGCTTCTTAAATATACGATAAATACCTTATTGCCATAGTAGAACGACGGATACCTCGAAAATACCGTATCCGATCTAATTAAGGTACCATTAAATTGCGTGGGCGTGAGGTGGGGATATGACACCTAAACCACATCAAAGTCATTAGTGAGGTGCATGTTGTGTAGCCACGCCCTTTTAATTGCACAGGTCTCAGGGGTGTGGCTGCTAGAGCCGGAAGTGTTCATTTAATATCCTCCATGGACCGGAAGCCGAGCCGGAAGGGAGGGGCCAGGCCACGCCCAAAACAGCCCCACCCTGTTCCCCAAGGACCACCATTCTCAATCAAGTGCCTAATAACCACCGGATGTCCACCGGAAGCCCACAATCAATCCCAATTAAAACACACAGCTTCCTCAAGGCCAAAACACACACAAATACTTGGAGGCCGTTCTGCCACACCGCCCACACAAGAGCTCACCTCATTTCCTGTGTGGGCGGAGTAACAACACGTCATCGCAACCACATCCGCTTCAAACCATCGTCAGCTTCCGTCCAGCCGTACAGGCCCCTCGATCGCACCGCCGTACAGTGCCTCATTAACAGACATGGCCTCACCTTTGACCTCCTGCCACGCCCCCAAAGCCTCCTGGACGGGTTCAAAGGTCACCACCGCATCCGGGACACGACCACCTATCGATGTCCAAGCACTGGCCTGTGAAGCCACGCCCAATCGGAAGCAATAAAACCTGCATTAACGCACACGCACACACTCCACACAGTGCCAGGAACACGCCCACATGCTTAATTAGGCCTAATTAGCTTTTTTTTTTCAAGCTAGCATGCACACTAAGCAGAAAAAAAAAATTGTTCAGAAACTCACATAATTCACCTAGGATGCACAGTAGAGCCATACAAAGCAAGCAAACAGCCTAAGCTCCAATTTTGAGAAATTTTCTAAATAACGCTCACCATGGGTATTCCCCGTTTTTCACGTAGCGCGTGGGCGGAAAACATTGCAAACGCATGGCTTCCCTATACAAACATATGGGGAAACTTTAAAGGGCCGTAACTTTAATTCTAAGGTGTGAATCAAAATTCCGCTTCCTAGAAACTTCTAGTTAATTATGACCCATTCTGCATGCTCATATCAATTATTTGTCGTGAATGTTTTCCCAGAGTCTCAAACATTACTTTACTTTAAATTCTTTTTTTTTTTCTTAGTGTGTAATGTCGTTGCGGTTAATAGTTAAGCAAGAATGCTTTGATCTTGCTTTGATGTGGGCAATTACCGGCCTTTTCTTCAGGGGCCACTTCCGGTCGCTAATTACACGCGCATAATCATCCCTGGCCGATTCTGGACACGCCCACCTTCGACCAAAAGCACTCGTATGGCCTCTTCGGCCACGCCCCTTCACGATTTGCTAATTGAATTAGCCATTCCTGACGCTCACGCCCACGCAATTAAATGGTACCTTAACGCGCCATGAAAAAATAATTACGAGTGCTGGGTGGCGCGCCATTAGAGCGTGAAAATTATATACCCTTCGCGACCAGGTGGCGCGCAAAATTTGTACACAAAAGTATAGGGATCCGTGGGTGGGCGCATTTAAATAGAGCGTAAAAATTGCACTTCAGGCCGAGGTACGGTGGCGCGTTAATTAGATCGGATACGGTACCACTCGTTCTGTTCATTGCATTTTGCATTCTCGTTCATTGCCTTTTGCATTGTTACTCGTGCTTCGCACTCGTAACAATATTAATACGCGGCAATGACTCACTCGTGATATATATTTCCCAGTATCGTCGTTCTACTATGGCAATAAGTATAAAATAATATTATTATTATGTACATTATAATTTTTATCGTTAACAAAATTGATAAATACAAAACAGCTTACATTAGCACCATAATAAAATTTCAGGAGATGCATTTATTATACACAACGTAACAAGCAATAACAATAATTATTATGTTCAAATCCACTACACGTACGGCACATGTGCTGGATCTTAAATAAAAAACTTGAAACATCTCAATACTTATCCGACATATTATTATTATTATTACGTCCAGAGTCCCAATTCGCAAAAAAGAATTCGGCCTCGCGATGAGGTAATTATGATGAAATTATGATGAAATGATGATGAAACCTATGATGAAACCTATGATGAAACCTATGATGTAATTGCTGTGAAACTGTTTCAAAATGTTTAGCGCGCATGAAAGGTTGTTGGGACCCAGAATTCGAACCTAGCGTAGAAGAGATCGTGGACTATCCGACGATATCATTTTGGCGTTTCTCTCAGTTCGCTTTCTCGAGCGAGCTCGCTTTCAGGGCAGGGGGATTTCCCTATTCAGTCGAACACGTGGCAGGTGAAGGTTAACCGGCTCAAGCCGCGCGCCCCAATATTGTACGCGTATACGGAGCATGCGCAGTTTGTCAATGTGTCCTAGTTCGAATTTATGGCGGCGTATTCGTGAGGGACTCTGGACGTAGTCTCTAAGTTGTTCATTACGTCCAGAGTCCCAATTAGAAACAAAGAATTCGGCTCTGAAATTGTGATGAAATGATGATGAAACCTATGATGAAATCTATGATGAAACTTATGATGTAATTTCTGTGAAACTGTTTCAAAATGTTTAGCGCGCATGAAAGGTTGTTGGGACCCAGAATTCGAACCTAGCGTAGAAGACATCGTGGACTATCGATGAGATATGGCGATTTTCTCGGTTCGCTTTCTTTGGCGAGCTCGCACTCGGGGGGATTTCCCTATTCAGTCGAGCACATGGCGGGTGAAGGTCAACCGGCTCAAGCCGCGCGCCCCAATATTGTACACGTATACGGAGCATGCGCACTGTTTGTCGATGTGTCCTAGTTCGAATTTATGGCGGCGTATTCATGAGGGACTCTGGACGTAGTCTCTAAGTTTTTCATATTATCTCCCCAGTAGCAATTTACTTTTTTGTGGTTATGAGGTAATTATAGTGTAATTATGATGAAACCTATGGTGTAATCTATGAGGTAATTATGAGAAAATTCAGGGCCTCGCTGGAGCCTTTCTGAGACTTGAAAATCAGTAAATATGTAGAGTATCTTACGCGTGTATCCAGCGAATAGATTACAAGCAGAGCGCTACTTTCTCTGAGAAGTACTGTTGGTTGAACTTCACGTGTTTTCTTGGCTTACGTAATGCCATGGATAAATAAAGCTAGCCTTGCGCTATATATAGCACGCATCACTGCCACAATTACAAGGGCCCGCGCGCGACTGCAGCAGCGTGACCAACCTGAACTTCGGAAGGAATACTGTGTTGTAGTCGAGTTCGTCTCTGCGATTGAAGCATCGAAACCTGTCGCTATCAAGGTTGAGAGTCGATCTTAGACGCCATCTCCATGATTTCTGGGGCCAGCATCAATCGATGTGTACGCATTCTATTGACGACCTTTTACCACATGCACCATTACACTGTACGGCTATATACTGGGGAGATGGTCAAGGGTTCATTATTATTATTATTTATTTAGCGGCTATTGTATGTTTTTTGTCCCTATCTTTCAAGTGTTGGTTCTTGGCCATGAGCATGAGACAACGGACAGTCATTAGTCGATCGGCAGCCGGCTTGAACTCTGGCTGGAAGTTGAGAGTGGACTCGTAGAAACCAGCTGCCTCAACATAGAAACCCTATCAACAAGAAGAGACCAGTTAATAAGTCTCTCTCTCTCCCTCCGTCCCTCCCCCCTCCCTCTCTCTCCCCCTCTTTCTCTCTTTTTCACCCACTCATCCAACGTCACAATAATAGTCAATAATATTATGCACACACGTAACATGCATGATAGTTAGAGATCTTCATAATAATTATTATTCATTTATGTCTATGTTGATAGCAACCAAACTGTACTAGAGCATCACAGACCATTAATGTTACATTCGCAAGTTAATTTGAAGAGAGAAAAAAATCCAGGGCAAATGCACACAATCTTATGCAAACACAAAATCTTAATTACACACATACCTGTGCAGCCAGTATATTTGCCATGGTGAAGTGCGTCACAACCATAATTGGTGATGCCTATACACAGGGAAAATAAAAGATCACTCTTAACATGTATGTACCCAGTAAAACACACACTTTTAAACTCTCTGGTACATACCCAATACTATAGGCATTCATTTTGTGCATTGTGCCATAAACACATGAACTGATCAGCTATTTACCATGTCCAGTGTTCATTTGTCGCAAGAGTGTATGCATGTTATGTACCATAATATTATATTGGCGGAAACTAGATTTGGCAGTTGAGCCCAAAATCACTATTGCAAGAATAATACCCCAGGTATTAGCAGATTTAAATTTGGCGGATCGGTACGGGATCACCATACATACATAATATTATTATGCAAGTAGAAAATTTTGGCAGTTGCAATATAGACTGCCAAATTGCCAAAATTTAATTCCCTGCCAAATATTCTGGCTAAAGAGTTGCATCGTATGGCTTCAAGGCTATAGTAGTCATATCTCAGAGTTGGATGCTTAAGTCCATTGCTTCATAAAGTTACATTAATAAATGTGCTGAAATAGTAATATTTAGCATTTTTGGAAATTAATGCTTCTGTGCACCATACTGCTATCAAAACAGACAAAAATTTAATGTTGATGGCTTCGTGGTTGTGTATTAATGATATTCACACCCATGTACAAAGGTGGCTGTAACATTAAGTACTACTGCTGTGTTGCACACTTATTCTAATGTATATAAACGTACTCCTGGTGATAATAATACAATATTATGTACATTGTAATTTTTATCGTTAACAAAATTGATAAATTTTTTCATAAATACAAAACAGTTTACATTAGCACCATAACAAAATTTCAGGAGATGCTTATTATACACAACGTAACAAGCAATAACAATAATTATTATGTTCAAATCCACTACACATAATATGGCACATGTGCTGGATCTTAAATAAAAAACAAAACATCTCAATACTTATCCGACATAATATTATTAATAACTTGATTTAGTTGGCGGCCATTGTCCGTTTTTTGTCCCTATCTTTCAAGTGTTGGTTCTTGGCCATGAGCATGAGACAGCGGACGGTCATTAGTCGATCGGCAGCCGGTTTGAACTCCGGCTGGAAGTTGAGAGTGGACTCGTAGAAACCAGCTGCCTCAACATAGAAACCCTATCAACAAGAAGAGACCAGTTGATTAACAGTCTCTCTCTCTCCCTCCGATCCCCCCTCTCCCCCTCCCTCTCTCCCTCTTCCTCTCTTTTCACCCACTTAATAATGTCACAATACAGTCAACATGCACACACGTAACATGCATGATACTTTATGTCTGTGTTGATAGCAGCCAAACTGTATTATACTACAGCACCACAGACCCTTTATTTTACATTCGCAAGCTAATTGGAAAAGAAAAAAAAAATCCAGGGCAAATACACACAATCTTACGACATTGTACATAATCTTACATTATATCAAGAGTATATAATAGGAAGAGAAGGGAGAGTATCCTACTCCATATACTACTGTGCAAACGCACTGCGGATAATTAAATTTGAGTGGTTGACTCAAACAAGCTGTGAAACCCACCAGTTATGGTGAGTACAGTAGCTGGGTAGTACCCAAGTGGGCTGTCCTAGACCAATTATTGGCCAATACTCACTTGACTACAAGGTGATATGTGGAGTATACTACAGTTTACAAGGATATACGGATTTAATTATCCGCAGTGCGTTTGCACAGCAGTATACAGAGTAGGATACTCTCCCTTCTCTTCCTATTATATACTCTTGGTTATATGTATATGTACACTATCTTATGCAAACACAAAATCTTAATTACACGCATACCTGTGCAGCCAGTATATTTGCCATGGTGAAGTGTGTCACAACCATAGTTGGTGATGCCTATACACAGGGAAAATAAAGATCACTCTTAACATGTATGTACCCAGTAAAATTGTTAATAATACTTTGTAATGACACACACTTTTAAACTGTCTGGTATTATTATACCCAATACTATAGGAATTGTGCCATAAACATATGACAACTGATCAGCTATTTGCCATGCACATGCAGTGTTCATTAAATTTATCACAAGAGTGTATGCATGTTATGTACCGTATAGTCGGAAATATTGGCGGAAATTAATTTGGCAGTTGAACCCAAAATCGCTATTGCAAGAATAATATTAGCGGATTTAAATTTGGTGGATCGGTACGGGATCGCCATACGTATATTATATGCAAGTAGAAAATTTTGGCAGTTGCAATAATAATAGA
Source organism: Cliona cf. orientalis (assembly GCA_963930775.1). Lineage (NCBI taxonomy): Eukaryota > Metazoa > Porifera > Demospongiae > Clionaida > Clionaidae > Cliona > Cliona cf. orientalis. The sequence continues at coordinate 2,791,899 of OZ005690.1, forward strand.
CTGCCAAATTGCCAAATTTAATTCCCCGCCAAATTTTCCGGCTATACAGTATGTAGCAGGTGATTATCCCTTATAGCATGGCACAGTGATGACTGATGGGCTCTATAAATCTGATGTATAAGAGGTGAACTATTCACCTCACACTTAGCAGTTCTCTGGCAAACCTCAAGGGACATGTGGATGACGGCTGTGGCGTCTTTGTCAAACCCGGACCGGTAGAGCACGTTGGCAAGGCTCACCAGCGCAACATCCTATGCAATAATAAGGAGTGGAGAAATAAGAATAATCATACGTTGAAATTAACTCGATATTGCAATTTCACAAAGCATGCACACATAAATAACACTCATCTACATGTTTATATATCCCCACCGCCAACAGTAAAAGTTTAAACTGACAATCAATTCATCAAGGCTTAAATCTGGGAGCTGTACACTTGCTTAAAATGGCACGGAGACTGCAGAATTGACGATCCGCTCAGGAAAATGCTATTTTGCACTATATTATTATATACAGGACAAATTCAAGACTCAGTTGACTTACCCTGGTGTATTCATTGGAGTAATAGAGGGAGTGCTTGAGGCACTTGATAGCCAGCTGCCCCTGACCCACCACCCTCCAGTAGAGAGCGGCCAAGTTGGACAAAACCCACGACGTCGAATTCTGAAGATAGCAGAAGTTTACATAGTGAACCACCACGAATAGACTTAATAGACACACACACACACATGTACACACGCTCACACTCATCCATATACATAATTATGCACATAATACTATATATACTCATATACGTACACACATATTTTACTCAAATAGAAGGCACAGCTACTATAAATTTTAGCAATGCTGGAGCGTTCAAATATACACGATCTCCACACACAAGGTATTTCATCAGTGGATGCATGCACATACTTTGTCCATAGCTAGCTTAATTCTGGTAGCCAGTTCATCGACGGGTCTCCTTTGACCGTCCAAAGTACAGAGTACCTCCTGAAGACCTTTCTCCGCCTTGTACTGCATCAGAGGGTGGCTGTTCATACCCTATGGGGGAGGAAAGGAGAGAGAGAAAGAGAGAGAGAGATGTAAATTAATATGGATAAGTGCTTTTGGGGGGGGAGGGAGACTATCACTGAAAACATTTTTTAGTTATCGTGATAGTAACATTTTTACTCACAGTGAGGTGGTCTAGTGTCTTTCTTGAAGGTTCAAAGTTGTTGTGGCAGTGTGGCAGTATGGGGTAGTGCTCCAGGGGAGAGGTGAAGTCAATGTGCTCTTTCACACTACAAATAGAGGAAAAGAAACGAGATGAATCACATACACCACACTATACATGTAATGCCACTATGCGCCACTTTTGCTTGACATTAAAAACCTAGCTGTCCACACTCCAATAACTGATACACCATACAAGGACTCAATTGGACAGTGGGGCCTTAGATTAATTTCCCCTCTCTAAAATATTTGAACACGTCAGACTGATTTTCCCAACAATACTAGTCTTTATCCCACAGTAGCTATACTGGCAAACAAGCATGTACATGTACATGTACACATATATACATGTTACTTTTTGTATACACTCACTTGACTCCCTTGGCAGTGACTGACAGCCATGTGCTAGTGAACACCAGAAACCTCGGCAGAGGTTTATCCTGACACTCGTCCAGAGTAGGCCACGGTCTCGCTCGCGGTGAATGCCTAATCCGTATCTCGTCCGAATTCCCCCTAAACTGATCCGGGCTCCTTGGTATGACTCTCGATGGGATCTTCCTCTGCACGGGGGTCTGGTTACGATTAAGAGTCTCGACTACTTCGTTCAAAATCCGCTCCACCTCTGGATCGCGCTCGAAGCTTTGCTGATTGTCAATCGGTCTAGGGGCAGGGGGAGGGGTGGAGGCTGCTTTCTTCTTACTTGATTTTTTCGATTTTGTCTTTGATTTCTTAGTTCCACCACTGCTGCTACCTGTGCTCTTAATACTTGCGTCCGATTTATCACTTTTATCAGGCGTATCGTTTTCGGTGTCCTTACTTGAAATTTCACCTTCTCTCTCCTCCTTAGCCACCATATCAGCGGCAGTAGCCTCATCCATCTCTGACTCAGACACTACCTTCTCAGTCTCTTCTCCACTAGCAGCCCCATTTTGGCCACCTTCTTCTTCAACTATTTCAAGCTCGCTAGCTTTCTCCCTCTCCCTCTCCCTCTCCATCTCCTCTCTCTTTGCTTGCTGCATTCGGACAAACAGCGAGAGCCTAAACATGTACCAGATGGCGTCTTCTCCAGTGAGGTTGCTAGGCAGTGGTTCTTCCATCTTGAACTCGGGGATTTCTGGTGGTTCTCTGTTCTCGAGGACGATGGCTGGTTTTGTCTGTCGAGTGATCTTTCTTCCCTCTTTCTCGGCCCTCACGGCTTCCTTGAGGTCTTTGAGCAGCTGTTCCTCGTGTTCCTTCAACACTTGGTCTTCCTCTTCTTGCATCTGTATAATCAAGTGAGTCAGCAAAAGCAATATTTCTAGCACACATCTATCCCAGTGCATATATGCCTCACTATCACGTAATGCCCATTAACCAGGTCTATGATATATTGGACGGAGTCTACAACCTTCAATCCCAAAGGCATATTACCTTAGTGTTCCGGGTCGCCCATAAACATAACTAGCGATTTTGGCCCGCGCATGGGTGCTTATCTGGGATCAAAAGCCCATATGTCTATATAGAAGCCGCTACAGTGGCCCCTTGAAATGGGGTACGTGGGGGAGTTGGCGCTTGGCAAGAACATTACGGTATTGTCCCTATTGAAAGATACAATGCTGGGAACAATACTACAACATGTTACTAATTCTATACCTTCTTTCTTAGTTGTGCCTTCTCTTCTTTGAATTTCATGGAGCATCGTACGAGCTTGAGAGCGGAGAGGGCGTGGTCAAAGGAGGGCTGGGCATGGAGGGCAGCTCGGAGATGAATGGTTGAGGCCACGTAGTCATGGAGACTGAGGTAGATACTGGCCAGGGTGTAGTGGCATACCGGCTGGATGGATAGAAAATTGATAACAATCATGAATATGTGAAAATAGTAAAAGAATTGAACATTGAAATCACAGTGATAACTAAGCTCCCCCCCCCCCTTTATACTGTAGGATGCACTCTCTCTCGCTTCCCCCCTCCCTCCCTCCCTCCCTATCTCTTACTCTCTCTTTCCCACCTGCTCTCTCTCTCTCTATATGAACCAAAACTATTCACTTATTTCTCCATCCATGGCAAAAATGTAGCTACGATATGCACCAATTCCAATTGGTGAATTAATTGATACATCCACAACTGACTTACCGACTCTATGTGTATGTCCAGTGCTGCTCTGACAGCAATCACAGCCTCATTCAGGTAGCCCACTCGATGGAGGACATTGGCCAAACCCACAAAGCCGACATCAGCAGTTTTGTCGGGGGCGTAGTGTATGGCCCGGCGTAGACACTCTATAGCGTTGGAGGGATCACCAACCACTCGCCAGTAGAGAGAGGCAATGTTGAAGAGGACCCAGTTTGGACCGTTCTGCAGAATTATTAATTATAGTCATGTGTGGGTGTGTGAAAATTACTATTACTAATATAATATATACAATATAGTTACATGCATCATTAGTAATGACAAGGTAAGAATTAGCCTAGGACGAGGCTAAATACATGTTTAAAAGTATTCTTGGAGAGAAGATACTCCGTTAAAATCAAAAGCCAGCCACTTAAGACATTTCAAATAACAAAATTGTAATGCACATGCACACTGCTCAGCTACAACATACCTTCAGCATGGCAGCGTAGGCCCTGTGTCCACTCTCTTCAAATGAAAAGTTTATCTTTAAATCACCAGTCACCGTGTGAATCAGTACCTGCATGGCAAGTGGAACACCATCAATATCCTACTCAAATGGTGTACCATTGCTAACCTTTGAACCCAATTCCGGCACAACCCTAATTAGTTACCGTACGTGATATTAATTTATCATCAAGCTGGCTGGCTGGCTATGACTGGATTTTTTCAGCTATAAACAAGACATGATATTTTGATTTTAGTAATCTGAATCCTATAATTGTGGGTTCACTTTGATCTGCCAGTTAATACGATTTTCTAAGTCAGCAATAATCATTGTCGAGTTTAATTTAAACATCAAATTAAACAAATGTTTTGACATGTTTCAAAACTCATTGTCATTACACTGCTCATTCTTTACCCTGGTTGCTAGTGGTGGCCAGGTCTGGAAATGTAGCCAGAAGCTACATTGGACCGCCAGCTTTACTTCCCATACAGTGAATGCACTTCTATTAGAACGATGATTGCAGACTTCATTGTGGATACTGGCAAATAGATTGAATTATAAAGGATTCGCTTGGCCTATATCACAACTATTAGACCACACACGCAACAACAACAGAGTACAAAACAATTTCGAGGAAATAGCAAAATATTTACGATAAGATTTCTATATTATGTTAGTTTCAACACGGGACTTACGCACTCAGTGGATACAATATGTATAATATAGTTCTTTGAACATTTACATGTTGACGTAATACATTGATCAAATTCTGTGCATGATGCACTTTAAGCCCTTCTTTCCAGTGCTGGCCTGACTGATGGCAGGATTGCATAATTACCATATAAATCTGGTCATACCAAGGAGGGCTTTGGCCAAGGCTGTGAATTTGAGCTACTCGCAGTATATCACAATTGAGTCATCAAAATTAATGTAACGATAGAGGACTTAAAGATCAGTACTCTGGCATGTGCTGGTGATAAATGAAAAGAAAAGCTTACCCAGTTATAGTGTTTCTAGATCATAGTGATGATGCTGAATTAATGAAGTACACAACTATCGAGACTGAAGATGGAACCGAAATCACTCACACCTCATATACAAGGCAAATCACGGCAACAGCTCTCAACTACAAAAGCCTACACACATTCAAAACAGTTTTGCTTCAAAAGTGAAAGCCAATGACTACATCTTTAGTAAACATAACGAGGTACAGCCTTCGAAAGTGGTGAACATCACTAATACCAAGAAAGCAGGCATTTTAACCCTTGAAGGAATAATTGTAGTGGGCAATGCCCTCGCTTCGTGCTATGGTGTCATTGATGATCATCACCTGGCTCACACCACTCTAGCCCCACTGAGGCTGCTCTATCACTCTGATCAGACTAGTGCGGGAGAGAGAGGGAGAGATGTTGCTATCCTGGTATCCCAGACTGCTGGAGACAAATGGTAGGATGGTGTTGGAAGAGTCACACTTTCAACACTCAACAGTGAAACATATCGTCAGAAAAGACCACAATATTTAATATTTCACTTGATAAGTTAATTATGGCTAAAAGACAAACACAAAAACTACACACTGTCTATCTATACATAACATTAAATTTGTCAGCAGTCATAATGCTGGCAGCATATCTGTATTCAACTCTCAACATCTATGTGTTATTAATCATAGCACATCTATAATAATTTTCACTATGTAATTCTAACAAACATTATGGCGAAGTTATAGCTATATAATTATTAAAAAGGTTAATCACTGGATGTATAACTCAAGCAAGTGTATGGGAGTATCTTCAGTATCACCAGAGTCTGCACAAATGCGGACCTCAACATCATCGCTAGTAGGGTTGACTAGATCCACAGTGAACCATGGAGCAGTGCTGCAGCAACAACCTTCACTCTCACACCCTGCACCATCCCAGAGAGGATCACTGGTGAGCAAGCCTAAAGGGTTAACAGTGCCATTATATCCTGATTCACAGTAGTAATTATCTCCAACAAAACAAGGGGCACTCTCGCCACCATCACATGGACAGTTCTCTGCACGTTCACTGTAACCTGCAGCCAGTGTCCATATATGCGATGGGGGATTACCATGTGTGATGCTAACTCCTTCAACATAAGGCTGATTAATAGTTAAACTGGAGTGGAAGGCATCTGTATGTCCAAACTGATAACCAATAACTCGTCCACAAACTATGCTATACGAGTGCCCACTAGTAGAGTAGATGGTACTATGGCACTGATTGTCTGACCCTGCTGGTCGTCCACACACCCTGACTCCATTGGCAGAGCGATCTCTCCAAGCTGGTGGACAAGACTGCGTAGGATCACTCATATTTAGGTAGGCCACTCTTGTCCAGCCTTTTCCTTTACATGATGGAACTGTTATGTTATTCAGGTTACTGGCAATCACATTTCTGAAGTCAAGGAGAGAATCTTCCTGCTGTTGCTGTGTCAGGCAGCTGGAATTTTCAGTCATTGGTATGGTAAACAGTGAAATGGATGCAGAATCATACTGAAAATTCTGCAAACTACTCCCTTGTATACTAGCAAAAATAAGAACAATGATTATAGACTTCATAGTGGACGAATAGACTGAAGCAGAAAATTCATTTGGCCTATATCCCATCACATAGCTTATCATAACTTTAAAAACAGAACACTAGCAGATGTTTGTGCATACCCACACCTCCACAGTCTCTTGTATATATTGAGATTTCATACATTTGCATGACCTAGACTGGCCGGGAGTGCACCTATATTCGGAAAGTACTACTGTTACAGTTAGATGCAAAAGAGTGCCCAAGTCATGGTTATCTCATGCAATTGAGACTAATGTACATAATTATGATTGTGCACATGTCCCTGCCTTTGTTGGAGACGATTTCTTTTGTGAAAGTGGCTTACACTCTGCCTGGAATAGTCGGTATATATTCTTCCCCGATGATGTTCTCTGGGATGGTCAGAACTGTACATATCCAACAGTACATGCTATCAGCTCAACAAAACCCTCCATGGTTTACAAAGAATCTGGCCAGTGCAACAACTGATGACATTGAATTAAGGATCTGCATTATTGATTTACCAGTACCGTATAGTGGGAAATTTTCGTATGGTGCTAATTTTCGTATATTTCGTATGCTCCAACCCTTATACGAAAATAAAAACGGCGAAAATTTGAACATGCGAAACTTTTCTTTCGTGTGTGACCTTTGACCTATAGGCCTACCATGACCACATGCGGTCACTAGCACGAGCGGCAGATGCTAAATGCAAGGCTAGCTCACTGAACAATGTCTCTTTATCGGTTCTTTACCAAGGTCGAGACGGAGTGACCTTCCTGATCCCAGTGGACATCGATTAGCCCCACTACGATTAAGGGGAAGCCAGTGATGCTAGCGTTGCCCTATAGTGCGAGCGCTAGCAGCTGCGCATGCGCACAATCTCCCACAGCAAGCATACGAAATTAAAAAATACGAAAATTTATTCTAAGGGTATTTTGGTCAATCATACGAAAATTAGCACCAACGAAAATTTCCCGCTATACGGTATATGATGATGTTCCCCTTGAACTCATTGAACTCTATGTGCAGTGATGTTGTAATAGATAATACTGAGAACATAGGTGCACATGTGTTAAGTCTAAATCGATGATTTTTATTATCTGGCTTTTCAGTGCTATTCGACTGGGACACATCTACATTGTATTATTATTAATAGCTTTACAGCAGTCAGGAAATGCTTGTAAGTGCATTCTTGGGAGGAAAAAAGCAGTGTGCTAAAGGCTAGTGGCCAACTACACGCTATCAGGCTGATACTACATGATGAAGATGACAGCAGCCATAGCTGGTTTATGGGGACTATTCTTCAATCGATGTAAGACCGAAGATAAACATGCCCAAATAACATTGCAGAAGCCACATTTAAGCACAAAAAGTGATTCTGCACAGTTTACAATACGCCCACTCAATAGATTCCACATGTGTGTTCCAGGGAGGCTACATGTGGCCGCATATTTGAATACACCTTTATAATTTTAGATCCTAATAGGAAATTAAGCCAAAGTGGGGGGTGGGAAGATATACCGTAGTGGGCCCTCTTTTGCGTGATTATGGTAATAATTATTATGCGCACAAAAAGCATGGATATTTCTATACGTAATTCACTGGTAGTATCAGCTGAATTTATGCCTAGATTAGTGAGAGAGAGAGGGAGAGATATAAATGGTGCTGGATGGGACACATTTTCATCACTCAAAAATGAAATATATATTGCTAGAAAAGACTATCACAACAATAACATTACATTTATTTATGTCTTGGAGGTGCATCACGATGTACATGCATGTAGCTACTTATACAGATTCCCAACCAAGAACTCAGTCACGGGATATTTTTGCCAGTAAAATATTTCGCTTATTAAATCTTCTCATAGACTAATTTTTATCGCATACACAAACGTATATGTAATACATCATTGTATTAACTAATGTGCATAAAATATTTCGCATATTTAATTTTCGTCGGGAAAGATCATCAACAAAAAATTTTAACAATGAAAATTTCCCAATCCACGGTATCTTCGATTCTAACACTGTATCACACCACCTCCGCTACATGATATGACTGATTAACATTCTGCCTAGGTCATCCTTAGGCTACTGGAACACTGTACAGTTACAGCGTTTGAACAATAGTTTAATACTCATATCTAATCATAGACGAAAGAGTGTTAAATCTAATCTACTGCTGGCAATACACGGATGTATAAAACACACATTTACTATCATAAGATATTAGTTCGTGCTTAAAATCTGTTCAAGATAAAGATCTATAAAGCAGTCAAGTGCATGTTTAATCTTATTGCAATTTAATTAACAAACATGGCCAAGTTAGAGAGAAATCCACTAATCAATCACTGGATGTATAATTCAAGCAAGTGTATGGGAGAATCTTCAGCGTCATCATGATTTGCACAAATGCGGACCTACATATCATCGCTAGTAGAGTTGACTAGAACCACAGTGAACTATGGAGCAGTGCTGCAGCAACTACCTTCACTCTCACACCCTGCACCATCCCAGAGAGGATCACTGGTGAGCAAGCCTGAAGGTTTACGAGTGCCATTATATCCTGACTCACAGTAGTAATTACCTCCAACAAAAGGAAGGGCACTCCGACCACCATCACATGGACAGCTGTTTCTACTGGGAGCATTTTCTCTGATACCTGCAGCCAGTGTCCATATGTGCGATCGGGGATTACCATATGTGATGCTAACTCCTTCAACATAAGGCTGATTAATAGTTGCAAAGGAGCGGAAGGCATCTGTATGTCCAAACTGATAACCAATAACTCGTCCACAAACTAGGCTGTATGAGTGCCCATTAGTAGAGTAGATGGTACCATGGCACTGATCGAATGAACCTGCTGGTCGTCCACACACCCTGACTCCATCGGCAGAGCGAATTCTCCAAGCTGGTGGACAAGACTGCGTAGAATCACCCATATTCAGGTAGGCTACTCTAGTCCAGTCACCTCTTCCACATGGAACTGTTAATGTGCTAATCAGATCATTTGCAATCACATTTCTAAATTCATGGAGAGAATCTTCCCGCTGTTGCTGTGTCAGGCAGCCCGGATTTTCATTCATATGAATGGTGAACAGTGAAATGGATGCAGAATCATACTGAAAATTCTGCACAGTACTCAATCGTACACCACTAGTAAAAATAAGAATAATGATTGCAGACTTCATAGTGGATAAAAAGACTAAAATACCTACATGTATATCCCATCTGATTCACATATCATAGCTTTTAAATTGAACACCATTGCGCATATGAACCAATATAATATATTATATTATTGTAGTGTCCCGGGAAAGTGCCCACTCCCGGGTAAGCGCCCATGCATGTAGCTCCTTTCAAAGGGTCAATGTAGCAGTTTCTATACAAACGTATGGAAATTATGTCCCGGGTAAGCGCCCATGTGGGCCAAAATTGCAATGTATGTTTAAGCGCCCAGCAGTTTGGGAAAAATAATTATTTATTAACAAAAGGGGTTATGATACGTTCAACAAGCGTTTCAGTTCGGAATTTAGGATAAACATGTATATACTACAGTTTTTCTAAGAAGCAATACCAATACAATAAATTTATTATATATATATAATAATATTATTATAATTATAACAAGTATGTTTGATGTCACAATCATGGGATAATGTGACTGAACACTACTAACAGCATGCTATTGTACAATCGAGTGCCAGTTAGTATAGCGCATGCGCAGATGAAGACCACACTCCTCACTGCAGGCCAAGAGTAGCTGCTCGTGTAATGGCGACGTTCTCACTCCGCTCGAACGTCGAATCTACCACCAGACCATGACAAAGAGCAGGCATCGCCTCTCGCTTCGCTCGAGGCTCGGTGGCCTGCCGAGAAGGCCTGTCGAAACGCGCGGCGCTTGCGCCGCTCGCTCGAGCTCAAGCGCTCGAGAATGCATCTCTATGGCCCCTAGGCCCTGGCAACCTTGTTTGTGCACACGGCACAACTATTCTGACCAATCACGAGCCTTCTAAACTTGTAGGAGAGCACATCTTTTATGCCCTCCAGGTTAGGACACGGACTATATAAGAAAATTAATCGTCTGAAAAATATTTTTCGTTGTATATATATAATAATATTATAGTCAAGTGATAGCATTTCTAGACTGTCCTAATAACAGTGAATTGAAGCATACAGCTATCAAGACAGAAGATGGAACCACCTCATATACAAGGCAAACAATGACAACAGCTTCCACCTACAAAAGCCTACACACACACAATCAGTTTTGCTTCAAAAGTGAAAGCCAATAATTACATCTTTACAAGATCAAGCGAACGTAATGAGCCACAGCCTTCAAAGATTGTAAAAGTCGCTAACACCAACAGAGCAGGTGTTTACATGTATATATATACGCTACTTTAACCCTCGTAGAAACCATCACAGTAGACAATGCCCTTGCTTAGTGCTACACTATCATTGACGATCATCATCTGGCTCACACCACTCTAGCCCCATGCACTGAGGCCACTCTATATCACTCTATGCCCAGACTAGTGAGGGAGAGAAAAGGAGAAATGTTGCTATCCTGCATGGTACCCCAGACTGCTGGAGACAATGATTGCATGGTGAAAATGTGTCTCATCCAGCACTATCCTACTAAACAGTGAAACACATCATCAGAAAAGATCACAACGTTTAATATTAATGTTGCTGATGATATTAGGCTACAGCTAAAAAAATAAACAAAAAATTACACACTGCATGTCCATAATACTTATTTGTCAGCATATCTAGATCTATGTACAACTCTCAACGTGTATAAGCGTTATTAATCAGTGCACATCTATAACAATTTTCACTATGTACTTTTATGGCAAAATTATCTTGATATCAGAAGAAAGGTTAATCATTGGATGTAGAACTCAAGCAAGTGTATGGGAGAATCTTCGGTATCATCTGCATTTGAACAAATGCGGACCTCAATATCATCGCTAGTAGAGTTGACTAGATCCACAGTGAACCATGGAGCAGTGCTGCAGCAACTACCTTCACTCTCACACCCTGCACCATCCCAGAGGGGATCACTGGTGAGCAAGCCTGAAGGGTTACCAGTGCCATTATATCCTGATTCACAGTAGTAATTATCTCCAACAAAAGAAGGGGCACTTGGACCACCCTCACATGGACATCCACTTCCACTTTCATCATTTTCACTGAGACCTGCAGCCAGTGTCCATATGTGTGATCGGGGATTACCATGTGTGATGCTAATTCCATCAGCATAGGGCTGAATAACAGTTCCGCTGGAGTGGAAGGCATCTGTATGTCCAAGCTGATAACCAATAACTCGTCCACAAACTCTGTTATATATGCGCCCACTAGAATAGATGTTACCATGGCACTGATAGTTTGAACCTGCTGGTCGTCCACACACCCTGACTCCATTGGCAGAGCGATTTCTCCAAGCTGGTGGACAAGACTGTGTAGGATCACCCATATTCAGGTAGGCCACTCTAGTCCAATTTTCTCCTTTACATGGAACTGTTAATGTGTTACTTAGGTTACTTGCAATCACATTTCTGAATTCACGGAGAGCAGTTTCCCGTTGCTGTTGTGTTAGGCAGCCTGGATTTTCATTCACTGGTATAGTGAACAGTGGAATGGATGCAGAATCACCCTGAAATTTCTGCGCTAAAGTGCTCAATTGTACAAGAGCAAAAATAAGGACGATGATTGCAGACTTCATAGTGGATGAATAGACTGAAGCAGAAACTTCATTTTCCCTATACCGTGTTTATACTAATAAAATGCATGATTTAATTAGCACAAGAAAATTTGCGTTCTAGGATTTTTCATAGTGTACATGTATCTTAATGGAGCGCGTGATGACCTTTACCAGAAAATTACGCAAAATTTAAAATCGTAATTTTTTTTAGCTTGCATTCATTTAGCATAAACACGGTATATCCCATCACATATCTTATCATAACTTTTAAAACAGGTCACCACCATATGTTTGTGTATACCTACACCTCCACAATCTCTAATACATGTTGAAATTTTGGGGAGTATGTACAAATAATATTACCGTACTTCTTCTAATAAATTCAGCCTTTCCAAGCAATAATATTACTATTTTCATGCCGAATTTCTAGAGGAAACGCAGTGTGAATATGGACAAACACATAATATTATGTACATGTACAAAGCGATTGCTTATTCTTGAATCTATAGGATATAATGATTAGTCATTATTACTATTATTAATAATAATGCACAGTCAAATTTAAGCTGGAAACTGCTCCTACTGCCATGGTATGTGTACCTACATGTATTATGCCACATTGGCACAATACAATCATTGCGGGATGTTTCCATGGTACTTTTTGAAGGGATGGAGTATGTTTCAAGACCTTGTGTGTAATGGGCTCTCATACATTTTTGAAAGGCTCCACTGCCTTCAAAAGCTACATTATCAGGGTTGCATACAAGGGAGGGGGGGGCACTGGAATCCCCCCTCCCCCCCCCCCCCCCCCCCCCCCCCCCCCCCCAGAAAAAAATCCTGTATGCAACCCTGATTATAGGTGACTTCGCTAATTTTCGAAGACGAGGACCATTTTTAGAGAACAGTACACATGTACATGTATATTATAATTTACACGTATATAATATAAGATACAGTACATGTATGTACATGTATAACACTATATTATTATGCTATTCCATGGAATAGCACCTTGTAGTGCACATGTACATGCAGGGACTCCATTATTATGGTCAAAAAAAGCAGTATAGTACCACTCTTTTGTGTTCATTCCTCTTTGAAGTGGTCAGTGGAATGTACATTATATTATACAAAAACGTTAAAAGCTAGCCTTCGATCTTTGACCAAAATGAATACTCTACTCTTGAATTTCTGATACATGTATACAGAAAGCTTACTTTTTTTAGTCCCTTCTCTCCGTACTCCAGGCTGGTCCTGAAGTTGTTTCGATACATGATGGGTTCCAGATGATCCATGGCAGCCATGCTGTATGGTAGCTCAACTATGTCGGTACAGCGAGGTGGCCTTTGCATGTAGTAGGGGAGCTCAAGGGGAACAGAGGCAAAAAGCTTAGCAACACTGTCAGAAAAAGAGGGAGGGAGGAAGGGGAGAGAGAAAAAAAGAGGAAAGAGAGAGGAAGGTACATTGTATATACAGGAGAGAGGGTTGGGGGGAGGGGGGAAGTTTTGATTCCAAATTGATCTGAGAGTCAACATTTACATGTACATGTAATTGAGCACATACAAATGTACATGTATCCCCCCATCTAGTGTATTACACAACTTCATTCTTTCATTTGCCACAACAATCAAAAACACACATAATCGTATGCATCATGAACTTACTCTGCTCCTCTCGCTTCTGGTGTAATGAAAGTTCCCGTAAACGTCACATAATTCGGCTTGGCTCTTATCTCTCCAAGCAGATTCAGACACTCTCTCTTTGTCGGCCAGTAAGGATCGTCATAGAGTGGGAGGGGACTCTCCTTAAAAGGCAATAGCATAGCATCCAGTCTCTCAGGGATCGGATTATAAGGAAGAAACTCTAAATTATAGTACATCTGTGGGTAATCGCGCGGAGGGGGGTTATTCATCGCTTTGATTAAGTCTTCTGGAGTGGCTAGTTTGGTGGGGTCGGGTCCAGAGGCTCTAGGTCTGGTTTCACGAGGGATCTGAGCTTCGAACACCACATGGTCAAACATTGATAATTCATGGTCATCTTGAATTATTGTAGGTTTCTGGGTTATTCCCATTTCCATAGAACCAGTATCCCCTGTTTCTAGTTCTTCACCGTCACCTGAGGGGTCGGTAATGGTTGTCAGTTTTATTCGCTTGCTCTTTCGTTTCTCACGGAATTGTTGCTGCATCTGCTGGCATTTCTCGGCCCCTCCCTCTCCAGTGGCGCACTCCAGCGCCTCACTCAAGTCCGATAGAGTCTCCTTGACATCAATACTAGTTACAGTGGCTGGACTCACATCACTATCATCAGCTATATACATTTATAAACAAAAGAGCAAATCTCCATCATAATAATCAATATTACAATGCTCTGGGGTTTTTTTGTAACTATTTGACATCTTTTATTAACTTATTTTTGGCAATGTCGGCACATTTAAGTCTGAATCTTACAAAGCTAAAAAGGTTATAGACACAAAATGTACCTTGACTGGATGGAAGAGGCAATTGGCTCTCAGATCCATCTCTACAAGAAGAAGAGTCATCCTCGCCGGCTGAAAACAAGCTCTCTTTCCCAGAACATTTTTCACTTGCTGACTCAGCAGTGACCTCGTGACCTCTGGCACATGTGTCCCCACAGCAACCCTCTGGCTTTGTTGGATGATCACCAGTTGCTGGGCCTTCTTCATCGTTGGGGAGGGGTTTCAGCACTAGTCGGAGCTTGGAACGAGGTTTCTCTTCTCTTGGTTTCACTGCTGGGACTTCTTTCTTATCTGTAATTTAAAAATACAGAAGATTGGTAAAATCTGTGCCACATACACCGTATAGCCAGAAATATTGGCGGGAATTAAATTTGGTGGTTGAGCCCAAAATCGCTATTGCAAAAATATTGGCGGATTTAAATTTGGCAGTTTGGTACGGGATCGCCATACGTATATATGCAAGTAGGAAAGTTTGGCAAATTTAATTTGGCAGTTGTAATATAGACTACCAACCCGCCAAATTTTCCAGGTATTATAGAAATGATTTAGTGATATATGCATACATATCCCCCCACTCAAGATGGCAAAAAAGCTGCTTCACTGTTACCACAAGCAATTTTTTTCTCTCATTAAATCTTAGTTTTGATTAATTTGTAGCCTTATCTGGCCCTCAAAGTGTCCCACTCGATAATAATTATGTGACCAGCTAACTAGGTCAGCGATCGCGAAAATGGACCACCTGGAATGTTTCTTGTAGTGTATATAATTTATTGTATGTACATGTATGTACAATGTACGATGTAATGTACTTGTATTTGTGATCCGCTCTGTGTTTTGCACACTGATACAAGTACATACTCACTACTACATGTACATTTGTAGAAAGCAAGTTTGTTGTTACAATACTATCTTCCCTAAACGATCCTAGAGGCTATATACACCATAGTTATTATTACCCCGCGAGCATGCGCAAGGGGTAAAGCAATCGGTTTGTCCGTCTGTCGTTGTCGTCGTCAGCACGAAAACTGCCAGATCTCAAGTTCTAGGCGTCTGTGCATACTGTAAGCACAACCAATTGATAGATATCGGTGAAAAACTGGTTTATACGGGCTTCGAATTGCTCAAAAAGGCTTACTAGCGCTACAAATCGTGCATTTTGTGTTCAACATGCCTGTGGTTTATCGACCACACCCACTCTCTTAGCATGCTGATGCGACTGCGCATGCTCAAGCTCAGTGTTGGAAAGGGTCGTCAGATCATAAAACAGCTATGCCGCAGAGTGTTCAGTAGTACTTTACAGTGGCTGCAGAGCGCGCGGGGTATGTGCTCTACAGAGCTCTAGTTTTTGTCCTCATTGGTGACATAATAAATTAATGTACTGTACGTTTGAAGCAAGCTCACGTACATTCTTCAGCTGATGCACTGCTGTCATCGAAACTGGCATTCCTCACAGCAGCATCCAAGTCCTCCTCCAGCCTCAGTGACTCCGCCCTCTCCCTCTCCCGCTCCCTCTCCTCGGCAGTTCTCTGAGGGTCAGACACGCTCGGGTCACTGACGGGCGTGGCACTAGTGGCTGGTTCATCTGATTCAATGGATTTCTTTTTCGGTCGTTTCTTATTCAGCTTGGTAACTAGAACATAGAGTGTAATGCAAATAATAATTATTAATGGAGCACAAGTAAATTGTATTTCTTCTAAAAATTAGGCTTATAAAAGATATTGCTCAAACTTCGCCACATTTTTAGAGGTTAATATTCAACATTCCATCTGCGTGCACATTCTATTCCCATTTATACCATACTACGCATGACGACCTTTGCCAAAAATTAGAGACTATTAAATTTTGTATCATTTGGTAAAGGGTGCCGAATAACTACAAGGGCCGAATTGTTAGAAAAAGTACAGTACATGTGCATGAATATGTATTCTGCATGAAATTTTAGAATGAAAACACAAAAATACATTCATAAATGAATCTCCCACTCCCCCGCCCTTCTTTCATATTTTCTCTACCACCATCCCATAAGGTGAAAGTTACGCCATGCACCGATTTGGGCTTTAATGTCTTTACTATAATATTGTGTGAATTAATATTGGAAACCTAACTTGAAAGACTACATAAAAACCCTAAACTAAGATGGCCCTTTACTGAGCTAGCTATAATAGAGAAGCTATATACAGTGTACATGTACAGTGTTTCATTTGGGGGGGGGGGGGTGCCCTGGGATTCCCCCCCCCCCCCCTAAAATATTGAGAAATTTTAGTATAATTACATCCCCAGTATAAATTTACTTTTTTGCGGTTATTAGGTAATTATGTTGTAATTATGATGTAACCTATGTCGTCATAGCGCTAAAATTCAGAGCCTTTACAGAACACTTCTGAGACCTGAAAATCCACAGAATCATATATTAACTTACATACATATCCAGCGAATACATTAAAAGCTGAGTGCTACTTTCTCCGACAAGTAATGCCAGCCGAACTTCACGCGTTCTCTTGGCTGACGTAATCCTGTGGATAAATAAAGCTAGCCTTGCGCTATTTATAGCACGCGTCATGCCACGACCGATCTGAAGTTCGGAAGCTGTACTGTGCTGTCGAGTTCATCTCCTTTGATTGAAGCATCGAAACTCGAAGTCGAAAGTTGATCTTAGACTCCATCTCTGCGATTGAGGCCCCGGCATCAATGTGTGTATTGACGACCTTTACCACATGCACCATTAGAACTATGCAGCCACTGGGGATGTGGTCAAAGGTTCATATACATACTAAATAAACAAATACCAAGATTTAAATTAAGGTTAAAGAGTGATTTGTTGGTTTGACTGTTTGAAATGTCTAATATATCGAGTCTGTGCTCTATTTGGTAAAGTTAATCTACATGTGTATATGCACTAATTTCACACTTACTTAGTGGGTATGTATTTGTCAACCACAATCTATCAGCACTAATATTTGATCAAAACAGGCCTAAGATGCAATTCTTTATTCCTGGGGGGGGGGGGGGGGGGGGGGGGGGGGGGGGGTACCAACATATGTGACAGGATATGAGAAAAGGGACCACTTCGCGCATTCCCCGAATTTTCATTTTAAAACGCTTATATCTCTGGAACCATAGCAGCTATGAACTTCAAACCTGGCATGAATATTCTTGCATCATCCTGCTACACTCGCTGCAAATCGCGAGCCCCGCCCACATCCGGTGTGGGCGGGGCGAGCGGCCGCGTCGATCTCGTTCGAAAATCGCCGTTTTATGCCTCACTTTGGCGGCTCACCGCTCGGGACAGGAGGCTTGCTGCAGCTTCTAACGTTGGATCTGTGAAGTAGAAGGCCCAAACTGCTTACAAACCAAGTGGGAAGCCTGGGGCTCTTGAGGCCTTGAAATGGTGACAGTTTGAAAAATGGCAAAAAAACGCGTTTTGCGCGAAGTGGTCCCTTTTCTCATATCCTACCACATATAGTTCCCCCCCCCCCTCAACAAAAAAATCCTGTATGAAACCCTGATGTATATTAAATTTTTTCCCTCCTACCCCCAATCTCCTCTTCTTCTGATGCTATATACTGGTTCTGTCTCATCAAGTCCATGTTCTCGTAAAACTGGTCCAGCTTCCTCTGCGTCTGGTCGAGCTTATCGGTTCGTTCTCTAGACACCTCCTCCATCTTTAGCTCACAGAGTGCGGCCTGGTACATGGCACGGCTCGTCTCGCAGTCTGATTTCAGCTCCTGACAGCGCTTGAAGCAACGAACTGATTCATTCAACTGATTCAGTGCCTATGAAATAGAGTACCATAAATCGCGAATATTTCGTCGCTAAAATATTTTCGGACAAGCCTGGCTTGTACGAAAATTAAACTCACGAAAATACGTATGCAATATTAACGATAATGCGGTACAGGGTCGTTTGTCCAAAATTTGTTTAACACAAAAAATAATTATTGCACAAATATTTTAGATACGAAATATTCGCGATTTACGGTATATTATTATTCACTACTAGAGCTATATATACAAAGGCGGAAAGGACTATCCATGTACATGTATGCTAGCAGTGATACTATAAATCAATGATTCAACAAACTACCCCTACAAAATAATCATGAAAGTGTTTGCTCCCTTTTCATAATCTTCATTCTCTATTAAAGGCAGCGCTGTATTACAGGGAAAACTAGGATTTGTTGAATTCGGTAAAGATCATCAAACTAAAAACTTGCTATAATATAAGTTACTCCTTTCCCTATATACGTATGTGTGTATACATGTACTCACAGCATAGATGTTTCCGAGGGTGTAGTGCAGTACATTGACATTGGGAGCCAGGCTGATGGCAACGTGAAGGGGGACAGTGGCATCAAGTGAGTGCTTGCTGCGATGGAGAACATTGGCTAGATTGAGCAGAGCTATGTCCATGGCAAACCTGGAAGGGAAGAGAGAAAGTGAGTATGTGACAGAGTTTCACTGCATATCCGTGGTTCAACTTGTATAATTACATGTAATACGTGCAGATGCATGCACATGGAAAAGCTAATAGCCATATTGACAGATTATATCTACAAAATCATCATTCAGGATTGAATCACAATCCTATGTCAAACATTTTTTTAAGTCACATCCCTCAAACCATTGCAAACATAAATGAATTTTCTAAATTGCTAGTAGAGTGATTTCCAAAGCAGCACTATGCTTAATAAATTCCTTTTTTGACCGATGAAGTACAAGTGCAAGAGTGTCATTAACCCAATTCCAAGGTCAAATTTACTAACTGTGGAGGGCACAGACACTGTATCCAGTTTTTGACAGAAATGGAGGTCAATGAAACTAATCTGCATGTCCAATAGTACTTACAACTATAATCTACTGGATATGTATAATATTGTGTATTAAAACATTTTCAAATACCCTGGCTTATGTGAAAATTAAACACGTGAAAATATATATACAAGTATACGTTTAATGTCACAATCATGGGATAATGTGGCTAGTATGGGCATAGTTCATATACAAATAGTATCTTGCCTGTGCAAGACTGCCCATTAGTACCATGCGCATGTGCAGATGGAAGCGGTATGAACTTTGAACCTGTACCAATTATTGCAGAGGCCACACCCCTTATACACAGTAGCAAGCAGCTGCTCTGGCTCCATCTAAGTGTGCAATGGTGACATTCTCGCTCTACTCAAATGTTGCTACCAGACAATCTGAAATCTGAGGTCAATGAAAACTAATCTGTCAAAGAGTACGTACAGCTATAACCAAGACAGAATATTAAGATATAATGTACATGTATATAAAGTATTCACAGCTTAAAAAATTTCATGGTCCATTTCATGGTCTAATTTTCATGCTTAATCAATTATCTGCAAAAATTGGACCCCTCAATATTTGTTATACATATACAGTGTATGAAGTACGATTCATTGTACATCCCCGTAGCATAACAAATCAAGTAGCCATACTGTACATAGTAATAAACAATTAGTTTTGATTATGTCCCTTGGTATGCGATTACAGCCGTGATTATCGTATATACTCACTCTGGGGAGTAGTGAAGTGCTCTACGTATGCATTCCACAGCATTTAGAGGATTTCCCCTGGCTCTCCAGTACAGGGTAGCCAAGTCCAGTAACACCCACGAAGTTGCATTCTATAGAGAACATCAAAATTATACTGATAACAACATTTAATGTACACGTAATGCAGAGACAACAATCAAACTAAACTAGTTAGTTCTCCCAAATCAAAATGATAAGGAGGGCATGGTGTGGGTGGAGCCTGCCGTCACATCAAAGCTTATGGATTTTCCCTATTCCCACATCAAAGGAAATTCTATGCCGACAACCTAGGGAGAATACTGGTACTCTAGATGCATAACATTAATGGACCCCTAACCTTCTCGAGGGCGTGATAGACTCTGCTACCGAACACCTCCATCCTCATGTCACCAACAGACGTAAGAACACTCTTCTCCGGTCGAGCAACGAGGGATCGTCTGGCGTGAATCCCCTCCAAGTGCTCCAGGGAGTACATGCTAAAGTCGAGGGGCATGGTTGTACAGAATGGCTCACCGGGAGGGGGCGTGGCCGAGGAGAAGTCAAGGTAGTCCGTGTAGCTGGGGAGGTACAGGGGGGAATAGGGAGGTGTGGAAGTATGATAGGAAGATTACTACATGTACAATGTATGAACATGTACGTGGCTGAGGAGAGGTCAAACTAGTCTGCATGTATACGAGTAGGGGGAGGTACAGGAAGGGGTGGGGAGGGGGGGGGGAATTGACAGGTGTGGAAGTATGATAGGAAAGATAGCTACATGTGAGTACATGGTCAAGGAGAAGTCAAGGTAGTCTGTGTAGCTGTAAGAGTGAGAAAGGGGGGGGGGGGGGACTGAGTAGGGGGAGGTACAGGAAGGGGGATTGAGAGGCGTGGAAGTATGATAGGAAAGATAACTACATGTGAAGGTAGTCTGTAGCTGTAAGAATAGGGGAGGTACAGGAAGGTGTGGAAGTATGATGGGAAAGATAACTACATGTACATGTGTGTATGTACGTGGCCGAGGAGAAGTGAAGGTACATGTACATGTAGTCTGTGTAGCTGCTGAGCAGAGGGAGGTACAGGAAGGGGGGGGGGGAGAATTGGGAGGTGTGGCAGTATGATAGGGAAGATAACTAGATGTACACTGTGTGTATTTTGTATAAGTACATGTGCATGTGTGGATTTTCTTAACCCCTTTGGGTTTACCACCACTGTGGCTAACGAGGCCGTGGAGATAGGGAAGATAACTACATGTATGTGCATGTATGCATGAGTATACATGCGTGTATTTCAATTCTTGATCCGACCAGGTCCCCCGACGGTTTTACATCCCCTCTGAAGGATGCGGTGTAGATACATGTGCCTCCCCATTTTCTGTGGTAGAGCTGAGTAGACTCAAGGGAATGGAAAGAAAAGTGCCCTGACACTGTACTAGTGGGACTCGAACTCATGACTTTGGATTAAGAGTCGAAGTCTATAACCACTCGGCCACAAGTGCCCCCCTCTACACACAATATTATTGTCTTCTACATACATGTATAATTCTATGATAGACCCCCCTTTGAATTTTCTTCTAAATGAACCCCTGCACCCTCAACTAACCTTATTCCTTTGTGTTCCAGTGGGAGTACAGTACTAATGTACAAGTCATAGCTTGAGATGAGCTGGATATTTTGGCACTCGGGATCCAATGCACGAAAGCTTTCATCAAAGTTGTCGTACGCAGAGTAACCTTCAAACTCACTTTTATAATCGATGAGCTCTTCCCTGAGCTCTTTGATTACAGACACTCGACGCTCTTGCTGGATCAACGCCATAAGGTCAAATGGCTGTCGAAGATTGAATGGAGAGGCAACCTGGAGGGAGGGAGGGAGGGAGAGAGAGAGAGAGAGATGGAGAGTGAGAGAGAGAGAGAGAGAGAGAGAGAAAGAGAGAGAGATGGAGAGTGAGAGAGAGAGCACAGATGAGAGTGGGGAGTGGTACGTAAGGATTATTACATGTACATGCACAGATCAGTTACATGTACATACAGACGGCAATAGCAGCCATAATATGGAACACCTTATGCTGCTTTTGATCATTCAGCTGAAAGTCCATCCAATTTACAATTATATTCACTCCATTTACACTTAATTGCTAAACTCCATTTCCTTGAAGAGGTAAGTACAAATACTATAAGCATCAATGGAGCTAAGCAATGAATAGGAAACGTAACATGTGAAATGCATGCTGTGGCTACATACTGACTATGTGTGTGTCTCCCACTCTGCACGAGACACACCAGCAGAGGCTACGCTATATTATTATACTTCCCTTACAATACCAAAATAGAAAATCAAGGAAAAGTAAACTTTAGGCATCTCCTGAAGTACATGTATTATTGACTAATGCTAGTATCAAAAAACAAGATTATACGCGAACAGAAAAAAATGACAAAATTAGCTCCTCTGTCCAAGGACTACAGTAAGATGGCCAAAGTGAAGGATACAGTTACTATAGCAAAGTTTTAATGGTTAAATTTGGTATAGGAGAATCCCTAATCACTTTCCCAGCAAAATCAATCCCCCCTCCCCCCATACATAAAAATAAATTATACTTACATCCAGGTTAAGATTAATTTTCTGAATAACAATTAATTAACACTACTGAGAAGCTATTACTTTTGTGTACAAGCTTATAATTTTGTTTATAAATATTATTTTCCAAAAGAGGGGTGGGGCTTGGATATAAAAACACATTAACACCGGTTACATCTTTCATTCTACACTCCAAAAGACTCTTCCACTAAAAGAAAGGTATTTCATCAGCTGAATGCAACTACCATGCATACTCTCATAAAGCCAACAAACAATGACTCTAATTAAAGCCCACCACCACATTGTACAAAATGACTAACGTTACACCCTCAAATTATACCACACAAACGTAAAAATATATATAATAAGCAAAAAATATTATAGGAATGAGTGCTAGCACGTACCTGGTACTCGATCTTGCCTTCCTCCGTCACGACCCAGTGATTGAAACTGCGCGATGGCCGCATGAGGAGAAACAACAGCAAAATTAGCAGTGTGGCCATCGATAGCAGCTCAGCATCGCTCGAAATGCAAGGAGATAGGGAAGAATCGGCAGGATCAACCTAAAGCAGCTTGCTTTGACGAATTGGAGGCGTATTTTTCCTCGATTTGCAAAAAATGATGAGCTGGTACGTGGTCACGTGACTCCCGGTTGCCATTGGAGAAACCGCAGAAAACGCATGTGGAGCAGACAAACAAGCTCATGAATCTTTGTAGCTGCTTTAGAGCATGCAACAGACTGAATTCGATCCTCTACGTGTGCTGGGAAGCTATTTGATAGAGGTAAGCTTGTGATCATGCAAGAATATCGCTTGTATGAGGTAAATGAGCTTGCAAACGTAAAAGGGGGTGGATCTGGTACTACTATAGTACCATTGTGTGCAGCAAGCTCATTGTATGTGTACTAGCTAATTAGCACTGTTTAGCATAAATTAGTGTCAATATTTGTGATTTCTCTCTCTCTCTCTCTCTCTCACACACACACACACACACACACACACACACACATGCACAGTGCCACATAAAGTATTAGTCAATAATGGCGAAAATCCAGATTTATGCTCGTGTTCGACCAACAGCCAGCCCTTTTGATGGCCTCAAAACATCAGCAGGTTCAACTGACCTCGGCAGTACTCGTGCATCAGATACCATCACCATTAACACAGAAAGCAAGGATGAACCACAGACTAAGTATAGTAGAGCCCCTGGATCAAAATTAGACTTTCGGTTCAACCACGTATTCGGAATGCAAGCTACTCAGGAAGAAATCTTTGATACCGTAGCTAAACAAATGATTGATACATTTCTTGATGGATACAATGGCACAATTTTTGCCTATGGGCAGACATCATCAGGAAAGACTCACACAATCGAAGGAAATGGAAGGAAATTTGCCGATCGGGGTCTAATTCCGAGAACGTTGTCGTACATCTATAAGGAGATAGAGAGAAGGGGTGGTGAAGAAGAGATGACAGTGCATATCTCGTACATGGAGATTTATCAAGACACGGGATATGATCTCCTAAATCCTGGAATGAGACCAGGAGCTTTAATGGTTGAAGTGCCCAAAGTACGTAAGAGCATATAATATGGTTACATGCATGCTAAAAAATTAATGATTGTAGGAATGTAGCATATAATTATAGTTCTTATTATGTAGCGGCGGAGTTAGCCTTTCTCTCTCTCTTTCTCTTCTCCCCCCCCCCCTCCCCCCTCTCTCCTCTCTCTCTCACTCTCTCGCTCTTTCTCAGTCTCAAGATAACATGCACCAACACATACCTAACTTAATCAAATTTCCATTAAACATTATCCTGATCATATAATAATTATAGGTACAGGTAGCGGAAGGTCCTGGAGGTGAGGTGAGAGTGAGAGACCTCTCTCTCCACCTGGCATCGACAGAGGAGGTGGCTCAGAGCCTGCTCTTCCAGGGCTCCACGTGCAGGAAGGTGGCAGAGACATCCATGAACCAGTGCTCATCGAGATCACATACGATCTTCACCATCATGCTCACGGCCAAGTCAACACAATCAGATGTCGATGTTATCACAAGGTATGTACTAAAATTACATCCCTAGTAGAAATTTACTTATTTGAAACATGTACAAGCAATATTTGCCCAGTAAAGGTATCGAATCATGAAATTTGGTACAGATATAGGTGAATATGTATAATTTTTTTAAAGTTTGTCATCTGTTTTCATTTTCAAGTTATGCCACTTTAAAGTATTTGTGACCTGCTATGAGAAAAGGGACCATTCATGTTAGTATGAAACAAGATCAATTTCTATCATGACAATGTCCAACTTGCTCTCTACAAATGTAGTAGTGAGTATACTTGTATCAGCGTATTGGCACCAACAAAGAGCGGATACTCCTACATGTACAGAATATACGTTATACTCTGTGCATACTAGTACAAGCTACATACATACGACAAACACGAAGTCCCAAATGGTCCCTTTTCTCACAGTTGCTCATATTTGATAATTACATAATATTGCATAACCTAAGTATGAAACTTACATACATAGTGACCCTTTACCATATACAATGAAGCTATATTATACTAGGGATGTGGCAATTGTTTCATTAAATTTTAATAAAGGGAATGACATTGTATGTAATCGTTTAACAACCGGTCTGATCAGAAAGGAGGAAATAATAGAGAAGAGATATCTATCAGATTATGTGGATAAGTTTTATACCATTGAAACAATAGCAGCATAACATGACAATTATTATTAAAACAACTTGATAAATATAAGTAGTCTCAATAATAATAGTTATTACAGTGTATTCGGCTCACTTTTACATAATAGTACAGTCAACGCGATTGCGTACGTTGGTCACTTCAAAGTGCAGCGAGTCTGACTCCAAGTCGTAAAACCTCTGACAGAGCATTTCTTGACTAATGAATCTTTCATTGCCCCATTCGGTATTCTTGGTTCCCTTCCTGACTTCAGGCGAGCTATCCGGCATCGCTTCATCGTTAAATTCAATCTTTTCAACCCAGTGATCATCATCATCCCGCTGGTCCATCAAACTGACATACACGGAGCCCTGAAACGGCCAGTCCAGCTGATTATCAAAATCACCACTCATAAGTCGAATGTACACAGAGATGTGGGTATTTTCACCGGATTTATGGCCGTTTGTGTGCACAACTAGGCACATTCTGTAGCCTCGGCAGCTGCTGTAAAACGGACGACTGTACCATATCTCTTTGGCTTTTCGTTTCGCTACAAAGTCATTCAAAACTAGATGGACAGGTACTATGTTTACGTGAGTGTGGAGAGAATCGTGGTGCGATTTAATCTC
Source organism: Cliona cf. orientalis (assembly GCA_963930775.1). Taxonomy (NCBI): domain Eukaryota; kingdom Metazoa; phylum Porifera; class Demospongiae; order Clionaida; family Clionaidae; genus Cliona; species Cliona cf. orientalis. The sequence continues at coordinate 2,817,887 of OZ005690.1, forward strand.
GTCCACGTCGTCTTTCACTCTGTCGATTTCTTCCTCCAACGTTGATGTCTTATCATCAAATTTCTCTCTCAATTGATCGATCTCCTTCTGCATGGATTCTTGCTTTTCTACCATCTCTTTGTGACCAATAGCCTGTAGAGTAAGATGGTGGGATAGGCTTTGAGCTACGTGTGCCTCCATATCTTTACGCAATACTTTTTCATTGCAGCCAGCATAGCTAAACACACAGTTAGTCATTTCAAGAGGGCATTCTGTTTCTTTGTGTTTTTCGATGCTTTTTGATGGGACGAGTTTATCGCAATTGTTGGGGCACGGCACCGGTCTTGATGTGCATTGAGGCTTATGATTCTTGTCGACATCTTCGATGGTAGACGTGTACTCGCCACAAAGTTCACAGCAAACTGGACGTTTTTGGCACCTTAACTCATGCTCAACCACGGATCGACGCTGAAACTTTTTATTGCAATGGGTGCATTCCAGCAATACATACGGACACCCCACATGCTTACAATCGCCAGATGGAGTGGCATTCATATGCTCCGATACTCCTTTCAATTCACCTACCCATTCACACCCATCCAGTTTGAAGGGGCAGTAGATTTTTAGACCATTTATCGTACGCTGGAGACGCCGGTCCAAGACAAGAGTAGTGAACGGGCTCTTACACAGCGGGCAAGGCTTAAGGGATGCTCTTACCGGCTCGATGCACGACTTACAAAAATGGGCACCACAGCTACAGTTCAGTAGTTGAGGTTCTTCCAGGATGCACAGACACACGGAGCACTCTATCGGGAGGTGGTCGGGTATCTCCTCGACAAAGATGCAATCGTGTCCGCTTCGAAGCTGTGGTCTGGCTTTCTTGGCTCGCTTTGGCGCAGGAGCCTTGGGAGAGTCTTCTCTATCATCCGCCATGCCGTGAACAGCTCCAACTAACGCCCTCCAAGAGGTTAATAAAGGTCAATGTATGGTGTGCATGTGCAGAAACAAACGATATTCATAGTACTGTTAATGATACCCTAGTAGTAGACTTCTATAATAATTATGCCATTGTGATTTCTCCGAGTGGTGTATATGTAATTAATTGGTATCTATGATCTGACCTCATGTGAGCCCTTGGTTAAGGTTTGAGGTTGCTTAGTTTTACCTTTTTTTGACAGTATCATCATAGCTAATTATAATATTATTAATTTTTTTTTATGATAATTTTATCTGTATGCATAATGTGCAAAGGACACAATGTCATAAATTAGTGTAATAAAACACTAGTACAATGTATGTACCTGTGACAGTCATGAATAATAATTAGATTATTATTTTGACATAAATGATATCAAAAAATAAGTATCTAAGAAACTGATACTGAGCTAAAACTACGGTATTGGCAGAACTTCAAAGTAGAGTGTATCATTCTTTAAGTACTTGGGTGCTAGTTCAGCATGGGAGATAAACTGCGGTAAACCAATTCCACTACTTGCCATACTGTCATCCATTACTTGAGTTCCAATACCTTGCTCTGCCGTAGCTTTGTTGAAGTGGATCATAGCTTGAAAATATCCATTGGTGTCAATTTGATTGAGGAGCCTGACATAGACACTTCCTTCATAAGGCCATTTCAGATGAAAATCGAATTCTCCACGCATTAAATATATGAATACGGATACATGAGTGTCTAGACCCTTCCCAGTACCATTGGCATAAATCGTTAAGCACATTTTGTATCCACGAGGGTGTGTATAGAATGGAAAGCTTTTCCACATCTGATTATTCTTCCTTTTTGGTGTAAATTCTGCAAGAAAAGGGATTAACCGGAGCAATTTTTAAGTGACTATGAAAGGAAGACTGCTCCAATTTAAGCCTTTCGATTACTCCTTCCAACATACTGATCAGTGCATTGCTTTGCTCCAACTTGGCTACAACCTCACTATTCTTGGCCTCCTGCTCTGCTAGCCGAGTTTTTAACTGATCCACTTCTTTGGACATGGCCTTCTGTTGTAAGGACATGTGAACAGCCAAATTATCGGCAATGTGTGTTGGCAAATCCTCGCGTAGTAGTTGAACCTTGCAACCGACGGAGTGGTAGGTGCAGTCGATTGTTGCCAAAGGGCATCCATTGAGCAAGTGGTCTTCAACACGATTACGGTGAACTTTGGTCAGTCCACATTCGTTAGGACACGATATAAGCTTTTCTGGGCACACGGGAACATGCTTGTCCGTCACGTCCAGGAAAGTAGATTTGAATTTCTTACAGTGAACGCACACGAAAGGTCGCTGAGGGCACTTTAATATCCGATTTGTGCTCCTTCATGAATCGTCGTTCAAGTACCTCTTCATAAAATGAGCATTCAATAGGTGCAAAGGGGCACCCAGAAAGTTTTTCTGAATCACCTTCCAAATTCAGGTGCTTGTACAAGTTGCCTAACACGTCCACCCAGCCACACCCTGCTGCCTTGTACGTACAGTACACCTTCAAACCGTTCAGTGTGCGCTGAAGTCGACGATCGGGCATTGAAGTGGTAAAGGGGCCATTACAGAGCGGACAGGGCTTTCCCTCTGCCTTGATTGGATCGATACACGAACGACAAAAGCAAGCGCCGCACTCACAGTCGATGAGTTGAGGATCTTTCAGGAGGCAGAGACACACGGAGCAATCGGTCTGAAGGTGTTTAGGCGTGTCTTCAACAAAAAGACACTCGTAACCTCCCTTTACTTGAGCAGTCTTCGTTTTAGTCTCTGCCATAGTTTCTGAAGCGACGAGGGAGCAACCCCGTTAATCATTAATTTCGTTTTGCGCATGCGTAGCAATCAACTTATGGGCTTCATGCTTGGATCATTCTGTGACATCCATGTACTTTAATTTGCTCTCTCTAGAGTATTGACGCTTAAGTTTTCGACTCAACCAGTTGTTACTGATAATTGGCACCCTGTAGCTAGCTATAAGCCCAGGTTAGCCTCGTACGTCCCCAGGCCACAGTTGGCCTGGTTGGTTTGGGACGCAGTTGCGATTCTCCACCCACTCACCCACCCAATCTACCACGTCCTGTGTATGTGCATATTAAATGAACATTGGGCTATTCCATTTAATGATGATACACCCCTGTTGAGGAACATGCAATCTGGGCATTTTGATAGTTCAGACATACAGTGTAGTCCACTTAATTTAAATCCGCTTAAGACGAATTATCGTCTAATTCAAAATTCTTTCAGATTCCCTATGAAAAGATGCAGGCAAAGGTGTACGTTTGTACTTTACCTAATCTTCCATACTGTTAATATTCTTATTATGGTATTTTGAGGGGGAAGCCTGGCTCATTTCTAAGGGATCAGAGTTGCATATGGGGGGGGGGGGGGGGGGGGGGGGGGGGCACTGGTCCTATACATAGAGCTTAAATCCATTAATTTAATGAGTAATAATCACTATCTACTTTCTTACTGTGGCTAACACCTGTACTTGAGTTTATTATAGCTAGTTCACACTATTCTTGCGTGAAACATATTTAGCTAGCTGTCACCACAAAGATAACAATATTATAATAAACAGTATATACCTCACTATCCATCTCTTGACAGGTGGCATAAGATTAGGTAAATTTTATAAAAAACAACAAGTAGCATCTCTAAAACATACAATACAGTAACTAGAGAAACATGTCAAGGCTCAACTGCTATATATATGTACATGTGTATATATGCATACCATAATATACATACAGAGTCATAGCCCCTAGAAAAAATCATATGCAAATAATATGACACAGTCCATGACAAACAGAATGAATACTGGCCCAAGTAGCTAAGCCCTATGATAATTATCCCTTTAGCACATACTACACTGTCTTATCATTTAATCATTGTGGTAATGGGGAGAGTTTGTTTGAGGGATAGCTTAATTTGATTAGATTAATACCGTATAGGCGAAAATATTGGCAGTCACATAAGTTTGGCAATTTGGTATGGGCATGATCCTTGTAAGGACATGTCAGATGACCAGTGACCATCGAACTTAAACTTGGACTCGAAGAAACAATATTCATTTAATATCATACTACGTACGTGGTAGATTGCGTGGGCAAGTGGGTGGAGAATCGCAACCGCGTCCCAAACCGCATTCGATTACATTACCAGATTGACCAGGACCTCTCCTTTTTCTTCGTGTGTGCAACATTGAAAAATCAGGAGCGGCCTGCAGCTGGGGACAAGGCTAGGCCCAGGTATATATGGACACAAGTTTAAAGACACAAGTTCATCCCTAGACTAAGTCAGGATGAACTGGCGAATTATTGGCATAATTCACTGTTTGTAGCTTACTAGGAAAGGTTTATGCTATTAAAAAGAGGTGGGGTGATGGGTTAAGCATGTGCATGGAATTTCACTCTGATACAATTCTAGAATTGAGGAATTCAAAGTGTAATTTGAGAATAGACAAATAATGGTTGAAAGAAATAGTCCACATAGCAATTATAAAGTCACTGGAAGCTAGGATACATTGAGGAATTCAAAGTGTAATTTGAGAATAGACATAAATAATGGTTGAAAGAATAGTCCAAATAGCAATTATAAGTCACTAGAAGCTAGGATATACAAAAATTTAATGACGTGTTTCTTTGCTATCAGATAGCTACTAGTATAATAAACATAAATTCTCTGTATAAAAACAAACTAGTACAATGATAATGTTACCTGGCTACACTACGCTAAATTAAATGCTAGATAGAAAACAGACTAGCGTAAATAAATAACTGATATGTATACTTGTATAATACTAGCTATTGGCTAGTGATTAGCTTCCTACTAAGGAAATCCTATGTGGGAGACCTTAAAATGAAGGCTATCTCTCTTTAGATACTTTGTGTACAGCTTTCTGTGTGCAATGAACCTACTGAATCCCCATCCTTCATTACACTTCTCCCCCTGCACCACTCTACGCGTGCATTCCTCTGGCGTATTTTCATTAAAGTTTATCGTTTTCGTTCGATGGTCATCGCCGTTGCTTTGGTCAAGCAACATTATCGTGATCGATCCACGAAACGGCCACGATAAGTGATTATCAAAGGGCCCACGCATCAGTTTTAGGAATATGGATATGTGTGTACCTTCGCCGATGTTCACACCGTATGGATCGACGTTGAGGCACATTTTGTAACCCCGTGGATGGGTGTAGAATGGATGACTCGTCCACTCCTCTTCATCTACTATCTTTGTCGAAAATGTCCCCATGGTGAGATAGAGGGGAATGATCTGTAAGTGTGCGTGTAGTGATAAATGCTCGGATCTTAGGGCATCGACTTCTCGCTTGAGTTTGAGATTTTCTCTCTCTAGGTCGTGAATTTTGGACTCTAGTTTCTCTGATTGTTGTCGGTGTTTTACTGCTTGTAGAGTCAAGTGTGATGCTAGGTTCTCATTGATGTGAGTAGGCATATCTCTTCTGGGTAATCTCTCTTCACAGCCAGCATAACAGCTTATCACCTCAAGTGGACACACATCGGATAAATGTGCATCAAGTTCCTTTCTCTGCACAGCTTCACCACAGTCATTTGGACACTCCACCAATCGAGATGGGCAGATAGACATGTGGTTCATAGCTATATCCTCAAATGTCGATTCGTACTCGTTACAAAACTCACACATGGCTGGTCTCTTTGAGCATTCTGTCTGTTCATGCTCCGACACAAACTGCCGTTGAAACTCTTGTTTACAATAGGTGCACCCTATTGGAATAAAAGGGCACCCTTCCATTCTTTTATCTTCCGATGGGCTTGCATTCAGGTGTTCATTTAGCTTACTCAGCTCTCCCACCCACTCACAGCCGGCCTCCTTGAAAGAGCAGAGAATGGGCAAATTATTCAGCGTGCGTTGGAGTCGACGATCTGGCATTGAGATGGCAAACGGGCCTTTACACAGTGGGCAAGGCTTTCCCTCTATCTGTATCGGCATGATACAAGACTGGCAAAAGCTTGATCCACAGTGGCAATCGATGAGTTGGGGCTCGTTTAGAATGGCGAGGCAGATGGAGCATTCTATTTGGAGGTGTTCCGGTGGCTCCTTTGTGAAGATGCAGTCAAAGCCATTGTGAAGTTGAGAGTTTCTTCTAAATCTCTTTGGAGCTGGTGAGCTGAGCTCTGGCTCCAATGGAGCTGCTGCATCTGCCGCCATAACGGCTGCGCAGTCGAGATGACACACCCGTCTTTACTACTCTAGGAATGTGCCACTCCCACTCGTTTCTGTTTTGGGCGGGAGCACACGCCCCCTGCCATGGCCCTCCAGTTTCAAGGGCCGCGGTTTCATGCATCATTAATATTCATAGCTTGCCACATAAATATACCACAACTTTCAATACCGGTACCTTACAAGTGGGATTCCCGGAATGTATGCCTTGTGGTCTTCCATTTCAACCTATCAGAATCCTTTACTGTACATGTACACAAAATTATTAAAACCCATACTACTGTCTTAGACTCTAGTTGAAGTTATAGTCTATAGTTACTGGCAAGTGGTGTTAATGTAGCAACCAGCTTGGATTGGAGTGACAGTAATATCATCACAATGGCAACTTACCAGCAGCAAGAAATTCAAGTTTCAGTGCCACCTGGCAATCTTCAATCATTTATAGAGAATGCAACCGAGCACATCAGATCCGGAGAAAACACAGCACTACTCCCCCGGAATCCAACAGCGGCTCAATCCAGGTGGCGATGCTGTGTGCAGTCGAAAGGTACAGTCCTCATTCTAGTATGGAACATCTGCGTCATCTTTGGTCTGGAGTATTTTTCATCACTTCTATCTGGTATCAGCGTTGATAATACTGTAGCGAGAATAATTGTTGATGCTATACTCGCTATATTCCTTCTCTTTTACCCTCTAGCAGGTTACTTAGCTGATGTTCGCTGGGGTAGGTATAATACAATATTCGGAAGTATACGTTTCATACTTATAACTTTGCTTATATTTTATATTCTGGGCATTCTTGGTACGTGTATAGCCTTATCTATAGCTCTGACGGTTGACAGTAATTATTATCCATACGAAGAAACTTTGGGCCCAATAAAAATTGCATCCATCATTGTATTGTGCTTATTCTTTGGACTTCCAATATTGCTCGGAATTCTTCTCATCATACTTAGCCTTATTGCTTTCAGTGCTAATGTCATTCAATATGGAATTGACCAACTGGAGTATGATGACCGCGGCGGAAATTTTGTACAATATATCTATTGGTATGTCTGGACTTGTTATATGGGCCAGCTCATCGTAGGCATTGTGATTACCATTTTTGGAATATTTGGTTCTTCTTACGTTATCTCTTTAATTTTTTTGATAGTATTGCCTATAATAATTGGCATAACTTTCTGTATCAAAGGGAAGTTGGACTTAGTCAAGATACCACCTCTAATTGAAAACCCCTACAAGCTTATCAATCGAATCGTCAACTTTGCTCTAAGCCACAATCATTTACTACGTCTTCGTTCTATCAACCGTAACGAAGCACGCCCTAGTTCCCGACTTGATTTGGCAAAGGAGATGTATGGCGGTCCCTTCACAACCAACCAGGTCGAAGAAGTGAAGTCTTTTTTACGAATCCTGTGTGTCCTCTTTACCCTTGGACCTGTGCTAATGGCAGACATAGCGGTACGTGAGCTATTGCCAAGGCTTGTTCGTCACATGGATAGTACCATATACCCTACAGTGATTTTTAATTCTTATTATCCGTATAATCCACTGAAGAATCTTATTTCTAGTGGAGCCCTCACTCCTTTAATAATTGTAGTTGTTCTTCCACTGTATATGTATGTACTACGACCGTGTCTGTACAACTACATTCCTGGGGCTCTTAAGCGAATAGGACTAGGAATGGTGTTCATTTTTCTCTCAGCTTTGTGTACTTTGGTTGTGGATATGTCTGGCCATATTCAATCTCAGCATGGGAATGCCACACTGCCGTGTTTCCTCACTACGGATTATCTATACTATAATTATGGTCCTTGGTATGGTAACCCATACCCTACACTACATATCAGTTCCTATGTTCTTGTAATTCAATGCATCTTGAATGCAATTGGCTATATGCTTTTCTACATTTCCACATTTGAGTTCATATGTGCACAGAGCCCTCGATCTATGAAGAGTGTTCTCATTTGTGGCTTCTTTGCAATCAAAGGTGGTTTCAGGCTTCTAGGTGACCTTGTCTTGTATGCCCCGTTCTTGAATTGGCACTTTTCCTATTCCTTTCCCAGCTGTGGTTTTGTCTACTATCTCATCAATGCCGTGCTTGTTCTTGCTGGGCTAGTGGTATTCACCATAGCAGCAAAGAAATATATCAACCCCAAACTCCTGGACCACCAGACTACACTGAACAGTATCCCAATTAACACTGAAGGACACTTCAGTGCTGTTGATCAAAACAATATTGGATTCTAAAGAACTGTATACTTTCAGTTTAAAAAAAAATATTGACATTGTGTGGATATAGCTAATAACAATGACTTTGTGTATTTGAGTTTGATTGGCTTCAGTATTACCCTCATACAGCTGTGTATTCATGCATTAATTTTTGTAGATAAGTTAGCTAATTGTTCCTTGAATCAAGAATTTTTGTATAGTAGTCAAGCAGTATAATATTAAATAATACTGGTAATTTATTTGCACAAAATTGATTGATGCTAATAATAGTTTTTTTTAAATGCAATATCATAGGTTTAGTGTAAAATTACATGCGTATATGTGATTCTGCATGAGCATTCTGTTTGTTCATGCTCCGACACAAACTGCCGTTGAAGCCGTCTCTTGTTTACAATAGCCTGAATAGGTGCACCCTATTGGACTGAATAAAAGGGCACCCTTCCATTTTATTATCTTCCAGTGGGCTTGCATTCAGGTGTTCATTTAGCTTACTCAGCTCTCCCACCCACTCACAGCCAGCCTCCTTGAAAGAGCAGAGAATGGGCAAATTATTCAGCGTGCGTTGGAGTCGACGATCTGGCATTGAGATGGCAAATGGGCCTTTACACAGTGGGCAATGCTTTCCCTCTATCTGTATTGGCATGATACAAGACTGGCAGAAGCTTGATCCACAGTGGCAATCGATGAGCTGGGGCTCGTTTAGAATGGCGAGGCAGATGGAGCATTCGATTTGGAGGTGTTCCGGTGGCTCCTTTATGAAGATGCAGTCAAAGCCACTGTGGAGTTGAGAGTTTCTTCTAGATCTCTTTGGAGCTGGTGAACTGAGCTCTGGCTCCAATGGAGCTGCTGCATCCGCCGCCATAACGGCACCCGTCTTTACTACCCTAGGAATGTGCCACTCCCACTCGTTTCTGTTTTGGGCGGGAGCACACGCCCCCTCCAGTTTCAAGGGTGCGGTTTCATGCATGGTTTCATAGCTTGCCGCATAACAACACCACAACTTTCAGTATCTTACAACTGGTATTCCCGGAATGCATGCCTCGTGATCTTCCACATCAACCTATCAGAAGCCTTTGCTACAGGTACATGTACACAAAAATTTAATTATTATAATTATCCCATCGGCGCTACATGTACTGTCTTGGACTCTAGCTAGGCTTGGATTGGTCCAGGAGTGACAGTGATATCATATATATAATGGCAACTTATCAGCAGCAAGAAATTCAAGTTTCAGTGCCACCTGGCAATCTTCAACCATCTATAGAGAATGCAACCGAGCGCATCAGACCCGGAGAAAGCACAGCACTACTCCCCCGGAATCCAACAGCGGCTCAATCCAGGTGGCGATGCTGTGTGCAGTCGAAAGGTACGATCCTCATTCTAGTATGGAATATATGCGTCACCTTTGGTCTGGAGTATTTTTCACCACTTCTATCTGGTATCAGCTTGGGTATCAGTGCTGATAATACTATAGCGAGAATAATTGTTGATGCTATACTTGCTGTATTCCTTCTTTTTTACCCTCTAGCAGGTTACTTGGCTGATGTTCACTGGGGTAGGTATGATACGATATTCGGAAGCATACGTTTCATACTTATAACTTTGCTTATATTTTATTTTCTGGGCATTCTTGGTACGTGTATAGCCTTGTCTATAGCTCTGACCGTTAATTACAATGATTATTATCCGTATGAAGAAACTTTGGGCCCGATAAAAATTGTATCCATCATTGTATCGTGCTTATTCTTTGGACTTCCAATATTGCTCGGAATTCTTCTCATCATACTTAGCCTTATTGCTTTCAGTGCTAATGTCATTCAATATGGAATTGACCAACTGGAGTATGATGACCGCGGCAGAAATTTTGTACAATATGTCTATTGGTATGTCTGGACTTGTTATATGGGCCAGCTCATCATAGGCATTGTGATTAACATTTTTGGAATATTTGCTTCTTCTTTTGTTATCTTTTTAATTTTTATGACAGTATTGCCTATAGTAATTGGCATAACTTTCTGTATCAAATGGAAGTTGGACTTAGTTAAGACACCACCTCTAATTGAAAACCCCTATAAGCTTATCAATCGGATTATCAACTTTGCTCTTAGCCACAATAGTTTACTACGTGTTCGTTCTAACGACCGTAACGAAGCACGCCCTAGTTCCCAACTTGATTTGGCAAAGGAGATGTATGGCGGTCCCTTCACAACCAAACAGGTCGAAGAAGTGAAGTCTTTTTTACGAATCCTGTGCGTCCTCTTTACCCTTGGACCAGTGCTAATGGCAGATATGGCGGTACGTGAGCTATTGCCAAGGCTTGTTCGTCACATGGATAGTACCATATACCCTACAGTGATTTTCAATTCTTATTATCCGTATAATCCACTGAAGAATCTTATTTCTAGTGGAGCCCTAACTCCTTTAATAATCGTAGTTGTTCTTCCACTGTATATGTACGTACTACGACCGTGTCTGTACAACTACATTCCAGGGGCTCTTAAGCGAATAGGATTTGGAATGGTGTTCATTTTTCTCTCAGCTTTGTGTACTTTGGTTATGGATATGTCTGGCCATATTCAATCACAGCATGGGAATGCCACACTGCCGTGTTTCCTCACTACGGATTATCTATACTATAATTATGGTCCTGGGGACGGTAACCCATACCCTACACTACATATCAGTTCCTATGTTCTTACAATTCAATGCATCTTGAATGCAATTGGCTATATGCTATTCTATATTTCCACATTTGAGTTCATATGTGCACAGAGCCCTCGATCTGTGAAAGGTATTCTCATTTGTGGCTTCTTTGCGATCAAAGGTGGTTTCAGGCTTCTAGGTGACCTTGTCTTGTATGCCCCGTTCTTAGATTGGCACTTTTCCTATACCTTTCCCAGCTGTGGTTTTGTCTACTATCTTATCAATGCCGTGCTTGTTCTTGCTGGGCTAGTGGTATTCACCATAGCAGCAAAGAAGTATCAACCCCAAACTCCTGGACCACCAGACTACACCGAACAGTATCCCAACACTGAAGGACACTCCAGTGCTGTTGATCAAAACAATATTGGATTCTAAAGAACTGTATACTTTCAGTTTAAAAAAATAATGACATTGTATGGATATTATAATAACAATGATTTTGTGTATTTGAGTTTGATCGGCTTCAGCATTACCCTTATTGGCTATTTGATTTGCATACAGCTGTGTATTCATGCATTAGTTTCTGTAGTTAATTATTTTTCCCTGAATCAAGAATTTTTGTATATAATATTATATAGTAGTCAAGCAGTATATAATATTATTACTGATAATTTATTTGCACAAAATTGATTGATGCTAATAATAATTTTAATGCAATATCATAAGTTTAGTGTGAAAATTACATGCGTCTGACATTGTGATTCTGAGCATTCTGTTTGTTCATGCTCCGACACAAACTGCCGTTGAAGCCGTCTCTTGTTTACAATAGCCTGAATAGGTGCACCCTATTGGACTGAATAAAAGGGCACCCTTCCATTCTGTTATCTTCCGATGGGCTTGCATTCAGGTGTTCAATTAGCTTACTCAGCTCTCCCACCCACTCATAGCCAGTTTAGAATGGCAAGGCAGATGGAGCATTCTATTTGGAGGTGTTCCGGTGGCTCCTTTGTACATGTGAAGATGCAGTCAAAGCCATTATGGAGTTGTGAGTTTCTTCTAGATCTCTTTGGAGCTGGTGAGCTGAGCTCTGGCTCCAATGGAGCTGCTGCATCTGCCGCCATAACGGCTGCGCAGCCGAGATATCGATGACACACACGTCACACACGTCCTTACTACTCAAGGAATGCACTCGTTTCTGTTTTGGGCGGGAGCACACGCCCCACCCCGGCCCCCCCCCCCCCCCAATGTAATTTCTTGCACAGCAATAAAATTCATAGCGTATAGATCTCACCCTACTACAATGCCACAAGTTTCAACTGGATGATGCCTCGTGACCTTCTGTCTGCTATAAATAGCACATATTAATAGCCTAGTGCTGTCTAATAGTTGAAGCTGTACTGAGTATAGCTACTATAGCAGTTTAGTACATGTACTCAGCAATCAGCTTGGTAGTGACAGTGGTATCATTATAAAATTATGGCAACTTACCAGCAGCAAGAAGCTCAAGTTACATTGCCACCAGCTGGCAACCTTCAGCCTTCTACAGAAAATGAACGGCGCATCGGAATTGGAGAAAACACAGCACTACTCCCCCAGAATCCAACAGCGGCTCAATCCAGGTGGCGATGCTGTGTGCAATCGAAAGGTACGGTCCTCATTCTAGTATGGAACATCTGCATCACCTTTGGCCTGGAGTATTTTTCACCACTTCTATCTGTTACCAGTGGTGATAATGCTATAGTGAGAATAATTGCTGATGCTGTATTTGCTATATTCCTTCTCTTTTACCCTCTAGCAGGTTACTTAGCTGATGTTCGCTGGGGCAGGTATAATACAATATTTGGAAGCATACGTTTTATACTTATAACTTTGCTTATATTTTATTTTTTGGGCATTCTTGGTACGTGTATGGCCTTGTCTATAGCTCTGACCATTAATTACAATGATTATCCGTATGAAGAAACTTTGGGCCCGATAAAAATTGTATCCATCATTGTATCGTGCTTATTCTTTGGACTTCCAATATTGTTTGGAATTCTTCTCATCATACTTAGCCTTATTGCTTTCAGTGCTAATGTCATTCAATATGGAATCGACCAACTAGAGTACGATAACCGCGGCGGAAATTTCGTACAATATGTCTATTGGTATGTCTGGACTTGTTATATGGGCCAGCTCATCATATATAGGCATTGTGATTACCGTTTTTGGAATATTTGGTTCTTATTTGGCTACCTCTGGTATTTTTTTGATAGTACTACCTATAGTAATTGGCATAACTTTCTGCATCAAAGGGAATTTGGACTTAGTCAAGACACCACCTCTAACTCCAAACCCCTATAAGCTTATCAATCGGATTATCAACTTTGCTCTTAGCCACAATAGTTTACTACGTGTTCGTTCTAACGACTGTAACGAAGCACGCCCTAGTTCCCAACTTGATTTGGCAAAGGAGATGTATGGCGGTCCCTTCACAACCAACCAGGTCGAAGAAGTGAAGTCTTTTTTACGAATCCTGTGCGTCCTCTTTACCCTTGGACCTGTGCTAATGGCAGACATAGCGGTACGTGAGCTATTGCCAAGGCTTGCTCATCATATGGATAGTACCGTATACCCTACAGTGATTTTCGATTCTTACTATCCGTATAATCCACTGAAGAATCTGATTTCTAGTGGAGCCCTTACTCCTTTAATAATCGTAGTTGTTCTTCCACTGTATATGTATGTACTACGACCGTGTCTGTACAACTACATTCCGGGGGCTCTTAAGCGAATAGGACTTGGAATGGTGTTCATTTTTCTCTCAGCTTTTTGTAGTTTAATTGTGGATATGTCTGGCCATATTCAATCGCAGCATGGGAATGCCACACTGCCGGTAAAAACATGTTTCCTCACTACTGATTTATACTATAATTATGATCCTGAGTACGGTAACTGGTACCCTACACTACATATCAGTTCCTATGTCCTCACAATTCAATGCATCTTGAATGCAATTGGCTATATGCTTTTCTATATTTCCACGTTTGAGTTCATATGTGCACAGAGCCCTCGATCTGTGAAAGGTGTTCTCATTTGCAGCTTCTTTGCGATCAAAGGTGGTTTCAGGCTTCTAGGTGATCTTGTCTTGTATGCCCCGTTCTTGGATTGGCACTTTTCCTATACATTCCCCAGCTGTGGATTTGTCTACTATCTTATCAATGCCGTGCTAGTACTTGCTGGGCTAGTGGTATTTACCATAGCAGCAAAGAAATATCAACCCCTATCTCCTGGACCACCAGACTACACTGAACAGTATCACAACACTGAAGGACACTCCAGTGCTGTTGATCAAAACGATACTGGATTCTAAAGAACTGTAGCTGTAGCTACCTTCAGTTTACATGTAGCATAATAATGCTATTGTGTGCATACTATGATTATTATCATGACATTGTGTGATTGATAACAATGATCATAACTATGATTTTGTGTTAAGTTTGTTAGGCTTAAATCAGCATTACCTTACTTGATTTGCATACAGGATGAATGTTCATGCATTTTTGGAAGTTGTGCCCTAAATCAAGAATTTTTGTATAGTAATGGTGTATAATGATTGCAAAATTGATTGATACTTATTATTTAAGCTGCGTGATCTACAAAATTAATTATGATGCACAAATTACCCTTATAATAATTATGTTTAATCGCATTGTTGTGTATGCTTACAACATGTACAGTTCAGATTCTAACTCTGTGCACACACATACATGGCTACACTACAGATCTAAACTGAATCTAGTCGATTTGGCTGGCTCCGAACGAGTGGCAAAGACGGGAGCCGACGGCCGCATCCTCCAAGAAGCCAAACACATCAACCTCTCCCTACACCACCTTGAGCATGTGATAGTCACACTCCAGCAGTATGGAAAACAGATTGCAATGTTATCAAATTCCAGCTCCACCACTGGGTCTCCCAATAGACTAAGTACTGGAGTATCAGAGAAGCAAAGCCGAGAAAGTTTAGTACATAATCGGTCGCATTCCAGTAGTCGAGAAAGTGGAAGGTCGCCTAGTCTGAGAGGTAGATATTCTTTGTCACCCAGCGGAGGTACAGGTGGAGGATCGAGGGTCAGACCGGTGAGCAGACCGTCTACGAGGAGAGGACACGTGCCTTATCGCAACTGTATGCTCACCATGGTGCTCAAGGACAGTCTAAGTACGTATAATAAAAATTTGACAAATTTGCCGCACAGATCAATGCTTAGTGTACTCTACATCATACTTTAATTAACTATCAGAGTCTTGCCAATTAATGATTACTTTACATGTATATCCATGCCATCTCTACTTATAGAGTCTACTGACTCTAAGATTATTCAACAATGCAAGTGCATGAAAGGATCTTATGATTAACATTTCAGTATTGAGCACGCAACTGTGCAGACTAGTTGTAGAGGTGTATGTACACGTGAAGGTTTGATGTACATATGCACAAATATTTTACGCATACAGGTGGTAACTGTCTAACGGCAATGATAGCAACCATATCAGCAGAGGAAATCAACATCCACGAGACCATCTCCACCTGCAGGTTCTCACAGAGGGTTGCTTGCATATCAAACAGAGCAAGGTAGGCTATTAATATGCGAGACATGCAGCTGGTTTCTATTCAAGCAAATAGTGCTACGTATATACGGTTCTAAGTTAACAGACCATGAATAATTTCAATTGCATGTGTTTTGCTTTTTTTATAGACGCAATGAAGAGCTAGATGATAAAGTTGTCATAAGGAAACTCAAGAAGAGAGTAGCAGAGTTAGAGGCAGAGATTGCATCAATGAAAGCTAGCAACCAGTATCCTGCTGCAGCTCATGCTCCTTTGTTGAGTCAAGAAGAAAGAAATCTAAGGCCATTTTCCAGATCTCTCAGCGAAAGTGATCGTCAACGCTGCCACCAGATTTTGAATGACTTCTTTCACGGCAAGGTTGACAATCCAGTGACAGCAGGTGAGAACCAAGAGCTGGTACTAATCTGGGGATTTATTAATTATTAGAGAATTAAATTATTGAATTTTCCACCCTCAATTTTGATTTCTCCTCCCTAGAATTCTTTTCATGTACATAAAAGCAATAATCCTTAATACATGCTAGTCTCATAATTGATACAATTGCACCACAAACAGGTATTGATAGTGCTGCTATGTTCCAAGAGAGTCTCATTGTCCTTCGAAGCATAGTCTTACATTCACTGGGCATCGGATCACAATCACTGCCAAATTTGGCAGCTGCACAGAGTCTCTCCAGTCAAATCTCTCAAGCTAAGACTTCTGAATCAATAGCAGCAAGCGAAGAAAACAATTCTCCCCCAAATAAGACACATCAGACAATGAAAGCATCTCCTCGTAACAAAATGGGACATGCTTTTATGACACCGAGCCCAAACTCCCGAATCAGCAGTGGATTTGGCAGCCTACGGGATGAAGAAGGTAGCATCAATTATGAGTCGAGCTACGATCACAAAAATAGTCAACGCAAGGATCACAGTGATTCTCAGCACCCTCACAATGAAAGGGATCCTAACTTGGTACAAATTGAGCAGAGATCACAAGAGCGCGAGAAGAAGAGACGTAGACGTCACAAGCACCACAGACGCAGATCTCATGATGCAGTATCGGCAGAGAGGGATCCGAACCACACCGCTGTACATGCACTTGTGTCACCTAGAAATGATCAGAATGTAGCAGCAGATCGTGTACAGAGGGGACAAGACAATGATCCAAATCCTCCACCACCTAAAGGAGCGTGGGAGGCACCACTAACCGGTCTCAATAATCATTCAACTACAGGTTCTGATCAACTTCGGGTACAATCCATTGAAACCTCTTCAGATAACCAGGGCCCATGGCAAAATCCGGCTCATCGTAACAAAATTTCTTCTCAGACTGATGGAAGCAGAAGTCATGTTCCCATCAAGATAGGAACAGTAGGTATTGAAGAACCAGTGAGAAGCCCTCCTCCACAGGCAAAAGTGTTGTCTCCTAGAGCAGAGAAGCAGCGACAAAAGCTACGCTCTAAACAAATCGAGCTGCTAAATTCGAGAGAAGAGAAGGAGAGACTAGTGAATGAGGTGAATCTGCTTAATCTTAAAGTTCTTGAGGAAGGAATAAAGTGAGTAGCTATACCGTTTCAGTAGGAACTAAGTTGCTAACAATTTTTAATCTTGCTCGTTTTTACCTCATGACATTGTAGAGATGAGCTTTCGCACACCGAGGAGCAACTGGCAGTTCACCACGCCCAGTACACCCAGCTACAGAGAAGTGGGGCTGATACAGAACACATCTCTGCTGAAAAACTTGCTGAGCAGCAGTTGAGAATAAAACAGGTACAAACATCCAAATTTTATTATGAGATAACAACAGCGTTATACTGTAATACAATGTCATGCTATATGCATGCATACTAGAAAAATTGAAAAAGAGGTCTACGACTAACTACTATAAGCCAAATGCCTACTACTAATCCTACCATAATATGGTGTAACATTACCAGTGTAAATGATTAATATATTATACACAGGCTAAACTTCATCAGAAGCTAATGGACGTCCAGTATCAGTTGAGAATGTCTGGAGAAGGTGTGATGGTCAAGACTGGTGCAATTGGACACAGTATGACTCCACATCCAATCAGTTCCAAGCACAGCGTGACTCAACAGATGATATCGAGTAACATGGGATCAGCTGCTGTTAGTCCTCCAGGTACTGGGGACTACTGGAAAATGCCGTCTCCACAAGTGCAGAATGAGATTCTCAAGCATGAAGTCCAACAATCAAAGGTAATACCTTCACACACTAATAATCAATCAAAGGGCCAAGAACTAAAAATTAATGGTCAATTAAGTGCAGGAAATTAGGATGGAAGGATAACACCTGCTGTGAATTAATTAAAGATTCAAGCCATTGATATTATTATTACTATTATTATTATGAACAGATACAGCAGCAAATTGAAAGGTTGAGGATCTCTCAAATGGAGAAGCAGTTGGAGCTTAAGGAGGCTAGCACGAGAAGAAAGATCCTCGCCCTCAAGCTACAGCTCCAAAGTGGAAACAAGCCACCCACAACAGCACCAGAAAAACGATCAATGAGCACATCAGCTACCATGAGTGAGGCTATTCCTAAGTCCAAAAGTGATCAGACAATGTTAAGCAATAATACTAGGATCGATATTACATCAACTAGCTTGAGCAATTCTCCACAGCAGACACCGCCTTCACGTGTGGTACAAAGTACGTTTTCAACATCAGAGCAGGAAACAAATCGGAGTAGAGCAGTACACACACAGCATAGGCCAGGTGGTTCTGACAGAACTAAAGTATCGGCACCAGTAGAAATCAGCACTTTGAAAACATCGCCAACTCCAGGAACCAATAGACTAATAGCAGATAGTAATATCATGATGGATCCTCACATAAAGAACAAACAAGAAACTAAGTGTCACGAGAAAGCTGCAAACCAAGAGTCAAGTCCGCCTGCTATGTCTAGCCCTTCTACAAAAACAGATATACCTAGCTCGAGATCTCATCAAAAGCTTACATTACCAGAGGAGATTAAAGAGACAGAGTACATATCTGCTCTACAGAGACAAAAAGCAAGGGTGTCCAGGATTCGTAGGTGCATTGTGGCAGCAACTGTAATACAAAGAGCTTGGAGGGACTATAAGAAAAGAAATTAATTTCCAGGAGCTGGGCCTGTAACATAAAAATCAATGTCAATAATAATAATAATTATCATTATGATTGTGCACTTGTGTACAGAAAATAATAATAATGAAAGTATGATATATAATATTTTATGCTAGCTAAATTGAATTTAGTTTTATGTCAGAAACTTTGAAGATTAGCGAATCATTCTTGTAGTATTTGGGATGAAGATCCTTATGTGCAATGAAAGTGTTTATGCCCCAACTCTCATTCTCCTCTTCACCAATAACTCGACAAGTGCATTCTTTTGGCGTTCTTTCATCATAGCCATGACCTACAATCCTGTGTTCGTCACCTTCTTGATCAAGTAACGTAATGTGCAGATAGCAATAAAAAGGCCACTTCAGCTGATGATCAAATTCACCACGCATTATTTCAGTGAAAACTGAGATGTGTGTTCCTTCACCTTTACCATCACCATTAATATCAACACTTAAGCGCATCTTATAACCTTGTAAATGAGTGTAGAAAGGCTGGCTTTCCCACGTATCTCCACTTTCTTTCTTAGAGGCATATTGATCCAATACGAGCTGCACAGGGGCTATCTGCACATGTGATTTCAGTTTCTGAACTTCATCTTTTAGCTGACGATTCTCCATTTCAAGATCCCGAACACGAGTTTCCAGTTTATCCATCAACTTTACAGCCTGTAGCGACATATGAACTGACAAATTATCATTGATGTGAGCCGGTAAGTCTTTGCGTGGAAGCTTAGCTTCACAGCCGGCAAAGCTGAAGGAGCAGTCGATAACTTCTAGCGGGCAATCTTCAGTGAGATGCTTCGATAGATCCTTGAATTTAGTGGTCACACCACACTCATTGGAACAAAGCACCAAACGTGAAGGGCAAACGGGCTTATGATTAGTTGTGACTTCTTCAAAAGTAGACTCGTAATCGTTGCAAATCTCACAGCAAAACGGCCGCTTGGGGCATTGCCGTATTTCGTGTTCCTCGATCAACCAACGCTCAAACTTTTCATGACAGTGGGAACAATCTATTGGAACAAATTGACAGACATTGTCATCAGCATTGGAGGTGCTGAAAGGAGGGTCAAGGGAAATGTGCTGAGTCAGCTTTCCCAGCTCACCCACCCATTCACAACCAGCTGTCTTGTACGAACAGTAGACTTGCAAAGAGTTCAGGGTACGATTTAGCCGACGATCAGGAATAGCAGTGGTGAATGCTCCATTGCAAAGAGGACATGGCTTTCCTTCAGATATGATAGGCTGTATGCAAGTACGGCAAAAGCTTGAGCCACAGTCACAGTCGATGAGCTGTGGCTCTTTGAGAATAGACAGGCACACAGAGCATTCAGTTTGAAGGTGCTTAGGCGGCTCTTCGACAAAGACGCACTCGTGTCCTCCCTGGAGATGAGATCTCTTTTGGGTTGACTGGTTCTGGGAGACTTCAACGGATTCAGTACAGCCACCACTCATGATCCAGAGGTCACGTCGAAGGTCGAATGTGACGTCATGCACGCTGTTTTTCGACCCTTTACCAGAATCCGAATATAAATAAATTATGCGCATGCCTGCAAGCTTCACGAGAAAGCTGTAAAGAGTAAAACAGGCCCGTAGGCAGGGGGGGGGGGGGGGGGGTGCAGGGGGGTGCATGTGCACCCCCCTTTTTTCAGCCTAATAATTGCATGTCATTTCACAGAAATTCTTAATTGCATGAGCAATAGACTGAGGCTGCATGCTATCCTCTCTATCAGCTCGATAAAACCACACTTAGTGCAGCTAATTAACATCACACCTCAATCAATAAGCAGTTGTGACCAATAGCTACATGCATCACTAAACCCATACACATGTGCACCCCCCTTTTAAAAAGTCTGGCTACGGGCCTGGTAAAATCCACCCGCTATGATTACATAGATCTATACACCTTTTACAAAAACAAATATGCTCAGTTCGAGATCTCATCATATGCTTAGTTCGAGATCTCATCAAAAGCTTACATTACCAGAGGAGAGAAATTGAGCCTATAATATGTCCGCCTTGCAAAGACAAAAAGCCAGGCTGTCTACGATTTGTAGGTGCACTGTGGCAAATCTCAAAATCCATGAGAAATATTTGAATTAAACGAAAATTTGAATTACAGAGATCCATATAAACCACTGTATTGAGACCCTGCAATACTTATTAGTGGAGGATTCAGCCACATATGAAGCTTTAGAATTGTTCTGAGAGTGATTTAGGTAATAGATACTTGTAGTTTCATATCTTAAGAAGGATTGTAGTGATCTCCATGTGATCTACGTTCTGTATTTATACAAATATGTGTACTTTTGTATGCTAAAGCTGGCTGCAATTTTTCTAATTAAGCGAAAAGACCAATTCAAATTTATGTATTAGCTCTATGTAGGGAATCTGAAAGAATTTGAATTAGACAAAAATTCATCTTAAGCGGATTTGAATTAAGTAGACTACACTGATTAGCTAAAACAAGCTATTCTGTAGCACCCCCACAAGCAGTCATGGTCTAATCACCCACTAAGCAACTGTAATACAGAAAGTTTGGAGAAACTATAATAATAATATTCATTTATTGATAATGAGATAGACCATAACCTAATTATTAATATAATAATTATATAGCTAAGTAAAGAGCGTGCAATACACTACATAATGTATGTTACAGAATAATGAAAGTAGCTAGCTAAATGCACACAAGTGGTTATTTATGCTAGCTATATTATTATGTTGAATTCAATTTTCAGAAACTTTGAAGATCAAAGAATCACTAATTTTGTACTTCGGATGAAGCCGGGTCCTTATGTGCACAAAGAATCACACTTGGGATGAAGGTCCTTATGTGCAATGAAAGTGTATGTGCGCACCCCAGCCCTCATTCTCCTCTTCACCAATAACTTGACCAGAATTCCTTTGTGGTGATTCTTCATTGTAGCTAATATCTACACTCCAGTGTTGGCCACCTTCTTGATCAAGCAATGTAGCTAATGTTCGATTGATTCGTTGTGCTTATGACTCGCTTAGACCTCTACATCTCGAGATAAGGCGATATTTGTGCTAACGACAATAACTAGAGCTCATACCCCGCACGCACATTGCGCAATCTATAGGTCCACTTTTCAGGCACTGATCCAGAAAATTTGCATGGAAGGTGGCTGATGGGGTGGCTACTCATAGTAAACAATACTGGTGCAAAAGGGGTGGCTGGTTAATAATGGTGGACATCTCCCATACTATGATGCATAAGAGAACTGGTGAAGGGGGGTGGCTAGCCACCCCATCCACCTCCCCTGGATCAGCCCCTGCTTTTGTTGTTGCTTGGGTGTATCAAGGACCGTTAAAGACCCCATGGCATTATTGACGACCTTTACCATCCATAATTATTGCGCACGAACAGAAAGCACAAGGCCTGTATGCATAATGCATTGAGTGGGCACTGTCGATAGGCGTGGTTACGACGGCTAACAAAAAGGCACCATTTGTGACGCTCGTGGACCATATCCCTCGATTCCAAGCACACTGAAGCCCGTTTTTCGCCAAATTCGACTGATTCATTGTGCTTACTAGTCGCTCAGGTGTCTAGACCTCCAGATATGGTGATTTTTCTGCTAACAAAAACGACGACACGACCGATTACTTTATCCCCTTGCGCATGCGCGCGGGGTAAAAAGTAAGATAGACTTACTGGGGATTGCTAGCTAGCTACATTTGCGGGCCCTGAAAAGCACTAGCACGAATAAAATAACTCTGCCTGACAGAACTATATCTATTTATTGATATTCTCTAATTAAATTAGATGGCTAAATTAATGTCAGACAGAATTATCTTCTTCGTGCTAGTGCTTTTTAATGTGAAGTCCTATGGAAGCAAATCAGAATGTTATTAAAAATATTATAGAGTTCACAATGACATTGTGCGGAAAACAGGGAATCGAGCTCATTATAATTATGTGCACTTTACAGAGCTCTAGTAGCTATTTCCTGTTTTGTATATAGCCAGCTTTAGTTTTGGGAAGAAGAATGCTATAGCTATTGACACTATGATGTTTGTTTTTACACATGCTGCACGCTAAGCCTTGTGTATCATAAACAAACTGAACTTTCCCAATTGAGTTAAAGTATGCAGGCTTGTTTACTCATCATTGCATGCAAGACTCGGAACAAGATAACAACATGCATAACATATAGTAATGAATTCATCTTGCATAGATAGTTTTAGGTAAGCATTATAATATAAGCCTATAATATAAGCCTATAATATTAATGAATACAATAATCTTATTCATAAAATCACAGTGTCATAGTACTAGTGAGATGAGTATTTATAGCTGGTATCGCTTCATTATTGACAGTTAAATGGTCAGCTAGCTAACGGACCAAGCAAAAGGTAAGATCTTGACAAATTGCTATAATTAGCTATGTACATATAGATATATTATTATTATACTGTAAAAATTGATATTTTAATCCAGTTTGGGTTACCCCAGTTGCATGCACAAGTAACCAAGCAATTTAAGCCTCATGCTTCAACTATATCAGGGATACCTGAAACCTGCATGGGCAGTATTCAGTATAATTATTATACTGAATACAGGGTAACAACATTATATAGAAGTGCATATTACATGTCACTTAAAGTCTAAAGCTTCAACCAACCACCAAGCATTTGAAGCAGCCATGAAAACCTTGGAAACCACTTAGCCTCAGTCTGATGATTAATGGTGCCAGATCCAATTGCAGACTGCACTAAGCTTACGAATGCATTCCAAGGCCATCAGATGGTCACGAATATTTATGGTGATATAGCCTAAAAAGGCTGAAGCCAAAAAATACCTCCTATAGTATATCATGATAATATTATTCTATAGGGTATGATAGCTAGACTCTACTTAGAAATCAATGAGAAGCCTCTATTTTTAATTGGTAATTACACAATCTTTCAGTGGCTAATTGAAGCCCTGGCCATGCATAAGCTGCTCAGGTTTCAGGTATCCCCAATATAGTTGAGGTTTAAATTGCTTGGTTACTTGTGCATGCAACTGCGATATCCCAATTTGAAACTGGTTAAAATAACACTTCAATTTTTACAGTATAGCCATATATTAATATTATCCATATTTAATTTGCAGCAGACTCACGTACTGGATACCAAAACACCTGTGCATAGTCAGAGACATGGCTGAATTTAGATCAGGTAAGTAATAGTTCAAATTATTGAAGTAGCTACATGCCTCAATAATAATAATTTTATTGTCATAATATTATAGGTCAATTAACAATAGACGATTTCAAACTTGTTCACGACATACTCTATTCAGTAAGATCAAAATGGCAAAATATTGCACTTCAATTAGATATCTCTATAAATTGCATTGATGCCATCGAAAAGTCTAATAATAATGATGTTGATAAGTGTCTGAGAGCGATAATTTCAGTGTATCTAAGAACTACATCTCCTTCGTGGGAAGCTATAGCTGCTGCACTCAAAGCGGAATCAGTAGGGTATGAGGATGTTGCTTCGGCTGTTGAAAAAAATTATTTACAGAGTTCAAGTGAAGCTAGTCATGAGATACTCACACCTGACAGTGTCGTACAAATGCAGAATACACCACTACAAACCAGTGATTTTGGTTTTCAGTGCTTATGTGGAGAGTGCACATTAGATTCATACTTTAGAAAAGGTTGTCCACGTTCAGCTGACCATGGTAAATTAAATGCAGCTATATTGGACGTCAGTAGAATAGAAAGCCTTCAAAAAAGGCACAAGGAACATTTAGAATTTCAATTATCAGTCGAGTCTAGAAAAATCATGGACTCATTTGGAAATCTGTGCCTGGATACGCTGAAATCACTTGAGAATCAGAATAAAAAAGCTAGTAGAGTAGCAGTGACGGTCATATTTTCACAAAAATTTCAGAGTAGACAAGATCATTTAACAAAAGTAGAATTGGAACTATTTGCTGCTAATGAAGTTCATGAAGTGTTTACTCTACTTAAAATACACAACATAATATCATTCCTGGAATACAGACCTTTAGACCGCATCATTATGGATTTAGGAACAGAGGAAGATAAAGATAGACTTGAAAGTTATAAGCGACAGTTGCAACACTTTTGCAAGCGACGTGTATATGAGGCTCCATGCAGTGCATTAACATTGACTCAGAGGAGCAAGCATGAAAATTGTTCTGAATTTGTAGTGTTAATGGACAAAGAAATGGAAAGTACCATTACATTTCATGATATAAAATATGCTGAGATAGAGATAGCTAACATTCTTAAATTAGTTCCAGGCGCTCAGATTTATCTCCACAAAGTGTGTCCAGGAAGTGTGTTATTGCATTTTACAGTTCCACTTTCAGATGATCAGAGCATATTTCCGCTAAAATTGTTGCAAATAGCAATGTTGAAAAATAAAGGGTTTTCTGTAATAAGAGTTACTAATCATTTCACACAAGTGTCGATGATTCATAAAGACTACACGAGAAAGAAGATTATGTACCAGGATTTCGATTTCAAAGAGGCAGAGTGTTTTCGATGCTGCCGAATTTTGCAGGATCCACAATTTACATCATGCTGCGGAGTAAATTACTGCAAACAATGCATTGTCAATAATGATCAGTGTTGCTCTTGTGGAGAAAAATCCTTCTCGATCCTTTCTGCCCAACAGAAAGATGAAAGATATATTAAGCATTCTACATACAAGGTGTATTCATGCACATTTAGGTTGCTCATGGGAGGGAGAGCTTTCAATGCTAGACAAACATATCAACGTAAAATCAATCAAGGAAGAATTGAAACCAAGTGGCTGTGAATTTCAACAGGATTGCTGTCCTTACCAGTGTGAGCTCATTCATCATCCAAGTCATAATACAGCAGATGTTTACCGCCTGGATATCTCTCCTGACTCGGCCTACAGTGAAGACAACTTTGTACCACAAATAGACCCTGTAGCTACTTCCTGTCACACTGACAATGACAAATATTTACCAATACAGAACTGAAGGCCCAGAAGAGACTTACTGGGTTTCACAACCATTTTATACCCATTATGGTGGATATAAACTTTGTACATATATATCACACTCATGGAAGGTGTGTTTGATGGACAACTAAAGTGGCCATTCAATGCAAACATAAAAATACAGCTACTAAACCACAAACCCAAATGCAGACACTTAGAACGGTGGATAAAATACAAAAATGGAGAAAGAGTTACAGATGGTCCTATTGGTGCTGAAGGTATGGGCTGCGAAAAGCCCATAAAATTATATACATATTCATCATCATTTGTAAGAGAGAGCACTCTTCGATTCCGAGTTTACAGTTCTCTTATATTAATATAGTTAATTTTTGCCAACATTACAGTCATATCTGTTATATAATATCACTCATCTTCTTATTTTGAGTTTGTAGATATTGCCTATTAATTATTATGATGAACATAATAATTATGTGTCTGATATCTGCACTGAAAATTGAAGGGAAGTTATACCTTCCAAAGTATCAACCACCAATACTGTAACACTGTTAAAATAAGGATAGCGCTATCGCAGTAGCTAATACCCATCAGGTTGTTAAGTAATCACAAACTTACTATGAAGTAGCTATAGCTGTATACACAAAATAATAACAATACTGAAGAAGTGTAGTGTATGTGACAGTATGTACTTAGTCTATTATCTATGATAATAATAATTATTATGGCTTAATCTTATAGCTATGCATAACACAACAATTTAACACATGGCTACACAGGCTTCTTTTCACACAGTTTTAAAACACTCTTTCAATTTGTGTCGATAATTCTCCAGCAACAGGTAGCTAGCCTTGTATCCAGGCCATCCTATGATTTTCAAAATTGCTAGTGCGCATTCCCATTGCAATTGGCCCACTTAAATGGTACAGGGTCATTAATCGCTCTTTCCACCTTTCCACCGTTCCACGTTCCATTAAATTGATCAGCTGCAGGTAGCAACTGGGGACTACTGGAAAATGCCAACTCCACAAGTGCAGTTTGAATTAATGAGATTCTCAAGCATGAAGTCCAACAATCAAAGGTAAAAATTAATACCTTCACACACTAATAATCGATCAAAGGGCCAAGAACTATATTAATGGTCAGACAATTAGGGTGGAAGGACAATAGCAACGTACCGCTGTGAATTAATCAAGCCATTGAAATTATAATAATATAATATTATCATGAACAGATACAGCAGCAAATTGAAAGGTTGAGGATCTCTCAAATGAAAAAGCAGTTGGAGCTTAAGGAGGCCAGCACGAGAAGAAAGATCCTCGCCCTCAAGCAACATATACAGCTCCAAAGTGGAAATAAGCCACCTGCAATAGCACTCATAAAGGGAGCAAACAAGAAACTAAGCTTCATGAGAGAGCTATAATCAAGAGTTACGTATATACACCCGCTGTATCTAATTTACATTAGCAGAAGAGATTAACTAAAGGAGATTGAGTACGTCTGCCCTGCAGAGACAAAAGTCCAGGGTGTCCAGGATTCGTACGTGCATTGTGGCAGCAACTGTAATACAAAGACCTCAATTGGAGGGATTATAATAATATTATTGATAAGAAAGGAGTTTTAAGCTACGCTATAAACAATGTCATAATAATACAATGAATCAGATTCAGAATACTATCAATGTCAAATATAAAAGCGATAATAATTACTAAAGCAATGTTACACGCAATTAAAAGGCCTAGGGTGGGGGGCACAATCGTGGGGTAATACTTCATGTACATGCATAATAATATTATAGTGATTGTTTATCCTATAGCTAAAGTGATCATGAATTTAGTTTGATATTAGAAACCTTGAAGATCAGTGAATTATTCTTGTAATACTTGGGTTGAAGGTCCTTATGTTCAATGAAAGTTTGTGGGCCCCAGCCATCGTTGTGCCCATCTCCATCCACCACTCGATCAGTACATTCTTTGGGTGTTTCTTCATCATAAAAATTACCTACACTCCAGTCTTCATCACCTTCTTGATCAAGCAATACAATACTCATAGAGCCATGAAAGGGCCACTTCAGTTGATAATCAAATTCACCGTGCATTATTTCAGTGAATACTGAAATATGAGTTCCTTTGCCTGTATCATTACCATTAACGTCAACATTTAGGCGCATCTTATAACCTTGTAAATGAGTGTAGAAAGGCTGGCTGTACCAGGTATCTTCACTTTCTTTCTTAGAGGCATATTTATCCAATACGAGCTGGACAGGGGCTATCTGAACATGTGATTTCAGCTTCTGAACTTCAACTTCAAGTTCCCGAACACGAGCTTCAAGTCTCTCTACTAACTTCCGATGGTTAACAGCCTGTAGTGACATATGAACAGCCAAGCTATCGTTGATGTGAGCCGGTAAATCTTTGCGTGGTAGCTTAGCCTCGCAGCCGGCAAAGCTGAAGGAGCAGTCGACGACTTCCACAGGGCAATCTTCAGCGAGATGCTTCGATAGATCCTTGAATTTAGTGGTCACACCACACTCATTGGAACAAGGCACCAAACGTGAAGGGCAAACAGGCTTATGATTAGTTGTGACTTCTTCGAAAGTAGACTCGTAATCGTTACAAATCTCACAGCAAAACGGCCGCTTGGGACATAGTTTTGTTCTGTGCTCCTCAACAAACCGACGCTCAAACTTTTCGTGACAGTGGGAACAATCTATTGGAACAAATTGACAAACTTTATCATCAGCATTGGAGCTACTGAAAGTAGGGTCAAGGGAAATGTGCTGAGTCAGCTTTCCCAGCTCACCCACCCACTCGCAACCGGACGTCTTGTACGAACAGTAGACTTGCAAAGAGTTCAGGGTACGATTTAATTGGTGATTAGGAATATCAGTGGTGAATGGTCCATTGCAGAGAGGACACGGCTTTCCTTCAGACTTGATAGGCTGTATGCAAGTACGGCAAAAGCTTGTGCCACAGTCACAGTCTATGAGGTGTGGCTCTTTGAGAATAGACAGGCACACGGAGCATTCAGTTTGAAGGTGCTTAGGTGGCTCTTCGACAAAGACGCACTCATGTCCTCCCTGGAGGTGAGATTTCTTCTGGTTCTGGGAGACTTCAACGGATTCAGCACAGCCACTGCTTCCTTCCATGACTCAGAGGTCACATCAAAGGTCGAACGTGACGTCATGCATGCAATTTATCGACCCTTTACCAGCAATATTTTAGCACCGACTCTCTCACTTTTTAATGGACAATATGGCAGTGCACATACTTAGGGCTAGTTTAATAGCTACAAGAAGCTATTCTGTATAGCAGACCCACAAGCAGTCGTGGTCTGCTCACCCACTAAGCAACTGTAATACAGAGAGCTTGGAGAAACTATAATAATTGTTGATAATGAGATGGCCATAACCTATAGCTATATAATTATTAAACTGATGATAATAATTACGTCCAGAGTCCCAATTAGAAACAAAGAATTCGGCTCTCGCTATGATGAAATTATGATGAAATGATGATGAAACCTATGATGAAATATATGATGAAACTTATGATGTAATTCCTGTGAAACTGTTTCAAAATGTTTAGCGCGCATGAAAGGTTGTTGGGACCCAGAATTCGAACCTAGCGTAGAAGACATCGTGGACTATCGATGAGATATGGCGATTTTCTCGGTTCGCTTTCTTTGGCGAGCTCGCACTCGGGGGAATTTCCCTATTCAGTCGAGTACATGGCGGGTGAAGGTCAACCGGCTCAAGCCGCGCGCCCCAATATTGTACGCGTATACGGAGCACGCGCAGTTTGTCGATGTGTCCTAGTTCGAATTTATGGCGGCGTATTCATGAGGGACTCTGGACGTAGTCTCTAAGTTGTTCATTATCTCCCCAGTAGCAATTTACTTTTCTGTGGTTATGAGGTAATTGTGGTGTAATCTATGATGAAATTATGATGAAATTATGATGCAACCTATGAGGTAATTATGAAAAAATCCAGGGCCTCGCTGGAGCCTTTCTGGGACTTGAAAATCAGTAAATATGTAGAGTATCTTACGCGTGTATCCAGCGAATAGATTACAAGCTGAGCGCTACTTTCTCTGAGAAGTACTGTTGGTTGAACTTCACGTGTTTTCTTGGCTTACGTAATGCCGTGGATAAATAAAGCTACCCTTGCGCTATATATAGCACGCATCATTGTCACAAGGGGCTGGCCCGCGCGCGTATGGCGCGCCAAACGTAACAAAAATCAGAGCACGACGTTACGCGCTTTACCCCGCAATATTGCGACGTCCACCCCGCAATATTACGCGCTTCGGCGTTACGACGTCGTCAGATACTGACCCCGTCATATTACGGGGTCCGAGACACCGCGGTGTGTGGAAACCCCGTAATATTGCGCGGTCGGCCTGACGACGTCGTTAGGTGATGACCCCGTCATATTGCGGGGTCAACTGAGAAGGACTTTTTAGCGACCCCGTAATATTGCGGGGTACCGTATCCGGTTCCAGATCCAATGCGGGTGCGCACTAATTGGATTGGTATAGGAATCAGACATCGCGGTCTATTTTCTGGTTGAAGATCACTATTTTGGCGCCGAAATCTTTCTTAAACAGTTGCCTGCAGCAGTATCCTGAAGTGACTCCTGAAATTCACTAGTCCTTGGGGAAAAATATGGCTGATGAAATTTTTGAATCTGGGGACGAGGAGGTTTATTCATACAGGCTGCTAGCGTAATGTGCCAATTACCGACAGGTATCAACTATCGGAAGTACGGGTATCGATTATCGACATAGGGCCTTAGTATAGGCAGTGGGCGTGGCGCGTTTAATAATAACTTCGCGTGGTCGATTGCGACTCGCTTCTGTGCTTCAGGCTGGACTTTTGAAGGTAAGTTTTGCTTCATTTGTGATAAGATGACCCTCACAGTGTCTTACTTTCTCAATACAGGGGCAAAGACGCGATGGTGCTGTTCCCGAGGCGCTTCTGCCAAGATTGAAAAAACGATAAAGATCGAACAAGCTCACCTATGAACATGAAGTTGTCTCAGTAGTTAGAGCTCATGATTATGCACCTGCTAGTATTTTTTATATAATTTTCTTACTCTTGGATTGCATGCACTGTGATGACAAAGCTCCAAGTGACGATAATTGATTGTATTGAAAGTATACGGTGTGCCGATAATACGTACCGACTGTTGATAATTGGCATTCGCAATTATAAGCTAAAATTGCCATTGCAGACGTATTTTGATAGGCAGCCCCCTGAGACTTTAGGTACTTGTAGCCCTGGCGACCCCCTACCTTTTGGTCCAAATTCGAAGTTCAGGCGATGTTCCTAAGCAACAGCACACGCGGGAGAAAACCGTATGTCGATAATTGGCACTTTACGCTACTTGAATGTGAAAGTTCCAAGAGAGTGGTGGAGATGCAATCCAAGATTGAACCTCTTCGATCTCGTCTACAAGAAGAAGTGCAGAAAATAGTAGGAGCCGAGATCGAGCTCGTATTAGATGTGGCTGAATACCGATGTAAAGTTGGAGCTGTCAAGCCAGGCTACCTTCTCCAGCGTTTATCCAGCGAATGGAATGAGTACGTGGATGTCGTTGATGCCATCACCATAGGTACCAAAGACAAGTTAAAAGCAGTACGAATAAAGGCCATTTCTGATACGAAAAAGGTATAAATAAATAAATAGCTATGCATATTGGGCTACCATCAAGTAAAAAATTATAGTGTACTGATTTTACAGGTTTTTTTTTGGGGGGGGGGGGGGGGTGGGGTGGGGTGGTGAGAATTCGTGGAGTATAGCTGTCAATATACACTTATTTGGTTTCTAGTGGTTCTCTGTTGCACATTAATTAAAGGCATTATGAGATATATCTGAGGACGTGCGAGGGTCGGTCATGCCAGATCAGATCAGCAACGAGTGAGAGTAATATATCTCAAGTAGCAGATTAGAGATGCATGTAATCTAGCTGCACTATGGGTGCCTTGTAGTGCATGAGGAGTACGCAATCATAGCATGTGTGATTTAAAATGACCCCCTATAGTCCACAGTTTTTCATATACTTGATCTCTAGCTTTTATTATAACACAATGCCTTTATATATTATAAAGGCATGCAATCTAAGAGGATAATTATTATTTCCTGTGGTCACTAATTTCAGGAAGATACAGCTAGCAAGATTGAATCTATTATTTCCAAAGTGAAGAAGCCCACTAAGGAGGAAGCCAAGGTTTTGTCGAATCTGTTCCCTTCCAGTGGTTCTGGGTCTCGTAAACGACCAGTATTTGATCCTCACGATGAATGTATTGCTGGGCCTTCACACTCGAAGAAAAAGAAGTTTGCAAAACCGACACAAAAGACAGCACCCAAACTTGCTAGTATAGAAGTTGTAGCATTGAAGAAATTCCAAACACGACTTCCCAAGGGAAGGGAGAGAAAGAAACTGCTTAGGGAAGGACGGATTATAAAGATTAAGCTAAGTCGTGATATGACGGCAGAGCAGGTTAAGCAGAGAATCACTGAAAATTTTGAAGATCTTCCTGGATTCTCCTACCTGGAAGTTGAAGATGGATATTTGGCTCGTTCTGATATGGATTTTAATGGTGAGAAGGCCGTCAACAGAAGGGGGGCCCTGTATATCTGTCAAACTAACAAGGTATGCTCATTTATACATACAGTGTGAATTATATACTTGTACCCAATTGACAATGCTATGTTTAGGACTCCACGAGTAAACCCTCATCAGACCAAACCCAGAAGCATTCACCTAAGGTTTGTTTTATTTAATAAAGCCGTATACTTATGGCAGTACATGTATACCGTAGGTTAATTGCGTAGTTTAATAAAATAATGCCTTCTAGTCAAGTCAGGCCAAATTGCGAATCCAATAATTGCGATGGACGACCCCGTACTGTACTGTAGTATACGTGAACGTTTATGTTTGCGAATCTAATAATTGCGAAACGTAGAAAAACTCGCAATTCGCATTTAATAGATACTCACAATTAAAACCCGACCTACGGTATACATGTTACCATAGAATGCCACAGATGATATGGAAGTGATCAGCAGCGATGATGAATTTGAAAGGGTGGTGAGGAAGAAATCACATCGCAAGGTTTGTATAAACATTAGGCTACACAAATGGTTTCTCATACTATTATAGAGATTTATGAAATGCAAAGGGGCAGCTCATTTTGATATTGCCATCAGTGTTTCACTTGGTCTATACTAATTCAAGTGATGACTCTGTGCTTATTAAGGTCAGGGTTCTCCCCAGGAAAATTTAATTATATATAGTGGAGGGGTATGGTTACATGGGGAGGAATTTGTGACCATGTCAGTTATTTTAGTTGCCACATCAGAAATGCGGATGTTTGAAGGCATAAGGGGGGGGGCACTCTGCTAAAGGCCACTGGGAGAAACGGATAGTATAAGTCAACACTGGGTGGGGATGAGAAACGTATAATTATTTTCTTATACCCTATTACTATCAGAAGGCTATGATTGACCTGACGGAATCAGCAGAGAGTGGCTCTGATTCAGATACAATGATTAGGAGAACTACCAAAAAAGCTGATGATATTCTCAATTTCCTTGTAAGTTCGGTAGTCCCCATCTATGCATGTCAGGGGCTGATCCAGGGGGGGGGGGGGGGGGGGGGGGGGTGGAGGATAGGGTGGCTAGCCACCCCCTTCTTTTATGCAACGTAGTATAGGAGATGTCCAGCATTATTAATCAGCCACCCCCCCTGCACCAGTATAGTTTACTATGGGTAGCCACCCCACCAGCCATGCACCTTCCATGCAAAATTTCTGGATCAGTGCCTGCATGTACAGTATATGCATGATATATATTATTACTGATGATCATAAGCAATATTAGAACATGTAGCCTAGAGTAAGGATTCTACAGTGACAACAGTTATCGTAGTTTTTGGAATCACCTATAAAGCTATATATGTATATCATATATTATATATATAATATGCATAATCTCCAGAAGGCACAAAAGCGGGCTACTTCAAGCTTTAATGATGATGAAGAAGATGATCTGCCTTCCTTTGATGTGTCATCAAATGTATGTTACTTTGTTAGTTATGTGCATGTAAGAGGTCACTATATTATAATAATACTGTATTAATTTTGTGTGCACTAGATGAAAGAAGATATTTTGGAATTTCGTGCTATTCGCAATCAGCAGGATAAAGAGTATGAAGAGACACTCCGTGCCGACAAAGCAAAGGTACAATAGAAAGTTTAATCTGCATAATTATATTAATTTACTTGAATTCTTGCTTCATTATACAGGTAGAAGAAAGGAAGCAAATTTTGGTACGTTTAGTGAATTCGGTATATGCTCCTTTACCTTTAATGTGGGATGTATGGATTTACTCTAGTGTCCCAGGAAATCTAGTCCAGGGTCTGACTCAGTGTAGCAATGTCTAGCTGTTCCCATGTATGCAATTTATATCCTTGGTAAGCACCCATGCCAACCAAAGTCATCTAAACGCCATGGGTACTCACTTGGGACACTACAGTGAACTATTATAAGTCATATGTGAGTTAATAATGGAAATTTTTGTTTAGGAAGAGGTGGCCAGAAAAGAAGAGGTATATAACAGGTTTATTTGAGAGTGCACTATAATTATGTTATTATACATCCATGATTTATAATTTTTATGAAGATACACCAATCTTTGAAGTCAAAGTGGCAAAGGGTGATGACTCGTTTGAGCTGCAATGAATCGGGATCTGATGGGTTTAAATTCACCATAAGGTACCCAACATCCAGGGTGGAGTGTTGTATTCCTCAAGCTTCAACATCAAAGGTTTGTCCAAAATTAATAGCACATATATGTATAAGTTTGTTTGAGTATCCATCTATCAGCAACAGTAATGCATATGCTGTCCTAGCCTTACTTAATGGCATGCAAGGTCTGCCATTTCACATCGCTCAGTGTGTATGGGTGGCTATGCATTGTATGTGATGAAAGATACAACCGAACTGGTATAGTAGTAGGGGACAAGTGAAGCAAGCCCCCCGCCCCTGTTTGTAATAACTGTACACAATTATTGTGTTATACAGGATCTCTATGAAGTTGCGTATGCATTCTGTCCGGATTTCAACATGGATGCTTTTAAACTTTACATCATGATACCGAGGCAGTTCGTACCATTCACTGACACAAGCATAGGGGATTCAAACTTCGGTTTGTCTCCTATTTTTGTCATAGAAGAAGGCACAGAAACGGTACCTTTCCTTTCAGATGAGGTTTGTATAGCCTATCCATGTATACATGCATACAATTAATATCTGTACGTCTATGATGGAATGATACTCCTGACGTGTGGTCTGCATGTGGTACATGTGTGCTTGTGTCACTGTATGTGTATACACTTGTGTATACAGTGGAACCCCTCTAAAGCGGACACCATTGGGACCAAAACTTTTGTCCGCTGTTACGGGTGTGGGGGTTTGAATATCTTGAAGTCTACGGAAATATAGTCCGGACATTCATAATTGTCCATTATATCGTAGGTGTCCACCGTTGAGGGGTGTTCGTTAAGCAGGGTTCCACTGTAATTATACTTACAATGTGTAATTACGTAAGTGTGGATTATATTCGTGATTTGGTACACTCCTGTATATTAATTTTATGCACACAATCACAGAACATCTGTATCAGATCTACTGACGGTTACTCTACCATATTGGAATTGTGTAAGTTTTAGAATAGATATTAGCCTCATCCACCAGCCACTCCCTCTCATATAATATATGAGAGGGAGTTGCAACTGAAGAATAATAATATTATTATTATTCTTCAGTTGCAACATGGTCTGGGGATGAGGCAAAATACATCATAATAGCTACACCTTTCCTTTTTAGAATTTTATATTGCAAACATTTCTAGATACAGTGTGCTTCTTTTAGAAGTCATCTGATGTTATTGATTATTTTTACAGTGGCTGAAAAGACAGAAGATTTTATGAACACTCTAGATGTTGGAATACAACGCCCTCATGTTGTCAATCGTGATCGACTCTTTGATGATGTGATTAAATTGTACAAAACAAAGTTCCTGGAGATCTTGAAGCAGTACCCTTTTTCAATTGCATATCAGAATGAGAAGGCTCATGACACTGGTGGAGTAAGCCGTGACATGTTTAGTCAGTTTTGGGATGAAGCTTGGTTGAAATGTTTTGATGGCGGGAGTATTTTGATTCCGGCAGTAAATCCTCATACTGATACCTCTCTATTTCCGGTCCTAGGCACTATATTATCCCATGGGTTTCTGGTATCAAATTTTCTACCGCTACGAATTGCTTTTCCTTCTCTGGCTGCTATGCTACTTGGCCCCACAATCCTAATCCCCGATTCCATTCTTGTTGATACTTTTGCCGATTATCTGAGTACATACGAAAGTGTTTTCATTCATGAAATCCTTGTGTTATTGAAGGATCAACAACCACAAGTCTTTACAAATGAGCAAACAAAGACGCTTGTGGGTATTTTGAGCCGTATGGATTGTCGGGAAATACCTAATCCTACAAATCTGAGGCAATTGATTGTGCAGGTTGCAAAGCATGAATTTTTGACCAAGCCTTTGGGTGCTCTATATGCCTTTAATTCTGGTGTCCCTGCAATATATCACCCATTTTGGAAGGAGGTGACCATTGGAGAATTGTACTCGTGGTACAAGGCACTAAATGCCACTCCAAAGAGAGTTATTGAAAAGCTAGTGGAGAATGAAGACATGTCTGCTGCTGAGAGCAGAGTTTTCAAATTTCTTGTGACCTTTGTAGGTGATTTAAACCCAGAAGAGCTTCGCAACTTTCTACGCTATGTCACAGGTAGTTCTGTTCTCATCTGTGAGAGAATCAAAGTCACTTTCAATGGCGTTAGCGGCCTGGGGAGGAGTCCTGTTGGGCATACCTGTGATTGCTGGTTAGAATTATCGACTACCTACTACACTTATCCTGAATTTAAGCATGAATTTCTGAACATTCTTAACAGTGCTGTGGCTTGGCCCATGGATGCAGTGTAGTACACGCAATGTACAACTTATGGTGACAATTTATCATCAAGTAAACTGTAATACTGTTATGCAAGACAAAAATAAACAATGCCAGTATTAATAATTATTGTGTTGTGTATTATGTTATCATGAAAAATTTAATCTGAATCTGTTGCAACTGCTGATTGTAAAAAAATAAGTGCTCTCTCATATAGGTCAATTCCGAAGTTATCACTATCACCGAGAGGATCAACAGTATCCTTCAGTTCTTCCAGCTGATCTTCAGACAAGTTTAGTCGGCAAGGTGGTACTTCAACACCTTCATCATCATCATATGGGGTAACACCGTCCTCTTCTACTCCATAGTTGTCTGACACACGGTCAAAAAAATCTAGGGCAGATAGTCCAGACTCTCGCAGTCGCAATGCTCCTGCTGTAAACAGCTGAGATGGTGTAAATCCCTGCTCTGTACGAACCTTGTGGCTATTCCAGGCATCCTTAAATTCCAGTAAGGATTTGTTTATGCGTGGCAAATAGACATAGTGAACAGCAAAGATGTGAATATCGTCAATAGGATTCAACAGGCCATGATACTCAAGGTAGTAAAATAATCGGTAGAATGTTACTGTAACACACACTGTAAAAAATGACTAGTGACCGTCACTACAAATATGTAGTGAAATGTTTGCCACAGATACCACCACTTTTGGTGTAGTGATGTTCACTACACAGGCTCTCACTACATAAAAATTAGGTGACGTTCACTACCAAATGTTGTGAGGTTCACTACTAGATAATATGATTTTCACTACATACGTTTGTTTTGACAATCCAACTCAATAAAATTAATGACAAAAAAGAAGTCAGCAACAGTTAAGCAAGTATAGACAAATAGCATTTTCTAGAAAGCAGAAAGTAGTGTTTGTCATATTATTTTATTGCTTCATTAACATTGTTTTCAACAGTTTTGTTAACCTGAATTCTTGTCACCCGAGCTGTAGGGATAAAAACTGATAAAAAAATTAATCTTTTGCAGAGAAAAAGGGAGAAGAGAAAGAGAAAGGGGAGGGAGACAAGAGTTAAAAGAGAGGGAGCAGAGACAAGGGAAGA
The DNA here is from genome assembly GCA_963930775.1 of Cliona cf. orientalis. Classification (NCBI taxonomy): domain Eukaryota; kingdom Metazoa; phylum Porifera; class Demospongiae; order Clionaida; family Clionaidae; genus Cliona; species Cliona cf. orientalis. The sequence continues at coordinate 2,855,749 of OZ005690.1, forward strand.
GGGGTGGTGAGACAGACAAGAATGAGAGAAGGAGAGGGAGAGAGAGAGAGAGGAGACAAGAGGAAAAAAAAAAGAGGGGGAGCAGAACAGAGAAAAACGAGGGAGGAGAGGTGGTAAGACAGACTAGTCTGGCGTGCCAGCCCATTCGCAAGAGGGAGGACTTCCGAAGGGTCTGGTGTCACGCCTATACACGATTTAACCTGTGGTAGGGACAACCCCAACCGTTTATTGAACAAGAAGAGTGGGCCTCTGATTGGTCGGCCTGCATACCAGTAGCCATACAATATTAGTGGTGACGTGGAGCGATCTGATTGAGCTGCACTCCTGGCTACAGCGGTACAAGTCGCGTATAGGCATGATACCAGACCCTTCCTCCCTCTTACGAAGGTGCTGGCCCGCCAGACTAAAGACAGACAAGAATGAGAGGAGAGGAGAGGAAGGGAAGGAGAGAAAGAGGGAAAAGACAGAGAGAGAGGAGACAAGAGGTAGAAACTGACATACCTGCATACTGTCAATAGGACCACAATCATATCAGCTTAAAAATTTGACAATTGAGCTGCAGAAATAAAGATGGTGATACAAATCAGAGAGAATGAGGTCGGGGGGGGGGGGGGGGGGAGGTGGAGAGACAGACAGAGAGAGAGAGAGAGATGAGATGAAGTAAGAGGAAAAACTGACATACCTACATGTTGTCAATGGCTTCATCATCATATCAACATAAATTTGAAGGCAGAGCTGCAGAAAAAAATGGGGAGGCAAATCAAAGGAGAGAGAGAGGAATAGGAAGAGAGATATAGGACAAAAGATAAAAAAAAGAGAGAGGGGGCAGAAATAGAGAGATGAAGGAAGAGAGTTAGTGAGACAGACAAGTCTGTACGACAGAAGGGGAAGGGAGAGGGAGAGAGATAGAGAGGAGAGGTAGAAACTGACATACCTGCATGCCATCAACAGGTCCCACCATCGCATCAGCTTAAAAATTTGACAACTGAGCTGCAGAGATAAAATGGGGATACAATCATAAATCAATTTAAAAGAGAGGGAGGAGGAAGAGGCATTAGAGAGAGCTAAACGAGATGAACGAGAGAGACAAGACAAGAGAAAATAAGCAGGAGGTGAAGGGGGCAGAAACAGAAACAGACGAGAGAGAGAGAGAGAGAGAGAGAGAGAGAGAGAGAGAGAGAGAGAGAGAGAGAGAGAGAGATGAGATGAGGTAAGAGGAGAAACTTACATACATACATGCTGTCAACAGCTGTATCATCATAGCAGTTTAAATTTGAAGGCTGAGCTGCAGAGATAAACTTTGGGGAAGCAGATCAAAGGAAAGAGGGAGGAGGAGAAGAGAGAAAGGGAGAGAGAGGGGAGGGGAGGGGAGGGAGAGAGTGGATAAAGAAAGAGAGGGGGCAGAATGAGGGAGAAAGACAAAAATGAAATAAAACATGTAGCAAGGAGAAGATAAGTAGCTAGTATTTATCACTCCCCAAAAGCTTAGCAGAACAGCCTTTAAATCTAAATGTGATATGGGAGGGGTATACTTCGAACCAAAAGTATCAAACTTGTTAATAGCTACCTGGGATACCAATGGAGTTTGTAACCAGTTTCCCCCAATAAATTGAGCTATGTTAAGACCATGCAGGTATAGAATAGAAGTGGTACTGTGACTGCGACAATATCCTCACCTTGTAGCTACTAGTGTAGCACTTCTCTACAGCCATTTGATCTTCTAGTTGTGTTTTAGACCTACAGATATTCATACAAAACAAAAGAGAGGTAAAAAATATGAACTAAAAGGCTTACAAATATGTAGGTTCAGCTTAGGGTTCATGTATTAGCTATCTACTCTAAAAGATGTTCAAACTACAGCTACCTAGCTAGCATACTCAGAACAGTCAACACCAAGTTTAGCTAACTCAATGGGTTCCACACCATTTACCTTTGTTATTTTTAATGACTTCAGAGTTCTCTGCCTTCTTTCACACAGAATAAGCACTCTTCATGTCTTCTCCATTTTCAAATTTCAGCTGCAGCTGCCACTCGCTCATTAATATGCCCATGCGTGTTATGACGTCATTACAGTATGTAGTGAACACTGGTGATTATTTGTAGTGAAGCTCACTACCCATACATTTCACTAAGAATAATTGTAGTGAACCACCTCTCAGTAGTGACCGTCACTACCAATATAATTTCACTACATGGTAGTGAAGGGCAAAATAGTGACGGTCACTACCTCATGTAGTGACAGTCACTAGTCATTTTTTACAGTGCAGCGATGCATGTCACGCCAAAGGCGTTCAATGCGCTGATTGTGCACTGAGCTTCCCACCAACACTGAACGCCTTTCACTTCCACGGTGGCGGAGCATATGCTGAGCTACAAGAATATTCTCACCACCTTGGTCACAACGAATCCGTGATGGTAGTCCGTAACGCTGCACTGCTTGAAGAAATAAATCGTATACAGTGGCAGCTTTGTTGTTAGTAGAGCACTTAATAAAGACTACAAGTCTACTGTATCCATCAATTGAGCAGTGAGTGACAAAACGCCATCTAATTAACTTGTGGTGGCCATCTAAGAGGTAATAGACACCAGTCAGTATATACTATTAAATTTTGTATAAGATATAAAGCCTTGAAGCAACACACTGCTTGTATATCCCCACTGTCATGCAGAAAATTTAATTATTGAATTCATGAAGTACTATTGACTATTAATCTTGTACTTTTTTTGCATTCATTCCCTTGGGCCACCAAGGCGTGCCATTCTTCCTCCCTTTCAACCCCCCCCCCCCCCCACTTACTTTTAGGGCCAGATAAAAGTGATGCTAATGCAACATACCTAAGTGCCACAATGAATTGGGCCCAGGCACAGAATACGGCTGTCGTTGGATAACATCACCTCTCCAGCGAAGAGCAGTGTACAAAGGATCAGTGACCCGAATAGCTCGCCGTACTCTTTCCCTAGTAACATTGAAGCCCATTGACCTTAATCTTCCCCAAACCATTGTCTGTCCCATAGATGGGTGTTCTCTGCGCATGGATGTCAGGAGAAGTTTGAGTTCATTGTCTGAAAGAGTACCACTAACAGACTGAACCATTTGAAACTCCACGCGTCGGCGGTAGACAGTCATATGTGATACTCCCAGCATTCTAGCAATCTGAGTCCACGTAAAAGACATCGAAGCCAAGAATTCAAGCTGCTCTCTTGTTATATCAAATTTGGGTCTTCCCCTCCTAGAGGTGTGAATACTTGAGGCAGTGTAGGAAGTTGTGCAACTCAGCTGCATGCATCTATCATTGTGTGCTTCCCACTGCTGTGATAATTCCCTCAGACAGGATAGTAGTTCAGTCAGTTTCGTCGAGTAGTCCTCAAACACAGCAGATTCGGCATCACTGTTTGGCGAAGCATGGTCAATATGATGTACTAGGGATGATAAACTCAGAATGGATGTTTGTATACGCTCCAGAGCATACTCGGAAAAAGATTGGTTGGCTGTTCCTGACTGCCGATCACAGGTACGAATGAATGCTGCTAATTCTTCAAAGAATCGTTCCCAGCCTAGCAGAGAATATGCCATAATTTTATGCTACACAATGTCTGATTCCTATACGAATCCAATTAGTGCGCACCCGCATTGGATCTGGAACCGGATACGGTACCCCGCAATATTACGGGGTCGCTAAAAAGTCCTTCTCAGTTGACCCCGCAATATGACGGGGTCATCACCTAACGACGTCGTCAGGCCGACCGCGCAATATTACGGGGTTTCCACACACCGCGGTGTCTCGGACCCCGTAATATGACGGGGTCAGTATCTGACGACGTCGTAACGCCGAAGCGCGTAATATTGCGGGGTGGACGTCGCAATATTGCGGGGTAAAGCGCGTAACGTCGTGCTCTGATTTTTGTTACGTTTGGCGCGCCATACGCGCGACTGCAGCAGCGTGACCAACCTGAAGTTCGGAAGGAATACTGTGCTATCGAGTTCGTCTCTGTGATTGAAGCATCGAAACTTGTCGCTATCAAGGCTGAGAGTCGATCTTAGACGCCATCTCCATGATTTCTGGGGCGAGCATCGATCGATGTGTACGCATTCTATTGACGACCTTTTACCACATGCACCATTATACTATGCAGCTACTGGGGAGATGGTCAAGGGTTCATTTTATAGCTAAGAGCGTGCAATACACTCTTGTATACACAATGTATGTTACAGAATAATGAAAGTAGCTAGCTAAATGCACACACAAGAGGTTCTTTATGCTAGCTATATTATATAATATTATTTTCAGCAAGAAACTTTGAAGATCAAAGAATCACTAATTTTGAAATACTTGGGATGAAGGTCCTTATGTGCAATGAAAGTGTATGTGCCCCAGCCCTCGTTCTCATCTTCATCAATAACTTGACCAGAATTCCTTTGTGGTGTTTCTTCATTGTAGCTAATATCTACACTCCAGTGTTGGTCACCTTCTTGATCAAGCAATGTAATGTTCAGGGAGCCATGAAAGGGCCACTTCAGCTGATGATCAAATTCACCACGCATTATTACAAAGAAAACTGATATGTGTGTTCCTTCACCTATACCATAACCATTGACATCAACATTTAAGCACATCTTATAACCTTGTAAATGAGTGTAGAAAGGCCGGCTGTCCCATGTATCTCCACTTTCTCTCTTAGACGCATATTTGTCCAATACGAGCTGCACGGGGGCTATCTGCACATGTGATTTCAGCTTCTTAATTTCATCTTCAAGATCTAGAACACGAGCTTCCAGTTTCTCCAACATTTTTTGATGGTCAACAGTCTGTAGTGACAAATGAGCTGTCAAATCAGCACTGATGTGAGCTGGCAAGTCTTTGCGAGGTAACCTTGTCCCACAGCCAGTGAAACTAAAGGAACAGTTAATAACTTCTAGCGGGCAATCTTTAGCGAGATGCTTTGATAGACCCTTGAATTCAGTGGTCGCACCACACTTGTTGGAACAAGGCACCAAACGTGAAGGACAAACAGGCTTATGACTGGTTGTGACTTCCTCGAAAGTAGACTTGTAATTATTGCAAATCTCACAGCAAAACGGCCGCTTGGGACATAGCTTTGTTTTGTGCACTTCAATAAAACGACGCCCAAATGTTTCTCGACAGTGCGGGCAGTCTATTGGAACAAAGTGACAAATATTATCATCAGCTTGAACTGAATTGGACGGTGCACATGCACTTCCAGTGATGTCTAAGGAAATATGCTGAGTCAGCGTTCCCAGCTCACCCACCCATTCACAACCAGACGTCTTATACGAACAGTAGACTTGCAAAGAGTTCAAGGTACGATTTAATCGGCGATTAGGAATAGCTGTGGTGAATGGCCCATTGCAGAGAGGACATGGCTTCCCTTCAGACTTGATAGGCTGTATGCAAGTACGGCAAAAGCTTGAGCCACAGTCACAGTCGATGAGATGTGGCTCTTTGAGAATAGATAGGCACACGGAGCATTCAGTTTGAAGGTGCTTGGGTGGCTCTTCGACGAAGACGCACTCGTGTCCTCCCTGGAGGTGAGATCTCTTTTGGTTCTGGGAGACTTCAACGGATTCAGCACAGCCACTGCTTCCTTCCATGACTCAGAGGTCACATCAAAGGTCGAAGTGACGTCATGCATGCAATTTATCGACCCTTTACCAGCAATATTTTAGCACCGACTCTCCCTTGCTTTTAATAGACAATATGGCAGTGCACATAGTTTAATAGCTACAAGAAGCTATTCTGTAGCTATTGTGAGCAGATAAATCTGCTCACCCACTAAGCAACTGTAGCTAATACGGAGAGCTTGGAGGAAGTATAATAATTATTGATAATGAGATAGACCATAACCTAATAAACAATAATTATTAATAATATTATAGCTAAGAGCGTGCAATACACTACATAATGTATGTTACAGAATAATGAAAGTAGCTAGCTAAATGCACACACAAGAGGTTCTTTATGCTAGCTAGCTATATGATCATAATTATAATATATTATGTTGAATTCAATTTGGGTTACCGTATAGCGGGAAATTTTCGTTGGTGCTAATTTTCGTATGATTGACCAGAACACCCTTAGAATAAATTTTCGTATTTTAAATTTCGTATGCTTGCTGCAGGAGATTGCGCGCATGCGCAGCTGGTAGTATGTGCGGTATGCGGTAACGCTAGCATCTTGATCCTAATCGATGCTGATAGCGGTCCACTGGGATCAGAAAGGTCACTCCATTTCGACGCCTTGGCAAAGAACCGATAAAAGGCATCGTTCAGTAAACTAGGCTTGCATTTGAGTAGCTATAAAGGACATGGACATGAAGCCTTGTCTGTCAGTTCAAATATTGACAAGATTCACAGTTAACCTAGCTAAAGCATGCCATCTGCAAGACAAGTGACACTGCGTGATTAGTAACGTGCGATCATGTCATGCAATGACTTACTCATAACACATATATTGATTAATTTATTAGGTATTGAACATTTAGCTAATTTTCATAATATAGTTAGTACATTTTTATGTTTCAATGAATCTCCGCCTTATTAAAGATTATTTACAGTCAAAATGTGGCAAACCTCCGAGATAAGGACATGCAACCTCCAAACAAAGGACAAAAGACCCGTTCCCAAAGTGTCCTTTGTTCGGAGGCTCGACTGTATCACTGTAAAAATTGAAGAGTTATTTTAATCCGATAATATAGTTAGTACATTTTTATGTTTCAATGAATCTCCGCCTTATTAAAGATTATTTACAGTCAAAATGTGGCAAACCTCCGAGATAAGGACATGCAACCTCCAAACAAAGGACAAAAGACCCGTTCCCAAAGTGTCCTTTGTTCGGAGGCTCGACTGTATCACTGTAAAAATTGAAGAGTTATTTTAATCCGATTTGAGTCCCCCCCCCCCCCCCCCCCCCCCAGTTGCATGCACAAGTAACCAAGCAATTTAAACCTCATGCATCAACTATAATAATAATATTGGGGATATACCTGAAGCCTGGGCATGCAGTATTCAGTATAATTATTACACTGAATACAGGGTAACAACATTAGAAGTGCAGTTCTTTAAAGATCAAATAATAACACTTAAAGTCTAAAGTTTCAACTGACCACCAAGCATTTGAAGCAATCATGGAAATCTTGGAAACCACTTAGCCTCTGATAATCAATGGTGCCAGATCCAATTGCAGACTGCACTAAGCTTATGAATGCATTCCAAGACCATCAGATGGTCACGAATATTTATGGTGATATAGCCTAAAAAGGCTGAAGCCAAACTCTTACCTCCTATAGTATATCATGATAATATTCTATAGGGTATGATAGCTAGACTCTACTTAGAAATCAATGAGAAGCCTCTATTTTTAATTGGTAATTACACAATCTTTCAGTGGCTAATTGAAGCCCTGGCCACGCATAAGCTGCTCAGGTTTCAGGTATCCCCAATATAGTTGAGGTTTAAATTGCTTGGTTACTTGAAACCGGTTAAAATAACACTTCAAGTTTTACAGTATAGCCATAATTATTATCCGGCCATATTTAATTTGCAGCAGACTCATGTACTGGATACCAAAACGCCTGTGCATAGTCAGAGACATGGCTGTATTTAGATCAGGTAAGTAATAGTTCAAATTATTGAAGTAGCTATAATAATATGCCTCAATAATAATATTATTGTAATAATATATAGGTCAATTAACAATAGACGATTTCAAACTTGTTTATGAAATACTCTATTCAGCAAGATCAAAATGGCAAAATATTGCAGTTCAATTAGATATCTCTATAGATTGCGTTGATGCCATCAAAAAGTCTTATAATAATGATTGTGATGAGTGTCTGAGAGAGATAATTTCAAAGTATCTAAGAACTACATCTCCTTTATGGGAAGCTATAGCTGCTGCACTCAAAGCGAAATCAGTAGGGTATGAGAATGTTGCTTTGGTTGTTGAAAAAACTTATTTAAAGAGTTCAAGTGAAGCTAGTCGTGAGATACTCACACCTGACAGTGTCGTACAAATGCATAATAAACCACTACAAAACAGTGATTTTGGTTTTCAGTGCTTATGTGGGGAATGTACATTGGATTCATACTTGAGAGACGGTTGTCCACGTTCAGCTGATCATGACCATGATAAATTAAATGCAGCTATACTGGATGTTAGTAGAATAGAAAATCTTCAAAAAAGGCACAAGAAACATTTAGAATTTCAACTATCAGTCGAATCTAGAAAAATCATGGACTCATTTGGAAGTCTGTGCCTGGATACGCTAAAATCACTTGAGAATCAGAATGAAAAAGCTAGTAGAGTAGTAACAACAGTCATATTTTCACAAAAATTTCAGAGTAAACAAGATCATTTAACAAAAGTAGAATTGGAACTATTTGCTTCTAATGAAGTTCATGAAGTGTTTACTCTACTTAAAAGACACAACATAATATCATTCCTGGAATACAGACCTTTAGACCGCATCATTATGGACTTAGGAATAGAGGAAGATAAAGATAGGCTTGAAAGTTATAAGCGACAGTTGCAACACTTTTGCAAGCGACGTGTATTTGAGGCTCCATGCAGTGCATTAACATTGAGGAGCAAGCATGAAAATTGTTCTAATCTGGTGGTGTTAATGGACAAAAAAATGGAAAATGCTATTACATTTCATGATATAAAAGATGCTGAGGAAGAGATAGCTAACATTCTTAAATTAGATTCAGGCGCTCAGATTTATCTCCACAAAGTATGTCCAGGAAGTGTGCTATTGCATTTTACAGTTCCACTGTCGACGTCAGGTATATTTCCACTAAAACTGTCTCAAGTGGCAATGTTGAAATATAAGGGATTTTCTGTAATAAGAGTTACTAATCATTTCACACAAGTATCAATGATTCATGAAGACTGCACGAGAAAGAATTTTATTATGTATCAGGATTTCGATTTCAAAGAGGCAGAGTGTTCTCGATGCTTCCAAATTTTGCAGGATCCACAATTTACGTCATGCTGCAGAGTAAATTACTGCAAACAATGCATTGTTAATAATGACCAGTGTTGCTCTTGTGGAGAAAAATCCTTCTCCTTTCTGCCCAACAGAAAGATGAAAGATATATTAAGCATTCTACATACAAGGTGTATTCATGCACATTTAGGTTGCTCATGGGAGGGAGAGCTTTCAATGCTAGACAAACATATCAACGTAAAATCAATCAAGGAAGAATTGAAACCAAGTGGCTGTGAATTTCAACAGGATTGCTGTCCTTACCAGTGTGAGCTCATTCATCATCCAAGTCATAATACAGCAGATGTTTACCGCCTGGATATCTCTCCTGACTCGGCCTACAGTGAAGACAACTTTGTACCACAAAATTTAATAGACCCTGTACTTCCTATCACACTGACAATGAAAAATATTTACCAATACAGAACTGAAGGTGCAGAAGAGACTTACTGGTTTTCACGACCATTTTATACCCATTATGGTGGATATAGACTTTGTCTTAGTGCTATAATCGGAGAAAAATCTAGACTATTCGTATATATCACACTCATGGAAGGTAGGTTTGATGGACAACTAAAGTGGCCATTCAATGCAGACATAAAAATACAGCTACTTAACCACAAACCAAACAGTAGACCCTTAGAACGGTGGATAAAATACAAAAATGGAGAAAGAGTGATAGATGGTCCTATTGGTGCTGAAGGTATGGGCTGCGAAAAGCCAATAAAATTGTATACATATTCATCATCATTTGTAAGAGACAGCACTCTTCGATTCCGAGTTCATAGTTTTCTTAGTTAATTTTTGCCAACATTACAGTCGTACCTGCTACATTATCACCCTCTTCTTCTTATTTTGAGTTTGTAGATATTATCTGTACAAAATATTAAGGACATGTGTGCATGTCTGACATCTACACTGAGAAATTGAATTAAGGGAAGCTAATAATATTATAATAATATTGTCCTATAGCACTTTCCAAACAAATTAATAGGCTAGTGGTCAAAGTGTTCTTAACATCAGCCACCAATACTAGGCAACTATATCCTGTACCCAACATAGCTTATATGCATAAGTGTGAACATTTCAGTTTATATACCACCGCTAGTACTCAGACAATGTAATACTATATACACAACTGTGCAGAGGGTTTACACAATTCTAGTGCTCGATGATTTATCATAGATATTCATTACATTATTATTATGGGTTAGGTCATAGCTATAGAAGGGGGAAAAGCTGACTCATACTATGCATGCAATTGCAATGTCATGCAGTTACATGAATATTTAAATAAGTAGAGCTCTGTGGAGCACATACCACATGCGCACATTGTTCAATCTGTAGATCTACTTTTGAGTGTAATACAAAGAGCTTTGAGGGACTATATACTATAGCTACTGACAAAAAGAGTGTTATATGGATGCAGTAGCACTAATAATTATTATAACAAGGTCTTAGCATTCATTATAATTATACAATAACTGACAATGTAATGATAATACATGTCATCAATAATTAGTATTATTATCACGGGTTACTCATTGGAATAATTGTAAATCCAAAATTTTGAAATAAAGTGAATCATTTTTATTATAATTTGGGTCTAAATCCTTATGAGCAATGAAGATCCTTGCACCCCATCCAAGATTCTTTTCCTGTCCAACAATTTGACATACACATTCGTTTGGTGGCCTACTGTCAAAAGTAAAAGAGTCTGTCTCAGCCACGTGTTGCTCACCTTCTTGATCAAGTAGTGTAACTGTTATAATATTATAGAACCTTGAAAGGGCCAATTTAGTTCACTGTCAAATTCACCACGCATTAGTTCGATAAATACAGAGACATGTGATCCCTCACCCTCACCAATTCCAGCAGCTACCACATCAAGGCACATCTTGTAGCCACGTGGATGAGTATAGAATGGTTGGCTGGTCCAGTCTTCGATTTTCTTCTTTTTTGAGGCAAAATTAGTCATTACAAATTGGACTGGTATGACGTGTACATGGGTGCTCAGTTTCTTAAGCTCTTCTTTTAGCATCAAGTTTTCGGCTTTTAAGGCTCTTGAATATGCGTTTCAAGCCTAGATAGCTGCTTTTGATGACTAATAGCCTGTAGTGACATATGAATAGCCAAGCTATCGCTAATGTGAGCCGGTAAATCTTTGCGTGGTAGCTTAGCCTCACAGCCGGCAAAGCTGAAGGAGCAGTCGATGACTTCCACAGGGCAATCTTCAGCGAGATGCTTTGATAGATCCTTGAATTTAGTGGTCACACCACACTCATTGGAACAAGGCACCAAACGTGAAGGGCAAACAGGCTTATGATTAGTTGTAACTTCTTCGAAAGTAGACTCGTAATTGCTACAAATCTCACAGCAAAATGGCCGCTTGGGACATAGTTTTGTTTTGTGCTCCTCGACAAACTGACGCTCAAACTTTTCGTGACAGTGGGAACAATCTATCGGAACAAATTGACAGACTTTATCATCAGCATTGAAGGTGCTCAAAGGAGGGTCAAGGAAAATGTGCTGAGTCAGCGTTCCCAGCTCACCCACCCACTCGTAACCAGACGTCTTGTACGAACAGTAGACTTGCAAAGAGTTTAGGGTACGATTTAGCCGACGATCAGGAATAGCAGTGGAGAATGGTCCATTACAGAGAGGACACGGCTTCCCTTCAGACTTGATAGGCTGTATGCAAGTGCAGCAAAAGCTTGAGCCACAGTCACAGTCGATGAGCTGTGGCTCTTTGAGAATAGACAGGCACACGGAGCATTCAGTTTGAAGGTGCTTAGGCGGCTCTTCGACAAAGACGCACTCGTGTCCTCCCTGGAGGTGAGATCTCTTTTGGATTGATTGGTTCTGGGAGACTTCAACGGACTCAGCACAGCCACCACTGCTTCCTTCCATGATCCAGAGGTTACGTCACGAATGTGACGTCATGCACGTCGTTTTTCGACCCTTTACCAGCATCCGAATATCAAATCATGCATTAATTTTTCATATTCTAATTATCTGCCCAGCACAAATCATTCCCCTATGCATAAACTATGAGTAAGTGTGAAACACTGCAAAATTTAAACATAGAATACAGAATCTGATGCACGTGTTGAAAATCAGTCTACGATGAAGATTATGGTCGCTAGTATAAGTCATCATCCGATGATACACAGCTTAGTGTCGTAAGTAGTTGTTGTCCGTTCACCCACGAGGACGTGCCAGAGAATTAAAGGTGATAGTTATATGTATAATTATAGCTACCAATCACAAATTTCCCAAAATTACTGTTTTCAGGTAATTGAATCTGTGTAGCTATAGCTAGTTATTGTCATTTTGCATTTTGTTGAAAAAAACTTACATTCACTGAAAAGCTCGGAAATGAACATGTAACTAGTACATACTTGCTTACTCTTGAGAAGCATTGATTCAGAACTTCAATAGCTGACAATGTGACAGTCAGACTACATTTTTGAAATTGTATAGCTCAACTTACAACTCAGTATAGCTAGCTATTTCAGAGATAGGTTTGTGATCACTCCACACAGCTAAAATTCTTTGGCCTGAATGCAATGCATTCATAACACTATTCATAGAGAAACAATGAGCATTTACAAACAGTAACTAGTGACCAGTGTGTAGCTATACTAATTATTTTATGTCCCTTAAAATTTGGATAATGACAGTTGACACACTGTAAAAGCCTGTGGCTGCTCTGCTACATAAAGCACTAGCTGACCCAGTCAAAGATAATCTGTCCAAAGACTGCCTCACAGCTGAGAGCTAATAAAATTATCATAGCAGCTAGTCTCAACTAATAAAAGTGTAGCTACCTAGTTAGACCAAGTGAAGATGACATCTTCCAAGCAGCTCAACATTGAAGTAGTTCCGAGGGAAGAAAGTGATTGTAATGTACAATTTCAACCGCTCATAGATGTCAATACTGGTACTGTTCCGGGAAATAATAGGTCTACAGTGCTGCAAACAAACAGACATTGCTTTCTGAAGTCAAACACTGCTGCCCTTATTTTAGCGTGGAACTTAAGTGTAGCAATAGGTCTGGAATTCTTTTTTAATCCCACATCTTTTGCATTGAACTATTATCTTATTCATCGTAATAATACTATACCGATTCGGAAATTGCTGCTGTCAATAACCGTGATGGTGTACGCCTTTTCGTCTTTTCTCTTTGTTTTCATTTACCCTCTGGCTGGATGCCTGGCTGATACACGATGGGGCAGATACAAGACAATAATTGGTAGTCTGCGTTTTGTGCTCATTAGTATAGCAATGATTTACATACTTGGGACTTTCGCAACAGTAGGTACTGTTCTGATAATATTATTCATTTCTGCAGGATCTTTGGATAGCGCAAAAAAGGTCAGCATTGCAATAGTCTTTTGGGTGGTGATTGGTATTCCAATTGCACTTGGAGCTTTGCTTATAGTGTGTAGTCTAGCCACATTCAGTGCAAATGTTGTCCAATATGGGATTGATCAGTTAAGAGAAAGCAAAGATATAGGGCTCTACATTTTCTGGTATGTATGGACAGTATACTTGGCCAAAGTCATCTTCGCTATTCCCTACACACTACTCCGAGTCGGTGAATTCTACAGCTATTATGTATACTTTATTTGGAGCATTGGGGTGTTTCTAGTACTGATGCCTATAACAATCAGTGTAATATTCTGCATCAAGAAATGCAATAAACAGTGGATATTTGTAAGTCCTCCTCAAGATCGAAATCATTATACACTTATCTGCAGAGTCATTAAGTTTGTGATCATGAAAAGCCGCACTATTATCTGTCTTCAAAATTACGACAATAATTTTGAGATTCCTAAGTCCAGATTCGATTTTGGGAAAGAGAAATACGGAGGACCTTTTACAAATAAAGAAGTTGAGGAAGTGAAATCATGCTTGCAAATTTTTTTCATCCTTCTTACCTTCGGACCAGTGTTTTTGGTTGATTTTGCTGCAAATAAGCTACTGCCAAATATTGGATTTCAGATGGATTTCTTGATTGTAACTGTATCACATTATCCATTTTATGATGATTGGAAAAATGATTATATAAAGAGCCTAATTTCTACTGGATCCCTAACTCCATTAATAATAGTGTTTGCTTTTCCCTTCTGCATTTTCCTACGAAAATTCCGAATATGGAACTACATTCGAATAAATTTAGGAGCTCTGGAGAGAATTGGACTTGGAATGCTCTTTATTTTGCTCTCTACTCTGTGCACTCTGTCAATTGATACCTATGGGCATGCTAGAGTCCATAACACTACCAAGTCATGCTTTCTATCGTTAAAAACTTTTGGTGACATTAACATCTACCTAGAAGCTAGTTCATACTCAGTTCTCACGATCCAAAGCATCTTGAATGCAGTTGGCTACACACTTTTCTATATTTCCTCATTTGAGTTTATATGTGTAAAGAGCCCTCAAGCAATGAGGGGAGTCCTCATTTCTGCGTTTTTTCTGATTAAGGGCACCTTTCAGATCCTGGGTTTGTCGGTCATTTTCTCCCCTTTCACACAGTGGGATTTATCTATATACAAATTTCCTAGCTGTGGTTTTGTCTACTATCTTATCAATGTGGTCATCCTGCTCACTGGGATGGTGATATTTGGCATAGCAGCAAAGAAATATCAACGTCAGGCCAGGATAGATTATGATAATAATATTGTACAAAACATTGATGATTATCAAAACATTGAAGGGTTGCATTCCCAAGCCATTGATGATCATGATAGTGAATCAAACGATACCAATTGACAATAATTAGTACTGTATTCTCCTGGGAGTCTTAATGAAAAAGTACCTGAAGTAGCTATCAGAAATAATAATAATATCACTACTGTATAATTATACTTTTCTAGATCTCTATAGTAGTATTGAATGTTCTGTGTGTAATCTATTATAGCTATCAATACTTCATGATACAAAATAGTAACTTGTGCACAATACCATATCTATAATAGCTATTCCTAAAAATTAATAAGCCAACTAAAAATTTTGTGCTGTTAGTAAGAAATAAACAAATGATTATGTGTGATCAGAGCTCTCACAATCAATTGGACTATTAGGCCTCAAGTCAATCCTGGTCCGCTAGATGTCTATATCTAGATACATTAGTCAGAAATAGCCTTTGTTTACACTTACCGAGATGCAGAGGAGGGTAGTTGAGCCTTGGGAATTGGATGCTATGATATTAATAACAAACGCACCAGAATTAACATTCATACTGGAGACTGTTATCATCTTCGACGTTTGATTTATTCGTAAATTTTCTGAGATAGTTGTCCTTGTGGAGATTTGGCCAAGATCCCCCCGCATGGGGATAGAATAGTTTAGCACAACTCTACTGAGGTGGAGTCCTTCAGTATTATGTGAGTAGTTCCAAGCCACAGCAAAAGTTATATTGTTGCTATTCATGCTGCCTGTTATTAGATGTGGCTCACTGTTGCAAATTGGCATTGGAGCTGCAAAGCAACAATGGAATACTTATGATATTAATGTGTGCCCCAGAAACTGACTAGTTACAAATTGCTACATGTAGTCATGGCTATGGCTTGATTGAGTTAGCCGAGATGAAAACAACATTGTTTTGATGATGTGATTTGCACTGAAACTAGCTAGCCAAACAAATTTTGTATTAATTTATTATTATAGCAGCTATTTAGAGGAACAGCAGAATAGTTCCACCTGAGCAAAATAAGATAGTTGCTTGTGAGTATATAAACCACATGAACAAACATGTTTGTGCCACAATAATATCGCTATGCATAACGTGAGATGCATCATTAAAATTAATGCACTGCAATACTTGTACATTCAGGTCGTAGATTCGTAAGTAGTTGTGCCTGATGGCTAGAGCATCTAAGCTAATCTAGTGCCACAGGTGAGATCGAGCATCATCACCAGTAAGAGATCGAAGCTAATCAATAAAGAAAATGCAACCCCGCCTCATCATTGGCCTGCTCTGTGATCTCCCATACCCCCGCAAATTTCGTATGAGAACTTCTGTTGCCAGTCAAAGATGTGGAAACAACAATAATAATATTATTATTACAAAACAAGTTTTCTCTCTCTACTGGTAACAGTAATGTAATAGCTAATTGTACGGAATAGTTCAGATAATTATCTCTCATTGGATGTATATTTCGAGCAGCTCTATTGGGGTATCTTCGCTGGTGTCAAAGTCTGCACATATTCGTACTTCAATGTTATCATTGGTTGGATTATTGAGTGGCACAGTAAACCATGGAGGGAATTGTCCATTGATACCGCTGCAGCAAGTGCCTTCTGTGCCGCAGTCTTCACCATCCCAAAGAGGATCATCAGCATAGAGAAAGTAGCGAATAGAACTGCTGTTCTTGTTTCCTGACTCACAGTAGTAGTTATTACCAACAAATGAAGGTGGATTGTTTGTACTGCCATTATCACATGGACATTGAATACCCGTCTCTGATATATCTGCAGCATATGTCCATATGTGTGCTCGTGGACTGCCATGAGTGATGCTAACTCCTTCAACGTAGGGAGGATTGATTGAATCGAAGCTGTGAAAGGCATCAGGATGTCCAATTTGATAGCCAATGACCCTACCACACACCTTGGTGAATGTGCGTCCTCCAGAAGAATAAAAGGTACCGTGGCACATGTCATTTGAACTTGGTGGTCTTCCACACACTCTGACTCCATTGGTGGTGATCTCTGTCCATGCTGACGGACAAGTCTGTGAAGGATCTTTCATATTGAGGTAGGCTATTCTTATCCACTCTCCTGCTCCACACTGGTAAGGAAATAGTAGGCCTAGAGCACTTGCAACCTTCTCTTGTATCTCTTGACGTGAGCTGGCTCGCTGCTGTTCTGAAGGGCAGCTGCTACTTCCATCACCATAGGTGATGACTGGTGGTATACTATTATGCTCAAACATCTGTGCAGATATGAGGTGCATACCAACTACAATCAGTACAGTAACAGTAACGATGGGAGTCATACTTTTCTTAATCTTAGCTCAGACTAGTGAGGATAGCTGCTCAAACTCAATCGATTTTGAGTATCTCTAGTCCAATGGGTTCTTTTATAGCTAATTTCATTGTTTGCATTATGCAATAGCACAGTGGCGATACTAGCTATCTAGAGAATTTATATTAGTGGGATCCAGCTGAGGCGTGATTTAGCACACCCAAATGCCCCCCCCCCCCCCCCCCCCCAGGAAAGTTTTGAAAAAATAACTCTCATAAGAGTATTTCTGGTGCATTCTGGGCGGTATATTATTCTATCACACATTATCTGTAAACAATCATTAAAGATTGATCCTACAGTGGAAATATTTACTTCAAAACATCAGAGATATGCTCTAAATTCACTTTCGGTCAAAGAGTTTTCTTTGCTAAGAGGCCGAAGTATAGAAAACAGGCAAATTTAAATGTTTAACCCCAAGTTTTTGACCAGGGAGTTGATTGGGCACTTTGAGTATTTAGCAGGGCCCCTGCCCTGCTAGGCCCTGCCTTAGATACGCCACTGCAACAGCATACAATTGGACATAACTATTGTACTATTGTATACCATCAGTACATACTCATAAAACATAGAGACATATATTGTTTATGTACAAACAGTATCATTACTACCGTGTGCCTGCGCAGATGAGAGTGGAATGAACTTGAACCTGTACCAATTATGGTATAAGGATAGGCTTACATGTATGTCAGATATGTCAATTTGTGTGGTAAATCACTCAGCCCCACACACAGGTTATTGAATAAGATAGCCTAATGGCCTTTGGCCTTGTGGCTTTATGTCCAAATGGCCTTAAGATAAGCAAGCAATATAATTTAAGGTTCCATGGACTACTCTAGCCTGTCCCCAGGTGTCTTGCTAAGAATAGCTATTCATGACTCAGTGTCAGTTTTGATCTGACACTGAAATTTAACATTGAATGTTGAACTCTCCAATCAGTGAAAAGATAGGCATGTATTTGATCATGCTGGTGCAATTAGATTCCTCTGAGATAAATAGCCCCCATAACAACGGTATCCTGTCCAGGTACACGACAGTAGAGTCCAACTTAATGTCAGTAACATGTTTGTGTTGACATGACAGGGTAACTCTATTAATTTAGCTACACATGCACCCGTGATTAGATCGTACAGTAATTATTACTAAGTAACATATTATTAATATTATTATCAATTTTGTGTCACTTTGATTACTATCATACTATTAAGGACTATCCATGGCAACTGTGCATCCTGTCCAGGTGCATGACAGTCTAGTCCAATTTAACGTCAGTAACATGCTTGTGTTGTTCTGACTCTGATACATGATAGTATCATTGATTTAGCTACACGGCTGTGATTAAACACCAGTGCATGTCTGAACTCCTCAATCTTACCTTCATTGCACGGGTATGGCACATTAATACTATGGTAGCAACACCCAATGTTGTACTATCATGCCGTGATCGATGGTCCCCCACAAAATTAATTGTGATCCTCCAGCCCATGACTATCCACTGCATCAATTATAGCTATAGGGTCCCCCAGGACAAACCCTGGAGACTAATCCTGCCATAGCTACAGACTTTCGAGACTAACCTTTTGACTAATATAACCGACACCCAGCCCCTGACCCCTCCCGTAAATGGTGGGGGAACCATGATGCACAGTTGCCATGGACGGTAGCTACGAATTTTGGCATCTGCCATCTTCCACTTACACTGGACAGAAGTTGTGAGCAAACCATGTAAGATGGAATTAATAAATTTAATAACACTTAGTGACTAAGTCAAAGAACAGAAACAAGTATAAAAACAATTGAATAAAATTGAAGAATGAAGAAGGGATGGCAGGATCAAAAAGTACACAAACAAGAGATAATCGCATCTACTACATATTCCTATGCTTGTTTTTTGAGGGGTGCAAAAATAACCAGTAATGAATTATATTAATGTGATTGAAGATTAAAATCAGTGGTGGGTGGGGATCACTCGCACAGTGGCATCTGTCTGGCCATCCGAGTTCCTGGTTGAAGAAGCTGTATTGGATCGGTTGTTGGCATCATCTCTCTTAAGATTTGTTTATGTGAGTGTATGTGTTCAGTATCATTAATTTTTGCTAAGATCATATTACATTGTGCATAAGGTTGAGTATTGTTGCACTGTCAAGCATGGCTAAGGGTTATGAATTTGATTAAGTTTAAGTATGAGCCCTCAAGTTTGGTTGTGGTGGTTTTAAGAGGCGAGCATTATTATTATTATAGATTGTTATGGGGGGTCTGGTTGTTTTGTATACATATGTGATTAATAGCTAAGATAGGATTCGGTATGTATTTGGGGATAAGGGTTGATAGGTTTTGGTTGTTCGATGTGTATTCCTGGGATAAGGATTCACAATCAGTATGTGTTTTGGTTGAAGTATAGTGTCAATGTTAATTTTTATTTTATTTTTTAGGTGAGGATGAATCTGGTTTTGGATGAGGATTATTTAGATGAAGAATTCCTTTAGTGACTGGAATTTCACTTGGTTTTGAACATAATATTGTTTGCTTAAGGGGATCATGGTTGGATTAGATATTGTGTAATTTGCTTGATTTGTTTAATATATCATGCGGGGTGATAGCTAGGTTGTGAATATTATATCATGATCACTGTTAACGTTATAGTATTCTGTATGGTTTGGTTTTCAATAGGCGGCCAAATGGCTGTGCTTGAAAGTGGTATCACTAAACTTTGAATCCAGGTCAACTTAAGCTTGTATACAAGGTAGCTAAGTTCGGGTGCATGATGTGATATAGGTTTAAAGTTAGCGGCCAAGTGGCTGTGCTTGGCGTTTGTATAATATTATAATGCTGTATTTGGGGTATATGGCTTATTTATGGTTAGATCTGAGCGTGGCATGGCATGGCTAGGTTTTGGGGTAGATCTGCTTTTGGATTATATAGCTAGCTTGGTTTGGGGGAAGAGGTTCCGGAAGATCTGTTTCTAGATCAGGGGTAGAGGTTCCAGGGTAGATCTGGTACTTGGTTAGGGGTAGAAGGTCAGCTTTGTTCCAGGGTAGATCTGTTTCTAGGTTGGGGTTGGCTGGTTTGGAGTAGAGATTCCGGGTAGATCTATTTGTAGGTTGCAGGGGTAGAATGTCATCTTGATTTGGAGGTAGAAGTCCAGGGGTAGAGTATAGTAATATGGAGGTTCCAGGGTAGATTTGTCTACTATCTTATCAATGTGGTCATCCTGCTCACTGGGATGGTGATATTCAACATAGCAGCAAAGAAATATCAACGTCAGGGCAGGACAGATTATGATAATAATTATTATACAAAACATTGATGATTATCAAAATATTGATCAAGGGTTGCATTCCCAAGCCGTTGATGCTAATGATAGTGAATCAAACAATACCAATTGACAATAATAATACCGTATTCTTCTGGGGACTCTTAATTTATCGACATGAAAAAGTACCTAAAGTAGCTATCAGAAATAATAATAGTAATATCATTAATGCATAATATATACTTTTCTAGACTCTCTATAGTAATAGTATTGAATATTCTGTGTGTAATCTAGCTATCAATACTTCATGATACAAACTATATGGTCGGAGAGTATATAGCAACTTGTGTACGATGCCATGTCTATAGCTATTCCTAAAAATTAATAAGCCAATTAAAAATTTTGTGCTGTTAGTAAGAAATAAAAAATGATTATGTGTGATCAGAGCTCTCACAATCAATTGGACTATTAGGCCTCAAGTCAATCCTGGTACGCTCCACTTTAATAGTTTCGTATATTGGGTTGCTTTCGTATATTGGGTTGTGGTAGGTGCGTTCAAGATTCTCTGAAATTGATCCCAAATCTGATCCCAGACGCAGACGACTAGCAGTTACCGAGTCGACAGCTTCATAAGCCAGGCTAGTAGAAAGGTCAAAGTCATCTTTAGAAATTTCACTTCCTTCAAATTCACATTCCGGTATGGTCTCAGGAATGGAAATATGTGATGTGGTACTCAGCCTGTTTATATTCATCATTGGAATTTGCAACTCGTCCTGCTGATGATCTGCATTGCTGTGTAATCAATAATTGGGGTATGCTGAAATGCATTAAGGAAGAGTTTACAAGTAGGCTCACTGATTATGGTCAGGCTAAGTGCGCTATATAGCTACATGAAAGCAGCAAATAGAAAGCCAGAGGATAAGTCTAAGATATCTATAGGGCATCAATCTATAAGAATTATATCCTGAAAATAGGTTGACTCATTGTAAGCAGCTATCTTGTCTTTTTTCTAATGGACATACCTTAGTCTTTGTGCCTTCTGGCAATTGTTTTTATAGCGCTGGTATCCAACATAGAGTGCCAATAGAAGGACAATCACGATAAGAATTCCACATCCAACGAAACCAATGATGGTGTATGATCACAGTTTAATGGTGACCCAAATTCTTCAATTATTAGAGTACAGTCTCTTTCAGGATAAACCCTCAAACCTTGTACCATAATGGATCCAGCCACAGAGTGAATCTGAATCCACTCTCTTATTGAATCAAAAACACGCTCAGTCATATTCAGCGGGGAGAAAAGTTTAGCACGTAATGCAACCACTTCACTGTTCTCTTGAGCACACTCCATGGCCAGGTTTGTGATCATATATTCACACCTGTCACATCTGTTTTGGATATATCCTTGGAAATGGCTCAAAATAGCCTGCTGTTTCTCAATAGTGTCACTTAACTGTATAATATTATAATAATATTGTAAACAATGGAAATATTAATTACCTCGAGTATATAGACCGTTTAGATTCATTTTCTGTAGGTACCTATATATAGCTACTTACCACTCATATTTGGCAGTTGTGTACACCCTTCAACACAAGCTGAATGATATTCACCTCTAAAACACCAATAGAGATAAAATTAATAATCTAGATGTCTATATCTAGATACATTAGTCAGAAATAGCCTTTGTTTACACTTACCGAGATGCAGAGGAGGGCACATAGTGGTAGTTGAGCCTTGAGAATTGGATGCTATGATATTAATAACAAACGCACCAGAATTAACATTCATACTGGAGACTGTTTATCATCTTCGACGTTTGATTTATTCGTAAATTTTCTGAGATAGTTGTCCTTGTGGAGATTTGGCCAAGATCCCCTCGCATGGGGATAGAATAGTTTAGCACAACTCTACTGAGGTGGAGTCCTTCTGTATTATGTGAGTAGTTCCAAGCCACAGCAAAAGTTATATTGTTGCTATTCATGCTGCCTGTTATTAGATGTGGCTCACTGTTGCAAATTGGCATTGGAGCTGCAAAACAACAATGGAATACTTATGATATTGATGTGTGCACCAGAAACTGATTAGTTACAAATTGCTACATGTAGTCATGGCTATGGCTTGATTGAGTTAGCCGAGATGAAAACAACATTGTTTTGATGATGTGATTTGCACTGAAACTAGCTAGCCAAACAAATTTTGTATTAATTTATTATTATAGCAGCTATTTAGAGGAACAGCAGAATAGTTCCACCTGAGCAAAATAAGATAGTTGCTTGTGAGTAAACCACATGAACAAACATGTTTGTGCCACAATAATATCGCTATGCATAACGTGAGATGCATCATTAAAATTAATGCACTGCAATACTTGTACATTCAGGTCATAGATTCGTAAGTAGTTGTGCCTGATGGCTAGAGCATCTAAGCTAATCTAGTGCCATAAGTGAGAGTATCATCACCAGTAAGAGATCGAAGCTTATCAATAAAGAAAATGCAACCCGCCTCATCATTGGCCTGCTCTGTGATCTCCCATACCCCGCAAATTTTGTATGAGAACTTCTGTTGCCAGTCAAAGATGTGGAAACAACAATAATAATATTATTATTACAAAACAAGTTTTCTCTCTCTACTGGTAACAGTAATGTAATAGCTAATTGTACGGAATAGTTCAGATAATAATTATCTCTCATTGGATGTATATTTCGAGCAGCTCTATTGGGGTATCTTCACTGGTGTTATAGTCTGCACATATTCGTACTTCAATGCTGTCATTGGTTGGATTATTGAGTGTCACAGTAAACCATGGAGGGAATTGTCCATTGATACCGCTGCAGCAAGTACCTTCTGTGCTGCAGTCTTCGCCATCCCAAAGAGGATCATCAGCATAGAGAAAGTAGTTAATAAAATTACTATTATTGTTTCCTGACTCACAGTAGTAGTTGTTACCAACAAATGAAGGTGGATTACTTGTACTGCCATTATCACATGGGCATTGGATACCCGTCTCTGATATATCTGCAGCATATGTCCATATGTGTGCTCGTGGACTGCCATGAGTGATGCTAACTCCTTCAACATAGGAAGAATTGATTGAATCGGAGCTATGAAAGGCATCAGGATGTCCAATTTGATAGCCAATGACCCTACCACACACCTTGGTGAATGTGCGTCCTCCAGTAGAATAAAAGGTGCCATGGCACATGTCATCGGAACTTGGTGGTCTGCCACACACTCTGACTCCATTGGTGGTGTTCTCTCTCCATGCTGATGGACAAGTCTGTGAAGGATCTTTCATATTGAGGTAGGCTACTCTTATCCACTCTCCTGCTCCACACCGGTGAGGAGGCTGTAGGCCTAGAGCACTTGCAACCTTCTCTTGTATCTCTTGAAGTGAGCTGGCTCGCTGTTGCTCTGAAGGGCAGCTGCTACTTCCATCACCATCGGTGATGGCTGCTGGTACACTTAGTCTATTGTGCTCAAGAAACATCCGTGCAGATGTGAGGTGAATACCAACAAGAATCAGTACAGTAACAGTAATGATGGGAATCATAGCTACTTTTCTTTAATTTTAGCTCAGAATAGCGAGAATACTCGATTTTGTGTATCTCTGGGTTCTTTTATAGCTAATTTCACTGCTCGCATTTAATGCAACAGCATGTAGCTTATTGGATAATATTGCATCATCAGTACATGCTCACAAAATTTAGAGACATAACTTGCTAGTTCATGTACAAATAGTATCATTAGTACCGTGTGCTTGTGCAGATGGGAGTGGAATGAACTTGAACCTGTACCAATTATTGCAGTTATTCATTTTGAATTCCCTGCTATTTCCCTATATAATATGCTTTAATTTACAAACAGATCGCTATTTGGCTGGCCATGCAATAACTGTGCGTCAAACAATAGCAACATATATGCTACCATAGTTGTATTCACAATCATGGGATAATGTTGCTATTTATATATAGCTAGAGTATGCATGATCACCTACAGTACATGATCACAAAACAGAGACGTAGCTACTTTATGCACAAACAGTCTCCTGCCTGTGCAAGATTTGTCCAATATAGTGCTGTGCGCATGTGCAGATGGAAGTGGCATGAACTTTGCACCTATACCAATTATTGCAGAGGTAATATAAATACTGCAACAACACACTGCTCACTTTAATCTCATGGAGAACCTTCCCAGATAATAATAAACAAGCAATGTATTGTGGGATGGCATTTAATGCCAGCAAAAGATATGCTGTAAGTGATCCATAATAATAATATTATTATTATTATGTAGGCTGACTTTTGATCCCAGGCTTCCCTCTAGGAATCGAAGCAACACACTCATCACAGGCACGTTTGCAAACGCAACAATGATCCGACTTGTGCAGCGAAATAAATTCATACATACCTGAGTCAGAATTTATTTGTCACGCGGCATCAGAGAGAAGGGATTTGTAGCTATAATACATGTTCTAGCCTTGTCCCGTGGGAGTGGTCTGTGAACATGGCGCCGGCTGCATGGACCGGAGTTGATCTTGAAAATATCGATGATGGTACTCATCTTTATTAATGTTTGCTGAGCTGGTTAAAAACTAATTAGTATAGATTTAATTAATGCAGATGTTATCGGCAAATGCAGGACCATAATAAATAATTATGTGAATGCATCTAGTAGCTAAAAAGGAAACTTTAGGCATAATAATTTATACCTGGAATAATATACCTGGCATGATTATAATAATATTATTTTTTGACCAGCTGTGAGAAAAGGGACTGCCATAGTTTGAGATTGTTTTGTTTGTACATGTAGTATGTATGTATAGCATACAATGTTACAATACTGTTATACAGTGTAGTCCACTTAAATCGAATCTTAAAATCCATGAAAAATATTTGAATTAAACGAAAATTTGAATTACAGAGATCCATATAAACCACTGTATTGAGACCCTGTAATGCTTATTAGTGGAGCATTCAGAAGCTTTAGTATTGTGCTGAGAGTGATTTAGGTAATAGACACTTATAGTTTCATATCTCAAGGAGGATTGTAGTGATCTCCATGTGATCTATGTTCTATATTTATATAAATATTGTACTTTTGTACGCTAAAGCTGCCTATAATTTTTCTAATTAAGAGAAAAGACCAATTCAAATTTATGTATTAGCTCTATGTAGGGAATCTGAAAGAATTTGAATTAGACGAAAATTCGTCTTAAGCGGATTTGAATTAAGTGGACTACACTGTAGTTGCAGTATGCCTGGAGCTCTGTGTTTATAATGGCTAAAGCTACACTGGTCTGCTACAAGCCACTCACAACTTCATTATAGTACGTAGTAGTTTGTAGTATGTAGCTTCAAACATTATAGTAGTAATTTGTAGCTATAGTATGTAGCTTCAAACATTTTTATGTACCATCAAGGGCTTATAGATGCCAAAGGGGGAGAGGGCATGTCTATAAGCCCTTGGTACCATGCAATGTACTCTAATTATAAGTGTAGTGGATTTACTCTGAGTTTGTGGTAATAGCTACTCAGTCTGGTACAAGTATATATACTCACAACAATTTGTAGAAAGCATGTAAGCTGGATATTGAGGTAATTATGTACCCTAAAGACTTGAATCAACAAGTGTGCATACTTGAATAATTATGATTTACATTATATGCATTGAGTTAACCACAATGAGATTACCGGTATCCATTTTCTGTAGAATGCTACAATGCATGAATAATTATATTATGCATATACAGCCTTGAACGTGGATTTTCTTCAATGGCATAATAATATTATTGGTGTGGTTAGGCTTTTACAGGTACAATCATTGAATATAAGTAATTGCGAGAAAAGGGACCATTTTGGGCTTTGTGTTTGTTGTATGACATTGTAACAGTAGCTTGTAAGAGTGTATGGAGTATGCAATAATAATTTACTGTAGGTGTATCCGCTCTAGTAAGTATACTCACTACTAGCTACATTTGTAGAAAGCAAGTTGCATGCCCATTTGTCATGATAAACATTGGTTGTGTTTCAAACGTAGCTAGTCTACCATGAATGGTACTTTTTCTCATAGCAGGTCACAAATGTTGTGCTCATGCAGAATGCATGCACCAGAATCACTCTGAATTTTCCTGGGGGAGCATGACCCCAATCCCAGATATGTGGTGGGCATACTATAGCCAGCCACAGCTATATATTGATTCGATTCGCTACCATGCATTCCCAGCCCCCCTACTCCAAATCTTCTTATGCCACTGACTACTGTTACTTCAGATCTATCCTGGTCTCTTCATATTATTATTCACAATAAGGTCAAAAGGCTTGTTGGAATGCTGTATAGGAACTTTTACAAGAATTCCAACCCACATACTCTGCTGAAATTATGTCTGGCTTACGTCAGGCCCCACCTCAAGTATACTGTTCACATGTCTGGATTCCTCTTTAATAAGGGTGACATTGAAGTACGCTCCGAGAGTCTGCACAAAGTCATGGGATTTGAGTTATGTTGATCTCCTCAACGCAAGTTCAGTTTCACCTCTCCATCAGAGACGGATAGCTATTTGCTTGCCTTTGCCACTTGTCTACAAATGGGCTAACAGAATTTCAGAACGCTCCTATTCAGTCAAAGAATTTCCCATACAATAGAAGATTAGCCAGTTCCTCGAATCTGAATGTACCAAAGTTTAGAACCTTCTCTAACGGGCACTCCTTTTTTCCGAAGACCATAATTTTATGGAATAACCTACCATGACATAGCTAATATTATTATTTTTGCCTCAATGATCATGGTTGCAAGACTTTGTATAAGGCCCCAATTCGTTGATTATTAGTTTCTCATCAACCGCCCGCATCAATTTTTCAAGTTAGAATTTATCACCATTATTTCATTAGTGCATTCCAATGACGTAATAAAAGGCGTGGACAATCACGTGACCGTCCGTGTGCAGCAGTTAGCTACAATGTTGTTGAAGAGCTAGGGGTGCTGTGGCTCTGGTAAGCATCTGTGTACTGCCTAACCATGCTACTTTCATGACTGACACTCTTGATGCCACTTTTGTGACTAGTATACTATTTGTGTGTGCCAATAGCAATGTTTGCCCAGGCAGCACCATGCATTTAGCTATGTGCCTTTCAAGTGTTGCATAAGTTGTGGTCAACATTAATTAAATAATGGTAATACCCGCCCGCCCGCATGGTATGTTGGGAAACTACCTGATGAGAAACTAATAATCAAGGAATTGGGGCCTAATCTGTGGTGCATGTACCCATTTACAAGTCTTGATGATGAAGATTTGGAGCTTATGGAAACTGATGATGATCATTAGCCAACATCCAAAAATTGACTTTCACTACTATAATAGTATAATTAAGCTACACATGTATTTTATACCCATAATTATTAGCTATAGGTAATCTCATTGTGGTTAATTCAATGCATATAATGTAATAAGCACTGGGATGGTGATATTCAGCATAGCAGCAAAAGAGATATCAACGTCAGGGTAGGATAAACTATGGTAATATTGAATTAAGGTTGCATTCCCAAGCCACTGATGATCGTGACTGAATCAAACAATACCAATTGACAATAATTAGTACTGTATTCTCCTGGGAGTCTTAATTTATCGACATGAAAAAGTACCTAAAGTAGCTATCAGAAATAATAATAATATCATGTGGATCACTATAATTGTATTATAATATACTTTTCTAGATCTCTCTACTAATAGTTTTCCCATTGTTATAGTATTGAATATTCTGTGTGTAATCTAGCTATCAATAGCGGTACAAAATAGTCGGAGAGTAGTAACTTGTGCACAATGCCATGTCTATAGCTATAACTGTACATGTAGCTAATAAGCCAACTATAAATTAATTTTTGTGTTGTTAGGCCATATAAAATAACTTACTTGATTCTCATCCACCTTTTTCCAAAAAATAGGGGCGGGAGGAGGCATTTTATTTTTATTTTTTACTCATCAGGACACTAGAAAGAGCAGTATCTGGAGCATATTTTCGAGATATTTGGTAAAGGGTCGCTACTGCGCACGCGCGATAGCAATAAAATTCATAGAGGCGGCCTGTAAAAATTGGGACGGGCGGGGATGAGAATCAAGTAAGTTATTTTATATGGCCTTAATAAGAAATAAAAAAATGATTATGTGTGATCAGAGCTCTCATAATCCATTGGACTATTAGGCCTCAAGTCAATCCTGGTACGCTCCACTTTAATAGTTTCGTATATTGGGTTGCTTTCGTATATTGGGTTATGGTAGGTGCGTTCAAGATTCTCTGAAATTGATCCCAAATCTGATCCCAGACGCAGACGACTAGCAGTTACCGAGTCGACAGCTCCATAAGCCAGGCTAGTAGAAAGGTCAAAGTCATCTTTAGAAATTTCACTTCCTTCAAATTCACATTCCGGTATGGTCTCGGGAATGGAAATATGTGATGTGGTACTCAGCCTGTTTATATTCACCATCGGAATTTGCAACTCGTCCTGCTGATGATCTGCATTGCTGTGTAATCAATAGTGAGTAATACTGCTTAATAAATGTAGCTATTAGCTAAGGGAGAATTTTATATCACTTAGTAGGCTCACAGATTATGGTCAGGCTAACATTGACCCTTTGTAGCTAGCTATGTACGCATCGCATAGATTTACTAAGGACATATACATTGTACCGTAGTCTTTGTGCTTTCTGACAATTCTTTTTATAGCGCTGGTATCCAACATAGAGTACTAATAGAAAGACAATCACGAGAAGAATCCCACATGCAACGAAACCAATGATAGCCAATGCCTCTATGGAAGTAGAGCTAGTGCTGATTGTTGTGGCTGATGTATGATCACAGTTTAATGGTGACCCAAATTCATCGATGATTAGAGCACAGTCTCTTTCAGGGTAAACCCTCAAACCTCGTACCACAATGGATCCAGTCACCTGAATCCACTTTCTTATTGAATCAAAAACACGCTCGGTCATATTCAGAGGGGAGAAAAGTTTAGCACGTAATGCAACCACTTCACTGTTCTCTTGTGCACACTGCATGGCCAGGTTTGTGATCATATATTCACACCTGTCACATCTGTTTTGGATATATCCTTGGAAATGGCTCAAAATAGCCTGCTGTTTCTCAATAGTGTCACTTAACTGTAATAATATTGTAAACAATGGAAATTACCTCGAGTATATAGTCTAAGACCGTTTAGATTCATTTTCTGTAGGCACCTATAGCTACTTACCACCCATTTTTGGCAGTTGTGTACACCCTTCAACACAAGCTGAATGATATTCACCTCTAAAAAACCAATAGAGATAAAATTAATAATCTAGATGTCTATATAATATTATAGCTAGATATATACATTAGTCAGAAATAGCCTTTGTTTACACTTACCGAGATGCAGAGGAGGGCACATAGTGGTAGTTGAGCCTTGGGAATTGGATGCTGTGATATTAATAACAAACGCACCAGAATTAACATTCATATTGGAGACTGTTATCATCTTCAACGTTTGATTTATTCGTAAATTTTCTGAGATAGTTGTCCTTGTGGAGATTTGGCCAAGATCCCCTCGCATGGGGATAGAATAGTTTAGCACAACTCTACTGAGGTGGAGTCCTTCAGTATTGTGAGAGTAGTTCCAAGCCACAGAAAAAGTTATATTGTTGCTATTCATGCTGCCTGTTATTAGATGTGGCTCACTGTTGCAAATTGGCATTGGAGCTGCAAAGCAACAATGGAATACTTATGATATTAATGTGTGCATCAGAAACTGATTAGTTACAAATTGCTCCAGTCATGGCTATGGCTTGATTGAGTTAGCCGAGAAGAAAACAAAATTGTTTTGATAATGTGATTTGCATTGAAAGTAGCTAACAGCTATTTAGAAGAGCAGCAGAATAGCGCTGCTTGAGCAAAACAAGAATCTGATAGTTGCCCGTGAGTAAACCACATGAACAAACATGTTTGTGCCACAATAATGTCACTATACATTACATGAGATATATCATTAATGCACTGCTGCAATACTTGTACATTCAGGTTGTCACAGATATAAGCAGTTGTGCCTGATGGCTAGAGCATCTAATCGGAGTGCCACAGGTGAGACTATCATCACCTGTAAGAGAAGCTAGCTTATCAATAAGCTTATCAGTAAGAGAAGCTTATAAATAAAGATAATGCAACCCCCCCCCCCCCCGCCCCATCATTGGCCTGCCCTATGATCTCACATATCCCCGCAAATTTCGTACGAGAACGTTGGTTGCCAGTCAAAATGTGGAAATGATAATAATAATTATTAACAAAATCATGCACAGTGTTTTTACCTGCTATACTTGTGTTAACGAAAATTGAAGCACTTCTTTGTCCCAGTCCAATGATGTTCAAGTTTCTGAGACTAACAACTCCAGCAACTTGAATTCGAAATGACATCCCAGGTTGAAGCCTGGTGATGTTTGCATGAGTCTCATTACCGCTTGTGCTTATTTCTTTAATCAGCATCTCTGTGCTGTTTTCTAGCACTATGTGATAAACACTGATATTGTAGTGCAATAATATTATTGTAGGAGATCCCACATCATTTGGCTCTTGCCACTGAATAGCAACCCAGGAATTAGACACTGATTCGACTGCGAGATTAAGTGGTTCACTCAGAGGAGCTGTATTAATTTAGCAGCTAGATAGTTAATATGGCTTTGTGCAGTTTTAACTTACATACTACATTCAGGTGTATCTCTAATGCAACAGTGTACTGTGCCTCCGGAACCTCTATTGTACAATTCCACACTCCATCGTCTGATGCATCTATGCCGAAAAGATTCAGTCTCACCACATCAAGTCTATCAGTATCTAGATCTGCATTGTAGTCCTTGTGATCATCAGGTTTGATCCTAAGATATAATATACTACCATTGGGAAATCGCCAAATGATAGCAGCATCACTACTTGTTAAGTTAAATCCACAGATGAGCGACACATTCTCTCCCAAATGAACAGTGTACTCTGTTTGAGTGCTCAAAGTGATAAAATCCTGACCATCTGTAATGAAATAGCTAACACATTTGCAACTGTATTCATAATACATTCATACATGCATGCATTCATTGATAATAATCACGATAATTACTCTCATCTATTGTACCTGTTTGAGCACAACTTTTGCATACACAAAAAAGTACTGCAACAGCAAAAGCAAAGTAGTCCATGGCACACAATTACAATCTTCTTCCAGTCTAATCATGCACGGTTTCTGAAGTTTCTCTTAAGGAAATGAGTTAGGCTATATAGGATGGTGTTTATTTCCATGCATACAGTTATAAGTTATTGCTAGTGAGATTTCCATTGACAAAACAACAATTATTATTAGTCATCTCATAATGTTGTAGCATTGTCCATGTAAATTAAGACTTAATAGTTTTTGATAACAAGCTTTCAGATCATCCTATTCTCTCCAGTTCCCCATCTATAACTAGATAGCTAGATCATCTTTTCAGTTCAGTGACGTAGAGAGCCTCAGAGTAGAAAACACTGATCTGGTTATGACTTTATTCGCCATAGGATACTACCCTTCAATTATCAAAAGGATACAGAATACTGGTGTACCAGTTAGGAGCAAGTAGACGAGATATTTGAATGGTACATTGCATGATCTATAATAAAATATTGCTACAGTGCTACACTTTTCAAGTACGGAAGGTCTGTGGGCAGATCTAGACAAGCTGTACCTGTCCATTGACCAATGATAATAATTGCAAGCATTAAATTTTATACACCATAGCAATATTATTGCTATTAATCATGAGCCAGCTATAATGTTATGTATGTCTGACTCACAGGATATCTAGCTACCATTAAATTTAATTCCAACATTTCTGATGACAATATTTCCACATTCATTCATACACAATGTGCATGCTTCGCGTGCATGGTATTCATATTGAAAGTCAGCCAAAGCATTAAGCCTGCAATTGTTTTTGTACCGTAGCACTGAGTATTATGTTGTAGGTACAGTATAGTGTATCTAGTGATAATATTATATAATAGCTGTAACAGTATAGGGAGCTAGGATGGCTTGACATCATCAGACAAGAATATGCAAATTTGTATAACAAGCACATTCGTTGATAAACTGAATCCTTTGTTTATAGTTTCACCTTGAGAATTGGGAGTATGTATCAAGATAATACAAGTAGCTATATAGACCGAAAACATGCAGTGTGTTTACATGATCAATATGTTACGACCTAGCTTCGCTAGTATTGGTTATCAGATTCTATCGCACACTAATATCCTTAATTATTGATGTAGCTGATGTAGTTAGTTGTAAGCAATACCTCAGGGAAGTATGTAAGGTCTGAGTAGCCACAAGTAGAGGAATCACGTACAACATAATAATATAGCTAACTGGGTAGTGAATATGGAGAGTGATAAATGGTTTCAAGAGCCATCAGATATCTCCCCTAGCCCACAGTCAGTATCCCAAGATAATGGAGAGGAATTGGAGTTCAGAAGTTCACAGTCTGAATGTTCACAACATAAGAGTCAGAACAGCACACCCGAGAGCTATTCTAGGAAATCAGATAGCCCAGTTAACACTAAGTCTTATCAAGTACCTTGTGTAAACAGATGTGGCAATGCTATTGACAGCAATAGACTTGCAGATCACATTGCTTATGATTGTCCTCTGACTATTGTGGACTGTATGTTCAAACATGCTGGCTGTGAAGTGAGAGTGCCTCGCAAAGACATGCCGATCCATCTAGCACACGCTGTGGTGTACCATCTTTCTAAGCAGACAGCAGCATACGAAGAGAGACTGAAGCTTATTGAAGCAGAGAACGAAAGGTTGGCTCTAAGGTGTAAAAGGCTAGAAGCCAAGCATGAAGAGCTGGAACAACATGTTAGCTGGCTATCTCACACAATTTCATCCATTCCAAGAGACTATGATAACGAAAGAGATGTTTATGTGAACACTAGCAATTTATCACCTCATAATCGACCCCTAACCAACCCATACCTCATGTGTGCAAGTCCAACTGAATCATCTGTAGCAAGTATGGAATCGTCAGTCAGACCAGCGACTCTTATAATGATGAGCTTTGAGCAACACAAACGAAATAATGACGACTGGATATCTCAGCCGTTTTACACTCATTCGCAAGGCTACAAGATGTGCCTGAGGGTGACTGCCAATGGGCAGGGCAGTGGGAAGGGAACACACATCACTGTGGCAGTCTATCTAATGAAGGGAGAGTTTGACAATCACCTGGAGTGGCCGTTCAGGGGAGACATCACCATACAACTGCTGAATCAGCGAGAAGATGGTGTAGATCACACAAGAATCATTCATCAAGCACAGGGAGAGCGCGGGATCGGAAGTGATGCGGAGAAATTCATAAGCGCCTGGGGAATTAACAAGTTTAAGGCACACAGTGAACTGTATCCAATGTATGTAAAGCACGACAGCCTTAAATTCCGTATCCTTATATTAGTTAGACAGTCCGTTGAGTACTTGCCAGAGACAGCGGTTTAATAACTGTAACAATAATATTATTATAGATTATAAGTTTATCCAGTAGCTAAGCTGTTAAACTCTTAAATAGGTCTTAGCTATATGTGGTCCCATAATAATATAATTATGTCACTGTTGTTGTTACAAGCACATGCTTGCTTCTACTGTTACCAATGGTCCATGAATAATAACAGTGTGCTCTATATAGCTATTCATTAGTCTGTGGTACACCTACACATTGAATAATAATAACATTATCATGCTTGCTTTCTGTGAATATAATTAGTGTCAGGTGTTTATAGCTGCCACACCTAACATTTTGTTCCAGATAAAGCTAGCTGTTAGTCACTGTAGTAACTAGCTATTAATTATTGTTAATGAGTAGCTAAGTCGAGTCATGGAATATCATCATCATCATGCGCATCAAAATGTGTATCAAGAGACAGATTTTGATGAGAGACAAGAAGATCACGTGGAAGGAGGTAATTACAAGGATGATGCGGATGGATCAAGCTCAGAGTCTGATTTTGAGTACATCACAGAAGACAGCCTATTGGGCCACAGATCTAACTTACCCCCCAGCCGAAAAACTAGCGTGGATCTGAATCCTACCTATGGCACAAGCATCAGTGCTGAGAGGAAATTTTCGAGCGATGACTCCATGACTGTCGTAGATTGTGACTTCAAGGATGTTGGCTGTGAAGCTAGGCTGTCTCAAAAGGAAATGTCGGGCCACCTTGAGCAATCCGTTGTCTATCATCTCTCAATACAAGCTGAGGCTGTGAAGGTACTCAGAGCTGAGAAGGAGGAACTAGCAGCAAAGTATGAAAGATTGGAAATGAAACACCAACAGCTTGCAAGTATGGTGAATGACATGCTGACTGCCATTGAGAAGCTGCAGCTGGCAAATCCAAGAGATCTAGCAACACACACACAAACTATAGAGGATGATGCTGTTAGCAAGTCACTCGATTGCAAATCTTTTGAAAAAAGCAACGGTGATCGTCCTGGCTTACCGAAATCTCTCACCAAAAGTACATCTCACTTCCTATTGCCTACAGTGCCAGAAGTGACCCCCAGATCACCCAGATGTAAGCCGCAGAGGCCAAAATCAGCATGCTGCCCTCTGAGCACTTCAGAGTCATGTGTAGACGATGGGTCATACATCAATGATGACGAAAGGCCACAGCCTCCAACTACTAGAGTAAGTAAGCACGAAGAAAACTGGCAATATTCGTATATCCTTGTGGAACCTATTTCTCCCCTTCCACTCGAGGTTAAGCAGCAAGCACAAAAATCGACGAAATTAATCATGACAAATTTTGAGAAGCATAGGAGGAGTGGGGGAAATTGGATCTCTCATCCATTCTACACTCACTCTCAAGGCTATAAGATGTGCCTGAGGGTGGCTGCCAATGGGCAGGGAAGTGGGAAGGGAACACACATCACTGTGGCAGTCTATCTAATGAAGGGAGAGTTTGACAATCAACTGGAGTGGCCGTTCAGGGGGGACATCACCATACAACTGCTGAATCAGCAAGGAGATGACAAGGATCACTGCATGAGAACCATTAGCAGAGCAGAAGCTGTTAGAGGTAGTGAAAAAGCAGGTGCCTCGGAAAAGTTTATTAGCGCCTGGGGCATAAGCCAATTTAAATCACACGGTGAAGTTTATCAAAAATATCTGAAGAATGATAGCCTCAAGTTTCAAGTAGCCACAGTAATCAAACCATCCATACTCTCACCACTACGGACAATCAAAACACAAGTTTAGTACTCAGTCTCATTATTAATATTATGGTCTTCGTTGTGTAATGCTGCAGTGCACGCATGCGCAGTAGCTAGTTGTTGATAGCGCACTCCGCGATTTGCGATATTCATAGGATGTTTCATGTTCAAAGCGCATGCTTGACACGCCCACAAACTCAGTTATGCGCTTCACATGTGTCAGCTGGTCACATGTACCTGTATAGGCAGATATCTTCACTTGCATAAATTAAACCGATTTGACCCACGACTGACAACGTAGGTGTACTAGGAAGCTAAGTCAGTGACCCGTGAGTATGCAATAAGATGGCCGAGAGCGCTGACTCTGCAGTGAATCTGAAACGGCAGTCAACGTATCAAAACGTGTCCAGCGTAGAAGACCTGAACGAGTTTACAGCCACTGCCAGGGCAGAGAATGAGAGAGTGAGCTCAAGTGACCTTGAATCAAACGTTACCAGTGCTGATGACAGGGATAAAAGCTCGAGTCCGGCATCGAGTGCGGTTGAATGTCTCCGGGCAAGCTTGAGACCAGTCCCGGAGAGGATTCTGTGTTCCAATGACTGTGGGAAGGTCCTCGAAAACATAGGTGAGCTTGAGAGGCACCTAGATGGAGAGTGCCCCTTGACACTTGTGGACTGCACCTTCAAGCATGTCGGGTGTGAGGTGCGTCTCCCACGCAGGGCCCTGCCTACCCACCTGGCACAAGCTGTCGTGCTTCATCTCTCGCAACAAACGGAAAAGTACGAGGAACGAATGAAGATGCTTGAATCAGACAATGAACGATTAGCCGTGAAGTGTAAACGGTTGGAAACATCACACAAAGAACTCGAAGAGAAGATGAGTGGGCTGATTCACTCGTACAGAAGGCTACTCTCTCTGAATGGCATACGAGCTGGACCGAATCAATCCGTAGCGGGTGCGGGTGATATAGAGCACGTGCAGTACTTGAATCATGCCGATCTCTTGCACGGTCTGCCTGAATATAGCATTCTAAACTTTTCCCCATCTCCCGGGACATCAGAACCTGTTTCCCGCATGTCGGTAACTAGAACACCAGTGGATTTAGCTTCAAGGAATTCTCCCAGACCTAGACGAAAAAGATCGGATACTACAGATCTCAGTGGAAGATACATCAACGCCGATGCCATTCAAGAGCACCAGTGGAGTGGAAACTACTCGTACATTTTGACTGCTAAGTCACAATCAAATCAATCTTCCCCACTACCCCCTGGAAGTCCAAGATTAATAATTTTGCCTGCTAACTTAACAATGACGAGCTTTGAGCGGCACAAGCAGAATGACGATCACTGGGTATCTCAACCGTTTTACACTCACTCTCAAGGGTACAAGATGTGCCTGAGGGTGACTGCCAATGGGCAGGGCAGTGGGAAGGGAACACACATCACTGTGGCAGTCTATCTAATGAAGGGAGAGTTTGACAATCAACTGGAGTGGCCGTTCAAGGGGGACATCACCATACAACTGCTGAATCAGCAAGGAGACCCTGGACATTTTACCAGGACAATTCATCAGGCGATAGCTGGGAGAAGTGAAGCAACAGCTGGGGAGAAGTTTATCAGTGCCTGGTGCATTCGGCAGTTCAAATCACACAACGAAATCATTCCCAAATACTTGAAAGACGATAGTTTAACATTTCATATTTCTATGGCTATTAGGAGACTTTCAGAACCATTGCAACAACGGCAATTGATAGAGACTGAGGTATAACCCAAAGCAATTGAAAACTGAATCTATAGAAAATCATCGTTTCAACAACTGGTAGAAACGGCATAAGAAAAACTGATTCATGCAAAAAAAACTCCAAAAATATTCGTGTTTAACACAAATTTCATTAGTATCATGATTATGTTATGACCACCGTAAGGCATTAGAGAAACTGTTACTATTATACATTGTGCATGTACGTATATATACCCAGAAACGTGTTACATCGATTAGGAAGGTAGGAACACTATACTTGAGTGGGTGCTGGTTGATTTTATGCCACAAAACTAGGTACCTATTGTTGGGATGCAGTTCCTTTAGATTTGTGTTGATAATAGGAGATAATAATAATATTATTATTGTTGTCAATAAACAGTTTAATGCAGTTAGACACTGGTAGCTACTTTATATCTTACAGGATGCGTCCACATGTTAAGCGTGCATTGTACACCTGCATAATAGTATATACTAGAATCATGTTAAGTGCATGTACTTGTACTGTAAATTGGCTCTATGGGGACTGACCCTGTATATGGATCATTGAACAGAGCAACAAACCATTCCCCACTGCTTTTAGTTTAGGGAAATTGTTATTTAATTACTCCATCTCGGTCTTGTTGACACTGGAAAATTTCTGTCTCACTTATGCCTTTTGCTGCACGTTGCCTACTGTTTTCATCTAAGCGCTATGCCAAATGGACTTGGCATTGGCAAAATATTTAGCTATTTTGGCCACGTGTAATTATTAGTATGCAAAGAGACAAACAACTACTTTGGCAAGAATGGTAATTAATAAATTTTTTAATAGCTCAGTTACAGCTTGCTTGTGGCTAACAACTATACACTAAATTGTAACTAATAGGGTATGTAGCTAGCTAGTTTCATGGCAGAAACATAACTGAACTCATCCCGACATGAGTGATCATGACATGATTTCCTCAGTCGAGCAGCCATGCTGAGCCAATCATGACTCTATAGTAACGCGGTGCATATGGAACCCCTCTATAAGGACACCCCTGAAGTGAGGACATCTCCTTTAATCAGAACACCATGCACGGTCCCAGCTACATAGCAAGGTGTACAAATCTACCCCAGAAATGAGGATACCTCCTTTAACCAGGGCACTTTAAGGCTGTCTCCAGGGTGTACAGAATAGAGGGGTTCCACTGTAGATAATGCTTGTGTGTATAGCATGCGTTAGTTTAATAGCAGCTAGCTGGCATTTACAAAGGAATTGGGAAAATCTGAATGCTATCTACTATAACAGTTATTGTTTACATTTATAGGTAGGTAGATATGTAGTCACCTAGTAGCTGAGGCTACCGTATTAGGTTGAACGTTAGCTAAGACTCAAAAGGCCTTTCCCAACGGTCCGTGTTGATTCAATGCTAATGTGCATGATCTTATCATAATACCCGTAGTTTATATTACTGATCATGCTAGACTCTAGTATGATTAATTGGGTTTGATATGCTTCT
Organism: Cliona cf. orientalis; assembly: GCA_963930775.1. Taxonomy (NCBI): domain Eukaryota; kingdom Metazoa; phylum Porifera; class Demospongiae; order Clionaida; family Clionaidae; genus Cliona; species Cliona cf. orientalis. The sequence goes on from OZ005690.1 coordinate 2,894,529, forward strand.
TCGTTTACATAACTCTCTATAAATTTTCAACTTGGCATATAAATTTGACGACCTATACCGAGTTGCATACCTTTGGGTGGGGGCGGGGCTGACTTAACCGGAAATAAACTTCCACTCAATTGGAATACTGTAGTAAAGATGTCATTGAAGAGTTGTAGTGGACAGTTGCAACAGAAACAGAGTATCTTCAGAACTGACCCACCTCAGCAACACCCACAGCAGAGCAGACAAGTAAGTTCTGATTCAGATCCTGATTCAGACTATGACGATATCAGTCAGAGTACATTGATCAGTAACCCAGCGATGGAGAGTGATCACAGTGGCAGTCTGGATGACAGTGGACCAGCACTAGTGAAGTGTCCCAACAAATGTGGAAAATTTATTGAAAGGATATCACTCAAGAGCCACATTTCAGTTGACTGTCCCATGACCATCATAGATTGCGAGTTCAAGTACGTCGGCTGTGATATTAGATTTCCTCGTAAGGACATGCTTATGCATACCGAACAAGCAGTCATCTACCATCTCACAAAACAAGTGGGAAATTATGAACAGCGGATTAAGACTCTTGAAGCAGACAACAGGACGCTGAGTTTGCGATGTGAAACGTTGGAAGCACAGCAAATAGAACTGGTCAGGAAAGTCAGTGAAGCATTTGATAAGATCTCCCAGCTTGTTGACACAAAAGGGGATGATCGAAAGCATGGTTCAGATGATGATCAAGATTATGTAAATATGGACGAAGTATATTATGAGTCTGTAGTGGATGAAGATTGTTCGTATGTATCCGCAATAAAGCCAGCTACTGCGTCTTTAGTACCCAAGATAACAGACTTTACCATGAATAACTTTCAATTTCATAAGGAAAATGATGACAACTGGGTATCTCGTCCATTCTACACTCACTCTCAAGGGTACAAGATGTGCCTGAGGGTGATTGCCAATGGGCAGGGCAGTGGGAAGGGAACACACATCACTGTGGCAGTCTATCTAATGAAGGGAGAGTTTGACAATCATCTGGAGTGGCCGTTCAGGGGAGACATCACCATACAACTGCTGAATCAGCAGGAAGACGGTGGACATTACACAAGGACCATTTATCAAGCCAAGGGAGAGCGAAGTAAAGCCACTGTGGGAGAGAAGCATATTTGCGGCTGGGGCATAAACAAGTTCCTGGTGAACAGTGAGCTTTTTCCAAAGTATCTACAAAATGATAGCCTCAGATTTCGTATTTCAGTGTTCGTGAAATCTAAGCCAAACCCAGATGAAATGATAGAGACTGAAGTCTGAAATAATAATTATGCCAATGCTGAGTTGCACGAACAAAATCAATAATATTAACGTATTTTTTGGGAAGATCACAAGTCAGAATCTGGTACTTTGATTTTCTCCATTGTATTTGTTTTTATTTGTGAACATAATATTATATTATTATACCTCGATACAGAAAGTAGCTATGCAAACTTTACCAATCACATGGATCAGACCTAACAAAAACAGTGTATGTAAACTGTGATAGCGTCAGGTATACAATATAGCTATGTATATAATAGAAAATTGTTCCATTAAGCAAGTGTGTATTATAATAATAACAGTCTACCACATGCAGTGATACTATGAAATATAGCTATACATTAATTAGCTAAAATTATCATTGTATCATAATAATAGCTAAAGGATCAAGAAGATGTTATACTTATAAGAAGTCACTCTTCCTCTCACCATTTTTATTGCACACTAGTCTATGTTACACTGTTATGTTTCATTTGCAATAGTTTTATATAGTCAAGGGTGTAGATAATATGATTTTTAAAGTGAGGGGAGGGGGGGGGGACTTTGCGACAACCGCATGTGAAGCACGCGAAAAAATTTGATCCTATTGCCTTAAAAATCAGCTATTGTATGTGTCCATTAATTACTACTGGACCAAGAGTATAAGATTTCCTTTATGTTGCGCTTACCAACAGAATGTGAACTTTCGACACATGTTTATCAGAGGATAGGGCAGAGTTTTTGTAAAATAAATGAAATGTTAGAAAATCCTACACATTTCCTACATGCATGAAATCCGAGTTCTTGTCTTGTGCATATACTGTCATTACAGGTACAGACAGCCACAAAGCTTGCATGTAGAACCAGTATAGTGCACCTGGAGTACTAGTGTGGCTGTAGCTATTATAATACTACACATAGTAAAATTAATAGCTACAAACACTATACTCACGCATATGCATGTAATAGTGCATGAGCGATTGATCATAAGTACCCCCTATAGTAACATAGTAATAACTACGTTGTATTCAGTCTAAAAATTTAATAGTAAACATTACAACGTTAGCTACTACGTCTATTACAACATACATTAAATTTGAACATGTTTTCTACACAAAATTATAGTAACTGATCAGGTGTTCTACTTACATGATATTATTATGTGCTTGAGCTTCTTGCATTGCTTTGAGCAGAGTACAGTAAATGCATGGCGAGCAAAAACGTAAAGGAACAGTAGCAGCGTGATCAGTCCAGAGATAAAAGAAGGAATAACATTATCTTTTCTTGCTTCAAGTAGGAATAATTTTGCTGCACTAAGCAGAAGAACGTTAAAATAGCACACTGTTTCTATCGTATCCGTTATCTTGCTTTTGTAAATTTGACCGATATGCCCTTTAAGAAACAGAATGACACTCATTGCAATGATTATCACTAGCATGTTCACACTGGGATCGCCAGATCCATTCAGCACCATTGCAAGGTAAATAACAATACGTACCAGTAGAAGTAGTCCAGTCCAGTATCGATGCTTAAAGACGTACGGAGCATGGTAGGGCTCAAGAAAGTGGCACAATTTCTGATACTTGACCCACTTTAGAAGCCACTGCCAAAATAAAAGGAAAAGTGTATAAAAAGTACCAACTATCAGAATCATGGTGGCTACAATAAACAGGGCTATGTGTTTTCCTTGTAGATATCTTACTGTAGCATCTGCTAGCCAAACATTCTTGTAAGAACCATTAGAAAGTTTGAGCTTTGCCATAGAGAGTGCATAAATGATAGTCCGTAGAAACTTTGAGTAGGAGAGTAAGACGAGTGTTGCTAAAGTTGCCACTGGATTCTTCTTTGAGATCAACATAGAGAATGTAATTGAACGCCTACTGAGAATAATTATTGCAATAACTAGTGCAATGATGTACGTAGGGAATGCCAATTGGAGCCAAGTTTTCCAGTACATAGTCAAGGATTCATGAAAACATACATCCAACCCGATTTCCAGATTAAGCCAAGATATGAACACAAAAAGAAATTTAGTTAGTGGTGATGAAAAATACATGTTAGTACCACTTGAATCAATCACATTGGCATAAAATAATATTCCATTAAGTGTCCCTATAGCAACCGTCAAGTTGAGCACTAAAATCAGGGCCACAAGAAGCACTCCTGCAAGGACAAAAGCAATGAGTACTGCAGCCAAATCAGTATGCCAACTTTTAGAACATGGTATACAGTGTGAGCTACCGAGTGAGAGGCTAAACCCGGGTCGACAACTTCCACATAGTACTCCAGAGCGATTGTTGGCACACTGTGCATCAGATCCATTTGCAGCGTTTAGGTTTATGTAGATTAGGGAGTCTGGATGAAGGCAGTAATCAAATGGGCAGTGAGGATAAAACAAGTAATCCTTTGAAATATTATTCTTATCCAAGGATGTTATCCAAAAGTTGAATTTTCTTAATAAGGTGTGGTCATGTGAGTTGCAATCAGTGATGTACTTTGGAAGGTTTGAATCACACTCACATACACAGTTGGTCATCTCGGAGATTCTTACCTGAAAGCCAATTGGACACGAACAAGCAGAAAATCTGATGTCTACTTTAAGCGAAGAACTACTTGCATTCCTACAAGGACCTTCAGCAAAAAGTGTCAGAATTTCAGAACTATGTGGAGAATGTACATTGAAGGTTAAATTGGTGCAGCAGTTAAACTTTGTTATTTGAATCAGTTGACGATCTCCTAAACCACTCTGTGCATACTCGAGAGAACTATGAACGGGCACATTCCCCAGTGTGTGGTTAACCTGATCAACTGCAGCAATTAAGACATTGAAGTTAGATCCTTTCTCAACAACAATAGGAGGTGCTTTATTGCCACAGTTTGGCTGTCCGTCTCCAGTGCAAGGGCATATTCGAACCGGAGAAGAACTTATCACTGTATCTATTCTAGAATTGCTCACATTTGCTACTTCAGTTAAGAGTCTGAAGGCACTTATGCCATCAGGTAATTTGTCATGAAACTCAAATTCACTTCCAGGTCTGACGGTACATCTGTCCAGTAATCCACCATAAAGTACCGGCCCTCCAGAGGCTGCAGCAGCAGTGTTTTGTTCAAAGTATACACTAGCATGCTTGCATTCTTCTATTTCAGAGCTCGAGGCAGAGACACAGCTGGATGTGTATGGGGATAGGGATTGTAGAAAGCAGTAGTGACTCCATCTTAATGTGCTAGAACATATATCGTAGTTTGTTTCGTCCGCGATGTATATTGCTCCACCCAAGTTGGCATGATTTGAGATAAAGCAAAAGTTACATCTCTTTGTTGCATTGCTGTTGGAAATGAAGCCAATTTTGTTGATGAATAATTCAGAAGCTAATTCTAAGTAGACACCTCCTCCCAATTTTGCTGAATTATTCGTGAGAGAGACAGCTGAACCTCTTATAGAATCCAGGTCAAATTCTCTATTTAGCAGTACTGTGATCCTAGAATTTGTTGCATATATACCTCCCCCTTTTGTAGAAGCAGTGTTATTTACAACATCAAGAATGGCACTATATCGGAGAGTTAGTTTACTATACTGAAGCCAGGCACCACCTCCCAGCACAAATGCAGAGTTAAACATTATCTGCACATTTTTGCCCACTTCTATTGTGCTATCTATGGCATAAATTGCGCCGCCATATGATGCGAGATTTTGCGATAGCTCACAAGTATTCCTGAAGTACACATTACTCTGAGTTACAGCTATGGCGCCACCAGCCGCCTGTAGCACCCCATTATGCAGAAATGAGCAATGTTCAATAATTACTTCATTACTTGATACAAGCAGTGCACCTCCTATTCCAACAGAAACTGAGTTCTGCATAAAGAGGCATCTGACTATCATGATGACATTGGCTCCACCTGTGTACTCAGCATTGATTGCTCCGCCTCCCAAATTTTTAACAAAATTATTGCTAAATTCACATTCGTGAATGTTCAAGGTGGTATTTTCGCTAGGTCCAGCATCAATTGCTCCACCACGATTTCCAGCACTATTGTTGCAAAGTAGGCTCCTCCTTAAGGTCAAGTTAGCAGTTAATACGATTATTGATCCTCCACTAATTGTTGCATAATTGTTACAAAATACAGTTTCATGAACGACGGCTGATGAATATGATCTAACAATCATGGCACCACCAGAATTGGCCTCATTTTCGTAAAATCCACTTTTACTAATACTCACTGCTGATAATGCTTCTACATACAATGCTCCAGCATAATCTCTGACACTGTTGTGATGAAATAGGCACTTATTGATGATCAGAGTACTATTAAATAAACCAATAACAGCTCCATATTGAAATGCTTTGTTGCTCCAAAATTTACAATTGTGGATGTGTATTTTTGATTGTACAAATGCTTCTATAGCACCTCCTTTTGAGACTGCAAAATTTTTGTCAAACTTAGTAGATTCAACACTAAGATTGCAACCATACATGCTTATTGCACCACCATACTTTGCTTCATTTTTGGAAAATTGACTTCCTGTTATGGCCATGCTTGTTTTATCACCTGTGACACCACTTTCTGAATACAAAGCACCACCCAGCTGAAATGCACGATTATTAGTAAATCTGCTATTAAAGATAGTGATATTACTTCCTGATGTAACAAATATTGTACCACCTATTTTTGCTCTATTTCCTTCAAACATGCTCCTTTCTATGGCAATGTTACTGTGATTTACAATCATTGCTCCTCCAACGTAAGCATAAACGCTTTGAATCAATTTATGCCACTGCTTCCAGAATTTTAGTATCTGAATTGGACCTCTAAAGTTTCCACGAGTATTGTAGGCGAAGGTGCAATTTATGATTCTTGCGTTGGTATCGATCAGTTCTAGAGCTGTACCACTCTCATTTTGACCAAGAAAGAGGGAATTCACCACTTCAAATTGGGTTGATGAAATAATCTTATTATTGCCGCACCCTAAGAAAGTTAAATCTTTGATACTGATATGACCAATCTTTTGGAAGGTAAAGCTTGCATCTGATTGACAAATAATCTTAGACGAATTTGAAATCATAGATAGCTTACTGATGTTGCGTATTTCAAGATCCAAATTCAAGCTATGATCTCCAGGTAGAAAGAATAGCTGTATAAATTCAGAGTGTGATTTAAGATTAATCCAGGACCTTTCAGCCAGTTGTGAAATCGTAAGGCAGAGAGTGTTTTGGTTACATTGGGAGGCTGTTGAAGTGGATGGTAAGACATGCAGCACCTCTCTCATTTCAATAGTAAAATGAACATAGACAGACACGATGAATAAATAAGGGACTAAATTTGCCATTTTTGTTATGTCTGACTCTTTTCAAACTTTTAGACAGTTATTGGCTACCAAGAAACTAAGTACTAGTGATCTAATAATTATGTTACAGCTGTAGCTATCTACAGCACTAGCTGCATATGGACACTTCTATAACTCCATAATAGTATGTGATCTGGCAGCTGTGTACTATAGGCTACTGCAAAATATGGTGCTAAGATCATTAATTTATACTATCGTAGTTTTCTACTTAGTCTATACAGTATGTACATGTATGTGTACCTATATTATGATATAGAAGCCCTTGTGGTGCATGTAGCTAGGTACTTAGTCTATACAGTATGTACGTGTATGTGTACCTATATTATGATATAGAAGCCCTTGTGGTGCATGTAGCTAGGTATGTGATAAAGAAATTCTTCCATTGGTTGCATAACTACACAGAGGAACTTAGTGCAAGATATTATATTATTCCGGAATCGCTGACGGGTACATGTTTTTTTTTACTACAGTAGAATCTTCGGATAAAGTTAAGGGTCCAACATGAAAGGAACCTATGACATTGTTAGGATACCACTGTAGCTTAGATCACCGTGAAAGTAAACATAAGCTGCTTGTAGCTATACATATGTATTTGCAAGCAATATTGATCAGATATTACCCTCACGATAGCAATGCATAATAATTATTAAAACGTCATATAGCTACCTGTTCTTTACGTATAATGTACAAAGATAAGATATGTTCGCTGCCCAATGGAATGAGTTCACGTGACTTTGAGCATATAATTATTATAGCTACTAGATATTGAACTCAAGAACTGAGGCACTACATTAGAATCTGATTATGTGCATGGAATTGGAATTCCAATGGATCTTGGCAACTGGAGTTAAAAATTAATTAATGGGCTTCATTCTTTCTATCATGGTTCTCATAATCTAGTATATACAACTATAGTATGTCAAATGTTAATTGTTACGAATAAGGGTATAGAATAATAATATTATACGCAGTGTTATTATAATCTAGATGCCTCATGGGACAAGTACGTAATTCACAAAAAATTGTAACTGGATTAGGAGAAATATGATAGTTCCATTAAGAGAATTGAGGCGCCAATATGGCAAAGAATTTCAAAAATTGAAAAATTTAATGTCCAAAACACTATTAATTAATAATACTGTAACAGTATCAGATTATGTCCAATTGCACGTGCACGCTGTTGCGAAATGCGAGCAGTAAAATTATTATAAAAGAATCCATTGGACAAGAGATAATCAAATCGATTGAGTTTAAGTAGCTATCCTCGCTAGTGTGAGCTAAGATTAAATATGACTCCCATCATTACTGTTACTGTACTGTTTCTTGTTGGTTTGCATCTCACATCTGCACAGATGTTTCTTGAGCAAAATAGTATACCACTAGCCATCATCCATGGAGATAGGAGTAGAAGCTGCCCTTCGGAACAGCAACGAGCCAGCTCACGTCAAGAAATACGAGAGAAGGTTGCAAGCGCTCTAGGCCTACAGCCTCCTCACCGGTATGGAGCAGGAGAGTGGATAAGAGTAGCCTACCTCAATATGAAAGATCCTTCACAGACTTGTCCATCAGCATGGAGAGAGATCAATGACACCACCAATAGGGTCAGAGTGTGTGGAAGACCATCAAGTTCAGATGACATGTGCCATGGGACCTTTTATTCTACTGGAGGACGCACGTTCAACAAAGTGTGTGGTAGGGTCATTGGCTATCAAATTGGACACCCTGATGCCTTTCACAGCTCTGAATCAATCGATTCTGCTTATGTTGATGGAGTTAGCATCACCTATGGAAGTCCACGTTCACACGTATGGAGTTATGCTGGAGGCATATCGGAGACGGGTAGTCATCTTGCATGCCCATGTGTCAATAGTAGTACAAGCAATCCACCTTTATTTGTTGGTAATAACTACTACTGTGAGTCAGGAAACAAGAATAGCAGTTTTATTAACCACTTTCTATATGCTGATGATCCTCTTTGGGATGGCGAAGACTGCAGCACAGAAGGTACTTGCTGCAGTGATATCGATGGACGATTTCCTCCACGGTTTACTGTGACACTCAATAATCCAACCAATAATAACATTGAAGTACGAATATGTGCAGACTTCAATACCAGCGAAGACACCCCAATAGAGCTGCTTGAAATATACATCCAGTGAGAGATAATTATCTGAACTATTTTGTATGATTAGCTATTAATAATAAAGAGAGGAAATTTGTAAGCAGTAGCTAGCACTCGTATACAAGAGAACTTGGTTGTGTTTAACTGTTGTAGCTATTCCCCATTTCTTTGTTTTATCCCTTGCGCATGCGCACTTGCAAGTTGTAGCATGCACAAGAGGCAAGTCGTTGCCACAAAAATCGCCAGATCTGGAGATCTAGGCATCTGAGCGACTCGTAAGTACAACGCACCTGTCAATATTATCGTCGAAAAACTGGCTTCAGTATGCTTCGAATCGTTTGGCAAGTTTAAGGCCCACGAGCGCCGCAAATACTTCGTTTTGTCGTGTTGCTAATAATTATATAACTTGCCCAACAATAATATATTAATAATAATATTATAGCTGCGTGGAAAATTCAATAACTCCATACATGATTTATTGCTGCTGGCTAGCTACTGCAATACTAAGACCTAGCTACTTAGTCTCGAACCCAGACCCCTCCCTCCCTTTTCTGCAGCGCTGGATGTATCGGGTATTGCATCAACTATCTGGCGTGCTGGTGAAGTAATACATCCAGCGCTGCGGAAAAGGGAGATCTAGATTCGAGACTAAGACCTGTATGTACATGTATATAGTCTCGCTAGCCACACCCTTCAATCTCGGATTGGGGTGTGGCGCGCGAGACTACTATGTACGTATGTGTACGTGTAACAGTAGCTATGTGATAGAAAAACCTTTATGGTGTTACAGTATAGTTATTTGATATAAAACTCATAATTCTTCTATTGGTTGTTGCTAGCTATGACTGCACAGAGCAACATAGCGCAAGATTCCAAGATGGCTGATCATTGTGATGGGTAGCTAGCTACATGTTTTTTTTTGTTTTTTTTTTACTATAGTAACATTTTATAAGGGACCAACATGAAAGTAACCTATGACATTGTTAGGATACCACTGTCGCTTGAAAGTAAACATAATAAAAAAATATTATTATAGGCTCTATAGATGCATAATAATATTATAGCTATTATGTATTCGCAAGCAATATTGATCAGATATCACCCTAGCTATAATACTATATTCAGTAAAAGTAATGTAGCATATTTCTTATAATAGTATAGTGATTACAGTCACAATACATTACTTCCACAGGCAAGAGTATATATGGATTACAGCTGTAATTGTACTCTCACTCTGTAATCGGTACTCCTGCTATATTATATAGCCTAGGGCAAATTCTTTAATCCTTGTACAATTAATTTAGGGTAGCAACAGTACTCTTACATGTACTCACACAGCCAAATAACACTATTGCTGACTGTACTGATGGTATACATGTACATAAGAGCCCAAATTTTACTCAGAAGTGTGTAATTAATACTAATCCAGTTAATTACGACTACTACGTATCTAAACAAACTGATGTTTTTGCACATAGCTACTACTTGCCCCATGAGAGTTTCATGTCGTGATAAGGCTACATGATATTTAAAAAGTAGCGTATATAGAATGAATACAGTTATTGTAATCATGAGAACTCTGACTCATGGGACAAGTATAATTCACAAAATTATGATAATAGTTGTAATTATGCTAAGAATTAAGAGAAATATGATAGGTTCCGTTAGGAGAATCGAGGCGCCACTTTTGAAATATGATCAGATATCAATTAGTCCCTCATCTATAGCAAAGAATTTAAAAAATTTCATTGAAATGAAAATGTCTAAAATGCTGCTAATTATAATGATACAATAATTATTATACGTCCAATTCCATGCCATTGCGTAATGTGAGCAGTGAAATTATAAAAGAATCCATTGGACTAGAGATATTCAAATCGATTGAGTTTGAGTATCATCGCTAGTCTGTGCTAAGAAAATTATGACTCCCATCGTTACTGTTACTGTACTGATTCTTGTTGGTGTACACCTCATATCTGCACAGACTTTTCAGTACACAAATATACCACCAGTCATCACCTATGGTGATGGAAGTAGCAGCTGCCCTTCAGAACAGCAGCGAGCCAGCTCACGTCAAGAGATACAAGAGAAGGTTGCAAGCGCTCTAGGCCTACAGCCTCCTCACCGGTGTGGAGCAGGAGAGTGGATAAGAATAGCTTACCTCAATATGGAAGATCCTTCACAGACTTGTCCGTCAGCATGGACAGAGATCACCAACAATGGAGTCAGAGTGTGTGGAAGACCACCAAGTTCACATAACATGTGCCATGGTACCTTTTATTCTACTGGAGGACGCACATTCACCAAGGTGTGTGGTAGGGTCATTGGCTATCAAATTGGACATCCTGATGCTTTTCACAGCTTCGATTCAATCAATTCTCCCTACGTTGAAGGAGTTAGCATCACCTACGGCAATCCACGGGCACACATATGGACATATGCTGCAGCCTTATCAGAGATAAGTAATTCATGCCCATGTGATAATGGCAGTTTAAGCAATCCACCTTCATTTGTTGGTAATAACTACTACTGTGAGTCAGGAAACCAGAACGGCAGTTTTACTAACTACTTCCTATACGCTGATGATCCCCTTTGGGATGGCGAAGATTGCAGCACAGAAGGTACTTGCTGCAGCAATATCAATGGACGATTTCCTCCATGGTTTAGTGTGCCACTCAATAACCCAACCAATGATAACATTGAAGTACGAATATGTGCAGACTTTGATACCAGTGAAGACACCCCAATAGAGCTGCTTGAAATATACATCCAATGAGAGATAATTATCCGAGGCTGAACTCTTTTGTAGGATTATTACAGTTAAATTTACTGTTAGGTACCAGTAGAGAGAGAAAACTTGTAAGTAGTAGTACTCGTATACAAGAGAATTTAACTGTTGTTAACTTTCTTTTTTTTTTAGTCATTGATAAGTTCAAATAAGGATACGTGATGACTATTGTTGGTCTTTGACAAAGAAGGAAAGGGCAAATCATACCAGGTAGCTAGCAATTTTATTAGAGCCATTAATGTATCCCACCTAGCGTATTATATTTATTTATGCCCTAGACCAAGGCTATCACCAGGGTAATATATTAGATTATACTTGATAAAAATCTGGTAGCAGTTTATTAAATCCAATTATTGGTTTCCTGTACATAATTAAATTTCGTTGGAGACTCACTGGCTGCTTAATTGTTTCTGGTAATAAGCAGAGTGAATTCAAAAAATTTAATATGCAGAGGAGGGTAAATGACCTGCCGGTTTAAATAAAGTATTCAATTACAGTACATTTTTAACATGCAGTTAGTTTATGTAGCTAATAAAGGTGGTATTTAATTTATCATAAAATTATGCTAGCCATAAGTTATGCTTAATACACCCCCACTAGTGCTGTATGGAATAATTCACAAGTGCAGCAATCACTCTTCACCCTCGAGCTGCATGTGATTACGTAAGAGTGCATTATTCCATACAGCACTATAATATTATTATATTAGTAGTAGCGGTGGGCTAACTGGGTTGTATCCCCACTGTTGTATATGTAATAGCACTATAAGTGTGGCATCTGAGTCTGACCACTGGGCCAGGTACCTGTATACAGTAGCAAGGGTGTATTAGGATGAGTTGGTAGCTCCTGTATGTTAGTATTGCATTTATGCAATGTGATGGTGGCGTGACAGGACGTAGTAGATCTATAGCTACCGTACAAGTACATAATTTTGTGAAACTCGAACTGTGTGGTCACAAGCCTATGAATAGTCCCTTGGTGCATGGGGTAGCTCTAGTCAGACACTGTGCAGCACACCTGCAATCACACATGCATAATAGTTATCTGATAGTAATTGGGGTGCATGAGATGCATGGTTGAATGCATCCCAATTACTGTCAGATAACTATTTTGTTGGTAGTTGGCCTTTGTTCATTGGCCTACTTTATGATGACCCAATCCCTTCCCATAGCTGGCAAATTGCCTATAAAAACTTTGGTTGCTGGGCAACTACCAACAAAGCTCTAGTCAGACACTGTGCAGCACACCTGCACCCACACAGCCACATGTATGATCACTGTGTAAACAGAACATAGATTGTGCATAAAGGTTAAGCTGGCACACATAGGATGACGCCATGTACCATTTCACAGTGTAGAGCTTGCTCGCCCACGCAGTTATGTACCCTTCTCTTGACAGTATTCATGCACGGATACCACAGGGATCATTCGATATTATTGCCCTAGCCACAGGGCAGTATCCAGTTCGGGTCGGGCTCGGGTTTGGTTTGGATTTGGGTTTACTACTTACTGGCGGTAGCTTTGATCTACGTCATAGGGGATACAATTATACCATAAATTATTATAATATTTAATTCTGTTGGGAGAATCATGGCGCCACTTGCGTTATAATAATAGTATGATCAGATATCAATAAGTCCCTCATCTAGCAAAGAATTTCAAAAATTTTGTTGACATGAAAATGTCTAAATTGCTGCTAAATATAATAATTATACGTCTACTTGCATGCTATTGGGTGATGTAAGCAGTGAAATTATAAGAGAACCCATTGGACTAGAGATATTCAAAATCAATTGAGTTTGAGCAGCTATTCTCACTAGTCTGAGCTAAGATTAAGAAAAACTATGACTCCTATCGTTCCTGTTACTATGCTGATTGTAGTTGGTATGCACCTCATATCTGCACAGAATTTTCAGTACACAAATATACCACCAGTCATCATCTATGGGGATGGAAGTAGCAGCTGCCCTTCGGAACAGCAGCGAGCCAGCACACGTCAAGAGATACAAGAGAAGGTTGCAAGCGCTCTAGGCCTACAGCCTCCTCACCGGTGTGGAGCAGGAGAGTGGATAAGAGTAGCCTACTTCAATATGAAAGATCCTTCACAGACTTGTCCATCAGCATGGACAGAGATCAATGACACCACCAATGGAATCAGAGTGTGTGGAAGACCAGCAAGTTCACATGATATGTGCCATGGTACCTTTTATTCCACTGGAGGACGCACATTCACCAAGGTGTGTGGTAGGGTCATTGGCTATCAAATTGGACATCCTGATGCCTTTCACAGCTCTGATTCAATCAATTTTCCCTACGTTGAAGGAGTTAGCATCACCTACGGCAATCCACGGGCACACATATGGACATATGCTGCAGCCTTATCAGAGTTGAATAACGATTGCCCATGTGCTAATAATCGCACTTCAACCAATCCACCTTCATTCGTTGGTAACAACTACTACTGTGAGTCAGGAAACAAGAACAGCAGCTTTATTTCGAACTTCCTGTATGCTGATGATCCCCTTTGGGATGGCGAAGACTGCAGCACAGAAGGTACTTGCTGCAGCGATATTGATGGACAATTTCCTCCGTGGTTTAGTGTGCCACTCAATAATCCAACTAATAGTAACATTGAAGTACGAATATGTGCAGACTCTAGCACCAGCGAAGACACCCCAATAGAGCTACTTGAAATATACATTCAATGAAAGATAATTATCTGAACTATTTTGTACGATTATTACATTCCTGTTAGCTACCAGTAGAGAGAGAAAACTTGTAAGCAGTAGTACTTGTATACAAGAAAAATTATAATTTTCTTTTCTCGATTTTTTATTGATAAGTTCAAAATAAGGATGCGTGATGACTATTATGATATTGTTGGTACACCGTGGTAATTTTGAAAGAAATTTTACCTCACCTAGTATATTATATTATTATTATATAATAATATGACCTAGACCAAAGCTATCACCAGGGCAATAATATAATTATATTATTATTATATTATACTTGTTAAAAAAATCTGGTAACAGTTCATTAAATCTAATTTTTGGTTTTCTTATTTCATTTGTACATACTTAAATTTCATTGGAGACTCACTGGCTGCTATTTGACCTTTTCCGGTAAGCAGAGTGAATTCAAAAACATGCAGAGGAGGGTAAATGACCGGTTTAAATAAAGTATTCAATTACGTATACAGTACATTTTTAACATACAGTTAGTTTATGTAGCTAATAAAGGCGGTATTTAATTTATTATGACATTTATTTAATTATACGCTAGCCATAAGTTATGTTTATTACACCCCCACTAGTGCTGTATGGAATAATTCACAAGTGCAGCAATCATTCTTCACCCTCGAGCTGTATGTGATTACGCAAGAGTGCACTATTCCATATAGTACTATATTATTATTATATTAGTAGTAGGGGTGTGTTAACTGGTTTGTATCCCCCACTGTTGTAATAGCACTATAAGTGTGGCGTCTGAGTCTGATCACTGGGCCAGGTACCTGTTTACAGTAGCAAGAGTGTATTAGGATGAGTTGGTAGCTCCTACATGTATGTTAGTATTGCACTTATGCAGTGTGATGGTGCATAGCGTCACAGCATGTAGTATATAGATACCAGACAAATGCTATACAAGTATATACATAATTTTGTGAAACTTGAACTGTATTGCCACAAGCCTATGAATAATACTGCAGGGTAGTCCCTTCGGGTGGGGTAGTTCTAGTCAGACACTGTGCAGCACACCTGCAACCACACAATGTCATAATTAGGGTGCATGAGATGCATGGTCGAATGCACGTACACCCCAATTACTGTCAGATAACTGTTTTGTTGGTAATTGGCCTTTGTTCATCATTGGCCTAAACTTTATGATGACCCAATCCCTTCCCATAGCTGGCAAATTTCCTATAAAAATTTTGGTTGCTGGGCAATTACCAACAAAGCCACATGTATGATCACTGTGTAAACAGAACATAGATTGTGCATAAAGGTTAGGCTGGCACACATAGGATGACGCCATGTACCATTTCGCAGTGTAGAGCTTGCTCGCCCACGCAGTTACACGCAGTTACACACAGTTATGTACTCTTCTCTTGAGAGTAGTTATGCACAGGGATATTCGATATTATTGCCCTAGCCACAGGGCAGTATCCAGTTCGGGTTCGGGTTTGGTTCGGATTTGGGATTACTACTTTCTGGTGGTAGCTTTGATCTATGTCATAGGGGGATACCATATTATATCATATATTAATTCTATTGGGAGAATCATGGCGCCACTTGTGTTATAATAATAGTATGATCAGATATCAATAAGTCCCTCATCTAGCAAAAAATTTCAAAAATTTTGTTGATATGAAAATGTCTAAATTGCTGCTAATCATAATAATTATACGTCTAATTGCATGCTATTGGGTGATGCGAGCAGTGAAATTATAAAAGAACCCATTGGACTAGAGATTCTCAAAATCGATTGAGTTTGAGCAGCTATCCTCACTAGTCTGAGCTAAGATTAAGAAAAGTATGACTCCCATCGTTACTGTTACTGTACTGATTGTAGTTGGTATGCACCTCATATCTGCACAGAATTTTCAGTACACAAATATACCACCAGTCATCACCTATGGTGATGGAAGTAGCAGCTGCCCTTCAGAACAGCAGCGAGCCAGCACACGTCAGGAGTTACAAGAGAGTGTTGCAAGCGCCCTAGGCCTACAGCCTCCTCACCGGTGTGGAGCAGGAGAGTGGATAAGAGTAGCCTACCTCAATATGAAAGATCCTTCACAGACTTGTCCGCCAGCATGGAGAGAGATCACCAACAATGGAGTCAGAGTGTGTGGAAGACCATCAAGTTCAAATGATATGTGCCACGGTACCTTTTATTCTTCTGGAGGACGCACATTCACCAAGGTGTGTGGTAGGGTCATTGGCTATCAAATTGGACATCCTGATGCCTTTCACAACTTCGATTCAATCAATACTGCCTACGTTGAAGGAGTTAGCATCACTCATGGCATTTTTGCACGAGCACACATATGGACATATGCTGCGGACACATCAGAGACGAGTAGTCATCGTGCATGCCCATGTGATAGTGGCAGCTCAAGCAGTCCACCTTCATTTGTTGGTAACAACTACTACTGTGAGTCAGGAAACAAGAATAGCAGCTTTACTAACTACTTTCTCTATGCTGATGATCCTCTTTGGGATGGCGAAGACTGCAGCACAGAAGGTACTTGCTGCAGCGGTATCAATGGACAATTCCCTCCATGGTTTACTGTGCCACTCAATAATCCAACCAATGATAACATTGAAGTACGAATCTGTGCAGACTTTGACACCAGCGAAGACACCCCAATAGAGCTGCTCGAAATATACATCCAATGAGATATAATTATCTGAGCCATTCCGTACAATTAGCTGATACATTATTACTACCAGTAGAGAGAGAAAACTTGTAATTAGTGGTAGCACTTATATACAAGAGAACTTGGCTATGTTTATCTGTTCGGTAGCTAGCTATTCCCCATTTCCTTTATTCATTTTTTGTCATTGACATCAAAATAAGAGTGTGTAATGACTGTTGCTGGTCTTTGACAATGAAATTGAGAGTTGCATGTGAAAGGGCAAACCATACCAGGTGGTAAAGATAATTTGTATCCCATGTACCTAATAATATGGCCTAGATCAAACGTATTGCCAGCTGGGATCCTGAATATAAATATGATAATAATAATATTATGATTGCATGCATGCACTCTGTGGTGCAGCTACTACTACATATGCAGGTACGTATGGAAGCCGAGAAGGGCAATTTCGTTCGATTCCGCAACCCGCAACCCACATCCCGCATCCTGTATCCTGCATCCCACATTGAACTATCTTGCGGGATGTGGGATGCGGGTTGCGGAATCGAACGAAATTGCCCCTAATTCTCGGCTTCCATAGGTATGTATACCTGGCCCAGTGGTCAGACTCAGACACCACACTTGATAATGTATGCAACAATGGGGATACAAGCCAGTTAGCTAATTAAGTTAAACACACCCTGCATACAGTCCTATGAGGGGTGTGTTATTATAACAAATTGCCCAGAGGGCAATAGCAACAAGTATGAATTGAAAGATGAAGTGGGCCCGGGATGGCAGTGCCAACAAGTGCACAAATTGATAACATTTGTAGGGATAAACTCATCCACTATGTATACATTCCTATGCTTGCTTTTTGAGTAGCTAGGCAATCAGCGCTGGCTATAACACCCCTTACGAGTCAAAAGACTCATATTATTATAGGTGGCTATTTCATTTATTATGCTTGGTATTATAGCTATGCATATGTCAATATGAGCGAATATGATTATAGATGATATATAGGTATAATACATGAAAGTTGTCACAATAGACTCCCAATTAAAGAAGGCAGCACTGTAACTGCAGTCATGCATCATGTCATGCATGCATGCACATGATTATGGCTTCAGCTGCCATGTGGGATTACAAAAAGGAAACACTAATAAAACTGTCATATGATATAGGTATATTATTACTATGGAGCTGTGAATCTCATAAATAACAGGAAGTGCTGAATAAGCAGTACTATTTATGGCTGTGGCATGTGATAAATTTCTAACCATAATCATATTAGCTCTTCTGTCGTGATCAGCAAAAACAGCAGAATAGTAGGTGTGATACTGAACTTCTGATGCTTAAGTAGCCAACTTCAGTTCAACTTCACTGTAGCTGATCAGCACCTTGGCTGGCTGTTCTCTCTCTCTCTCTATGACAGTGATATTATTGTAAAGTGAGCAAAATTAGTTATGATGATTCAATTTGTGAGGATATCCATTTCAATATTGGTCTTATTGGGACTGGCTTGTACTGGTACAAGTACCACCTACTACATCAAACCCTCCGAGAGTGACCTTTGTCCTACAGGTCAACAATCGTGTCTCACTCTGTCTCAGTTTGTAGCCACTATGAATCGCAATGGTAATGTGAACAACGTCACGACTTTAATCTTTCTGTCTGGGAACTACAGTCTGAACGTGAACATCTCGCTTTCGAATTTTGAAACGTTGGAAATGTATCCTGTCGATGACAACGCGACTACTACAGTGTCATGTGAATTATCTGTACGTTTTACGTTCGAATCAGCTGAGCTAGTTTCCATCAGGGGAATAACTTTCCTCGGTTGTGGCAACAATTTTGTGAGAAATGTCGATAACGTCGTTCTTCAAGAGACAGTATTTGAAGGACTACCAGGAACTGGGACATCACTGACACTGATCAACTCAAATGCTGAAATTATCGACTGCAAATTCGTAGGCAACCAGTTTGGAACAGTTGTGGAATCAGTCGAATCTTTGACACCAATAGTAACTAACCTCAATTGGTTGATCGTTAGAAATGTCTCTGGTAGTTTACGAGTTGGCGGTGCGATGATTTCTACTCGTAGCAATGTTAGCATTAGTAGCACAGTATTCGAGAACAACACGGCTGAAATCGGTGGTGATATATACTCTGAAGAAGACAGCAATTTTACCATTTTCAACTCAACTTTTTTAGGAGATGGTCCCCAACCTCGAAGTATTGAATCTCCATTTGGAGGTGCAATATTTTCACATCAAAGTACTTTCTCAATTGATGATTGTCGATTTCACCGGAAGCATGCCACTGTTGGATCATCCATAATGTCATCTTTATCAACTTTCACAATAAACAGTACAAGTTTTGATTCAAACTCAGCCACTGACCACGGAGCCGGTGCATTTGTCTACAATAGTTCCATTTTTATCCATCAAAGTAGATTTCACAACAACACTGGTTTAGGAGGAGCTGCTGTAACTACTGATGTTGGTGTAATCACTATTACCAAATCTATTTTCACCTTCAATAGAGTACATCAGCATGGTGGAGCTCTCGATATAGGCATGGACAAAGCTACCATAAGTGGGTGTCATTTTGAGAATAACAGTGCTGACTCGTTTGCTGGGGCTGTGCTACTGTGGGGAAGTACAGGAAAGATGCATGGAAGGGCGAACTTCGATGAAAGTTTACAAAACTGTGACAGGAGCTGTGATCAAGTAGTGGATGATGTGAATACTGATTTGGAATCCCCACTTGATGGTCAAATAACTCGCTTTATCTCTAATTCAGCACCGACTGGAGCAGCTTTGCACGTCATCCAAAGCACGTTGGAAACCTGTGGCCCCATTTATTTCTCAAAGAATCATGCCACGCTTAGTTCAAACGTCCACTTTCTCAACTCGAAAGGAAATTTCAGGGGCTCCATCGAACTAATCCAGAATTCTGGATCATTCTTTTCTTTCAATAGCAACCTTACCTTCTCCGGTTGTGCAAAATTCATGAACTGCTCTCCGTCCGAAAACACCACAGTGAACTATAAAGAAGGTGGTGCACTGACTCTCTATCAGACCATGCTCAGTCTTCAAGGTGAGGTCAGCATCGAAAACAATCGTGCCGAAATTGGCGGTGCTATTTTGGCAACAGAAAGTGAAATATTTCTAAGCCGAACGGTATCCATATTGAACAACAGTGCTTCGGCAAGTGGAGGCGGCTTGTATCTATCGCAGACTGAACTGTTGATCCTGCAAGAGAGTACGGTGACAATTTCAAGCAACAAAGCATATGAGAGAGGAGGAGGGATTCTTGCCATTAGTTCTTCGATTAAATGCATTGTGACAGGATCCCAGTATACCGTTAATGGAAGGATGATCGAGGAATACAAAGGTGCGATTGTGAATATCACGGAGAATAGTGCACAGAGAGGAGGTGGAATATACTTAGAAGCCAACACTAAAGTCACTATACTAAAAGATTATATTTTCAACACAGGAGTTGGACACAATGCTTTGAATTTCATCGGAAATTCTGCTCAGTACGGTGGAGCAATTTATGTCGATGATGCCACTAATTCAGGCTCGTGTGAGAGTAACCCTTTTGAAGCAAGGGCACCAAAATCGGAATGTTTTCTCAGTATTGTATCCACGCAGACATTTGTGACTACAAACACCAATTTTAGCTTAAACAATATAGACTTTGATCTCAACACTGCAATGGTTTCTGGTGCCACACTATTTGGAGGGCTTCTGGATAGATGCATTGTCAGCCCTTTCAATGAAGTGGACCGCACTATCAATCGAGCAACCAATGAGATTCTAGAGTATAATGGAGGAGGACTGCAGTATGTGTTGGACATATCAACCGAAAGGAGTATACAATCGATATCATCGTATCCCGTTCAGGTTTGCCCGTGCGTCAATGGTCGTCAAAACTGTGAATACAAGATAAAGGGTTATGCTGAAGTACAGAAAGGATACTTGTTCAATGTGTCTCTCATTGCCGTCGACCAAGCTTACAAACCAGTCAATGCTACCATACAGGGGGTACTCTCTTCATCGCAAAGCAATCTTCTCTATGGACAAGTGATACAAATACCCGACAGATGCACTGATGCTAATTTTCAGATCATCTCACCTCATCAATCTGAAGAACTAACACTGTTTGCATCAGACGGTCCCTGTGGCGATGCTGAGCTTTCAGCACTAACAGTGAGCATCTCTTTTCTACCCTGCACATGTCCGATAGGCTTTACACCATCTGAGGCTGACACGATCTCTTGTGTGTGCGTCTGTGACTCCAAAATCAGTCCATATGTCACGGAATGCAATAGCACAACTCAGTTGTTTCATAGAGCCATAAATGTTTGGCTGTCGTACGTCAATAACACTAACTCTTCAGGATACTTAGTCCACAGATACTGTCCTTTTGACTATTGTGTCCCACCTAATGTGTCCGAACCTATGAATCTCAATCTACCGGATGGAGCTGATGCACAGTGTGCTTTGAACCGCACTGGTACATTGTGTGGAGCTTGTAAGCCTGGACTAAGCCTCTCTCTTGGTAGCTCCAAATGTCTCAAGTGCCCAAGCTACTGGCCTGCTCTGTTTGCGGCCATTACAATTTTTGCTATCCTAGCCGGAATTGGTCTCATCATACTATTCTTATGGTTGAATATCACTGTAGCAGTTGGCACACTGAATGGTTTACTTTTCTATGCTAACATTGTAGCAGCAAACAGAGTTGTTCTTCTACCCTACCCAGAGCCTAACTTTATCACAGTCTTCATCTCATGGCTAAATCTTGAACTGGGAATCGATGTTTGCTACATTGAAGGAATGGATATTTACATGAAGACATGGCTGCAGTTAGCTTTCCCTATCTACATCATATTTCTTGTGGTGTTACTAATAGTCGTCAGCAGATACTCATCGAGACTTTCAAAGCTAATCGCAAAGAAGAATCCAGTAGCGACTCTAGCAACCCTGATACTGATATCCTATGGTAAGCTATTTCATGTGATTTTGTTGGCACAGCCTTTTTCGTATGCAGTGCTGGGTTATCCTGATGGCACGAATAAGGTCTTGTGGCTTCCAGATGGCACAATCAGTTACCTAAACGGGAAACACATTGTTCTATTCATCGTTGCCTTCATAATCCTAGCCTTTTGTATAGCATTTGGCTTCCTGCTCTTGTGCTGGCAGCTACTCCTTCGTTTGCCTGACTGGAAGATATTTAAATTCATAAAAAGCCCAACTTTAAATATTTTCATGGAAACGTATCATGTTCCATACACACCCAAACATCGCTACTGGACCGGACTACTGCTTCTAGCCCGTGCTATCATTTACCTCGTAGCCACTGCTAATGTATCCGGTGATCCTCAGATTCAGCTAATCTCGATAATCGTCATCTTGAGTTGTGTTATTCTCCTGAAAATGTTCATCGCCACCAAGATTTTTAAGGAATGGCCGATTGATTTGCTGGAATCATTTTTCTACATCCATATTGTAATCTTTGCTTCGTTCACAGCTTACAATCTCAGCACGGGAGGGAATCAGGATGGTATTGCCTATACATCAGTGGTGCTGTCAATAGTGGTGACAATCTTCATTCTTTTCTACCACTTTTACGCTTATACCTGGTGCTTCAGGAAGTTTCGTGACAGCAACTTTGCCACAAATGTTAAGAACAGATCAAGACAAAGTTTCAATTTGAAATCTGATCCACAATTTAATAAAGACAGTCGACCCTCAATTACCGATTTTTCAAATTCAATTCGTAGACGTGATGATATTCTGGACATAACCAATCCCTTGACCAGTGATACCGAATACCATATTGTTGAAAATTACGGGATAGAAAACAGGCAACAGCCAACGAGATCTGTAGTTGAGCTAACCTAGATAGTGGCTATATTAATATTGTATACAATAATTATACAATCCATTTCTGGTTATAGCTTTGATCAAGAGTATATAAGAAGGAGGGAGAGAGAGTGTTGTACTCCGTATTGCTGTGTGCAAACACCCTTTGCCAAGTACAGAGGTCAAGTTACACAATCTTACACACAAACTCACCACAAACGTCTGGCATGTAGCTAAACCGCGCGCTTGTACGTGCAGGTGGTGGTTGCCAGTGTAAATATCGCGCGCAATGATTCATCCATAATTGGGTGACTAAATTTAAATGAATAATTGTTTGTGCGTAGTAATTTTGCTTTCGTATTAATTTCTTCAAGTGTTGAGATTATCATAATAATTATTATGAAAGCTAACATGCAAATCGAAATGGCAAACATATGAACGCAGTAAGTAGTTAGCTAGCTATAGCTAAATATTAGTTATAGTTTCTGAATAATTATTATTATTATCTAAAGTGGTTAACTGAACTATCACAATAAAATAATCAATCTTCTGCAGTGTACACTTCATTGATCACCCCTTACTGTATTAGCTAAACACTGACCGTCCCTGGAGTCTGACATACTTATGCTGTGCGTGATAATTCATTAATAGATTATCCATCCTAGCTTACAGCAATCCCTTTAACCTAGCTAGTAGCTACTATATATTATGCTGAGGTAGTAGGTAGCTAAGGAGCCCTTTTCTGGATCCCCATAGCCTACGCCACCTTCTCATCATGGCTAACCTCCTGTCCATAGGCTTTTATACTATACTCCCCCTTTATGGCACATCTTCAGGGGGCCAGAATTGCACAATGAAGTAGCCAGTCTCCACCCGGCAATGTCCAACGCCGACGAGCTGCAGTGATTGAATTGGTAGCTCTACATCTTCTCTGCTGATGTTACTATTTTAAATTAATAATAATATTATATCATGCAGCTGCAGCATAGTAACTTAAGTGGGCATTCTTGATCTCAGCCAGTGAAATACTATTGGTATCCACCTCACCAATTAAGGCATCTCCACTGTTGTGTTGAGGGATATGGTTTTTTCCAAATTGATAAGTTATTTATCGGGCAGCTACCTTCTCAAAAACTTAGGGTCAGTAGGTGGCTTAAAAAAGAAAACAGAAATATGAATATCGTTAAAAAAGGATGTGATGTCATATGCAAAACGTGACCCAGCTTCTCCAACAAGACACCAAAGTTGTCACTCCAATTGCATTTTACGATCGTTCGCCTCTTCACTACCATAGCTCCCCTATAAACCACAACACTGGGCCACGCATAACTGGTAGCGGCAGCCATCTCTCCTTTCTCTCCGTTTCTCTTAGGCACGTGTTTGCATGAAACCGTATTATAAATTTTCATTTGTAAATTGATATACCAAAAGTTAGGGTCGGTCGGGCCCGTTAAACAAGGAATCAATTTGGAGTGGCCTAAATGAAACTCTATCAGTCCAGTAGTCTATTCCACCAATTGTAGCTATACAGCCATCCAATATGTCCTATGTCAAGGCTATAAAAAAAAAGGTGCAAGCTGTTACGGCTTGCAGAAGTGTAGCTAATTTATATAAATTAAATGTTATAGGGATGACTGTGATACCGTATTAATTGAAAAACATAAAATTCAGTAATGTACATGCTAGCTATAATAGCTATTATGTGAAAGCAGTTAACAAGTTTTAAACCAGCTATATCCACACCATCTACACAAGAATTTACAACTCAATATACCCAAAATTATAACAATTTTATATAGGATGCATGACTGTCAGTTACATAGCTGTTTCCTTCAGTGAACGTGTACTCCATATGCCACATTCTTTTGAACTTCAGAGGATAGATCACTTGGCTTAGCAGGTTCACCATGGACCACTTCATAGGAAACATTATTTTCAGTTTTCAAATCTTGAGGCAAAGGTGGGCCTATTGTGCTGTAATAAGCTCTATCCTCAGCACTATTGTTATGATTTTTCTGTTGCTTATAATAATATATGAATACAATAATGACAATGATCAAAGTTAATAAAAGGAACAGAGCAACGAGAGATGGGATAGTAGCTGCTACTGCAATTTCACTTGATGTAAATGATTTGGCTATGGTACCAGTAGAGGTAGTTGTCTGGTCAGAGACAGAGAACATGGAAAACATGTCATCAGGTAGTTGATCAGTAAAGCTTGTGATTGTACTGACAAACACAGTGTACATCTTGCCTGGGAGGAGATCTGTAGCAATGTCATCAAAAATATTATAGCTACCACATTAACATAGCTACTGGCAAAAAATTAATGATAAATGCACTAACTATAGCCTTGCCAAAGTTTTTAATTACCATAAACATTGCATTGGTTATTAAATGCTATTAAGTATGTACTTCTTATTAATTGTGGGGTTTAGTGGCCCAGGGATTTGGACAAAACTTATTTATCAAGTTAACGATATATAATTAATAGATGACCATGCACGCCTACACTAACAGACAGGAAAGAGTGTATCCTGTATTACAATGATTGGAGGCATGCAGCTATATATGAATAAGATCAATTTTAATATTATTATGTGGAATTTTTCGTTTGTTCTTCAGGTGGGAAAGAGACTTGCAAGGGTATACGTCAAGTACTGAAGTTATATAATATTAGCTATACAACTGGGGAGAAAGGATACGTGTACGGATAACAATCTGATGTTATCTTCGCTTTAATGTTTCCTAGCTCCCAAACAACATTAATGATTTTGCTATTTTCACGTTGATAGGGTCTCCTTCAAAGAATCTGATCCTTACCACATATCAACATCTATTATAATACTGAAATTTTCACCGCCTTCTCTCATTGGTGAAAATTTTTTCTGCAAACTTTTTATGCAATACAAAGATAGCTGGGTTTGGTGAAATTTTTATCCAGCAAAAATATCACGTAATTCACTAGAAGTACATTAAATTTTTATGAGGAAAAACACTCTAAGACTTATATGGCCCACTTTAATTCCTGCAATATTACTATATAGCTAAAAATTTCACCAAGCAGCTTAGCCCAGCCACTTTTTCACCAACATGATGTTCCAGATTTTAACACAGTAAGGATATTATAAATATAAATCTGGCACTGTAGAAGGTCATAACATTTAGTTTATGATATGTGACACAGTAAGACTCACTCATGATGGTGTAGTTTGTAGCGTTGATGCCTCCTACAACAGGGAATCTCTCCCCACCATCAAGAACAGCGTAGACACTGTACGTGAGGGGACGATTACTAGGGTTTGCTGCTGGAGGGTCCCAGGTCACAAATATGGAGTTGTCCGATAAGATATTGAGATGAATATTTGTTGGTGGTAGGGGAGGTACTGTACATTTGGTGATTTGTTAGATATTAATCACAATTAGGGCATATTGTTGCTATAGGATCTAAAGTTGTTAGATACCATTAGTCAGTTTCTACGTGATTTAGATGCACAAACTTGATTGAATAGCTACCAAGGAGTAATGTAATAGTTTGTGTCTGTCGCTGTCATCGTCAGTTAGCACAAAAGTCGCTGCCAGATCTGGATATCTTAGCACCTGAGCGTCTCATAAATTGTCAAAAAATTTGCTTCATTATGCTTTGAATCGTTTGGTGAGCCCCACAGGCATAGCAAATACTGCGTTTTGCAGGTCATGTGCAGTAACGGATCCAAGATTTGTAGAAGGGGGGAGGGGGGTGGGTGTAATCGCGGGATTCTACGGTATAATGTAGCTAATGCTTACATGAACATGGCAGGTCTTCCTCCCCAGTCTCTGCTCTGTAGAAGCTTGGATTGCAAGTACACTGATGTAGCCCAGCCATGGTGCTGACACTATTGTCCGGGCAGGTGGAGCAATTTCTATTGGCAGGGGACGAATACGCTCCAATAGGACACACTGCACAATAGAAGATACCCCACGAACAAAAATGGTTATAATGAGATTAGTACTAGCTATATGAACCCTTGACCATCTTCCCAGTAGCTGCACAGTGTAATGGTGCATGTGGTAAAAGGTCGTCAATAGAATGCGTACACAACGATCGATGCTGGCCCCAGAAATCATGGAGATGGCGTCTAAGATCGACTCTCAACCTTGATAGCGACAAGTTTCGATGCTTTAATCACAGAGACGAACTCGACAACACAGTATTCCTTCCGAAGTTCAGGTTGGTCACGCTGCTGCAGTCGCGCGCGGGCCAGCCCCTTGTGGCAGTGATGCGTGCTATATATAGCGCAAGGCTAGCTTTATTTATCCATGGCATTACGTAAGCCAAGAAAACACGTGAAGGTCAACCAGCAGTACTTCTCAGAGAATGTAGCGCTCAGCTTGTAATCTATTCGCTGCGTAAGATACTCTACTAACGATGTCCAACCTCAAGGGCCTCCAGTAAATCGAAAATATCTCCGCTCTGGCTAGGAGTACCCTCAAGGGAAAAAATGCGCTGGGTAGCTCACTGAATGAGCTATCTACTGACGCCTTAATCGTGCAAATCGGTTCCGCGGAACCGCTGCTAGCTTCGTTTTTGTTTGTATTAAGTTTCTATGAGGAAAGTTAAGGTGGGCGTGGCTCCGTAACGGTTTTATCTACGGACACGTTACAAGCACCGTTGGATAGAGCTTGTGGAGAGCTACCTTCTGATACTCGAACACTGATATTCCACTAAAAGATAATCTGCGGAAAAATCAGTGAAATTTGGAGGTTGGAAATCGCTAACTCTACATATTTACTGATTTTCAAGTCTCAGAAAGGCGAGGCCCTGAATTTTCTCATAGTTACCTCATAGATTACCTAAGAGATTACACCATAGGTTTCATCATAATTACACTATAATTACCTCATAACCACAGAAAAGTAAATTGTTACTGGGGAGATAATGAACAACTTGGAGACTACGTCCAGAGTCCCTCATGAAAAGTACCACATCGCGCTACTGTACGTACCCGCCATAATTCGAACCAGGACAAGTGGACAGACTGCGCATGCTCCGTATGCGAGTATATTGAGGCGCGCGGCTTGAGCCGGTTGACCCGGACGTGACCTCCACTTGCCATGTGCCTAGACTGAATAGGGAAATCCCCCCGAGTGCGTGCTCGCCAAAGAAAGCGAACTGGGAGAATCGCCATATCTCATCGATAGTCCACGATCTCTTCTACGCTAGTTTCATCATAATTACACTATAATTACCTCATAACCACAGAAAAGTAAATTGCTACTGGGGAGATAATGAAAAACTTAGAGACTACGTCCACAGTCCCTCATGAATACGCCGCCACAAATTCGAACTAGGACACATCGACAAACTGCGCATGCTCCGTATACTACGTGTACAATATTGGGGCGCGCGGCTTGAGCCGGTTGACCTTCACCTGCCACGTGCTCGACTGAATAGGGAAATCCCCCTGAGTGCGAACTTGCCAAAGAAAGCGAACCGAGAAAATCGCCATAACTCATCGATAGTCCACGATGTCTTCTACGCTAGGTTCGAATTCTGGGTCCCAACAACCTTTCATGCGCGCTAAACATTTTGAAACAGTTTCACAGGAATTACATCATAAGTGTCATCATAGGTTTCATCATCATTTCATCATCATTTCATCATAATTTCATCATAGCGAGAGCCGAATTCTTTGTTTCTAACTGGGACTCTCTGGACGTAATGAACAACTTAGAGACTACGTCCAGAGTCCCTCACGAATACGCCGCCATAAAGGACACATCGACAAACTGCGCATGCTCCGTATACGCGTACAATATTGGGGCGCGCGGCTTGAGCCGGTTGACCGTCACCTGCCATGTGCTCGACTGAATAGGGAAATCCCCCTGCCCTGAAAACGAGCTCGCTAGAGAAAGCGAACTGAGAGAAACGCCATAAGGATATCATCGGATAGTCTACGATCTCTTCTACGCCAGGTTCGAATTCTGGGTCTCAACACCCTGTCATGCGAGCTAAACATTTTGAAGCAGTTTTCACCCTAATTTCATCATAGGTTTCATCATAATTACTCATCGCGCGGCCGAATTTTTTTTTGCGAATTGGGACTCTGGACGTAATGAACAACTTGGAGACTACGTCCAGAGTCCCTCACGAATACGCCGCCATAAATTCGAACTAGGACACATCGACAAACTGCGCATGCCATGCTCCGTATACGTGTACAATATTGGGGCGCGCGGCTTGAGCCGGTTGACCTTAACCCGCTATGTGCTCGACTGAATAGGGAAATCCCCCCGAGTGCGAGCTCGCCAAAGAAAGCGAACCGAGAAAATCGCCATATCTCATCGATAGTCCACGATGTCTTCTACGCTAGGTTCGAATTCTGGGTCCCAACAACCTTTCATGCGCGCTAAACATTTTGAAACAGTTTCACAGGAATTACATCATAATTTCATCATAGGTGTCATCATAGGTTTCATCATTACATGTTTTATTGTTAGCCAATGGCTACTCATGTGTCCGCTGTACATAAACAGAAATTATTATAGAAAAAAAAAAAAAAAAAAAAAAAAAAAAAAAAAAAAAAAAATCATCATTTCATCATAATTTCATCATAGCGAGAGCCGAATTCTTTGTTTCTAATTGGGACTCTGGACGTAATGAACAGCTTAGAGACTACATCCCGAGTCCCTCATAAAAAGTAGCCGCCATAAATTCGAACTAGGACACGTCGACGAACTGCGCATGCTCCGTACACGCGTGCATTGGGGCGCGCGGCTTGAGCCGGTTGACCCGATCGTGACCTCCACCTGCCATGTGCTAGACTGAACAGGGAAATCCCCCCCGAGTGCGAGCTCGCCAAAGAAAGCGAACTGAGAAAATCGCCATATCTCATCGATAGTCCACGATGTCTTCTACGCTAGGTTCGAATTCTGGGTCCCAGCAACCTTTCATGCTCGCTAAACATTTTGAAACAGTTTCACAGCAATTTCATCATCATTTCATCATTAATTACCTCATCGGTTTTCATCATCATTTCATCATTACTTTCGTCATCAATTACCTCATCGCGCGGCCGAATTGTTTTTTTGCGAATTGGGACTCGGGATGTAATGAACAACTCAGAGACTACGTCCAGAGTCCCTCACGAATACGCCGCCATAAATTCAAACTAGGACACACTGACAAACTGCGCATGCTCCGTATACGCGTACAATATTGGGGCGCGCGGCTTGAGCCGGTTGACCTTCACCTGCCATGTGCTCGACTGAATAGGGAAATCCCCCTGCCCTGAAAGCGAGCTCGCTAGAGAAAGCGAACTGAGAGAAACGCCAAAAGGATATCATCGGATAGTCCACGATCTCTTCTACGCTAGGTTCGAATTCTGGGTCCCAACAACCTTTCATGAGCGCTAAACATTTTGAAACAGTTTCACAGCAATTACATCATAATTTCATCATAGGTTTCAATAATTTCATCATAGGTTTCATCATAGGTTTCATCATAGGTTTCATCATAATTACTCATCGCGCGGCCGAATTTTTTTTTGCGAATTGGGACTCTGGACGTAATAATATTGTTGTGTGATGATCAAACCTCAGCTCTGCAGTGTGATGGTTACACTTTTTTAGCTACATGCATTAGTCTTATATTCAAACCTTGTAGCTAGCTACAAAAATTTGCACCTGTCCAGAGTCAAGCTAAGTGAAAAACGCTGACAAATAAATAGACCCACCACTTCAATGCACAATGTATAATGGTTATTTAGAACAACCAAGTGTCGTGGGTGATTAGCTAAACGCCCATCCATGGGTGTTCTGCCTCATTTTTTTTACTACCTGGGGGCTTACAATGTAGATCATGCACAAAATTAATCAATATAGCTAAATTGTGATTGCGATAGCAACTCATCTCCACTAGCTAGCACATTTCATATATAAGGCAGTCACTATGTCATTAACCCTTGATGCGTGCGCCGGAGGGTTACGGTAGTCGTTCTGTGTGTGTGTGTCTGTTATCAAGCTAGCTGCTACAGTGGAACCTCTCTGTTACGGCCCTCCGAATTAAGGATACCTCATTATACGGACGCCCGACTACGGTCCCAAACAATAGCTAACAGAAACGTGTGCTTCCTCCACCTCTGAATTAAGGACACCTCTCTATTCCGTAATACGGACGTCTGCTCCACCCCCAAACGGATGCTTACTGTACTTACTTATCTCCATAATACGGACATTAGGCCACACCTTTTTACCTCCACGTGCGTCAATGCTTGCGCAAGATGGCTAGTCAACCAGCCACTGGGACACCTGATGTCGAGTGCCTCGAAGTGCCATCATTTGTTCGGGGCTATCATGCCCACAGGCACATCTGGGAACCAGAAAATGGTGAAATACTGCCATGAAGCGAGAAAGGGAGAACTACAAGGACGTTAATGCCATCGCGGTTGTGAAAGATGGCCGTACAGTAGGCCACGTGCCACGGAATCTTGCTCCACATTTTACCTTCTTTTTAATTAGAGACTTCAATAAAGGGCTTTGTGAGATAGTTGGTGAACGTGTGAATCGTGGTGGCGAATATGGCCTTGAGATTCCTTGCCTCTTTAAACTTTATGGCCCAAGACTGTTTGTTAGGTACCTGGAGAGCTTGATAAATCTACCAAACAATATCAGTGTGCGCAGGGCCTAAACAGTACGTACTGTTACTGCAGCTAGTTAGCTATTACCGTATAGCGGGAAATTTTCGAGGGAGAAAACTTTCGCGGATCGGTAGGAAAGGAGCATTTCGCGGAGAAAACTTTCGCGGGAAGTTAAACTGGTCGCATAATGGGTGTGGCATGCCTAGAATTTCGTGGAGAAAACTTTCGCGGATGGCTGAAAAATCGCGAAATTCGTGAAAGTTTTCTCCCTCGAAAATTTCCTGCTATACGGTATTGTATGCTGCTCAGTACACAATTATCATTCTACTTGAATATGTAGCTATATCAGTGATTCATAATAATATGAAAACTTGACCATGCACTAAGAAGAACTCAACAGCCCAGTACAGCTAGATTGGTCCGGCGGCACGCTGCTCATGGTGCGTGCTATATATAGCGCAGGGCTATCTATATATATCCACGGGATTACGTCAGCCTAAAGAACGCATGAAGTTTGGCTGTCACTGCTCGTCAGAGAAGGCAACACACTGCTTGTAAGGTATTCACTGGATACATGCGCAGAATACTCTACATATTTCAATGAATTTCAAGTCCCAGAAGGGCTCCATCGAGGCCCTGAATTTGCTCATAATTACCTAATAACCGCAAAAAAGTAAATTGTTACTGAGTGCATAATTATCATCATGATTGAATAGAAATTCAAATAATATAATTGCGTCAGACCTGCTTCATTAACCTATGCGTACTCATGCGTGTGCATGTGCATGTACAGAGCTAGCTCTCACCTGCTGCCTTGATCTACTTGCTGAATAGCTGAATCATGTCTCTGTCCAAGCCAAGAAGGAAAAGAATGAACATGTCATTAAAGAAGAAAGTGGAACTAATAAAGAAAGCTGATGAAACCCTTCGTTTGGGGTAAGGAAGCTAGCTGACCTGTTTGAGTGTGGTAGAACCCAAGTCAGTGGGATTCTTAAAGATAAAGCTAAATATCTGAATCTGTACGAAAGCAATGCCTCCAGCAAGCTTGTTTGAAAAAGAGATAGAACTGCCAGTATGGAGGTGTTAATGAAGCGCTGTATGATTGGTACCTATTAGCTGTGACAGTGTCCAAGAATATATATTTCCTGATGGGTCACAGCTAGTTTTGAAAGCAAAAGAGAAATAGCTGATCGAATTGGTGTGCATGAGTTTAAGGGATCTAATGGATGGTTGGAAAAATGGAAGCTGAGATACATGTACAATATCTGACAAATGACATTCAGTGGAGAATCTGGAGAAGTTAGTGGTGATAAAAAAGTCCACGGCACCTGATCTACAGCAAGATAGAAAGTGCAACTGAAGCATTCACAAGCACTCTGGATGTGGTATGCTCTTCAGCGAGCGTTTTGAGGCCGAAGTCTACTGGTGTTCAGAAAGACCTGAGCTTAGAAAAGAACTTACTTTGACGCAATGGTTCAGGCAATGGTTGCATTCTCTAGGTAGCCACAGGCATTGAAAGAAGCTATAATGTGTACAGGTCTCGTAAAAATTACACAAAGTCAATCAGTGAATCGTATGTCTCCAAAACAGTTCCAAAAAGTGCCATTTTTGCCTTAAATGTTTGGCTTTAGATCCCTGATAGGTTATAGTAAGGCTATATGCATGGATGGATCCCAGGCCATGCCCAGACAGACTGTCTTCAAGAGGTTTTGTGCCAGTCGCAAACTTTGATGAAGTCACGTGATCGTGATGACCTTATCCCTGCACTGTACACGTCTGTTTCCCCCTCTATTATCAGACAAGACGTACACAAAATTGTTTAAGGGCTGACAATACAAGTAGCGATACCAGACCTCCAAGGGCCTCCAGTAAATCGAAAGTATCTCGGCTCTGGCTAGGAGTACACTCACAGAAAAAATTGCGCTAGGTAGCTCACTGAATAAGCTATCTATTGATACCTTAACTGTGCAAATTGATTTGGCGGAACCGCCGCTAGCTTCGTTTTTGTTTGTATTAAGTTTCTATGGGGAAAGTTTAGGTGGGCGTGGCTACGTAACGGTTTTACGTACGGACGCGTTACAAGCGCGGTTGGATAGAGCTCGTGGAGAGCTATTTTCTGATACTCGAACATTGATATTTCACTTAAAAATAATCCGCGGAAAAATCGGTGAAATTTGGAGGTCTGAAATCGCTAATACAAGTATGTTCAATATCACAATCATGGGATAATGTGGCTAGTATTATGATCGTGACATTGTATTAGTAGTACTTGCTCACAAAACACTGAGACATAGTTCATGCACAAACAGTATCCTGCCTGTGCAGGGGCGTAGCCAGGGGGGAGCACAGGGGGCATTTGCCCCCCCCCCCTTTTTTCCCAGAGTCATGTAATATTTATCACGTCTTACCGTATAAATACCAGCACCAAGTTGTTACAGTAGTCTTTAGAGTCAAAAATTATCACAGAAAACCTGACTATAAAGCTATCTGCAAACAAACTTTCGAGCTATGCCTCGATCGAGCAGTGTCTGGTCTGGAATCTCGAACGTTTGATGAGTTCAAAGGGCACAAAACAGAGCGCCGCGTGATTTAATTAATGGGTGTGGTTTCTGGTCTAAACATTTTCGCGCGCTTTGCGTGCAATCTTGCCCCTTCTTTTCTAGAATCCTGGCTACGCCCCTGCTGTGCATTAGTACCATGCACATGTGCAGATGGAAGCGGTATGAACTTTTACCAATTATTGCAGAGGCCACACCCCTCACAGCAAGTAGCTGCTCTAAGGCCACACCAATTAAATAAGTTGTTGCACGGATTCGCTCGCTCCAATTTTTGGGCAAACAGAAAAAAAAAATTTAATTAAGTTGGGTGGAGCTTATGTACAGTAGAGTGGTTTTTGTATTCTATCTTGATTTCCTGGTCCTAGATAGTCACATTAGTCTATCTTAATTAGATTGTGGTCTATAACCACACCCAATTAATTGCTTTTTTTTTCTTTTTTTTTCGATCGCTCGCTCCAATTTTTACCATATCCGAGCAACAACAAATTAAATTGGTCTGGCCTAAGTGTGCAATGGCGATGTTCTCGCTCTGCTCAAATGTTGCTACCGGACTACTGACAGGTATGACAATGAACAGACCTCGCATCTCGCTTAGCTCGAGGCTCAATGGCTAGCGCCAGCACCTGCTTAGCACGCCTCTCAAAATGTGTGGTGCTTTCATGCCGATCGTTTGATAATGCATCTCTAGCTGCCCGAAGCATTAAGGTCACTCTTCTTTGTGTACATGGCCGTACAGTTCTGACCAATTCTGAGTCTTGTAGTGCGGACTTTTTCTCCGCCAGCACAACGCGTTCATAGCAACTGGGCGCATCCAAGACACGTATCCATGCCCTCATGTAATGACACGGACTAAAAATATTTTTCGTTATAATATAGTATAACTAATTATACTATATACAACGAAAAATAGTTTTCAGACGATCATTTTTCTTATTATAGTCTGTGTCATTACATGAGGGCATGGATACGCGTCTTGGATGCGCCCGGTTGCTATGAATGCGCGGAACGAGCGGAGAGAAAGTCCGCACTAAAAGGCTTAGGATTGGTCAGAACTGTAGGATCGTGTGCACAAAGAAGAGTGCCTCAGGCCATAACTACAGCTAGAGATGCATTGTCGAATGATCGGTGCGAAAGCACCGCGCGTTCGTGTTTGAGAGGCCTGCTAAGTAGGCGCTGGCACTAGCCACTGAGCCTCGAGCGAAGTGAGAGGCGAGATCTGCTCTTTATCATACCTATCAGTAGTCCGGTAGCAACGTTTGACCAGAGCAAGAACGTCGCCATTGCACATTTGAATAGTTGGAGCCAGAGCAGTTGGTTTCTATGAGGGGTGTGGCCTCTGCAACTACTTCAATCTGCGCATGCACACGGTACTGCAGGATACTGTTTGTGCATGAACTACGTCTCTATATTCAGCATGTACCGCTAATAGATGATCATGCATGCTAGCCACATTCTCTCATGATTGTGACATTAAACATACTTGTTTGTTATGCTCTAACATGTGTTCGTGGTGACCTTTCCCAATATGGTAATCCGTAACAAAAGCACATCAGATTCCACTACTATCATAAGTATTAAAATAACAATGAAATTGAAGGATAAAGTAGGGATGGGAGGGCCAAAAGTATACAAACAAGATTTGTAGGGATAATCATGTCCACCATACATCCCAGCCACATTATTCCATGATTGTGATATTAAACATACTTGTCATTATACTAAGATTATAGTTGTCTGTGCGTGCGTGCATACGAGTGGGAGATGACCGGAAGCAATTCGACCCGAGCTAAAAACTTTTCTTTCTCGGCGTCACTGGACTTGGGGCGATACAACAGATAGTCCCCTGACACTGCTGGCTATGGCCCCAGCAGCCACTAACATGAGCTGCTTCATAGACTGAACTGTACATATGGCGGCCTGGAGAATGCGAAAGGGTGACATTCTGGAGTCGATGTTGCCCATATTAAGTGCTTTTTAGAGGGAGGTAATTCTATTCTAAGTATCTTCTCTTGGGACCCCTTGCGAGCGGAGCTGCAAGACAAGTAACAAATTGTTTAGCTAGCTGATTGACGACATCACAAGATTAGGCAGGATGTGCACGCGTGCTAGCTTGCTCTCTGCACATGCGCATATATATATATGTAAAGGTCATCGACCACACATACACAATACTAGGGATAAAGGAGTGAACGAGCGAAGCGAGCTCATTCCTTGTAATATAATATAATTGCTATAACATCTGAAAGTTATGTAAACAACCTTACACACACAAAAAATTATTTATCATACTAACATTCCCAATCACTATCATGCATAATAGGCTTCTTCTCAGCCATAATCAAAGCTAAGATCTGGTGACAAAACTATTATGTGACCTGCTATGAGAAAAGAATCACTTGGGATAAAATTTCATTTTCCATGTAGGGAAAATGATTGTTTTGTATCCATTAGATTTTTGGCTTCATACTGATATACTATAATAATATTATATTACTGATTTGCCACTTATAGTTATTGGTGCTAATATTTTTTTACTTGCAATGGATAAATGCAATATACCTCTTAATACAAAAAGTGCATGTTAAGGTCATTTTATAACTTGATCATAGACAATATTAATATTAATTTTAACTCACATGAACAGCTTCCATTCTCAAAACCAGAGCCGGGTGCACATTGACAACCTGAGCCTAACACAGTCCATGTTCCATCTGGTGAACAGATTAACTTGGGAGCATTATCATCTTCTGTCACTGCATTACTGGCACAACTTCCTTCCACTTCGGCAAATCCTATTGCTGGAGTAATAATTTCAGGGGCGGAAACGAAGTCAATTAACCGATTCGGACAGACACTATAGAAAATTATCATTCGAGTGACTGCTATGCAGGTGGTCTCATCCTCAATGGCAAAGTAGAAAAAGGGTTCATTAGTTTGAAAAGTCACGACAATAGTTACATTCATTCTAGCACCAGTTATAATATCAGGGGAAACTCTTGTCACCTGACGATAGTTGCGGATATTTCTCCTAGCAACATCGCTAGCTAATGACGTCTCATATATGTAAGTATTGAATGTTCTCCGGCAGTTTAGGGTGACACCACAATTCTGATTTTGTTCAAATTCTATCAGCACACTGACTCGAGATAATGGAGATCCGTCGACGGTCCTATTGATGAGCTGTGTTAATAACCAGTTGCTCTGAGGACCAACAGTAAAGCCACACACTTGGACAGTCTGCTGGCAAGCACTGTTGGATTGCTGAATCCACTGCATAGGAAAATTAAACATCGATCAAAACATCCCGTTTTACAAATGTGAAAACTTACAGATGTTGTTATTGAAGCATTATTCCTTGTATCGTTGTCCACCTGGTCCCACACAGCTCCCATGTGTGGGGGAAGGAGATTTTGGTAGTTCCATGAGTCCATCAGTACTCTCATGTTGGGCGCATACCCTGGTGTTGGAAGCCATACTAAACTTTGGCAAACAAATCTGTCTCTTTCCTCGTCCCCTGGGGCAATGGATATCCCAGCCGCCAGCTCTATCACTGACATAACACCGGCAAGCAACACTAGCCCGAGTGACATCTTCAACCACTTTAAAAGTTCACCCATAGATAGTACTATACACCTTGACCGGGATTGGAAACGCCCATGACGTAAACCCATGCTCGTTGCGCTTGCGCAGTGTGGCAAAATGAATGGCTACCTGTGGTGAGAGTGCTAGTGATCGTGTAACCACAGCTCTGACGTCGTTCTCAGGTGAGTACGATACCCAAGTTAGTTAACGAACATGGCCCAAAGTGAATTTTGATACTTGTTCTACAGAGAATGCTCTCTATGCTGCTTTAGAAGCAGCTGCCACAGATGAAGGGTTTCAGTTACCAACCACTGCCGCTAAGGTAGCTTTTCAGCTGCATGACTATGAAGCTCCTGGATGAAAGCAGGAAATCCGAAGCCGTGAAAAAAGAGATATCTCGTTGGTCTATCATCATTGTCGCTGCCTTGAACAGTTGTATTCCCGCTCCTACTGTGGTCATGTCCAAGTCTGACACCGAGTCATAACATTCTCACAAAAGCAAAGAGGGAACAAATGTGGTCAAACTATCACAAATTAATATGCTCGTCATCCTTTCGTGATAAATGGGTGGCAGTACTAGGCCAGCCATGTTCAACTCTGAGCCAGTATTTATCTCGGAGGATGCTGGACCAGCTTGTATTGCTTCTTTTTCCACTGCCCAGTAAGGAAGAAGGTCCTACCACCCTTCAACCAGAGCTGACATCAGCTGAAGAGAATGCACTAAGATATGCCGCTGGCTATGTCATACACTCTATCAAGAATAAAGTGAAGAAAGGAAAGCATCGACTGCGTGAGGCATTGTTGTACGGCTTATCAGATATGTGCCTGAAAGATGATGTTGATAATACGAGTGAAAACTGGCTGAATGCTGTGGACAGGGGAGGCTTGGTTCATGTGAATCATACAGCATTCAAGTTGTTTCATGCTATTGAAATGGAGCTACGACAGCATTTCATGATTTCAAAAGTTGAAGAGATGGATTAACATTATAGAGACAAGGTCAACACCAGCATTATTGGTGATGTTGATGTTCAATATTATATGGACTGTGTAACAGAAGACCTTGAAGAAGAAGAGAGGAAGGAACTTTTGCAAACGATAGTGAGTTTGTATGTAACAGTTCTTGGCTTTTCCTTTACAAGATCGTGGTTAGAGATGTACAAGCAGGAAGAGAGAAAGAAGTCAAAGAGCCTTCGCAGTAAACTTAATAGCAAACAGTAGATACTACATAATATTATGACATTGTATGGTTTATTGTTGTACACATGGGAAGTATGATATAACCCTATACCAAGGTTAATATTAAATTTTTGTACTTGACATAATATGTTAATGCTTTCTTCTTCTCTTGGTGAGAGGTGCAATGTTCTCTTTATCAAATGTCAATACTCTCTTAGAGTTAGATCCCCTGCAGTTGCCTTTAATCTCTGTAGGCAGATTGCCACACACACGAAGAGCTTGAGTGTTCTTGACAAACTCCTTGGACGGTTTTCTCTTTCTGATCCCTTCACTACAGCTTGACACATTGAGACAATCAAACATCTGGTCCACCACCATAATCATTTCAGCTGTCCCATCAGCTTCAGATCCTACAACTTGGCTTAACCCCTTCGCCACAGTTTCACTTAAAGCCTACAGGATACATTGTACTTTATTCTATTTGTATTTTTGTTAAGCTAATACACATACCTGAGCAGCCAAATCAACTCTCATCTTGGCAAAGCTGTTTAGGTAGATGTGCTCATACTTGAGCTTGGGAACCAGCGACAGACCAGGGGTAGACTTTTGAGTGCCACTGTCCATTTGGTAGAGCTGTTCTCCTTTCCCTTACACTAGAGTACAGTTTATTGATTACAAGTTACAAAAGAGAGCATACATGACAAAAAGAACTTACACAAAGCTGATGTCGTTTGTTAGATAGACAATTACGAATTGTCTTCATTAAATGAGGAGGGTCTGAAAAGATGTAGATAGGCCTTTCTTCATCACAGTATGGGTTAGGAACCTTGTATGTGATTTCAGAAGAGTTCTTAACACATGGATTCAGCAAAGATGCCAAAAGTCGGTTGGAACGGGCTCCATCAGCAGTAAGCCCTAGCACCTTTATCAAAATACAATTACATAATTAGCAATTATTTCTATTTTTGGCTCACTTTCATCACACGCACGTATGTTCACCTGTCTACATGATATATTAAAAAAATCCCCCGCCCCCCTCCCAAAATTTTATTTGTGCATGTCTATGAGTTATTTACCTTCAGTCCAAGTCTCTCTAGACGATAGATGGCCTCTGTGAATGGAGTGTACATCTGCTCCCCTGTCAATCCTCCACAGGCAAACTGAGCATATGGGAAGTGAAGTAAGGTACAAAGACCACGGACCATAA
This sequence comes from Cliona cf. orientalis, assembly GCA_963930775.1. NCBI lineage: Eukaryota > Metazoa > Porifera > Demospongiae > Clionaida > Clionaidae > Cliona > Cliona cf. orientalis. The sequence goes on from OZ005690.1 coordinate 2,934,439, forward strand.
ATACAAGCATGGTCTTTGCTGGAGACAGTTTCTGGTCATCTAAAACAGACTTTTCCAATCTGTGTGTGCAAATAGATATAATTCATCCATCAACTAACACATACTGTAAAAAAATTACTTGAGCAAATGATTGTTCACATCACCAACATCCAACAAACCAAGAATCTGACCAGTGTGTTTGTTGTATACCACTTCCTCCCTGATGTGCACCTCATCAAGCAGAAGGACAACCAATTTCTGCCACTCTTCTGTTAGATTCTTTCTCTTGAGAACATCCAAGAGCTCCTTGTCTGTAGCAGCTGAAAATCCAGTGGTTGTCTGGTTGTAATGGGTGTAGTCTCTCAGTGTTCTTGGCGAAGGTAAATGGAGACAACCAGATTCACGCAGAAGCTCATATCCTTTTCCAGAGATATGACGAAGGTAGAGGTACCATCTAATCATTAATGGATGCCATCTCATACTGCAAGCTTTCTTCTGTGATGCTGCCTTGAGCTGCTCATCCCAAAAGAGGCGAGGAAAAGAATTCTCAGGATAGAGTGATGCTACCTTTTCACTGTTCTCTTTCATGATGGTGACTAGATCATCATGTGTGGGGTCACCTACAGTCATTCCATCCCTTTGAACAGCTTTCTCCAGGCAGGTTGTAAGCTTCTTGATCTTCATCCTAGCTGCCTTGAAATCCCTCTTCACTCGTGACAGCTTCTCAGTAATCTCGGATGGTGTCCTCCAGCGATCATTCATCTTGCTGTGCTGACCAACTCGGACTTCAGGATCTGTGTTTTGACGTCTTGATATGATGGCTCGTAAAGTGTTCCGATAATTACCACATGTCCGGCAACGTCTAGAGCTCTTGTTCAAAACGAATACTTTACAATTCACATGCCTAATATATAGTATTTTGGTCAACAACAGCCACTTCATTACCTGTACATGTAATTGTGGGACAAACATTAATTAGATACACCACAGTGATAATTATGTGGTTAAGTACACAATTAGTTTATATGTATTGTAAAGCCATAGCATACCTTTGACATCAAGAAAAACACCGTTACCATACTGAGGCAATGAGTGGAACTTTTCATCGTCATTTCCAGCACAGATCAATGAAGGTGCCTTCTTGTCGAGAAAGTCTAGGATACCTCGAATGGCAGAAACAGGTGTTAGCTTTCTCTCAAACATAAAGAGAGATTCTTGTGGGACTGGCTTTTGCTCATAGGCTAGACCCCAAGTGAGATCCTCATGAATGGTAACACAAAAGGAAACTCTAGCCATATTGAATCAACTGATGCTGAAGACAAATTTGCAAGCACAACGGTAGAGGATCCATTCGTGTATGACCAGTTGGGTGGTACATGGTCAGCAATCATTTTGCTCAGCTGTTCCAAGGATGTCACACGGAAGGTTGATGGTAGTTTTACTAGCTCCAATCAAACCCAAACCCACAGGGAGCAGTCTTCTCACTGGCCAAGTGACGCAAATCCCCAACGTGTGCACCAATGTTTCTTTCCAAATCATCTCTTCTCGTTCGACTGAAGAACTAATCCTGTTTGCTGATGGCCCTTGTTTAGATGCTGAACTATCCAAGGTGAAGGTTTCTGTCAATTTCCTACCCTGCTCTTGCCCGATTGGCTTCGTACCATCTAATGCATTCAACGGTATGCTCTGTCTTTGTGCCTGTGACTCTCAGATCAGTCCGTATGTAGCTAACGGAATGCAACAGCACAACGCAGACTTTCCGAAGAGCTGTGAACGTTTGGATTTCATACATCAACAGAAGTAACACTTCAGGATATGTGGTATACAACTGCCCCTTTGACTACTGTGTCCCACCTAATGCATCACAGCCCATTAATCTTAACCAACCTAATGCAGTAGATACACAGTGTGCTTTGAATCGCACTGGTACATTGTGTGGAGCTTGTAAGCCTGGACTAAGCCTCTCTCTTGGTAGCTCCAAGTGTCTCAAGTGCCCAAGCTACTGGCCTGCTCTATTTGTTGCCATTACAATTTTTGCGATCATAGCTGGAATTGGGTTAGTGGTACTATTCTTATGGCTGAACATCACTGTAGCTATTGGAACACTGAATGGTTTACTTTTCTATGCTAACATAGTGGCAGCTAACAGAGTTGTTCTTCTACCCTACCCCGAGCCTAACTTTATCACAGTCTTCATCTCGTGGCTCAACTTGGAACTTGGAATTGATGTTTGTTACATTGACGGAATGGACATTTACATCAAGACGTGGATACAGTTAGCCTTCCCCATTTACATCATATTTCTTGTCGTACTCCTTATCATTATCAGCCATTACTCTTCAAGATTTTCCAAACTTATTTCGAAGCGAAACCCAGTAGCAACATTGGCCACTCTTATCTTAATTTCCTATGGCAAGCTCTTCCACGTTGTATTGCTTGCTCAGCCGTTCTCTTTTGCCTCACTAACATACCCAGATGGATATAGGGAGATGTTGTGGCTTCCTGATGGTACTGTTGGGTACCTTGCTGGAAAGCATATAGTTCTCTTTATTATTGCTCTACTGATTCTGGTCTTCTGCATAGCCTACAGCTTTCTGCTTTTGTGCTGGCAGCTGATTCTTTACTTACCAAGCTGGAAGGTGTTCAAATGTATCAAGAGCCCAACGCTTTATGTCTTTATGGAAGCCTACCACGTTCCTTATATGCCCAAACATCGCTATTGGACTGGATTACTGCTTTTAGCTCGTGCCATTGTATACCTCATAGCTACTGCCAATGTATCGGGTGATCCTCAGATTCAGCTCATCTCGATTATCTTCATACTGATTTGCATTATCCTTCTCAAAATGTTCATAGCCACAAAGATATTCAAGAGATGGCTGATTGATTCACTGGAATCATTCTTCTATTTCAACATCGTCTTCTTTGCATCGTTCACTGCTTACAACCTCAGCACGGGAGGGAATCAGGATGGTATTGCCTGTACATCAGTGCTACTGTCAATAGTGGTGACAATCTTCATTCTTTTCTACCACTTCTATGTCTACACATCGCTATTCTCCTGTGTTCGTAAAAGTAAACTTGTCACAAACTTTAAGAAAAGGTTTATATCAAAGTCGAAATCGAAATTTAATGAAGATAGTCCCTTTTCAATTACTGATTTATCTGTAGATATCTCCAGATATGACGATATTATGGACCTCAATGACGTTTCAGTCAGTGATGCTGAGTACCATAGTGCTGACTCTTACTCTATAAATAACAGACTGGGGCCCACAAGATCTGTTATTGAAATAAACTGAAGACCGGAATACGTTATGGACAATTATCATGCATGACGTTTTTCTTTAATTGTGTGAGCTTAATTTTATAATATCCCTTTGTTTTGCTACAATGTCATAATTTTATTACTGTTATTTTCCGAATCATGAATATTCTGTGTGTCATTTTAATCTCAGTAACAGCACTAGCTATGAGTCGATATTATGTGCAGTGCCACATATTATGTATCATACAGTGAAACCCCTCTATAATAAAGGGCTCAGAACCAGAGTGGCCTAACCCGCATATGTTGAGTTAGCCCCCTAATCTTGTTTAAAATGCATTTCATGAGCAACAGAAAATTCACATTTTTGAAAATTGGAGTGATTTAGTAGAGTGGGGTGTTTGGTTTTTAGTCCTTTTTTGAGCTTTTCAGACAATTTCCCGCATTCAATTTGGGGTTATTAGGCCACTCTGATTCTCGACCTTTCAATTATTATAGTAGATGTGGCTACCATTGGGATTATGTCACAGATCCAGGGGGCTCTTTTTTCCCTCAATGCAGGCAGGACCAAGATGAATAGTTTTACATCAATTAAGCATCGGTTAGATCCAGAGCTCTATCTATAGCTCGCTGGACTATATAGATCATTACCAAGAACCGAGCTCACACAATAAACATTTATTCACATTAATTTCACTAAAAATGAGCCCGCAGTGCATATTATGAATAATCAGTGTATATGAATAACCACATGCACGTACTTTATAAATAATATGCATGTAGCTATGTCACAACTATATTATACATGAAGCTGCACGGCATTAGGCCTGAGAAGATTAATTCAGCTTCGATGACTACTAGTATTAGGAACATGATAATATAGTATAGTAGGCCAGGAGTAGACAAGGGTTAGGAGTGTTGAATTATACTACGGTAGTAAACTTTGAATAGCATTTGATTTCAGAACTTAACGTTTCAGCACGGGAGGGAATCAGGATGGTAGCTATTGCCTATACATCAGTGGTGCTGTCGATGGTGGTGACAGTCTTCATTCCTTTTCTACCACTTTTACGCTCACACCTGGTTCTTCAGGGAGCTTCGTGACTGCAAATTTGCCACACTGAATGTTAAAAACAGATCAAGCCAAATTTATGCAGATCATGTTAGAATGCATCCCCCAGTCCTCACTGAAGTCTCAGTCTCGTGAACCAGCCCCTCCTTTCTGGGTAGGAGGGGCTGGCCCACGAGACTGGTTTGTTGAACGTTGAGGCACGAGCTTTGATGTGGTTTAATTGGAAACGGCCGGGGTGTGGCTTGTTTTCGAAGCCTCATATGTGCATACTTGACCTCGATAAACTTCCGGATATGTGCAGGTGGGCGTGACGCTATAGTGCAATAATATTGTGTACCAATGACCTCGCGTCCGAATATATAGCTCAATAGCTTGGTGCTGAGACGATTTCTAAAGAGAGTACGTGCAGCTATAGGACTAGATATAATATTATAGTAAGTTCGCATGCTACTGTACTATTATGCTAATGATTGATAACTACTAATAATGTTGTCTCAAGAGCAATTTGTAGCTTCAGAGTCAGTCTGAACTATGTCCATATCCGTGATAAGATTACCATATCATGTTGTTCCAGCTATTCCCCTGTGAGAAATTAGTATTAGTCATTTAAATTATGCACTCAGGAACAAGTTCTGTGGATGCTTGTGGTGTGCATATGTTTCATACGCTTTGAGGAACCACCTAGCTATAGCTAGCTAACTTGCAGTGGTGGGCATTGGTATAATAGTACTACTAGTGATGAGATCTGGTGTTAGGGAGGGGGAAAGAGGACAGAATAGAAGAAGGGAGGGAGGAGAGAGATAGAGAGAGAGAGAGGGAGGGAGCTAGAGCCAAGTCTCGAAGCCACACCCTTCAATCTCCGAGAAAAAGAGGGTCTGGTAATTTCACGTACATTGAGTTGTGCACGCTCTAAGATCCTGGAGTGAACAATCAGATTGTAGATTTTCAGCGTTACCATAGTCAAGCGCACGCGCAATGTTATTAAACATCGCACACCTATATGAATGATAGGCAAGCGTGCGCCGTGCAATCAACTTAATGTGACGTCACGTAAAACGGTCCATTATTGCATTCCAGCAGCACAACTTGATGTACATGAAGTTACCAGACCCTCTTTCTCTTGGAGATCGAAGGGTGTGGCTTGTGAGATTAGATAGAGCCGGAGAAAGAGAGAGAGAGAGAGAGAGAGGTGAGGGAAAATGTTGAGAGCTGGGAAAAAGCTTGAGTATGTTGAGAATCAAACTATATTGGCTATAGGTAGTGCCGATTGACAATGTTATAACAACATTAATTGTTATACTATGGCACAGCAACTATATCTGGTTTGAGGTTAGTTAGTAGGTATAACTGTTGTCAAATCATGCATTATATACTTCATGATATTATTGTATGATATAATAATTATTGCAGTGTACAAACAACATAAAATTTCTAGATCTGTGCATGCAGGAATTGGTAACTAAGTGAGCATGATCTACTCACATGCATGATTAGTAGTCTAGTCAGCACTAATTATTATGAATTTGATCACCAAGCAGGAAGGACTGTTTGCATAAAAAAATCACCTTAAAGTTTATGATATTCATGCATACCATAATACTGCTGACTATGTCAGCTGAGTATGCAGTTATGAATTTCATGTGTGTGTGTTATTCATGCCTGAATGACTCAAAATTGATTATGTATCCAGAACATACATGCATTGCCATAGAATCTCAGTATAATATATAAAGCAGTTGTGACTCTGATTATAAATGTAAGGCAGCCATTATATTACCGTAGTGTCCCAGGCAAGTGCCCACTCCCGGGTATGCGCCCATATATCAATGTAGCAGCTTCTACAATGTCATGTATACTACAAATGTATCATGGAAATTATATCCTGGGTAAGCGCCCATGTGGGCCAAAATCGCTTACCTGGGACACTACGGTAATTAAATAGCTACCCTAGTTCAAGTTCTAAATTCTAAGTTAGCTACATATACAGTAATAATGATATTATTTAAGCCATTGATAATATCGTATCCTCCCGAAAATAAGCCCCCCCTTTTTCAGCAGTAGACATGACCTAGACTGGGAAGGGGGCTTATTTTTGAATATGCACTTTCCCTCGAATATAAGCCCCCCTCGGCCCCCATTTGCAGTCGCTGTGTGGAAGGACGACACCATCGTTGGTCATATGTACCGCGGGAAATATCCAGAGTTTGCTGTTTTTTTCTCCAAAAGAGCAGCAGCAAGATGACCTATAAAGTGGACGGCAACAGATGACGATTGGCAGTGGGGAAAGGATTTGCTATTCCGTGTGTATACGTCTTCAGAGGAAAGCAAAAGCATCTTGACTGGCTCATAAGTATCTTCGCGAAGCTAGAAGTGCCATCATAACAGAATGACTTCAAAACAGGCTTTTCTAAACGCCACCACCATATACAAAGATTCCTCTTTGTACTCGTAGTCAATTGAAGGGCAGGGTTACATACGTACGTACGCGCTCACACGTGTGTGTACGTGTGCAGTCTACTTGGTGGGAGGGGAGCTTATAATCGAGGCAAACATACCTGTGCAAGAACTTGAGGGTCAAAGAGGAGAGGGGGCTTATTTTCGGGAAGATACGGTATTATTATAGCAGGCATGCCTTAGCTATTGCACTTAGTGCAATGTTTGGCTCATAGGTGATGATTTTTAATGAAAGAAGATGTATGCTACTGCTGACAATAGAAAATAGAAAATATTACTTTGGGAATTGAAGTTGTTTTTAATCAGAGTCAGCAAATGTTTGTTCACAGTGGTTGTTGTTTTAACTAATGGGTACATGAGTGATCATAATAAAAATATTACTGTACATAACAACTATTATGTATGTATGCAGATATTAAATTACAACTGGTGATCACCTTGTACGAGTCGGTCCTCGAGCCAGAATGGTTATTATGAGGACATGTATGTTGATATTAATAACGCTACTGGGACTTGCTCAGAGCAAAACATACTACATCAAGCCTAGCCAAACCGACCGTTGCTCGGGAAACGAACAACCATGTCAAACCCTCTCGGAATTTGCTACTGAGAATAGCAATGATACCAACATAACAGTGATCATGTTACCGGGTAATCATAGTCTGAACACAGATCTGTCCTTTTCAGGTTTAACGAATTTGGCAATGACCTCTGAGAATGATAATGTAACAGTTGTGTGTGATTTAACGTCTCGATTTTCATTTGAATTCACGGAAGAAGTTTCTCTAAAAAACATGAATTTTATTGGCTGTGGAAGCAATCTTATCAGAGACGTAAGCAGATTTATCCTTCAAAGGGTGACCTTTAGGGGACTAGATGGAAGTGGAACAGCCTTAACAATGATCGATTCAACAACTGAAATTATCGACTCTACCTTCGTAGGCAATCAATTTGGAACAATCATGGAATCAGTCGAATCTCTCAAATTAATAACCACTAATATTGTGTGGTTTATTATAAGCAGGAATGTCACTGGTATCGTGCAGGTTGGAGGTGCAATAATCATGAATCGTAGCAACGTTAGTATCAGCCATAGTAGATTCGAGAACAATACCGCTGAAATTGGTGGTGATATTTTTGCCGATAGGGACAATACTGTTTCTATTTATAATACAACTTTCATCGGAAACGGTCGTCAACCTTCTAACAAAGAATCACCATTTGGAGGAGCTATATTTTCACATCAGAACACCTTATCCATCATGAAGTGTCAATTTCGTAACAAACACGCTACAGTTGGAGCTGGTTTGATGTCTTCTGTATCAAACGTTACGATAAATGCGTCGAATTTTGATTCAAATTCTGTCTCTGACCACTCAGCTGGGGTCTTCGGTTACAACAGTACGGTTTTCATTTATGGAAGTACCTTTCACAATAATACAGCTCTCGGTGGGGCTGGGGTTGCCACACATCAAGGCATAGTCAGTGTAGTGGGATCTAACTTCACTAATAACTTGGCCAGTCAGCACGGGGCAGCTCTTGATTTCGATATGGATACGTCTTTCATCAGTGGGTGCCACTTTGAGGGCAATATTGCCCAATCTTTCGCTGGTGCTGTGCTCGTTTGGTTCAGTGATTGTACAATGTATGGAAGTGCCGTTCTCCCAGGGGAAGAGGGGTTACAAGTCTGTGATGAGAGCTGTTCGGATGATTATCGAGGAAATGGTGACGTGAGCAGCTCTTCATTTTCATTGGGTGACAAGACACGCTACATTGCCAATTCAGCACCTACTGGAGCAGCACTGTATGCCATTAGAAGTACAATAAGAAGCTGCGGCCCATTTTACTTTTCAAAGAATTTTGCCATTCTGAACTCAAACGTTTACTTGCTCAACACTGGTGGAGTTTTCAGGGGTTCGTTTGAACTAAGCCACAACTTGGGATCCTTCTTTGCCTTCAATAGCAACATTACCTTCTCTGGTTGCACTAGATTCTTCAACAATACTCCACCAGCGAACACTACGATCAATTTCAAAGAAGGAGGAGCACTGACTCTCTATCAGACAATGCTGAGTCTCAGTGGTGAAATCACTTTTGAATACAATCACGCTGAGATTGGTGGTGCCATTGTAGCAACTGAAAGTGAGATCTATTTGAGCGACCAAGTTAACGTAGTCAACAACAGTGCGTCCATAAGTGGCGGTGGCCTGTATCTAGCTCAGAGCGAACTCTTCAGCCTACAGGACAGCAATTTAACTGTTTTGAGAAACATGGCCACAGAGAGAGGTGGAGGGATTCACACTGTAAGTTCATCGATTAAGAACATTGTGACAGGATTACAATACACGGATTTAAACAGAAAGGAGACTGAAGAATTTAGAGGAGCTACACTGAATATCATAGAGAACTCGGCACAAAAGGGAGGAGGGCTGTGTTTAGAAGCTAACTCAAAAGTCATCATGTTGAAGGATTTCATTTTTAGGACAACCATGAGAACCACCTTGAACTTTGTACAAAATTCAGCTCAGTATGGTGGAGCAATTTACATTGATGATGAATCAAATTCCGGCTCATGTGTAAGCAACCCCTTCGAGATAAAATCACCAAAATCAGAGTGCTTTATGAGCGTCGTATCGACACAAACAATCGTCACTGAAAGGACCAATTTCAGCTTGAGCAATGTGCTTTTTGATGGAAATTCAGCAATAGTGTCTGGGCCCACACTATTTGGAGGACTACTGGACAGGTGTATTGTCAGCCCATTCAACGAAGTTGATAGAACGATCGATCGAACAACGAATGAACTACTGATGTACAAGGGTGATGGGTTGCAATACTTGATGGACATATCAAGTGTAAGTAAAAGGCAGACAATCTCTTCCCATCCTGTACAAGTCTGCTTGTGCGTCAACGGACGTCAAAATTGTACCTACCAGCTCCAAGGTTATGCTGAAGTCATAAAAGGATATTATTTTAACATATCCCTTGTAGCCGTAGACCAAGTTTACGAGCCTGTCAATGCCACCATTGAAGGACACCTCAGCTACACAGGGAGCAGTCTTCTCACTGGCCAAGTGACGCAAATACCCAACGTGTGCACCAACGTTACCTTCCAAAGCATCTCTTCTCGTTCGACTGAAGAACTAATCCTGTTTGCTGATGGCCCTTGTAAAGACGCTGAACTATCCAAGATGAAGATTTCTGTCAATTTCCTACCCTGCTCTTGCCCAATTGGCTTTGTACCATCTAACGCATTCAACGGTGTGATCTGCCTTTGTGAATGTGACTCTCAGATCAGTCCGTATGTAACGGAATGCAACAGCACAACACAGACTTTCCAAAGAGCTGTGAACGTTTGGATTTCGTACATCAACAGAAGTAACACTTCAGGATATGTTGTATATAATTGCCCGTTTGACTACTGTGTCCCACCTAATGCATCGCAGCCGATTAATCTCAACCAGCCCAATGCAGTAGATACACAGTGTGCTTTGAATCGCACTGGTACATTGTGTGGAGCTTGTAAGCCTGGACTAAGCCTCTCTCTTGGTAGCTCCAAATGTCTCAAATGCCCCAGCTACTGGCCTGCTCTCTTCGTGGCCATTACAATTTTTGCGATCATAGCCGGAATTGGGTTAGTGGTACTGTTCTTATGGTTGAACATCACTGTAGCTATTGGAACACTGAATGGTTTACTTTTCTATGCTAACATAGTGGCAGCTAATAGAGTTGTTCTTCTACCCTACCCTGAGCCGAACTTTATCACAGTCTTTATCTCATGGCTCAACTTGGAACTAGGTATCGACGTTTGCTACATTGATGGAATGGACATTTACGTGAAGACATGGATACAGTTAACCTTTCCCATTTACATTATATTCCTTGTCGTACTCCTTATCATCATTAGCCACTATTCTTCAAGATTTTCCAAACTTATTTCGAAGCGAAACCCAGTAGCAACGTTGGCAACTCTCATTCTAATTTCCTACGGCAAGCTCTTCCATGTTGTATTGCTTGCTCAGCCGTTCTCTTTTGCCTCACTAACATACCCAGATGGATACAGGGAGATCTTGTGGCTCCCTGATGCTACAGTTGGATACCTTGCTGGAAAGCACATAGTTCTTTTCATTGTTGCTCTCCTAATCCTTGTCTTCTGCATAGCCTACAGCTTACTGCTTTTGTGCTGGCAGCTGATTCTCTACTTACCAAGCTGGAAGGTGTTCAAATGCATCAAAAGCCCGACGCTTTATGTTTTTATGGAAGCTTACCATGTTCCTTATACGCCCAAACATCGCTATTGGACTGGATTACTGCTTTTAGCTCGTGCCATTGTATACCTCATAGCTACTGCCAATGTATCTGGTGATCCTCAGATTCAGCTCATCTCGATTATCTTCATACTGATTTGCATTATCCTTCTAAAAATGTTTATTGCCACAAAGATATTCAACAGATGGCTAATCGATTCGCTGGAGTCATTCTTCTATTTCAATATTGTTTTCTTCGCTTCATTTTCAGCTTACAACCTCAGCACGGGAGGGAATCAGGATGGTATTGCCTATACATCAGTGGTGCTATCAATAGTGGTGACAATCTTTATTCTTTTCTACCACTTCTATGCCTACACATCGCTATTCTCTTGCATTCGTAAGAGCAAACTTGTCACAAACTTCAAGAAAAGGTTTACATCGAAATCAAAGCCGAAATTTAATGAAGACAGTCGTTATTCGATAACTGATTATGATTTATCTGTAGATATTTCCAGATATGATGATATTATGGACCTCACTGACAGTGATGCTGAGTACCATAGTGCTGATTCTTATTCTATAAAAAACAGATCAGGGCCCACAAGATCTGTTGTTGAAATAAACTAAAGACAGATTCTGAAATACTTAGTCCATGTACAATAATTTTATTAATGTGTTTTCTTGTGAGCTATTAATTTTATACCCCTTTGTTTTGCAAATATTATAACTAATCTCTCCTTCCAATCTGTCTCAAATCATTGATTAACCTGAGATAGCTAGGTAGCCTCTTCCCCCCTGGGCCACAGTTTAGTATGCCATCTTCTCATCATGGTTAACCTTCTGTCCAGAGTCTTCCTGTATTCATCCTTTATGTCATCAATATCATCAGGGGGACTCCAATGAAAGTAGCCAGACTTTCCCAGTCTCTATATACCAATATCCAATGCCAACTAATCTCGATGAGTTGCAGTGAGCTGTCTCTAGATCTTCCCTGCTGATACCACTAGCTATATTATATTAAGCAGCATTGTTAAGGAGGCATTGTTGATCTCAGTCAGTGAAACACCATAATTGGTATCCATCATCTCCACTAGGGATGTGGTTTAATTGCGAGCAAGATTTTTGAAGCCTCATATGTGCATATTTGACCCCCACAAAACTTCCGGATATGTGCAGTGGGCGTGACGCTACTGTGCATATTAATAACCTTGTGTCAGAAGAGTTGATAGACGACTTCTATAGAGAATACGTGCAGCTACAGGACTAGATCTAGTAAGTTTTGCATAAATGTATATATATGCTACTGTTATCAGAGCTAATGATCAGTAACTAAGATTAAATAATTTTATTGTTTCAAAGGCTACAGTCTGGGAGTGTATATTCAACAGTCTGTGCTATGCCCATATTGTTTTAGCTATGCTACTTTTCCTCTTTTATTGTGCATTCTGTGAAGCAATAAATAATAATGTTGGTCCGTGAGAAATTAGTTTCATGCATTCTTGACCAACTTATGTGGCACGGGGGGGGGGGGGGGGGGGGGGGGGGGCTCAAGAGAGAGAGAGAGAGAGCTGGGAAGATAGCTCTAGTGTGTTGGGGATCAAACAATAAGTACTGTACCAGTTTCTAGCAACATTAAATTTTATTCACAGCAATTAAATATCTGATTAGGACTATAGTTGGTAGCTACAACCGTTGTCAAATCATGCATAATTTGTAGCTATAGTAGCTCATATTATGTAGATAATATGATAACTTACAGCTAGCTATAGTTATAATAATATATTATTATAACAGCCCGTGTACAGTGTACAAACATTCTGACAGTGTGTAGGACTTGATAAGTTAACTAAGTGAGCATGCCTGATCTATATATACTCACATCTTGCATAATTAGTAATCTAATCAGCACTAGAGAATTGTGAATTAAAATTTTTATCACTAAACAGGTCATGTTAATCATTATGCTTTATTGCTGCTCACAATCAGAAAGCATGGCAAATGGTTAGAAACTAAGGTTGTTTTTAATAATGGTCAGCAATGTTTGTGCACTTTAGCTATCTAAATTAGCTACTATCTAAAACACCTTATCCATCATGAAGTGTCAATTTCTTAGCAAACACATCACCATTGGAGCAAGTTTAGTGTCTTCTGTGTGGAACATTATGATAAATGCATTAAATTTTGACTCCAACTCTGCCTCGGATCACTCAGCAGGGGTCTTTGGTTACAATAGTACCATGTCCATTAATTTTATGGAAGTACTTTTCACAATAATACGGCTCTCAGTGGGGTAGGGATTGCCATACATCAAGGCAGTGTCAGTGTAGTGGGATCTAATTTCATTAATAGCTATCATGGCTAATCAGCACAGAGCAGCTCTTATATAATTTCAATATGGATAGCTATGTCTTTTTATCAGTGGGTAAGTTTGAGGGCAACGTCGCCCATTCATCTGCAGGTGCTGTACTCATTAAATTTGGTTCAGTAACAATGCATGGAAGAGTCATGCTCCCAGGGGAAGAAGGATTTTGAGTTTGTGATGATCTGATATGATCATAATGATCTGTATCTCGATAAAGCAGTCATGCATGATTGGATCCCCTTAGCCATTGCACTAAGGGGGCTTGTCCAAAGTCCTTGTGGAAAAATAACATCATTATGACGGGTCTTAGCCTGTGATGTTTTACAACTGCATTGTCAGCAGATTTTAGTTGTGATGTGGTTGAACAAGTGTAGATATGCCTCGAGCCTGAAATGCTATGACATTAACATGGGGGGAAGGGGGGGAGGATAAAATTTTAATTTTTCCACAAGGACTTTGGACAAGCCCCGTCAGTTAAACATTTGGCGCATAGCTAGGTGATCATTTTTGGAGAGCTCATTGCACTATATGCTTGTGTACTACTGCTCACAATCAGAAATGATTAGCTATAGAAACTAAAGTGGATGGTCAGCAATATTTGTGCACTTTAGCTATCTAAATTTAGGTTAATGGTGTGTATGCGGCAATCATAAATTATGTACAATTATATGTGTGCAGATACTGTACAACTGCCAATCACCTTGTACAAGTCGTCGTCCAGCCAGGATGGTTAGGCCATCTATTATGAGGTCATGTGTGTTGATGTTAATGCTATTGGGACTTGCTCAGAGCAAAACATATTATATCAAGCCTAGCCAAACCGACCGTTGCTCGGAAAACGAACAACCATGTCAAACTCTCTCAGAATTTTCTGCTGAGAATAGCAATGGTAGCAACGTAACAGTGATCATGCTACAGGGTGATCATGGTTTGGACACAAATCTGTCCTTTTCAGGTTTATCGAATTTGGAAATGACCTCTGAAAATGATAATGTAACAGTTAGGTGTGATTTAATGTCTCGATTTTCATTTGAATCTATCGAAGAGGTTTCTCTAGAAGGTATGAATTTTATTGGCTGTGGAAGTAATCTTATCAGAGACGTAAGCAGATTTATCCTTCAAGGGGTGACATTTAAGGGACTAGATGGAAGTGGAACAGCCTTAACAATAGTCGATTCAACAGCTGAAATTATCGACTCTACCTTCGTAGGCCACCATTTTGGAACGACCATGGAATCAGTTGAATCTCTCAAATTAATAACCACTAACGTCGTGTGGTTAATTGTAAGCAGGAATGTCACTGGTATCGTGCGAGTTGGAGGTGCAATAATCACAAATCGTAGCAACGTTGGTATCAGCCATAGCAGATTCGAGAACAATACTGCTGAAATTGGTGGCGATATTTTTGCCGATAGGGACAATACTGTTTCCATTTATAATACAACTTTCATCGGAAATGGTCGTCAACCTGCTAACAATGAACCACCATTTGGAGGAGCAATACTTTCACACCAGAGTACCTTATCCATCATGAAATGTCAATTTCTTAACAAACACGCCACCGTTGGAGCAGGTTTAGTGTCTTCTATATCGGATATTAAGATAAATGCATCAAATTTTGACTCCAACTCTGCCTCGGATCACTCAGCAGGGGTCTTTGGTTACAATAGTACCATTTCCATTTATGGAAGTACCTTTCACAACAATACTGCCCTCGGTGGGGCTGGGGTTACCACACACCAAGGCAGTGTGACTCTAGTGGGATCAAACTTTACCAATAACACGGCTCATCAACACGGTGCAGCTATTGATTTCGATTCGGATACGTCTTTTATCAGTGGGTGCCACTTTGAGGGCAACGTCGCCCATTCCTTTGCAGGTGCTGTGCTGGTTTGGTTCAGTGATTGTACAATGTATGGTAGAGCTGTGCTCCCAGGGGAAGAAGCATTACAAGTCTGCGATGAGAGGTGTTCGGATGACTCTCAAGAAAATGGTGATGTGAGCAGCTTTTCAGAATTTTTATTGGGTGATAAGACCCGTTTTATTAACAATTCAGCACCTGCTGGAGCAGCACTGTATGGCATTAGAAGCACAATAAAAAGCTGCGGTCCATTTTACTTTTCAAAGAATGTGGCCATTCTCAACTCTAACATCTACTTGCTCAACTCTAATGGAGTTTTCAGGGGCTCGTTTGAACTAAATCACAACTTGGGATCTTTTTTCGCCTTCAATAGCAACATTACCTTCTCTGGTTGCACTAGATTCTTCAACAATACTCCACCTGTGAACACTACGATCAATTTCAAAGAAGGAGGAGCACTCACTCTCTATCAGACAATGCTGAGTCTCAGTGGAGAGATCACATTTGAATACAATCACGCTGAGATTGGTGGTGCCATTGTAGCAACTGAAAGTGAAATCTATTTAAGCGGCCAAGTTAACGTAGTCAACAACAGTGCGTCCATAAGTGGCGGTGGTCTATACCTAGCTCGGAGTGACCTCTTCAGCCAACAGGACAGCAATTTAACCATTTTGAGAAACATGGCCACCAAGAGAGGAGGAGGAATTCACGCTATAAGTTCGTCAATTAAAAATGTTGTGACGGGAGAGTACACAGATTTAAACAGAAAGGAGACTGAAGAATTTAGAGGAGCTACGCTGAATATCATAGAGAACTTGGCACAAAAGGGAGGAGGTCTGTGTTTAGAAGCTAATTCAAAAGTCATCATGTTGAAGGATTTTATTTTTAGGAACATCATGAGAAGTAGTGTGAATTTTGTAAGAAATTCAGCTCAGTATGGTGGAGCAATTTACATCGATGATGAATCAAATTCCGGCTCATGTGTAAGCAACCCCTTTGAAATAAAAGCACCGAAATCAGAGTGCTTTATGAGTGTTGTGTCCACAGAGACAATCGTCACTCCAATGACCAATTTTAGCTTAAATAATGTACTTTTTGATGGAAATTTAGCAACAGTATCTGGGCCCACACTCTTTGGAGGACTACTGGACAGATGCATTGTCAGCCCATTCAACGAAGTCGATAGAACAATCGATCGAACAACGAATGAACTTCTCACGTACAAAGGAGATGGGTTGCAATACTTAATGGACATATCAAGTGTGAGTACAAAGCAGACAATCTCTTCCCATCCTGTACAAGTCTGCTTGTGCATCAATGGACGTCAAAACTGTACCTACCAGCTCCAAGGTTATGCTGAAGTCATTAAAGGATCCAATTTCAACATATCTCTTGTAGCAGTCGACCAAGTTTACGAGCCTGTCAATGCCACTATCGAAGGACACCTCAGCTCCACAGGAAGCAGTCTTCTCACTGGCCAAGTGACGCAAATCCCCAACGTGTGCACCAACGTTTCTTTCCAAATCTACTCTTCTCGTTCGACTGAAGAACTAGTCCTGTTTGCTGACGGTCCTTGTAAAGACGCTGAACTATCCAAGATGAAGGTTTCTGTCAATTTCCTACCTTGCTCTTGCCCGATTGGCTTCGTACCATCTAATGCATTCAACGGTGTGCTCAGTTGTCGTTGTGCCTGTGACTCTCAGATCAGTCCATATGTAATGGAATGCAACAGCACAACACAGACTTTCCGAAGAACTATAAACGTTTGGATTTCATATATCAACAGAAGTAACACTTCAGGATTTGTGGTATACAACTGCCCCTTTGACTACTGTGTCCCACCTAATGCATTGCAGCCGATTAATCTCAACCAGCCCAATGCAGTAGATACACAGTGTGCTTTGAATCGCACTGGTACATTGTGTGGAGCTTGTAAGCCTGGACTAAGCCTCTCTCTTGGTAGCTCCAAATGTCTCAAGTGCCCAAGCTACTGGCCTGCTCTATTCGTAGCCATTACAATTTTTGCGATCATAGCCGGAATTGGGTTAGTGGTACTGTTCTTATGGCTAAACATCACTGTAGCAATTGGTACACTGAATGGTTTGCTTTTCTATGCTAACATAGTGGCAGCTAACAGAGTTGTTCTTCTACCCTATCCCGAGCCTAACTTTATCACAGTCTTTTGATTTGCATTATCCTTCTCAAAATGTTTATTGCCACAAAGATATTCAACCAATGGCTAATTGATTCACTGGAGTCGTTCTTCTATTTCAATATTGTCTTTTTTGCTTCATTCACAGCTTACAACCTCAGCACGGGAGGGAATCAGGATGGTATTTCCTATACATCAGTGGTGCTGTCGATAGTGGTGACAATCTTCATTCTTTTCTACCACTTTTACGCTTACACTTCGCTATTCTCGTGCATTCGTAAGAGCAAATTGGTCACAAACTTTAAGAAAAGGTTTACATTGAAATCGAAGCCGAAATTTAATGAAGACAGTCGTTATTCAATAACTGATTATGATTTATCTGTAGATATTTCCAGATATGATGATATTATGGACCTCACTGACAGTGATGCTGAGTACCATAGTGCTGATTCTTATTCTATAAAAAACAGATCAGGGCCCACAAGATCTGTCGTTGAAATAAACTAGAGATAAGAAAACTTATGGACATGCTTTTGTTTTATAATTAAAGTGTGAGCTAGCTATTTATGGTTAATTTGTTCGCTACAGTAAATAATTGTTTATGTCAAGAGCTTACTGAGTACATAGTGTGTCATTATGGAAATCAAATATTTACTGTGTTTTAATAATAATAATAATGCTTTATCTAATAGGCACAAGAAAATTCACGTTCTAGGATTTTCCAGATGACCTTTACCAGAAAATTATGTGAAAATTAAAATTATTTTTGTAGCTTGCACTTATGAAGTCACTATGTCGACATACACTCCTACACAAAATTATGACAAAGGCTTGTATACTACTTGGTCTAATCCATTAACCATCCCGCTGTGGTAATTTTATATCAATGGCCAGATCATTGCCAAGAACCGATCTCATGCAACAAGAGTTTATTCACATTACTAAATCTGAGCATCCAGTGCATATGAATAACCACTGCAATGAAATTAGTTAAGAGCACCGCACACATACTTTTAAATTATGTAAGCAGGCCACACAAAAAGGGGTGTAAATTAGGAGCCTACGAGTGCAAACTGCTAAAGAGAACAGTACTGTCTTTATAATAGCTACAAGCAGAGAAGATGGCAGAGCCAGAGACCTCACAAACATTTGGAATTAGCAAGGAAATACTAAAGTGTGTCGTTAGTAACAAGCATAGAAACGATATTGCCAGCAAGATAGGTGATGCTTGGGAGAGTCTGGCTACTTTCATTGGAGTTCCCCCTGAAGATGTGCATGACATAAAGGAGGAGTACAGGAAACCCCTGGACAGAAGGTTAGCCATGATGAGAAGGTGGCATGAGCTATGGGGGAGTGAGGCTACATACCGCAGATTAGTAGAGGGTTTGAGGCAGATTGGAAGGAGGGATTTGATTGAATTCCTGAAACAAAAGGCCCACCTACCATCAGCTAGTGGATCAAAATTGCTCCTAGTATGTGATGCTGCTTTTGTAGCAGTTGTTACCATCATCTTTGTTGGTGCTTTCAATTATTATAATACATATAATGCAGTTCCTATTCATAACATCTCTGAGTCTGGCACTAATCAGCAACATCTGACAAAAAATACTACCCATCCTTCCAAGACAGTAGAAGTACTCCACCAAATAGTGAGTGACTGCAGTTCTCCAGAAAGTGACCTTCCAATAATCCATCCACTGTTTGTGGGTAGAGAGAACGATGTACATCAGGTGTTGCTTAAAGTAGCCAAAGCTCACATTGTCAACATCAATGGAGCACCAGGCTTTGGAAAATCAACACTAGCGATTCATGTTGGTTATGAGGTAGTCAAAAATGGAACTTCAGTTCGATATATAAATATGGAGGATAAAATGTTCTCTATAGTGAATCAATGGCAGAGGTCAGAGGGGAAAGCTAAGCCCGAATTTATGAGCAAAAACGATGTCCATCCAGGACAAATGACATCCCTGATTAAGCCTAGTAGGTCCTCAGTATCAAATAATTATCAAACAATGAGTAGTGAGCATAATAATATTATTATGCACGGAGACCTTGAAGAGCTACAAAAATGGAGTAAGGAAATGAAGTGTACCAATGTTCTTATTCTAGACAATTGTGATGACGTTCTGATAAGTGAATATCGTCAAGAATTTCTTATCTTAATCAATACACTGGTAATAAATTCCATGTTTAAACTACATATCATAATAGTTTCACAACAGAGATTATTATATTTAGATGATTTTGATTGTTGGACAGTTAAAGAACTTAATTATTCAGCGTCTATTGAAATGCTTGATAGGATAGCTCCAGCTATTGATAATGAGACACTGCAGGCAGCTGCTGAGTTAGTTGAAGGCTGCCCTTTAGCTCTAAAAGTTATTGGACAATTGCTCCACATACATGGAGTCAATTTGACGTCTAAGCTGAAGAATGAAGTAGTTATCACTATTCTAGATGACGCTAGTATTCCAAAACACCAATTTCGTACAATTATGGATGTTGCATTTGAAAGATTGGGAATTCTTAAGAATTGTGGATATATACTCAGTTTATTCCCAGGCTCATTTGATGAACAGGCCGCTACTGCTATCGTACAAAAGGAGTGTTTGGAATTATACTTCAAACATTCTTTACTAAACGAGTACTTATTTGCATACGACTATCGCTACAAGATGCATAGGCTCATTAAAGAATATTTACAAGAAAAAATTTCAATTGGTGAGAATACAACTTTTATGATTAAATTTCAAGCATACTTCAAATCATGGCTACTGGATCATGCAATGAGCCAAGAGAATGATAAATTGGTGACTGAAAAGTACTCATTATCTTTCGAGTTACATAATCTTAATTACCTTAAAGAATTACTTTTAACTGACATGCACTTATCACCCAAGGAACTTGCTGTTTTGGGACTTTTAAGTGATATGGACCTCATACAATTTGAACAACTTCACAGATACTATGCAATTTACATTCTAAATGTTCAAGAAATATGCCAACTTCTTAATAACCAGAAGCTGTGTGGGAAAATGTACTCAACTATTGTGAGACATTTGTATCAGAAATGTAAATGTGAAACAACATGGGCATATCTTCAGAATTTCTTCAAGTCTCCATGTATGGAATATTTCCAATGCAAAGTAGTACGTTATTTAGACGACCTAGAGACATACGGGGTAAAATTGTACCTATCACAAGATGCATCATCCTACATAGATATCATACTTGGCTCACACTGCAATGAAGTGCACCGTATCCAAAATCATTTTATCACCTTCAAAAGATTTTTAACATCATTTCTGGGAACAGTTTCTACTGTAGGTTCTTCAATTATTTTACTTAATAGAAGGGTATTTCTCAACCATTTCTGTATGGACTGTATAATAGCAATATTATTATGCATTGTGTGTGCCTGTATGATAGCTTTTATACATATAGTGCTTTTTTATGATATAGCTGTCATTAATACACATCATCAATTCCTCAGAATGCTAGAAATTACATCAAAAGTATTATGTCCCTCTGCAATATTGTTATTCGCCATTATTTTCATTACCACATTTATACTATCAAGAGTGAGGAACTATTATTCAGGTATCAATGATAATAAGTTGACCATGTTATTTACATTTACATCAGTTATTGTACAGCTTATTAGTCTGTTTCTACCAGCTTATTATTGCTGTCAGTTCATTCCATTATGCATTTGAGTAGCATCACTATAACAACTTGCGCAATCTATAGATTTACTTTCGGTACATGGCTATATAAATTTTGAGAAATAATGGAAATGCTGCTTACTGGGGTTCCGGTGACACTTGAAAAAGCGCTCTCGGCACCCAGACCCTAGCCCATGCAGACTAGGAAGATATTATGGATTTCTATCTATATTTGTTCTAACAATAGTAGTATAGCTATCTTACATTATGATTGGTTCCATAGGGCAGTCACTAGAGATATCACGAGCATTATTTAGAACACTGACAATCTTTACCAGTCACCACTTAGTTGTGTGCATGAGCAGAAAGCACAACTGGTATGTAAATGCATTGAGGGGCACTGTTGATAGGCATGGCTACGGTGGCTACGGTGGCTAACAAAAAGGCACTATTTGTGACGCTCGTGGACCGTATCCCTCAATTTGACTCACACTGAAGCCAGCTTTTCACCAAACTCGATTGATTCGTTGTGATTACGAGTCGCTTAGATGCCTATATCTCGAGATATGGCAATTTTTGTGCTAACGATAATGACAACAATTAACGACACGACCGATTACTTTACCCTTTGCGCATGCGCGCGGGGTAATTATTATTTAGTACAGTTGAATGTCTGTTATAGTAACAGAATTATAGAAATGACTGATCATAGAGACACAACATGTGTGAACTTGATCTGAAGTGCAGGGAGGTTTCCTAGGGAGATGAATATGGGCGGGATTCTATGATATTATGTGTATTGGGGGTAGATAGCTATTAAATACAAAGTCTTAGAGGACTACTCCTAAAACATTTAGAGATTTTGTATAATGGATTTAATTAAGCTCGACCAACAGGCCTTTAGTACATTAGCAGCTACTCCACTTGGGATGCTATAGTCTCGGAGCTTCAGGTCCATTTAAACTTGCAGATATGCAGCTAGCTAATGGTGAGCAGTAGCCATAGCAATCACACAGATATACCGTATATGTAGCTGCATGGAAATATTGGCGGCCATTCAATTTGGCAATTGGACTCCAAATCGCATGTAAGTAAAACAATATTACTAGCAGAATACACAGTCATGTAAACTTGATTTGACAGTGGGCCCAGCTGAGTGAGGCATCAACAGCACGACTATTATAATAATATATCAACAATGAATGGCAACCACGATCACACGCATGCAGGTGGAGCCAATATATTATTCAGTGTTACATCATTCGAGTATTGGGGAACATAAAATAATTTTTTAGCGTTGACCGCCAAAATCTGACATCCCCGCCAATATTTTGGGCTATATAATAATATAGTAATACTTAAATAAATTTTAATAGTCCCTAACAAAGCAGGTTCAATAATAATTCAAAAGTCAATGTAGTTGGTTATAATTCAAACCCTAAGTTGCATTCCCAGTTGCAGTAGAGTTTTGATTCCCGGCATGAAGCTGCTGATCTCAGAGAAGTTGGTGATCGTCACCATCTGATTATACCTCATCAGCCCCGAGTTATAGTTTAGGCTCTGGGCATCTAGAAAATGTGAAGGCTTTGCTAATAGATACTATTTTGATATATTATAGAGAAGCATACATGTAGACAAGATGTGGCAATTAAAGTATAGCTAATAATGATTGCCCACCAAAAGTCCATTATGGAAGTCTTTAATATATTTATTATGGTCTGCACATGATAATATTATAAAATTACCTTGGCTGATATAGTAAAGACCTTGGAGTACATCAGGAGAGACCTGCAGGTAGACAGAAACGATAAATATTTGCGTTTATAAAATTAGTATGTAGCTATACATGTATACATACCTTGGATTCCCTCAATAGGTCATAGAGGATGGCTAACTTCTTTCCAATGTCATCCAGCTTCCTCTTGATTGCCTGGATACATGTAAAACCATTATTATTGTTGTTGCTGGCATATTAATGCTAACATTTAATTTATTTCTTCCAAAAATTCGAAAATTAAGGTCATGTAACCATTACACTCAGCTCTTCCATGTACTAAGTATGCATACATACATGTGTATGATCAACTACCGGTAGTATTGGCTCGACCTTTGCACCTCTCCAGCATGGCATCAAAGGCCTGTACCATTGGCATGTGCTCCTGAGGAATGGGCAGCTTCTGCACAGGGGCGGGGCTGGGAGACTGCATGGACCAAGGAAGAAAACAATCACACAATAGTTTAGTGTGCACAATAGTACATGTAGATTTCGGAACACTACCAGTATAACGGCTACTATATTATAAATTCAGTATTGTTTTTTGCATCATTCTGTACATGTGTCTTGCAATTGATGATAGTACAGTTCCACTGCTAGCAATTAACACAGATATGAATGATTATGAAGGCCCTATGCTCGTAGCAATTTTTTTACAATAATAATATTATTCATCACTTGGTAGCTCCCTGGCCCATATCAAGGTGCTATGCCGATAAGTATAGGCATCAAATTAACAATGTGAGCCTTACCTTACACCGCACCATAGAGGAGGAAGTCTGACCTCCAGAAGGCTGGGAAATGGATGGAGCATGTGGGCATGGCTGAGTATCAGGCGTTGGCTGTAATGGATTCATAACAGGATTCATGATCGGAGTCGGTCGAGAAGTGGACAGATCAGCGATCTGTGAAACAAAGAGTATATACATGTAGCATTAAAGCTTGGGAAGCTGAAACTACATAATAATATTATAATTATGTTATACATGTACATGCATAATGTAAATGTACACATCAATGAGGTTCATCATACTGAGAAACCACAGTTAGGGTACAAGGTACACGTATACAATAAATTGTCATAGCTATCTGTTGTATTTTTCATGTTTACTTCCTGTATTATTAATTTTATGTTATTCACTTATTTAGAGAGCGCCCTGCGCAAGCAGGCTCCATTGTTCTATTGTCTTGTATTGTAATATTGTATGTATTGTTTTTGTATTAGTTCAGTGTGTATGCATATTCAGTTGAGTCTCAATAAAAAAGTTTTATCTCGAACTCACGGTTTTGCGCAGAGAACGCAACAAATTGGCGACGAGGACGGGATCCTGCAGTCAGACTGAACGTTGATACACGATGTCCGATGGCGAAGGTAGCGGAGGTGGCGACAGTGGCGGCGTAGCTGCTGCAGCTGGGACTCCTACAACTACAACGGTGACTGTCGCTGTACCCAGTGGATTGCATGGAACGGTGTCACCCTTTGACGGCTCGCAAGAGGACTGGATCGAGTATGCCGAGCGTCT
Organism: Cliona cf. orientalis; assembly: GCA_963930775.1. Classification (NCBI taxonomy): domain Eukaryota; kingdom Metazoa; phylum Porifera; class Demospongiae; order Clionaida; family Clionaidae; genus Cliona; species Cliona cf. orientalis. Next base: position 2,958,796 of record OZ005690.1, read on the forward strand.
CGATAGTTATTTTGTGGCTAACGATATAACAGACGTGGCTAAGAGGAGAGCTATTCTGTTGAACGCAGTTGGTCCCACAACCTACCGCCTGATCAAGACTCTGAGTCTACCGGGTAAACCGACGGACCACACCTTCGAAGAACTTGTGGAGAAGGTCAAAACCCACTTCAATCCGAAACCTTCAGCTATCATTAAGAGATATGAATTTAATACGAGAAAGCAGCGACCCGGCGAGACGGTAGCCGAGTACGTGGCAGCTCTACGCAAGATAGCTGAGTACTGTGAGTATGGTGATATCTTGAATGACATGTTGCGAGATCGATTGGTATGTGGTATTGCAGATAAGCGAGTGCAAAACAGGTACTTCCGAGAGACCAAACTGACGTACACGGAAGCGAGGGACATGGCTCTCGCGGCGGAGACTGCTGACAAAGACTCCAAGAGGCTGCAGGCCGAGAACGACGAGAGTGGAGCAACGGTACCCCCAGTGAGCCAAAACAGTCACCAGGAGGGAACAATTGCTCATCTGGAGAAGTCCACCGACCAGTCGAGAGTCAGTAGGGCTAGACCTGGAAAAGGGCCGATGCGGCACCGAACACCCCAGTCTGGGAGTAGGAGCACTACGTGTTATCGCTGTGGGGGAAAACACGAAGCGTCGAAATGCAAGTACAAGGACTACGAGTGCCACTATTGCCGGAAGAAAGGGCACCTGGCCTCCGTGTGTCGTAAGAAAAAGAAGGATTCGCAAACGCAGCCGGAACAAACACACCAAGTAGTGGCCGACTCATCGAGTGAGGAAGAGTACACCATGTACAGCATTAGCAGCAAAGCAACCAAGCCACTCATCGTAGGTGTCAAATTGAATGGAATCATGACAGCCATGGAAATCGACACCGGTGCGTCTGTCTCTATTATGAGTGAGAAGAGTTTTGAGGCACTACGAGACAGAGGAACTGTCCTGAATCAGTCACATGCGAAGTTATTTACCTACACCGGAGACCCGATTCCTGTTGTAGGTGCTGTGGACGTACGTGCAGAACACAATGGCCAAGAGGTCATGCTCCCACTCATTGTAACAGGAGGCACTGGACCTACCTTGCTAGGGCGGAACTGGCTATCATCGTTACCGCTAAACTGGAAGGAAATCTTCACTATTCACACCTGCAAATCACTATTTGACGTGCTGGACTCCTATAGTGACGTGTTCGCAGGAGGACTAGGGACAGTGCAGGGAGTTACGGCAGCTATTCATGTCGATCAGTCAGCCACACCCCGATTTTTCAAGGCTCGACCTCTACCCTACACCCTGAAATCGAAGGTTGAGAAGGAGCTGGAGCGTCTTGAGCAGCAGGGTGTGATCGAGCCAGTACAGTTCGCAGATTGGGCTGCACCAATCGTGCCCGTCGTCAAGTCAGATGGGAGCATCCGCATCTGCGGAGATTACAAAGTAACCGTCAACCAAGCAGCTAAAGTCGATCAGTACCCGATACCACGAATTGATGACCTCTTTGCGTCTCTATCTGGTGGGAAGAAGTACACGAAACTGGACTTATCGCATGCATATCAGCAAGTCCCACTGGACGAAGCTTCTCGCCAATATGTGACAATCAATACTCACAAGGGGCTATTTCGGTACAACAGGTTACCTTTTGGGGTATCTTCCGCCCCCTCCATCTTTCAACGGATTATGGAGACCTTGCTACAAGGAATACCAGGAGTGTGTATATACATCGACGATATTTTGATAACTGGACGAACCGATCAGGAACATCTCGAACACCTCGCAGAAGTGTTGCGAAGACTACAGGAGGCAGGAATGAGGTTGAAAAAGGAGAAATGTGCGTATCTACTTCCCTCGGTGGAGTATCTTGGCCACACAATTAGCGCAGAAGGCCTCCGAACGGCCGACTCGAAAGTGGAAGCAATTGTCAATGTTCCGGCACCTAAGAACGTTGCCGAATTGCGCTCATTTTTGGGCTTAGTCAATTACTATTCTAAATTCCTACCGAACCTCGCAACTATTCTCTCACCTCTCTACGCGTTGTTACGGAAACGCCAGAAATGGAGTTGGGGTCGAAGCCAGAGTAAGGCATTCGACAAAGTGAAGAGCCTCCTACTGTCGTCCAGGGTGCTAGTGCATTTCGATGACGCACTGCCCTTAATCTTGTCGTGCGATGCATCCCCTTACGGTGTGGGAGCTGTGCTGTCGCATCTAATGCCTAATGGCGATGAACGTCCGATCTCGTTTGCATCACGTACCCTTACCGAAACCGAAAAGAAGTACTCGCAACTCGAAAAAGAAGCGTTAGCGATAATCTTCGGTGTTCGCAAGTTCCATCAGTACATCTATGGTCGCAAGTTTGAACTAAAAACGGATCACAAACCTCTCATGTATATCTTCAACGAAAAGAAGTCTATTCCAGCTATGGCCTCTGGCAGGATTCAGAGATGGGCCCTCACTCTAGGAGCCTATAGTTACGTTATTCGTTTTCAGAAAGGTAGCGAGAACACTACTGCTGATGCTGTGAGTAGGCTACCATTGCCAGTGACCAGAGCCGAGCCACCAAAGCCTGCTGAGGTGGTACACTTGATGGAGTACCTCGACACATCTCCTGTCACTAGTTCCCAGATACGTCTCTGGACAAATCAGGATCCGATTTTAGCCAAGGTGAAGGAATGGATTCTGACAGGATGGCCTGAAAACTCCCCGAGCGATGAAAAGTTACGTGCCTATGTCAATCGAAAAAGTGAGTTAAGTGTGGAAGATGGATGTTTGTTGTGGGGGAGTAGGGTTGTGGTACCTGAGAAAGGGAGGAAACGAGTGATAGCAATGCTTCACCAAGCCCACCCCGGGATTACTAGAATGAAGGGTCTGGCTAGGTGTTATGTGTGGTGGCCGGGAATAGACAAAGAGATGGAATTGTGTGTTAAATCGTGTGAAGCATGTCAGGTTAACCAGAAAGCACCACCAAATGTTCCGCTACATCCGTGGTCCTGGCCTAGTAAGCCATGGTCGAGAGTGCATATCGATTATGCCGGCCCATTCATGGGCAAAATGTTTTTGCTAGTGATCGATGCCTACACAAAATGGCTAGACGTGCATGTAACTACAACCTCTACGTCCACCGTCACAATTGAACTTTTGAGAAAATCGTTCTCCACGTATGGCTTGCCCGATGTCATCGTTTCGGACAACGCTACTAATTTTACGAGTGAGGAATTTGAAGCTTTTCTGAAATCAAATGGCGTGAAACATGTTCGCACTCCACCCTACCACCCTGCTTCGAATGGGGTAGTGGAGCGCGCCGTACAGACCCTCAAAAGCGGCTTAAAGAAGCTGAAAACAGGATCGATCGAGACCAAAGTGTCACGATTTCTATTTGCGTATCGAGTGACACCTCATGGGAGTACTGGTGTATCCCCTGGAGAGCTAATGTTTGGTCGTCGTATGCACACAGCTATGGACAATCTCCGTCCCGATCTTGGAAAGAAAGTGCGGCATGCACAGGATCAACAGACGAGAGCACGCGACAAAGGTGCTAGACCCAGAGACTTTTCCATTGGAGATTTAGTCTATGCCAAGAATTATGGTCCGGGAGTCCTGTGGCTACCTGGAGAAATCGTGAGCAACATTGGCTCAGCAATGTATGAAGTCAAGTTAACTGATGGACGGAGAGTTCGGAAGCATGCCGACCAGTTAAGATCTCGAATACGAGTGGTACAGAATGCTGGGAATGTTAGTGGAGAAACTGATTCTGACATTGATGATTTTGATGCTAGGATTCCCCACTCAGATACTTCGGATAATTCAGATGATCCCTCACCAGCTGACTCTGATAATTCAGAGAGTGCTAACTCTAACGAACCAGCTATGGAGGAGACTGAAACACCTCAGGAACCGACTACCGCTACACCTGAGGATGAAACTGTTGAGCCGAGTTCGAATCCTCCTGAACTGAGACGATCTACACGTGTGAGACACCATCCAGATCGATATGGTCATTGAACTTCTTGAATGTTTATTTAGTTGAGTTTTGTGTCATGTACTGTTTTTGGTTTTGTAAACTTAAGAGGGAGGAATTGTTGTATTTTTCATGTTTACTTCCTGTATTATTAATTTTATGTTATTCACTTATTTAGAGAGCGCCCTGCGCAAGCAGGCTCCATTGTTCTATTGTCTTGTATTGTAATATTGTATGTATTGTTTTTGTATTAGTTCAGTGTGTATGCATATTCAGTTGAGTCTCAATAAAAAAGTTTTATCTCGAACTCACGGTTTTGCGCAGAGAACGCAACACTATCACAATCATGTACTGTATAATACATGTATAACAGAGTACCTACATGACATTGTATAATCATAATATTATGTCGTCATTATACCTTCTTAATTAGTTACAATAAGAGGAGGATCATTCCAAGTCACGGGAGCATCGATAGGGTAGGTGGTCTCCCTACCCGGCTGCTGATTCCCAGTCCATGGGACGCCAGGCTGCATAGCTAATACCAGGCATAGTAGACGGGGTGTACGTTTCGGTTGAGGGCTGCATGATGGCTGTACCATGAGACACCAATGGCTGGGTGATGGGAGGAGCATAGCCACCTCTGTGACCAAAATTTGGTTGAGGAACTGGCTGAGGTGGATATCCACTAGTTGAAGTCATACCACCACCAACACCTTGCATATGGTAAGGGTTAGCAGTAGTAGTAGTGTTAGGCTGCTGTGTGCTGGTAACCATATTTGTCGAAGTAGCAATTGAACTGGTACTGGTAGCTGCTCCCTGGTTGGGTTGACTCGGTGCCGTGGGTTCAGGGGTATGAGATCCCTTGACTCCAACGGCGGCAAAGGGGAACTTTGGTCGAGGGGAGGAGGAGGACCCATGGGCCTGGTACATACGATCATGGAGGACAGCAGTCTTATTCTGCAGAAAAGTAAAAAATATACAAAGACTTATCAAATGACTTAAACAGAAGTTGCCACCAGCAAAAAAAAACAATACATTGTACAAAAGTAATATTTACATGTACATGTACGTATTTAATAGCATCGCTCCAAAAATCTCCACTCTCCCACCCTCCGCCAACTTTCAAAATTGCTCTACCTACCTATAATAGCCAAAAATACATGTACGTTATGCTACACTATAGTACTTACTTGCTCTCCAGCAGCCTGCTGTAGACAGTTGAGGGCAGTTCCCAGTGAACCCTGGGATGCCAGCAGACTGGCATACAGCCTCAGCTTCGACTGGAGTGTGTCGCTAGAAAAAGCATCAAACTGCTTCCTCTCCTTCTCCACAGCTTTCTTCAGAAGGACCACCTTCTCTATGAGGTCTTGGAGGGTAAGGGCATCGCCGTTGGACAAGGATGCTGCTGAGTCAGCATTCGAGGAATTCCTGGGAGGTTCGAATAATATCCATACTTACACATGTAAAAAATTCATATGCTCGATCTAATTATCACAAGTACAGATGCAGATGTGTCTATAGATACATGTACCTGTACATGTACATGCAGTGTTCTCCCCAGTATATAAGGCATGTCGGCCCAACAAGCCTCCGTACATAATTTCCTTTGATATGCAAATAGGGAGATTCCAAAAGCTTTGATGTGGCCACAGCATCCACCCATAGCATGCCCTACTGTCGTGCCTTGACATGTCCTGAATTTTGCTTGGGGAGAACACTGACATGTACTTACCACCATTCCACAAACTTCTCGATATCGACATTGCCAGAACATAATATATAGCTAGCAGAGGCCAGCACTGTCCTTCAACTGACCTTCCAACTCAGTCTCGAGCCTACCACCCAACACATCTGTGTACATAATACCAAGGAGAATGGGTTAATTAATTGAGTCCATCACATAATTAATTTTTTGCTAGTCAGTACACACGTGTAGTCACTGGAAGTAGCCTCATCTGCAGGCATCCCGATCGTTTTTTGTGTGCATCAAAAAGATCGGGGTAGCTACCTGGGTCAGCTGTAGGTGCTACATGTGTAAGCTATAGCTATGTACAGCCATGCTCACCAATGTTATAACTCACGTTTGTGAGTATCACTACAAAGGTTATGACCGTATTAAGGGTTGCAACACATGCAGTACTATAGTGTAGTAGAATACTGTTATGTTATAATACCGCAATGAATCTTATTAAGAGCAGTATCCACACACTTTATTATATTGCACAATGTCATGTATAGGCCATGCACACAAAAAGGGGCGTGAATCAGGAGTCTAAGTGTGCAAACTGCTAAAGAAAACTATATATTCTTCTGAGAAGATGGCAGAGTCAGAGGTCTCACAAACCTTTGGAATAAGCAAAGAAACACTGAAGTGTGTTGTAAGTGACAAGTACAGCAATAAGATCGCAAAAAGGGTTCATGATGCTTGGGAGAGTCTGGCTACCTTTATCGGAATTCCCCATGAAGATGTGCATGATATAAAGGAGGAGTACAGGAAACCCCTGGACAGAAGGTTAGCCATGATGAGAAGGTGGCATGAGCTGTGGGGGAGTGAGGCTACTTACCTCAGATTAGTAGAGGGTTTGAGGCAAATTGGAAGGAGGGATTTGATTGAATTACTCAAACAAGATACTCAGTTACAGCCATCAGCAAGTGGGTCAAAACCACTTCTCAAACATCAAGATAATTACGATCTTCCTTGGGAATCAGCGGAACTCGAATGTAAGGGTACTAATTTAATAGCAATTCTTATCCTTTTCTTGGGTGCTTTATTCTTTTCATCTAACAACAATAATATTACTATACATAATATTGTAAGTCCTAATTGTAGCATTGACTGTGCTGACCAGCAAAACCTTACAAAAAATATTACCCATCATTTGAAGAAAGAAGCATTCAGCCACCGAATAGCCGAAAATTGCAGTTCTCCAGAAAGTGACCTACCTATAATTCATCCATTGTTTGTGGGTAGAGAGAATGAAGTCTTACTTAAAGTAGCCAGAGCTCACATTGTCAACATCAATGGTGCACCAGGGTTTGGAAAATCAACACTAGCGATTCATGTTGGTTATGAGGTAGTCAAAAATGGAACTTCAGTTCGATATATAAATGTCGAGGAAAAATTGTTTTCTATAGTGAGTCATTGGCAGAGGTCAACTGGGAAAACTGAACATAAATTCAGCAATAATGATGTCCATCAGGTACAAACAAAATCTGTAATAAAGCATAGTAGATCATCGTTATCTGCAACAAATTCTCAATTACCAACTAGCAAAACATTTAGCGGGAATCTCTTTGAAGAGCTACAAAGATGGAGTAAGGAAATGAAGTGTACAAATGTTCTTATTCTGGACAATTGCGACGATATTCTGACAAGTGAATATCGTCGGAAATTTCTAAGCTTTATTGATGCACTAGTAATGAGGTCCAAGTTTAAACTACATGTGATAATAATTTCACAAGAGAAGTTATTGTATTTGGATGATTTTGATTGTTGGACAGTTAAAGAACTTGATCCACCAGAATCTATTGAAATGCTTGATAAAATAGCTCCAGCTATTGATAATGAAACACTGCGGACAGCTGCTGAGTTAGTTGAAGGATGCCCCTTAGCTTTAAAAGTTATTGGACAATTGCTCCACATACATGGAGCAAAGTTGATTCCCAAACTGAAGGAAGAAATGATCACTCTTTTAGATGAAGCTAGCATTCCAAAGCAACGATTTCGTGTGATTATGGATGTTGCATTTGAAAGATTGGGAATTCTTAAGGATTGTGGATATGTACTCGGTTTATTTCCTGGCTCATTTGATGAACAAGCTGGTATTTCTATCATAAAAAAGGAGTGTTGGTTATTATATTTTAAACATTCTTTACTGAGCGTACACTCCTTTCCATACAATGATCGCTACAAAGTGCACAGGCTCATCAAAGAATATTTACAAGAAAAAATCTCAATTCACGAGAATACAACTTTCATAATCAAATTCGGAGCATATTTTGAATCATTGATGCTGACGCATGCAATGAGCGAAGAAAAGGAAAAATCACAGATTCAAAAGTACTCATTATCTTTGGAATTACACAATCTTTATTATCTTAAAGAATTGCTACTAACTGACACACATTTATCATCCAAGGAACTTGCTGTCTTGGGACTTTTAAGTGACATAGACCTGATACAATTTGAACAACTTCACAGATACTATATAAATTATATTGAAAACATACATGAAGTGTGTCCACTTCTTAACAATTTGAAGTTATGTGGGAAAATGTACTCAATTATTGTGCAGCACTTGTATAGGAAATGCAAATGTGATACAATACGGGCATACTTTCAGAACTTTTTCATATCACCATGCAAGGAATATTTCCAATGTAAAATGACTAACTATTTACACGACCTACACTCATTTGGAGTAATGCACTTATCACAAGATGAATTGTCATACATAGATATCATACTTCACTTCCATTGCAACGAAGGATCATACCATATCGAGCGAAACCATTATATCTCCTCCAATGTGTTTATGTTATCAGTTTTGATTTTATCACTTATGATAGGTCCGCTAGTTACTTTGCTTTGCAGGAATTATTGCAGACGTTTTTGTACGGGCTGCACCATTGTAATAATAGCAATAGTATTATGGATTATGTGTGCCTGTATATCATTTGCATGGTTTTCTTATAAAAAATTAAATTACACTGTAGCACATTATCAGTTTCTCAGAATCTTAGAAATTATATCAAAAGAGTTCTGTCTCTATGCAATACCGTTCTTTGCCCTCATGTTCATAACTTCATTGATGTTATCAAAAATACCAGTAGTGAGCAACTACTTCATTGTAATACTATCTATTATATTAATATTACTGTTCATTAATCCACCTCTACCATATTATTGCTGTCAGTTCATTCCACTGTGTGTTTGAGTAGATCACTATAATTTTGTTCGCCTATATCTGTCAGTAATAGGTCACCAGGAATGAAATTGACCTTGAGATCTAGACACAAGGGCCTGAATATAATATACCTATATGCCATTCTCTAAGCGCATAAGTATGTGCACTGCATTCTCGTGGTCATCCATGGCATGCTCTTGATATCTAGTGCACAACAGCATCATGCAGGCTGCATGCTATACAATAGGCTGGACAGTGGACTAGTTAATCGTATAATTGCCAGCCCCTTCACCCAGACTAAGGCTGCATGGATAGGTTGCAAGTATGCCAAGGGTTTTGCATGATAGTGCTTCATTACTCGAGCTTGAATCTGCATGATCACCAGAGTGCATGGCCAGACCCTCCCTCCTGTTGCAATACATCCAGCACTGTGGAGCCTCCGAGGGAATGGTCGAGATTAATGCATGGCTTGCATAGATAACACATTATAGAGAACTCGCGGCACTTACTTGCCAGAGACTCATTCCCATAATTCACTCCTGCAATTTCAAAATTTAATGTGTTGATTCCCATGCAGACTCACTATACGTATACTAAAATGTGTCCCCGGCCTGCACCCCCCTCTTTCACAACCGTAGGAAATAATCAGCTCGCAGTGCCTACATAAATACATAATATTATTTAATTTATGCTGATACATGTATTATTGCCTATTTCTTCATCATTTTTGAGCCATAGTGACAGAGGTTATACTTAAATACTTCACACTCCAAATATTAATAGTCCCTAACAAAGCAGGTTCATTAGTTGAAAGTTATTACCGCCAATTACAATTCAAACCCTAAGTTGCATTCCCAGTTGCAGTAGTGTTTTGATTCCCGGCATGAAACTGCTGATCTCAGAGAAGTTGGTGGTCGTCACCATCTGATTGTACCGCATCAGCCCAGAGTTATAGTTCAGGCTCTGAGCATCTAATATGTGAAGGTTTTGGGAATAAATAATTTGAAACTGATTATCATAAAAAAATGCATAATATTGAGGACCTCTAAATAAGATGTGGCAAAGAAGCTAAAGAAGATATGTAAGCTCTTGTGCATAATTATTATGGCGACAATTTAATTCTCGACAACAAAATTACCTTGGCTGATGTAGTAAAGACCTTGGAGCACATCAGGAGAGACCTGTAGATGAACAAAAGCGATGTATATTTATATACCATGCAATTCTTGTGTAGCTACATGTACATACCTTGGATTCTCTCAATAGATCATAGAGGATGGCCAACTTCTTTCCAATTTCGTCCAGCTTCCTCTTGATTGCCTAGATACATGTAAAATTACTATTATTATGATCGTTGCTGGCATATTAATGCTGTATTTCTTCCATGCAACCATTACACTCAGGATTGGGTATATATAGCCCTTCCATGTATTAAGTATGCATACATACATGCGAGTGTGTGATCAATTGCCATAATTATAACTTACAGTAGTGTTGGCTCGACCTTTGCACCTCTCCAGCATGGCATCAAAGGCCTGTACCATTGGCATGTGCTCCTGAGGAATGGGAGGCTTCTGCACAGGGGCGGGGCTGGGAGACTGCATAGACCAAGGAAGAAAACAATCACACAATAGATCAGTGTGCACAATAGTACGTGTATAGATTTTGGAACACTACCAGTATAATGGCTACAATATTTTAAATTTAGTATTGTTTTTTGCATCATTCTATACATGTGTCTTGATGATAGCACAGTTCCACATGTGAGCCTTACCTTACGCCGGACCATAGAGGAAGAAGTCTGACCCCCAGAAGGCTGGGAAATGGGTGGAGCATGTGGGCGTGGCTGAGTATCAGGCGTTGGCTGCAATGGATTCATAACAGGGTTCATGATCGGAGTCGGTCGAGAAGTGGACAGATCAGTGGCCTGTGAAACAAAGAGTATATTATACATGTAGCATTGGGAAGCTGAAACTACATAATAATATTATATTGTACTATGACTAGAGTAAAGATCAAAGGCACCGCCTGTAGTATATACCACTGTCTGCCCACTGTGCAAACTGTGGAGTAACCACAGCCATGGTACAACTGCCATATACCACAGCTGGCAGAAAACGCGTGTATTTACTATGGGCATAGAGCCGTGGTATAACTTCCATATACCACGGTTGGCGGTCATAGTACAAGCCACTTAGACTATAGCCTTATCGTGCTTTATTTGAATTGTACGCTCGAAGCGTGCATTTAAACCACTCGGCTTCGCCTCGTGGTTTAAATGCCCGCCTCTCGCGTACAATTCAAATAAACCACTCAAGGCTATAGTCTAACTATAACTTATATTATATCAGGAGCACATGATTATATGTACATGCACAATGTAAACATACACATCGATGAGGTTCATCATACTGAGGAACCACAGCTAGGGTACAAGGTATACAATAAATTGTCATAGCTATCACAACCATGTACTGTACAGTATAACAGACTTCCACCTAGTACCTACATGTACATGTACAGTATACATTATCATAATAATTATTATGTCATACCTTTTTAGTTATAATAGGAGGATCATTCCAAGTCACAGGAGCATCGACAGGGTAGGTGGTCTCCCTACCCAGCTGCTGACTCCCAGGTGGCGGCACACCCCCTCCTCCAGGCCGGGGCACGCCAGGCTGCATAATACCGGGCATAGTAGACGGGGTGTAAGTTTCGGTAGATGGCTGCATGATGGCTGTACCATGAGACACCAATGGCTGGGTGATGGGAGGAGCATAGCCACCTCCGTGGCCAAAATTCGGTTGAGGAACTGGCTGAGGTGGATATCCACTAGTTGTAGTCATACTACCACCAACACCTCGCATATGGTAAGGGTTAGCAGTAGTAGTAGTGTTAGGCTGTTGTGTGCTGGTAACCATATTTGTCGATGTAGCAATTGAGCTGGCACTGGTAGCTGCTCCCTGGTTAGGTTGACTCGGAGCCGTGGGTTCAGGGGTACGAGATCCCTTCGCTCCAACGGCGGCAAAGAGGAACTTTGGTCGAGGGGAGGAGGAGGAACCGTGGGCCTGGTACACACGATCATGGAGGACAGCAGTCTCATTCTGCAGAATATTCAAAGATTTAATTAAATGAGTTAAACACAAGTTGCCACAAGCAAAAAAAACCCACATTGTACAAAAATAACATTTACATGTACATGTACATGTACACAGATGCTAATTTAAAAGCAATCTGTGTTTAACAGCATCACTCTAAAAATCTCCACTCTCCCACCCTCCACCAACTTTCATAATTGCTCTATAGTACCTACCTATAATATCCAAAAATACATGTACGTCATGCTACACTATAGTACTCACTTGCTCTCCAGCAGCCTGCTGTAGGTAGTTGAGGGCAGTTCCCAGTGAACCCTGGGATGCCAGCAGACTGGCGTACAGCCTCAGCTTAGACTGGAGTGTGTCGCTAGAAGAAGCATCAAACTGCTTCCTCTCCTTCTCCATGGCTTTCTTTAGAAGGACCACCTTCTCTATGAGGTCTTGGAGGGTAAGGGCATTGCCATTGGACAACGAGGATGCTGAGTCAGCACTTGAGGAATTCTTGGGAGGATCGAATAATATCCATAGTAGCTACTTGCACATATAAAAGATTCATAATATATGCTCGACCTAAGGCCATGACTTATAATATACTTGTTTCCCGTCCCCTGATTTGCCATCAACCCATGCGGGCGGGCGGATATTTTTTATTATTGTATTAATAATATTATTATTTTGCTACTATTAGTTGGCATACAGTTCAGTAACTTTGAGCCTGATCTTGCAAGCAAGAATCTGACCACACCCCTAAACCCGCCTTGAATTAGGGGTGTGGCCAACGAAACTGCCAATAATAAGTGAGGATGCGGGTGCTAAAATAGCATGCGGGCGGGGGACGGGAAACTATTATATTATAAGTGATGGCCTAATATGAGTACAGATGCAGATGTATCTATAGATACATGTATGTATACATGTACTTACCACCATTCCACAAACTTCTCGACATTGCCAGAGCATATGTAGCAGAGGCCAGCACTGTCCTTCAACTGACCTTCCATCTCAGTCTCGAGTCTACCACCCAACATATCTGTGTGCACATATAGGCTGTAGCCCCCCCCAATATTCTAGGAAGGGGAGCGGATCCCCCTTTGTTCTCCAGCCCAGTATTGTTACAAGTTCAGTTTTTTAAACACTTACCAGGCCTGATTATGAGTGAATATACTTCAATAGCTGTCAAATCTATTCTACTCGACTTACAGTTTAGTTTTTCACCGAGAAACTCGTCTCGATCGTACAAAATGGGCGTGGTTTGACCCTAAGTGGGCGTGGTCGTAAATTTTTCGCGCGCACTTCGCGCGCAATTGGATATTCAGCCCCCCCAATCATCAATATCTTCCTACGCCTATGTGTGTGCATACAATATTATAGAGAAGAACAGGTTAATTACTGTGGTTATGCAAATAAAACGCAAGATCTAATTAGTGCAAGAAAATTCACATTCTAGGATTTCTCATAATACATATTAATGCACTAAAATTAAAATCATAATTTTTTTTAGCTTGCGTTTTGTTAGCATAAACACGGTAACCCCATCACATTATGATCATATTATTTCAGTGTCAATTGCTAGTCTGTACACATGTGTATTCACTATAACTAGCTTCATCCCCAGGCACTCCGATCTTTTCAAATTCTCTGTGCATTGAAAATATCTGGTTGTCTGGGAACGAGGCTACACTTTGCAGTAACACTGATGTATTATTTTCCTAAATGCTTACCACAGAGAGTAGCAAAGTCTGCAGGCCCAGCATAAGTAATGAGCTAGCTATAGCTATTAATAGTAGAGCTTAATATTATTATGTTAAAATTTTCAGTTGATCTTAAAAATGTAAGACCATGCTAACAGTTATAATTACTTTGATCAGACATTAATTTTGATGCAAAATTAAAGGTTGGACATCACAACCAGTAAGCAGTTTTGAAATTTAATATGCAAATGCCAGCATCTTCATGCAAGTTTGTACAGCTGCAGCCATAATGTGGGTGTTAGGCCAACCCTCAACTAGCCTCCAAACCACTGCTTATACTTAGCTAGCTACAGCAAATTCAGTGGGTGCTGCCTAATCCATAGTAAACAGGATGGGAGCTGTTCGGATGACTATCAAGGAAATAGTGACGTGAGCAGAATTTCGTTTTCATTGGGTGATAAGACACGCTATATTGCCAATTCAGCACCTGCTGGAACAGCACTGTATGCCATTAGAAGCACAATAAGAAGCTGTGGTCCATTTTACTTTTCAAAGAATTTTGCCATTCTCAACTCAAATGTCTACTTGCTCAACTCTGATGGAGTTGTCAAGGGTGTGTTTGAACTAAATCACAACTTGGGATCTTTCTTTGCCTTCAATAGGAACATTACCTTCTCTGGTTGCACTAGATTCTTCAACAATACTCCACCAGCGAACACTACAGTCAATTTCAAAGATGGAAGAGCACTCACTCTCTATCAGACAATGCTGAGTCTCAATGGAGAGATCACATTCAAATATAATCACGCTGAGATTGGTGGTGCCATTGTAGCTACTGAAAGTGAGATCTATTTGAGTGACCATGTTAAGGTAGTCAACAACGGTGCGTCCATAAGTGGCGGTGGCCTATACCTAGCTCGGAGTGACCTCTTCAGCCTCCAGGACAGCAATTTAACCGTTTTGAGAAACATGGCCACCAAGAGAGGAGGAGGAATTCACGCTGTAAGTTCGTCAATTAAAAATGTTGTGACAGGAGAGTAAATGGATTTAAATAGAAAGAAGACTGAAGAATTTAGAGGAGCTACGCTAAATATCATAAAGAACTCGGCACAAAGGGAGGAGGGCTGTGCTTAGAAGCTAACTCAAAAGTCATCATATTGAAAGATTCATGAGAAGTACTGTGAATTTTGTAAGAAATTCGGCTCAGTAGCTATGGTGGAGCAATTTACATCGATGATGAATCAAATTCTGGCTCATGTGCAAGGGCGGAGAACAGGTAGCAAAAGTGGGGGGGCTCAGACCTTTGACTGTGTACTGTGACAACCGTTAGGCTGTGGGCATGTGCCCACAGCCCACCTAGGGGGTCTGGGGGCATGCTCCCCCAGAAAATTTTGGAAATTTCGACTCCCTGAGAGCGTTTCTGATGCAATCTGGCACCAATTTTTGGACTGATTTTAGTAGCAATTTTTACTTTAGCACTCTTTGCAAACACCTAGAATTATGACAGAATTATGTTGCTGTAATTTTGTAGTATGGGCATATGATAAAATGGGGGGGCTCAGCCCCCCTTGTTTCCAAAGTGGGGGGGCTGAAGCCCCCCCTGCCCCCCCCCCTATTTCTCCGCCCCTGATGTGTAAGCAACCCCTTTGAAATAAAATCACCGAAATCAGAGTGCTTTATGAGTGTTGTGTCCACACAGACAATCGTCACTCCAATGACCAATTTTAGCTTAAATAATGTACTTTTTGATGGAAATTTGGCAACAGTGTTTGGGCCCACACTCTTTGGAGGACTACTGGACAGATGCATTGTCAGCCCATTTAGAACAATCGATCGAACAACAAATCAGTGGTGTAGGAAGATGTTTTTGAACAGGGGGGCTGAAAGTAAGCAGGTGAAGACTTGCTTTATGCGCGCGTAGCGCGCGAAAGCTAGGGGGGTCTGGGGGCATGCTCCCCCAGGAAAATTTTGGAGTTTTAGACCTTCTGAAAGCTTTTCTAGTGCATTTTCGAGGACATTCTGGACTCTTAGCTTGTCACATGTGAACACAGATCAGTAGTGACTACTGATCTGTGTTCATATGTGACAATTATTGATATCTACACACCGTGGGGCTAAGATACACGAAACATGAATACCTCAACCCTGATTGTGGCAACAGATGAAAAAGAAAAGTGCAAACCTCAGAGGGTGAGCCCCACCCCCTGGCTTGTACAGCAGTCTAAAAATCAGAGGGGCTCTACATGGGAACAATCCAAACTCCTCCAGGCGTGAACATCCCTGCTGTACTACTACCTCTTCTTCAGGCCATGGCACAAACAGACAGACACAACCTTCCCTAGCTCTAGCTCTGACTTCTTTGTTGATGGCAAAATTAATTTTGGTGTTATGGGTAGTTCAGAGTGCAAGTACTAGCGGCGGCCAACGATGCGCTGCGCCGCGTGAAAAGTGGGTGGGACCAATGACGTAACCGTTTCAAACCGGGTGAACTTGGAGTGGCCTAAGAGATATAAACACATTCTTGCTGGCTAAAATGTAGCTTACCACTTTCGCCTAAACTTCACAGACACTAGCATGATTCAAACGTGGGATAGTTTCGATGATTGCTTGCTGAATGTCAGTTTCGCTGTCCAACAACTACATGTAGCCATCTCCGACCAGTAAAGTGCAAAGTACACAGTGAAGCATCGCAATCTTTTCTTGATGACGTGGCACCGTTCTGCAATCTGATTGGACGCGGCCAATCTCACCGCGCGGAACCAAAATTGAATACGCAGACTCTTTTTCCGCGTGCGATAAAGAGGCTGGGCACGAGACTAGGTGAACTTAGTCGATCCCATATATACATGCATACTTGACATCGATATGTGCAGGTGGGCGTCACGCTATAGTGCAATCAAGGGCTTATGTACCAATGACCTGGCGCCCGAATAGATTGGTGCTGGGACGATTTCTAAAGAGAGCTATAGGACATTTAATATAGTAAGTTTGCATGCTATATTATACTGTACTATTGTGATAATGATCGGTAACTACTAAAATTTAATGATGTTGTCTCAAGAGTAATTTTGTAGTTTTCAGTCTGAGCTACGTCCATATCCGTGATAAAATTATGTTGGTCCAGCTTTTCCACTGTGAGAAATTAGTATTAGTCATTATGCACTCAGGATCAAGTTCTGTGGATGCTTGTGGTGTGCATATGTTTTTTACGCTTCCAGGAACCACCTAGCTAACTTGCAGTGATGGGCATCGGTACATAGTACTACTAGTGATGAGAATTGGTGTTAGGGAGGGGGAAGAAGGACAGAGACGCAGGAGTGAGGAAGGAGAGAGAGAGGGAGGGAGATAGAGCCTAGTCTCGCAAGCCACACCCTTCAATCTCCAAGAGAAAGAGGGTCTGCTAACTTCGCATACATTGAGTTGTACACGCTCCAAGATCCTGGAGTGACCAATCAGATTGCAGATTTTCAGCGTTACCATGGTCATGCGCACACGCAATGTTATTAAACATCGCGTGCCTATATGAATGGTAGGCAAGCTCGCGCCGCATTAATGTGACATCATGTAAAATGGTCCATTATTGCATTCCAGCAGCACAACTCGATGTACACGAAGTTACCAGACCCTCTTTCTCTTGGAGATTGCATTAGTGGTCATTAACTTGAAAGATTCGACTGATTCCATGCATGATCGTTCCAAATTGGTTGCCTACGAACGTAGAGTCAATAATTTCAGCTGTTGGGTCAACTCAGATTGTTAAGGACGTTCCACTTCCATCTAGTCCCCTAAAGGTCACCCCTTGAAGGATAAATCTGCCTACATCTCTGACAAGATTCCTTCCGCAGCCAATAAAATTTATGTTTTTTAGAGAAATCTCTTCCGTGAATTCAAATGAAAATCGAGACGTTAAATCACACCTAATTGTTACATTATCATTCTCGGAGGTCATTGCCAAGTTTGTTAAACCTGAAAAGGACAGATCTGTGTTCAAACTGTGATTACCCGGTAACATGATCACTGTTATGTTGGTATCATTGCTATTCTCAGTAGCAAATTTTAAGAGGGTTTGACATGGTTGTTCGTTTCCCGAGCAACGGTCGGTTTGGCTAGGCTTGATGTAATATGTTTTGCTCTGAGCAAGTCCCAATAGCGTTAATATCAACACACATGACCTCATTATAGATGGCCTAACCATCCTGGCTGGACGACGACTTGTACACTGAGGTGATTGGCAGTTGTAGTTGTTATGTACAGTAATATTATTGTTATGATCACTCATGTACCCAATAGTTAAAACAGCAACCACTGTGAACAAATATTTGCTGACCCTGATTAAAAACAACTTCAATTCCCAAAGTAATGATTTCTATTTTTTATTATCAGCAGTAGGATACATCTTCTATCATGAAAAATCATCACCTATGAGCCAAACATTGCACTAAGTGCAATAGCTAAGGCGTGCCTGCTATAATAATATTATATTCAATGGCTTATAGACTATCACTATCATCATTACTATGCAGTTTTTGACAAGCGCGATAATTTTAGTTTTCACATAGTCAATTTCCCTCACATGGATAGCAACATACCTAGCAAACCAGCCTATGGGGTTTATATCTCTCAGTTAATTAGAATAGGGCGCATATGCGATAGTTACGAGAGTTTTTACACCAGACACCACAAATTAACCTGTAGATTAGTCAAACAGGGTTTTTTATACGATAAACTAGTTACTACTTTTAAAACATTTTGTAGCAGGTATCCTGAGATTTTTTCCAAATTTAAAATTTCCATTAGAAAGCACGTACAGGATGGTATTTGCCTTCCCACTGTAGCTATCAGTAGTCTGCCGAATAAAGTAAACATTAGATCTAGGTCTTCAAAAAAATCTTAGTTTAAGGGGCGCCAATAGTCTGACATCAAATTAGTTACATTATAACACTAATTACCATACTGATAGCAACCTAAACGTATATAACTAGGGCCATTGGTTACAACAACTAATACAAAAAGTTCCAGAGCCTAAAGAAGTAGACTACTCCAGCTCCTGCATGAACACCCGGGATTCGTGAGTTAACCCCTACAAAATTATGTAGTAGCTAGTAACAATACTGACTGGAGATTCTGTTAATTTCCCTGAATGTGTAATTATGGTCATATATGCATGCTGCCCGTGTCCATGAGCCACTTAGGTGGGTAGGGAGAGTTTCCATGGAACAAAAGAGCTTTTCAACCTACCACCCCTAGTTCTCAAGGCTAGGCACCTATGTGGCTCTGCCTTTTGCTTAAATTAGGTTTGCCTGAGCAGGCAGTGAGATGGTTTTCCCCTTAGGTTTGGATTGGTAGTAGAAGATAAACCTACTGAATTTTCATGTAACTTAGAATTATAAAACTTGAACTAGGGTAGCTATTTAATTACCGTAGTGTCCTAGGTAAGCGATTTTGACCCACATGGGCACTTACCCGGGATATAATTTCCGTACGTTTGTATAGAAGCTGCTACATTGACACCTTCAAATGCGGCACATGCATGGGCGTGCTTATCCGGGAGTGGGCACTTGCCTGGGACACTACGGTAATAATAATTACAGTGGGCCTTACATTTATAATCAGAGTCACGACTGCTTTATATACTGAGATTTTATGACACTGTATGTATGCTCTAGCTCTGCATAATATAACTAACTTAAAGTGTTAAGAGTCATTCAGGCATGAATAACACACACATGAAACTCATAACTGCACACTCAGCTGAGGGTATTGTCAGCAGTATACGGTAAAGGTCACTTCTTTATGAAAACAGTCCTTCCTGCTTGGAGATCTTGTGGCTCCCTGATGGTACAGTTGGGTACCTTGCTCGAAAGCACATATATATAGTTCTCTTTATTATTGCTCTACTGATTCTCGTCTTCTGCATAGCCTACAGCTTTCTAGTTTTGTGCTGGCAGCTGATTCTCTACTTACCAAGCTGGAAGGTCTTCAAGTGCATCAAAAGCCCAACATTTTACGTTTTTATGGAAGCGTACCGTGTTCCTTATACACCCAAGCACCGCTATTGGACTGGATTACTTCTTTAGCTCGTGCAATTGTATACCTCATAGCTACTGCCAATGTATCTGGTGATCCTCAGATTCAGCTCTGAGTCATCTCGATTATCTTCATACTGATTTGCATTATCCTTCTTAAAATGTTTATTGCCACAAAGATATTCAACAGATGGCTAATCGATTCGCTTGAGTCATTCTTCTATTTCAATATAGTCTTTTTTGCTTCATTCACAGCTTATAACCTCAGCACGGGAGGGAATCAGGATGGTATTGCCTATACATCAGTGGTGCTGTCAATAGTAGTGACAACCTTCATTCTTTTCTACCACTTTTACACTTACACTTCGCTATTCTCGTGCATTCGTAAGAGCAAATTGGTCACAAACTTTAAGAAAAGGTTTACATCGAAGTCGAAGCCGAAATTTAATGAAGACAGTCATTATTCGATAACTGATTATGATTTATCTGTAGATATTTCCAGATATGATGATATTATGGACCTCACTGACAGTGATGCTGAGTACCACAGTGCTGACTCTTATTCTATAAAAAACAGATCAGGGCCCACAAGATCTGTTGTTGAAATAAACTAAACACAGATTCTGAAATACTTAGTTCATGGACAATAATATTGTGTTTTATTGTGAGCTATTAATTTTATACCCCTTTGTTTTGCAACTATTATATTATCATGATCAAGAGCTTACTGATACAGCTGTAGATACATGTAAGTAGCACTCCATGAAGAAAATTCTGTGTGTCATTATTGAAATTAATCCACTTCAAACAGCACCAAAATGTGCACGTACTTAAGTACATACTACTAGTAACAGTAGAACCCCTCTATATAATAGAATAAATTAAATAATGCTCGTGAAATCTATAGTCAATCCGCATCCGCTGACGGAGATAAAATCTGCAGCCATATGGAACCAAATCATAATGTAACATGGCTATACTATTATATTGGAAGTATCAGTTCATTATATTAATGAAAACCTGACCATGCCCTCAGTAGCTGCATAGTGGAAATGGTGTATGTGGTAAAGGTAGTCAATATAATATAGCTAGTGGGTTCACTGTACAATACGATGCCGGCACCTCAGTCGCAGACTAGCCTCGGATTATCGGGAATCTGTGAGTGGCTCTCGACCTCGATAGTGAAAAGTTTCAAAGCTAAGAACTCAACAGCGCAGTACAGCTAGATAAATTGGTTCGGCGGCATGCTACTCCGACATGGTGCGTGCTGTATATAGCGCAGGGCTAGCTATTATATAATATTATATCCATGCACGGGATTACGTCAGCCTAGAGAACGCATGAAGTTTGGCTGTCGCTGCCAGCGGCTCGTCAGAGAAAGCAACACGCTGCTTGTAAGGTAGCTATTCTCTGGATACACGTGCAAGATACTCTAGCTACATATATCACTACATTTCAAGTCCCAGAAGGGTCCCATCAAGGCCCTGAATTTTCTCATAATTACCTAATAACCACAAAAAAGGAAATTGTTACTGAAGACATAATTTCGACGATCTTTACCAGTCATAATTGGGGCGAGAAAATCGCTGTACTTATGTATGTATGTATGTATGTTTGTATGTAGCGATACGTCAAGCACGTGTTCGCTAGCTCATAGCGCATGCGCATAATCATTGCGGTAAAGATCGTCAACGTTGGCCGCGCTAACTCTAAATGCTGCTCACCAAAAGATGCAGTTCGCGTCCAGCTCGGCTAGAAAACAAGCAAAGGTAAGGCATCAGTACACAAGAAAAGTTTCTACAGCAACAAGGCCATGTAGTCTATGTTGGGATTGGGGGGTGTGGCTTGCGAGACTACTACGAACGTGGGTCCAAGCTAGCCCAGACCAATTCTGTAGCTAGCCTCATAGGGGCCAAAGCTCCCGACATACTGGGAATGCAGTAGATTAAACTATACATTTTCCCTCCTTTCTTGATCTTTATAGCGACAATAGATTGTGCTCAGTTAATGATGATAGCTATAGCTACTTGTACAAATTATCGTGTTTTGAGGGGGCAACCCTTTGCTATGCTATGAGCGAAGGCTCGCCCCCTCGATGGTTTACATCACCCTAGTATATTATTATTCTTGGCTACTTAGTTGTGCGCATGAGCAGAAAACACAATGGGCTGCATTGAGTAGGCACTGTAATAGGTGTGGCTACGTTAGCCAACAAAAAGGCACTATTTGTGACGCCCGTGGACCGTATCCATCGATTTGACACACACTGAAGCCAGTTTTTCGCCGAATTCGACTGATTCGTTGTGATTACGAGTCGCTTAGATGCCTACATCTCGAGATATGGCGATTTTTATGCTCACGACAACGACACGACCGATTATATGTTACCCCTTGCGCATGCGCGAGGGGTAACTAATGTGCTCTGGGCAAGGTACATGTACCCTTGGCGAGGCCGAGGCTGTCTACTTCCACGCGTTGTGAGCCAGTTGAGAAAGTATAGATACTAGATATAGGTATCTATACTTTCTCAACAAGCTATACTAACTTTTCATCGGATTGCTTTTTGATAGCTAGCATACAAAGATAAATACAACAAAAAACTGACTAGCTTTAGTACGGTAGACTATACACACTCATAAATAGTAGCATGAATTACCGTAGAAACTGGTTGTTAAGCGCATGCGCTTATAACACGCGGCAGCAAGAAAATATGCGCATAACAAAAAGTATGCGCTTAACAGAAAGCATGCGCTTAATTAAAAGTGCTAAAACACGGTAGGTGGGGCATGCGTAAAGAACGTATCGAGGGTAGAAAGGCCTACAACGGTGGCCAAGAAGCGACCAGGGAGCATATTTTCGACGTTTTCTTCTCCAGCCTACTTCTAGCCTTCTTTCTGGGCTCGTGTAACAGATCGCTCGTCGTTCAGGTGGCATATGCGCCTAACAAAGAGCGGCAAAGCTCGCACAAAACTATGCGCTTAATAAAAAGTATGCGCTTAACAGCGAGCAGCGCAGTTTCTACGGTATTAACGCTCGGCGCATGCGCACGAGGGGTAATTACAGTAGTCTGTTTGTCTGTCTGTCTGTTACCGCTCTACTGCCTGCGTAGGACATTTATGCAACAAAATGAACGTACCAGCCAACTTTGCGCCAAACTTCAAAGGTTTTCAACTGAGGGATTTCGCTAAAAAGCTTTCTCTTACGACTATTCTTTGTCTTTAGCATAGCGAGGTCAGCCATTTTTCAGTTCCCAGTATAGTAAACTATGGTTAAACCCCTCCGTATACTACTTGTGGTAATGCCTATAACCATACTATGGCTACAGGATACAGTTCATAGGCTATATGTAGCTAGTATTGAGCATCTATATCTAGATGTATCTCAGGAATGCAATCTGTAATTGCCACGTGGCAGTGCATGTCTAATAAAAGCCCACCGTCATAGCTTTTCCTGAAGTGAGCCTGGGTTTGAGGCTAGATCATAGCTATGGTCTCATCTTAGAATTGAGTAAGTTGCATACATGTACTCACTATCCTGTCATAGCCTTGTAGTGCATGAGGCCAAGCTTGCGTGCATATGGTTGTATCTTGATGACAGTAGCTAACTAGCTGTCTGCAGTCTAGCAACCTGGCCAGTATTAGCTACTGCTTTAATGAATAACAGCTCACACACATCAGCATAATTTAAAAAGTAATCGCAGCAAGAACACCCCAGAACATCATTTGCACAAAACTACTATTCCATCTTGACTTGTGACTCACATTGCACAATCTCAGCATTATTAACTCATAAGTAGCTACGTAGCTACTGTTTTAATACGCTGAATTTGCGCCGAGCGTTTTGCACTTTAGTGCTTTCATTTTAGAAGAAGCAATCCGGTAGATCAGCTATTTACATCATGATAAACCTCTCTACGTACTCTCTCAAGGTAGCAATTCCAGATGTCTCGACGAGGCCTATTCAGCGCTGGGTGTTTCCTGTTGAAAGAACAAAGCTTGTTTGAGTTATGCACTGAAACAGATTTTTGCATGCAAATTTCCATAGAGCTAAAAATCTAAATCGTAAAGCGTGTGGTTAACCAATTTGCTTGATTCAAAGTTCAGAAGAAAGGCCATTCACTCAGCTAACTCTTGGTTTGTGTTTCCTGTTGATAGCTAAATCCATTACCAAGTTATGGCTGCTTTTATTGCCGGAGGTCGATCGTCTGGAAGGTAACGAAAAAATACCATTTTCCTGACCGCCTCTCCAGACACTGTCTTCAAGTTCTCCATAATTTGCAAGAGCCATTTCTACGGAGTCAACAGAGCAATTGACCTTTAACCCACATAGGCATAATGCAATAATGGAGGGCGCCACGCTGGCGGGTGCGGTTAGTATCACCCACATACTTTTAAATTATGTAAGCAGGCCACACAAAAAGGGGTGTGAATCAGAAGTCTAAGTGAGTAAGCTGCTGAAGAAAACGGTCTAATACAAGTAGAGAAGATGGTTGAGTCAGAGATCTCACAAATCTTTGGAATAAGCAAGGAAACACTAAAGTGTGTTGTCAGCAACAAGCATAGAAACGATATTGCCAGCAGGACAGGTGATGCTTGGGAGAGTCTGGCTACTTTCATTGGAGTTTCCCCTGAAGATGTGCATGACATAAAGGAGGAGTACAGGAAGCCTCTGGATAGGAGGTTAGCCATGATGAGAAGGTGGCATGAGCTATGGGGGAGTGAGGCTTCCTACCGCAGATTAGTAGAGGGTTTGAGGCAGATTGGAAGGAGGGATTTGATTGAATTATTCAAACAAGATACTCAGCTACGGCCATCAGAATCACATCTGATTCAAGATAAGGAATCAGTGGGACCCAGTGATACATGTGCAGTTGTTTATTCCGTGATAATTCTTATGCTTTTTTTAGCACTATAGTGATTTCATTTAAGAATAGTTATAATACTCTACACATAATGAAAGTCCTATTTGTAATATTGACTGTTACAGTACTGATCAGCAATATCTTCTAAAAAATATTACCCATCATTCAAAAACATTATTAACATTCAGCCACCGAATTGTGAAAAACTGCAGTTCTCCAGAAAGTGACTTACCTATAATCCACCCACTGTTTGTGGGTAGAGAGAATGATACACGTGAAGTCTTACTTAAAGTAGCCAGAGCTCACATTGTCAACATCAATGGAGCACCAGGGTTTGGAAAATCAACACTAGCAATTCATGTTGGTTATGAGGTAGTCAAAAATGGAACTTCAGTTCGATATATAAATGTCGAGGATAAAATGTTTTCTATAGTGAGTCATTGGCAGAGGTCAACTGGGAAAACTACGCCCAAATTTATGAGCAAAAACGTTGTCCATCCTGAACAAATGACATCCCTGATGAAGCCTATAGTAGATCATTGATATCAAATTATCAAATTACGAATAGCTAACATGAAGACCTTCTGGAAGAGCTACAGAGATGGAGTAAGGAAATGAAGTGTACCAGTGTTCTTATTCTGGACAATTGTGATGACATTCTAATAAGTGAATATCGTCAAGAGTTTCTTAGCTTTATTGATGCACTAGTAATGAGGTCCGAGTTTAAACTATACATTATAATGGTTTCACAAGAGAGATTATTGTATTTAGATGATTTTGATTGCTGGACAATTAAAGAACTTAATCAATCAGCATCTATTGAAATGCTTGATAAGATAGCTCCAGCTATTGATAATGAAACACTACAGACAGCTGCTGAATTAGTTGAAGGATGCCCCTTAGCATTAAAAGTTATTGGATAATTGCTTCATATACATGGAGCCAACGTGATGCAAAATTGAAGAAAGAATTGATCACCCTTCTAGATGAAGCTAGCATTCCAAAACAGCGTTTTCGTATGATCATGGATATTGCATTCAAAAGATTGGGTATTCTAAAAGATTGTGGATATGCACTCAGTTTATTCCCAGGCTCATTAAATTTGATGAACAGGCTGCTACTGCTATCATCCGAAAGGAGTGTTTGGAATTATATTTCAAACATTCTTTACTACACAAATACTCATTTGCATATAACTATCGCTACAAATTGCATAGGCTCATTAAAGAATATTTACAAGAAAAAATTTCAATCCGTGAGAATATAACATTCATAATTAAATTCAGAGATTACTTTGAATCACTGTAACGGTTATTGAAATATGCAATGAGCCAAGAAAATGAAAATTTAAAATCAGAAATTGAAAAGTACTCATCATCTTTAGAATTACACAATCTTCATTATTATAAAGAATTGCTTTTAACTAACATATCTTTATCATCCAAGGAACTTGCTATCTTGGGACTGTTAAGTGAATTAGATATACACCTGATACAATTTGAACAACTTCACAGATACTACGAACTTTATATTCTAAATGTACTAGAAGTATGCCCACCTCTTAATAACTTGAAGCTATGTGGGAAAATGTACTCAACTGTTGTAAGGCACTTGTATCGGAAATGTAGATGTGAAACAATACTGGCATATCTTCAGAGTTTCATCACCTCGCCATGCACGAAATATTTCCAATGCAAAGTAGCAACCCATTTACATGACCTAGACTCCTTTGGAGTAATGCACCTATTACAAGATGAATCGTATTACATAGATATCATACTTGGTTCACATTGCACGCGCAACAAAGGATACCGTATTAATAAAAACAAGAGACACCATAATATACCTATCATCAACAGTAGGCACATGTCTGGTCTCTCATTTAAACGGATCTCAAAGGTTGAACGGTTCATTTCCGGCGCTCGCTCGATCTCCAACTTTGTTTACAAACTTTGTACTTCATCAGTACTTCCCACCTCAGAGTTGGAAAGGTGTAGCCTACAAAAAAAACACTGCCAGTAATGCTGGTAAAGGGTGGTAGGCCAATAAAAGCTCACGGTCGATAATCGATAACAGAAAACGTATGGGTGGGCGGTGATAGGTACCGTATTTCCTCGAATAAACGCCGGGCCTCAAATAAACACCGGGTCATTACGGAGTGGGCGTGGCGCGAAGCAAACAGGGCCACGTGTACGCTTGTGGGTGTGGCGATATGCTAGTCTAGTCTCGGTATCTGGCTACATGTACGATGGCGCAGCAAAGAAGCAAAGAAAAAGGTACTCGTACGACCTAAGCTTTAAGCTTAAAGCGATCGAGTCGGCCGAAAAGACATCTAAAGAAGCAGCTGCTCGTCATTAATATTAAATGCCAGCCCCGATTTAACGTCGGCCCCGTTTTAACGCCGGGTCAAAGAACTTTGTTAATAAATAAACGCCCGGGCGTTTAATCAAGGAAATACGGTACATGGTGTCGATAGTTGGTTCTTACCCGTGAGCAGTCTCGGACTTGTAGCTCGAAGACAGATTGTCCTAGCGACTCCAAACAAAGACCAGTCGCTTCAGGAGACTTTAATCTGTGAGTTGATGCTTGATTGGTATCCTAGAACCGTTCCTAGCGCGAGTTACAAAACGAGGGGCAAAGTATGGCCGATAGTTGGCATTCTACGCTAGCTATTAATAGTATAGAGCTTTTTTTTTTTTTTTTTTTTCAAGGAGACCTGAACACTAAGCAGAAAAAAAAAATTGTCCAAAACCACCACATAGTTGAGCTGGATGCTTAGTAGAGCCATACAATGCAAGCAGGCACCCTATACTCCAATTTTGACCAAATTAGGTAAGGGTCGTCACGTTTGTGTGCGCGCGCCTAACGGGGATTCCCCGTTTTTCACGTAGCGCGTGGGCGGAAAACATTGCAAACGCATGGCTTCCCTATACAAACATATGGGAAAACTTTAAAGGGCCGTAACTTCAATTCAAAGGCGTGAATCAAAATTCTTTCAGGTCAAATCCCTAGTTTCGACCCATTCTGCGTGCCCATGTAAAAATTATGTCCCCAAGTACTCCCAAACCCCCCATGAATTAGATTATTTATTTAATTATTTAAATCTTTTTTTTCAAGGCGACCTGAACACTAAGCAGAAAAAAAAAAATTGTCTAAAACCACCACATAGTTGAGCTGGATGCTTAGTAGAGCCATACAATGCAAGCAGGCACCCTATACTCCAATTTTGACCGAAGTTGGTAATGGTCGTCACGTTTGTGTGCGCGCGCCTAACGGGGATTCCCCGTTTTTCACGTAGCGCGTGGGCGGAAAACATTGCAAACGCATGGCTTCCCTATACAAACATATGGGAAAACTTTAAAGGGCCGTAACTTTAATTCTAAGGTGTGAATCAAAATTCTTTCAGGTCAAATCTCTAGTTTTGACGCATTCTGCGTGCCCATGTAAAAATTATCCCGCCAAGTGCTCTCAAACCCCCCATGAATTACATTATTTAAATTCTTTTTTTTTTCTACTTAGTGTTTAATTTTCTACTTAGTGTTTAACAAGGCGACCAGAACACTAAGCAGAAAAAAAATTGTCCAAAAACCACAATATAATCGAGCTGGGTGCATAGTGGAACCATACAATGCAAGCAGGCAGCCTAAATTTCAATTTTGTCAAAAAGTTGGTAAAGGTCGTCACGTTTATGTGCGCGCGTGGGCGGAAACATTGCAAACGCATGGCTTCCCTGTACAAATATATGGGAAACTTCAAAGGGCCGTAACTTCATTTCTAAGGCGTGAATCAAAATTCTTTCAGGTCAAATTTCTAGTTTCGACCCATTCTGCGTGCCCATGTAGAAATTATGTCCCCAAGTACTCCCAAACCCTCCATGAATTAGATTATTTAATTATTTAAATAGTTTCTTTTTTTCTACTCAGTGTATAATTTTCAAGCAGACCACACACCAAGCACAGTGTACACTACAACTGCAATTTTATCTGAAAAGCGGAAGAGGATGCATAATAGTGGTTTACAGCACACCTGGCATCGTGAATATCATTATCTAGTGGGGTCATGACCGTGTGGTTGACCAATACTCCGTGTTTGCGCCCACAAAGTCAGTAATCTATGCAACACTAGGACCGTGCTACTGATCAGCAACTAGCTAGGCTTCATTTTTTGAGATTTTAGGGCCTTGGTTCTCCATACTTATGGTAGGTACTGGTTCCATTCCAAGGCTTCTAAAGGAGCTATATGGAAGGATTGTAAATCTCGAGTTTGAGAGTCTGGGGATGTCTGTTACTGAAATGTACCACTTTTGAAGTTGACCTCAGACACAAGCGATCGAGATAGTGGCTATACTGCGAAGGCCACCGAAGTTTTGTTACTAGAGCTGGAGTCTTTCGAGTTGGGTAGTAGCTAGCGCTATGGTAGAGCTTCTATTTGTCGTTTACTAGACAACATTCTGGACAAAAGTTACGCGCTGTTGAATTGTACGTATTATCTTCGATGTTGATGTCTCTGTAACTCAGAAGATACTCGAGCAAAATCATTCTCGATTGTTGTACAAATAGTTCAAGGGTTCTTCTATGCCAGGTTAAAGCCGGTAAGCCTAAGCTTTACTGTTACTAAAATGTACCACTTAAAACCCAGTGGCGTGTCCAAGGGGGGGGGGCTCCGGGTGCTCGAGCACCCCCCTCAGCTCTGGCACAACAGCCAGATCAGTAGCTCAGTGGCAACTGTTTATGCTGATAATCGACAATTATTGGTAGCCAGAACCAAGAATAAACTTACTGGCCTCTAAAATTCGCTCTCTAAACAACTCTTTCTCGTCGCTACTTGGCCAAAACAGCCTTCTTTGTCAGCCAGCTTTCTTCAAGAACGCGTTAGCGAGGGGCGTGGTCAACGTTTTGTGGGCGTGGCTTAAATTTTTGCGCGCGCGTACAGCGCGCGATTGGCTTAGCACCTCCCTCCTTCAAATCCTGGACACGCCACTGAAACCATACCCATATACAGTGAGAGGTGGTATGCCTCAGGCGCTGTTAGCTCGCTTGTTTGCCATCTGATGGCCTTGAAATGTATACCATCGTTTAATACTACCTTCGAGCTACATTTTGAGCTCAAGAACAGCCTTCTTGGATGAACAGAAAAGTTGGTAGAGTTACATAAAAGTTGACACTAATTTAGTATGCAGGCGCGGTTTGCGCATATCATTATCTCCCATACATACTGTACAAACCATAAAATTCCTATAAACGTATGGACTTCTGGCAGTTGTAGCGTACACTGAGCAGAAAAAAAATGTCCAGAAACCACGACATAGTTGAGCTGGATGTTTAGTAGAGCCATACAATGCAAGCAGGCAGCCTATACTCCAATTTTGGCCAAATTTGGTAAAGGTCGTCATGTCTATGTGCGCGTACGCGTGGGCGGAAACATCGCAAATGCATGGCTTCCTATACAAACGTATGGGGAAACTTCAAAGGGCCATAATTTTAATTGTAAGGTGTGAATCAAAATTTCCCGCCATCAAAATTCTAGTTTTGACCCATTCTGCGTGCCCATGTAAAAATTATTCCCCCAAGTGCTCCCAACCCCCCCATGAATTAGATTATTTAATTATTTAATTATTTAAGTTTGCTTTTTTTTTCTACTTGTTGTGTAATGTAATTAATCAAGGGGACCACACACTAAGCAAAAAAATGG
The DNA here is from genome assembly GCA_963930775.1 of Cliona cf. orientalis. Taxonomy (NCBI): domain Eukaryota; kingdom Metazoa; phylum Porifera; class Demospongiae; order Clionaida; family Clionaidae; genus Cliona; species Cliona cf. orientalis. The sequence continues at coordinate 2,989,038 of OZ005690.1, forward strand.
TCCGAAAACCACCACACAGTCGAGCTGGATCCATAGTAGAGCCATACAATGCAAGCAGGCACCCAAACAGCAATATGCACAATGTTCGGTAAAGGGTCGTCAACGTACCCCGCGCGCCCGTAAAATTTATCCCGTTCGCCCGTAAAAATTTTTTTGGAAAACATTGCAAGTGAATGGCTTCCTATACAAACTTCAGAGCCATAACTTTAATTCTAGGGCGTGAATCAAAAAAGTCTCTCGATCAAAGTTCGTAATTTGAGCCATTCTGCGTGCCCATATGAAACTTACGGTCCCAACCGCTCCCCAGAGTCCCAGTAATTAAAATCTTTTTTTTTTTTCTACTTAGTGTGTAATTTTTTTTTTCAAGGGGACCACACACTAAGCAGAAAAAAAATGGTCCGAAAACCACCACACAGTCAAGCTGGATGCATGGTAGAGCCATACAATGCAAGCAGGCACCCAAACAGTAATATACACAATGTTTGGTAAAGGGTCGTCAACGTACCCCGCGCGCCCGTAGAATTTATTCTGCGTGCCCGTAAAATTTTTGGCAAACATTGCAAGTGAATGGCTTCCTATACAAACTTCAAAGAGCCATAACTTTAATTCTAGGGCGTGAATCAAAAAAGTCTCTCGATCAAAGTTCGTAATTTGAGCCATTCTGCGTGCCCATATAAAATTTACGGTCCCAACTGCTCCCCAGAGTCCCAATAATCAAAATCTTTTTTTTTTTTTCTACTTAGTGTGTAATTAGTGTGTAATTTTCTCTATAATAATTCAGCATCAGCTAGGACACATACAATAGCTAATAGCTAATACAAGGTAGTGCCCAAATCTAAGTTTTAGAAGTTCTGGACCTAGTCCTGAGAGCAATGGGTGTCCATACAGGCCCTTTTCGATAGATATTAAGGCCAGGTACACCGTCTTTCTTATGGAATTCTACAAGTCTGGAACACGACACATCCACCTCACTTCCACTGCTATCAGAGTCAGAATCTCCTTCAGATACTTTTAGCTTGGTCCTTTTTCTCCTGACAACGGGTGTCCACTGCTCATTTCCTTCTAGTGTTTTGTAGCTAACTCCAGGAGTGTAGTCGCGGCTCTCATATTTTACATCCTCACAATCAGACAGATTGGGAACTGTACATGCAGAATCTTCAGAGATAGATATTGGGTCAGCTTCGGATACAAGCAGTGAGTGATCGTTTAAGTTTAGCTCAGGTTCAGGAGGTGGTGGATGGTGTGCAACAATTGGAGAATGGTCTAACAAACTTGCAGGTTTTGCAGGAGAACCAATATCACCAGGCTTCAGATGAGATGTAGTAGACTTGCTGGTGGTAGACACTGAAGCTTTCTTCCTATTGACCTTAGATTTCTTTGATTTCTTCTTCTTCTTGGTAGGTTGATGGTTATCCAGGGCTGGTCAGAAAAAAGAGATGGAAAAACCACCAAGGGAGTGCCTGGCAGTCCACTGAGCTTCATGTAGTTGTAAACCTAGTTGTTGCATTTGCAAACACACCGAAAATGGGACACCAAGGTCCCCTAGGCTAACATACTGACTCTCAAGAACTGCCACTCTAATCCTGGTTGTTTCCACCCTGATTTTTGGGGCTTGCATGGTGTTACGCTTTATTATGTTAACATTTTCAGTTGATCTTAAAAATGTAAGACCATACTAAATTTGACCAGACATTAATTTTTGATGCAAAATTAATGGTCAGACATCATAACCAGCAAGCAGTTTTGAAATTAAATTTTAATATTATGCAAAAACCAGCATCTTCGTGCACGTTTGTACAGCTGCAGCCATCGTGTTAGGCCCACTCTCAACAAGCCTCCAAATCACTACTTATACTTACGTATACCGACAACGTTAACAAATTCAGTGGGTGCTATCAAATTAACCTATAGTAAACGGGATGGGAGCTGTTCGAATGACTATCAAGAAAATGCATGGAGACGTGAACAGAATTTCGTTTTCATTGCGGATGATAAGACATGCTGTATTGCCAATTCAGCACCTGCTGGAGCAGCACTGTATGGCATTAGAAGCACAATAAGAAGCTGCGGTCCATTTTACTTTTCAAAGAATTTTGCTATTTTGAACTCAAATGTCTACCTGCTCAACTCTGACAGAGTTAAGTTTTCACAGGTTCGACGTGTATTATAGTAGAATACCTACATTTAATACTCTTGTGCATATGAATAATTATACCACCGCAATGAATCTTATTAAGAGTAGCATCCATACACACATGATAGCTATAGGCCACACAAAAAGTGGTGTGAATCAGGAGTCTGAGTGTGCAAGCTGCTAAAGAAACCTCTTTCTGAGAAGATGGCAAAGCCAGACGTCTCACAAACCTTTGGAATAACCAAAGAAACACTGAAGTGTGTTGTTAGTGACAAGCACAGTAATGAGATCGCAAAACGCGTTAGTGGAGACTGGGAGAGTCTGGCTACCTTCATTGATATTTCCAGCATGGATGTTGATGACATTAAAGAGAAGTATGACGAACCTCTGGACAGAAGGTTAGCCATGATGAGAAGGTGGCATGAGCTGTGGGGGAGTGAGGCTACCTACCGCAGTTTAGTAGAGGGTTTGAGACAGATTGGAAGGAGGGATTTGATTGAATTCCTGAAACAAGAGACCCACCCACCATCAGCTAGTGGATCAAAATTGCTCCTAGTATGTAATGCTGCTTTTGTAGCAGTTATTATCATCATCTTTGTTGGTGCTTTCAATTACAATACATATAATGCAGTTCCTATTCATAACATCTCCGAGTCTGGCACTAATCAGCAATATCTGACAAAAAATACTACCCATTCTTCCAAGACAGTAGAAGTACACCACCAAATAGTGAGTAACTGCGCATGCAGTTCTCCAGAAAGTGACCTTCCAATAATCCACCCACTGTTTGTGGGTAGAGAGAACGATGTACATCAGGTGTTACTGAAAGTAGCCAGAGCTCACATTGTCAACATCAATGGAGCACCAGGGTTTGGAAAATCAACACTAGCGATTCATGTTGGTTATGAGATAGTCAAAAATGGAACTTCAGTTCGATATATAAATGTCGAGGATAAAATGTTTTCTATAGTGAATCAATGGCAGAGGTCAGAGGGGAAAGCTAAGCCCAAATTTATGAGCAAAAACGATGTCCATCCAGGACAAATGACATCCCTGATTAAGCCTAGTAGGTCCTCAGTATCAAATAATTATCAAACAATGAGTAGTGAGCATAATAATATTATTATGCACGGAGACCTTGAAGAGCTACAAAAATGGAGTAAGGAAATGAAGTGTACCAATGTTCTTATTCTAGACAATTGTGATGACATGCTGATAAGTGAATATCGTCAACAATTTCTTACCTTAATCAATACACTGGTAATGAGGTCCAAGTTTCAGCTACATATTGTAATAGTTTCACAAGAGAGATTATTGTATTTAGATGATTTTGATTGTTGGACAGTTAAAGAACTTAATCAATCAGCATCTATTGAAATGCTTGATAAGATAGCACCAGCCATTGGTAATGAAACACTACGGGCAGCTGCTGAGTTAGTTGAAGGATGCCCCTTAGCATTAAAAGTTATTGGACAATTGCTCCACATACATGGAGTCAACTTGACGTCTAAGCTGAAGAAAGAAGTAGTTATCACTATTCTAGATGACGCTAGTATTCCAAAACACCGATTTCGTACAATTATGGACATTGCATTTGAAAGATTGGGAATTCTTAAGAATTGTGGATATATACTCAGTTTATTCCCAGGCTCATTTGATGAACAGGCTGCTACTGCTATCATCCAAAAGGAGTGTTTGGAATTATATTTCAAACATCCTTTACTAAACGAGTACTCCTTTGCATACAACTACCGCTACAAATTGCATAGGCTCATTAAAGAATATTTACAAGAAAAAATTTCAATTGGTGAGAATACAACTTTTATGATTAAATTTCAAGCATACTTCAAATCATGGCTACTGGATCATGCAATGAGCCAAGAGAATGATAAATTGGTGACTGAAAAGTACTCATTATCTTTCGAGTTACATAATCTTAATTACCTTAAAGAATTACTCTTAACTAACATGCATCTATCACCCAAGGAACTTGCTGTTTTGGGACTTTTAAGTGATATGGACCTCATACAATTTGAACAACTTCACAGATACTATGCAATTTACATTCTAAATGTACAAGAAATATGCCAACTTCTTAATAACCAGAAGCTGTGTGGGAAAATGTACTCAACTGTTGTGAGATATTTGTATCAGAGATGTAAATGTGAAACAACGTGGGCATATCTTCAGAATTTTTTCAAGTCTCCATGTATGGAATATTTCCAATGCAAAGTGGTACGTTATTTAGACGACCTAGAGACATACGGTGTAAAATTGTACCTATCACAAGATGCATCATCCTACATAGATATCATACTTGGCTCACACTGCAATGAAGTGCACCGTATCCAGAAAAATGATTTTATCACCTTCAAATATTTTTTAACATCACTTATGGGAATGGTTTCTACTGTAGGTTCTTCAATGATTTTACGTAGAAGGGTATTTCTCAACCATTTTTGTATGGACTGTATAATAACAATATTATTATGCATTGTGTGTGCCTGTACGATAGCTTTTATACCTATAGTGCTTTATTATGATATAGCTGTTATTAATACACATCATCAATTTCTCAGAATGCTAGAAATTACATCAAAAGTATTATGTCCCTCTGTAATATTGTTAATTGCCATTATTTTCATTACCACATTTATACTATCAAGAGTGAGGAACTATTATTCAGATATTAATGATAAGTTGACCGTGTTATTTTTTTTTACATCAGTTATTGTACAGCTTATTAGTCTGTCTCTACCAGATTATTATTGCTGTCAGTTCATTCCATTATGCATTTGAGTAGCAACACTATTATAATTATAATTATTTAGTATGGTTGTCTGTTTTAGTAACAGAACTAGAAATGACTGATCATAACCTTAAGACACAACATGTACCAATGTATGAACTTGATCTGAAAGTGTAGGAAGGTTTCCTTAATATGTGCGAGGGGATGCATGTGGGTGGGATTCTATGATAATAATATTATGTGTATAATAATAGCTATTAAATACAAAGTCTTAGAGGATAACTCCTAAATCATTTAGAGATTCTGTATAATGGATTTATATATATGCTCGACGAAATCCATTATACAAAGCTGAGTGAGGCATCAACAGCACGACTATATATCAACAATGAATGGCAACCATGATCACATGCATGCAGGTGGAGCCAATGTATTATTCAGTGTTACGTCATTCGAGTATTGGGGAACATAAAATAATTTTTTAGCGTCGACCGCCAAAATCTGACATCCCCGCCAATATTTTGGGCTATATAATATAGTAATACTTACATAAATTTTAATAGTCCCTAACAAAGCAGGTTCAATAATAATTCAGAAGTCAATGTAGTTGGTTATAATTCAAACCCTAAGTTGCATTCCCAGTTGCAGTAAAGTTTTGATTCCCGGCATGAAGCTACTGATCTCAGAGAAGTTGGTAGTCGTCACCATCTGATTGTACCTCATCAGCCCCGAGTTATAGTTCAGGCTCTGGGCATCTAGAAAAATGTGAAGGCTTTGCTAATAGATATTATTTGAAAAGGAATTTTATATAGAAAAGCATACATATAGATAAGATGCGGCAATTAAAGTATAGCTAATAATGATTGCCCACCAAAAGTCCATTATGGAAGTCTTTAACATATTTATTATGGTCTGCACATGATAATATTATAAAATTACCTTGGCTAATATAGTAAAGACCTTGGAGTACATCAGGAGAGACCTGCAGGTGGACAGAAACGATAAATATTTGCGTTTGTAAAATTAGTATGTAGCTATACATGTACATACCTTGGATTCCCTCAATAGATCATAGAGGATGGCCAACTTCTTTCCAATGTCATCCAGCTTCCTCTTGATTGCCTGGATACATGGAAAACCATTATTATTGTTATTGCTGGCATATTAATGCTTTATTTCTTCCAAAAATTGGAAAATTAAGATTATGTAACCATTACACTCAGCTCTTCCATGTACTAAGTATACATACATACATGTATGATCAATTGCCATAACTAACGGTAGTGTTGGCTCGACCTTTGCACCTCTCCAGCATGGCATCAAAGGCCTGTACCATTGGCATATGCTCCTGAGGAATGGGCAGCTTCTGCACAGGGGCGGGGCTGGGAGACTGCATGGACAAAGGAAGAAAATATATACTGAATAGAATATGTACATATAGATAGGTATTGGAACATTACCAGTATTATACTAGTGGCTACGAAAAGTAGCATTATTTTTTGTATAAAAATATATTGAAACATGTCAAAAGTGACACTTCGATTGACATTAACACAAGACATGAACGAATATGTCAAGGCCTTCATTTACATGTACATACATATTAGGCTAAACGTGAACTATCACAATGTCAGAGAATATTTCAGTGCTTGATGCCAAACTATTCATATAGATTGGCTTCATCATAATATCAAGATGTTTACATGTAAGTATCAAATTGTTGCCCTCAGCTTTACGTACCTTACGCCGGGCTGCAGAAGCACCTTGGCCCCCAGAAGGCTGGGAAATGGGTGGAGCATGTGGGCGTGGTTGAGTATCAGGCGTTGCGTGTAGTGGATTCATAACAGGGTTCATGATCGGAGTCAGTCGAGAAGTGGACAGATCAGTGGCCTGTGAAACAAAATTTATAGCATCAAAGCTGGAGCTATTATGTGCATGCATGTACATGCATAATGTAAATGTACACATCGATAAGGACGGTTCATCATACTGAGGAACCACAGGGTACAAAGTATACAGTAAATTGTCAATCAAGGTATATATGTACATGTATAACAGACTTCCACCTAGTACCTACATGTACATGTACATGTACAGTTTACATTATCATAATGAATGCACAGGAGTGCAAAACCCTTACCGGCGCATGCATGACTCATGCACATATAGAGATCTATAGTAGCTAGCAGTATGTATGCCTGCTCAATATAAGGAGTATTGAACTAGATACATACTACCATAATATGGTAGTATGTATCTAGTTCAATACTATATGCATACCCTGCACCTGAGGTACTCCAGTTTTCTTCAGAGTCAGTGCATGATATAGGCTAGGGGGAAGGCACCTGCCTATGTACTATAATAACTGAAAGCCTCTGTGACTACTTAAACTCAATTATGCACTTGAGAGCCACTGCCTGTTTACACTGTCACTGCAGTGACCAACAAGGCACAGAATGGCAAGCACAGCTGCACACTATTATACCACTGGGCAAGGACTTAACGTGACCACTCTTCCTTGATGCCTGGTAATCCTCAGATGCGTACTTTCTCTCAGACGACCCTTACCATACGGACGGACGGACGGACGGACAAAAATCGCCAAACGATTGCAGTAACCCTCCGCCTACGCTTTGCGGCGAGGGTTAATAACTAGTGACATGCATGGCCTGTTTGGGGCGAGCCTGAGCTAAGAAAGGCTCTGTCGGACTGGATATAGATCTATGGACTGGAGTAGAGACTATTAAAAGCCGTAGATCGTCATGGAAGACCATGGACAATGAATCCAAGTACGACAGTAGTCTCGTGCTCAGCCCCTCCTACGCAAAAAGGGAGAACCTTTCTCCTTTTGCGTAGGAAGGGCTGGGTACGAGACTAGTATGACAGTTATAGTTGCTGTGTACCTACCTGATAGTCCACTCCACATACGTAGTGTTTATTCTATGCCAACTGTTGGCAAAATTAATTGGGGCGAGCCTGAGCGAGCCCCACATAGACGAGTCAAACGCTCGCAATCCATATATTATTGGGGCGAGCCTGAGCGAGCCCCACATAGACGAGGTGAATGCTCGCAATCCATATATTATTATTATGTATGGTACGTCCGTCACGCGCGAACCGCCATAGACATTGTACAGCGCTGCGCGGTATATTTCAAAAGGCCGCATGAAAACATTTGCGTCAGCATACGCGCCGTATATACGCCTTTCTAATTTAGTGAATTGCAAATTTACACTCGTGCCTGCATGTAGTGCATGTAGTAAGCTAGCTAGGAGCTACCGCGTACCGTTGGTATCAAGCTGTACCGCGCGGGACTCCAAAGGAGGAGGGAGCGAGACAGAGCTCGTCGTCAGCTCAACAGCGCAAGGACCAGCTAAGAATGCGATAAAGATAGACGTGCTGCTAACTGACTCTGACAATAGAGGCAGGCTAAATTTAAATTAACTTTCTCTTGATTCACGGTTAGCAGACACTATGTCGAGGGAACTAGCTATCGTGCAGATGTATAGGCCTACATAGCACTATGAGACTGTCTGTCATTGTCTGCTTGCATGGATATGTATCGGTGGTCTGCATGATCTATTGTGCTATGGCTTTGTTATTAGCTAAAAGTTTTCGAGTCTCAGCTACTGACGGAGACTTTCAGAGGCTCAGCTCAGGCTCGCCCCAAACAGGCCCTGCATGACACCAGTTATGTTTATGATTTTATATGTATGGTACGTCCGTCACGCGCGAACCGCCATAGACATTGTACAGCGCTGCGCGGTATATTTCAAAAGGCCGCATGAAAACATTTGCGTCAGCATAGTCACGTGGTTTTTTGACACATTGAATTATTTCAGTGAATTTCGCCACTTTTTTTGGCCACTTTATTACGACTATACTTGTTCTCTGCTACTGTTTTAGTATGAGTTCTACTAACACTCAATCTGCTGCTTTTACTTGTATGATCGAGCAAGCTACCGTATGGCGCCGTACAGAAGTAAGGCTCCAAGGAGGAGAGAGCGAGACAGAGCTCATCGTCAGCTCAACAGCGCAAGCACCACCTAAGAACGCGATAAAGATAGACGTGCTGCTCACCAACTCTGACAACAGAGGCAGTTAAAAATTATTCTGTTGGCACAAGCACTATGAGACTGTCTGTCATTGAGCCTGTATGGCCTGCTTGGATCTGTATTAGTGGTCTTCAAGATAGCTATTTGTGTGGCTATGATTTTAAGTTTTCAAGTTGCAGCTACTGACAGAGATTTTCAGAGGCTCAGCTCAGGCTCGCCCCAAACAGGCCCTGCGTGACACTAGTTATAGCGGCTGGCGGCGATAGTGTAGTCTCGCTAGCCACACCCTTCAATCTCCGCACGCGAGAAAGAGGGTCTGGTAACTTCGCGTACATCGAGTTGTACACGCTCCAAGATCCTGGAGCGACCAATCAGATTGCAGCTTTTCGGCGTTACCATAGCGCAATAACCGCGCATTGTTATTAAACATCGCGCGCCTATATTGAATGCCAGGCAAGCGCGCGCCGCGCAATTTAAACATAACGTGACGTCACGTAAAACGGTCCATTATTGAATTCCAGCAGCACAACTCTATGTACGCGAAGGTACCAGACCCTCTTTCTCTCCGAGATTGAAGGGTGTGGCTTGCGAGACTAGCGATAGTGCTAGTGAAAGCAAGAGTGTAAATTTACAATAAATTTTGCTAAATTAGAGCGGCGTATATACGGCCCGTAGCCCAGGCATGAGAATGCGTATTGGAATATTTCGCGCTTATGTCCATAGAGCCATATGGAAATATATTTCGCGTGACCGACGTACCATAATAATATATAATTCGCGCACAGCTGTACCGTTTATGTGGGGCTCGCTCAGGCTCGCCCCAATTATGTCATACCTTCTTAGTTATAAGGCCACTCCAAATTAATTCATTGTTTCTCATCCCCCCCTGAGCCAAAAACTGATGCGGGCGGGCGGCTGGAAATGGTCGTTTATTTACAAGTTTGATGGGAAATGGTCGTCAAAACCATAAGTTCAGCAGTCCAAAAAATCGAGGCGGTATACTTTTGTATTGTGCTAGTGCTGATGGAAATACATGCGGGCGGAAATCAAGGGGGGATGAGAAACAACTAATTGATTTGGAGTGGCCTAATAGGAGGATCATTCCAAGTCACAGGAGCATCGACAGGGTCAGGGACCATACTCCCTCTTCCAGGCCGGGGCAAGCCAGGCTGCATAAGGCCACTCCAAATTAATTCATTGTTTCTCATCCCCCCCTGAGCCAAAAATTGATGCGGGCGGGCGGCTGGAAATGGTCGTTTATTCACAAGTTTGATGGGTAATGGTCGTCAAAACCATAAGTTCAGCAGTCCAAAAAATCGAGGCGGTATACTTTTGTATTGTGGGATGAAAAACAACTAATTGATTTGGAGTGGCCTAATACCGGGCATAGTAGACGGGGTGTAAGTTTCGGTAGAGGGCTGCATGATGGCTGTACCATGAGACACCAATGGCTGAGTGATAGGAGGAGCATAGCCACCTCCATGACCAAAATTTGGTTGAGGAACTGGCTGAGGTGGATATCCACTAATTGAAGTCATACCACCACCAACACCTTGTATATGGTAAGGGTTAGGAGTAGTGTTAGGCTGCTGTGTGCTGGTAACCATATTTGTCGATGTAGCAATTGAACTGGTACTGGTAGCTGCTCCCTGGTTGGGTTGACTCGGAGCCGTGGGTTCAGGGGTACGAGATCCCTTCACTCCAACGGCAGCAAAGGGGAACTTTGGTCGAGGGGAGGAGGAGGAACCGTGAGCCTGGTACACACGATCATGGAGGACAGCAGTCTCATTCTGCAGAAAAGTCAAAAACACACAAGGACTTAATTAAACAAGTTGAATACAAGTTGCCACCAGCAAAAAAACCACGTTGTACAAAAATAACATTTACATGTACATGTACATAGATGCCAAAGTAATCGGTATTTAACAGCATCACTCCAACAATCTCCACTCTCCCACCCTCCACCAATTTTCAAAATTGCTCTACCTATTATAATATAATAACCAAAATACATGTATATCATGCTACACTATAGTACTTACTTGCTCTCCGGCAGCCTGCTGTAGATAGTTGAGGGCAGTTCCCAGTGAACCCTGGGATGCCAGCAGACTGGCGTACAGCCTCAGCTTAGACTGGAGTGTGTCGCTAGAAGAAGCATCAAACTGCTTCCTCTCCTTCTCCACGGCTTTCTTCAGAAGGACCACCTTCTCTATGAGGTCTTGGAGGATAAGGGCATTGCCATTGGACAGGGAGAATTCTGAGTCAGCACTTGAGGAATTTCTGGGAAGATCGAATAATATCCATACTTATACATGTAAAACTTCATATACTCAACCTCATTTTCATGAGTACAGATGCAGATAGATACTGGTACAGTTCTTACCACCATTCCACAAACTTCTCGACATTGCCAGAATATATGTAGCAGAGGCCAGCACTGTCCTTCAATTAACTGACCTTCCATCTCAGTCTCCAGTCTACCACCCAACACATCTGTGTACATAATACAGAGGAGAATGGGTTAATTAATTAAGTTCATCACATTATGATTAATTTTTTGCTAGTCAGTACACACATGTATACACTGTAACTAGCCTCATCCTCAGGCACCCCGATCTTTTCTCGTGTGCATTAAAAATATCGGGTTGCCTGGGAACGAGGCTACACTGTAACACTGATGTATTATTTTCCTAAATGCTTACCACAGAGTCTAGCAAAGTCATCAGGCCGCAATCTGGAGAGCTAGAGGGAGCTGTTGGCTGCCTTCGTTACTTATGCTGGCCAAACCATGGCAATTTTAGTCCACTGACAATTCGTTTTTATGGAAGCTTACCATGTTCCTTATATGCCCAAACATCGCTATTGGACTGGACTGCTGCTTTTAGCCAGTGCCCTACTGCCAATGTATTGGGTGATCCACAGATTCAGCTCATTTCGATTATCTTTATACTGATTTGCAATATCCTTCTCAAAATGTTTATCACCACAAAGATATTCAACAGATGGCTAATCGATTCACTGGAGTCATTCTTCTATTTCAATATCGTCTTTTTTTTACTTCGTTTACAGCTTACAACTTCAGCATGGGAGCTAGGGAATCAGGATGTTATAGCCTATGCATCGATCAGTGGCACTGTCAATAGTAGCGACAAAAATTTGGGGTGGAAGTGTAATAAATGAGTGGCAGCACGCCAAGTTCCTTGGGACATATTTTGAGGACAATTCCTCCAGCTCAGACTGTTTTGGATAATTTTGATCATAGTGCAGTCAGCCTGTGTACACATTGAATTTCATTACCGGCAATTTGCAAGTAGTATTGTGGTTTGACAGCTAGGATATGCTTGAGCATGACAAAGGTTGCATAACACTCCTACACATAATTATTTTGACAAAGGCTAGCTGTATAGTAATCTATTATATTAAGTCAATGGCTACATCATGATCTCATGCAAAAAATTAAAATTTTATTCATATTAATTAATTTTACTAAGTCTGAGCCCACAATGCATATGAATATTAAACTACTGCAATGAGATTAGTTAAGAGCATCACCCACATACTTCAAATTATGCATGTAGGCCACACAAAAATGGGGTGTGATTCACTGTGTAGCTAGCTACACATTGAATTTCATTACCGGCAATTTGCGAGTAGCATTGTGGTAGGACATGCGCTTGAATATGATAAAAGTTGCATAATACTCCTACACAATGTCATAATAATTATTATTTTGATGAAGGCTAGCTGTATATAGGACTTAGTCTATAACCATTATTATAATATTATTAAGTGATATTTTATCAATGGCTATAGCTATAGATCATGATCTCATGCAAAAAAATTTTTATTGACATTTTTACTAACTTAAAGTCTGAGCCCACAGTGCATATGAATATTAAACTACTGCAATGAAATTAGTTAAGAGCATCACCCACATACTTCAAATTACATATTATGTAGGCCACACAAAAAGGGGTGTGATTCAGGAGCCCAAGTGTGCAAGCTGCTAAAGAGAACTGTTACAATAATATTATCTTTGTAATACAAGCAGAGAAGATGGCAGAGCCGGAGGCTGCACAAACCTTTGGAATGAGTGAGAAAGAACTGATGTGTACTGTTAGTGAAAAGCACAGGAATGAGATTGCAAATGAGATTGGTGGAGACTGGGAAAGTCTGGCTACCTTCATCGGAGTTCCCCCTAAAGATGTGGATGGTACAAAGGACACGTACAGGAAGCCCCTGGATAGAAGGTTAGCCATGATGAAAAGGTGGCATGAGCTGTGGGGGAGAGATGCTACCTACAGCAGATTAGTAGAGGGTTTGAGGCAGATTGGAAGGAGGGATTTGATTGAACTCTTGACAGAAAAGGCCCACCTGGTACTATCAGCTAGTGGGTCAAAATCATTCCTCAATTATTTTCGAAATCAGTGGTCCAGGAATGTACGTCATGACTGTATATTATATATGAATGCTGCTTTGATAGTATTTGTTGCCATCTTATTAATTGTTATTATTCTTGATCGTAATACATACAATGCAATTCCCAATTCCGAGTCTGGCACTGATAGGCAATATCTGACAAAAAATATTACCTATCCTGTAGCATTACACCACCGAATAGTAAGTGACTGCAGCTCTCCAGAAAGTGACCTTCCTAAAATCCATCCATTGTTTGTGGGTAGAGAGAATGATGTACATCAAGTCTTGCTTAAAGTAGCCAGAGCTCATCTTGTTAACATCAATGGTGCACCAGGGTTTGGAAAATCAACGCTAGTAATTCATGTTGGTTATGAGGTAGTCAAAAATGGAACTTCAGTTCGATATATAAATATCGAGGAAAGAATGTTTTCTATAGTGAATCATTGGCTAAGGTCAAAGGAGAAAGCTAAGTCTGAATATAGCAGCAAAAATGATGACCATCCAATTAATACGACATCACTTACAAAGCCTAGTAGGTCGTCATTATCAAACTTGAATTATTCCGATCAAATGACGAGTAGTGAACATGTAGACTTGATTAAAGAGCTACAAAGATGGAGTAAGGAAATGAAGTGTACCAAGGTTCTTATTCTAGACAATTGTGACAACATCCTAAAGAGTGAATATCGTCAACAATTTCTTAGTTTAATCAATACACTCGTAATGATGTCCAAGTTTAAGCTACATATTGTACTAGTTTCACAAGAGAGATTATTATATTTAGAGGATTTTGATTGTTGGGAAGTTAAAGAACTTACTCAGTCAGCATCTATTGAAATGCTTGATAAGTTAGCACCAGCTATTGATAATGAAACATTGCGGACAGCTGCTAAATTAATTGAAGGCTGCCCATTAGCTCTAAAAGTTATTGGACAATTGCTCCACATACATGGAGCCAAGTTGATGCCCAAATTGAAGAAAGAATTGATCGCTCTTTTAGATGATCCAGAAGTTAGTGATCCAAAGCAACGGTTTCGAATAATCATGGAAGGTGCATTCAAAAGATTGGGAATACTTAAGGATTGTGGATATGTACTCAGTTTATTCCCTGGATCATTTGATGAACAGGCTGGTACTGCTATTGTGCAAAAGGAGTGTTTGGAATTATACTTCAAACATTCTCTATTAAACGAATACTCACTTGCATATAACTACCGCTACAAGATGCACAGGCTCATTAAAGAATATTTACAAGAAAAAATTTCAATCCGTCAGAATACAACATTCATCATGAAATTCAGAGCATATTTTGAATCATTGTTACTGAAGCATGTAATGAGCCAAGGGAATGATAAATCGGAGACTAAAAAATATTCATTATCTTTAGAGTTACACAATCTTGACTATCTTAAAGAGTTGCTATTAACAACTAACATGCATCTATCATCCAAGGAACTTGCTGTCTTGGGACTCTTAAGTGACATAGACCTCATACAATTCGAACAACTTCATAGATACTATACACTTTATATTGAAAATATACATGAAGTATGCCCACTTCTTTATAACTTAAAGCTATGTGGGAAAATGTACTCAACTGTTGTGAGGCACTTGTATCGGAAATGCAAGTGCGAAACAATATGGGCGTATCTTCAGAATTTTGTCAAGTCTCCATGCATGGAATATTTTCAATGCAAAGTAGCACGCTATTTACATGACCTAGAATCACATGGAGTAATGCACCTATCACATGATGAATCAACATATATAGATATCATACTGAGCTGGCATTGCAAAGAAAGATACCATACTGATGATAAGATGAGAAATCACTTGATCATCAACAATAACTTTACGCATATAGTTGCTGTACTGGTTGTTATTCTTGGTTTCTATATATTTGTTTTTTTGGGTAGTGGCAATAGTTGTGTGAAATACACTTTCATAGCTGCAATTATAGTGTTATGTGGCTGTATCAGTGTCATTACTGCAGCACCTGAAGTATTATATTATTATGAAATGATTATGCATAATCAGTTTCTCAGAATATTAGAAATCCTGGCAAAAGCGTTCTGTCACTATGCAAATATCATTCTTTTTTTATTATGGCAATTATGGCATAATACTAATAATAATATTGCTGCATTCAGAAAGAGGACTTTAATATTATTATTATTTTTTACAATTATTGTAATAACTATAACTCAAACAAATTTTTGCTGTCAGTTCATTCCAGTATGTGTTTGATTAGCATCACTATATTAATTATAATAATTATTACACTTCTTTCTTCTTTGTTTGCCAAAAGCAGGTCACCAAAAACAATTAAATGACCTCGAGACACTAGGGGCTGTACCTCTGACCATGGCAATTTCTCTGAGAAACTATCACGGCAATGAAATCTACTGGCTCAATCAGATTGCAAACACAACCAGCAATAATGCATGCCATTACGTATATTATTAAATTTTACATGACATTGTAGAAATCTGCAATTAGATAACCAGCTTATAATTATTAGTTTTCCCCACAGGATGAACAATGATTGTACATAGTAGAGGGGCCGATCGATGCATGCATGAGTAGGCCTGGGCCAAATATTCGTGAATAATTTTTTGAATAATAGGCAGTTTCTTGAAGAAGTTGAATAATTGGCTTTTCAACTGCTCAAGGAAGTAGTGTGCATGCATACACAATGTGTGCTTAAAACAGAAAACTTTGTGTCATGTGACATGAATCTGTGTTCAAATGAAGGAAGCACTTGTCATGAGCAAACAGCTCAGACAACTAGTCATTGATCATTTTTGGGAGTGCTATAGCCTCAGAACTTACAATAAAGAGAAAAATTACATGTAATCCAGCACTTGTTGACCAAAATGTACATGTACATTCTGGTCATATTCAGGTTTCCAGGGTTTACTTCAAGGGGGAGGAGGGCAAGGGGGGGGGGGCTTTTGCCCCCCTAGAAATTTATTTATTGGTCCTTAGAGAGAGAGAGAGAGAGAGAGAGAGAGAGAGAGAGAGAGATGTAGCTGCATAATAGTATAATGAATTTAATGGTAGCTAAAAGATTGTTGCCATCATCATCACATATGCTCTCAGAAGCTACCAGAAGCAATCTCAGGGTTGTGATTTTCCTGAGGAAGCATGCCCCCAGATCCCCCTAGATGCATGGGCATGCTTACGCACGCACTTTGCTGATTCTTCACTTGCCCCCCCCCCCCCCCCCCGCCCTAATATTTGGGTGCTATAAGCAATAATGGGCAAATTTAAGGTCCCAGGCCTATGCATGAGGGAGACATATTATTATACCCATGGGTGTGATTCTATACAGCTACAAAGGAATTGAACGTTTACTCTCAATTAAATCAGTCAGAGACCTTAGTGCACAATGTTTATGCTTGACCCTCAGGCTTTTAGACCCACTTCACTCGGGATGCTATAGCCTCTAGCTAGGGCCTTAAAGTATAGGTTAGTGTTTGATCACACCTATAGTACATGTATCTACACATGCATATTATAATAATGCATGCACTACAGGTGCATGGGTCAATATAATATATGCTTCTACAGAGCTCAGCTCTGGTTTCTAGTATACTTGATCAGGCGCCGTGGCTACTATTTATTTCATTGCCTGAGTTTGTGCGACATTTATTATACCAGTAGTTGCCAGAGAGGCAATCCGTAAAGAAACAATGGGTACACCACTGAACTATATAGGAGATTCTGTCCCCTTTGCATGCTGAATCAGATGTAGACGAATGTTAGAACTTGTTCTAGAAGACTGCTAAGTATACTTTTCTTGTACCTGCACGCCATCGAGAATGAGTCGTGAGGCATGTTCACATGCTAACGAGCTACTTGAATAGTAGTACGTGCCTACTATTTGAGAGTGGCAACTATTTTGTTCAGCACTTCTGGAGGTGCGCAACTATATTCGAGAGCGGCGTCTGATCGAGTGAATAATATTATGGTATTATATTAATACCAAGGAACCACTGGACCAGGTGTACGATTCCTCTCGTCAATTTTGCATGCCTTAAGGTGACAATCACTTGTTTTAAGTTATTTTTCAGTGATTTTGACTTACTAACTTACAAGTTGGGAGTACTAACTTTTGTATATGTACCTATACCGGGTATTATATTATAGTGTCAACATAATGTTCTATACTGCATAGAGCTATACTAGCAGATACAAACTTTCTTTTATTTAGGGCCAATCTGTTAGTACCTACAATAATAGTCACCTTAAGGTGCCAGTAAGTATTTTAGCAACAGTCAGCTGGCAGTGCCTATAATAGCAATAATTATTATGCCGAGACTAACGCCTATTTCTTTCAGTTTTTTATTAGCCATTATAGTGACAGAGGAAATTAATACTTAAATTCTTTACACACCAAATTTTAATAGTCCCTAACAAAGCAGGTTCATCAGTTGAGAAGTTATTACAGCCAGTTTGGTTACAATTCAAACCCTAAGTTGCATTCCCAGTTGCAGTAGAGTTTTGATTCCTGGCATGAAGCTGCTGATCTCAGAGAAGTTGGTGGTTGTCACCATCTGATTGTACCTCATTAGCCCGGAGTTGTAGTTCAGGCTCTGAGCATCTAATATGTGAAGGTTTTGGGAATAAATAATTTGAAACTGATTTCTATACATCATAATATATATTGAGGACCTCTAGATAAGACGTGGCAAAGTAGGTAATGAAGATATGTAAGCCCTTGTGCATAATTATTATGGCTATAATTTCATTCTCAACAACAAAATTACCTTGGCTGATGTAGTAAAGACCTTGGAGCACATCAGGAGAGACCTGCGGATGGATAAAATGATGCACTATGCAATTACTGTGTAGCTACATGTACATACCTTGGATTCCCTCAATAGATCATAGAGGATGGCCAACTTCTTTCCAATGTCATCCAGCTTCCTCTTGATTGCCTGGATATAATTATGTAAAATTACTATTATTATGATCTTTGCTGGCTAAATAATGCTGTATTTCTTCCAAAAATTACCATGCAACCATTACACTCAGGATTGGGTATAGCCCTTCCATGTATTAAGTATGTATGATCAATTGCCATAATTATAACTTACGGTAGTATTAGCTCGACCTTTGCACCTCTCCAGCATGGCATCAAAGGCCTGTACCATTGGCATGTGCTCCTGAGGAATGGGCAGCTTCTGCACAGGGGCGGGGCTGGGAGACTGCATGGACCAAGGAAGAAAAACAATCATACAATAGATCAGTGTGCACAATAGTACATGTATGTAGCTAAATTTCGGAATACCACCAGTATAATGGCTACAATGCTTTAAATTTAGTATTGTTTTTCGTATATATGCATGTCTCTTGATGATAGCACAATTCTGCTACTAGCAATTAACACAGATATGAATGAAGGCCTCCATCTGTACTAAGGTTTAGCCTAACTACCATGCAAAACATTCCCATGATCATAGCAAAAATTTTTTTTGTATTCACCACTTGGTAGCTCCTTGCCCCATATCAAGGTGCTATCCTGATAATTAGGCATCAAATTAACAATGTGAGCCTTACCTTACGCCGGACCATAGAGGAGGAAGTCTGGCCTCCAGAAGGCTGGGAAATGGGCGGAGCATGTGGGCGTGGCTGAGTATCAGGCGTTGGCTGCAATGGATTCATAACAGGATTCATGATCGGAGTCGGTCGAGAAGTAGGCTGATCAGCAGCCTGTGAAACAAAGATTATAGTATCAAAGCTTGGGAAGCTGGAGCTACATAACATTTATTATATTATTATTGTATTTATATTATGCATGTACATGTACATGTAACAACGTAAATGTACACATCGATGAGGTTCATCATACTGAGGAACCACAGGGTACAAGGTATACAATAAATCGTCATAATATTATATATAGCTATCACAACCAAGGTATACATGTACTAAACATGAATAACAGTAGTACCTACATGCATAGTTTACATTTGTCATTATCATAATAATTATTATGTCATACCTTCTTAGTTATAATAGGAGGATCATTCCAAGTCATAGGAGCATCGACAGGGTAGGTGGTCTCCCTACCCGGCTGCTGACTCCCAGGTGGCGGCACACCCCCTCCTCCAGGCCGGGGCACGCCAGGCTGCATAATACCGGGCATAGTAGACGGGGTGTATGTTTTGGTAGATGGCTGCATGATGGCTGTACCATGAGATACCAATGGCTGGGTGATGGGAGGAGCATAGCTGCCTCCGTGGCCAAAATTCGGTTGAGGAACTGGCTGAGGTGGATATCCACTAGTTGTAGTCATACTACCACCAACACCTTGCATATGGTAAGGGTTAACAGTAGTGTTAGGCTGCTGTGTGCTGGTAACCATATTTGTCGATGTAGCAATTGAACTGGTACTGGTAGCTGCTCCCTGGTTGGGTTGACTCGGAGCCGTGGGTTCAGGTGTATGAGATCCCTTCACGCCAACGGCAGCAAAGGGGAACTTTGGTCGAGGGGAGGAGGAGGAGCCGTGAGCCTGGTACACACGATCATGGAGGACAGCAGTCTCATTCTGCAGAAAATTCAAAGATTTAATTAAATGAGTTGAATGGAAGTTGCCACCAGCAAAAAAACCACGTTGTACAAAAATAACATTTACATGTACGTGTACATGTACATAGATGCTAATTTAAAAGCAATCTGTGTTTAATAGCATCACTCTAAAAATCTCCACTCTCCCACCCTCCACCAACTTTCATAATTGCTCTACCTACCTATAATACCGTATTTCTTTTAAATATTCGGCATGAAAATAATAATATTGCTTTAGCTTTGTCGAACTTTTAGAGGTTAATATTCAACATTCTGCCTGTGTGCGCATTCTATTCCTGTTTATAGCATATATTATGCGTGATGACCTTTGCCGAAAATTAGAGACTATTTTCAATCATTCGGTAAAGGGTGCCGAATAATTAGAAGGGCCGAATTTTTAGAAGAAATACGGTAACCAAAAATACATGTACGTCATGCTACACTATAGTACTCACTTGTTCTCCAGCAGCCTGCTGTAGGTAGTTGAGGGCAGTTCCCAGTGAACCCTGGGACGCCAGCAGAGTGGCATACAGCCTCAGCTTAGACTGGAGTGTGTCGCTAGAAGAAGCATCAAACTGCTTCCTCTCCTTCTCCACAGCTTTCTTTAGAAGGACCACCTTCTCTATGAGGTCTTGGAGGGTAAGGGCATTGCCATTGGACAACGAGGATGCTGAGTCAGCACTCGAGGAATTCCTGGGAGAATCAAATAACATCCATACTTACTCATGTAAAAAATTCATACGCTCGACCTAATTTTCATACAGATGTGTCTATATTGTACTTACCACCATTCCACAAACTTCTCGACATTGCCAGAGCATATGTAGCAGAGGCCAGCACTGTCCTTCAACTGACCTTCCATCTCAGTCTCGAGTCTACCACCCAACACATCTGTGTACATAATACAGAGGAGAATGGGTTAATTAAGCCCATCATATTATTATGATGATCAATATTAATTGCTAGTCAGTACACACGTGTATACACTGTAACTAGCTTCATTTCCAGGCACCCCGATCTTTTCTCGTGTGCACTGAAAAGATCGGGGTACCTGGGAACGAGGCTATACTGTAACACTGATGTATTATTTTCCTAAATGCTTACCACAGAGACTAGCAAAGTCTTCAGGCCCAGCGTAAGTAACGAGAGCAGCCAACAGCTCCCTCCAGCTCTCCAGATTGCCAAACCTGGCAATGTCAGTCCACTGACGATTCACAACAGTTGAAATCAACTGGAAAATGATTGTGCAATCAACAATCAATGGCAATAATAATATTATTATAGACCAAACCAATAATCAGAAGAGAGGGTCACCCGAACAAGTCTTTGTGAAATCAAGTAATTGATAGCCCCTAGAATTATTGTTTACATATCCTTGTCAGTATGGTAGTTTACTCTTATTGAATGTTATGCACACTACATGAAGCTTGCATAAAATTATTGGTACCAAATTACATGAAAAGTAGATGACTCTGGCGTTTAAGTTAAATTAATACCTTGGTGACTTTAGACTGTTTCTTTTGAAAGAAGACCTGTTGAGTCCTCTGCAGGAGGTCAGAGCCACCAGCCACAGCTAGGATCACAGCCTCAGCCTACGGACAAAAACAGTATATATAATGCGACCAGCTACATGTATGAGAAATGGGATCATTTAGAATGTGTTTGTAGTAGATGTATGGAATAATCACCAGAAGCCATTAGGACAGCCGCAATTTTGGTCACTGTGTGGGGAACCACTGCCATTCAATGGCATCTGGTCCTCGTAATGATTATTAATAGACACTACAATGCACATTATGCATTTGCTCACCATTCTATCAGCACTGATGCAGATGTCCACAGCTGCCTCAAAGTTACCAACAAGCAGAGCCTGGGACAGCATCCCCTCTGTGTCTGTGAAACCAAGATGAGGTTGTAACACACTTTAGGGCATACATATAACTATTACATCACACATAATATTATACATGTACAAAAGCATTTTGGGATGCAATGTATAACTGAAACCTTTCGCTTGACAATGAGAAAAAGTGGAGAAATTGGCAAAATTTTTCTCCTGGTGAAAATATCTGGCTCTATGGTACATGTACTACATGAATATGCCGTGTTACATATAGGAGTGTGTATATATGCTGACCGTTGTCAGTGCTGACTGATAGTTCTCGGCTGATGATGGAGGGAGGGGGAGTGCTGGGGAGATTCCCCATGAACGAGGCGTTGGACACCCTCTTCGAGGTACGAGCCGACACATCAGTAGATATATTATCAAATACACTCCCTATACAAAAGACAATGATAAAAAATGTACTGGAGTTGTTACTTGATACACCAGGATATTTGAAAGCTTCAATATAAATAACTTTGTATATGTCATAATGCTAAGATGTGTCTAAATGCAAGCAGATTGCACACATAATTTTATACATGATTGTACATGTACCTCCTTCAGATCCAAACACAGCAGCTGTGGAGCTATTCTCACTACTCTCCTGTTCCTTGGGCTGAGACTCCGCCCCTTCCTGTTCCTTTGGCTCCGCCCCCTCCTCGTAGAGGGTGGGGATGGTGGATAGCTTGTTGGATAGCTCGTCGACATCCAAGCCACCGGCAGCAGGTAGTGTGGACACAGCCATCTTACTCCACGTAGAAAACTGTAGTTACATGTACATGCATGTACATATACATACATACATACACGTACATGTACATGGATGTACACTCATAATAATTATGTGAATGAAATAAGTGCAGTATTTCAGAGCTGACGAATCTGGATCTATACATGTAGTTATTCCCCCCCCCTCCATCCCACCCCAACACCTCAAGACCAAGCTGTTCTCAAAATCACAGACTACATACACTATACATGTACATCTTTAGAAATATTGGATTTCCCATGGACGTGTTGAGTGTAATTATGTACAACAAACCGTAAGATAATATTGTGTACCTTCTTTGACAACTCTACTGCATCATACCCCAACAATTTCAAGTACTGGCGGCGTGGATCAGGCTCAAAGGTCACCTACATGATTTTACATGTCATTATAGAGATTCACATACAATGTACATGTACATCTAGTAAGCCACAATAGAGCTAGCAATAATGGAGTGTTATGTACAGTACAGTATAGTAAAAGAACTCACGAACATTGTATTATAATAGTTATCTGGGGTGCATGAGATGCATGGTCGAATGCACCTCAATTACTGTCAGATAACTATTTTGTTGGTAGTTGACCTCTGTTCATCATTGGTCTACTTTATAATGACCCAACCCCTTCCCACAGCTGGCAAATTGCCTATAAAAACTTTGGTTGCTAGGAAACTACCAACAAATGTATGCATACATGCACATACATGTATGTATTATAGAGATTATATTGCTATCACGACAAAGACTTATCCTCTTAAGGCCATATTGCATACGTGTACATGTATAATATTATGTACATATTTACCTTGAGAAAGCTCCAAATATTCTTTTCTTTCTCATCGTTGCTCTCTTGAACCTTCTTTTCGCAAAATTCCACAAACTGTTGCTGTGACAACGAATCCTCCAGGTCACATGACCTCTTCAGCAGCTCATGCTCGGTGGTCACCTGACTCACGTGGACCGTCTTTGGTGTGTTCTCACCACGAGTGTTGCCAAACGATACCAGTTTACCTCCAAACTATGGGTGTGTGTTGTAAATGTGTGTACATGTATATTATGTACATGTAAACAGGTGTGCATATCGGACATGTCAGTACCGTAACACATGTGTATAACTGCATTGACACTGCTTCACCAACATTATTCATAAACCACAGGTACATGTATACAGTGTACTACATTTGAGAGTGGTTCTTTCCCTATCACATCACTGAAAGCACACAAAATTATCATTTATCATTATCAATATCATTTACATACTATTCATATTTTGTGCCCACTCTATCACGTGCCAGTTGTTATTCAAAAATAACATCATGTGACCCAACCATTTGCTGAATCAGCAAAACCCATCACACAAAGAAGAGCAGTCTCTTGTTTTGAAATAGCCATGGCAGCTGTTAAAGGAGGCTACCAGTGTGAGTTCACCTCCCCTCCCCCAGCCAATCTGCAACACTCCTGCTCCATCTGTAAGCTGGTCCTTTGTGAGCCCCACCAAACCAGCTGCTGTAATACGAGCTTCTGTCGTGTGTGCATCGAAAGAGTCGAGGCCAACAACAACCCTTGTCCCTCCTGCAAAAAGAGGGTGTTCAACAAATTTCCCGATGTCCAACTTCAGAGAGTAGTCAATGTGCTGGAGGTTCTCTGTACATACAACAGCCAGGGGTGTATGTGGGTGGGACTACTGGGAAATCTTGAAGAGCACTTAAATTTGAATCCTGAGCCAGAGAGGCAGCCTGAGGGGTGCCAGTTTGCTCCCATTCCTTGCATTCACTGCTTTGAGCCAGTGCAGAGGTTAAACGCACAGTTTCATCAGACGGAAGAGTGCGAAAAGAGGCCGGCTAGATGCCAGTATTGCAACTACGAATCGACATTTGCCGATGTGACAAAGACGCACGACTGTGCTAATTATCCGACACTTTGTCATCAGTGCAAGCAGGCATTTCTGCGACAAGACTTCCAAAACCACATCGACAATGAATGTCCCTTTACGCCCATCGATTGCGAATTTAAGCACGTGGGATGTGAGAGAGCTCTTTCTCGAAAAGACATGCCAGATCATCTTAGGGATAACGTGGTCACTCATGCGTCACTCCAGGCGGCCAAGCACAAAAAGTTGGAAAAAGAAAACGAAAAATTAAAGAAAAAGGTAGCCAAACAGCAGGATGAGATTGCCAATTTGAGAAAAGAAGTTGAAAATTTGCATATCCTATTCTCCGAATTCCACTCGATGATCCAGCCGATACAGTTGACCATGCCTCACTTCACCAAGCTAAGGCGAGTTGACAGCGACTGGATATCCACTCCATTCTACTCTCATCCACAGGGATACAAGCTGTGCATTCGAGTCCACGCGAATGGAATTCTCGCCGGCAAGGGAACTCACATATCCGTGTATGTCCACCTGATGAAAGGAGAGTTTGACGATCACCTAGTGTGGCCATTTCGTGGTCAAATCAACGTCCAGCTACTAGGTGGACGGGTGCAACACATGAGGGATATAATTTGTGACGATAGCACGCCCAGCGAGTATGTGACGAGAGTGACTAGTGGAGAGAGGGCAAGCCAAGGATGGGGAGAGTCTCAGTTTATTTCCCACTTGCAAGCGGAACAGTATCTATGGAATGACTGCCTTATCTTTAGGATAAGCATAAAATGAATATAACTATACAATGTCGTTACTGTAATTATTTTGTACTTTTGTGGGAGAATATAATAATTATTAGTGTAATACTGAATTAGATTAAAACATTATGTACATGTACCTGGTGGGCTTCTTATAAATCATATATCCCTACTTATAGTCTACTAAAACTTCCTGTTCTAAAAATAGATTTACATGTGCAGTTCTAAATAAGAAACAATTAGTCCATACTTGTGGTGTCGGAACAGTCAGGTAACTGTCAGATACCTGATTCTAAAGAGCCCTTGCACAGAAAGAGCCAACTCTTTGACAGATTATCCAAACTGGACTGAAGTTTGAAGCTTTTGTGCACAAAAAAAAGTATAATATTCAAAACTAGTTGCATCATGTCTGAGAAGCTGCAAAAATTCGGCTGCAAATTCTACTCAAGATCTACTGACTTCAAGTGCTATCTCTGCAAAAACATTATTCGCGATCCTCACCAAGTTACTTGCTGTGGTACTGTGGCCTGCCGAGAATGCATCAATGTATACAAACAGGCACAGGACACATGCTGGACATGCAAGGAAGCCTTGGGTGACTCGGTTCCCGATACACACTTCAACAACGAAAAGGTGAAATGTCCTAAGTGGTACAAGGGCTGCCATTGGAATAACGAGTTTAGAAGGCTAGAGGAGCACCTCAATCCAGAGCCAACGCCCGACAGGCAACTGACAGGATGCCAGTACTACAAAATCCAATGTCTCTACTGTAAGGATCTTGTTCGCCGAGGTAGAATAAACCACCACCAAAATAATTGTTGCCCCAAGCGGCCTTTTACCTGCAAACGCTGCAAGCATGAGTCAACTTACGAAGACATCACCGAAAAACACGATGCTACATGTACTAAATTGAAGATAAGATGCCCTAAAGGATGCGGCAAAAAACTGCCTCGTGAGGATATACCAAAACATGATGATGACTGTCCAGAAGTCATAATTGACTGTAAATATAAATATGCAGGGTGCACAGAAAGGATGAAGAGAAAGGAATTGGAATCACATCTGAAAAAGAATAAATTCATACACAAGGCTGATCGCAATTATCTCAAAGATCAACGACTATTACAGGAACATCAACAAGGACAGGCATCAGGTGTCGACGACAACACACCTGCTCTCCCTGTTGAGTTGACACTCTCCAACTTCAACGATTATGAGCCAGGCAACAAGGACTGGTATTCAACACCATTTTGCACCCGTTCCGATGGTGGCTACAAGTTGTGTCTGAAAGCTAGCGTCTGTTCACGAGGTGATGGTGGCAGCAAGTACGTTTCGTTGAGTCTCCATTTGATGAAGAGTAGATTCGACAAGAATCTTCTATGGCCACTCAAAGGAAATTATATAGTTACCCTGCTGAGGTGTGGTTCCGACGAAGGGCATCACACAGACACAATCAAATTCGGAAATACCGAAGAATGTTCTCTTGGTCTCCGCGTAATGGAAACAGAGAGGGCAACGAAAGGACCAGAGATCCACAATTTCATAGCTCTAACTCAGCTCAAAGAGAAATACTTGACGCAGGATAAAGAGTGCCGCTTTCTAATCATGGAAAATAAGTCAGGAACATCATCCTAAGTTACTGATTTAACTTTTTGCTTGTGTAACATTAAAATGGAAGCATGAAAACTAGTTGGTAGATTATAATTAATTTTTTGTACTTAATGTGAGCTACATATTGTTAATGAACAGTATACACACACACTTGTATACACATGTACATGTACATGTACAAGCGCTATTGTTTATGATAATTTGATGAATATGTATAATGGCTACTGTATCTACTAAGATGTAACTGAGTATCATAAGTGGCATCATTAATTTTCTCCACCGAAACATACATTTTCATGAATTCTTCAATAGTCGACGTCACTCTCACTAAAATCATAATAGTTATATGTACATGTAGATGTTGGTTTTGTACTACGAAGCCCTGAGTAGAATTACGAAACCAACATCTAACTATTTTGGTAGCAGTCACTACTAACCCATTAACATACTAAATTATATTGCTATGGTAACTGCTGCCAAAACCTTACATGATAGCTGCATCGACAATTACTGGCTGGAATACTACTGCAGTTTCCTGCTTAGCAAACCCTGATAACAACTAATTCATTAATGAATACCAATAACACCTGCTGGTACTAAGATATGCAATCTTTAAGTGTACCCACTAAAGAACACCTGGAGACTCATAGACTCTTCCAAACCATATTATTTCTTATACATTGTAGGTACCAGTATGAGCAGGAAATGGCCCAAAAGTGAAGTTATATTCCCAGTTGCAATTCTCTTTTCTGAAGCAAGCAATATTTACCCAGCCAGGTGACAGTATAGACAACTTTCTGTGAGTGACTGCAAACATTCAGCCTCTAGTAATTCTACGCTGTACATGTACATGTATTGTGTATTTAATCCAGGCTTCAATATACATTTTATGGTGGAAGGTGGTTATGATTGTGAGCTGGTAGCTAAGTCACCTAGTGCAGTTCAACACCACCCTTACTTACAGACCTACATGGGAACTTCCTGTTCAAAAAAAAGATACGTTCTAAATAAAAAATAAATATAGGTTATAGTACAACCATGAGTGGTACTAGTGATTTATACTACGATTGTGTCAGGATAATCAGATAACGAACATTAAGCATCTAAAGAGCTTGACACATGTAAGCTATCATAGCAACAAACTTCAATCCCTAAACAAGAGGGTCATTGGCATTTTGATTTTTAGTAATGGCTAATAACTAGTTACATGTATATGTATATACATGTGTGTATATAATATCTACATACAGTAGCAAAATTATGACACAACCAAACCATAATACCTTAAATCAAGAAATTTATGCATGAATCTTATTCATGCTAATTCATGCACTGTATAGCTTAGGTGCATGAATAAAATTACACTATTTTAACTAATGCAATTATTACCCACACGCATGCCCCAGTGGTTTACCACAAGGTCACACACCAATGCATGCTAGTGCTAGTGTGCAGCTCCCTGCACTACTGGTTATAAATTTGCTAAAAAAGGAAGCTCTGCCTATTAGCTAGGCAGAGAGAAACAGTGGAGGCTAATAAACTGAGTGTCAGTAATACTGAAAAGATCAGTGATATTGGTTACCCATTTGTGATTCTGATTGAGAGACTCTAGCTGAAGAATAGTTGCTCTGGGAAGTATCTCAAGGTTGAAATGCACATGATTTTGATGACATTAATTTTTAATTTGATCAAAATGACACTGAACCGCATGACTTTAATGCAACACAAATTTCTTGATTTACGGTATTTTTAATTTAGAACATATCTTTTTTTGAACAGGAAGTTCCCATGTAAGTTAACTACCGTATTTCTTCTAAAAATTTGGCATGAAAATAATAGTATTGCTTTAGCTTCGCTGAATTTTTAGAGGTTAATATTCATCATTCTGTCTGCGTACACATTCCATTCCCGTTTATAGTATATACGCATGATGACCTTTGCCGAAAAATTAGAGACTATATTCAATCACATAATGATGCTTATGAATAATTAAATGAACTCTCAATGGATAGTGTATACTGGTAGTTAGCACAATCATGATGATGTATACTTATTGACAGATTTCTTATGAAGACGACTGTAGAAAACTTCCTGCACAATGACTGAAAACATTTAGCTACTAGTATACATGTATATAATAATCCTGGCTTCAATAAAAGATGGAAGGTGGCTATGACTGTGAGCTGGTAGATAAGCCACCTAGTGCAGTTCAACACGAGTGTCCAGTATGCTTGCTCGTTCTTCGAGAGCCTTATCAAGTTAGCTGCTGTGGCTACGGTTTCTGTAAGGCATGTATTGAGGTCATCAAAGACTCTAGCAAGCCCTGTCCGTGTTGCAAGACTGAAAATTTTGATCACTTTCACGATAAGAGACTAAAACGATCGTTGAGTTATCTGAAAGTCTGCTGCACTAAGAGCAGCGAAGGTTGTGACTGGGATGGAGAACTAGGCGATCTGGATGAACATCTGAACTTGGATCCACTGCAAGAGAGACAACTAAAAGGCTGCGAATTTGTTGAAATCCAATGTCTTCATTGCTCATCACTCATCAAACGCTCGGATATCCCGACACACCAGGCCAACTGTCCAAAGAGACCTTTTAGCTGTGAGCACTGTGAAGTATACGAGTCGTATTATGAAGATGTGATCACTAACCACTGGCCTTTGTGTGGACACTACCCAGTGAAATGTCCCAACAAGTGTGGAAAAACTCTGCAACGCCAATACATCGACAACCATGTTGCAAAAAGCTGTCCTTTGACTGTCATCAACTGCGATTTCAGCTATGTTGGTTGTGATAAGATGCTAGCTCGCAAGGATATGACCACACACCTCAATGGTAGCACTGTCACACACTTATCCATGCAAGTCGCTCACTATAAGAAGAACGTGCTGAAAGTCGAAGGTGAGAATTGCCAGCTGAGAGAGCAGATGATGGAGTATCAGCAGATGCTACTTGGCTGTGAGGAGAAACTGAAAAGACTCGAGGAAGAGTTGAAGCCAAAAGTGGAGGGGCTGGTGAAAGACCTCCAGGCTTTGCTTCAGCCCAAAAAGAAGGAAGCAAAAAGAAGATGGAAGGTAGAAAAACTAATAGTGAGCCTAATTTGCACAATGATACAACATTAAATGTAGGAATTAAGAATACACGTATGTGAAGTTTAATCACATACATTGCAGATATGTATTCTTCTAACACAGTTGAATCGAAAATGGAATGGGAGGGTGTTAAAAATGTAGACTGGGGAGGGAGTGGGGCTAGTGATACATGTATACCGTATAGCCGGAAAATTTGGCGGGGAACTAAATTCGGCGGCTTGGCGGTCTACATCACAACCGCCAAATTAAAATCCGCCAAAATTTCCTACTCGCATATACGTATGGCAATCCCGTACTGAACCACCAAATTTAAATCCGCCAATATTCTTGCAATAGCGATTTTGGGCTCAACCGCCAAATTTAATTCCCATCAACATTTCCGGCTATACGGTATCACCTTTTTTGGACCGATACTACATGTCATGTATACATGTATAGATGTAGAAAGTATGCTTAATTACTGACTATTCTCTATGCAGAAACTGAAAAATGTGGCATCTGCTATTCAGAGGATGCAGAACACAGGGGGAGAGGAGCAGCAGCAGGAGGAAGAGAGGGAGACTGATAATGAACTAACAACAACATGATCACTTATAAGAGGCAAGGTGACAGGCAGACAGACAGATACGGATGCGTGCACTCACATAATATAACACATACATGTAATTATTACATATAACTCCTCTTACATACGTACATATTATGTGCATACACTATCATTCACCTGAAATAGTTTTGCTTGACTAAGGAAATGTTTTTTTCTCAATTATTAATTATTCAAGATTATGAGTGTGAATGTTATCTTTTACAGTAAGACACTTGACAGTGGTACATGTACACACAAGTAGGAAAGCATAGTTCAATCACATGCGATACATAACATCATTTTGTATGGTAGCCAGAGGATTAGTGACAGCAAACAAGTAGATACATGTGTATCTCACTGGAGCATGTAATACTACATACACAGTAGACGCAGTAGCCAAGTTAATACTTATGTGAAATTGTGGGTGTAAAATCAATTGAGACTAATTTTATCATACATGTACACTGTAGATGACACAAACAACCCAACCATATCACAGAACACATGCACAACCTTAACCACATACCTAGACACTGAACCACAGAGGGGAATCACTGAGCTTCCTGCAGGGCACACCACAGTGGTCAGTGGTCAATGTCATGGAAGTGACACACATAGAACTTGACCTATGTAGCAGAATAAGGCACATGACAGGATACAAGTAATAAAATGGCCGCTGAACAAGGTGGATTTGACTGCAAATTTCTACAGACTCCTCCCGAGGCGCTCCAGAGTGAGTGCCCAGTCTGTCTCCTAGTCCTGTGTGAGCCTCACCAAGCTAACTGCTGTGGATATGGGTTCTGCAAACGGTGTATCGAGAAGATAAAGCTTCTCAACAAGCCCTGCCCCTGCTGTAAGGCTGAGAAATTTGACAGCTTTGCCGACAAGAGACTGAAAAGATCGCTCAGCGGATACAAAGTGTTGTGCACTAACGAAAATGAAGGCTGTGAGTGGTCGGGTGAATTGGGGGCACTTGAAAATCATCTAAATTTGGAGCCAACGAGAGAAAAGCAGCTGGAAGGATGCCAGTTTGCCAAAGTGGCCTGTCTCTACTGTTTTGAGACCTATCTACGCTCCAATATCCACACCCATCAACAGAAGCATTGTCAAAAAAGACCGTTTGGTTGCCAATACTGTAAGAATTTCGATTCTACCTACGATGATGTCACGATCAACCATTGGCCTGAGTGTGGCTACTATCCTATGCAGTGTCCCTTGGGGTGTGGGGAATCGATCGAACGAAGAAATTATCAAAATCATGTCAGTGATAATTGCGTACTGAAGTGCGTCGAATGCGAGTTTAGCCAAGTGGGATGTGACATGAAGCTACCACGCAAGGACATGCTAGCTCACCTCAACAATGCCCTTGGATATCACACGACTCTGCTACTCAAGAATCAGGGCAAATTACAGGGAGAGAACGAAATGTTGAAGGCAAAATGTGCAATCCTCGAAGCGGAAAAGGGACAACTAACGCTCGAATACACACAGCTCAGCGAAAGGTACAAAGAACTGACTTTGAAACAGAAAAATTGTGAAAAATCGATCACACAGTTGGTTAGTCAACTATCATCAATTCAAGCAGGATTCACGAGTACGATAGACTCTCTTACGCAGGAAGTGAAGGCGCTAAAATTGGCTCAAGAAAATAGCCGGTCTATGCAGCAGAGATTTGGCACGCCAGTACTCGGTGTCGACTTTAAAATGTCCTCGTTCGACTACTATCGCAAGTACAACCAACCGTGGACCTCCCCACCGTTCTACACTCACCCCTATGGCTACAAAATGTGCCTGGTAGTTGACGCCAATGGATGGGGTATAGGCACTAGGAAGGTATTCGTTGCCGTACATGTGTACCTAATGAAGGGGGAGCACGATAACGAGCTAAGATGGCCACTGGTCTGCGATATCAGCGTTGAGCTGCTAAACCAAGAGGGAGATGGAAAGGGGATCACGAATGTCATTTCATTCCAGGAAATGTCGTCGTACGGTACCAGAGTGATGACAGGAGCCAAAGCTCTATCAGCACCGGGGAAATTAGAGTTTGTTTCCCATAGCGATCTTCAACCAAAGTACCTAAAGAGTGGCAATCTGATGTTTCGTATAAAAAAAGTTGAATTCAACTTCTAAGAACACTATAACATTGATAATCAAAAATTGTAAATTGCTCCTTGGCATCTACATGTAACCTGTTTACATCAATTGTTGATATAGTACAGTGTATTTACTACTCCTGACATACCTTTATGTGCATATTGTTTATGCATATAAATTCCTTGGGTTTACTACAGTACATCTATCAACTACACAAACACTCCACCAGCATTCCTACATATGGATACTGTATAAGTCAACCACAATATCATGTGATGATCACTCTACCGTCTTTGGTGGCCATCACCTAGCAACCAAAGTTTTTATAGGGAAATCCCAGGGGTGTGGGTGATCATAGGGTAGGCCAATGGTGATAGGGGATGATGGGCCAACAAGACAGTTAGTTAATTGGCATGCATTCAACCATGTATCTCATGCATCGTAAGGACTTATAATAATTATAACGTGTTGATGCATGCACATAGCCCCCCAAGATTTCGTTCAAAATTTAAGACAATGGCTGCTATGGCTCATAACTAGTTATAAAAAATATCACAAGGAACTAGGCAATAGGATCAGATAGCTAGATGTAATCAAGAGTATTCTTGCGGTTAGTAAGTGTAGCTCAGAGGCAAGAGCACAGGCAGAAGAAATAGCATGGCCTACATTAGTCTAAGACTCTCTGGAGGCTATTCTGTCAACATGTCACAACTATGATAGAATCATAATGCCACACTAACAAAGTACAAAGTTTTCTTGTGTATATACATTTTCTACAGAATGTTCACATTTCACACATACCTGTGTCAGTTTCTACACATACAGACTAAGTAACGGCACATTTTCTACAATTGATAAGCATAGTGAGCTATTAGCTAGCAACCATAAAATCTTCCAATCATCCAGTTCTAGGGGGCCATAATCCAAAATTTGGCAATGCGTACCATTCACTATCTGCTAAGAATTATTAATTATATTGTACAATATTTCTATATTCAAACAATATTAGTTCCCCTTGCCCTCTCTGACCCCCCAAAAAGTTGAAAGCTATAAATGTTGCAACAAAATAGAATTTCAACAGTTGCATAATTTGACAGTGCAGTAGTTGTTCATCCATTGGTACGTATTATAGTGAATGTATAGACTAGTGACTATGCCAAGCATGTCAACCACCGGTGGATTTGACTGTGATTTTGTAGAAAAACCACCGAAGCAATTTCAAAGCAAATGTCCCAAGTGCCTTCTCACACTCAGAGAGCCATACCAAACTACTTGCTGTGGCTATGGCTTTTGCCAAGTCTGTATCGAACAGCTCAAATCCGAAAGCAAGCCATGCACCTCGTGCAAATCGGAGAAATTTGACTGTTTCGAAGACAAACGATTGAAGCGATCGCTATACGAGTTCAAGGTCTACTGCTCCAACAAGAAGCGAGGCTGCAGGTGGATAGGAAAGCTGGGAGAGCTGGAAAATCACCTTAACTCGAATCCAACGGATGTGAGGCAGCTAGAGGGATGCATGGCCGTTCAAGTTAACTGCCTACACTGCTCTAAGCTGTTTCAACGCTCGATTGTCAACGTTCACCAGAACGACCAATGCCCAAAGAGGCCCTTCAGTTGTGTGCACTGCAAGGATTTTAAGTCGCACTATGACGATGTTGCAAGCAACCACTGGCCTACCTGTGGCTACTATCCAGTGCAGTGCCCCAATAAATGTGGCAAAGCACCTCAGAGACAAAATTTCAACACGCACATTGCTAACGATTGCCCGCTGACAGTGGTTGACTGCAATTTCATGCACGTTGGTTGCGAGGTAAAACAGCCGCGAAAAGACATGCCAAATCATCTCATGGAGAGCATCGGTGCTCATCTTAAACTGCAAGCAGCGAGTCACAAAAAGCTGGTTGCTACGCTGGAGGAAGAGAAAGAAAATATCGGAGAACTAGACCAAAAACAGCAGATAAAAAAGCTGACGGAGGGGATCAAACAGCTCTGTGATAGCACAGCTTCACACATGTCTCTTAATATTGCAAGCCACCAGCAGCTAGAGACCGAAAACAAGCAACTGACGACTAAATGCGGAAAACTGCAACTCGAAAATGACCAATTCAAGAAGCAAATTGCCACACTGATGAAAGATGTCCAGGCTATCCAGATAAGCCTCATTCCTTCGTGCCCTGCAGAGGTGACAATGACTGATTTTGAACAACACAA
Source organism: Cliona cf. orientalis (assembly GCA_963930775.1). NCBI lineage: Eukaryota > Metazoa > Porifera > Demospongiae > Clionaida > Clionaidae > Cliona > Cliona cf. orientalis. The sequence goes on from OZ005690.1 coordinate 3,023,846, forward strand.
GAAAGATGATGATCAATGGTTTTCCTTGCCATTCTACAGCCATCCGAAAGGCTACAAGATGTGCCTACGAGTCGACGCAAACGGCCATGGTCAAGGAAAGCATACGCACACTTCGATCTACATACACCTCATGAAGGGAGAGTTTGATGATCAGCTAAAGTGGCCTTTTCGTGGCGAAGTCATCGTGAAGCTGCTAAACCAGAAACAAGATCGTGGGCATCACACTGGAACAGTGTCTTTGACTGACGATACACCAGGAGGGAGGGTGACAGAGGGAGAGAGAGCCAAGGACGGCTGGGGATCTTCGAATTTCATCTCATACACTGATCTGCAGGCAAAGTACTTGATGAATGACTGCCTCAGAGCTCGCATTAAAAAAGTTGTACTCAAATAGGCCGTACTTTAAATGTGAAAAACTTTCTTTAAAAATATGCTTAGTACATGTACAGGGAGTGATAGGATTCAGATAGGCACACGCACATGATGCATTGTTATTAAATTTAGATGCTTCACATAGAAATATTTCACCTCCAAGATATTATGCCATTGCTCATTTAAGCCATTGTTTTATACATGAATCTACATGTACTTGTTTAGCACAATACTTGCTACTATATGCAATTATGACTACAGTGGGCAGTGTGTGTGGATATGCAATTTGAAAACAATCACCAATTGATAAACACATACATATATGTAACTAGTATGCACATGTGACAATACAATCATGTGACTATGAATATTACACACTTTTATGAAAAAGGAGCGTGTATAACTATAATAATATAGCCACTATGTTCATTGTGGTATTGGCGTGATTATTTTGAGTCTATCCGTGGCTGTGATATTTGAGACAGCAAGATCTGCCCCTACAGTAACTCAGCTTGGTACTCCCTTTATGCAGTGATAACCAGCAACAGCAGTCAAGGTGAGGACAAACTTACCAAGAAGCCCATGATGGAGGGTAACAAAGGTGGACATGAGTGTGAATTTGTGGAGAAGCCACCGAAAGCCTTCCAAAGTGATTGTCCTGTGTGTCTACTGGTTCTACAAGAGCCCTTTCAAGTCACCTGCTGTAGATATGCATTCTGTCGACTGTGCATAGAGAGAATCAAGAAGGATAATAAGCCATGTCCCTGCTGCAACTTTGAAGATTTCGACAAATTTGAAGACAAACGACTGAAACGATCCCTTTACGAATTCAAAATGTATTGCATCAATAAACAGCAAGGCTGCAAATGGGAAGGGGAGCTAAGAGAATTGGATAATCATCTATTAAATTCCAATCCAGGACAACAAAAACAATTGGATGGTTGCCAATTCATGCAAATAAACTGCCTACATTGTGCAGAAGTATTTCTACGTTCAGACATCCAATTTCATCAGGAAACTGCATGTCTTAAGCGACCATTCAGCTGTGAATATTGCAATGAATTTGATTCAACACATGAAGATGTGACCATCAATCACTGGTCTTTGTGTGGCTGCTTCCCAGTGCTTTGCAGTAATGAATGTGGCGAAACTATTGAACGCCAAAACCTGGAGAGTCACGTTGCTGACCACTGCCCAGAAACAATCATTGATTGTGACTTCGAATATGCTGGATGTGATGTAAAGTTACCTCGTAGAGATATGCCCACACACATCAAAGAAAGAGCAGTTGAACATTTATCATTACATGCAAAGAATTATAAAGCAGTTGTTGATAAACTGAAAGAGGAGAATAAACAACTCAAGCTAGTCATAAATCAGCTGAATCGTGACCTAAGACTACAGCAGATATGCACTCCAGTATGTCCAGCAGATTTCACTATCAATGACTTTGAACAGCATAAAATAGACAATAACAAATGGTACTTCCCATTCTATACCCACCCCAAAGGGTACAAAATGTGTCTGACTGTTACTGCTAATAGCTTTGGTGAATGTGAAGGTACACATACAGCAGTGGGTATTCGCTTAATGAAGGGAGAGTTTGATGATCAACTCAAATGGCCACTTCGAGGTAATTTTATTGTCTGGCTATTAAGCCAAGTAGATGATGATTGCATAGAAACCTACCTTTCCTACACTGGTTCCGAAGATGACTACGATATTATGGCTAATCCGGTGCTGACAGAAGACGGTGAAGAAGAAGAAGCAAAAGAAATTGCAGACGGAGGACCGACATGTGTCAACTTCATTTCCCATACTGAGCTACAACAAAAATATCTCAAGAATAACTGCCTCCGATTATGTGCTTATCGATTTGAACCACTTTAACAGTAACATGATATAATATATTAAACTTATAATGCATTATTTCTTTGTCATCATTTTTTTGATGTATATTATAATAATATCATGAAAAAATTATTTCTTCCCATGGATTGTCCATCAATCCCCCAGTTTTGCATCATCTTGTACACAATAATTATTATTACCCATAATTTGTGACTCGCTCCAGGAAAAGGGACCGTTTGCAATTTTTTGTCAATATCGCGTTTTTGGTATGGATCGTTAGCGCTACAAGTGTAGAGTACAATTTGGAGTTCTAATATTACTCAGAGGCCGTGTTATGGCCGTTTCAAATTGACCGGGTCGCCCGTTGCCAAGGATAAAATTTTCTAGAAACAGGCGTTTTAGTTTATTTCCTGTTTATTCCGTGTACATTACGTATTCACAACAAGCATAGATCTTAACAACTGTAACTATATATAATGCAAATTTCACCGGTACCAGAAAAGACTAATATTATTACTGAGAAATATCCCTGAAATGCATTTAACATGAGTTCATCATGATCATTAATTTAATTTGTGAAATTTAATTTACATGTACATGTAAGTTTGTTAAGAATTTTATGATATACATGTATGCTCGTTGATATGTACAATTAGAGCAGCAGCCCTTTCACAATGCTGCAGCTGTCCACACTCGATCACCAACTTAAAGTACTCGTACTGCCACTAACTGTCCATAACAATTATATGGAACTACAGTACATAATATACTTGAACGTACGTACAATACATGTATGTACAGCAGATAAAGACGCTGACCGAAGGCATAATTTAAAAACAGCTCTATGATAGCACAGTCTCACACATGTCCCTCAATATCGCAAGCCACCAGCAACTAGAGGCTGAAAACAAGCAATTGATGACTAAATGCGGAAAATTACAACTCGGAATGACCAATCCAAGAAGCAAATCGCCACTCTGGTGAAAGATGTCCAGGCTATCCAGATAAGCCTCATTCCTTCGTGCCCTGCGGAGGTGACAATGACTGATTTTGAATAACACAAGAAAAATGACGACCAGTGGTTCTCTACTAAACTAGCTCATTATGGACGTACAACAATACCTTTACTCATATTTGGAAGTATACATAATGCTATGGGCAATAATAATCACATGATTCCATACTTTGCTATATTTATACACTATGTACATCCTTTATCAAAGTTTCATCTACACGTATCTCAACAGTTGCTGAGACATGGCAATCCACACCGGTGGATATGATTGCGAATTTGTCGAAACACCACCAACGGTAGTTCAAAGCGAGTGCCCAGTCTGCCTACAGATCATTCAAGAGCCATACCAAGCTGACTGCTGTGGATACGCATTCTGTCGAGAGTGCATCAAACGAACCAAAGCCAATAGCAAGTGTTGTCCATGCTGTAAGGTTGAACAGTTTAACACGTTTGAAGATAAGAGACTGAAACGAACACTCTATGCATTCAAAGTCTATTGTACTAACAGGAGGCAGGGGTGTCAGTGGGAGGGAGAGCTAAATCAACTGGACAACCATCTCAACTCAACTCCATCACACGAGAAACAGCAAGAGGGATGTCAATTTACACTAATAAAATGCATCTATGGCTCAGGCCTTTTCCAACGTTCCGATATTCAAGTTCATCAAGATCTGCAATGTCCCAAACGACCCTATAGCTGTAAATATTGCAAGGATTACGTCTCGATTTTTGAAGATATCACCACCAATCATTGGCTTGAGTGTGGCTACCATCCAGTACAATGCACGAATAGGTGCGGAAATACTATCCAACGTCAAGAGCTCCACGATCACATCTCTAAAGACTGTCCACTGACAGTCCTTGATTGTGAGTTCAGCCATGTTGGTTGTGAAGTGAGGCTCCCTCGTAAAGATATGGAAGCACATCTTGAGGATAATGTAGTCAAGCATATGTCATTACAGGCAGCAAATTATAAAGCAGTTGTCAATCGACTGCACAGGGAAAATGAAGAACTAAAAGAAGAAGTGGGGAGATTGACTCAAGACTTGCAACAGATATGCACTCCGATATGTCCACCAGTCTTCACAATGGATAAATTCAAGCAACGTAAGAGAGATAGCGAAGTGTGGTATTCCCCGCCATTCTACACTCATCATAAAGGCTACAAGATGTGTGTGGGAATTTACGCCAATAGCTACGGCAAACGTCAAGGTGAATATACTTCAGTTAGTGTCCATTTAATGAAGGGAGAGTTTGATGATGAGCTCAAATGGCCATTTCGAGGTCAAATTACTGTCAGGCTACTTAGTCAGGTAGATACGGACTATAAGGAATTTAAATATGCCTTCATTGAAACTCTGCTGGATTATAACACCATAAGTAATAGGAAATTGAATGGAGAAATTGGACGAGGACTTTGCGACTCTGTCTCGCATACAGAGCTGCAACCACAGTATCTCAAACATGATTGTCTCAAACTAAGTGTGCAGCAATATCTACGATTTTAATATCTGCATACACATATCATATTCATTATTTATAATATGCATGGATCATAATAACTGATCGTTATGTGAACTTAATGAGTGCAGCCAGAACAGAATTGAATTATTATTGAAAAATATCCCTGTAATAGAGACTTAAATTTATCTCTATCTTTTATGAATTGTGTGTGTTTCCTTATTATTCAGTTACATGGTAGTGGAAATGCGGAAAATTGCAACTCGAAAATGACCAAGTCAAGAAGCAAATTGCCACACTGATGAAAGATGTCCAGGCTATCCAAATAAGCTTGATTCCTTCGTGCCCTGCAGAGGTGACAATGACTGATTTTGAACAGCACAGGAAAGATGATGATCAATGGTTTTCTTTGCCATTCTACAGCCACCCGAAAGGCTACAAGATGTGCCTACGAGTCGACGCAAACAGCCACGGTCAAGGAAAGCATACGCACACTTCGATCTACACACACCTCATGAAGGGAGAGTTTGATGATCAGCTAAAGTGGCCTTTTCGTGGCGAAGTCATCATAGAGCTGCTAAACCAGAAGCAAGATCGTGGGCATCACACTGGAACGGTGTCTTTGACTGATGACACACCTGTAGGGAGGGTGACAGAGGGAGAGAGAGCCAAGGATGGCTGGGGATCTTCAAATTTCATCTCGTATGCTGATCTGCAGGCAACGTACTTGATGAATGATTGCCTCAGAGCTCGCATTAAAAAAGTTGTACTCAAATAGTTCATACTTCAAACGTATTACACTTAGTACATGGAGTGATAGGATTCAGATAGGCACAAGCATGTGATGCAGTCTAGTTCATCGTTATTAAATTTAGATGCTCCACATAGAAAATATTTTACCTCCAAGATATTATGCCATTGCTCATTTACGGTAAGCCGTTGTTTTATATATGAATCTACTTGTTTAGCACAATACTTGCTAATATATGCCATTATGACTACTGTGGGCAGTAAATATTATGTGTGTGGATATGCAATTTGAAAATAATCATAGATTACCATATTGATAAACACATATAATAGTTATCTGCCAGTAATTGGGGTGCATGAGATGCATGGTCGAATGCACCCCAATTACTGTCAGATAATTATTTTGTTGGTAGTTGACCTCTGTTCATCATTGGCCTACTTTATGATGACTCAACCCCTCCCCATAGCAGGCAAATTGCCTATAAAAACTTTGGTTGCTAGGCAACTACCAACAATTATATGCAACTAGTATGCACATGTGATAGTACATTCATATTATGACTATGAATATTACACACTTTCATGAAAAAGGGGCGTGTAACTATAATATAGCCACTTGGTATTGGTGTGATTATTTTGAGTCTATCGGTGGCTGTGATATTTGAGATAGCAAGATCTGCCCCTACTCAGCTTGGTACTCCCTATATGCAGTGATGGCCAGCAACAGCAGTCAAGGTGAGGGCAAACTTACCAAGAAGCCCGTGATGGAGGGTAACAAAGGTGGATATGAGTGTGAATTTGTGGAGAAACCACCGAAAGCCTTCCAAAGTGATTGTCCTGTGTGTCTACTGGTTCTACGAGAGCCCTTTCAAGCTACCTGCTGTGGATATGCATTCTGTCGAGTGTGCATAGAAAGAATCAAAAAGGAAAACAAGCTATGTCCCTGCTGCAACAAGGATTTTGACAAATTTGAAGACAAACGATTGAAGCGATCGCTTTATGAATTCAAAGTCTATTGCATCAACAAACAGCAAGGCTGCAAATGGGAAGAGGAGCTAAGAGAATTGGATAATCATCTGAATTCCAATCCAGGACAACAAAATCAACTGGATGGTTGCCAATTCATGCAAATAAACTGCTTACATTGTGCAGAATTATTTCTACGTTCAGATATCCAATTGCATCAGGAAACCGCATGTCTTAAACGACCATTCGGCTGTGAATATTGCAATGAATTTGATTCAACACATGAAGATGTGACCACCAACCACTGGCCTGTGTGTGGCTGCTTCCCAGTACTTTGTACTAATGAATGCGGTGAAATTATAGAGCGCCAAAACTTGAAGGCTCACATTGCTGACCACTGCCCAGAAACAATCATTGATTGTGACTTCGAATATGCTGGATGTGATGTAAAGTTACCTCGTAGAGATATGCCTACACACATCAAAGAAAGGGCAGTTGAACATTTATCATTACATGCAAAGAACTATAAAGCCGTTGTTGATAACCTGAAAGAGGAGAACGAACATCTCAAGCTAGTCATAAATCAGATGAATTGTGACCTAAGGCTACAGCAGATATGCACTCCAGTATGTCCAGCTAAATTCATAATAAATGACTTCGAACAGCACAAAATAGACGATGACATATGGTTCTCTTCTCCATTCTATACCCACCCCAAAGGGTATAAAATGTGTCTAACAGTTACTGCCAATAGCTTTGATCAATGTGATGGTACACACACAGCAGTAGGTGCTTGGTTAATGAAAGGAGAGTTTGATGATCAGCTAAAGTGGCCACTTCGAGGCTACATTACGATACGTCTACTTAGCCAAGTAGATGACGAATACAAAGAAGCCAAAATTTCCTACACTGATTCCCAAGATGATGATGATATTGTGGCTATTCGAGTGCTGACAGAAGAAGAAGAAATGGCAGAAGCAGGACGAGCATGTTCATGCTTCATTTCCCATACTGAACTACAACCAAAATATCTCATAAATAATTGCCTCCGAGTATGTGCTCATCAATATGAATCACTTTAGCAATTGTACAGGATGTATAATTAATACTACATTACCATACCTGCCAACCTGCGGACAGTCTTGTGCTTGAAATTTGTATAAAATGTGCTTGATTTGGGGCATTTTTGCTTGAAAATGCTACTAGCTTCTCCAAAATGTATTAGCATATATGGGCCAGGTTCTCACAAAAAATGAGGGATTTAGTGATTTTTGTGAGGGATGGGTACCATTTTTGCTTGAAATCAAGCAGAAAGCTGGATGGTTGGTAGGTATGCATTACTTCTTGTAGTTATGCAATGTTTCTCCCCATGCATTATCCCTATTACTATTATTTTTATCGCAATATTGTAGTCTTGCATATGAAAGAGTTAGGGGCCACTATGGATTGTCTACTATAGCTATATAGCTAGCTGCAAAAACTAGTAGGTCATAATAACTTAACATGGGTTATCTCAGTTGCACTCACTTCTAGTCACATGCGAATCAACAAAATGCTGATAAGAATCATATTCTTTTGTACATCTACCATCGTTACATGCAATGATTGCTTCCGTAGTATCGATCAATGAGCACAATACTGCTTTCTATACTTGGTATATCTAATCTAAGTTCTGAAAAACACTAGACTTATCTTAAAGTAATTTACATGTTTTAAAATTTAATTAATTTTATGGACTGCAATATTGTGATTACTGATCAACACTATGAAAACTAGAGCTCTCTAGTCTAAGAGCACAAAACCCTCGGAGTGTCAGAGTGGTACAGCACTCACCTTTCCAGTTTTGTGCCTGTACAGGCCCGAGTTGTCTCTCAGATCGATGGTGCAGTGCGGGCGTATGCGCATGCGCATGACGACCATTACCTTACGCGTTCAAAATTTAACTCTCTTCTCACTGAAATGATCACCCCACAAACGAGACTATAATATTATACATAATATATACTAGTGGTGATGAAAATCATCTGTGCGGGGCGAGCCTTCGCCAAAGTCATAAGAGTCACACAGGTATACGTGCGCACATAGGGTTGGTACCCCAATAGCTAGGACTGAGAAGCTACCACAACAGTGAAAGTATCACAGATTGCTAGTATAATAGCAAAAGCTAGTCCAATGTTGATAGTCTACATGCCATGACTATGAGTCCTAGTACCTGTAGCCAGGCCCTGAGGGAATAAGTCTCCAAGCAGTCATCTTCATGCTCAGGAAAGTGGAGTCCACCAGTGATGTTAATCGTGGACCTGAGCCTTGCCAGAGTGGTACAGCACTCACCTTTCCAGTTTTATGCACCTATCAGTGTATTGCCCCAGGTACCACCCCACGGGCAAGGGTGGGAGATTTGACCTGTGTGAAATCAATTGCCTCACCCCTGGAGCAAATTCTAGGATCAAATGCCCCCATTAGGACTGTATATTTCCCCCTATTATCTGTAAACATTGATCAAATCCCCCTGATCCGGGGCATGTTTATCGGTCAAATACGATCAAATCCCCACCTTTTGCCAGTGGGGTGGTAGGTGGGGCAATACATTGATAGGTGCATTATGCCTTGCCTATATACACTCGAGTTGTCTCTCAGATCGATGGTGCATTGCAGGCGTATGCGCATGCGCATGACGACCATTACCTTACGCGTTAAAAATTTAACTCTCTCCTCACTGAAATGATCACCCCACAAACATATATATATATATAATATTATATATATATATACATACTAGTGGTGATGAAAATCATCTGTGCGGGGCGAGCCTTCGCAAAAGTCACAAGATTTCTTTGAAAGCACACAGGCACGCATGCACACATGGGGTTGGTACCCCTATAGCTAGGCCTGAGAAGCTAGCTACCACGACAGTGAAAGTATCACAGATTCAACATGAGATTGCTAGTATAGTACTTATAGTCCAATAATGTTGATCACCTATACTATATTTAGTATTCTACATGCCATGACCATGAGTCCAAGTACCTGCATGTAGCCAGGCCCTGAGAGCATAGCAGTCATCTTCATGCTCAGGAAAATGGAGTCTACCAGTGATGTTAAACGTGAACCTGAGCCTTGCCAGAGTGATACAGCACTCACCTTTCCAGTTTTATGCCTTGCCTACACTCGAGTGTACCCAGATCAATGGTGCAGTGCAGGCGTATGCGCATGCGCGTGACGACCATTACCCTACGCGTTCAAAATTTAACTCTCTCCTCACTGAAATGATCACCCCACAAACATATATATATATATACATATAAAACCGCTTCCTGTACCTCGTGTATTCGGGGCTCGCTCAGGCTCGCCCCGAATTATAAAACCGCTTCCTGTACCTCGTGTATTCGGGGCTCGCTCAGGCTCGCCCCGAATTATTATAATATACATATAAAATCGCTTCTTGTCTCTCGTATATTCGGGGCGGCTCGCTCAGGCTCGCCCGAACAATTTGGCTCACGGTAAAACGTTGGAATCTTTACCTGGATACTTGGTTGAGCATCTTCCCACGGCACACTACTGAGCCGGCTAGGCTAGGCCATGTGGTCAAAGCCTAGCGCATTGCGCGCTAGCTATAGCGTCCCCAGACTAGACCCCACCCCGGCCCCGGCCCCAAAAGGAGTCTGGGCACGAGACGAAACCATGCATGGCCCGGGCGCCCATATATGGAAGTCGGTTCCACCTTGACACGTGATAGCCTCTGATCTCTCAGCTTACGTGCGTTGAAAAAGTTCGGGGCTAGGCTATAGGCTGGGAACGACCAACGATAATTGCCAGCGGTATTATTATTGTGGTTTTTTCGTATCTATCCGTGGTCGTGGTAGTTGTAAAAGCAAGATCAACCCTTGTATACTCCAGTGATGGCCAGCAACAGAAGTCAAGGTGACGGTAAATTCATAAAGAAGCCAGTGACAGCTAGTAACAAAGGTGAATATGAGTGTGAATGTGTGGAAAAGCCACTGAAAGCCTTTCAAAGTAACAAAGGTGGATATGAGTGTGAATTTGTGGAAAAGCCACCAAAAGCCTTTCAAAGTGATTGTCCTGTGTGCCTACTGGTTCTACGAGAGCCCTTTCAAGTCACCTGCTGTGGATATGCATTCTGTCGAGTGTGCATAGAAAGAATTAAGAAGGATAATAAGCCATGTCCCTGCTGCAACTTTGAAGATTTCGACAAATTTGAAGACAAACGACTGAAACGATCCCTTTACGAATTCAAAGTGTATTGCATCAATAAACAGCAAGGCTGCAAATGGGAAGGGGAGCTAAGAGAATTGGATAATCATCTAAATTCCAATCCAGGACAACAGAATCAACTGGATGGTTGCCAATTCATGAAAATAAACTGCATACATTGTGCAGAATTATTTCTACGCTCAGATATCCGGTTGCACCAAGAAACTGCATGTCTTAAACGACCATTCAGCTGTGAATATTGCAATGAATTTGATTCAACACATGAAGATGTAACCATCAACCACTGGCCTTTGTGTGGCTGCTTCCCAGTACCTTGTACTAATGAATGTGGTGAAACTATTGAACGCCAAAACCTGGAGACTCACATTGCTGACGTCTGCCCAGAAACAATCATTGAATGTGACTTCGAATATGCTGGCTGTGATGTCAAGTCACCTCGTAAAGATATGCCTGTCCACATCAAAGAAAGAGCAGTTGAACATTTATCGTTACATGCAAAGAACTACAAAGCTGTTGTTGATAATCTGAAAGAGGAGAATGAACAACTCAAGCAAGCCGTAGCTAAGCTGACTCGTGACCTCAGGCTACAGCAGATATGCACTCCAATATGTCCGGCTGCTTTCATAATGAATGACTTCCAACAGCATAAAATAGATGACAATGTATGGTACTCCTCTCCATTCTATACCCACCCCCAAGGGTATAAACTGTGTCTAACCGTTACTCCCAATAGCTTTGATGAATATCATCATACACACACGGCAGTAGGTATTTGCTTAATGAAAGGAGAGTTTGATGATCAGCTTAAATGGCCACTTCGAGGTTACATTACTATTCGGCTATTTAGCCAAGTAGATAACGAATACAAAGAAACTAAACTTTCTTACACTGGTACCGAAGGTGACTATGATACTATGGCTAATCGAGCACCGACAGAAGAAGAAGATGATGATGATAATGAAGAACTGGCAGAAGGAGGACCGGCATGTATTGACTTCATTTCCCATTCCGAGCTACAACCAAAGTATCTCAGAAATAATTGTCTCCAACTGTGTGCTCATCAATATGAACCACTTGATCAATAACATAGTATGGAATGTACATTAAATTTATGATATTGCATCACTTCTCTGACATTATTTGATGTATTATTATAGTAGCTTTAATACAATGTATTTCTCCCCATATTCATCATTACTTACCTTTTATCATAATACTGAAATGTGAAATAGCTAAGGGCCACTATGGACTTTCCACCAATCAGTTGTGCACCATTAAATTTTGTACACATTATTTCACACCAAGGTACGCCATATAGATACAAATGCATAACATTAATACTTGCATCCTAACCACAGCGTTATTGTAGGCTGTCTTAGATAACTGTCAAGTCGGCTGTAAAGTGAAGCTTCCTCGTAATGACATGGAAGCACATCTGGTGGATAATGTAGTCAATCATATGTCATTACAGGCAGCAAATTACAAAGCAGTTGTCAATCGATTGCACAGGGAAAATGAAGAGCTTAAACAAGGAGTGGGGAGATTGACTCAGAACTTACAACAGATATGCACTCCGATATATGTCCACCAGTCTTCACAATGGATAAATTTAAGCAACACAAGAGAGTTATATAATGAAGTGTGGTATTCCCCGCCATTCTATACCCATCATGAAGGCTACAAGATGTGTGTGAGGATTTATACTAATAGTTACAGTAAACGTAAAGGAGAATATACTTCAGTTTGCATCCATTTAATGAAGGGAGAGTTTGATGATGAACTCAAATGGCCATTTTGAGGTCCTATATTACTATCAGGCTACTTAGCTAAGTAGATATGGAGGATTTTTGAAACTCAATCAGACTATAACATTATAAGTAGTAGGTCATTGACAAAAGAGATTGGACGAGGAATTTGTGACTTCATTTCACATAGTACTGAGCTGCAACCACATGCAGTATCTCAAACATGATTATCTCAAATTAAGTGCATGTGCACTAATATGTTATACAATTTTAATATCTGCATACACCTTATATAATGTGTACATACATGTACAGCGTAGAGTTTATTTCACCTCCCTATATGGAGTTCCCCCCACCCCCCCTTAAAACTATAAATTGTATTTGCCCCCTCTTGAGCAAAATCCTGAAACAAACCCTGCAGTGTATTCACAACAAGTGTAGATCTTAACAACTGTAAATAATGTAATATTCACCAGTATTGAATGTACAATACATGTAGTACTACGTATAGCAGATAAAGACGCTGACCAAGAATTCAATCTCCATATACCGTATATAGAGGGAAACTTTAGGATCAGTAGGAAAGGAGCATTCTGCGGAGAAAGCTTTTGTTTCATGATGAAGCTGGTCGCATAATGGGTGTGGCATGCCTAAAATTTTGTGGAGAAAACTTTCATAGACGGCTAAAAAATCGCAAAATTTGTGAAGGTTTTCTCCCTCGAAGGTTTCCCGCTATACGGTACATTGTACTTGAGTACACTACACCGTAATACTTGGTACATGTCATACTCCTGCCCACTTTTATCTGATTTGTTAAACTACTAAAGTAGCTCATTATGAACGTACAATAATGAATTTACTCATCATACTTGGAAACATAATACTATGCTATGTGTAATATAATAGTAATCACACGATGCTATGGGCAACAGTAATCACATGATTCCATACTTTGCTATATGTATATATATACTATGTTTACACATCCTTTATTACAGTTTCAGTTACATGTATCTCAACAGTTGCTGAGACATGGCAATCCACACCGGTGGATATGATTGCGAATTTGTTGAAACACCACCAAAGGTAGTTCAAACTGAGTGCCCAGTCTGCCTACAGATCATTCAAGAACCATACCAAGCTGACTGCTGTGGATACGCATTCTGTCGAGAGTGCATCGGACGAATCAAAATGGACAGCAAGTGTTGTCCATGCTGTAAGGCCGAACAGTTTAACACGTTTGAAGATAAGAGACTGAAAGGAACACTCTACGCATTCAAAGTCTATTGTACTAACAAGAGGCAGGGGTGTCAGTGGGAGGGAGAGCTAAGCCAACTGGATAACCATCTCAACTCAATTCCATCACACGAGAATCAGCAAGAGGGATGTCAATTCAATGCATCTATGGCTCAGGACTTTTCCAACGCTCTGATATTCAAGTCCATCAAGATCTGCACTGTCCCAAACGACCCTATAGCTGTAAATATTGCAAGGATTACGTCTCGATTTTTGAAGATATCACCACCAATCATTGGCTTGAGTGTGGCTACCATCCAGTACAATGCACGAATAGGTGCGGAAAAACTATCAAACGTCAAGAGCTCCACGATCATATTTCTAAAGACTGTCCACTGACACTTCTTGATTGTGAGTTCAGTCATGTCGGCTGTGAAGCAAAGCTCCCTCGTAAAGACATGGAAGCACATCTTGAGGATAATGTGGTCATTACAGGCAGCAAATTACAAAGCAGTTGTCAATCGGTTACACAGGGAAAATGAAGAGCTTAAACAAGAAGTGGGTAGGCTGACTCAGGACTTGCAACAGATATGCATTCCGATATGTCCACCAGTATTCACAATGGATAAATTCAAGCAACGTAAGAGAGATAATGAAGTGTGGTATTCCCCGCCATTCTACACTCATCATAAAGGATACAAGATGTGTGTGGGAATTTACGCCAATAGCTACGGTGAACATAAAGGTGCATACACTTCAGTTAGTGTCCATTTAATGAAGGGAGAGTTTGATGATGAACTTAAATGGCCATTTTGAGGTCAAATTACTGTCAGGCTACTTAGTCAGGTAGATACGGATTATAAGGAATTTAAATATGCCTTCATCAAAACTCTGCCGGATTATAACACCATAAGTAATAGGAAATTAAAAGGACAAATTGGACGAGGATTTTGTGACTCTGTCTCACATACTGAGCTGCAACCACAGTATCTCAAACATGATTGTCTCAAACTAAGTGTGCACCAGTATCTACGATTTTAATATCTGCATACATATCATATTAATCATTTATAATATGCATGGATCATAACAACTGATTGTGATGTGAACTTAATGAGTGCAGTCAGAACAGAATAGAATTATTATTGAAAAATATCCCTATAATGCATTTTAACATCCGTCAGTCTTAGTTGTAATTACCACTTGCAAACAGAGACTTAAATTTTGTCTCTATCTTTTATGAATTGTGTGTGTTTCCTTTTTATTGAATTACATGCAAGCTAACATTTGTATGTTTCTATGCTTCTTGATGTGTATAATTTGCATAGAACAGCAGCCCTTTCACAATGCTGTAACAGTCCTCCCTGAACCAGCTCTCCACTCCTGTTACCACTAATTGTCCATAACAATTGCATGAAACTAGAGCACTTACATGTACATGCACATGTATACTACTAAAAATGTACAGTATTGCATCAATACATGTACACATACATAATTATGTGTGTCATTGTAAACCTCCCCACCATACATTAATACACGTAATGTATATCAATGCTTTCATAGAACTCTCATAATGTATGTGTACATCATACATGTAGATCCCCTCCCCCCCTCCCACAAATTCATTACACGAACCTATGTATATGTACGTATACACCTTAAGTATTGTCATGAATGTTAGATCAGGTATCTTGTATCATATACATGTATGTAACTTACGGCAAAGCTAGCTCCACAAGGCCTCCTGAACCACTTGGGTGGAGTCTTGAGTGGGGCGGAGTCCACGGAGGCTAGCTGGGTCTTAGCCGCTGCTATACCAGCAAACACATCATCAGACGACACTGGAGCAGACTACATACAAACATATAATATTATGTATATTATGGACAGTAAATCAGATAAGGCAGGGTTAAATTCAGGGGGGCAGGGGGTGCTTCCCCCCGGCCCTCTCATTGGAATTGATTCCCCCCTCCTAGGAAATTGGTTTTCCCTATATGTAATATGTGACATGTGAGCTGCCCCCCTTCCCTAGGATTAGCATTTGCCCCCTCTTAAAATTTGTTGTTATATCCAGTCTACACTAAGACCACCCGTTTTAATGGCAAAGCGAAAATGATGTTTTACTGCGTACGATTACGCACGCGCGCATACGTATTACGCGGGTACACGCAATAATCTCGTATACGTCCGCATATCTATCCGTGTACCGCGCCCTACCCAGGACAGAATGAATTTTTCTCGTTTTCGAAGGCTCGTTTCTCGAAGCGCCTCGAGCGGTTCTGTTCCACGCTACTGCTATACACTGCCACTATGGTATAGACATCGAGGATGCCTCGTTTTTGGTTCTGGAACGAGAGTTACTGATTTGCCCCCAATTCAAAGTTCCATTCAGCCAGAAAAGATCGAAAAATGGACGAGCGAGTTGAAGTATCACGAAGAAAGTACTCAAGACGAAGAGTTGGTAGCTATAACCTAGCTAGTTTAATAGCTAAAGTTTAGTATTTTCTTTGGTTGACAGTCTAGTTAACTACTACTAAGAAAATAGAACAGACTAAAGTGATAAATTATTTTTGATTTTCAAAGAGCGCTCGTGGTGGCAGAGTGGTCCTGGAAGACTCGGGATTCAGTGGAATAACTGCTCTGGTACTTACCTATTTGTGGACCAAGTCCCCTAGCGCTGGTTTGATAGTTACTGATTTGCCCCCAATTCAAAGATGCCCTCAGCCATACGCAGCCGAAATCTTTGTCATCTCTACATCGGTCATCTCGGCACGCTTAGTCTTGTTCTTGGTATCAAAGTGAAGCTCAGCTCTTCCTCTTTTCAATGGTACTTGAGATAGAACGATAGCTATCTCACACTAGAAGATACAGTTGTACATAGACATGCACTATTTTTGACCCCACATGCATGGCATGCATATCATTAACCCCCATAGGCGCCATGCAAACCGCGCGTTGACATTAAAATGTATTGTACGTATATGGACTTCCGGTGGTCTTAGTGTAGACTGTATCATCTTGAGCAAATCCTGAATTAAACCCGGTAGGGCGTCTTTAACCAAATCAAACCTCACCTTCAAGGAAGGAAAGCAGGAAGCATATTATACAGTCTCCCCATGTGATATTATATTAATCGATATTACAATACACATTCTTAACCTTTCCTTCATATTTTTAATTTCCAAACCCAAGGAAGCTCAGAGCCATGGTAGCTTCTGGTCCACCCAATTTATACATATAATATACGAGCATTGCCATTTTCTCAGTAGATCCAGTACTTCTTGAGTGCATGAATAAGCAATACTCAGTTTCTAGCTGATAGCAATAAAGATAGCAAAAGCCTGAGGTATTACAGAGTGACATTGCCTTGATTTAGTCCAAAATACCAAGATAATAAATATAATTCAGTTATAGCAGTGCAACGCCTCAAGCTGTTCATTTTATGCTATCACAAGGCTCATAAAACCTCAAATTTAATAATCACAAACAGAAAACCATTAACTGCTAAACACGATGGCAAGATCACTCCAATACTACTACAACATCATCTTTTGGACAAACTATGCCATCTATTTGCTCTACTTCATCATCAAATACCTGGTGGCACCGATACTCTGGATACTCCTAGAGCTGGCGGATGAATCAAAGAAAGACTCGTATGTGAAAAGAATCATCAAATGGATACTACCCGAACGGTGGTCATCTCGTACTGATACACGTTTGGCAAAATTTGCTAAAATCACCACATGGGTAGTATCCATCTCGTTTATCGGGTTTGTACTCGCTCTCGACGACCCCCAGAGGCCCGTCGGCGGGCCTCTGGGGGTCATCGAGAGACGTGATGACGAGTACAAACCCGATAAACGAAACAGTAACGATATTCCTACTCTGTACATCAGGGAGAAAAATTAACATATGGAGCAATAATGGTACTATCGATGCTCATTGTTACATTCGGGATCCTAACACTAAGCTCGGCAGTTAACCTTATTGTTTTTATACTTATAGAATCTTTCAGTGGCTAATTTAAGTTCTGGCTAATACCGTACCCTTGCGAAAGAAGGCCCACGGAATATCAGCCCTCCCCATACTTTGTACGAGTGCGAGCTCGCCAAAGAAAGCGAACCGAGAAAATCGCCATATCTCATCGATAGCCCACGATGTCTTCTACGCTAGGTTCGAATTCTGGGTCCCAACAACCTTCCATGAGCGCTAAACATTTTGAAACAGTTTCACAGGAGTTACATCATAAGTTTCATCATAGGTTTCATCATCATTTCATCATAATTTCATCATAGCGAGAGCCGAATTCTTAGTTTCTAATTGGGACTCTGGACGTAATTATTATTATGTTAACAATGGTTATGTATCCATGCATCATTTGTTACCAGAGCGTGACTACATGTAACCTTTACAGTCATCATAATGACACATTGTGCATGCACGGAAGCCAATTATCATTCACGACCTACTATTTATGGGGACCACGCCCCCTCATATCCGTAATAATATACATGTACATGTACGTCTCCACGAAACAATAGCAGTAGTGCAAGAAGCTTTGAGAAGCCCTAAAATTTGCATTTAACAAAACAAGAAGCAGCTAAATGATCAAGTTTCTACCCTATATATTAGCCATTCAGTATATATATACATGTATATATAATACAGTCGGAGTGACCGTCGTATCGTTCCGTCTAAACGTTCCGTTCGCCGTTCAGTTCCCGTTTCGCGCGCGCAAGCGATCAATTAACACGCTGGGCGTGTCTTTGATACCAACGTGTCAGGAACCAGAGCTCGTTCGCTCGTGAACCTAAAATCGATGGTTGTACACTTCCACTGTCTTCTAAACTTCGCTGGGACACTGTGCTGCTGCCGCTCTTCTGATTTTAGCGTGTTTTGCGATCGCCGCTCGACTTCGAGCGAATTTCGCTATCGCCGATCGATCGACCTCGGATCGCTGATCGATTTAAATCGCATCTACAACTAGCAGATCAACTGAAGTAGTACTCCTTTCGGCTTTCTTGGACTCCTCTGGCGTGTAGTTCGAGTTAGCTACGGTTTGTGAAGTTGGACGCACCATTTGTCGCCTGCTCAACCGTTGGAACGCGTTTCCGGAACGGGACGGGACGGAAACGTCACAGTATACTAGTGTATATATATACATGTAAGTGATAGCTACCGAGCCAAATTAATTTGTATGATCATCAGACATGGCTATGAAGCAAGATCCAGAAGAATATGAGGTTATAGATGTCGATCAATCGCAAGATAAGCCAGAATTCCCAGTCGTCGTTTGAAATAGTCACTTGGAACACCAATAGCTCTGCACAAGAAGCTTATTTTTCTGCTATAAGAGATATTCTTATACGTACAGTGAAGAGGCCAATTGAGCATTGCATTATTCTTATGCAGGAGGTTAAACTTTGTGGCGAGTCTGTGAAAAACCAATGGAAATTTACCAACTGTGAGGTAGCCATACCACCTATAGCGTCTGGTCTCAGAGAGGCTGCAGTAGTAACACCTCCAGGTGGAAAAGGGCTTGAATATGAAGTTGGTGAAAAGCTTTATGACTCGAAATTAAAAGAAAAAGGTGTAAAGGATGAATTCGCAGAAAGAATGTGCGGACAAATGGTCACTTTGAAGAAAAAACAGGGTGAAAGTGAATATACTGCTAGGATTACAATAGTATCATACCATGCGCAATACAAAGTAAGCAACAAAAAGGAGAATATGCTAGAATATTTCAAAGAAATGTGCAAGTTTGCTGACGACCTTAAGCAAACAATCATAATCGGTGGAGATTTCAATCTTCCAGTGCTTGATTGGAAGGATGATGTTGAAGAGAAGTTCAAAGATCAAGTATCTGTGGCTTGGTATGTGGGTACACCTCGCCGTTGGAACCGAGATAAGCTCATAGACACCTTTGCAGTGGTGCAGCCAAGTGACCCTGAGTATCAAACCAAAGCAACGTTTGAAGAAACGATGGGAATCTACCAATTTCCAATGGCTGGCCATGTAGGAGGTGGCCAGGCCACTGCCCTTCAAGATTACCCATCATCCAAAAATCAATGGTTTAAGTATGTGCATTTCAATGATGAAGATTTACAAGAGATCAGAGATGCTTTGGTCACAAAAGACAGTGGAGATAGCAAACACCTATCAGAGCCGTCCGCAAAAGTAAATCCATGTGGGCCTCCAGCTCCACTCTGGCCAAACTCATGCTTAGATAAAGTGCTCGATCATGATCCAGTTTTGACCAAGATTAGGATTACTCTTAAACAAAATGATTCTGCACAAGACAACACACCTATAACTCCAGAGAAACGAGTGACTCGCAATTCAAAAATTAATTAAACTATATTTAGTGCAACAGAGCATCCATATAACAGCCACAGTGAGAAGATTTTCTCTAACTTGAAACAGCTGCTAAATATAGTCTGATATATACATGTCTTTATACTTTAGCATACTATAGTTATCTTCTGTCTCACAATGATATTGAGTAGTCACTCTTTCCTTTACAAAATTATAGAGTGATGTCCAGTACTGCCACAACCTGTCCTGGGCTATCCTAGGACATTTCCCATAGACCTAGGACCTTGAATACCTAACCGGGAACTCCCTTTCTATAGGGCTATAACTGGCCCCTCAATACTAAGTTGGGACATCCCCAGGAACTCCCATCACATAGCTAGCAGATCCCTCAACACTAAGTACTGGGACATCCCCAGACTCTTCCATCACATAGCTATAGGGCTATAGCAGATGCCTCCCTTTGCATATAGGGCTGCAGCTGGGAATCCCGGGACATCCTTGGGAACTATCTATCACCGAATAGGGCTATTATAGCAGAACCCTCAATACTAAGTATCCTGGGATTCCCAGGACATCCCCGGGAACTCCCATTACGTAAGGCTATATAGCAAATCCCTCAATACTAAGTATCCCGGGATTCCTGGGACATCCTTGATAACTCCCATCACATAAGGCTATATAGCAGATCCCTCAATACTAAGTATCCTGGGATTCCCAGGACATCCCCGGGAACTCCCATTACATAAGGCTATATAGCAGATCCCTCAATACTAAGTTAATTGCAGGGTAACTCCCTTGGATAATGCTACGGACCACCAGTCTATGACCAGAGTTATGTATTGGTGGAAGCCCCTGAGCAGTGAGCTGTCTGCAGGACCTCCACCGTGCCGCTTCGCCAGGGACGAGAGGAGTTCTCCAGTCCCCACGATCCCGGTGCGGCAGGAGGCGCCTCCTAACGCTGAAGGCTTGGGGTCCCTAATACCAGGGGGAGTGGCGTCACTACCCCGCATCCAAGCAATACAATGCCCCCCAAGCCAGGAACTGTACGTGAGGTGTTTGTATTAGAAGTTAAGATGAATTCATATTGAGATTTACCCAAATGTAGGTAGGCAGCTAGGAGGAAAGCATGAGTGTGTAATTTGCTAATTCCTGCCGAGGGATCTTAATGTATCTTTGATATGCATCACTCTCCCATCTGCCTAGGATCTTGATCAGACTGTCCTCCATGCCGTTCGCAGCTGCCGTAGACGCTGCTCCAATCCGAAAGCTGTGTCCATTGAAATCCGAGGCATCTGCTCCAGCCAGCTGCAAAGCCTTTTTGACCTCCTCCACAAAGTGGGCTCTGGTTAGAAACTGCCCATTCTCCCAGATGAATACGGGACCTGGAGCCGTCCCCCTCACCACCAAATAACTTAGCAGAGCAGATACAGGGCACAGAGGGGACTTATTTGTAGAACGACTGTGACACCCTTCCTTAGCTGATCTGTCTTTGACTGCTTCAAGTTAATTAAGACCATAGAAGGGGCCTCGAGGTGATCAACTGATATGTCGGAGATGGACAGATGGACCTTATCATCAAATTGGCTGACTCCTGATGCTGTGAACTCCCCGACTCGTAGGAAAGCGAAGAATGCTAGGCATGAAGCAGCCCATAGTATTTTTGCGTTCCTCAAATCTGTTCGCCTTTCCCATACTGCAATTTAAACAGCTTGCTGAGAAGTGTAGGTATAATTGGCTGGCGTTCCTTCCTAGGATTAGGCTTGAGGGCGCCATCTCTCCTTATTCCCCTCATGATGTACTCCAGGCGCGCCATCCGTGAGATACCAGGATCCCCCAGCCCATTTTGTATCTGGTAATGTCGTATTGCTGACAAGTAGACTTTCAGTGAGGTGTGGGACACACCTTCTTTCGCGAGAGCAGCCACAAATGCCGATAGGGTCTCCTCTCTTGCTGGAAGAGTCGGACGACTGAGCCTTACACAGAAGCTCTTATATCTCCTGATACCAGACTGATAGGACTTGAGTGTGGACTTCGCTAGACCTTTCGCAAAGAATTCATCAGCACTCGCCTGACATTGTTCCCATTCAGCAGAGACCATTGATGGTCCTATTAGGAGTTATAATGAGCATAATGACTGAGAATGGCTACAATCATACAATTCACAGGATACAACAACAGAGACAAATAACATTCTGATACAGAATCTGATATCCAAGCCTTAACTGTTTCTATAGAGGCTAGAGGCAGGCTTGAAAGGCGCTGGACCACTCGGCTGACAGCCAGTTTGGCCTTTGATTGATTAGAATCTCGATCAGCGCCGGAGGTATCGCTGAGGCAGCCCTAGAGGCAGAGGGGACCTTCAGGAAAAATGCTGGTAGATTGTTTCTCGATAAGGCGTCAGCTGCTTCGTTTGAGATGCCTGCTATGTGCTCCGCAGACAAGGTGATGTTTGATCGTGCACATATAAAGAAAAGGCACCTGAGCAGATGCATCGCCATAGGGTGCTTACTTGTGTGTTTATTGATCATGACAACAACAGCTGCATTGTCGCACAAGCAATGGATATGGCAACCAGCCATGTCACTCCCCCATATGGCACAGGAGACAACGATTGGCAATAACTCTTGCACGCTGATATGTACCTCTGTCCATGCAGGGCAAGAGGACCACGACAGAGCAAACCACTTGCTGCCAAAATAGGCTCCGCAACCCCCGGAGCCAGAGGCATCAGTGACTAGCCTGGCATCAATCGGACGTCTGCACAGAGCTGATATCACCGACACTCCGTTCCACGTATCGAGAAAGGTTGCCCACCACCGAAGATCTGCTCGGAACTCGGCATTAAGCCGCAAATGACCGTCCATATGGACCTGACGTTTTGATAGGTCGATCATTCGGCGTAGGAACGTACGACCAGGCCTCACCACCGAGCTCGCATGCTGCAGGTTGCCTATCAGAGAGAGAAGAGTACGCTTAGTACAGCTTTTCTTCGATCTCCATGAGTAAATCATCTGCTTGATATGTGACAACTTCTCGTCTGGCAGTCTGATTTCCATGGATGTGGTATCAATTATGAAGCCCAGAAAGTCTAGCACCGTAGCTAGGTTGCATCAGTGCTGGGAGCTTTCCTTAGATTGGAATCTCTATCCAATACACATTAAAAAGGTAAGAAATGATTTTAATTTAACTTTTAAATACCTATTAAAATATTATTATATATAATTTAGGGGTGTCATCAAATAGGAAAGGCTATTGACATGCCTCCAGATGCCATCCTTAGTGGATTGCTTCTTTTGGTCAGCTTTTTCATGTCCCACTCAGTAGTCAAGGTTCCTGGAACAGTATGGGTTGAGCCAGTAATTCTGTGGATTGCAATTGCTATGCCTACTGGGAGCGGCAAAACTCCACTGTTTGCCTTCCTCACCACTATTCTCCATGATGTCCGCAAGAAACTCAAATTGACAAGCATGCATCCACCATGGCTCCTGGATGAAGCCAGCTTCGAAAAAATGGGTGAACTAATGGCCACAAATCATTCAAAACTCCTGGGAATGTACGATGAGCTCTCTACTTTTCTCGCTCAGATAAATGTTTATAGAGGAAAGGGGTTGTCCGATTCTCATGATTTGTCCACATTCCTATCCCTTTATACTGGCAAATCTTGGACACGTGCAACTGGTAAGGAATTTACACTGCCACATAAATACATAAATTGTGAGGAGCTCAATTTTCACAGATTTCACAGATAGCTATTAAATAAGAAACCCTATATATTAATCCTCAGCACATTTGTAAATGTTGAAGATCGTGTAGCTGTGAAAATTTAACTCCATGAAACTTTCCACTATTATTGTAATTATGGCATACATACAATAATATCATGTATGTTGTAGTGTCAGGTGATGCAAATTTTCACATGGAAAGGACAGCACTGACTGTGGGGGGATTCACCCAGCCTACAGTAGCTATAAATCTCTCATAGAACTACCTGCCAGTGTTGAAAAAGGCTTAACTCAGTGATTTCTGTGGATTTTTCCTGAGCCATCTTTTGCCAATTTCAATAGCCTTGAGCTCATTGATCAAAATTTTACAGAGTACCTGGGTAAGTATAAAAATTAATTTCATTTACATCAATATTATAATAGCTACTACATATTTGTGTGCAGATTTCTTTTGTTTGATTGCATCTCCTAATCATTTGGGTCCATTAGTGGCTACAATAGGGAGAGAGCTCAAAATCTGAATTTCCACCAAAGTTTGGTGTACAATTAAATGTTTAAACTCCGTGTAAAAATTATTATTAGTCAAATTTTGATTATTTATTTTTTATAGGCTTACACCTTTGTGAAGGAGCCTATAGGGGATGATCTTGATGGTTTGGTGACTAAATTAGCACAGTTTGGTGTCTCCCTTGCCCAGTACCAGCATGCAATGGAGCTTGAAGAGATACGACCTACCCAGTGAGTATATAATACATCAGGGAAGTCACTAAAGAGCAGTAGAGCAATGCAGTGCTTATACTATGATCATAAACATAATAATTGTATTATATATAGCACATTTCTTTTTACCCCGCGTGTGCATGAGCAACAAGGGGTAAAGCAGTCAGTTTTGTCCATTTGTCTGAGTGTCTGTCAGCACAAAAATCGCCGGCTATAAAGATCTACATGTAGGTATCTGAGTGACTCGTAAGCATAGCAAATCCATCAAAAATCTTCGTGTGCTTTAGATCGTTTGTTAAGGCCCACGAGCATTACAAACGCTGCATTTTATATTTGCCACGCCTATTAACTGCACTCGTGTATTTCACAACCTAATGGAAGATAAAGGTTGTCAATAAGCACGCACATACTGTGCAGATGCATGGGTCAAGATGATACAGTGTGCAGGATATGTGCTCTAGAGACCTCCAGTTAATTTCTATGTGGTGACTTGCTTGTAATGTCAAGCTACATGTATTATCTCATTCTGAAACATAATATTTTACAAATAATTAACAAGTATGTTTAATGTCACAATCATGGGATAGTGTGGCTAGCATGCATGATCATCTATTAACAGTACATAGTTCATGCACAAACAGTATCCTGCCTGGGCAAGATTGTCCACTGGTACCGTGCGCATGCGCAGATGGAAACGGTTGCAGAGGCCACACCCCTTGGCAAAGCAAGCAAGTGTACTATGGCAACGTTCTCGCTCTGCTCAAACGTTGCTACCGACTACTGACAGGCATGAACAGACCTCGTCTCTCGCTTCGCTCGAGGCTCGGTGGCTAGCGCCAGCGCCTGCTTATAAGCAGGCCTTTCGAAACGCGCGGCGCTTCGCGCCGATCGTTCAATCGACAATGCGTCGCTAGCTGTAGCTATGGCCCGAGGCATTAAGGCCACTCTTATTTGTGCACACGTTACTTCTTTGTGCACACGGCCCTACAGTTCTGACCAATCCTGGGCGTTGTAGTGCGGCTCGTTCATAGCAACCGGGCGCTTCCAAGACGCGTATCCATGCCCTCATGTAATGACACGGACTATATAAGAAAATTGTCGCTCTGAAAAATATTTTTCGCTGTATATATATAATCATGATCAAGATAATTCATGGAAAGGGAATAGGAGTTACCCTTAGGCTAAGTATACACTCTTGCTTGTAGTTTACACAATCCACGACTCAACTTCGTTTCAACCTGATAGCATTATTATGTACAATGTTATGCACATGTTCCATCTAGGCCCATTACTGGTAAACACTCTCGAGCTGATGATCCAAGCCTTCCAACAACACCTAGACGATCACCTAGGAAGCTTGGACAATGAGTGATCCATGTCTTTGGCAATATTAAATTTGTGGAACTTCAGAAAAATTAGTACGAGTCATTCATGATCATGCTGCTATATACCATACGTGTGATTACCTATTTAATCATCTTAAACTCATTGATGTTATCTTTATTGATGACATCCTACTTGCTACTAGATATACTTCTCTAGTCCACAGATTCACTCTTGACTCCTCATGATTTCATTATGGTTAATATTATCATCACTTATACGTATGTATTAATCACTACTATCCCTTCAAAATTATTTTAGTTATGCCAAGTATAGCAGATATTATCTGCTGCCATGGACTTCCTGATGATGTCCTGGAATACTTCTTTATAATCGCCCTATACAATGCGAGTTCCCAGGATATTTAGTATTGAGAGATCAATCCTGTATAGCTCTTTGTAATGGGAGTTCCCGGGAATCCCGGGATACTTAGGTATGCAGTAGTGAGGGATCTGCTATAGCCTTATAGGTATGTAATGGGAGTTCCCAGGAATGTCCTAGGAATCCCGGGATACTTAGTACAGAGGGATCTGCTATAGCACTATAGTTATACGATGGGAGTTTCCAGGGTATCCCGGGGATCCTGATATATTTATAGTATATCTGCTATAGCCCTATAGCTATGAGATAGGAGTTCCCAGAAATCCTGGGATACTTAGTATTGAGGGATCTATATATATCTATGTGAAGAGAGTTCCCAGGGAATCCCAGGGTATTTAGGGATCTGCTATATAGCCTTATGTAATGGGAGTTCCCGGGAATCCCAGGATACTTAGTATTGAGGGATCTGCTATATAGTCTTATGTGATGGGAGCTGATGTCCCAGGAATCCCGGGATACTTAGTATTGAGGGATCTGCTATATCCCTATATATATCTATGTGAAGAGAGTTCCCGGGGATGTCCCAGAAATCCTGGGATACTTAGTATTGAGGGATCTGCTATAGCTATACCTTTATGTGATGGGAGCTCCCAAGGATGTCTCAGGAATCCTGGGATGCTTAGTATTGAGGGATCTTATGTGATGGGAGTTCCCAAGGATGTCCCAGGAATCCTGGGACACTTAGGGATGTGCTAGCTATAGCCCTATAGTAATGCGATGGGAGTTCCTGGGGATGTCCCCTGAGATTCTAGCCTTATCTATGTGCCGAGGATATCCTGGGAATCCTGGGATACTGACATGTAGTAATGAGGGTCTGCCCTTTGTGATGGGAGTTCCCGGGGATGTCCCAGGAATCGTGGTATACTTTTGTAGTTGAGTAAACAAGAGTTATAGCCTAAATTCCCTTGGATCTCCCAGGAATCCTAGGATGCTAAGATTCAGGATGTGTAATGATGTTAGTTAGTGGGATCCCATGGACAGCTTAGGATAGAATGTGGCAGAACTGGACATGTATGACAAAATACTTTAAAACCAATAGTAATCAGTAGCATAAGGCTCCTTATGAATTGAAGATACTTGTGTACCCAAATTATAAGTATACTACACATCTGACTCAATATCTGCATACTATATACTCGGAAATTCATATATAATAATACAAGCGTTGCTAATTTCTCGGTAGTAGATCAAATGTTTCACTAGTAAACAAGTATGTTTGGTGTAACAATCAATGTGACTGAACACCATGCTATGTACAATCGAGTGCCAGTGTGCATGCGCAAATGAAAACAGCACCGAACTTTGAACCTATGCTATTATGATGTAGACCACAACCTCGTTTGTGCACACAGCACAACAATTCTGACCAATCGTGAGTCTTCTGAACTTGTAGGAGAGCGCATCTTTTATGCCCTCCAGGTTAGGACATGGACTACATGTATATAAGAAAATTGTCGCTATGAAAAATATTTTTTGTTGTATAATTATAGTATAATGAAGCACTAATAGTGCAAAACCCTCGGCTTTCATGAATTTGTTTTAAACTGGTCATTGATTAAGCCTATAATTATGCCGAAATGAGAAAAGATCTAACCCAAACCCAAAAGGCAAACCCAAAGCTAGTATGTGCTATACCGTGCACTAGCCTTTTATGCACCTATCAATGTATTGCCCCATCTACCCTAGTGCGGGCATATGTGGGGATAGTGTGGGGATTTGACCACTACTTTTATCAATTATCCCACCCCTGGGGGAAGCTCCTGTAATCAAAAGGCACACCAATGCAGGTCCTTGTCCCCTATGCTAGCCTGATATACAAGTTTACATAACACTCACTTAAACCACATTAGTGTTAACCAAGGCTACTACTTGAGGTCTAGTACTAGTGTCACCATTCTGTGCTAATTTCCAGATTAAGGCAGCTATTCCCATCCCATGTGCATGCAATGGCAAGGGATTACGTAATACATAGCATGATCATCACGTGCCTGGTCAGCAGTTGCATTTGCTAGCTATCTATAGCAAGAGAGCCAAGAAGCGTTCAGAGTCTACTGTGATCAGTGATGAGTCAGTCAAATTATAAGACCTATCGTTAGTCCTACATCCTAGTCTTTTGGAAAAGAAGCCATCGCTGTCACTTTTGTCCATAGAGAGTTCGTCAAGAAGCGAAGAAGGCAGAGGTGATCAGCAAATGTCGCTGTAACTTTTGAACAAAGCGTTTTCAACGAATTCTACACGTTTCATTTGTTAAAATCGCCACGAGAAGCCTAATGGCACCTCGCTTTCAACGTATAAATAAGGTATGTAGCAACTAGCCTGGTAACAGACAGACACACAGAACGAGTACCGTAACCCTGCGGCGCATGCGCCGAGGGTTAATAAGCAATACTCAGTTTATAGTTGAATAGCAAAAGTGTGAAGTATTACTGTCGGTGGTTTTTTGACTATTTCACAGTTACCATGAAAATATCAACAGGGGTACTCTTGTGGTTGAACGAAAGCTGTAACTGTTGCATGGGGTGCTACGTTAATGGGAAACATACCGCTCATGCAATCTTAGCTGCTTCAGCGTCATTGATCGAGATAGCACTGGCCGCCATGTGCTTTGCATTTGGCACGTCGGGACTTCTACCCAACAGCGAGGGAAACTCGACTCTACTTCGATTCACCGCACAGCACGCTGTTGAAGCTTTGATAATTTTCGGTGTGGTTGCCACACTGCTCTGGCTTCCGTGGGAAAAGTACGTGCAAGAGCCCACCACTAAAAAAATTGATGATGATACAGTGGAACTGAAGGATATTGAGCATCAGCCAATTTAACTATACTTAGTTGCAGAGTCAATCTCTGCTACAATGAACAAAGTGTTATTTATATTTATATATGAAAAACTTAGAGACTACATCCCTCATCCCTCATGAAAAGTATTGCACCTCGCTACTGTACCCGCCATAATTCGAACTAGGACACATCGACAAACTGCGCATGCTCCGTATACGCGTATATTGGGGCGCGCGGCTTGAGCCGGTTAACCCGCACGTGACCTCCACCTAGTATCTGCCATGTTCTATATATAGACTGAATAGGGAAATCCCCCCGAGCGCGTGCTTGCCAAAGAAAGCGAACTGAGAAAATCGCCATATCTCATCGATAGTCCACGATGTCTTCTACGCTAGGTTCGAATTCTGGGTCCCAACAAGATTTCATGCGCGCTAAACATTTTGAAACAGTCTTAACCGCATTTTCATCATCATTACTCATCATTACTCATAATTACCTCATCGGTCGGACGATTTGTTTTTTTCTAATTGGGACTCGGGATGTAATGTACATGTACTTGTAGCTCATATAGTGATACACACACAGTAGGTACTATTCTTAGCTAGTCTGGCGCTCCCATATGCATAATCCTTGGTAACATGCAGTAGACTTACATGAAATGTTTGCACAGTGATGTAAAATAATTGTAGGAACACCCTCATACATTATGGTTTCTTATAATATGATATGCATGCACTTGATATTATTTGTTGGTAGTTGCTCAGCAACCAAAGTTTTTATAGACAATTTGCCGGCTATGGGAAGGGGTTGGGTCATCATAAAGTAGGTCAATGATGAACAGAGGCCAACTACCAACAAAATAGTTATCTGCCAGTAATTGGGGTGCATTCGACCATGCATCTCATGCACCCCAATTACTGGCAGATAACTATTATATACATGTACGTGGTCCATGCAATGCATCAACACCTAGTTTATTTATTACATATATGTATATAATACTAGTGAGGGGGGGGGGGAAAAGTGGGAGGCATGCGGCTAACATAACCGTAACCAAACAAGGAAGTAGACAGTATTAAGAATTTAAGGTGTTCCTATAGGTGATCAATAAGGTAATCCAATGACGAGAGGGTTCATGGTACATGTATACCGTATAGCCAGAAAATTTGGCGGAAAATTAAAGTTGGCGTTTTGGCAGTCTACATGTATATCACAACTGCCAAAATAAAATCCGCCATAGTTTCTTACTCGCATATATACGTATGGTGATCCCGTATCAAACCGCCAAATTTAAATCCGCTAATATTCGCGCATTAGCGATTTTGAGCTCAACCGCCAAATTTAATTTCCGCCAATATTTCCGGCTATACGGTATGTTATCCAGGCTAAACCCTTCCCTTAGTTAGGAGAGTATGTATTAGGGCTTGCGTATACCTTTTGTTCCTTGTTAGGTTCAGCCCCGCCCCTAGCCCCTCCTCCTAGGAGGGAGTACATGCTGATGTGTCCGTCAAACGAGGCCGTGCTGATGATGGCAGGGTTACGGGGACACCAGTGAACCTCAAAGATCCACTGGGAAGTGGCTGGAAGCTCATACACAACCTGAAATTGAGAGAGAAAACCAAGATGATCGTGTATGTATATTTGTAACTCTGATAGCAGAATTGTGTTGAAGTGTGTGGTAATTAACAGGAAGGAGAGAAAAGGGAGAGGAAAGATGGAGAGAAGGAGAGAGAGAGGGAGAGAGAAAGGGAGGGAGAGAAAACAACATGATGGTGTGAATCAATGCATGTACATGTACATATACTGTAAGAAGCTCTGACAGTGTGGTAAAGGAGGGAGACAAAACAGGGGATAGAGAGGAAAGAAAAAATGAAGGGAGAAGGGAGAGAGACTAGTCTATCAAACTAGACCCCTTTTTCGCCCGACGACCTTTACCCACTCAATCCACATGCGAAAAAGGGGTCTAGCAAAGGTCAGTGTTGGAATGCAATTCATTTGGTGAAGCCATACGAGTGCGCGCTTGGCTCAAAAGCAAGAAAACAGCAGCAGATGGCCCAGTCTGATGTTATCATGTTTGAAAGTAAGCTCTAAAAACATACTGTAGTAGGCCTAGTCTAGTGCCCGTTTTTGCCAACTGCTACTCTACACCCACGCATAAATTGCTTGCATGAATTTCAAAAGCTGAATCTGATTGGCCAGACAAAATTTGATTAAACCTGACCTTTGCTAGACCCCTTTTTCGCGTGTGGATAGAGTGGGTAAAGGTCGTCGGGCGAAAAAGGGGTCTAGCTTGATAGACTAGGAGAGAGACATGTAATAGATCAAAAAACGGTAATAAGGTTATCACATTACAAACAATGATACAGTAGGTACATGTACATATACATGTACAGTGTACGGATACGAAAAACCACACCCACCTCTCCCCCTGGCTGCTCGCTGTTTGGGTTCCAGCAGAGGACCTGGTTGTCCTTGGCGGCCGAGAGGAGGAGATCAGAGTCCTGGGGACACCAGGCGATGGAGAGAACGCCTCTCTTGTGGTGCTCAAGGATCCTCATCGGGGCAGTCGCAAAACGAAGATCCCACATCTGCAGATACACACAAGACCATAATGTCTTCCAGAAATAATACCAAATCTACTTGTAGGAGTTGATTACTTTATTTCCGTAAGAACGCCCTTATACATGTATGTACATGTACACGTATGTATACCCCTATGCAAACAAGTGCTAATATAGCTTAATTCCTAATAATGCACATGTACATGTACATACATGTACTGAACGCTTACATGTATCTTGGACTACCAGTGTCAGCTAAATCAATGCAACAGTTTTACACACACACATGTATATGTAATTTATATATTGTATATTGCCGTATAGCTGGAAATATTGGCGGGAATTAAATTTGGCGGTTGAGCCCAAAATCACAATCACTATTGCAAGAATATTGACCAATTTAAATTTGGCGGTTTGGTATGGGATCGCCATACATATATATGCGAGTAGGAAATTTTGGCATATTTTTAATTTGGTGGTTGTAATATAGACCGTCAAACCGCCAAATTTTCCGGCTATACGGTATAGCATACCTGTATGACAGGAGCCCTGTCGTCCCCAGAAGCAGTGACCATCTGCGTGGCCACATCAGGATGCCAGGCAATGCCGGTACACCTCACTCGAGAGCTGGAGTCAGCCACCTGGATGATTGGCTCGTTCTTACGGAGATCCCAGACAACAGAGCGACCACCGGGAGAAGTGGAGGCTAGGATATGCTGAACCTGAGAGTTCAATGTATAATGAATTATGTATGCATATGCATGTGTAGATATTTGGATATGAAGTAATCATCATTAATTGAGCTACAATGTACATGTACACAACACTACAACACAGTATTATAGTATACATGTATATACATGTAGTTATGACAAAATTATTATCATCGCTAAGTGATATTAAATCTGGTAGTTGGATCCTGAAGCGTTAGTGCCAAAAATATTGTAGAAATTAAGTTTGGTAAAGGATCATCATATCTACATGTACATGTACATGTATATATACATGCTAGATTGTAGTTTGGTGGTCACAAAGGGATGCCATTTTATACAAGAAATACAGTATATACGTACATGTACATGTAGTTCAACCCACTTGTCTATTCCAGGCCACTCCGCTGATGTCCTCCAGTGGGTGGAGCTTATTGCCGGGGCTCATGGGGGTCGAAGGGTTCGTCAGGTCCCAGATGAATATTTCAGAGTCACTGGCCCCCGAGGCCAGGAGGTTGGGCTGGAACGGGTTCACATCCAGGGTTCGTACAGCACCAGTGTGCTGGGTGGTCTGGGCAACTAGGGCATCAGGTTTAGAGCTGGAGGGAGGGAGGATGAGAGAGAGAGGGGAGAGAGAGTGGGAGGGAGGGGGAGAGAGAGAGAGAGATAAAGAGAGAGAGAGAGGGAGAGAGAGTAGGGAGGGAATAAGTAGTACAGTACTGCATTATAATATGCATGCCACATAGCATCCTGCAAGTAAAGGTACACGTACGCATCCCTACCTACTCATATTATAATACACCACATTCTGGTACATGTAGGTGACAGTATATATATATTGATTTTAATAATGCTATGTCATGTGATAGCGCTATAATATATGGCACTACCACATTGTGTATCAGTATACATGTACATGTAATACTGGTACTGGAACCCCTCTATTCCGGACACCCTTTGGGACATTTTAAGTATCCTGATTAAAGGAGGTGTCCTCATTTCAGGGGTAGTTTTCTATGTAGCTGGGACCGTGCATGGTGTCCTGATCAAGAGAGATATCCTCATAGAGGGATTCCACTGAATAATATCCTCTGGTCATCCGCCAAGGTCTAAGCTGGACATTCTGCTGACTCAGCTACAGCCAAGACTGTCGAAAGTAAACCAAGGTACATGTATAATTATATGCTCTCAAGGTGCATGTACATCATCGCTTATGTATGCATGGTGGATGGTCATACATGTACAGTGTATGTTTGCTTTATTGTATATTACCGTAAAGTCTGGTTAATAAGCGCATGCGCTTATCACTCTCGGTGGTAAGGAAACATGCGCCTATTAGACGATGTGCGCTTAATAGATAGTGAAGTTTTGGCCCCGCCCACTGCCAGCGTGTTCGAGCATTCAGTCACAAAGCTAGAAAGTTATGAACACAGCGATTCTTGGACTAAGCTCCGTAATAGTTCATGGGAGTACGATCGGAAGCCATCGCTGGAAGAAAACCGTGGAAAATAGCCGACTTCTTTGGCAAGACTTGCTTTTGAAATCGAGGTCAAGAGTCCGAACCCGTCTCAGTGGAACATCGCAGTGTTGAGTATAGCCGATCTCGTGCAGCTGTCTATCCGAAAATAGGTTGGTAAAATACTTCTTCCATGGAACACTCTTGATCGAACGGTGAATATTACTGTCGTCTTTATTGGGCCCATGCGCTTATTAGACAATGCTTAATAACAGGAAGGAAGCATGCACTTATTAAAAAATATGCTTAATAAGCATGTGCGCTTATTAACCAGACTTTACGGTATGTGAATGTGGAAGAGGTGCTAATGACAAAGAAATGTACACAATCATTATCATTATTATGATAGTGCTAAAACAAATGGAGCTTTCTTAGCACCAAACAAACTTCTTGGTAAAGGGGTGCCAATATTTGCACACCCTACCCAGTCAAAACTTCCTCTCTTGCATAAACACTGGTGTCACGTTAATAGCATCGTTAATAACATTTGGACAGTCCCTTTAAATGGAATATTTGTACCATTCACCATATATGGCATGTACATGCTCCCTGAACAATCCTTTACTATTCTAGGCATCTGGTTACAAGTTAAGATTTCATTACATATTCACATGCATTCTCTCGAAACATGAACATCACAAGCTAAAGGCATTCACCATATTATTATCATGTAGACACCTCCCTGAACAACCCATTATCACTATTTTGCTATTCTAGGTACATGTATCTGGTCGAGAGTTGAAATTTCATTACATGTACATGCGCATCCTCTCAAAATATAAATATCACATGCTAAAGGATAATATTCTGTTTCTATGAAATCATAAACTCTCACTTGATGATTCTGTCAGCGCTCCACATGGTGATGATGCCATTGTCAGATCCACCAACGATCAGTCCACTGGGATGATCACCATCGATACCAACTCCACTCCAGGCCAGCTTGTGGAACCTACCAACACAACATGTATACACGATAACAATGCATGAGCATAGAGCAATACAAGAATGGTATGAGAGAGATAGGAGGGGGAAAGAGAAAGGAGAGAGGGAAGGAGGAAGGAGAGAGAGAAAGAGAGGTAGAGAGAGGGGGGGGGGGGGGGAGGGGAGAGTATCATGTACACATGTATACCTCCCTTCATTTCATCAATACACTACAGAATGTAACTCTCTCCTTACTCAAGAAAGAATTATTCTTACCTGTATGGTGACTCGACGGTTCCCAGCAGTGGCATATCCAGTCCAGAGGAAGCTAGATCCAGAGAGAACACCTCCAGACAAGCACTGGTGCTGAAACAGTTCGAAAGCATAGAAAACCCATGATCACACCTCCACCACTCAAATACATACACACACAGAGTGTATTAAACAACTCGTCCTTCAATCATACCCCCTGATTAATAATGTATAGGATAGATCTCTAAGTATACCAGTAAATCCCTTGGTGCCACCACCATCCACCCCCCCCCCCCCCCCCCCCCCCCCCCCCCCCAGTCTCGAAACCAGACTGCTCCCACCGCAGCGTTTAGTTCTTTCAGGATAAACACGCGGAGGGAGGGTCTGGGAGACTGCCTATACCGTTTTGGATCCCGATTATGCAATATTTACGTGACGTCACGCGTTGGGGTCCGCCCATACGATGCCAAGAGCCAGCCAGTAACGCTCTTTTTTGCTGTTATGCAAACTAAAAATCTTCTCTACGATTGAATTATCCTTCGAAAGGTATCCAGAGGTACTAAATTCAAAGAGAAAAGTCGATCTGGTGGTTCAAGATTTCAAACGTGTGACGTCACTCGCGTTCTGCAATCTGATTGGCCCGCCAAGATCTCTGCGCGCGGATCCAAAACGGTATAGGCAGTCTCCCAGACCCTCCCTCCGCGTGTTTATCCTGAAAGAACTAAACGCTGAGGTGGGAGCGGTCTGGTTTCGAGACTACCCCCCCCCCCCCCCCCCCCAAAATATCCTCCAAATACATGTATGCTCACTAATCTTTATATAGAAATTAACCTACACAAAGCTACACCAATAACACATACATAGTTGGATACTAATGGGTACGTACCTGAAGGTGGCGTCCAGCTGCTGGGCCACGGTGCCACAGGCCACACTGATCGACTGGAGGCTGGACGGACTCCACGCCATGTTGGCTGTTCGAGAGATCTCCTTCACCTTCATCCTCAACGATGCTGAACTAGAATAGCCACTTGAGTCTTCAAAGTTGATAGTTTATGTTTTAATACTTATCACAAGAGGAACACAATGAACCATTCACTGGCGAGCAGAAGCCAAGGCAACGACCATGTGGTTTGATGATTAACCCCCTGCTCTCGATATTATGACGTGGCCATTGGTACATGGTACCATATAGTCTCGTGCCCAGACCCCACCCTCGAGGAGGAAAAGGGGTAATGGAATTTCGCGGCCTTATGGCCTTTGGCGCATGGCGCTATGGCCTGGCCGTATGGCCTTATGGCCTTACGGCCACGTACGGTACGGAGCTCGAGAACGAGTTTCGAATCCCAGCTGCAGCCCCATGCTAACTGGCGCTAGTCTGGCGAGCTAGCCTCTCCTAGCTCTCTCCTTCGCGCGTGCAAGAAGAGAGGAGGGGCTAGCTCGCCAGACTAAACTGGCGCGTGCATATAACTCGCCAACTTAAACCTCGCAAAAATTAATAATAATTTTTAATCATTGCGCACGCTTTTAATAACGATAAATCACATGATAAATAAATTCCAATGCAATGATAAACCAAGTTCATCCTACACCAAGTTAAATATGCAATTTGAAGTCATTAAGCAGCACTTGTTTGAGCGAAATGGGAATGTTGCATCCAATTTGAATATCTCTGATGTCTTCCGGAAATTGGTAGGAACACCGCTGTAGAACACAGCTTGCTTTGATGTGATAATACTTGTTCTGGTAGCTTCCAAGCTTCCATTGGCAGCCTTCTGCAGGGTACCAGTCTCGTTCGAGATGGCCTAGCACAAAGTCAGGTATAACTGCACCCATTTCTCTAAAGAAATGACCACACCCTGAACACTTTTTAATCCTATTGTTTAGTTGTGAGATGTAGAATGGTTTTTCGGACTTAATTGTTGCTGGTTTTGGTGGGTAACTTCGGCCTGTCCTAGAAACACTGGATGCCAATAGTGGAGTGAGAGAACTAATCAGGGATTGAAGAGTGAGCTGAGGCTGTGTAGCTATAGGTGATGAAAGAAGAGAGCTCAGTGGTGATGCATACACGTTATTATGAGTAGACACTAAAAGTGGGGACTGGGATGTTGTGAGGTTGACCATACATTTTCCAACATTGCTTGCACTAGAGCAAAACTGATTGCTGCCTAGTGTACCAACCACTTGTGATGTACCCATTACATTTGGACCTGTGGCTGAAGACTTGGAATGTGTATATGGCTGAGGAAGTCGGTTTTGTGTACCTTCTAGTGGGATTAGATTATTGGTAGTATCACGTGCATGGTCAATTGGAGCACTAGACTGCTTTGCATTGGTTGAAGTAGTGGTGAATGGTGTGCTGGTTGGAAAAAGTGTTGTATGACCACTACTGTTTGCTCCACCCATTGCCACTTCATTGATTATGTGTTCATCAGAGATGCACGACATTGTGTTTGTAGCTGTTTTAGCATAGCAGTGCTCATTTTGAAGCCTTGTAGTATCTGCATTAGAAATATCAGTGAGTGGAATTCTATCTGTCTTTTGATCCAATGGTAGGTGCACTGCATCACCATACTTTCTCCTAGGAGGCTTTTTCTGCCCTGCATGCTTGTATGTCCCATGGTAAACGGCCTTAGTGAGATTTGTACTGCAAGGATTTTTTGTGGTACGAAACCAGATGAGAAAGTTTTTCAGTTCCACATCCTCTTCAGCTACAGCTAAGCAGTGCGCACATATGTTCCTACTTTTCCACCCCACACATTGCTTGTCACACATGTACCTTCCTGTATTAGTCTTCGATTTGGTGACTATATGTGGTGAAGGTGATGAGTCACTAGAAACCCACCATACATTATTTCCATCAGATCCTGGGGCCTTCAGTACTTTCATTTCACTCAATAGTCGAGATGCTTTGGACCATAGCGACTGCAACTCGCCATCAGAGAGTGTATTGTTGATAAATGTGTATGGTATAGACAAATTCCTTCCTGATTTGACTACAGTTTGTGATTCATTTAACAAGGATCTGGACGTTGTTGAAGTATCACTAGACTGCAATGTAGAATGAAAAGAGTTCACAGCTTCAACTTTGTCTACATGAGACATCACCCCAAACCAGTTGTCAGCATTAACTCTCATACTGCTGTAGTTAGCAGCTAAACTCCATCTACCAAGTCCCAAAATGGCTTTGTCAACTTCATTTTGTTGCTCTTGTACACACTCCTCCAAGTCATTCACAAACTGAAGTACATCTTGTTTTTGGAAATTGACGTAACGCTTGATGATAGCATTCACAGATTCTGAATTGTTTTGAGTATATTTTTCCCCACCCACTCCCAAACTCTGGAGAAGTTCTGTGTTCATGTTGTCGCGGATGATGGGAGCTACATGTAACCGAAACCACTTGAATATTTTAGGAGTAGTGATATTATGCTGCTTCTCCAGTGTCTCCCAACGCTTTTCTAGCACACTTAATTTGGCATCAAATTCTCTAGCTGTAGCATGAATCAATCCTCTTTCAGACGTGGTGCCAAATATGTCTCTCAAAACATCCTTTACCATAGCATCTGGGAGAAGCATTTTGCGGAGATGATCTGTAATATTGTCCTTGAGATGATTTGCACACCTTAGATGCACAGCAAATGGGAAGGCTTCTGAAGCAGCATTGGTGATAGCTTGTTCTCCGTCAGTTCCATATACCTTCAAGTTAGTAGCCAATGATGGTTTCCTCCTAGTTATTTCAGTAAACAATGCACGAAAATTCGAGTGATCTTTTGAGGAGTGAATGAGTGTGGGTCCAATCATAATGGGATGGATGCCATTGTCAGTGATGACTTTGAGATTTTGGTACGTGCATACTGTGACGTAAAAAGGACCCAGGTTGAACGTTACATCGATTCCAAGCACACTAGTTTTTCCTTGTTGAGTGCAAAACTGTTCAATATCATTAATTTGTGTATCATTAAAAAGTACTATGGTTGGATCGGGAACTAACTGTATAGCCTGCACAAACTGATCTCTTTGCCCATTCTGCTCCTTGAATTTCACTACTAGACTTTGCAGAGGATCTGTCGTGTTTGAAGGTGTATTTGATACTCGTTTACACTTTACGCGGGAAGCCTGCGATGCATCTCTTGGTAAGTCACCCTCACATGTAACATTAAAAATTCCTCCTCTTTTTTGCTCCACCTTAAATGCTGCACGTTTTGGTGGGTGCAGCTTCACTTCTTCTTCTAGCTCTCTTAGAGTGCTGGGACAAGTACGTTTGTAAGGCTTAGCACGTTTCTTTGAGTTCCCATGTGGTTGAACATCCACTGAATGTTCAGATCCAGAAAATCTATACTGAATGAACTGAAAAATCTCCATTTTACCATGTGGATTAATGAGAGTAGAAATGTGACGCGACAAATCTGGAGATGATTTGCAGGTATAATGCCTACGAATTAAAGTATAGCACTTCTTTGATTTTGATTGAGCACTCTGGGCAAAATTTACGGTTCCATCTTTATCGAATGTTAACTTCAAGTGGTTAGTTGCAGTTTTTGTTTGCTTCCATACACCACAATCATCACATTTTATATCATTACAATCACGTAGTTTTGAAGTGTCTACGACAAATGCACAGTTAATACTAATGTTAGCAGGGTGAGAGGAACACAAGAGATCAGCAGGGCAGTCAAGTATGGCTCGGACGGTGTGTAATGAGGATGTTCGTAACTTATTCTGACGTGAATAAATGGGTAAAGATCTATTGTTGTTGAGATACTGGATACTCTCAGCATTGTCACTGTATGTGTGCACACATGTAATACTGTTATAGTGTGTACAGGGTAGCTGATACTGAGTTGCTATATAAACTGTGAATGCTCCTAGAAGTGCTGTACTAATGTAAACTGTGCATAGTCCCTTTGAACAATAACTTCCATATTTGGAAGTGAATGAGCCCCCTGTACAAGCAGTGTGTGCACCTGCCACCCACCCCCCCCCCCCCCACCACCACCACCAAAAAAACATGCTTCAGTAATTAAGGGAGATAATATCAGATACATGTAACCACCAAAAAATCAGTACAGATGCCTATGAAAGAAATAATTATTATTATTACACTGTATCATAGTATGATCATCATGCCATATACTACAGCTACGTCAATAGTATTAGGCCACAAGGCTAACCTGGATGTGTGAGCACTGTCATGATCTTCAGAAGACTCATTTGCGTCACTTGAATCAGATTCAGAGTCCTGAGTGAGATCAATTGGCTTAGCGGGGCAAGATCCAAACTCTGATAGAATACGATCAAACCTATGCACACACGTAAGCATGACATTAAGAGGCTGCTTAATTTTTCAACACAGCTATCAGTTATGTGGAGACTCGTACATGCACAAAACAACACTGTGACAGTATTAACCAATCTGCAATGCCAAGTAGAATGATGGGGACCAGTGACAGAAATTCCCCGGAATGAACCAGCTGGTAGCACACAGATTTGACCAATAATTATTAAACTTACTCGTCATCACTCAGACTCTCGGAAGAGCTTGAGACTCCAGGGACATCTCGTGGTTGGCCTTTCTTCTTAATAACAGGCCGCTTTTTAGGGAAAGAAGAGGGATTCAATTCGATCTCCTCGGATGATCTCAGCCGCCTACGCCGCCTCCTAGTTGGTGGAACTCCACCATTAGTACGGGTAGGTAGCCTTAGGGCATTACTTTCATTCCGTAGCCTACAACAAAACATATAACATTCTAAAATTACGACACTGAATAGTTCATTAGCTAGCCGGTCAGTGGAATGGTCACGGGGAGTTCTTACCTGACGTTCTCGAGGAAGCTAGTTTGGTAGTCACTGTCAGTGGCTGTTGACTCTTCAAGATCGGTTGAGGAACTATCTACATCCATGATGACAGGTAGCAGAGGAGACAACGCCAAGACGAAACACAGCAGTTGAGCTCATGATTTCCCGCGCGCGCGATTTTCGCTAATGAATGACGTAAGGCCATAAGGCCATACGGCCAGGCCATAGCGCCATGCGCCAAAGGCCACAAGGCCGCGAAATTCCATTACCCGAGGAAAAGGGTCTGGTGAACTTGGGCAGAATCCTTGGGCCTGCGCTGAGGAATTTCCACGCGCCAATGAGATCGTAGCTTTGGCTCAGTCATATGACAAGCTTACCGCAGGAATGCAACATCGCTATACCGTCTGTATAGCTATTCAATTTCGCCGACCAATCAGATTCAAGGTTTGCTTTACTGCCGGTTGCGGGCATGCGATCACATGCAAACACAGCCATAGCAACCAATCAGAACCAGGCTTGTCAGCACATATGCGCATGCGTCGTAGAACGAGAACCGAGGATTCAGCCCAAGTTCACCAGACCCTTTTCCTCCTTTTGGGGGTGGGGTCTGGGGACGAGACTAGGTACCATACCATGCATGGCGCGGCGGTACATATACATGTACATGGTACCATGGTACG
Organism: Cliona cf. orientalis; assembly: GCA_963930775.1. Taxonomy (NCBI): domain Eukaryota; kingdom Metazoa; phylum Porifera; class Demospongiae; order Clionaida; family Clionaidae; genus Cliona; species Cliona cf. orientalis. The sequence goes on from OZ005690.1 coordinate 3,065,219, forward strand.
TGGTGCATGCACGTGCATTTAATATGCATGGTACCGGTCAGAGTATGATCGGTACCGCTTGCGCGTTCTCCGCGTTGTTGTCAGCAAAAACAAGATGGCGCAAGTTCAGCGGCAGGGTGGATTCGATTGTGAATTTGTTGAAAAGCCTTCAAACGCCTTCCAAAGTGAGTGTCCAGTGTGTCTTCAAGTGCTGAGAGAGCCCTACCAGACGACTTGCTGTGGAAAGAGCTACTGCCGTGTGTGTATTGATCAACTCAAAGCTGGCACGAGCAAGTGTGCTTGCTGCAACAAACCGATTAAGGATTTTCCGAATATAGGGCTGCAACAATCACTGTATGACTTCAAAGTCTACTGTGGAAACAAAAGTCAAGGCTGCAAATGGGTAGGAGAACTAAGACAGCTTGAAGATCATCTTAACAACAATCCATCGACAGAAAAACAGCTTGAGGGTTGCCAATTTGTAGACGTTCAGTGCCTTTATTGTCGAGAGCAAAGGCGTCGCTCTGCTATTCAAATTCATCAGAAAAATGATTGTCCTGAGAGGCAATTCAAATGTACATATTGTGATAGGTATGAGTCTACATATCAAAATGTTATTGATAATCACTGGCCCATATGCCAATACCGTCCAGTTCCATGCCCCAATGAGTGTGGTTTGAAATTTTCTCGAAAAAATGTTGAGAATCACGTTGCCAATGACTGTCCTTTGACCACAATTGATTGTGAATATAATCGTGTTGGTTGCAATAAGAAGGTACTGCGCAAAGATATGAATGCACACCTTGGTGAGAATATTGCGCAACATTTATCATTACAAGCAACTGAGCAACGAAAAGTGGCAAACTCAATTAAAATGAGTAGTGACCAAAGGTCACATCACATGAAATCCCTGACAAACGGACTAAAACTTGTCTGTGAGAACACTGCATCACATATGATACTTACGACAGATGTCCTGGTAGAACATAGTAAGAAAAAGAAAAGAAAAGACGATGCCCTGTGGGCACTATCAATTATCATAATTGTTTTAGCTACCTTGGTAGCTTATACTTCGCAAGAGAATAGAGAAATAAAGGACCAGATCGCAAAATTGACACAAGATGTACAGGAACTTCGAAATCATGCTTCAGTTTGTCCATTGTATATCACTTTCACAAACTTTGAGCAATTACGGCTAAAGGATGAAGCCTGGTATTCATCACCCTTCTACACACATCTCAAAGGATATAAAATGTGTTTGAAGGTCAACGCTAATGGACGTACACTCAGGGATGGTACACATAATATTGGTGTATTTTTACACCTGATGAGTGGACAATTTGATGACGAGCTTGAGTGGCCATTTCAAGGCACTATCACCGTCCAATTATTGAACCAAAGGTATGGTGGGAAAAAAGAAAATGTGGAAATGACATATAACTTTAGTGATACTACACCACTTCAAATTACTAGGCGGGTATCGGGTAGAGAACGAGCTCTAACTGGACTTGGCTATGGTGCCTTCACGTCTTATGCCAATCTATGGTCGAATCACCTAAAAAATGATCGTCTTGTATTTCTTATCAATTGCTAGGCAATTACTTGTGACTATGGACCATATCACACACACTTACTGATAAAATTGTAATTCTATCTTTTATAATGATAAGATTAGGTATACTGTAATTCAGATCATGCCCATGGAAGTTCTATAAGTATCTGTGAACAATTGGTTAGACACTGTATGGTTGTGTTATTTGGTTTTGTTGATTTTCAATGTGGTATTTAGGTTTTGGTTGATCGTGCATGCATGGTGTTTGAGTAGGTTATCATTCTTCCTTTGTGTCTATTGTTATTTTGGATTTTATTGTTATTAAATATTTTGTGACTGTTAGGCTTGGCTTTATGGTTGTCTATGTCTTTTGATTTGGTTTATAGTCTTTTTAGTCTCGTCCCCATGCAAACCCCACCCCAGAAAGGAGGAAGAGGGTCTGGTGACATTAGAGTGCTTTCTTGGTTCTTGCAAGCTCAGCATTCTTACTTCTGCGAAAGCCAATCAGATTGCAGCTCCATGATTTTCATGCGATCTTGCATCTGGTCACACAGCAACGATCGTGCAATATCAGCTGCATGGCTGCAGTTTAGCACTAGCTAATGAGAACGCAATTCTTTGATAGTGCATTGCATTGCGTAGCAACGTGGGACTGGCATGTGATTGATTGCATAATAATAGTATTATTAGCATGAAGTCACGTGCCTGCATGTACATGCAAACCATTCCAATGTCACCATGAAGACCCTTCCCCCCGCGGGGATTTGGGGCTGGGTATACGATTGAGACTAGGGTTAAGCTAGCGCTGACTTAATAGTAATTATGTTTGATATCTCTTCGTGTCTACTGTATTGATTAGCTTGTGGTTTATGTATTGTGCACCTACTTTATTAGTGAGTCATCAGATATCAATGCATGGTTCTTTGCATGATTTGTGTTGGTAATTTTGGTAGCTGTATGATAGCTCTTATCTTATTGTAATCCTATAAAATGTTTTATTGGCTTGAATACTTCATTTATGTAACCTTTTAGTTTTGTGAATGCTGGCCTATAATTTGTGACACATATTGAGATAACCAGAATAATTATAGTGTATACGTGAAAATATTAAGTTTCATTAGATAAAAATTTCACCAAGCCCATGGCCAGCTATATGTATTCCTGTATTGCATGCAGGAAAAAAATCTTCTCTCGATATTATAATGACATTGTGGCTGGGAATTTGGAGGTCAAAGTGCAGAATCACACATGTGCATGCTTATACGTGCTAGGCATGATTGCAGGCTGAGGATAACACTGCACCATTATAATTCCATAATAATAATTATACAATAATTAATCAATAATTTTATGCCAATAGATCAAGCCTATATCTATGGAGTGAGCCTTAGTCATGGTCGAAATCCTCGTGAACACATCTGGACATTAATTTTTACAGGAGCAGCTGATGAGACCTCACAACAGCCAAACTATAAGTGCCCTTGCATTAATCAGCACGTCTTCATCAACAATTCGTATTCCAAGTTTCATAGGCAATGACTATTTCTGTGATGCCAGTCTCAGTAACTATTTCAGTAGCTACAGCAAAAGTTTCTACCCTAATGATCCACTTTGGGATGGGAATGGATGTGGCACCAGCAATACATGTTGCTCTGTTTCAAATCTGTACACCAAAAGTCCACCGTGGTTTATCAAGCATCCACCACTGATAATATTATAGAGATGAGATTGTGTAAACCACATGGAGATGGATCTACACCAATCGAAGTAGTGGAGCTCTATGTACAATAGCGTTACTCTTGATAATACTGAAAATTATTACACTGCTAGTCTGTATATAGCTATAATATTAAAAGAGTTATCTTTAAAATTAAATAATTGATACTGTGAAGTTCATTTTATTCTCTAACTCTTAAGCAGCGCATACAATGTCTTGCTCTTTAATCAATAGCAGTAAGTACAATTGTTAGCAGCATTTTCAGGCTGCTTTTTTGTGTGGAAATTGACATGGGGATATGAAAATATTACTATTCCGTTGCTATGGTTTGGGTTGAGGTAGCCTGAATGTGAGATGGTGTCATGACCACAGTTACAATTATAATAATTATTAAAAAGCTACCCACTTAATTCCCACCCCCATACTCAAATGTATTTAAACTGAGTAATGACACAACATTGTGTAATTTATTGAAATCAAAATCATCTATTGATAGTGTTTTATGTGCAACTGATCTGTGAAAATTAAATAAAATCTACTATAGCTACAACATACTTGGGTCCTATGGAAGTCAATCTGTGTTTTGTAATATATATTGTGTAATTATCCCACTCCATTGGCCAGTAGTTGTCTCCTCTTCATGGTGAACTGGTCCTCGACATAAGACATGTCCTCATCGTTAATGATACTCCCACAGCCGACGTAGAGGGGCAGCATGAGAGCCACAAGGAGTCTGTCGTAGGTCATGACAGGCACCGCCCACAGGATGACGAGGGGACCGAGGAAGATCGGGTGACGGCTGTGCTCGAGAAGCTGCTGCTGCTCACCTGACTTGTAGTGCATCGGGTCACCAAAACCATAGTAGAGCTGCACATGGAGGGAATAATCACGCAGTATGAAAAGTACACACTAAAAAAGTAAATAAAAAGGCATGTTCATTTCTTTTTTGAGCAATTAGAGCAAGCAATCAATTCTCGGATGACAACAATAGTTGGATACACTAGGGAGGGGAGTTAATGAGAGGGTGTGGCCAGGATTGAGACTCAACTAGGTATATAGGCCACACTTTAATGCCTGCTAGAGTGATCGATCGCTGTTGGTACACTACTGTAGTAATTTTATCAGTCTGCATTAGTCACCTGTTTAATTCCGAGTAGCTCTAGATAGTCGATGGCGAAGACAGAGGTGGCTATGGACATCCAGCAGGCTGTGTGGACTACCATCAGGAACAGGTTCAAAGGTTGGGAGTTAGTAGATCAGATGAAATAACTGGGAGTTACTTGCAAAAAAGAATTCATAATCTATACAATGGTGTGGGGAACAAAGACATAATCATGAATACTGACAAGAGAGGGGGGGGGGGGAGTATCTAACTCCAGTATACCAGTGCGTAAAAGCTCTTTTAATAAATAGTACAAAGTACATATGCCTAGGATGACCTTGCATTTCGTATGGTCTTGGATATTAGTTTTCCCTGTATGTAATATGTGAGCTCCTCCCCCCCCCCCCCCCCCCCCCCCCCGATTAGCATTTACCTCCTCTTAAAATTTGTTGCTAGGCCATCTTGAGCAAACTTTAAGTGAAACCTCACCACGGTAAGATTTCGAGGAAATAATTCATTATAAGGAAAGCAGTATCACATTATTATAACCTCCCCATGCAATATTATATTAATTGTTAAAACAGTACATATTCTTATTCTTTCCTTCATATTTTTGGTCTGCAAACGCAATGGAGTGCACAGCTATGGCATCCAGTTCATAGACATGCATGCATGCACACAAGCACTGCCAGGTACTCAGTTTCTCAACCCCTTTAGTGAGTACATGTACATGGTTTAATGAGTGTAAGGTGAAGTTTATCAAGATCTCCACAGAATTATAACCATAAATGGACATTGGGCAGGGTCAAAGGCCACCCCCTCCCCGAGGTGTAGTGAAAGTACATACGTAATATTACCCTACATTATACTAGGAAACTAGGAAAGCCCGTTTTCTGGTTGCAATAAATAAAGCCATTTTGTCACAAATACTGAGACAGTCATTAATTCAGCTATAGCAGTGCAACGCTTCATGCTATTCACTGCAAGGTGCAGTTTGTCAATCTCAACTAATCACAAGCAGAAAAAGCGTCAACTACTAGATATAGGGCTCCATGCATGGCACGGTCACTCCAATACTATTATAACATTGTCTTTTGGACAAACTATGCCATCTATTTGCTCTACTTCATCATCAAATACCTGGTGGCACCGATACTCTGGATACTCCTAGAGCTGGCAGACGAATCAAGGAAAGGCTCGTATGTGAAAAAAATCGTTAAATGGATACTACCCGAACGGTGGTCATCTCGTACCAATGAACGTTTGGCAAAGTTTGCTAAAATCACCACACCCATGAGATGGGTGATACTTCAGCTATTCGGCGGGCCTCTGGGGGTCGTGGAAAGACGAGACGATGACTACAAACCGGATAAAAGAGACAATAATGATATCCCTACTCTGTACATCAGGGACAAGAAGTTGACGTACGGAGCAATAATGGTACTATCGATGCTCATCGTTACATTCGGGATCCTAACACTAAGCTCTGCCGTCAATCTCTCGCTGATCAGAATAACACATGTGTGCAGCGAAGATCCCAATATCTACTGCTATCCCCAGTTGATTAGCGAAGCTAATGAAACAATCGTACATCAATTTAACATAATTATAGACATTAATGAACCGATTCTCGACTGTGCATTCTGGGACAGCGAAGGCGTGTCTAGTCAAGTGACATTTGATTGTTTCCGATTTGTCTACAACGTGGATGCTTTCTTGGCGACAATGGGCGGTCTTTTGACCATTTTCACGATCACCATGAAAGTGTCGACAGGGGTACTCTTGTGGTTGAACGAGAGCTGCAACTGTTGCACAGGATGTTGCATAAATGAAAAACACATCATTCGTGCGATTCTAGCTACTTCAGCCTCACTGATCGAGATAGCACTGGCTGCCACATGCTTTGTTTTTGGAACATCGGGGATTCTAGCTGACAGCGAGGGAAACTCAACTCTACTTCGATTCATCGCAGAGCACGCTGTTGAAGCTTTGATCATTTTTGGCGTGGTTGCTACACTGCTCTGGCTTCCGTGGGAAAAGTATGTGCTAGAGTCCACTTACATAATGGAACTGGAGGATGTCGACTGTCAGCTGAACTATATTTAGTTACAGAATCAATCTTCATTTGCTAAGTTTTATTTTTATGTACACATAAAAGAGTACATGTATATACATGTATATAGCTTAAAGAGATACATATACAGTATGCGAAGCTACATGTACTATTCTTAGCAAGTCTGGCAATATCATAATATAGTGTGGAATTGTAGCCTTATGGTATATATGAATTATAGTGTGTACATGTATTATTTTTGAAAATTACGCTCACTTGTACCTTTTGTTTCTAGCCCCACCCCTAGCCCCTCCCCTACATGCTACATGTACAGTCGAGCCTCTGATAACGGACCCTCCGAGAAGCGGACAACCTCTCTACAGCGGACAAGTGCCGTGTTACCGATTGAATTTAGCATAGTTATAGTACATTAGCAACCTCCGAGAAGCGGACGCTTCTCGATTCCGGATAGCGGACAAGATCCAAGCTCCCAACGTGACTTTTCAATGCAAAACTGCCTCTAAATAGCGGATATCCGGAAACCACGCCCTTAAATTAACGATGCCACGCCCACCTTCGTCGCAATCTAGGCGGTCGCGATATTATGCTGCATGCGCGATAATAATAAGCCTTGAATCCAGATAACAATTTTGGAGTAGCCAGTACTTCAAAAACAAAAAAAAATCAGCCTGTGCTATGTTGATACTGAAAACAGAACATACCAACCACTTGATTATCATCTCTACTGCTTTATTATGCATTTCAGTGCATTTATTAACTTATTAAGGATAATACAGGTTGAAAAATCATGAACCTCCGAGATAGGGACAACCTCCGAGCAAAGGACAAGAGGCCCGTTCCCAAAGTGTCCTTTGTTCGGAGGCTCGACTGTATATGAATGTGTACGTAAAACTATTGCATTGATTTATTGATTTGGCTGGCACTGTCGTTTAGTATAGTATGTACATGTACATGTTCATGTGTACCTTTTATTCCTTGTTTGGTTCAGCCCTACCCCTAGCTCCACCCCTAAGAGGGAGTACATGCTGATGTGTACGTTGAAGGAGGCCGTGCTGATGATGGCAGAGTTATGGGGACACCAGTGAACCTCAAAGATCCACTGGGAAGTGGCTGGTAGCTTATACACAACCTAAAATTGAGAGTGAAAAATCAAGATGATGGTCTACATTTGTAACTGATAGCAGAATTATGTTGAAGTGTGTGGTACTTAAAGGAAGGAGAAAGAATAAAGGGAAAGAAGGAGAGAGAGAGAGAGAAAAAGAGGGAGAGAAGGCTAAAACAAAATGGAGCTTTCTTAGCACCAAACAAACTTGTTGGTAAAGGGTCGTCAATATTTGCACACCCTTCCCAGTCAAAACTTCCTCTCTTGTATAAACACTGGTGTCTCATTAATAACATTTGGACAGTCCTTTTAAAGGGAACATTTGTAGCATTCACCATATACGGTTCGTACATGTATAAACCTCCCTGAACAATCCTTTACCATTATTTTGCTATTCTAGGTATCTGGTTACGAGTTGGGATTTCATTTACTTGTGCATTCTCTCACGATATTATAACATCGCATGCTGAAGGACAATGTTATATTTCTACGAAATTGTAAAATCTCACTTGATGATTCTGTCAGCGCTCCAGATGGTGATGATGCCATTGTCAGATCCACCGACGATCAGTCCACTGGGATGATCACCATCGATACCAACTCCACTCCAGGCCAGCTTGTGGAACCTACCAACACAACATGTATACACGATGATCATACATTGTATGTATGATAATAATGCATGAACATAGAGCAATACAAGAATGGTACGAGAGAGATAGGAGGGGGAAAGAGTAAGGAGAGAGGGAAGGAAGGAAAGAGAGAAAGAGAGGTAGAGAGAGAAGCGGGGGAGAGGGGAGAAGAGGGGAGAGTATCATGTACACTTGTATACCTCTCTTCGTTTCATCAATACACTACAGAATGCAATTCTCTCCTTATTCAAGAAAGAATAGACATAATTATTCTTACCTGTGTGGTGACTCGACTGTTCCCAGTAATGGCATATCCAGTCCAGAGGAAGCTAGATCCAGAGAGAACACCTCCAGACAAGCACTGGTGCTGAAACAGTACGAAATCATAGAAAACCCATGAACACACCTCCACCACTAAAATACATACACACACAGAGTGTAACAAACAGCTCCAACAAATCGTCCTTCAATCATACCCCCTGATTTAATAATGTATAGGATAGATCTCTAAGTGTAGTACATAGCAAAATATCCACTCCCCCAACACAGCAAATTTTGGTAAATCCCTTGGTGCCCCCCCCCCCCCCCCCAAAATAATGTGACATGTATGCTCACTAGATCTTTATATAGAAATTATTAAACCTACACAAAGCTACACCAACAACTCATACATAGTTGGATACTAATGCACCTATCAATGTATTGCCCCACCTACCACCCCACTGGCAAAAGGTGGGGATTTGATCGTATTTGACCGATAAACATGCTCCGGATCAGGGGGATTTGATCAGTGTTTACAGATAATAGGGGGAAATATACAGTCTTAATGGGGGCATTTGATCCTAGAATTTGCTCCAGGGGAGAAGCAATTGATTTCACACAGGTCAAATCCCCCACCCTTGCCCGTGGGGTGGTACCTGGGGCAATACACTGATAGGTGCATAATGGATACGTACCTGAAGGTGGCGTCCAGCTGCTGGGCCACGGTGCCACAGGCCACACTGATCGACTGGAGGCTGGACGGACTCCACGCCATGTTGGCTGTTCGAGAGATCTCCTTCACCTTCATCCTCACCGATGCTGTACTAGAGTAACCACTTGAGTCTTCAAAGTCGATAGTTTATGTTTTAATACTTGTCACAAGAGGAACACAATGAATCATTCACTGGCGGAGCAGAAGCCAAGGCAACGACCATGTGGTTTGATGATTAACCCTCTTCTCTCGATATTATGACGTGGCCGTGGCTACGTGGTACATGTACATATACATGGTACATGCATAGTATGGTACATGCATGTAAACGTGCATGCGCGCTATTAGCAAAGAGGTCAAAGTGCAAAGCGTAGTTGTCAGCAAAAAAAAAACAAGATGGCGCAAGTTCAGCGGCAGGGTGGATTCGATTGTGAGTTCGTTGTGAAGCCTCCAAACGCCCTCCAAAGTGAGTGTCCAGTGTGTCTTCAAGTGCTGAGAGAGCCCTACCAGACGACTTGCTGTGGAAAGAGCTACTGCCGTGTGTGTATTGATCAACTCAAAGCTGGCAAGAGCAAGTGTGCTTGCTGCAACAAACCGATTAAGGATTTTCCAAATATTGGGCTGCGACAATCACTGTACGACTTTAAAGTCTACTGCGGAAACAAAAGCCAAGGCTGCAAATGGGTAGGAGAGCTAAGACAGCTTGAACGGATCATCTTAACTACAACCCATCGACAGAAAAACAGCTTGTGGGCTGCCAATTTGCAGACGTTCAGTGCCTTTATTGTCAAGAGCAAAGACGTCGCTCTGCTATTCAAATCCATCAGAAAAATGATTGTCCTAAGAGGCCATTCAAATGTACATATTGTGATAGGTATGAGTCTACTTATCAAAATGTTGTTGATAATCACTGGGCCATATGCCAATACCATCCAGAGCCGTGCCCCAATATGTGTGGCTCAAAATTTTCTCGAAAAAATGTTCATGATCTTGAGAATCACATTGCCAATGACTGCCCTTTGACCACAATTGATTGTGAATATAAGCGTGTTGGTTGCAATAAGAAGGTACTGCGCAAAGATATGACTGCACACCTTGATGAGAATATTGCACATCATCTATCATTACAAGCAACTGAACAAAGAAAAGTGGCAAACTCCATTAAAATGAGTAGTGACCAAAGGTCACATCACATGAAATCCCTGACAAACGGACTAAAACTTGTCTGTGAGAACACTGCATCACATATGATACTTACGACAGATGTCCTGGTAGAACATAGTAAGAAAAAGAAAAGAAAAGACGATGCCCTGTGGGCACTATCAATTATCATAATTGTTTTAGCTACCTTGGTAGCTTATACTTCGCAAGAGAATAGAGAAATAAAGGACCAGATCGCAAAGTTGACACAAGATGTACAGGAACTTCGAAATCATGCTTCAGTTTGTCCATTGTATATCACTTTCACAAACTTTGAGCAATTACGGCTAAAGGATGAAGCCTGGTATTCATCACCCTTCTACACACATCTCAAAGGATATAAAATGTGTTTGAAGGTCAACGCTAATGGACGTACACTCAGGGATGGTACACATAATATTGGTGTATTTTTACACCTGATGAGTGGACAATTTGATGATGAGCTTGAGTGGCCATTTCAAGGCACAATCACCGTCCAATTATTGAATCAAAGGTATGGTGGGGAAAAAGAAAATGTGGAAGTGACATATAACTTCAATGATACTACACCACTTCAAATTACTAGGCGGGTATCAAGTGGAGAACGAGCTAAATTAAATACTGGACTTGGCTATGGTGCCTTTACATCTTATGCTAATCTATGGTCGAATTACCTAAAAAATGATCGTCTAATATTTCTTATCAATTGCTATAATATAGGCAAATACTTGTGACTATATGGACCATATCACACACACTAATAAAATTGTATACAATTGTATTTTTTATAATGATAAGATTAGTTACTGTTACAGTAATTCAGATCATGCCCATGGAAGTTCTATAAGTATCTATGAACAATTGGTTTGTAGCTATGGTTGTGTTATTTGGTTTTGTTGATTTTCAATTTGGTATTAATTTTAGGTTTTGGTTGATTGTGCATGCAGGTTATGTAATTCTTCCTTTATTTGGATTTTATTGTTATTTGTGACTGTTAGGCTTGCAGTTGGCTTTATGATTGTCTGTCTTTTGATTTGGTTTACAGTCTTGTTAGTCTCGTCCCCAAACCCCACCCCCAGAAAGGAGGAAGCGGGTTTGATGACATTGGAGTGCTTTCTTGGTTCTTGCAAGCTCAGCATTCTTACTTCTGCGAGAGCCAATCAGATTGCAGCTCCATGATTTTTATGTGACCTTTGTATCTGGTCGCGCAGCAACGATCGTGCAATGTCAGCTGGTGGTTTAGTACTATAGCGGCAATTCTTTGATTGTGCATTGCATTGCGTAGCAACATGGGACTGGCACGTGATTGATTGCATAATAATACTATTAGCTATTAGCATGAAATCACGCGCCTGTACAACCAAGAAATCGTTCCAATGTCACCAGACCCTTCCCCCACGGGGATTTGGGGCTGGGTGGGTATACGATCAAGACTATAGTCTTTTGTGTCCACATAAATAATATAATAATATTATTATTATAATAGGGTTACTGACTTAATAATATATTATGTTTGATATCTCTTAGTGTCTACTGTATTGACTATTAATATAGCTTATGGTTTATGTATTGTACACCTACTTTAGTGAGTCACCAGATATCAATAGTTCTTTGCATGATTTGTGTTGGTAAATTTTGGTAGCTGTATGATAACTCTTATCTCATTGTAATCCTATATATAGAATGTTTTATTGGCTTGAATATGTAACCTTTTGGTTTTGTGCACGTGAATGGCCTACTTTTGTTGTCTTTGAGTTTGTACTTTTTCCTACCCTAGTTTTCCTATAATAATAAGCATGCATTTTTATTCCATAATAATAATTATTATTGTCTTCCATTTTGTCTACAAATTAAAATTGTTGATATTCAATTCTAAACTTGCCTATTTGATAGACTCACTGAATCCTTTCACAGTCTGTATCATAATATTATAATAGTAGTAACTGTTAATAATAATAATTTGTGACACATATTTTGAGATAACCAGAATAATTATACTGTATATAATATGTGGTTTCATTAGATAAAAATTCACCCATGGCCAACTGCAGCTATTCCTGTATGTATTGCATGCAGGAAAAAATCTTCTCTCGATAATATTATTATGATGTGGCTGGGAATTTGGAGGTCTAAGTGCAGAATCACACAATTGTGGATTCTTATACATGCTAGGCATGATTGCAGGCTGAGGATAATACTGCATCATTATAATTCCATAATAATAATTATACAATTATACAATAATTAATTTTTATGCCAATAGATCAAGCCTATATCTATGGAGTGAGCCTTAGTCATGGTCGAAATCCTCGTGAACACATCTGGACATTAATTTTTACAGGAGCAGCTGATGAGACCTCACAACAGCCAAACTATAAGTGCCCTTGCATTAATCAGCACGTCTTCATCAACAATTCGTATTCCAAGTTTCATAGGCAATGACTATTTCTGTGATGCCAGTCTCAGTAACTATTTCAGTAGCTACAGCAAAAGTTTCTACCCTAATGATCCACTTTGGGATGGGAATGGGAATGGATGTGGCACCAGCAATACATGTTGCTCTGTTTCAAATCTGTACACCAAAAGTCCACCATGGTTTATAAAGCATCTGTCATCATCCACTTCTGATAATATTATAGAGATGAGATTGTGTAAACCACATGGAGATGGATCTACACCAATCGAAGTAGTGGAGCTCTATGTACAATAGAGTTACTCTTGATAATACTGAAAATTATTACACTGCTAGTCTGTATATAGCTATAATATTAAAAGAGTTATCTTTAAAATTAAATAATTGATACTGTGAAGTTCATTTTATTCTCTAACTCTTAAGCAGTAAGTACAATTGTTAGCAGCATTTTCAGGTTGCTTTTTGTGTGGAAATTGACATGGGGATATGAAAATATTACTATTCCGTTGCTATGGTTTGGGTTGAGGTAGCCTGAATGTGAGATGGTGTCATGACCACAGTTACAATAATAATTATTAAAAAGCTACCCACTTAATTCCCACCTCCATACTCAAAATGTATTTAAACTGATTGTGTAATTTATTGATATCAAAATCATCTATTGATAGTATTTTATGTGCAACTGATCTGTGAAAATTAAACAAAATCTACTACAGCTACAACATACTTGGACCCTATGGAAGTCAATCTGTTCTTTTTTATAATGAACAGTGTGTAATTATCCCACTCCATTGGCCAGTAGTTGTCTCCTCTTCATGGTGAACTGGTCCTTGACATAAGACACATCCTCATCGTTAATGATACTCCCACAGCCGACGTAGAGGGGCAGCATGAGAGCCACAAGGAGTCTGTCGTAGGTCATGATAGGCACCGCCCACAGGATGACGAGGGGACCGAGGAATATCGGGTGACGGCTGTGCTCGAGAAGCTGCTGCTGCTCGCCTGACTTGTAGTGCATCGGGTCACCAAAACCATAGTAGAGCTGCACATGGAGGGAATAATCACGCAGTATGAAAACTACACACTAAAAAAGTAAATAAAAAGGCATGTTCATTTCTTTTTTGAGCAATTAGAGCAAGCAATCAATTCTCGGATGACAACAATAGTTGGATACACTAGGGAGGGGAGTTAATGAGAGGGTGTGGCCAGGATTGAGACTCAACTAGGTATATAGGCCACACTTTAATGCCTGCTAGAGTGATCGATCGCTGTTGGTACACTACTGTAGTAATTTTATCAGTCTGCATTAGTCACCTGTTTAATTCCGAGTAGCTCTAGATAGTCGATGGCGAAGACAGAGGTGGCTATGGACATCCAGCAGGCTGTGTGGACTACCATCAGGAACAGGTTCAAAGGTTGGGAGTTAGTAGATCAGATGAAATAACTGGGAGTTACTTGCAAAAAAGAATTCATAATCTATACAATGGTGTGGGGAACAAAGACATAATCATGAATACTGACAAGAGAGGGGGGGGGGAGTATCTAACTCCAGTATACCAGTGCGTAAAAGCTCTTTTAATAAATAGTACAAAGTACATATGCCTAGGATGACCTTGCATTTCGTATGGTCTTGGATATTAGTTTTCCCTGTATGTAATATGTGAGCTCCTCCCCCCCCCCCCCCCCCCGATTAGCATTTACCTCCTCTTAAAATTTGTTGCTAGGCCATCTTGAGCAAACTTTAAGTGAAACCTCACCACGGTAAGATTTCGAGGAAATAATTCATTATAAGGAAAGCAGTATCACATTATTATAACCTCCCCATGCAATATTATATTAATTGTTAAAACAGTACATATTCTTATTCTTTCCTTCATATTTTTGGTCTGCAAACGCAATGGAGTGCACAGCTATGGCATCCAGTTCATAGACATGCATGCATGCACACAAGCACTGCCAGGTACTCAGTTTCTCAACCCCTTTAGTGAGTACATGTACATGGTTTAATGAGTGTAAGGTGAAGTTTATCAAGATCTCCACAGAATTATAACCATAAATGGACATTGGGCAGGGTCAAAGGCCACCCCCTCCCCGAGGTGTAGTGAAAGTACATACGTAATATTACCCTACATTATACTAGGAAACTAGGAAAGCCCGTTTTCTGGTTGCAATAAATAAAGCCATTTTGTCACAAATACTGAGACAGTCATTAATTCAGCTATAGCAGTGCAACGCTTCATGCTATTCACTGCAAGGTGCAGTTTGTCAATCTCAACTAATCACAAGCAGAAAAAGCGTCAACTACTAGATATAGGGCTCCATGCATGGCACGGTCACTCCAATACTATTATAACATTGTCTTTTGGACAAACTATGCCATCTATTTGCTCTACTTCATCATCAAATACCTGGTGGCACCGATACTCTGGATACTCCTAGAGCTGGCAGACGAATCAAGGAAAGGCTCGTATGTGAAAAAAATCGTTAAATGGATACTACCTGAACGGTGGTCATCTCGTACCAATGAACGTTTGGCAAAGTTTGCTAAAATCACCACACCCATGAGATGGGTGATACTTCAGCTTTTTGGTGGACCTCTGGGGGTCGTGGAAAGACGAGACGATGACTACAAACCGGATAAAAGAGACAATAATGATATCCCTACTCTGTACATCAGGGACAAAAAGTTAACGTACGGAGCAATAATGGTACTCTCGATGCTCATCGTTACATTCGGGATCCTAACACTAAGCTCTGCCGTCAATCTCTCGCTGATCAGAATAACACATGTGTGCAGCGAAGATCCCAATATCTACTGCTATCCCCAGTTGATTAGCGAAGCTAATGAAACAATCGTACATCAATTTAACATAATTATAGACATTAATGAACCGATTCTCGACTGTGCATTCTGGGACAGCAAAGGCGTGTCTAGTCAAGTGACATTTGATTGTTTCCGATTTGTCTACAACGTGGATGCTTTCTTGGCGACAATGGGCGGTCTTTTGACCATTTTCACGATCACCATGAAAGTATCGACAGGGGTACTCTTGTGGTTGAACGAGAGCTGCTACTGTTGCACAGGATGTTGCATAAATGAAAAACACATCATTCGTGCGATTCTAGCTACTTCAGCATCACTGATCGAGATAGCACTGGCTGCCACATGCTTTGTTTTTGGAACGTCGGGGATTCTAGCTGACAGCGAGGGAAACTCAACTCTACTTCGATTCATCGCAGAGCACGCTGTTGAAGCTTTGATCATTTTTGGCGTGGTTGCTACACTGCTCTGGCTTCCGTGGGAAAAGTATGTACTAGAGTCCACTTACATAATGGAACTGGAGGATGTCGACTGTCAGCTGAACTATATTTAGTTACAGAATCAATCTTCATTTGCTAAGTTTTATTTTTATGTACACATAAAAGAGTACATGTATATAGCTTAAAGAGATACATATACAGTATACGAAGCTACATGTACTATTCTTAGCAAGTCTGGCAATATCATAATATAGTGTGGAATTGTAGCCTTATGGTATATATGAATTATAGTGTGTACATGTATTATTTTTGAAAATTACACTCACTTGTACCTTTTGTTTCTAGCCCCACCCCTAGCCCCTCCACTACATGCTACATGTATATGAATATGTACGTAAAACTATTGCAATGATTTATTGATTTAGCTGGCACTGTCGTTTAGTATAGCATGTATATGTACATGTTCATGTGTACCTTTTATTCCTTGTTTGGTTCAGCCCTGCCCCTAGCTCCACCCCTAAGAGGGAGTACATGCTGATGTGTATGTTGAAAGAGGCCGTGCTGATGATGGCAGGGTTACGGGGACACCAGTGAACCTCAAAGATCCACTGGGAAGTGACTGGAAGCTCATACACAACCTGAAATTGAGAGAGAAAACCAAGATGATCGTGTATGTATATTTGTAACTCTGACAGCAGAATTGTGTTGAAGTGTGTGGTACTTAAAGGAAGGAGAAAGAATAAAGGGAAAGATGGAGAGAGAGAGAAAAAGAGGGAGAGAAGGGAGAGAAAACAACATGATAGTGTACATAAATGACAGTGTGAAAAACCAAGGAATATAAGAGTGAGGAGAAAAGAGAGAAAGATGGAGGGGGAGGGAGAGAGAGACCAAATATAAAGAAAAGAGAGATAAGAATGTAAATAGAGGGATATCACTGTACAAGGGTTCGTCAGGTCCCAGATGAATATGTCAGAGTCACTGGCCCCCGAGGCCAGGAGGTTTGGCTGGAAGGGGTTCACATCCAGGGTTCGTACAGCACCGGTGTGCTGGGTGGTCTGAGCAACTAGGGCATCAGGTTTAGAGCTGGGGGAGGGATGAGAGAGAGAGAGGGAGCAGAGAGGGAGAAACAATAAAGGCAGAGAGAGGGGAGAGAGAGAGAAATAAGAGGAGAGAGAGAGAGAGAGAGAGAGAGAGAGAGAGAGAGAGAGAGAGAAAGTGAGAGAGCGAGAGAATGGAGGGAATGAGTAGGACAGTACTACATGTACATCAGAATATGCATTCCACATAATGTCTTGCAAGTAAAGGTACATGTACATGTACGCACTACTGCCTTCTCTATGTAGCTGGGACCATGCATGGTGTCCTGATCAAGGAAGATGTCCTCATTTTAGGGGTATCCTCATAGAGGTATAATACATGTACAATAATATGGAAGAGGTGCTAATGACAAAGAAATGTACACAATCATTATCATTATTGTGATAGTGCTAAAACAAAAACAAACTTGTTGGTAAAGGGTCGTCAATGTTTGCACACCCTTCTCAGCCAAAAAAAATAATCCTCCAAATGCATGTATGCTCACTAAGGCCACTCCAAATGAGAACGTAGTTTCCCGTCCACCGCCCGCCTCTCTCTGATGCTACCGCTTCATTTGACCATTATGTCCATTATTTATGGTTGTAGCTAGCTAGGAGCAGTATTGCTTCATGAATTTGAAGCTAGTAGCTAACTAATGGTGATGTGTGTACTTACCTTGCTTTCATGATAATAATGCCGTCGAATAATGCCCCTTCTTGTCAAGGTGCTGCTATCAGCTAGCTAGCCTCGAAAGTGAGCCTGGGTTCGAGGCTATCAGCTAGCTGGCAGTAGCACTGGCTAGGCTAGGGCTAGCATGCTCTCCTTGTACGCACGTGCACAGTTTGTGGGATCCAGAATTTTAATTATATTCATTGTGCTCATAATGATATTCATAATAATGGTTAATGGTAATGCATGGGCGCCCGCCCGCATGTAAAATGCAGGAAGCCAGGACGGGAAACTATATTCCCATTTGGAGTGGCCTAATCTTTTAAATTAACCTACACAAAGCTACACCAACAACTCATACATAGTTGGATACTAATGGGTACCTGAAGGTGGCGTCCAGCTGCTGGGCCACAGTGCCACAGGCCACACTGATCGACTGGAGGCTGGACGGACTCCACGCCATGTTGGCTGTTCGAGAGATCTCCTTCACCTTCATCCTTACCGATGCTGAACTAGAGTGACCACTTGAGTCTTCAAAGTTAATAGTTTATGTTTTAATACTTATATATCACAAGAGGAACACAATGAACCATTCACTGGCGGAGCAGAAGCCAACCATGTGGTTTGATGATTAACCCCCTTCTCTCGATAGTATGACGTGGCCGGAAATTTGGAGGTCAAAGTGCAGAGTCACACCCACACGCGCACGCGTGCGGTCTCGGCGCACGTGCGGCGGTATGCTGATACAGCACGTAGCCTAGCCACCTCAATGCTTTGTCATCCTGAGTCAGCAGTGACTATGTACTAGTCTATGGGTCAGTCCCTACCGTGACTGTGCTATTTTCTATAATAATATTATTATGAATTTATGATAGATTAGCCTCGAACCCAGGCTCACTTTCGAGCCTGGGTTCAAGCATAGATATGCTGATCATGCTTGTTTTTCAGTGTTTATTTAGCTTCAAGTTACCATGCCATGCCACAATACTGCTGATCACTGCATAATTTATTGTTGTGCCAATCATGATGACTGGCACTGAATCCATGCGCATTTTCAAGTACACCATTATTATTCATGATAAACACATCCTATGTAGCTACATCATTCATAGTGCATGCAAGTCAATGTCATACGATCCATAATTCATCATGAATGGGGGTGAGACCCCATATGTAAACACTAAGCCTTACCCTATATACATCATGGTAGGGGCATGCAACGTGAGTCTGCTTTATCATGCAAAATTATGAATGACTAAGCATTACCGTAATAATTTTGAATTCTGTAGCTACAATTCTTAATTTCTTGATTCTTGATGTCCTGTCATAAATGATGGATCTAGATCTGCTGAATAATCTTCTACTGTCCTACTTGTTTGTGGCTCACTTGCAGGATCTGGTGACGGTAAATTTCCTCGTTCCACATTGTTTGATTCGTTGCCTGGAACTCCTTGATCCACAATGATCAGATTCTGATCTCTGGTATCTACACTCTGCTCCTCCCTATCACCCTGTTCTTCAGTAGGGCGCAATGCCATATATTTTTTCTGAAGCTTTGCCTTAATGCATGGAAATAGTAATATAGTTGGGATCACCACAAGGAGGAGTATCAAAAGGATCGGATTTACTATTGCAATTCCAATTGTATAAGCCCTGACGGTGTTACTAAAATCATGGCTCTTTAATGTAACATTAACAACAGTGAAGTAGTTTTTCCTTAGGTGATCTTTTTCATATGCTACCAGTACAACATCATTGAACTTCTGATTTACTGGCTTATAGACAGATATGTTTAATACGCAAGACTTTCCAAAGTGATTGATATTTATGCTTTTGTCTGACATCATACAAGTTGTAGGCTGTGTTGAATTTTGTATGATACCTCTTATGCTCTTCCCGACACCCCTGAGCCAAATGTGATGAATATACACAGCAACATTTGCAGCGATACCTATGTACCAGAAGCTGGGTTGGTCAGCAATAAAGACTTCAGAAATATTACGACGCTCGCCACCTTTTAAGATAACACTCCTACAATCATTTGCACCCTTCCGAAACGTTTCATTATTGGGAGTCTTGAATTTGCTATAATATGTATCTTCATCTGAAAAAGAGCACACAAACAGCTCCGAAGTTGAAAAATTAGATGACACATCTATATCCAACGTTATGTTTGCCTCCAAAAAGTAATTTCTTACATCAAAAATGAGCTGTGAGTAATAATCATCAAAAATCCTAGTATGATTTATCATTCCAAGATTGAAACGATGATCTGAATCGCTGCTTGTATTGTTAAAGTGGAGGAGTGATATTTCCAGGTCATTTTGACTAACAGAATACAAAGTGACATTAAAGTTACTCCTATCTTCACGTGATTCTAAACTAACATTGGCGAGTGATTCAAAGCATTTTAGATCTTCCACCGAAAAAGTGCCAATAATAGTGTAAACTCCACTTTGAGTGACCTTTGCTACTGATGAGGGCCCAGCATTGTGACACCGGTCTAGTGAGGCACGTCGTTGTTGTAGTGGTGCAGCTATAGGCGCTGTTATCGATAAAATTACAATGACTACCAATAAAATGCATACTGCCAGTATTACTCGCCGACAACGTGACCCATCTGCAAAACAAAACATGATTCAGAAGTTATGAAAGGAATGTGATAGCTCAGTCTATTGATAATATTATTTATAGCGGCTAATCAATGAATAAGATAATACTGATTCTGTAATCTAGTCATATACTATAATAATTATTATATAGGCTAGCTAAGTTAGGAACGTAATGCTGTAGCATGCAGCCTTAACACGGGCCGCTAATTGGAATTATTCTAGTGACTCACCCAAGTTGAAGCGAGAATTATGCCTCTCGGGGCTATCACTTTCCCCGAGGGTAGCGTTATCACCAGAATATCCAGCAATTGAATCTCGCTGAGCTCGCGTAAGAGTGGTAGTTTCGGAATCCGCCATAATCTCTATCACTTTTAATATCGGACACAAAATTGCATGATCATAGTATTACGTGCGTATGAGTCACGTCACGTCACGTCACATGATGTTATCATCAAAATTCAACGTACATCACGTGATAGATACTAATGCGCATGCGCAATTAAGTATCTCTGCAGCAGTATGACAAAATGGCTTGTCAGGCACCAGAGGTCATCCCACCAAACGTGATCAGTACGTATTCCAAGAAGATAGTCCTGTTGGTACTCAGGATGCAATATCCAGATTCTATAAAAGTTGCCTCTGGCGATTTGGACCACGTTCTCAAGGAAATTAACCAAGTTAGTGGTGCATGAGAGAGGTTCAGTATGGTCAAGTTAAAACACACACACCCTCAGTTTACTAGACAAAAAGTAAATATAAGTTGTAATAGATCGATATGCATGCATAGCTAGTCCCTTGTCAATTATGATAATGATCTGAGCGGACAAGCCTGATCAAACCTTAGTGGCCTTACTAAAACTTTGAGCCAATTTATTCCTAATTAGACACATTTTATTCTCAAAAATTTATAGTCCAATTCACTGCATGTAAGCTTATAGTGTACAGATGGACCACGCTTGTACTATAGAGCTCTCTGAATAAAACGATTAGTATTAATGGTGATGCATATTATTGAAAATAGGTTCTATAATATTATTTGTCATTAATCCATGCATGATTGTATACTAATGAAAGTACAGTCCAACCTCGATTATCCGAACCCCTTTGGCCAAGGGGAAATCCAGAACCGTTCGGATAAGCAAAGAGTTCGGATAACGTTGACCACACCCAAGCCACACCCACAAAATCGATTGTGCATGTAAAAACGTATATACGATAGATTTATTGAGCATTTCAATGATTTTAATCTCATCTTCGATTGATAGAGCACTTATTTTGCGTTTCTTTTACTTCTTTGAGCGTTAGAATTAGATTTGATAGCAGCGCAGCAGCTGGTTCTCGCGTGACAACTACGCGACGTAGGTTTACTGCGCATGCGCAATCCGGTCACATGGCCACAATATGTACTTTGACCCTGCATTTTCTTTGGATCTCGAGTTCGGATAATCGAGGGTTCAGATAATCGAGTATAGGTTACATCACGAGGTGGAGGTCTCTACGGGATTTACACACCGAGGGCCGGAGGCCCGAGGCTGTGTAAATCGCGTAGAGACCGAACCGAGTGATGTAACCGACTTGTACCATGGGCTACGTGGTCCTGACAACGTATCTACAGCCTAGCAACTACAGCGCCGGCCATAAAAGGCTCGAGCGCGTACCTAGCAACAGTTCAAACCATCGTCGTCGATCGAGTCGACGCTGGACATCGATGCATAGTGAGCTGACGCCATTTTCTGTCCAACTCGAGCTTCTTCCTTGACATTCAGAACCATAATACTACCGTCGCTGCGTACAAAAGGCCGGCCATGTCATCGCTGTCTTGATTTCAACTCGAGGTAGTCAGAGTGCAGCTCAGTTTTTACTTCTGCTGACTTGGCAATCATTCGCTCCACCCATTCAATTAACGCAGTAAGACCTGCCCACTAATCATCTGCATACAGTACTCTGCATTGCACCAGAGCTCTGTACTTCATCTCTTTCACTATTAACAAAAGATGCTGTAACTACCCTAGCAGGCATGATCATGTAAAATTTCATAGCCTCAGAGGTAGGTGTCTATCTAGATAGACACCTCCTAGGAGGTGTCTATTTTATTTAGACACCTCCTATAAATCAATCTGATTGGTCAGAATGTTACAACCATGGTACAAGGTTCGGATAATCGAGGTTGGACTGTACTTATTTTGAAATAATCGCTAATATTAAAGAGGAGTGAAGAGAGCTAGCCTCTCACTCCACTCCACCACACAGAACTTGATTATACTCTTTCAAGGGTGAGGTCAAGATGTACTTTTTTGATTTACCTATCTACCCACCAACATCTTGATTTGGTAACCACTACTACAATAGTATGGCCACCTGGCTTTATTAAATTTTACAGCACTAGTACTAAGAGAGTTCTACCTTACTCATGGATGCATGAATTAACAATAATATTATTATTATGTTAAATATGTACCTGCATGATAGAGTGTAGATAATAATATTATGGCTACACAATTATCATGATTGTAGAAACCCTTAGTTTTGATGCAATTATTTGGGTTCGCTTCCCTATCAATGATAGTATACCATACTGTGTAACTGTAATAGTATAATTATTATGCAGTCGTTTATGCTACTCAGGAAATTTCAGCTAAGCTGAACATAAAGGTACCAATAGAATGTTCTCTGGGAGCTCGCATAAACACAGTGAAAACACCGGTAGATCAGCTAACGTGTGAAACGTCATTATCCACCAGTGCTGAACACTCTGAAGGTCAAAAATGTTTAGGACCAACTGCAGTCATCTCTAGTCCATCGGAAAATTATTATAGCTACTATGCTAAAACTGTGCCCTTCACAGAGGTTGGAAATGGTACATTTAATGCATTAACGATC
This sequence comes from Cliona cf. orientalis, assembly GCA_963930775.1. Classification (NCBI taxonomy): domain Eukaryota; kingdom Metazoa; phylum Porifera; class Demospongiae; order Clionaida; family Clionaidae; genus Cliona; species Cliona cf. orientalis. The sequence goes on from OZ005690.1 coordinate 3,088,441, forward strand.
ACAATACCGATGGTAATAAGATTTGTATTCAACATTACTTATTACAGTTGATAAATATTTGCCTACTATATTGGTGGAGATGTTTATTAGTGACCAAACACTTATTCAAGGTGAAAATCTACGGAAATGTATAGCTATCATTGCCAATGCTATCAACAGCAAAATCGTTGGTATACAAGAACATTGTGACAAAGGAAAGGTCAAGTAAGTGCATTATAATACTGGTAATAGCTACCGTAGTGTCCTGGGCAAGCGCTCACTCCCAGGTAAGTGCCCATGCATGTACTCTATTTCAATGTAGCAGCCTCTATACAAACGCATGTAATTTATATTCCTGCATGGTTGGGCACAAAAGGCCTAAGAGAAGAGGCTGCATGAATGTGCTTAACCAATAGCTAAGTATGGCTTGCATATATAGACACAGCACTGCTCATGATCAAATGTAGCTATAATGGGGTCACCAATATCACCTGCATGAGTATTCAGCCTATATTCTCTTAATCAGGCCTTTATGGTGGCCAGGCACTGAATTCTCATGCAAGCATGTGGAACTGAATAATCTATCGTATCTATAGCTAAAAGCACATAATATAATTATTAATTTTATTATAATTATAATATATATTTCTGGCCTGCAGAATCTGTGTCATAAATTTTACACCATGTCCTTAAAGAATTTGCTCTGAAAGATCACTTTAAAGATCATTAACACTACCCATAATAATTAATGAACCATAATTATACCAATGCATGGTCATGTAAAACGTAATAATTATATCAGATTCTATAATAATTTTGTCGTATGTATTACTATTATGATCATCAGATTCTTGATGTATCGATCTAGATGAAGATTGCTAAGCAGTTCAAAGGCAAAGATCTTTGCCTTTGAACTGCTTAGCTATCTTCATTAAAATGCACACTTGTACTGATTAAATGTATTGCTAGCTATAATAATATGTGTATAAGTTTGGGTGGGGGTATAAAGGAGGGGAAAGGGAGAGAGAGAGAGAGAGAGAGAGAGAGAGAGAGAGAGAGAGAGAGAGAGAGAGAGAGAGAGAGAGAGAGAGAGAGAGAGAGAGAGAGAGAGAGAGAGAGAGAGAGAGAGAGAGAGAGAGAGAGAGAGAGAGAGAGAGAGAGAGAGAGAAAGAGAGAGAGAATGCGTATGTGCAGCTACGTCAGCATATGTTGCTGCATGGCATGTGTTGTTGATAATAATATGGGAGTGATTATAAAGGACACAGCTCACTATAATGATCGCTACTACACAATCATATCGAATTTTATTACTGGTGGCCATGGATTAGTCAACAGAGAATGATGACTTATGCATATATAGTAGCTACAAAAGTCCATCCGATATTTAATATTATATGCATGCAAGGGCATAAATAAATTATTAGATATTGCAGCCCTCGGACACTAATTTAAATAATAACTCCGAACGGGAACCTAATAAAAATGAACTCCTGGGACCATGCTATATATTGAATCTACAACCAGTATGGGAAACAATATAATATTATTATTATTATTATACAATTTGTAGTGGCCTAATCATTAGCGACCATTAGTAGCTAAGCAGTTGATGTCTGATAACTATCTATTGGGTCAAATTGGTATGGTCTCTTGGAACTATGGGAACTTCTCCAAATAAGTAATAGCTATGTAATAGTATCATCACCCATGTAGCTATATATAGGTTTGTTCCAAACCTGGGTCATGCTTTCCTGATAGCTAATACATTAAATTTAACAATTGAAAGTGAAAATAAGTTTATAATAATACATTTTATCACGTTGCGCTTCAAATAGTTTTTAGAATAATTTCAAGCTTACAACTGAAATCAATGTAGATAATTATTAATTATTAATTTCACACTTTGTATAGTAGCTATAAGTATAGTAAATTTACTATGATAAGTTGATCGTGATAATAGCTATGATAGCTACTATTAAATTTAATATAAAGAAGCGGTTCAAAGCAATTATTATCGATCACTAGCTATGAAGTAAATGTTGTTAGAACGACAGCTGTCAGTGAGTATTAGATTCATACTGGTTAGCCATATAATTATTGTAATTCAATGTGTAGATACGCATAATGTCTACCAAGTTCTTATTGCCATTAATTTTACTAAGACTTTGTACTATCAGTCAATTGGAGGAGACTTGTCTCAGTAACTGTCGGCTTACTTGGACAATGAACTACGCAAATTCACGTAGCTGCATCTGTGGACGAGGCACATATGGACTTGATGGGTATCCTGAGTGTGCAAATCATTCTGATGACACAATAATGGTGGAGATGGACAAAAAGTACTGTATGACATTCAATGAGAGTGATAATATGACATACATAGGTAGCTGTCCGTATAACAGTTTGCTATTCTTGAATGAAGAAATTGCAGGGTATGGCAAAATATTTAATAACGTCCGTTTACCCCAAAATGCTCTTGAACTCAATAACTTTGTATGCAATGTCAGCAATTTTACTGAGCGTGCCAGTTACATACGTAATGTTTGTGGACAGCAGAGACGTCAAGGTATGCTTTGCAGTCAGTGCGGGGATGGTCTAGGTCCAGCAATTTTATCATATACACATCCATGCGTAGAGTGCAAATGGTACGGGTGGTTACTCTACTTCATCTTATCCTTTGTTCCAGCTACCATTTTCTGCTTCTTGATTGTCGTCTTAAGAATCGATGCTCTTTCTCCTCCTCTTAATGCCATAGTTATCTTCTGCCACGTGATGGTGTCACATGTTAATCACATGCCGTGTAAGTTCCTGGAGTACGCTACTATAGGCATAGGCTCTTTTTCTCCGCTGGTTTTAGTAGGTCTCACAATTTATGGCTTTTTTAACATGGATTTTCTGGTGTATGTAGTACCTCCATTTTGTGTCAGTGAGAAAATATCCACACTGACTGCTATATCTCTGGACTACATTGTTGCCTTATTTCCACTTTTTCTCTCAGCCGTACTTTATATTCTGGTCGAAAAACACGATAGTGGGTGTTTCCTACTTAGGTTGATATGGAGTCCATTTCATAAGTGCTTTGTTCATTTTAAAAGACGTTGGGACATCAAAGGATCTATTATAAATGCCTTTGCTACTTTATATGTTCTATCGTTCACAAAAATAATTTCAACGTCAGTGAACCTAATGCTATGGGTGTTAGTTATCAACACTTGTGGAGATAAATTATGGTTCAGACTGTACTATGATGCCTCCTGCACTATATTTCATCCTTGTCATTATCCATACGCATTTCTCGCAATAGTTGTGTCAACATTTTTCATTGTTCTACCATCTCTCTTCATTTTTCTCCATCCATGCAAATTTTTCAACAGGTGTAGAAATTTTCAGTGTCGATTGCTACAAGTGGCAAACGAAGTAGCAAAAGTTTTTCAACAGAGCTTCAAGGATGGGACAGAAAATACACTAGATTGCCGATGGTTTGCAGGGATCTACCTTCTGATAAGGGTAGTTATTGCCGCATCTGTGACCTGGAAGTCATCTGATTCACTGCAAATAAAAGTGATAAGCGCTTTTGTTGGGCTTATGCTGGTGGCTATTTTTCAACCTCACACCAGGACTTGCTATAATGTTTTTGATTCCTTGTTTTTCTCATGTTTGGGAGTAGTTTTCACTCTTTTGCCAGCTGGGCAGAGCCATCATATTACACAAGTCTACATCTTCTTTTTACCACTGATCGTCATAATCGTGTTTATTTGCTGGAAATTGATAGTCACTAAGAGGTACGTGAGTGGCGGCTGTGGGTGGGTAACTTCATATCTTCGCCAAATTATTCATATTATGTTTTGCAATAAAATTGATGCGGCATCTACGTCTAACAATGATAACATCACACAAGATCAAGATCAAGAGCAAGAGCCACTTGTTGCTAATAATTCTCAGTCAAAAGTTTTGTATACTGTAGTAGACATCAATAATCATTGATTAACATTAGAGCAAGCTTAAAAATTTATTATCACACGGTAGTTATTATAAGTACGAGGGGGCACGGTGCCCAAAATACTCGCGCATGCACAATAATATTGAGCTACCACGATCTCACAGCGCTGAGGGTTTAGCACCAATGGTGTTCATTAATTTATAGAAAACAAGTTGGAATCATTAGCAATAATTTTATGCAGAGAGTAGATCGGGGTGCCTGGGGACGAGGCTATTATATGAAACATCAGCCTGTTTATGTAAACATTTAATTGAGTTGGAGGACTTGCCATGAGAAAAGAGACTTAAATTTGTAGTATAGCTATGTGTAACTTGTTGCATGCATGTACAGAGTAAAGAAATGTAGTGTAATCGTAGTAATCTACTCTATGTTTGTATATTAATTTTGTAGGGATATTAGCTAATATGTAGTTCTGGAAGTGCACTTAAGTTTACTGGGAAACTCATCTCATGTAGATACGCATGACATATACTACATAAGCTTGCACACAATCATTTGTAGCATACTCCAAATCCTGGTAGTATATATAATAGTATTTTATGCATAACAAAAAACAGTGCATGCATGTTGTAGCTAATAATGAAAACTATGAAAATGGGATGTAAGATAGCCAGTAGAACCAGTCCTCTAAGTTGATCAACTGCTCACAATTATCTCAGTAACCTTTTTCAACTCCAGCTTCCTAAACCTGAGGCATAAAATTTAATATTAGCATTCAGGGTTTCATCCAGAAAGAAATTTTTGGGGGAGAAGTGGGTGTGGCAGTTTCATGCACTGTGTTCTCCTCCTCCCCCATTAACCATTATGAAGTGTTTGTGGATGTCACTGAGGTATTACTTGATTTCATCTAGTGCTCTTAAATAATTTATTACTGATCACTTGCACCGCAGCGCAAAAACAATAACACGCTCCCCTCCCCCACTAAACTCTCTCTCTCCTTTCCCTTCTTCTTCTTTCTCTCTTCCTTGGGGGGGGGGGGGGGGGGGGGGGGGGGGGGAATTTCCCCCATCCTCCCCCCCCCCCCCCCCCCCCCCCATTGGATGAAACCCTGGCATTGGAAAATCACCATGGCTTGCTTTGGTCTCTTGACTAGGTATATCGCTCATTCACTGCTCCGTAAATCAAGCAACCGGTGATGTCTACTACAACTCAATTGACCTTTGCACTAGCTATACCACCATGTGTACTGCTCTCTCAGTTTGCTGATCTGGTATGCACGTAGTTGATATTATGTAATAGCTTCTGTACAGTCAATATTAGTACAATGTCATTCTTGTGGTCTCTATAACACTGCTAACAGCAACTATTGCAGTGACGTTGCTGGTTTTGATTTGTAACATGTAGACAAGCTATAGCTACTCTGTCACTAATGCATGCAATAAATCTAACAGCACTGAGGGTTTAGCACCTGTGGTGTTCATTAATTTGCAGAAAACAAGTTGAAATCATTAGTTGGATAATTAATTTTTATGCAGAGAGTAGATTGGAGTGCCTGGAGACAAGGCTATTAGAAACAGCCTGTTTATGTAAAGATTTGGGATGGAGGACTTACCATGAGAAGAGAGACTTAAATTTGTATGTAGCTTGTTGCATATATGTATAGGGTTGAGTACTGTAGTTTAATAGTACTAATCCACTCTGTGTTTGTACATTAATTTTGTGGGGATGTTAGCTGATGTGTAGTTCTGGAAGTGCAAAAAGTTTACTGGGAAACTCATCTCATGTAGATACGCATGACATATACTATAATATTTTAAGCTTACACACAATCATGCATAGCATACTCCAATTCCTGGTAGTATACTGTGTGCATAACAAAAAAACAGTGCATGCATGTTGTAATGATAAATTCTATAAAAATGGGATGTAGATAGCCAGTTGAACCAGTCATCTAAGTTGATCATGGTGCACTATGTATTAATTCTGAGCACATGGTGTTCTTAGTATTTAATTAAGGCTATGTTTTGTATCATTTTGTCAGTCTGTATGTGTTGTCAAGTCTATTATTCTTGCGCTGGCTGCCACGACGTTACAGCCACCAATGCAGGTAAATATGCTATAACATTAAGAATAACAACAGCTATTAAAATTAATTTGTCTGACCTGCTGCATAAGAAGCAATGCAAATATTATAGTAGCTAAATGGTAAAATCTTCATAGTGCACCGTGGATTAAGTATAATTATACTAATATCATGACTTAGCCTTGTATCCTAGGTAACAGCCATGGTATAACTCCCATATACCCCAGCCCTCAGGCATTATAACTCCCTACCCCTGACAGTAGTCCAATAACACAGTTGCACTGGCATACTAAGTTTGTGTTGTAGTTACTAGCTAGCTTTTCACTAGCTGTAGCCAGTAGCTCCCACACATAATACAATCACTAGCTAAGGAGGGTTCCAGCTTGATAGACTAACTATTGTACAGATTGTCATTATGATAGAATCTAGCTACCTACTACTCCAACTCTCAGTCAAGTTTCAAATATGAAAAAGTAAACAGTCTGCTGATTACACTGCCAGTGACCAATCATGGTCAAGATATTAAACAGATAAACTATGTTTGCCCAGGATACACCATTCATATACCACCTTCGCTCTCGGGCTACGCCCTCGAGCTCAGGGTGGTATATGAACGGTATATCCTGGGCAACCATAGTTTATCTATTACTAATTTATGAGAGAAAGTGTATGGTATGTGTGGCTTTTTATAGTAAGGTAGATAGTTTAATTCCAAATAAGGCATGGTAGCTAGCTACCAGCAAATCACTTTAAGTGTCAGTGTTTGGTAGCTAGGCCATGCAGAGTCTCTTTATCTGCAGCTGGTCATGCACCATAATAATCCTTATTATTTTGAGACAAGTATTAAAATAGAGTAGCTATAGATAATAATATTATTATGATCCCACCTGGTAGCCAATCACATTGTGGCCAGCATTACATTTCCTCTTTTATTAGTTGCATGGCCATAACACCTATTTTGATTATTCTGTTTATCCTAGTGACTTCATCCCACCTGTCAAAAGCATATTGTTGGCTAGAGTAGCCAATCATATTTAATTTAATTTTTGGCTACTATTATAGCATTAGTTACATGACCTTGTATCCTGTTTATGGGACCTATCACAATGCCAGTAATATTATTATCTTGTTTATCCTCTGGAACAATAGTATGAGCCCATCTGTCTTGTCAAAATATTGCATATCAGAGTAAATTACATTATGGCGAGCGTTATATGTCACTGTGCATGCATGTAGAGTTCTCATTTGTAGTATACTGTATATAGTCCACTGTATGACCTTAACTGGGATGCATGAGCTAGATGCACAGTTCAATGCACCACAATTAAGGTCTTGCAAATAATTTGTTTGCCTTGACCCATCTCATCACAGGCCTATATGCCATGATCACCCATACCTTATTATAAAAAGTTTGGTTGCTAGGCGACGGACAACTAAAGGTTCTAGAGCATAAACATGATGTTTTTCAATTATTGCTTTGTCACCAGAGTATCACCTGGTAACAATTAGAGTATAGTCAATCACATTGTGGCCATGAGTGTCCTTTCATGACCAATAATTGGTAACACTTTTATGTAGAATGTGAGTCCACCTGTCAAAACACTTGTAGTCGAAGTATAACTGATCAAATTGTGGCTAGCAGTACCTGACACCCTGTACATGTAATTCTCATTCATAGCAGGCCACAGTATTGTATCCTCCCCTCAAAAAATTCTAGAGCATGCATAAACAGGATACCGGTCTTTAATTGCATCACCAGAGAGTATAAAGGGAGCTATGTCATTCTGAATACCCTTAAACAAGACTGCACTGAGCTTTAACCTGCATGCATTATTAACTGAGGAAAATTACCAATATTCAGTATTATATTATCGTCATGAAATCTACAATTCTATTGTCACTTGGTATCAGCATCATTTTGTTGGTGGATAGCTCATCTGGAATAGCAGCTCCAGAGAAGAAAAATGGAGAGATAATGTCCACATCAGAACTTCATCGACAAATCAGAAGCTCTGAAACGAATGATACAGCTGGACCACATCTGCCGGGTACTGTTTGTTTGACTATCGAGAAAGCATTACGTGGAGACGATGGCAGAGATGGAGAGCCGGGTAAGGACGGCCTCCCTGGACTACAAGGTCCCCAAGGACCGCCAGGAGAACGTGGTTTGCACGGAGAAACTGGAGAGAGAGGTCCACCAGGAGCACCTGGAATTCCTGGACATTACGGGCTCCCAGGTGCTAAAGGAGTGGCAGGATCAACCGGGCGACGGGGAGCAACTGGACCACCAGGACCTAGGAGTGGAGGAGTGGTGTATACAAGGTGGGGAAAGAGTTCTTGTCCAAGTACTCCAGGAACAGAGCTGGTGTATGCAGGAAGAACAGGAGGAACTCAATTTGGTCATCGTGGTGGAGGAGCAAACCAACTCTGCATGCCACTTGATCCCCAGTACAGCAATTATAAGCCAGGAGTGCAGGGGCATAGTTACATGTATGGGTCTGAATATGAACAACTTGTAACTTATACAAAACAAAATCACGATGCCACATGTGCTGTCTGCTATGTTTCCTCGCGCGAGACTATTCTAATGGTTCCTGCCAAGACCAGCTGTCCAACGTCATGGACTAAAGAGTATCAGGGATATCTTATGTCCGAAGGTAGAAATAATCTTGGACGTTCAACATTTATATGTGTCGACAGTGCTTTTGAATCTGCTCCTGGTACTCAAGGCCATAGACCAGCTACAGATTTATACCATGTTGAAGCAGCTTGCAATGGTCTCCCCTGTCCTCCCTATGTTGATTACAAGGAGCTTACTTGTGCAGTTTGCACAAAATAGATGTTACTGAGAATCAAAATAACATTATACTAATTATTAGTACTGTGTAGCTACTTTTGCATACACTAAAGATTGAAATTAATTATCTGAATTTTCTTGAAGCGTATTACGGTAACACGATAATTACTGCCATCACATGATGCAATTAATGTCTTTTTTGTACATATTAGCTACACACTAGCACTATGCACATGCACACATGCATCACATACCACAGCTCCCACACTAATCAGCACCAGTACCACAATATTATTATTATGGTCTTGTGCGTGTGCATGCTTGCACACACATACCCAACATACCACTTATATGATATGAATAGCAATTATTATAATTGTGGGAAATATTCAGTTGCTACGGTTTGGATTGAAGCAGCTGAGGTGGAATGGTGTCATGATCATACACTCACAGTAATAAAAATAATATAGTACGCACTAAGTTTTAATTCCCATTCGGATGCCCTTCACTCAATGTCAAACAATGATATAATATTATACAACATTGTGAGATCAAAATGGAGTAGTAATAATTGCGCTGTGCATGCAGAGTGAATTGCTGAAGAGGATCAATACTATTATCAAAGATGCATGATCCTTACCATAAGAAAGTTGTTCAGAAAGTAACTTTCTCTTATGGAACACTCCTGGCAGTGAAGGATGCTGTCACTGTGGCTCTCGGCTAGATGCACTAGCCATCAGGCCTAAATTCATTACCGTAGCATTTGTATACAAGTTCCAAGATTTTCTTTACAGGAAAAGAAAATCTCAGGACATGAGTGGGGATCGAACCCACGCACTCACATCTCCGGTGTCATGCTCTACCAATTGAGCTATCAAGAGATGAATCAGACTGATTATCTCAGTTATGTCAGTTGCATACCTCTGTAGTAATAATAATTAAGCAGCATAATATTTTTGCTATGCGCGCACACCACTGTTACCTTGGTTAAATGTTAGTTGCATGCCTCTTAGTTAAAGGGTATTTCTGCTATGCATGTATTCTAAATAAATAATTAGGAATTATCTGTAGTGGTCTCATTCCAGAAAATTAAGCTAATTTCATGGCTGTAGAGCAGCATAATTATATCAAATATTAATGATTTGCAACCACTTAAGTTGAATAGCTATACTGTTATATATTGAGTTATTAAGTAAAATATGCTGGAAATTACAAACTCTGTACATAAAATTATATTATAGCTATCTCTCCCACCCATGGAGCTATAATTGGAATCTGATGATAATAATAATGTTAACTATGTCATTCATATCATGGAAGTATAGTATAGCAGAAACTTCCTATGCTTTTTAATGCATGCTAAGGATATATAAACGGATGCATGCAGTCAACAGTAAATAGAATTAGATCTGTAATTGAATTCGTATCGTGACCAACGGCTTCTCTTCTCCAGATAGTATTGAATATTCGAGACGATAAGAAGTACGTTAAACCTCTGGTCAATTCAATGATTGGCAATGCAAGTAAGCATGGCTTGCTGTGGTCTCTTGATAATGATACCGCTCATTCTCTGCTCTGTAAATCAACTAGCAACCAGTGAGATCTACTACATCACCACGCAATCAAGTGATCTTTGTGCTACATATACATGTCTAACCCTCTCTCAGTTTGCTGCCAATTCGACCCATTATCTCCACTCCAACACCACACTGGTCTTCCTCCCTGGAACACACTACCTGAGCGAAGTCAACCTAACATTGTCAAATGTGGACAACTTTATAATGAAGTCTGAGAACTCAACAGCACAAATCAAATGTACAAGCTACTCACATTTTCATTTCAATGAGTCACAGTTCATCTACATCACTAACCTGGAGTTGGTTGGGTGTGGGGGGAATCAAGTGAAAGACGTTGAAAGTTTTGTGATCCAAAATACAAAATTTATAGGTGTAGAGAGTAGTAGAACAGCACTGGAAATGATTGAAACATCAGCAGAGTTTGTCAATAGTACCTTTGTGTCCAATAGGAATGGATCTTATCGGAAATGCATTCAGTTTGGTGATGGTACATACTGGAATGTGAGTTTCCATAGTGGATATATTGGAGGTGCAATTATTGCCAAAAATAGTGTAGTAAATATCAGCCAAAGCATGTTTGAAGATAATGGAGCAGACTATGGCGGAGCAATATTTGTAGAGCAACGCTGCACCATTTACTTGAGTAAAACTATATTTATTAGCAACTATGCCAGGAATGGAGGAGTAATGAGTTCCTCTAGTAGTGAATCATTTGATTACTGTAATAGTAGTGATATCAAATCCATTGGAAGTAGTAATATCACAATTACTGAAAGTGAATTTTACAGTAATAAAGCAGCCAACCATGGAGGAGTACTGTTCTCTAGGGGTAAAGACTTCATCACAATAGAAGAGAGTAAATTTTATAATAATTGTGCTCTAGTGAGTGGAGGAGTACTGCAAATATCTAGTTCATTAACTGGCAGCCCTATTACAGTGACTATAGAAGTGAGTGAATTTTACAATAATAGTGCTGCCCGGGGAGGTGTAATGCGGACCATCGGTAACTCAATTATAACAATAGATTGTAGTAACTTTACTAAGAATCGATCACCAAGGGGAGCAGTCATATATGCTACAGACGGCCTTAAAATAAGGTATATCAAACATGTTCTATTTGATAGTAATTCAGCCAATGATTATAATTATGGTGTGGTATACCTATATAACTCTGAATTCAGCGGTGACCGTCATGCAAGAGGAAGTGTTACATTCTCAAACAACATTGGATCACTAACAGCATTCAGCAGCAACATCACTTTCACTGGTCATGCTACATTTATGAATAATCATCGAGGTGCAATAATTATTTTTCGGAGCAATGTACGCTTTAATGGAGTATGCACTTTTGAATTCAACCATGCTAACAATGGCGGAGCAATACAGGCTACCAATAGTAAACTGTATGTGAATGGTAATTTAACTATAGCATATAACACAGCCACTAGAAATGGAGGAGGTGTCTACCTCTCAAATAGTGAGTTTAACTGCCAACCGAAGAGCTCCTTTGAACTTATCAATAATACAGCAGCATATAAAGGAGGAGGAATCCATGCCATTAGCTCATCTATTAATAAGGTAACTTCATACATAAACTGGTGCAAACAATTAAGTTCACCTTTTTGCTATGGTGAAAATTTGAAGTTTATAGGAAATGCAGCGGAAATAGGAGGAGGATTATCTTTGGAAGCTAATGCAAAAGTTTACATGCTGAGGCATCGATCTATTAAAATTTTTGATAATCTCGACTTGCATGAAAAAGATGGCAGCTACAGCATGTTAAGATTCATAGCCAATAGTGCACATTATGGTGGAGCCATATACGTCAATGACAATACCAACTCAGGTACGTGTAGCAGTCATCCAAAAACAGAATGTTTCTTTCAAGTGCTGGCGCTCTATGATCATCATAGTAAGCGACGTAATATTATTATCACACAGGGTCTATATTTCTCACAAAACCTTGCTAACGTATCAGGATCCATTCTCTATGGTGGACTACTAGACAGATGTGCTGTGAGTCAATTTGCAGAAGTTAAAAAGACTCATGCACCTAAATATAGGTCAGGTAAGAGTAATGGGATTGCCTACTTCACGATTGTTTCCACTGCATATTATGATACTGATCGATATCGTGATTTATTGATTGACAACGTGTCATCTTCTCCAGTCCGAGTGTGCCTTTGCATTGATAGTAAATACGATAACTGCACCCACCAACACTATAAGGCTCAAGTGAAGAAAGGAGAAACATTCCCATTGTCTCTTATCGCTGTTGATCAGATTGGCCACCCAGTTAATGCAACCATCCAAGCCTCCCTCACCTTCACTGACAGTAGTCTAGCTGAAGGACAGTTATTTAGGAAAATATCTGCAAAGTGTACTGACTTAGGATTTAATATCGCTTCACCTCATAGCTTAGAAAAGCTTACCATTTATGCTTCAGATGGTCCATGTAAGGATTCCGCTCCTTCTAGTACAATTGTAGAGATCCACTTTCTTTCTTGTAGCTGTCCAATTGGACTACAAATTTTTGGAAAGAGTACCACAAACTGTACATGTGAATGCCACAGCAATATCAGTCGATACATGGAACATTGTGATAGCCACTCTGGATCACTTGTCAAGAGGCTCCAATCAAGAGCGTGGATTTCCTACATCAATGGCACAGAACTAACTGGTTACTTAGTCTACCCCAACTGTCCTCTCGATTACTGCTTATTAACTAGTCCACCAGTTAACCTCAACCAGCCGAATGGAGCTGATGCTCAGTGTGCCTTCAACCGGTCGTCTCTGTTGTGTGGATCTTGCCAACCTGGTCTCAGCCTCTCTCTTGGTAGTTCACGCTGTCTCTCGTGCCCTAGCTACTGGCCAGCACTATTCACAACCGCTACTATAGCAGCTAGTCTAGCTGGGATAGCATTGGTTACTTTATTGCTAGTACTCAACATGACTGTTGCAATTGGAACTTTAAATGGACTCATCTTTTATGCCAATGTTGTACATGCAAATAAAAACATTCTGCTTCCATTTCAAGAGACAAATTTCATTACAGTATTCGTATCTTGGTTGAATTTAGAGTTAGGAATTGACTTCTGCTGCTTTCCAGGAATGGACTATTACATTAAAATATGGCTGCAGTTAGCTTTTCCTGCCTACGTCATTTTTCTCGTCATCTCAGTTATCGCCTTAAGCTCCTACTCTACTAAATTCTCTAACCTCATTGGAAAGAAGGATCCAGTGGCAACTCTTGCTACGCTAATCCTACTCTCTTTTGCTAAGGTTCTTGAAATCTGCTTTAAGTCTCTGTCGGTTGGCATTCTTAAGTATCCCAATGGCTTGAATGAAAAACTATGGCTCCCTGATGCAACTGTCAAATATCTCTCTGGAAAGCACATTCCTCTCTTCATTGTAGCTGTTCTCATTCTCCTGGTTGGTCTGGTCTACACTGCTCTTCTCTTCTCCTGGCAGTGGCTCCTTCACCTTCCAAGATGGAAAATTTTCAATTGGTCAAGGAATCCAAGGATACAAACTTTCATTGAAACCTATCATAAGCCTTACACTCCCAAACATCGCTACTGGACTGGTCTGCTGTTGATTGCTCGTATCGTCTTGTATTTTGTAGCTGCTGTTAATGTTTCCAATGATCCCACAGTTGCTCTTACAACAATTAGTCTCACTCTTTGCTGCATCATTCTTCTTAAAGGATTCATTGTGAGTAGATTAGCTATACAGAAAATGGCCAATGGATGTGCTTGAGACTCTTTTCTTTTTAGATGCCCTATTCTTTACAGTACTCACCTGGTCCAGCCTCAGCAATGAACATATTCACCTGGAGGCCATTTCATACACTTCAGTCATTGTAGCATTCGTGCTTTTCCTGCTCATGATCATCCACCATGTGTACACGTACACCACTGTCTTCTCAAAGGTCAAGAGGACAAAGCTTGGTAGGAAGATTGACAGATTGTTCACCGAAACTCAGCCAAACCCCAACCCCAGGCAGCGTCGCTATAGTCCCCCACCTGATGACGACATTCATAGGTTTGATGAGCTACTGGATGAGCTGGACTGCCCAGTCAACACTGATGACTACAACACAGTGCCACTCCTCAGATCCCCCCCTGTGGTGGAGCCAACCTACTCTGTATTGGAGTTGCCCAAACCTCGTGGTCGGGCAGCACCAGATGATACGGATCATGATCAAGTGACCGACACAAATCACCTACCGGGGATCATATAGAATTTGAGTTCATGACAAAATGTTTGATTGTTGCAAAGCGTACTGAAATAAATATTAAGTTTATGATTCAGTAACAAAAAGATGTGACTTGATATCTTCAAAGTTTATCAATTATTTTCAGTTATTAACACTAAATTATTTCTTTTCTGTGTAGATAAGAAATTAATGTAATAGGATACGAAAGTAGTTAATGGACCATAATTTTTGTTGTATGCAATTTTTGTGTTTTGCTCTTCTCAAGATATTGATGTCTGATTTAGAATTCTAATGGCTTCGAGCTGGCATATCTAATTTAACAACATTAATAAAGGATGTGACATGTCTATGAATTTAGCATGACAAGGATAACTAAAAACATAGAATGAGTGCTGTTATATATACCATTATAATATTATTGCTTCTTTCTGTGAAATTAACATAATAGGATATGAAAGTAGTTAATGGACCATGATTTTTGTTGTGTGCAATTTCCTGTTATTTTGCTGTAGATATTATTGATGTCTGCATGATTTAGAACACTATTGGGTTTGAGCTGGCATATATATCTATAGCCACTATCCGACTTAATAAAATTTACAGTAACAAAGCATGTGACATGCATACGTATGTCTATGAATTTATCATGATAAGGATAACTAAAAACATAGCATGAGTGTGTGGCAACAACAAGCTATTTTGTTACATTGAGGTGCACAATGAAGTCATTCTTGTCTCTACTCGTTTATGTGCACCTTTTTCAAGCTTCTTTAGCTATTTATCGGTCTCCACTGTTCGGTGGGAGTGACAAGGGAGGAAATTTTGATGATCGAGCTTATTCCATGACACCAAAAGTGATTGGATTTACAAAGTTTTTGATTCAAAGCAGCACAACTGGCATAAAGGGAGTACAGGCCACTTATGAACTAGAAGATGGTCAAATCAAGACCTCTCCTTTCCATGGTGGAAACGCTGGACCAGTTAATAACAGCATTGGTATCGGTCGTGGAATGCCGATTGTACGAATCGAAGGAGAATTGTCCTCAGAGGGGAACACTTCTCAACAGCATTTGACCAGCCTAACACTCTATGTGAGATACCCTGAAAGCCTTAATCTTGGAAAGTATGGTCCGTATGGGGGGAACATTGGCTCAGTTAAGAAGCGCCCATTTGGCTTTCCTGGTATAATTCTGGGCCTATTTGGACAAAGCAATGACGATGTGGAAGCGATAGGGTTTGATATTGACACTTCTCCTACTCCCGCTATACCTTATTACAAAAAAACTTCTGTTATCGGAGTTGATATCGGCAAACCGTTTGACGATGCACTTGCTTCACTGTCACCCGTGAAAATAAAGACATTGAAGATACAGTACAGTGACTGGATTGATGGTATTGAGACTACTTATGTTCTTCGGAATGGGACAACAGCCGTGAAAGGTCATGGTACATTCACCTCTACTAGAGTAACTTCTTTACTAGTCTTGAGTGAAGATCACGTGAAGGCTATAGCACCAGAGGATGTTGTGATTAACCTTGCTGATGATGAGTGGATTTTACGGATCGATGCTGGTGTTGAAGACGGAAAAGGGCCAATTAACTATCTAAAGTTTAAGACGCGGGATTCCCAGGGGATGTGGAAAAGCTACGGCCCCTATGGACATACAACCACCTCTGATACTGTTACTATTGATGGAACTATTTCAGGATTTTATGGATACAAAAGTGAAAGAGTAAATGCACTTGGATTTTATTTCTAAGACAGTGTTAATAATTTTATAGTCAAGTTTTGTGTTACTAGAATCTGGTATTAGCTATTATATGCAGTGCCATGCATATTATAGGTGTGCTTATCACCTACATAATCCTTCCACTAAAGCTGAAATTTTCACATTAATTTTACTGCTGCTTCTCATCATAACAATCCTATACTGTCTTCAAGTACAATAGTAGCTATACATCATCTGAATAATCAGTTCCAATCTGTTATAATATAATAATATCATAACAGTTGTGACCCTTAGTACCGTACGTAGATATAATAATATAGTAGCTTTTGAGGAGGTATGTAAGTTTGTAGCCTTTGACCGGCCCTTACTACTGATTATCCTGTTTACTCTCTTGTAATTTCCGACTAAGAAATGCATCAAAGAGCTCCAAATAATGAGTTTGCTTCCAAGTGAGTTTAACAGATCTGATCCTTAGAGATAACAACTAGCTTACGGTATGGGAAAATGCAATGATAGTAATTATTTGTGTTGTAGCTACATATCAACACTCATACATTAACCCTTTGAACGATCTGTGTCGACCTGATTATCCTTTAGAGTATGATGAACTGCATCAAAGAACTATATAAGTCAATTTTCATCCAGGTTTAGAATAAAAAGAATTAAAAATTAGCCGGTTTGTAGCCGATGATATTTGACTCTTGTAGTTCTCTATCTTTTGCCTGGACTCTGGGGACTGATCAGTCACCATGACCAGTAGGTAGCTAGCAATAAAATAATGATTGATGCTCGAATACTAGATGGAGGTGATGATGGACAGTACTGTCAGTACAAGTCCTCCAATGGGGGAAAGACAGACAAAAAAAATGACTGACAGGGAGAACATGAATTTCTCCCACATGCCGGCAAGTCAATAACACTCCAAGGATAACATGCCTTGAATAAGTTCACATCTAATAGGTCTGTAATTAGAATCAAGAAAGCAAGCGTAGGGATATAGTGGTTGCGATTATCTCTTTTCCCTAAAAATCTTGTTTGTGCACTTTTTGGCATTGCAATCCCTACTTCATCCTTCAATTTTATTAATCTTATGTAATATCTACAACCCTCAAATTTTACTTGTGCGCATACTTACACTGATTCTGTGTTAGGACATTATTATAATAATATTATTATGCATGCAGCCTCGATTCTGATTCATCAGTTTCTGTAACGTGGCTGTCATAAGTGCTTTGGATGAGCAGGCTTTTATGACAATTGGCCCAACAGAATGGTACAAAATTAGTATGTCTCCAAAATTTATAATAGCTATATTTATCAACCAATGTATTACGCACTCAGAATGCACCAGAATCGCTCAAAAACGTGAAAATCCAAATTAAAATTTCCTGGAAGAGCATACCCCCAGACTCCACTATATTTTGGCGGAATAGCCCACTATAGCTACTGATCAAATTAGCTACCAATTATCAGCTCCCCACTCCAAAACATCTTCTTAATTATTATACCACTGATAACTGCATGCATGGCCACCAGCTCCACACCAGGTCCTGCAATGGGACACCAGGATGGAGACGTGTTGCTTTTATCAACTGCCCTACTCTCTTCATGCAACGGTTAATTAGCAGTAAATAAAGTTGTTCCCATCAAACTCTGCTTTCTTAATAATATAGAGTCAGACTCGTGGTTAGTGTGTAGTCATAAATATATGGGTCGAGTTCTTTTTCCGTATAGCAAGTAACATATCAGGGACTATACATTATTACCCTGCGCGCATGCGCAAGGGGTAAAGCAATCGGTTTAGCTCTCACAGGATTCTACACAGCGCAAGTAGCTATATAGTAAGCCCCAATCTTGCTTTACTAGGTGCACAGTATTCTTTTGAGCTGGAAGGCACTCTAGGAGCACAAGACCCCCTAAATTTAAAAATTTACTTGACAAGATGGACACCTTTTGTGCTGGATATATAATCTCACGAACTAAAACAGACATGAGCATTATTCAAAAGTCAAAAGTAATGGGTAAACAACATTAATTTTGGTGTACTGTCAGACATTTCCGGGTACACTTCCGGCCGTAACGATGATTGTAGAATTTTTGTGAGCGTAATAATGTAGCGTTTCCAGTCCATCTGAAAGATAATGTATATATATATAGTCCGTAGTAACATTAATTTTGGCAAAATAATTATTACTCATTTGATATTAAAAATTTGGTGATCTGAATTGTCAGCATCATTATGTTGGTGTGCATGTGTGTTAAGTTATAATTTCCTGGTTTGTCCAATTTTATGCATGCGCAACATTGAAAACAGAGATACTGCAGCTATGTATGTATGTACATAGTATGTATGCATTGCTATCATAATGTTGATATAAATCCTCGTGTCCCTGTTTCATAATTAATTTTGCAGTGCAGATCGATCTGTGATCAGTGGCTTTCTCTCACAATTTCTTTTTGCACATAATACCGTATAGTGTCCTGGGTAAGTGCCCATGGGCGTTTAAACGTAAATCATGATTTTGGTCCACATGGATTTAAAATTAATTGGATGCATTTATATGGTGTATATAATTACAAATACAAATATAGAGCGAATTGTATTACTCTCTTCATGCAATAAACTACAAATTACAAACAAATAATGCCAGATTGTGCCTTTACTGATAGCTGGTCACATTATATAAGAAATTTGACCGACGTTAGTTTGGCAGTTGTGAAGTTAGAGTATTCCAACTGGCTGGTATAGCATTTCGAAAAATATATGCATCTGCTAATATCATAGATACAAACACCTTGCTTGCTGTACATATACTGACGATTGGGCCTGTTTTTGATTTGAAATGAGCCAGTTTGTAATGTACTCAACTCTTATAGTTCTCTGTCTATCTCTTGGATCAGTCACCATCATCAGTGGCCAGAGACAAATAATTGACGCTCAGATACTGGATGAAGGTGGTGTCAGCAGTGTCCTTCAGTGGAGGCAAGAGAGAGAACTAGAAATGAAATTGTTAACTCTGCAATTTCAGCCATAACCGGTCGTCAGCTCCACACTTGCAACGGTACACCAGGATGGAGGCGTGTTGCTTTTATCAATATGACTAATACCAGCTATAACTGCCCTACTGGACTCAACTTGGCATCATATTCCAAGAGAACATGTGGAGCATCACATACAACTATGCATGGGAGGATGTTCTTCAACCACATTCAGTGTTGGAAGTTTATCATACAGCCGTGTGTGTGGGAGGATAAGGGGATACCAGTTTGGAGGAACTGATGCTTTTTGGGCCTATGGTAATCAAAATCAAGGAATAAATGGCTACTATGTTAATGGTGTAAGTCTGAGTCATGGAGGTGCTGGCAGCCGACAGCATATTTGGACATTTGCCGCTGGAGTATCAGAGATGGGCACAGACATTGATCCCTTTATGTGCCCATGTGACACACATAATTACGATCTTGTCCCTACATTTGTTGGCGATGATTTCTTTTGTGAGAGTGGCGTAAACTCTCCCTGGAGTTATCAGCTCATACTCTACCCCGATGATGTTCTCTGGGATGGTCAGAACTGTACATCCACCAGCACATGCTGTCAGCTCAACAACCCTCCATGGTTTACAAAGAACCTGACCAATGTCACAACTGATGACATTGAATTGAGGAGCTGCACTAACTATCTACCATCACATGAAGATGTTTTCCTTGAACTCATCGAACTCTACGTGCAGTGACAATATAATAGATAATACTGAGAACATTACATGAATCCTGTATAGTATATTATAGCTAGTGTGTAGTCATGGATACAAGTATAATAAATAATATTATAAACTGACTTTGTATTTTTTTCTGATATTGATGTACCGAAAACTGCGAATATTTTGTGTCCAAATGTTTTGTGCGATAATTTTTCGCGTTAAATAAATTTTGGACAAATGTCCCTGTACCACATTTGATTGTCAATATTGCGCATATTTTATGCATTTTTAATTAATTTTCACATAAGCCAGGCTATCCAAAAATATTTTAACAACGCAATATTTATGATTTATGGTAGGTGGAGTAATACATATAGCTACTTGCACTGATAAGTGTTGCTGCACAATTCTGTGTCTATTTTGCTCGATTGTCAATAAAAATGAGTTGCACTTTACATTATCTGCTTGTGGGTACAATTCTCCTCATAGCTAGCTGTTCAAATTAAATTATGGACTACCACGTATGACTGAAGGAAAGGACAGAGAAGCAATATCTTCACTGCAGCTTCACCGTGACACTAGAAACACTGAAGACACCCGCTTGCCCAACTCTTGAGCTATTAAGAGGCCGTGATGGTAAAGATGGTTCTCCTGGAAGAGATGGACGTGATGGAATACCTGGAGTTCAAGTGCCATTAGGACCTCCAGGAGAACGCGGTCCAGCAGGGGGACCACAGGGTCCACCAGGTGTACCAGGAGCAAGGGGACTAACTGGACAACAAGGGCCTCCAGGACCTCCAGGACCAAGGAGCGGAGGGGTGATCTACACCAGGTGGGGAAAAAGCAGTAGCTATAATGTATCATCTTTCAAATTGGTTCCTTAAGCTGTGATAACAGTTGTGACTCTCACTCCAATACTGTAGACATAATAATAATAGTAGCTTTTAAGGAATACCAGTTTGTAGCCTTTGACCAGCTCATACTAGCTACTGATATCCTGTTTACTCTGACTATAATATACGAAATGCATGGGAGAACTTGAGACAATGAGTTTGCTTCATCAGTTGAACTGTTCCAAGTTTGTTTTAACAAATCTGACCCTTAGAGATACACCTAACTTACAATAATGGGAAAGTAGCTATTAGACGCTACAGTAATAATAACTGTTGTTTGTGGTGTACAAGGGTTGACACCCACCATCTATACTCATACGTATAACCCTTTGAATAATTTGTAGCTATCCTGTTTATCCTTTATAACAAATGACATCAAAGAGCAAGTAACAATAAAATTTGCTCCATCACGGTTGCAAGTCGACTAAATTAATTCAAACAGGTAGCTATGAATATTATAATCATTGTAAGCTAAACAATCCAGGATCGTCCAATTGACTTTGTGACATGATAGCTATCTCCCCAGGAAAAAAAAAAGATTTTACCAGGTTCCCATCTGCCTATAAATAGCCCACTGATTGCTCTATCATACTATCCTGCAGCTTCTCTGTTGGCTTATCAAAATTTATAATAATGGGTTGCTCTTTACCCTATTTGCTTGTTGGTATGATTTTCCTGACAGCTGGCTGTTCAAATGGACTACCACGTACGATTGAAGAAAAGGACGAAAAAGCAATATCTAACCTGCAGCTGCGCCGTGACACTAGAAATGCTGACAACATTAGTGGTATACCCACTTGCCCAACTCTTGAGCTATTGAGAGGCCGTGATGGTAAAGATGGTGCTGCCGGAAGAGATGGACGTGATGGAATGCCTGGAGTTCAAGGGCCATTAGGGCCTCCAGGAGAACGCGGTCCAGCAGGGGGACCACAGGGCTCACCAGGTGTACCAGGAGCAAGGGGACTAACTGGACAACAAGGGCCTCCAGGACCTCCAGGACCAAGGAGCGGAGGGGTGATCTACACAAGGTGGGGAAAGAGCTCATGTCCCACTATTGCAGGTACAGAGCTACTTTATGCTGGCCGAGTTGGAGGAACTTTTTCCGGTCATAATGGTGGAGGAGCAAATTTTTTGTGCATGCCACTTGATCCTCAGTACAGTAGTTATACACCTGGGGTACAGGGGTGGAGTTATATGTATGGAGCTGAATATGAACATCCTATTGGTGGTACTGGCACTACAAATGATGATGCCACTTGTGCTGTATGCTATGTTTCCACACGTGAGACTGAACTAATGCTTCCAGCTAAAACCAGCTGTCCAACATCTTGGACCAGAGAGTATTACGGCTACCTTATGTCAGCACGTGTAAGGGATAGTGGACGCTCATCATTTGTATGTGTTGATGGAGATTTCGAACCTGTGGATGGTAGCCGAGGCCAGAGAGATGCTGGCCATTTATACCCTGTTGAAGCTGTCTGTGGCACTATGCAGTGTCCTCCTTATGTGAATTATAAAGAACTGACTTGTGCAGTCTGTACAAAGTAACTTTTGGAAACTGTATGATAGTGACTCATGCAAAAGAGTAAACAATAATATTATCCGATGAACCTTAGATCTTAGACTAGTACATGTTACATTTTGCTAATTATGGCAAAAATTTGATTTACTTTTGAGATGCTGCTTATGATTCTGCTACTTTAACTGATTGAAGCAATGCAACAAACTAGCTAAGCAACTACAAGTATGTCCCTGACAATGTTAACTAACACTATAATAATTAACCTATATCTTGCAAATAATTTTTGCAAGTGGCAGGGTTGATAAACCTATAGCCTTGGAGTATAACCACAAGAATGCAATAATACCAATGGCATGACATTACGCTATAGTACCACAAATATTCTATATACCTTGGTGTGATTAATTTTCGGTTGTAGACTCGCAATGATAATATTGTCATAATAGCTAACTTGATATTAGTAGCTATAATATGAGATTATTTTGCCTATATTATAATTAAGTAGCTATCCCAATTCCAGGTAAACTAAAATCTTTTGTAGATAATGGGTAGGTCATAATCAACTGCACCCATTATTCTGTATTTCCTGTACTTACCGTATATATTAATTATTAGCTATATTATACTACAATGATGCAATTTCCTGTAGCTACTACTGCTATGTTAGTATTGTTAGTACCATGTGCTATATAAAAGCATTGTGCTCACCCTCTCTCTTAGAAAACTAGATTCCCTCTATTTAGCTACTTGCACTGATAAGTGTTGCTGCACTATTCTGCGTCTATTCTGCTTGGTTGTCACAATAAAAATGAGCTGCACTTCACATTATCTGCTTGTGGGTGCTATTCTCCTCGTAGCTAGCTGTTCATTGACAAATGGACTACCACATATGAGTGAAGAAAAGGATGGAGAAGCAGTATCTCCACTGCAGCTTCATCGTGATATTAGGAACACTGAAGACACTAGTGACATACCCACTTGCCCAACTCTTGAGCTATTGAGAGGCCGTGATGGTAAAGACGGTTCTCCTGGAAGAGATGGACGTGATGGAATGCCTGGAGTTCAAGGGCCATTAGGGCCTCCAGGAGAACGCGGTCCAGCAGGGGGACCACAGGGCTCGCCAGGTGTACCAGGAGCAAGGGGACTAACTGGACAACAAGGGCCTCCAGGACCTCCAGGACCAAGGAGCGGAGGGGTGATCTACACAAGGTGGGGAAAGAGCTCATGCCCAACGACACCAGGTACTGAGCTACTGTATGCAGGCCGGGTTGGAGGAACTTACGCAGGGCATGGTGGTGGAGGAGCTAATTATTTGTGCATGCCACTTGATCCTCAGTACAATAGTTACACTCCTGGGGTACAGGGGCATAGTTACATGTATGGAGCTGAATATGAAAATCCTATTGGCGGTAACGACGATGATGATGCCACTTGCGCTGTATGTTATGTGTCCACACGTGAGACTGAACTAATGCTTCCGGCTAAAACCAGCTGTCCAGCATCTTGGACCAGAGAGTATTATGGATACCTCATGTCAGGACCTATTGGGAATAGTGGACGTTCATCATTCGTATGTGTTGATAGAGCATATGAACCGGTACCTGGTAGTCAAGGGCATAGAAATGGTGCCCACTTAAACCATGTTGAAGCTATCTGTGGCACTATGCAATGTCCTCCTTATGTAAATTATAAAGAACTGACTTGTGCAGTCTGTACAAAGTAAATGTTGAAAACTGTATGATAGCGACTCATGCAAAAGAGTGAACAATAATTATTATTTTCTGATGAACCTTAGATCTTAGACTATAATAGTACATGTTACATATAAATTTTGCTAATTTTGCTAGTTTATGCAAAATCTGATTAATTTTACTTTTGTGATATGCTTATGATTTTGCTACTTTAACTGATTGAAGCAATGCAACAAACTAGCTAAGCAACTACAAGTATGTCCCTGACAATGTTAACTATCACTGTTACAGTAATAATATTATTGTTGAAACAGGCGATTGAGAAGTGAAGGAAGAGAAAAAATCTCAAGACTTAGCCGGGATTTGAACCCAGGACCTTCTGAATTCTAGTCATGGTAATTAGCCTTTAATTATCAACCCCGCCATCAGTCAGGCCACGACTGGAAACGACTCCTCGGAGGGCTTCGGCCACGGCTGTGAACTTAAGCTGCTTGCAGCTAGTCACAGTTGAGTCACACCATCACTAAGATTGAGAAGTGAAGAGGCCAGGTTTGAACTCGTTCCTAGGATGTATACCACCTATCCTACACTCCGCTGCCATCAGGGCTTAGTAGCTCAGTTAGTAAGAGTGTCTGACTAGAATTCAGAAGGTCCTGGGTTCAAATCCCGGCTAAGTCTTGAGATTTTTTCTCTTCCTTCACTTCTCAATCGCCTGTTTCAACACCTGCCTTACCAGGCTTATGGTATTTAGCCTTTAATTATCAATATTATTGTTCAAAACACTCGATCGGGACATTACAATAGTTAGCCTATATCTCGCAAATAATTTTTGCAAGTGGCAGGGTTGATAAACCTATAGAATAACCACAAGAATGCATTAAGACTATTGCATAACATTACACAATAGTACCACAAAATTTAATATTCTATACACCTTGGTGTGATTAATATTTTATTGTAGACTCGCAATGATATTATCATAATTAGTAGATATAATATGTGATTATTTTATTGTGACTATTATTTTGACACAAAGTATTATATTATTATTATACTTTTGAAATTAAGTATCAATTCCAGGTAAGCTAAATTCGATAATGAGCTATTCATAATCAACTGCATGCCCACTATTCTGTGTGAGTATTTCCTGTACTTACAGTACATACTAAAATGATGCAATTTCCTGTACTACTGCTATGCCTGTGTTGTTACTGCTATGTGCTATAAAACAGCATTGTGCTCACCCTCTCTCTTAGAAAACTATCTAGCAACTTGCACTGATAAGTATTGCTGCACTATTCTGCGTCTCTTTTGCTCGCGGTTGTCACAATAAGAATGAGCCGCACTTTACATTATCTGCTAGTTGGTGCAATTCTCCTCGTAGCTAGCTGTTCAAATGGACTACCACGTATGAGTGAAGAAAAGGACGGAGAAGCAACATCTCCACTGCAGTTGCATCGTGATATTAGGAACACTGAAGACACTAGTGACATACCCACTTGTCCAACTCTTGAACTATTGAGAGGCCGTGATGGTAAAGACGGTTCTCCTGGAAGAGATGGACGTGATGGAATGCCTGGAGTTCAAGGGCCATTAGGACCTCCAGGAGAATGCGGTCCAGCAGGGGGACCACAGGGTCCACCAGGTGTACCAGGAGCAAGGGGACTAACTGGACAACAAGGGCCTCCAGGACCTCCAGGACCAAGGAGCGGAGGGGTGATCTACACAAGGTGGGGAAAGAGCTCATGTCCGACGACTGCAGGTACACAGCTTCTATATGCAGGCCGGGTTGGAGGAACTTATGCAGACCACAGTGGTGCATGGTGGAGCAAATTATTTGTGCATGCCACTTGATCCTCAGTACAATAGTTATACTCCTGGGGTACAGGGGTGGAGTTACATGTATGGAGTTGAATATGAGTATCCTATTGGTGGCACTGCAAATGATGATGCCACTTGTGCTGTATGCTATGTGTCCACACGTGAGACTGAACTAATGCTTCCGGCTAAAACCAGTTGTCCAACATCTTGGACCAGAGAGTACTACGGCTACCTTATGTCAGCACGTACAAGGGATAGTGGACGTTCATCATTTATATGTGTTGATGGAGCATATGAACCGGTTCATGGTAGTCAAGGGAATAGAGCTGCTGGTCATTTATACCATGTTGAAGCTGTCTGTGGCACTATGCAGTGTCCTCCTTATGTGAATTATAAAGAACTGAGTCAGACTTGTGCAGTCTGTACAAAGTAACTATTGGATCATGACAGCGGTTCATGCAACAGAGAGAATTATTATCTAACTTGCTAAAGCTGATAATTTTAGAATCTGATTTTCACCCTTAATTTGTGTGTATAGTAATAATGACGGCATAATTAGCTATTGATTTTTTGCTTAATTGATGCAATCTACCATCATTGTGAATTCTATTACTTATGACCGCATGAAGCAATACCGGTAACCGCATGGAGCAATACCAGTAACAACTACATTCAGAGAATTTCAATAATGAGTGGCTAAATATATTATCGGGATCATCTCTTTCCATACATGCACTTTAAAATCTCACTATATATGACTTGCATAAATAGCTCTTGACCGTAACAGATGGGTGCATGTTGTTGAGTGAAACAATTTGGGTGGCCATTAATGCACATGCAAACACGAACTGGATGTGAGGATACTTGTTGCACCGACGAAGCGTTAGTAACTCTCCAAAAGTATGATGTTGAATTGACACTAAAGAATAATATGCCTTGTACTATAGGCTCTACTATATTGCATCTGTGAAGTAGCCCTCCAAAAAGATTGTCACCTCGTGATGTTACTTGGTTGTGTTCGAAGTCCATGTTAGCTAATATAATTTGAATGACAGAAGTAGACTCCAAAAGGCTCAGTATTGATTTGTATATACTCTGAAGATGGCTATCTACATAATATCATCAAAGGGAAGCCACTGATTGATAAGGCAGCTGTAGTGGTGTGTGTTGCCTAGCAACCAAAGTTTCCCTACCTGTTAATGCTGGCTATGATATGAATTTTATATTATAAGCAATAGAAAGCCTTGTATCCAGTTTCAATATTTAATACATCACACATGTAAAATTAATTATTTTCAACAGTTTTGGTGTGTGCAACGTCAAAAATCCATGGGAAGTGAGGTTAACCTAGTATATCTGCACAAGGTATACCAGCATACCTATTATTGTTATGCTATAACTATAATTATAACCATCTGAATATAGTGGTTTACAGCTTATTTGGAGTACTCCGTGCATGTTGCTAAATGAAAAGGCAGAAAAGAGACCACTATATTATTATTATTATATACCACACCTATGCACACACATTGCATGGTGTGGATTGTTGTAGCTCCAGTTGTGGATCTATAATAATATTATACAATCTGAGATTTTTTTGCCCATATATAACTGTACGAAGTATCCCTGTACTAACAGTGTTCCAAGTAGGCCGAAGTCCATATAAATTATTGTTATGAGCCAATCTATACAAATTATATAAGTATATAAAGTCAGTATCAACAGATCTGATCAATTCACGAGTAACTTCACGTCTTGGGAGGTATTGAGGATGAAGATAAAAAATATATTACTGGTTTACATGGCAAATATCTGATGTGTGATGTTCTTTGAGACGGTAGTACTGTATCGTAACCGCTATGTTATCACTTTGTGTTCTTAGGTGAGATTATGGTGAACACATGCAAACTTGAATCCAGCTATGTAAGTTTGAGGTATATGAATTATGCAAACTTCTCTATCTTATGCAGAAACTTTAGGGGAGGATCAAACACACGACGAGCATAAAGTTCACTGGTACACATGTACACACAGCTGTCAGGTTACTTAGCCGTGACCCAAGGGCATAATAATTTAAACTGTATGCCACGTATTATTATGAGACATCAGTATAACACTATTAACTTATGCACACACAAGATTAAAATTAGATTTCACAGAATATTTATGTAATAACTGTTATGAATTTGTACAGTGAAAGCAAATAAAAACAAATTCTTGAATATTGATCAACAAGCTATTGCATGCATAAAAAATTTATTTACCCTAACCACTTGCACATGTACACACAACATTAGTACAAAATAAAAATTAATGTGTCATAATTTATAAGGTATCAAAATAATTTGTTTTGACATGGTATAGCTACTTGATTTTGTTTTGGCATCCGAGATAGTAATGCTACATTGGTAACCACATCTTTGATGAGATTAAAGTGAGTGGGTATCTACCTTTGTTGCGATAGGATGCACTCATGCATATCTTAGCGAAGTGTATCTCAAAATCTGCTCAAGAATTCAATTGGTCACCCTTTGTGTGCTTACTAAGCAGATTTTGAGGTGGATCTACTACGATTTTGGTGGGTGAATTGGCGCATAACTTTCATCCATCTGCCTGGCAAACCATGACGTGATTTGCTGGCACCATGCCTTATTTGGAAATTCAAAAAAATTTAACTCTATAAAAAAGCTACCACTCTCAGGATTTTCTCATTTTCTCAACGGTGGCTGTAAGATCGGAATTGGAAATCTGAACACTGATTCAGAACTTGCTTTCGAGCCTGGAAATAGCTTCCTCTACTGTTGCATTCACCATGGCTCTAATCTCATCACACTCACAAGTCTCCAAGTGAGTGCAGGCTGCCTGCTGCACAAAAAGCAATGCAAGTATTGTAACAGGCAAAAGCTTCATAATTTTTGACTCATGAAATATTAGAGCTTGTAGTGTAAGAAGAGTCCTAGAGTTATACTGAGAAGAAAATGTGAATGCTGGCTCTTTTATAATGTTCAAAATTTCCAAATAAGGCAAACAGACGTCAGCAATGTTTCTACTTCTGTTACCAATCATATATCATATGCTTTGGCAGTTAATAAACCATGGAAAGTCAATAATGGATATGCAGTGTCCACTATATAGTGTCCACCTCCAAAATCATAATAGGTCCACATCAAAACATGCATACTGAAGAACAGCTGCATGTGGTCATGTGTGTGGTTAGAATACAACTACAAGGAATCCACCTTCACAGATTATCTCTGAGACATCCTTGCATGAGTATGCATCCTATCACAACAAAATTTACCAGGTAGCCTACAAAGTTCTGTAGCTCACAAACTTGAATTTACTACCTCTTTCCAATCTCAGAGTGCATAATGATAGCTAGCTGCATGGATTATGTTGCTTCTAATAATAATTATTGAGAACGAGAAACAACATAGTACTTAAAAAAGGAAAGTATTATTATGTATGACATTGCTTTTAGCACTTTCAAAAGTGACTGAGGACTAGTTGTCCAGGTTGTTTGCTCGAGCACAGGCTTAATCATATCACAATGTCATGGCACAAAGATATCTATTTTAAGTACACCCTGTGCATGCACAGTACTTCCTTGAGCAGTTAAAATGCTCATCATTCAATTTCTTCAAGAAGCTGCCTATTATTCAAATAAAAATTATTCATGAATATTTGGCCCAGGCCTAGTGCTTGGGTGGTATTGAGAATGAGTTGCTGGTTTACAGCTGATATGTAATATACTTGGAGACTGTACGTAGTACTGCATTGGTAGCTACTATGTTATCACTTTGAGTTCTTAGGCGAGATTATGGTGAACACATGCAAACTTGAATCCAGTTAGCTACGTTATGGTATGCATTGCCAAATTATGTCAACTTTTCTATCTTATGCAGAAACGTTAGGGGAAGATCAGACATGCACATGATGTGCATGATATTTAATTATACACACGTACACACAGCTGTCAGATTACATAACTTTGACCCAATGGCTTGACACACTGTATGCCACATATTTATTATGTGGTATTAATTATACTGAAGTGTCCTCTCAAGGAGTCAATGTATATAGCAGCTTCTATACAAACGTATATGGAATTATGTCCCGGGTATATATATAAGCGCCCGTGCGGGATGTATATTTAAGTGCCCATGAGTGCTTTTTTTGCTTATAATACTTTATGCATGAATATAATATGCACAGGATACACAATAGTAAATGTATACTAATCGAGTGTGCACCCAGAACATAACTAAAATAAATAGCATGAAATTATAGTAACTAAATGACTAATAATAATTGTTTCCTGAATGAGGAGTATGTTTGTGATGTGACAAGATCATTTGATAATGAGTTCCAAGCCAACGTCGTCCTAGGGAAAAAGGAGTTCTTGTAGGCGTTAGTATGGGCAAATGGTGGAACTAATTGGAGTGTATGAGTAGCTCTTAGGTTGGGCAAGTTATCCCTGATTTGTGGAAGATTGGGAAAGTAACACAGTCGATGAATTACTTTAAACATTAGCCCTAGCTTAAGATAGAGTCTTCGATGCTCAAGGGTTTCGAGATCAAACATCTCGAGAAGCTCCCGATATCCAGTATCCCACTGGTGAGCTGCAAGCCTGCATCCAAACTTTTGGACATCTTCCAACTTTTTTCTGTCTTTAACCAGATGGGGGTCCCAGACCTGACAAGCATATTCCAGGTGTGGTCGCACTAACGAGAGGTAAAGCTGCTTGAGTGTGTCGTGGCTCGCAGATCCATAAAACCTTCTATAGATTAATCCTAGAATCTTTTTAGCTTTAGAGCAGATGGAGTCGATATGAGCTGACCAGCTCAAGTTGGTAGAGAGTAGGAGACCCAAATATTTGTAGCACTCGACTCGTTCCATTGGACTTCCAAAAAGCATCAAAGGGCTGCAAGGGACTTTTGGAAATTGCTTCCGCGAGACTATCATATACTTGCATTTTCCTGTATTGAAAGATAAGAAGTTAGATTTAGACCATGCCTCGATTGAAGACACTGCCAACTGCAGAGTAGCATAGTCAGCAAGACTTGTAATAACATGATGGAGAAGGATGTCGTCAGCAAACAAATTAACGTTTGAGTCACTCAGAAGTCCTTGAACAACAATCGGTAAATCATCAATATATATCAGAAACAGCAAAGGACCCAACACAGAGCCCTGAGGAACACCAGATAAAACAGCAGCTTCAGACGACTCAGAACCATTGACTACGACCACCTGGGATCGACCAGCAAGATAGTTGTTTAGCCAGCAGATTAAGATCTCATGAAGCCCAAGAGAGTGTAGCTTTTTCATCAACGGTAAGTGGGGCACAGAGTCAAACGCTTTTCGAAAGTCGAAGAACACTGCACACACATCATGACCTACCTCCAATGCTTGGAGCCATTGATCAGTCAGATGGAGTAGAGCGGTAACTGTTGATCTACCTTCAAGAAAGCCCCACTGAAAGGCAGAGAGTGGCCGATTCCGCTGGAGGTGATCCATTATAAGCATGAAAACATAACGCTCTAGGATTTTACTAAGAATAGGGAGAAGTGAAACTGGGCGGTAGTTGGATGGATCAGAAAGTTTTTGATTTTTAGGGATGGGGACCACAGATGATTTCTTCCATGCCAACGGAAGAATGCCAGTAGTCAAAGAAAGGTTGAAAAGTTTAGTAAGTGAAGGAGCGATGCTGTATGCTGTATTCTTCAGCATTTTAGCAGATATTCCATCCCGTCCGGTAGCTTTGGTTGGGTCGAGAGCCACTAGCAGGTCACACACCTCGGATTCTGAGCAAAGTGTCTCTTCTGGAAGAATTGAGTGTGGAGGGGGCACCCGAGATTGAATAGGTGGATGAGATTTGTTAAAGCAGGTCACGAAGAATGAATTAAGTAGGTTTGCCTTCTCCAGATCAGACTGAGCCACTACGTCATCCAAGGTGAGAGTAGGAATTGATGACGTGTTCTTATTTAAAACTTTAATTGTCTTCCAAAACTTCTTGGGATCCCTTGGATTGAGCTGACGGAGGTACTTCTTTTTGGCCAGTCGTAGTTGAGCAAGAGTACGGTTGCGTGCAAGCCTGTACTGACGATAATCCCCAGACCTCTTTGCCCTTTTAAACAATAGGTTCCTCCTTTTCATTAAATTAACAATGGATTTATCAAGCCAAGGGAGGTTCTTTCTCGTGCGAATTATCCTGTTGGGAATTGACTCCGACATTATTTTCATAAATTGATGGTGCCATAATTTCCAAGAAGTTTCAATATCTTCAGACAAAATCGAATCCCAACTATAATTGTCAATTAGCTCGCATGCTTTTGTCCAGTCTGCGAAGGCATAACGCCAGATCAGTCGGCCCTGGGTTTTTGCAGTTTTGATTGGCTTTATTGAGAGATCTATGGAAATTCCCAGGTGGTCGGAGTTGGCCAATGGAGGAATGGTTTCACATCGATTCAACATACTAAATGATGGCTCAGACATGAATGCCAAATCGATTGTAGATTTGGAGCCATCATGGTGAATGTGTGTTGGACCTGTAACACTTTGGTGCAAACAGTACAAATTAGAAATAGTACACAAATGAGAAAACATGGGGTGTGAAGGGTCGTCATGGTTGACATTGAAGTCACCTAAAAATACAAAATTATTAAACTTACAAACATTTATGCAATCAAAATAAGAAAGTAAATTATCAAAAATAGAACTGGTAGAACTAGGTGGTCGATAAAAAAGACAAAGATATATTTTAAATTTATCAAAAAGTATGGAAAGGGTAAGAATTTCAAGGGAAGGAGCTGGGCGTAAAATAACTGAGGCAAAAAACATTGATGACACATAGATGAGCACACCACCGCCATGACGGTTTCTATCATTCCGGAACAATTGAAAGCCTGAAATACTAATTTCACTATCAGAAATTTCAGTGGAAAGCCAGGATTCTACCACACAAATTATATGGGGTTTATGTAATTCTACAGAAATTAAAAGGTTGTCAAATTTTGGCAGGAGACTCCTAGCATTATAATAAAGTATACACAAATTATTACACTTACTGATAGATGGGTTGTGGGTGCATGACGTAATCGTTTCCAGTCACTTGCTCCCAGCCTCTGGAATCTCCAGATTGCTGGGTTCCCCTTCTGCAGCTACAGTTAATTGAGATGATTTGGAAGAAGAACTATTAGTAGGAGGATGGGAGTGCTTAACCAGGAAACTGCGGTATTATACTATTAACTTATGCACACATTAATAGGATTCAGAAGGTTTCACGGAATGCTAATGTAATAACTATTATAAAGTTTTACAGTGAAAACAATCTTCTTTAATAATAATACAAGCTCTTTGCATGCATAACATTTTAATTATAATTTTTACCCTATAACGTAACATGACATTGTATGCGCAATTGGCTGCATAGTTATTACACATGTTTTATAAGTGGATCTTGGTCAAGTATGAAAGCTACATGGTTTATTATTGTCTACCTTTGTTGTGATAGGATGCACGCATGCAAGGATATCTTAGTATGATAATTTGAAGGTGATAGTAAGTTCATCTCAAAATCTGTTTAAGCATATTGTAGATTCATTGGTCACCCTTAGCATGCTTATTGAGCAGCTTTTGAGGTGGACTGGATCATCGCATAACTTTCATCAGTCTGCCTGCCAAACCATGACGTGACTTGCTGGCACCATACCTTATTTGGAAATTCAAAAAAATTTAAACTCTATAAAAGGCCACCACTCACAGGATTATCTCTCATGTGCAACATCCAAACTACCTCCAAAGATTCAAGCCGCTATGAAGAGTTTGCCTGTTACGATACTTGCGCTATTTCTTGTGCAGCAGGCAGCCTGCACTCACTTGGAGACTTGTGAGTGTGATGAGATTAGAGCCATGGTGAATGCAACAGTAGAGGAAGCTATTTTCAGGCTCGAAAGCAAGCTCAGTGTTCAGATTTCCAATTCCGATCTTACAGCCACATTTGAGAAACTCTTAAAACCCATTCAAAGGCAATTGGACTATCACCTACCACCACCGCCAACTACACCACAGGAGGATTTCACTGAGGCTAACCCAGCTATATCATGCAAAGCTATCTACGACAAAAATCCGGATTCTAAATCTGGCTACTACTGGATAAAAAATTCAGCAGGCTCTGCAGTCAATGTGTACTGCAAGATGGATGCTAACTGTACTGGCTACACTGGAGGATGGATGAGAGTGGCTCATATTGACATGAGAAACTCCAGCCACCAGTGTCCTAGTGGATTTCAAACACTAACACGAAGCTCAAATCCAAGAAGGGTGTGTGACACAACCGGTCAGAGTACTTCTAGTTGTCCTAGTACTAGTTTCTCTGTTCATGGTCTGAGCTACAGTCATGTCTATGGACGAATTATTGCATACCAGAATGGTTTTCCAATTGCCTTTTTTAGACCGTACAAGGGCATAGACCAACCTTATGTCTATGGAGTGAGCCTTACTTGTGGTCGAAATCCTCGTAAGCATATCTGGACATTTGCAGGAGCAGCTGACGAGACCTCAAGTAATCCGACCTTTAAGTGCCCTTGCATCAATCAATACATGTCTTCATCAACGATTCGCATTCCAAGTTTCATAGGCAATGACCTTTTCTGTGATACCAGTCTCAGTAACACCTATAGTAACTACGGCAGAAATTTCTTCCCGAACGATCCCCTTTGGGATGGGAGCGGATGTGGCTCCAGCAATACATGCTGCTCTGTTTCAAATCTGTGCACCAAGAGTCCACCGTGGTTTATCAAGCATCTGTCATCATCCACCACTGATAATGTAGAGATGAGATTGTGCAAACCTAATTATGATGGATCTACACCTATTGAAGTAGTTGAGCTCTACGTACAATAGTCACATTATACCATAATACTGAAAATTATTATAATATTGCTATACTATAGCTGTGATTTTTGTAGAGTTTTAAAATTATATTGGATGCTAATACTGTGAAATTTATATACAAAATATTGATAGTGACTCCTTTAAAACCCACCTAGGTAGGCCACACTTTAACGCCTGCTGGATTGATCAATCCCTGTTGCTACAGTACTGTAAATCAATAGTTTTATCAGTCTCTATAATTCACCTGTGTAATTACGAGAGAAGGAAAAGCTATACAATGCGAACTGCTGATCGAAGAGGATCAATATTTAATATTAAGGCTGCATCCTCACCATAAAAAACGTTAAAAGTGGACAAATCATTAACACCCAGGCCAATGGTGTTATAGGGGAGGATCAAACACATGAAGTTCACTGATACATACGTACACACAGCTGTCAGGTTACTTAACCGTGACCCAAGGGCATGATAACTTGTATGCCACGTATTATTATGTGACATGAGTATATATGCACACACAATAATAATATATTAATGTTGTTTGTACATGTGCATGTAGACAATTTTTTATGCATGCAAACAGCTTGTAGATCAAATGAAGATCTCACAGAATACTTACGACATTGTAATGAAGTTGTAGAGTGAAAGCAAACAAAAATAAACTCTTTAATATTGATCTACAAGCTGTTTGCATGCATAATAATTGTCTACATTTTACCCTAACCACATGCACATGTACAAACAATATTAATACAAAATAAAACATGTGCCGTAATTTATAATTTACATGGTAGCTACTTGTTATTGTTTTTGACATCCGAGATAGTAATGCTAACCTCATGCCCATTCCTATATTTCCACTTTTTCAATGCTACATGCAGAAAAGGTGGAAATAGGGATGTTGTGCTGGTGGTAGTGGTAGGTAATAGTCCAGTTGCCTAATCTTCATAATTCCTTGACTCATAAAATTTATAGCTTGCAGGGGCGTAGCCAGGGGGGGGGGGGGGCACAGGGGGCATTTGCCCCCCCTTTTTTCCCAGAGTCATATAATATTTATCACTTCTTACCGTATAAATACCAGCACCAAGTTGTTACAGCAGTCTTCAGAGTCAAAAATCATCACAGAAAAGCTGACTATAAAGCTATCTGTAAACAAACTTTCGAGCTATGCCTCGATCGAGCAGTGTCTGATCTGGAATCTCGAACGTTTGATGAGTTCAAAGGGCACAAAACGGAGCGCGTGATTTAATTAGTGGGTGTGGTTTCCGGTCTAAAATTTTTCGCGCGCTTCGCGCGCAATCTTGCCCCTTCTTTTTCTAAAATCCTGGCTACACCCCTGGCTTGTAGTCTAAGAAGAGTCCCAGAGTTGTAGTGAGAAGAAAATGTGAGTGTTGGCTCTTTTATAGTGTTTAAAATTTCCAAATAATAAAGGCAAACAGACGGCAGCAATGCTTCTACTTCTATGACCAATCATACATCATGCTTTGACAGTTAATAAATCATAGAAAGTCAATAATGGATATGCAGTGTCCACCTCCAAAATCATAATAGGTCCACATCAAAACATGCATGCTTAAGAACAGCTGCATGTGGTCATGTGTGTGGTTAAAATACAACTACAAGGAATCCACCTTCACAGATTATCTCTGAGACATCCTTGCTGGAGTATGCATCCTGTCACAACAAAATTAACCACGTAGCCTACAAAGTTCTGAAAATTTCACAAAATTCATTACCTCTTTCCGATCTCAGAGTGCATAATGATAGCTAGCGCTAGCTGCACGGACTATGTTGCTTCTCTAAAAATTAAGTGCACCCTGTGCATGCACAGTACTTCCTTGAGCAGTTAAAAAGCTCATTATTCAATTTCTTCAAGAAGCTGCCAAATATGAATATTTGGCCTAGGCCTAGTGCTTGGGTGGTATTGAGAATGAGTTGCTGGTTTACAGCGAAAGTATCTGAACAGATGTATATAATGTACGTACTTGGAGACAGTACATATAGTGCTGCATAATAGGTAAATACTATGTTATCACTTTGAGTTCTTAGGCGAGATTATGGCAAACACATCCAGTTAGCTACGTATGGTATGCAAATTATGTCAACTTTTCTATCTTATACAGACACGTTAGGGGAGGAGGATCAGATGCATGATGTGCATGATATTTGCGTACACACACCTGTCAGGCTTACTTAACCGTGACCCAATGGCTTGACACACTGTATGCCACATATTTATTATGTGGTATGAGTATATATACCAAAGTGTCCTTTCAAGGGGTCAATGTAGCAGTTTCTATACAAACGTATGGAATAGCTATATGTCCCAGCCGGGTAAGCATCCATGCATGCTGGCCAAAATCGTGATGTATGT
This sequence comes from Cliona cf. orientalis, assembly GCA_963930775.1. Taxonomy (NCBI): domain Eukaryota; kingdom Metazoa; phylum Porifera; class Demospongiae; order Clionaida; family Clionaidae; genus Cliona; species Cliona cf. orientalis. The sequence continues at coordinate 3,125,666 of OZ005690.1, forward strand.
TTATAGCACATGGGCGTCGCACCCGGGGGGTCAGGGGGGGCTATGGCCCCCCCACTTTTCATGACCGGACACACCCACTTTTAGATTATGCCATAGAATAAGCTGACCTTACCTGTCTGTATGAACGTTTTGCCTGAAAGCTAGACTGCTTTCATCTGTGCTCGAGTTACCAGCAGCTTCCATCTGCCCTACAGTCGTCCCCGCTGCTTTTGCTCTTTAAATTCAGTGCCGTTCACGAACTCGTTTCCCGTTAATTAGTGGGCGTGGCTAAAATTTTGCGCGCGCGCTTCGCGCGCGCACTGTTACTTGACCCTTGCCCCCTCACCTTCCAATTGCTTCCGACGCCTATGTAGCACCCATGGGCGCTTACCTGGGAAATTATGGTATTATACTATTAACTTCAAAATTCAATCGATAGAAGTCTAATGATTTCACGAAATACTAATGACATTGTAATAACTAGTACAGTGAAAACAATCATAAAACAAATTCTTTAATATTGATCTATAATACAAGCTGTTTGCATGCATAACATTTTAATTATAATTTTTACCCTAATCATGTGCACATGTACACACAACATTAAAACAATATAATAAGTTTATCATGGCAAGAAAGCCATCAAAATTATTAATCTATTTTTATGCAGTAGCTACTTGATGTTGTTTAGACAGTAATGCTGCACTGGCAGTCACATCTTTGATGAGATTGAAGTGAATAGGTATATGCACTACTAATGTCACATTGTGTGTGCAATTGGCTGCATAATTATTATAGATTACATAAGTGGATTCATGGCCAAGTATGAGAGCTACGTGGTTTATTCTTGTCTACCTTTGTTGTGATAGGATGCACTCGTGCAAGGATATCTTAGTATGATCATGAATTCGAAGGTGATAGTAAATTCATCTCAAAATCTGCTCAAGTATAATAATATAGAATGGTCATGCTTATTGAGCAGATTTTGAGGTGGACCTATTATGATTTTGGTTGGTGATCACCACATAACTTTCATCCATCTGACCCTTGATCTTAACCGTTACCTAAAATTCATCTAAGTCTACCGTAGTTCTTTGCCAATTATGCTTATTGTGACAAGTCTTGCCATCAAAGACTAACGAAATTGACAAAAATATAAGAAGATTCATTCACCTTTAGTGAAAGGTTTTGATGAGGCAATCAGAATTGTTGGTCACCCAACTGCAAAGAAGGGTTTTATTTGGTTCTTGAAGCTCAGGAGGGCTTGTTTAGGATCTATTGTACAACAGTCTTTCAAAACATTGACTTGGTGAGCTCTATGGGAGAGAAAGGGCCTGGTCCACACCACATGCGCATACACAAACTTTACGAAATTTTTTCTGGTATAATTCGTTTGCTACCATGGGTATGAGGCTAATGTCCCTTGTGAGTTCAGTGCACTAAGTTGTGTGTGATCTGCATGTGTACTTGGTGAGTTCATGATCAGTTAAGTGCAATGCTGCTGGCTGATATTTACATGTATCAAGGAGTGTACGATTTTATCTTCCTTACCTTCACATTTTCTTCATGGAAAGCCACGATTGTTGAATGCTTCAGAGCTAGCTATCCATGGTTGTTTTGTTTGTGTGACCACAGAGTCCAACCTATGGCATAGAAAATATCCATACGCGTATGACATAATTATGATTATGATTCCCCCCCTCTCTTTCTCTATCTGTCTCTCCCTCTCTTTAGGGACATGGCCAGTGCATATTACAGGCGTGAACAACTCCCAGGGTTGGTAGGTTCCTTGAACCATAGCCTAATAACTGGGTAGTCATCCCCGGTAAGAGCTACATGTATGTAGGTCAACACACTTTTTTGTATGGTGCAAATTTTCACACACCATATATTATTTGCTGTATAGGTTAGTATAGGTAAGCGTAAAAAATTTTCATTGCTTTGTGCAAAACAAAACTTTTATGATGAAAAATGTGTGCTGGACTAACATTAATTTTGTGACAACAATCAAGACTAAATTCTGATTGGGCATTAGCTTTTTTATCATTGCTAAAAATCAAGTTCAACTAACTGATTAATATTATTTCTTGTCCAAAACTACAGTTTACACTGGGCGGTATCAAACCATCAGTCACAGCAGGTATGTTAGTTGCTATCTCTTAAATCACAACACATACTACTAGAGTACAGTTAAGAGTATCTTTATATGCAATGAAAGGGACATGCAGCTAGCCTCGTGCCATAGATACTTTCAACTACTCGTACCGAGGAGAAAGCAGCCTGATACCTATTGTATTAATTTTCATTGTGCATAATATGTCAATATTTCTGTGATTCTGCCATTGAGTATATCTAGGATTCTGTTGGTATTAATTTATGTCTGTCTGAATGACATGGCGTAGTTTACTGATGTGTACTGGAGGGAAATATCAGAGCCTATAAAGCGTATACACATGCAATGAGGGTACTAGGCCCTCCTGTGGTGCCATGCATATGGACTGGGTAATCCATGTGATATATTAATCTCGCGCAGCCAGACTCTTACACCTCGGGAGGGGGAGGGAGAGAGTCTGGTAAAGTGCTATACATCCAGTAGCCTCGTCCCCAGGCCTTCTGAGGGGGGAGGGGGAAGGAAGGCCTGGTATCCACTGCATGCGCATGCGCTGTTATTATTCAGATTCTGAATAATCCGATTACGTACGGATACTGTCTAGTATACTTGTCCTTTGACCTTAATGCATCGTGCTCAACGTATCTAGTAATGGCAGGCTTAGACAGTTGGAAGTTCGAGCAAGATTTCGAGGTGGCCCGAGCGATATTGTCCATCGATCGACAAAGGCCTCTGAACAGCGTGGGCACGCGTTTAGCGTGATCGCTAGTACAAAGGTCGGGAGGTCATTCCGTATTCTTTAGACACATGGACCGTTTCACTTGTCAGCACGTGGTAGATATTAGTGTACGGACACTTTACGGTAAATTATACGGAAAATGTAGCGCATGCGCATGCAGTGGATACCAGGCCTTCCTTCCCCCTCCCCCTAGCTCAGAAGGCCTGGGGACGAGGCTATACATCCAGTTGTCCCAGCGCCTCGTACGAGGCGCGACCAATCAGATTGCATCTTTACTTTGCGGTGGCATATCTGATTATGAACGGAGAATAAATACGCGCGCGCAATAATATCTCGTCCATTCACAGTATACGCCATCGCAAACTATGTAATGCCATAAAGATGCAATCTGATTGGTTGCGCCTCATACCAGGCGCTGGAACAACTCGATGTATAGCACTTTACCAGACTCTCTCCCTCCCCTCCTGAGGTGTAAGAGTCTGGCTGCGCGAGACTAGTGATAGATACTTACTTTTGGCCACAAGCTGATTTAAGCTTGCTTTCTCTCACCGGTCTACACTCTCCCCACACGCTCTCTCAACCCCTATTATCCCCCAGAGCCCCAAGTTATAAAATTAATAGTACCACAGTATACTCACAGTTTAATAATATAGTCCACAGCAGCTCTAGAGTATCCAGGAGGTCACGAGTCCCCCAGAGGCCTCGATGATCATACGAACAATCAACGATGGGACCTGCCGCGAGTTTCTCAGGTTGAATCAAGCGTCTTTTTAACACAGTGGTCGACAGCAGGAACGTTGACAGAGCTAGAAATTAATCCTCTCTCGAATCTCGACATCATACTACAACAGGCTGACAGCTGGCCCTCAGTACAGCGATCTCCAGTTGAGCTAGCTCTGCTCGCGCTCCATAAAATTTGAATTCAACGCACGTGATCTGATACATGCACGCGCGCACGCCCTATCCCGCTAACGAAGCCACGCCCTAAACTTTGGGATTTCAAGTACTTTTCAAGCATAAAATTGAAGCATGCTTTATTTCACACAACTTTGCAATACTGTTTGAAAACATTCAATTTTATTCAAACAGTTTTCAAGTAAGTGTATTTAACTACAACATTTTTCAAACATGCTTGAATTCTGTCTAATGCATTTCAAGTATTAGTCACATACTATGTGAAATCATTCCCATGGGCTAGACCAGAATACAAGTACTTTTCACATATTGGATTACTGCATCACACATATTTCAAATACATTTTCAACAATTCTCAAACAAACAGCTTCCAGTAGTGTAAGGCTAACCCAGCTATATCATGCAAAGCAATTTACGACAAATATCCGGATGCTAAATCTGGCTACTACTGGATAAAAAAGTCAACAGGCTCTACAGTCAATGTGTACTGCAAGATGGATGCTAACTGTACTGGCTACGCTGGAGGATGGATGAGAGTGGCTTATATTGACATGAGAAACTCCAGCCACCAGTGTCCTAGTGGATTTCAAACACTAACACGAAGCTCAAATCCAAGAAGGGTGTGTGATACAATTGGTCAGAGCTCTTCTAGTTGTCCAAGTACTAGTTTCTCTGTTCATGGCCTGAACTACCGTCATGTTTATGGACGAATTCTTGCATACCAAAATGGTTACCCAATTGCCTTTCATTATTCATACAATAGTATAGATCAAGCCTATGTCTTTGGAGTGAGTCTTACTCATGGTCGAAATCCTCGTAAGCATATCTGGACATTTGCAGGAGTAGCTGATGAGACGTCAAGTAATCCAACCTGGAAGTGCCCTTGCATAAATCGACACATGTCTACATCAACGATTCACATTCCAAGTTTCATAGGCAATGACCTTTTCTGTGATAGCTACCAGTTTCAGTAGCCATTACGGTAATTACCACCAATGTTTCTACCCACACGATCCCCTAAAAGGCTTTGGGATGGGAACGGATGTGGCTCAAACAATACATGTTGCTCTGTTTCAAATCTATGTACCAGAAGTCCACCGTGGTTTATCAAGCATCTATCATCATCCACCACTGATAATATTGAGATGAGATTATGCAAACCTAGTGCAACTGGATCTACACCAATTGAAGTAGTGGAGCTCTATGTACAATAGAGTTACACAATACTGAGGAGAAAGTTACTATTAATATAGCATGCTGCATATTTGACAATGTAGAATCGTCCTGGTAATTCCATTATAATAATAGAGTCATAATATGCACCATGAAACTTTATTCAAAATTTGCGACTACTTAATTTAAATAGAGCTATTGTTTATTATTAGTAGGCTGCCAGGAGCAATTATTAAAAATAGTAATAACACTAATGTATAATATATATAATTGGGGCGAGACTTGAGCAAGCCCCACATAAACGTGAAAATCTGTAACACTGCAAATAATATTTTGGGGTGATAATATCACTCCAAAAATGGGTGCACTTCAACCCATCAGTCAATCACTCTAGTGGGTGAAGGACCATGCAATATGCCAAAAGGGTGAATTCACGTCCAAGGATGAGTATAGTTCACTCTTGTAGCAAATCACTCCTAAGGAGTGAAGCACTCACCCCAGCTAAGTGGCCTTGGAGTAACTTTTAAAGTGCATGGGTCGTACCCTGAGTGTGGTATAATGGTATTCTGAGGGCAAAATTATTATATACCACATCATGTACATGCACACATGCACAAATACCATGCTCCTGCATACAGACACACTGCATACTTTCAGGCTCCTATTTGGACAATTATTGAGATGAAATGGTGTCATGACCACACGAAGTAGTTACAATTAAATGTACCTACTTAGTTCCCAATTCTTTAAACCGAGTAATATACGATACAACATTGTGCAATCTATTGATATTACTGATAGTGTTTATGTGCAACTGAACCTGTGAAAAACAAAAGTTACTAAAGCTATAACATACTTGGACCCTATGGAAATCATTCTGTTTTTTTGTAATACACGGTGTGTAATAATTATCCCACTCCATTGGCCAGCAGTTGTCTCCTCTTCATGGTGAACTGATCCTTGACATAAGACACATCCTCATCATTATAATGATACTCCTGCAGCCGACATAGAGAGGCAGCATGAGAGCCACGAGGAGTCTGTCGTAGGTCATGATAGGCACTGCCCACAGGATGACAAGGGGACTGAGGAAGATTAATTGGGTGACGGCTGTGCTCGAGAAGCTCGAAAATAAAATTTGACCGGACATTTAAACCAAATGCCCGGACACCAATGCACATTAATTTTGTATTGGGCCAATGTTAGCTACTATCAACGCTGTAACAGGTATGTTGAAATAAACATTATACTGTATAATATTATTATATATATATATATTTAATGGTGAGAGGCAATAGCTACATGATTGTGAAAAATCCTGCTTAATTAGTGAAATGATTATTAATTATTTCTAGTATATTATATGGTGCTGCACTATAGCTGATAGTATCAGATTCTAGTAACATAAAATTTGACTACAAGAGTAATAACACTGTTATGATTATAAAAATCCAAGTGCATTTGTCATCAGCAAAGTTAATCACGACTCACATCCTCTGAACCAGATGTTTGTAGTAACTTGAACAGTGCACTGTGTATGTATGTATGTTTTGAGTTGATGTAATGTTATTGTGGTTTATTGTTATTTCCTGTATCTAAGGATGTGTTACTTATGATGTAATTTTTGTCAGAGTATAAAGCATGCATATGCATAAACTATATTATCAGTTGCCAAGCAAATCATACACTTGAGAGCAGCAGCGACCTGCGTGCACGGTCACCACATATTGGCGACGAGATAAAACTCGTGGAGATGGCAACTCACGGCTCGCTATCGGCTTTTGATCCCAGCAAAGAGGACTGGACTAGTTACACTGATCGAATGAAGCACTACTTTATTGCAAACGATGTTACTGACGGCGATAAGAAGCGATCTATTCTGTTGTCAGCGTGTGGAGCGTCCACGTTTAAATTGATTCAGAACCTCGTGGAGAAAGACAAAGTGAACACTACTTCGTTCGAAGACATCGTCGCAAAATTGAAGACCCACTATGACCCCGAGCCGTCCGTGATCATGCAGAGATACAAATTTAACACGCGCACAAGGGCTGAGGGAGAATCAGTCGCAAACTACGTCGCTGCGTTAAGAGAGCTAGCACAGCACTGTGACTACAATGACACGCTATCAGACATGCTGAGGGATAGGCTCGTGTGTGGTGTGAAACATAAGGGCATTACAAACAGACTACTAAACGAGAAGAAATTAACGTATGAAAAAGCTCTGGAGCTAGCCCAGGCTATGGAAACAGCCGAAAAGGACACGAGGCACCTGCAGACGACGCAGAGTGCACCAGAAGTACACCATAACACTTCCCAGAAACGAGGTACGGGCCAAAAGAAACAGCCAGCTGCGAGACAAGGCCAGCGTGGCGCCACTCAGCTGTCGTGTTACAGATGTGGAGGAGATCACTTACCCACAAAGTGTCGATTCAAGGACACTGTTTGTCATGCGTGCAAGAAAAGGGGGCACATCATGAAGGTGTGCAGGTCCAGGGTCAGTCAAGGAAGGCCCACCAGGAGAACTCATTACGTAGATGAGGAGGACCTGGATCCCCAAGAAGAAGGAGACAGTGTGTACGTACTCCTTGTTTGCTCTCAAGAGTGAGGCGTGTGAACCTATCATCAAGAACGTGACCATAAATGGAGTTTCTGTGGAGATGGAATTGGACACTGGTGCCGCTTTTACAGTGATTACACAGATGACTTATCAGAAGATAGCCCAACAGAAGCACATCAACTGCCTGGAGTATTCTGACCTCAAGCTGAAATCCTACAGTGGAGAGCTCATCCCAGTCTTTGGACAGGTGGCAGTAAAAGTCAATTATGGTCAGCAGGAATGTGAGTTGTGTGTACATGTAGTAGATGGGGATGGACCAGACTTGATGGGCAGAGATTGGATTAAGGCCCTAGGAGTCACCCTTAAGCTTGGTGAAATTCATTCTATTGAAGAATCTAAGTCCCTACATGATGTTCTAGAAAAGCATTCAACTTTGTTTGAAGAGAAATTGGGGTGTCTTAAGGGAACAGAAATAAAGCTAAACGTTGATAGCAATGCAACCCCAAAGTTTTTCAAAGCCCGTTCGGTACCACTGGCTCTAAAGGGGAAGGTGGAAGCAGAACTAGATAAGCTTGAAAGCATGGGAATCATCTCCCCTGTACAATTTTCAAGATGGGCCGCACCTATTGTTCCGGTACTAAAGCAGAATGGGGCTATAAGGATCTGTGGCGATTATAAAGTGACCATAAACCAAGCTAGTCTGGTTGACACATACCCCCTGCCGAGAATCGACGAATTTCTTGCTAATCTGTCGGGAGGAAAGCATTTTTCAAAATTAGACATGTCACAAGCTTACCTGCAGTTACCCTTAGACAAAGAGTCCAGAGAGTATGTAACAGTGAATACACCTAAGGGATTATACGAGTATAACCGCTTACCTTTCGGAGTCTCGTTGGCTCCTTCCATTTTTCAGAGAACCATGGACAACTTGCTTCAAGGAATCAAAGGAGTATCCGTCTATATAGATGACATCCTTATCAGTGGTCCAACAGTTGAGGGGCACCTTCGAACACTGGATACGGTCCTGGAGAAGCTCAGCAATGCTGGTTTGAGGCTGAACAAGTCTAAATGCTTCTTCCTGCGCCCTTGGATCGAGTACTTGGGCCATATCATCGACCAAGACGGACTGCACCCTACCAAGGAGAAAGTGCGTGCTATCCAGGAAGCCCCTACGCCCAGAAACGTTGGTGAGCTAAGATCATTTTTCGGAATTATTAACTATTACAGCAGGTTCCTACCAAATTTGTCAATGAAGCTAGCACCCCTCTACCGATTGTTGCAAAAGGATACGAAGTGGACTTGGGGAAAAGAGCAACAGAAAGCATTTGAAGCCGCTAAGAGTGCCTTACAAGCGGACTCCCTTCTCGTCCACTACGATGAGTCTAAAGCATTAGTTCTTGCTTGTGATGCTTCCCAGTACGGCCTGGGAGCAGTTCTGTCCCATATCATGGAAGATGGACAGGAAAGACCAGTTGCATACGCATCGAGGACGTTAACGCCAGCGGAAAAGAACTATTCACAACTTGAAAAAGAGGGACTCGCAATCATCTTTGGTGTAAAGAAGTTCCATAACTATCTGTTCGGAAGAAATTTTTCAATTGAATCTGACCACCAACCGCTTTCCTATCTATTCAACGAAACTAAAGGAATTTCGCAAACAGCATCCTCCAGGATTCAGAGGTGGGCACTTACCTTAAGCGCATACCAGTATACGATCCGACACAAGTCAGGAGTTACCCTGAGTAATGCTGATGCACTCAGCAGATTACCACGACCCACCACATCCTCTGTCGATTACGTGCCTGGAGATCTCATTCACCTAGTGGATCATTTATCAGCTACCACTGTAACTGCTTCTCGTATCAAAGAGTGGACGTCGAAAGATCCGATTTTGTCGAAAGTCAAAAAGTATGTGATGGTAGGATGGCCTGACGAAGTAGGCACTGATCTGAAACCCTATCGATCGAGATGGCAGGAGCTGAGCACACTAGATGGCTGTGTTTTGTGGGGATCAAGAGTTGTTGTACCACCACAAGGCCGAGCTGCAGTGCTTGGAGAACTACACGAGACTCACCCAGGCTGCAGCAAGATGAAAGCGCTTGCCAGGAGCTATATCTGGTGGCCTAAGATGGACCAGGAGATCGAAGATATGGTCAAACGATGCAGCGTGTGCCAGGAGAGTAGACCCTCTCCTCCGTCAGCTCCCCTTCACCCATGGCAATGGCCGACTCAGCCATGGACCAGACTTCATTTGGATTTCGCAGGCCCTTACATGGGACACATGTTTTTAATCATTGTCGATGCTTGCTCCAAATGGCTAGATGCCTACATCCTATCAACGATTTCTTCATCGAAAACGATCGAAACGCTCAGAACAGTATTTGCTACTCACGGTTTGCCGCAAACGATTGTCACAGACAACGGATCCTCGTTCACGAGCGAGGAATTCAAACGATTTATGGAAAAGAATGGTATTAAACACATAACCTCCGCTCCATATCACCCCTCCAGTAACGGCCAAGCTGAGAGGGCAGTACAGACACTGAAGCAAGGTATTAAACGCACTCCTGGAGAAAGTGTACAAGAAAGAATGTCCAGATTTTTATTCGATTACAGAATCACTCCACATGCTACAACTGGTGTCGCACCATGTGAACTACTAATGAACCGAAAATTGAGATCACGATTTGAACTTTTGTATCCAATGGTGAGGAGGAAAGTAGAAAGAAGTCAAGAGAAGCAGAAAGAACTGCACGACGGAAAGAGAGATGTGAGACAGTTTGCTCTACAGGATCCAGTGTACATTGAAAACTTCACTAGTAGAAAGCCTAAGTGGATTCCTGGGACGATTGTTAAGGTCACTGGACCCCTGTCGTATGTGATAGAGCTACAGAATGGAACTACAGTGAGAAGGCATGTTGACAGTATCAGGAAGAGAGAGAGTTTGAACTCAGAACAAGACTGATGCAGAAGAGCCAGGATTTGAGCTGATCGGAGTACCTGTTGAACCAGAACCGCAAAGTCAGGAACCGGAGAACGTACCCGGGGAAGAACCTGACGCTCAACCCCAAGTGAGAAGGTCGACTCGATCTCGACAACCCCCAGAGCGCTATGGACAGTGACTTTTGTTAAAGGATTTAAGAGGGGGAAGATGTAGTAACTTGAACAGTGCACTGTGTATGTATGTATGTTTTGAGTTGATGTAATGTTATTGTGGTTTATTGTTATTTCCTGTATCTAAGGATGTGTTACTTATGATGTAATTTTTGTCAGAGTATAAAGCATGCATGCATAAACTATATTATCAGTTGCCAAGCAAATCATACACTTGAGAGCAGCAGCGACCTGCGTGCACGGTCGCCACAATGTTATTCAACACTTTGAGTCTGTCCTGGTAGCTCACGCCATGCCATTGCCATGGTGCATACTTTGGTCCAGGATGCAAACCTCTGTACAGATTCAATGGCCTCAATGTCTTTGGACAAGTAAGGGTCCCAGACAGGAATTGCATATTCTAGATGGGGGCTCACCTGTGTGATGTAAAGGGCTCGGAGGTATTAGAATCTTTGTAAAATTGGCGGTAGAGTAGACCGAGTTGCTGCTTGGCTTTTGAGCAAAGTCTGGATATGTGATCACTCCATGATATGCAGGCTATTACGTACCTTCATTGAATCAAATACATGCAGTGTAGTAGCTATGCATTATCTGAACTTGTTGATTATAATGAATTTTAGGCTGTTATAACAGAAGTGATGCTTACTAATATATGAAGTGTATGCAAGTGTGTAGCCTTTGACAAATTGACTGGTCGACTGATATCCTGTTTACTCTCTTGAAATTGCTGAAGGACCACTAGGGCCTCCAGGAGAATAAGACACATGACGCACATGAAATTCACTGATACACATGCACATGCAATGTCATACATGCGCGCAGCTGTCGGGTTTATGTAGCCGTGAACCAAATGCATGCATGTATACTATGCATGCGGTATGAACATAAAAGATTTCACAGAACGTATTAATTATGCATATTATAGTCTTCCAATTAAAATTATTTCATTTCTCTACACCCTTGTTCACCGTAAGGCAGGAGAAAACTGAAACTGTTGTTGGATTACATTATGATGATTGCTGTCATAGTCGCTGATAACATAATAATTATTGCAATATCAAGAGACCTATTCCCAGTAATGATTTATTTATGATTCTGAAAGCAAACACCTCATGCAGTGCTCTTTGGGAATTGTAAGCACAGATTTGATAGATTATACGAACTTACTAACAGCTATGAAGCTGACTTCGCTCAAACTTTTTATCACTCTATTGTGTTGCAGTGTATGCACGAATGGTGAGCATTATACCAAATTGAATAAATTAGTTACGGTTACTGTATATTATTATTATTATTATAATCCTACCAGGACTCGCAACAATATTTCCTCCAAAGACAACACCAGCGTGTCTTGGTGATCAGCTCCAATTGACATGTAACACAACTGGCAACCTTCTTAAATGGAGTTTTTATGAAAATGGAAGTAATATACTTCACATGCTAACTATTCAACGCTTGGGTGAAAGTGATCAGATGCATCAATTTTACATAAATTCTGTTAGCTACACTTTCATAAGAATTTCTATTGGAGGATCCTTGCCACTAATATCAAACCTCACAATTAGTCCAGTGACAAGAGATCTAAATGGAACTGAAATAAACTGTGAAGATCAAGATACAGGAGAATTTTCATCAACTGTTATCAGCATCATATTGAATGGTAAAGCACACCAATAGCTAGCCATAGCTTCCGCTAGCTTCCATGATTAATTATTTCAGATAATGTAGGCCATACTAAATTCAATGGATATCTTGATAGTGCATGGTGATTAGTTGTGATTACCTATACAGTAAGCGAGTCTATAATTATTTTATAATAGTATAATTTTCTTGTTTTTGGTGCATGTGCCCATGCAGTCCCAATTCAGGTGGATCAAGCATTATCTGATGATGCATGTCATCTATACATGATTCTAATCATGATTTATCTCTATATTAAAGTTCCATAGGGCAATTATCATTCTTAATTGCACACTTATTCGCTTAGTAGTTGCACACTTACAGATCAGTAGCGGCGTACGTGCACTAGACCAATGACATGCAGACCATATAGCAATATAATATAGGCTTATTAACAATAGTCTGAGAGCCTGTGTAACCCCATCATGCTTTCAGAAACTTAAAATTTCATTGTCATTAAGATAGGTTAGGATTCAGATGGTCTGTTAAAGAAATTAGCCGCATTGCCCAATAATTATTGATATTGGTATATAAAGTTTGTTGTATGACATAGATCAAGGCTACCACCAGGGATACTGGATATTGCTCTGTGGTGCAGCTGACTACTAGCTGGCGCAGTGGTCAGACTCAGACATGCATGGGGATATAACAATCATTATCAGGATTCTATCTAGAAATTTTGGTTTGGGGTGGAAGGATGCATGGCACTTTCACACACAGTCCCTTCCTCCAAGCCATTAATAGGTATTATAATTTTATGGGTTTTAGGTGTAACATAGTATACTCTTTGACATTAATTTAGAGGAATGCTATTTACAATGTGATGTATTATCATAGCAGCCAAATAGTATACGTTCCCCACCTCCTCCCTCTCTAGATCTCTCCGTCTCTCTTTTCTCTTGCTACTCTTCTTTTGGGGGAGAAGCTGGTGGCTTTGGGGGGGGGGGGGGGGGGGGGAGCTTCCCCCTGCCCCCCCCTCCCCCATGGATAGAATCCTGATTATTAATACAAACCAGTTCTACTATGCATGTAGTGTTTTATGGAATAATGCACATAGCTATACAAGCAGCCCTTGGGCTTTGCCCTTGTGCTGCGTGTATGTGATTACCGCACTCATGCATTAATAATTACAGAGCACTAGTACAGGCCCGTAGGCAGGGGGGTGCAGGGGGTGCACGTTTTTTCAGCCTAATAATTGCATGTCATTTCATAGAAGTTCTTAATTGTATGAGCAATAGACTGAGGCTGCATGCTATCCTCTCTATCAGCTTGACAAAACCACACTAAGTGCAGCTAATTAACATCACACCTCAATCAATAAGCAGTTGTGACCAATACATGCATAATCTATTATAGTAGTCACTTCTATGATTGTCATGTGACTGAGCAGCTGTGAGTTAACATCCCAACCCTTGTTGTGAGTACATTATAGTAATTAAACCCATACACATGTGCACCCCCCTTTTAAAAAGTCTGGCTATGGGCCTGTAGTATGATTTTATACATTAAATGATCAATTATTATTATAGACCCTCAACTAGTGATTTTTGATCCACTACTGGAACGCTTTGAGAGCACTGGTATCACAGTCATGATAAAGTGGATGGAAGAGAGTCCCTTTTATTTATATCACATCACCGTTTTCCCACAAGCAGAGATCATATTTGCTGGAAGAGACCAAGTTCAATTAAATATTTTGTATAATATCTTTTATAATGTGAGTGTTGTAGCGTCATCTCCATGTGGATTAGATAATGCCACCAACACTACAGAAATATTCTTCAGTGAGTTAGCTACAATACACTATTACAATTAAAATTAATGTCAGTGATAATATATTATTGGGTTTCAGCAAGCTGTAGAAATGTAACACTGAATTTGGCTGATAATCTTATAGCAGTTGCAGGATATCAGAGTCCAGCAGTTGAGGGAACAAATGTCACTTTCACCTGTTCCCCAGGACTAGAGTTGACTGGATCTAGCATATCTACTTGCACAGGGAATGGAGAATGGGAACCTGATCCCATGGATATAAATTGCAGTAGTAATGAGATGCTCAGTATTGTAATAACACACAGGCTAAGTGTGCAATAATTCTCAAATACTTACACACACCTATTATGCTCAAAATTTTATGCCGCATAATTTACCCACCCCTAGTGGGCAACCAATTCAGGGTGGTATTTGTGCATGGCACGCAAACCATCTGATCTCAAAGTGTACAGGTTGCATAGCAGGGGCGGATCTCGGGGGGGGGGGGGGTTCAGGGGTTGCAACCCCCCCATAAAATTAATGATTTTGAGCAGCTCCTCCCACTTATGTGCACAGTAGCTGCCACTGTATGATTAGCAGCAGACAAGCTGCAAAATTGGCCTCAAACCAACACGTGGTGTACGGTGGTTATAGTGAATATGGTTTCAGCTATGAATAATCTACTGTAACCACAAGAGTTAGCTGTGGTGCCAGGAGTGATAAAGCTCTATACCTACAGCGTAGGTGATTAAAAGTGGGCGTGGTCGCAAAATTTCGCGCACTTCGCATGCAATCATACCTACAACCCCAACTGGTATCTCATGCAACCTGAAAAGTGTTTTGAAAGGGTATGTATGACATTGTGTGTGTTGTACACACTACAAGGTGTGAATTATACTGCTACACCATGATTTATATAAGGTGTTTAGCCCACGATGTCACCACTTACATCGCTAAATGGTACCAAGTATAGTGCAGCTTTTGTTAACATTGTAATTGGTTCAACTTGAGCATAATGGGCAATACATTGGGAATTATATAGGTGCATGCCCATCTGGAGCAATATTAAGGATTTTTTGAGCATTCGAGAATAGCAATATAGGCCAAAAAATTAGAATAATTTACGTACCTACCCCTATTTCCCACACAAATCAAGCTATAGATTATTATAATTATAGACGGTAGCTAACTAAGTTATAATAATTGTTATTAAACATAAACTTAGTATTAAACAGCTACCGTCTTTCTTCTAAAAATTCGGCCCTTCTATTAAAATTATTCGGTACCCTTTACCGAATTATTGAAAATAGTCTCTAATTTTCGGCAAAGGTCGTCATTCATATAATATAATATTATTATTATTATGCTATAAACGGAAATGGCATGCACACACAGGTAAATGTTGATTATAAATTCGGTGAAGCTAAAGCAATATTATTATTTTCATGCCGAATTTTTAGAAGAAATACGGTATTAAATTTTAATATTAAATACCAATCATCACTAAAATTAATTTTAATTAAATTATTAATGTTGCACAACAAATACATGTGCAGGAACAGTAATCCATATTGAAAGCTCAACACCTATGAGTGAAGGATTGAATCAAATTGCCATAGTATCTAGTATGACAGTCTTTTCTATAACATCTTCAATAACACTTTTCATTTTCGGATTATTTTGTGGAAGATACTGTTGCAAGCGAAAGGTGGCTGAGACTTATTCTCAAGAACAGAATTCAATTCCATGTCAACATGAACACTGTCAGTTAGAACTAATCATGAATCAAAATGAAGCATATGGTCCAATACAATAACAAATATTATTTCAACCAAAAAAAAAAAAAAAAAATTTATAGTAACGAACTATATAGATAGATTAATGGTGTTGATCATTTTTATTGTCAATTTTGAACTCATAGACTCTATAACAAGAGAGTGAAATAGCTACATGCAATGAGATAAGCAGCTAAGACTAGGGATGTCAATTCACTGCATCATTAGCATTATTACTTTGTACCAGTGTGTAGAGTAGGTATAGCTGATCACTCTGATATGTGTATATGACCTATATTAATTCCATATTTATGTCTCAATCCTGGGTTAATTCATGTCAACATTCTCTGGAGTAAGCAATACAAAAAATGGCATAATTGGTCTATTACAAGTAATGGTAGTTCTGAAAGTCCACATTGTACAAAGTCAGAAAAACTTGTCTTTGAAGAGAAAAACTATGTAAACCATCATGTTCAGCACCCAAACTTACCCTATATTATTAAGTGGTCTGGGTGCCTCACCATTGGATCTGCAGCATGCGCAAACTTAGCTACATTTCATTTGTGCCACGTCACTGATATAAATATGAGGAGAAAAATTTTAGCGAATCCAGCCAATGTTTGACATCACTACTAAGAGTCTAAATATAATAATGCCGTAGAATCCTGCGATTACGCCCCCCCCCCTCCCCCCCCCCCCCCCCCTCCCCCCCCCCCCCCCCCCCCCCCCTGTACACGCTTGGGCAAAAGTGGGGAGGCAGGATCCTTATAGTAAGTTATACCTTTCCGCGTGACGACCACTACCGATCGTCCGCTGCCAAGTACAGAGGCCAATGTGGTCAGCACTACATAAAGGTTACCACAAACCAGTACAGGTGCATGACCGCAAATTATAGTATTTTAGTGCTCATCATTGCTCACTAGACCACTACATGTGTATCATGCATGCAAGTACAAGCGCGTGGTTATATGCCAGACGTTTGTGTGTATTGACCTCTGTACTTGGCAAAGCACAGTAATAGGAAGTAGGATACTCTCTCTCCCTCCTCTTATATACTCTTGATAAAAATAATACTATATGACGACACACAATATTAATAGCTATTATAGTTTGGTAGCTGTAGCTACTGTTTTTATGGACTTATGGCATTTTACAGTCAGGGGGGGGGGGGGGGGGGCTTATGCGCTGGACAAAACTACTATAGCTATAATATACCTAGCATGCAGGAACTTGCTAAAACTTAAAAGTGCAGGGGGGGTGCTTATGAGCGAGTGAAGGGGGGCATAATCATATGGGATTCATTTCCTGTACATTGCTCGAATCCACTAATAAAATTAATTAATTTGCATTTTATATCATTTTCAATACTGAGGCTAATAACAAAATAATTAATATACAGCATGCCAACAATAATCATTTGCTGCATGTTTTTACTGTTTATGATCAATCATGATAACAATAATTATTATTGTGACTTAATTAATTACAATAATTATTGTTATTCAATGCGGCAAGAACCACCTTGGTTATAATCGGAGAATGGCTAAGGCTTCTTGCAGCTGAATGCTATTCCTGGTTGTACAAGCAGGGTGAAGGTGAACATCAACATGTCCTCAACAATGCTCTCTTACCAGCTGTTAATGATTATTTTTAATTTACACATGATGCCACCTTATAATGAATATATATTAATTATTCTGATCATTGTCCATGACCAGAATCATAATAATTATTGCTTTTTTCCTACTTAGGATGTCAGTAAACACTTAACTTCAATAATATTAATGAACAATCTAAATCAAAATAATAATGGAAAATCTAAAGCAAATACAAAACATAATCTAAAATAAATGAAACTATTACCTGATCATAAAATCAAATCAAGAAAAAATTGAAAACCTGCTTGATCACAAAAAAGGGTCGTTATTAAATTTTTCACACTCTAAATAAAAAAAAAATCTAATTTTTGACTAATTAACAATATATTACATAAGTTCCACACACAAGCATAATTCAATAATTCAGGCAAGTCTACACTTTGTTTACTCAAATCAGCTGTATTATTCAATATTAGTGTTCAGTTTAGAATTCAAGAATGCTAATCACGGTTACTTCATGTAACTGTTAACACTCTGCATGTACCAAGATTCGATTTCGGATACAAAAATTATGAGTATCTAATTAGACAGGTGAATTTAGTTTATTATCAGAGCCCTGTAAGGAAATGAAAATGTGATTGTTACAATAATGAGGAAGCATGAGATGTAGAATGATACCGCACTTCACATTATTAGGTGCATTTTGGTTATAAGCGCATGTTGTTTATTATAGTCATTCGTCCATAAGCGTGCATATGCATGACAACATGTGAAGAGCGTCATAGACCTGCAGGCTGCAGCGCACTACCAGGCTATAACTTCAGACTCTAAATCACAGATATAATATTTCGGGGTGAGCTTGAACGAGCCCCGAATACACGAGAGATAGCAAGCAGTTTTATGCGCCTATCAATGTCAAGCCCCACTAGTACCCGCTATAGGGGCATTTCAATGTCCATTGATGCAAATGTTGACCTAACAGGGTGGGGCATTTGACCCAACAGGGGATGGAAAGGGAATTTATTGTGCCTAGTGTGCAGTTATTGCACATGTGCATTAATACACCATTAATTTTATTATTGTGCATGGCAAAATACTTCTATAGAATTGGTAAATAGGGGGGTTTTCCTGTGATTTTGGCCAAGGGGGCAGTGATTTTGAACTTCTTGGGTGTCAAATCCTCACCCTCGCCCCTATATGGGGGTAGTGGGGCTTGATACTGATAGGTACATTATATATCATAGGCTCCTACTTTTCCTGAATAGCTCCAGGGACATAGACCACATCCACTAGATCTGCCTATCATTAATTAAAGCTCCACCCAATATGATTGAAGTATGATAGGTGAGTTACTTAGCTTAGCATAGCAAAGATTTTTCATAAAACTTGGACGTTTCGGTCCTGCGATTACGTCCCCCCCTTGTGCATGCTAGCATTAGGCAAAAACAGGAAGGGCTATTGGGATCCTCATAGTTCCGTCCATTACTGACCGTTGAATGCCATGTGGGCGCACGATCCCTGGCTGTTTGATGGGCAAACTAATATGACACAGTGGCTAGTTTGCTAGCTGTAGCTACTGCTTCTATACTCATTTTACAGTCAGAGAGGAAGGGGGGCTTATACGCGAGACAAAATTACCCACAAGGGAACTTAAGCTAAAAGTACAGGGTGGGGCGTAATTGCGGGATTCTACAGTGATGCTAATTGAGAAAGTCACATGATACGCATGCATGTGCACCGTTGTTACATCCCATATCTCTGGGCCATTCCCTTGTTTTCGGTACCCTGCGAACGAGGCTCAAAGATGACACAAACAGTAACGAACAATAAGTCGATCAGAATAGACTTTGTAACTACTTATTCTTGAAATTCAATTATTATGATATTAAAAATTTTCATAGTCAGGACTACAGGCATTGCTCTGGCTGTTGGGGTACTGCCCCCTTCCTTGCTGGTTGGGGGGCACCCCCCCCCCCCCCCCCCCCCCCCCCGGTTCTTATACCTATGGTCCAACTCACCATAGTGTCTCCACGTTGTTTTTTAGACTTTTTCCTGAAGGGAAGAACAAGTTTTGGCTAAAATTTGTCAGACATCTCAAGCATACGTACTACCGTATAGCCAGAAATATTGGCGGGAATTAAATTTGGTGGTTGAGCCCAAAATCACTATTGCAAGAATATTGGCGGATTTAAATTTGGCAGTTCGGTACGGGACTGCCATATGTATATAATATTATGTGAGTAGGAAATTTGGCGAATTTTAATTTGGTGGCTGTAACATAGACCGCCAAGCTGCCAAACTTAATTCCTCGCCAAATTTTCCGGCTATACGGTATAACACGTGTAGTAGTATGTCTAATTTTAACACTCGATGCATATGTGAAGGATACGATAGCCATCTCCCTGATGAGTTATCAGTGGACCTGATAAACATTAGCGCGTTCTTCATTGACAAGATACAAAGTGAGACAAGATCATTGTGTCCTCTAGGGAGGCTAGTTGTGAGTTACAAAGGTGAAATACACGTAAGCCTTCTAGCTACCTAGTCTGTACAGCTGCTGTGCATGGAGCCCATTATTAAGGCAATACCGTAAATCGCGAATATTTCGTGTCTAAAATATTTCATGCGATAATTTTTCGCGTTAAATAATTTTCGGACAAACGACCCTGTACCGCATTGTTGTTAATATTGCGCATGTATTTCGTCCGTTCAATTTTCGCACAAGCCATGCTGTCCGAAAATATTTTAACATCGAAATATTCGCGATTTACGGTATTACAGTTCGCATGTGCTGGCTTTGTTACAAGCCCAGCTAGATTTACCAAACCACGAACATCGACACCATTTTTGCTTCTTAGGCACCAAAGAAGAAACAGCTCATTATCAATGTCAAAATCCGAGTCCTAAATCCAGTCAATTACTATCTTAACAATTACATGTATATGTACATGTACATGCATGTAAATACTAATTTCCATTTTGTGGTCAGTGAGGAGATCTTACCTCTTATTTCCTTTCTTCTCCTTGGGGGACTCATTAACATCCCCAGTAGCTGCATGGTTCTAATGGTGCGTGTAGTAAAAGGTCGTCAACATCGTGCATACGCTGTCTACATTGATGACATATGCATACTCCCTTTCGAGAAATCACATGCAAACTTAGTATCAATAACTTACTGTTTTATTGTTCAACTTGTTCAACTTGTTCAGTATGCACCAGATTGTGGCGGCTGTCATATTCGCAATGATGCCAATACTGACAAAAGTGGATAAAAATATCCATCCTAATAATAATGTAATAGTATAAGATGCATACACATGTATGTACTGTATAATAACATATACATCAATTGGAGTTTCTACATGTAATACTACATGTACATGCATAATAATCTATGTAGCCAGACAGATAATCCTGCTTCGCACGTCATTGCATGTGAAAAGTTCTTTTACCATACGAAATCGAGATTTTCTAGGGAATATACACGTAATTTGTGCATGTTATGATGAACTAAGTTCATGACATGAGTCAGCCGTTTGTTGTCGATAGGGGTGATGCATGATTAAGTTGCATGTGCAAGGGGGTAAAGTAATCGGTCGTATCGTTGTTGTTGTCGTCATCGTGAGCACAAAAATCGCCATATCTCGAGATCTATATGTACATGTAGGCACCTGAGCGACTCATTAGCACAACAAATCAGTCAAATTTGGCGAAAAGCTGGCTTCAGTATGCTTCAAATCAATGGACATAATACACGAGTGTCACAAATAGTGCCTTTTTGTTAGCCATCATAACCACGCCTATCGACAGTGCCTACTCTCAATGCATAATGCATAGCTTTCTGCTCATGCACACAACTAACCAGCCTAGTATATGAACTGGTAAGGATCATCGATTTGTTCTGCTGGTGACCATACTCTATAGTTCAGCTGCTATCCCCTATGGAACCGGATCTGACCGTACGATAGCTATATTTAATAACATACAATGTCATAATAATATGTGTATTATATCAATAGCAGTTCATACTTGTAATGTACATGTATCTTCCTAGTCTAGATCTGGTGCAGAGAGAGAATCAGTGTTTTTTTGGCTGATATCACCACTAAGCCTTTTCTACCAGCTACATGTAATTCTACAAAAAAATGATAATGTACACAAAAGTAGATCTACAGATTGTATAATGTGCACATGGGGTACACGTATGTGCTCTATAGAGCTCTAGTTATCAAATATATTCTTGATTTAGTGTACAGTAGGGGGCATAAAAACGGTGACGCTCCCGTCCCGCCCTGTTCCGTTTAAACAGAAATGCGTGCCCGTTCCGTTCAACAAAAAACGGGAAGGTGGAGCAGGTGACAAATGGTGCGACCAACTACGCAAACTGTAGCTACAGTAGCAGTCAAAAAACAGTGACGCTTCCGTTCCGTTCCGCCCCGTTCAGACGCCGTTGCACCATTCATTCCAGCCGTTCTATTTCTGTTGCATATGCATGTGTGCATAATTATTAGTAATTGGGCGTGGTCTTTCGACGTGCAAAAAAAAAAAAAAAAAAAGAAAGGCCAGCTCCTCGACTTGCAACTAGAATCGATAGTTTCATACTGCTATGGTGTTCTGGGGCAGTTCACTGCTGCTGCTCTTCGATTTTGAGCGAGTTCTGCGATCGAGGCTCGAAATCTGCTATCGACGATTGATCAATCTTGCATTGCCAATCGACTCTGATCACCTTCAAATGTGATCACTTGGATAGAGCAATGCTTCTTTTGGCCTTCTTAGGCTCATGAGGCGTCATTTTCGTGCTAGCTATGATTGGAATAGTCGACTGCATTTTCTGTTGTGTCGGCCTCCGCCCGTCCCATTTCCATTCTAAGACTTGTGCATTGGGATTGGCCGTTTTATTTCCGTCTCGATGGGGCGGAACGGAACTGTTTTTTGTAGCTCCAGGGGCGGATCCAGGATTTCCTGGGGGGAGGTTCACTGCTTGGGTGCACATGCGCGCTAATATAGGACCACACCCATTTCGGAAAACCACGTCCACAAACGGGCAGTAAATATGACTACACTGAATGGTGACAAACTGCTAGAGATCTCAACTTTTCAGGTTGTTTTGGTCTAATTTTGTACAGAATGTTTATCAGATAATGTAATATAGCTATAGCTTGTTGGTTTGAAGCCTTGGGTTCATAAAAATCTAGCAAATCATTTGCCATTCTAAATCAGTGAAGGGCTGGAGGGGGGGGGGTCACAGGTACCCTGTGAACTACCCTAGATCCGCCCATGGGCTCGAACTACATGCCAGAGGAGTCCAAGAAAGCTGAAAGGAGTACTAATTTGAGTACTTCAGTTGATGTGCTAGTTGTAGATGCGATTTGATCGATCAGTGGTCTGAGGTAGATTGATTGACGACAGCAAGAATTGCTCGCAGTTGAGCAGCAATCGCAAAACACGCTCAAATCAGAAGAGTGGCAGCAGCACAGTGTCCCAGCGAAATGTAGAAGACATTGGCAGTGTAAAACCATCGAATGAGCTAGCTCTGGTTCCTGATATGTTGGTAAGACATGCCCAACGTGTTAATTGATAGCTTGCGTGCGCGAAACGGAAACTGAGCGGTGAATGGCATGGGACGTATTACGTACGTTTAGACGGAATGGTACGGAACAGAAATGTCACTGTTTTTATGCCTCCTACTGTAGCTAAAGTAGCAACCAAGAAAATTTAACATAGCGTTAATGTACATGTACATATACTACATACATGACATTGTACATGTACAATATAAGAAGCCGGAGCGGGACAATACGGTACATGTACATGTACATGTATGCATTTACTGCTTACCGACTTCACAAGCTTGAATATTGCTTGCACTATTAATGTTCTCAGTCTTATTTTCCAAAATTGTAGCGGTAATTCCTGGTGTACTCATCACTGATTCAGAAGTACATGTAAGTGTAGGGCATGTACAAGTAGATTCTATAATGAATATGTATAATGAAATACATGTAGTTAATAATGATAACATCAAGAGTATCTAATAAAGAGAGAGAGAGAGAGAGAGAGAGAGGAGAGTATTCCACTTGTAGCACATCCCTACGAAGAGTAATTATGTTTAAGTACTGGACAATACAGAGGAGTATGTATCCCTACACACATTGGTCTCCAACCATCCCAACCGAAGCAACCACATCTACCATTTTGGAGTGCTCAGATCTATAGCTAACATATAGCACCTTTTCCCCGCTTTTATAGCCCTTACATGTATGTACGTGGGTATAGTAAAATGTACACGTACCGTACTCGCTCTGATTATAAAAACAGCCAAAAATAGTTATTAATATCACTGTTTGGTGTTAAATAGAAAGTAAATAAATTCGGGCAATGGCTTGTGTTCGAGTGTAAATAGAACGGATCTGGTATAAATGGAGAAAGCACTATTATAGTGACAAAGAAACAGCAGTCGATGTCCAACTATAGCTTTATTGTCATCAGCTCGAGAGCTTCCAGTGTTGCTGTGCTCTGAGTGATGGCAAAATGATCGCCATCTGTGTCCATGATACCTTTCCGCTCTTACATGCAGTCGGAGATGTGGTAGCCACACTCTTCGATGAAGGTGGAAGACGAGCTCCTGCCATACCGTACCACATGGTCGTTTGGTTGATTTAGAGTGGGTGAGAAAATATGATGAACTAGGAAGGAAGTGAATTACTTAAACTTGCTGTTCGGGTTATTAGAATGTTAGAATAATTAGAGCGAGTACGGTATATTACTTTTTTGCAGGGTTGCACTATAACCATAATATGTACATGTACAAGTGTGATACTCTCCCTTATACAATATACATGTATGCTCTTTGTAACATTCCATCAGAGAAATAAGGATACAAATACTTACTGATTGTGGAAAATGAAATACTAGATGATGTCCCATCACCAACATTGTTACAAGTAACTGTAACGTTTTGGTATTGTACAGAGGCGGTGATACGAAGCTCTGATATGCGTATACTTTCATTGGCATTACTGACTCTTCTAGCAATGGTGTCTGAATTACCACGGCTTATGACAATTGCTTCTGTATTTCCTCCGAATACAACTTGTAAGATACCACCACCTCCTCCTATGTATTCGGCATTGCTCCAGCTTATAATTTGTGTGCCGCTGGTAACACACGTGAATACAACCCTCTGCTGGTCAAACGCTGTACTGTTTACAAGCGTACTAGTCAATGTGACATTATTTTGTCCTTGAACTGTAGACAATGTGCCTGTACATGTATATGTACAATGTCATGCGTATAATGCACTTGAAACAACCAATTTGCATACATGTGTACTAGGCTATAACACAACCTGAGAAGACATAATTTTTCCAACAATAGTAACTATAATGATTTGATAACAGTGTACATGTATGTATTATACAGTGTTCATCAGTTGTCTCTAGGCTACCCTCTTATCACTGTAATATCACACAAAACATAAATCTCATCAGCATATTATACGGTATGGAAAGAAAGTTTTGCAACATGGTTTTACCGTTCATAGCAAAATTCCATACCGAAATTGTTCTGATCATTAACGGTAGTTAGTACACTTTACCCGTACAAGTTCAACGGAGATCACCGTTGAACAGACACGGTGATCACCGTTGAACAAACATGGAGATAACCGTTGAATAGACACCCTGTCTGTCCCAGTAGGGGCCTACCGAACACACTGGTACCCCAATAACCACCTACGTACGTACCATACACACCGGTATCCCCACTAACTACACCGGTGCCTATCCCACTGACCACACCAGTACCTCACCCCTGTTAACCACATACCCATACCCATACCTTACCAGTACTTGTTCCAGTAACCACAACTGTACCTGTACCAGTATCAGTACCCACACCTGTATACCTGTACCTGTATCAGAACTAACTGCACTTGTACAGAGATACGGTACCTACACAACCAAGCTGGCAAACCGTGCAACCTCAACCATGCACATTTAATGTAAATTGCAGTATTTATTATGCTGGTGTTCCAGAGCACAAACTTTACACTAGCACTTAAGCTGAGTTATTTTGAGTCTTTTTTTTTGTCAAGCAAGAAGAAAGTGATGCCTAGGCATAGATTATCTTGTAAAGATAGGAAGCAGATCATTGTTCGACTGCTCCAAGTAGACAGCATCAAGAGCATCATTCTCTCGTATGAAAAACGTGGGGAAACAGTTAACCGACAGACAATTTGGTGATGGCTGAAGCACTATCACACCCATGATGGCTCTACATCACCTTTACCACGGAGTGGAAGGCCAACCAAGTTGACTCCCGAGGTCCTGCAGTTGATAGAATCAGCAATGCAAAGTATGACAAGACCACTGCCCAGGAACTTGTGGCTAAGCTGTGGGATCTAGGTTTCCCTTTGTCCAAGCGTACTGTGTTGACAGGCCGTACTAGCCTGGGTTGGACACCCCGAGGTTCTGCCTACTGCCAGCTTATACGAGATGTCAATAAGCACAAACGCCTGGAATGGGCACTGGCACATAGGAATGATGAGTTTCATGATGTTATCTGGACTGACGAAACAACTGTGCAGATGGAAAGCCACCGTCGGTTTTGCTGCCGTAAAAGAGGTCAGAAACCTCGCTACAAACCTCGACCGAAGCATCCAACTAAAGTCCACGTCTGGGCTGGAATCAGCTGGAATGGCAGTACGAAGGTCTGTGTGTTCGATGGTATCATGAATGCAGAGGTGTATGTAAACATCCTAAGCCAGTGCCTAGTTCCATTCTGTCAGCAGGTTTATCCCAGTGGACATCGATTTATGCAGGATAATGATCCTAAACACACATCTCGCCGTGCTCAAAACTTTTTTGAGGAGAACAGGATTAACTGGTGGAGGACGCCCCCGAAAGTCCTGATGCTAATCCAATTGAGAACCTTTGGCATGAACTCAAGGTATACAACACTTTGTGGGTTGAGGGAGTATTTTCACTAACCATTAATTATTATTTTATTAGGAATTTCTTCACCGTGAGATCAAACCAAAAACAAAGGATGAGCTGGTTCAAGGGATACTTTCATTCTGGAGGATGGTCAGCGTTGAGAAGTGCAGGCGATACATATCACACCTCAAGAAAGTTATTCCTCGAATAAAGTTGCATCTCACCGAACACGCAGAAGAAGTGGAATTGGTGACGGCGGCTTGGAGTGGGGCAGCGGTAGTCACGACTTGGGCAGCGGTGGCAACCTGTAGCGGAATGCAATTCAAGTCACACACACTCGAAAGGACCCTCCCTCGGTATAAAGTTGCATCTCAACGAACACGCAGAAGAAGTTGATTAAATTAGACATGTGCACAGCACGGGCCTGCGGGAATGATACTCCCAAAGTCACGCGTGCCTACTGCGGTGATCCACCTGCTCCCGGGATGCTGCTCTCACTGTAACAGTGGCCACTTGACCCTTGATAAAATCTGCTTGCTCTCTGAAGATAGCTTGTGATTTTTCAATCATCTCTACTCGATCCTTGATTTCATCGCATTGTTCCTTCTGTATGCACACCAACTTTTCAATCCTCTTCAAGGTGGTCTCAAATCCTAGAAAGAAGTCCATGAAGCTCTCCATCCTAATATCACTGAGTTGTTGCATATGCATGTACGTATCCGGTAGGCCAGGATGTACGTACGGCCGGCCACGGGTAATCATGCCCGTGCATACTGTACCGTGCACACCTTGCATACTGTACCGTGCATGTGGTGCGTACTCTACCATGCACACCGTTAAGATTCAGAACTCTATGTCCAGTTCAATAACCGATTCTGTTCCGTTACAGAACATTTTTCTAACGGTAATTTGTTGCAATACTTTCTTTCCATACCGTACATGTATACTTTTGTGATACCGTATAGCAGGAAATTTTTGCATGGTGCAAATATTTGCTCAATCTAGAGCCTCATTTACACGTACACGCATTAAACTATTACGCTTATGTGTAAACATGCTAATCCACTTGTAAACCGAATTAGTTGACCCGGGGTTGTAACCCACATCCTGATGTGGAATAGAAGTGGGTTACTGTATAGTAGTGGGCTATGGATATCTTAAGTGTAAAAGTGATTTAATCCGGTTCAGTTTGAACTGGTTTGGTACGTGTAAGTGGGGCTTAGGTCTGTGAGTTCTTTTTTACACTTGTGGCAACCATGTGTAGGCATGTGTGGGTGTGGTCTCCACAGGGAGAAGGCGTTGCAGAATGAAAACCATAAAAATTTCTTCCGTAACATTTTGTACCAGAGAAAATTTCCTGCTATACGGTAAAATTGGTCAGAAATTTGAAAGGAATCTTTCGCTGCCAGAAAGTAGCTCAAAGCAGGTGATTAGGATTAGGAGGCATGGCCACAAATTTAGCTCATGCATTTATGCATGGATGAATAATGGTTAACATTGTACATGTACCTGTCATAATAAGATTCAGCATGACAGAAAAAATTAAGCCGATGATCTGCATTTTTATCTGCAAAGAGATATATATACATGCATATAATACTGCAACTACATGTACATGTACATCCTTCCCCCCCCCCCCCCCCCCCCCCACGTATAAACCCGCCTCAAGTTCCTGAATACCGTATTTCTTCTAAAAATTCGGCATGGAAATAATAATATTGCTTTAGCTTCGCCGAATTTTTAGAGGTTAATATTCATCATTCTGTCTGCGTGCGCATTCCATTCCCGTTTACAGCATATACGCATGACGACCTTTGCCGAAAAATTAGAGACTATATTCAATCATTCGGTAAAGGGTGCCGAATAATTAGAAGGGCCGAATTTTTAGAAGAAATACGGTAGGTAGTTTTGTCTTACGTATAAGTCCCTCCAATTTTCTGACTATATATATGTACACAAAATATATTTGAGTCCATAAGCAATTAAATATGCACCAGAATTGATTGAAGCTACCGTATAGCCGGAAAATTTGGCGGGTAATTAAATTTAGCGGTTTGGCGGTCTATTATTACAACTGCCAAATTAAAATCCGCCAAAATTTCCTACTCGCATATATACGTATGGCGATCCCATACCGAACCGCCAAATTTAAATCCGCCAATATTCTTTCAATAGCGATTTTGGGCTCAACCGCCAAATTCAATGCCCGCCAATATTTCCGGCTATACGGTATATGCCTAACTTTTCAGCTCAATGGTGTAAACTGGCGGCAATAGCAACTTATATGGTTAAGGTATTGATAGCTTCCACTCATTAAAGCCTATTCAGTGATACGTGCTTTTTTTTGTTGAAAGGTTGAAGCATGCCCGATTTACGCACCGATTATTGTTTTTCCATACATTTATATAGAACTAAAAATTAAATCTGCAAGGTGTGTACTCAACCGATTCGCTTGTTTTAAGCTTAAATGAAAGAGAATTTCCTAAGCTATCTTGTGATTTTTGTTTTTGGCTGTCAATCCCCTCCGTTGCTAAGTTATAACTGCTTTTATGAGCCTAGGTCGATCGCATGGAATCGCTACATATTGATTGCGTGCGTGAGGTGTAGTATAGTATAACATTGCCACAGCGTGAGCCGTAATAGTGCTTAAAGTTATATCCACGCCTACTTAATTGAGTTCAAGGTGGGAAAAACTGATCCGGCCAAAATTGACATTATTCTGAGCGAAGCAAAGTCTCTACTTGGGCTCAAGAGTTGTAGTATGGCTTCTGGGCATATACCTTGTGTGCGTCTAAATTTTCTTTCTTACTCTCTTCAGCGATTCAGGCCACGTCGCCAGGTGCTAGTGCTATACTACATCAAAAATTTTGGGCTCCCTCAAGATGGTCATGCAAGGCCTACAGACTCTACGGTCCAGCTGGACTGCACTTACCTGGTAAATCAACGTTCATGCGGCCAAATAATATGATTGCACCTTCTTGGCCCAAAGTTGTTCGTCCTGTCGCTGATGGTAAAGATGTTCCTACCCATGGTCTGTGAATTGGCCTATTCTAAGCTTGGCTTCACTGTTCCAAGATTGACGACATATTGTCACGTGATCTACATACATGTATGAATTAATTAACTTTTACGCACGCGCACTTACATGTATGCATGAATGCTATTGGGCTATGAGTCCAGATTTTACACTTACCTAGTACATGTACACTCTGTTAGCTTCGTTCCCAGGCCCTTCAAGAGGAGGAGGAGGAGGAGAAAGGGCCTGGTACGTACACACTGCATGCGCATGCGCATGCACTGCGCCGGGGGACCCCAGAAAAATGCGGGGTGATCGGATACTATCGTATACTCTCCGTTTATCGTCCATAGAACTGTACATCATGCAGAACCCGCGAACAATCACTATGGTAACGCGACCGGTCGCTATGGAGATCGATCCCAGCGCATGCGCGTGCAGTGTGTACATTTACCAGGCCCTTTCTCCTCCTCTTGAAGGGCCTGGGAACGAGGCAAACTCTATGTTTAAAGGAAAAACTCTAAACTATTACAGAAATTGATTATGTAAGGAAACCTCGGCTAGATGTTGGCATAGTGACTCGCTGAGTGAGGACTGTTACACCCAGCTGTATACATTTGTAAGTATTAACTTCCATACCAAAGGGGAATTTGACCTTTGACCTTCCAACTATGCCCAAAATCAAAATCATACTTGCATACAGCGGGTGGGGATTAAATTACACTATTCAAAGATTTACTCCAGCGTTAACTGGCAGGAAAGAGTGTAGGGGTACACTCTTTCCTGCCAGTGTTACTCGGGAAATTGGGGGTTAAAATAGTGTGGGGGTACACAAAGGTCAATGCCCGCGTATTACTGGGAGGAAACAGTGTAGGGGTACACTCTTTCCTGCCAGTATAACGGGAAAGAAAGAATGTAGGGGTACACTCTTTCTGGCCAGTTAATATCGGGAAGAGGAGAGTGCAGGGGTACACTCTTTCTTGCCAGTTAATAGTGGGCAGAGAAGAGTGCAGGGGTACACTCTTTCTTTCCAGTATTAGTAAAACTCGGGAGAGTAATAGTGTGGGAGTACACTCTTTCTTGCCAGTTAGTAAGCAGGCAGAGAAGAGTGCAGGGGTACACTCTTTCTTTGCCATTATGCGCATAAGCACTGAAGGAGTATAGCTAGCCAGCTACCCAAGATAAAACAGTGCATCCACACTGCGATAAGGAAAGAGTGTACCCCTGCACTCTTCCCTCCCTGCTTACTAACTGGCAAGAAAGAGTGTACCCCCACACTATTGCTCTCCCGACTATTACTAATACTGGAAAGAAAGAGTGTACCCCTGCACTCTTCTCTGCCCACTATTAACTGGCAAGAAAGAGTGTACCCCTGCACTCTCCTCTTCCCGATATTAATTGGCCAGAAAGAGTGTACCCCTACACTCTTTCTTTCCCGTTATACTGGCAGGAAAGAGTGTACCCCTACACTGTTTCCTCCCAGTAATACGCGGGCATTGACCTTTGTGTACCCCCACACTATTTTAACCCCCAATTCCCGAGTAACACTGGCAGGAAAGAGTGTACCCCTACACTCTTTCCTGCCAGTTAACGCTGGAGTAAATCTTTGAATAGTGTAATACTGTACAGATCCCATACAGCACTAGATAAAAAGATTTATCTTGCTATGTAGCTATCTATCTATCTGACATTTTAATGGTATCGTCGAAAACCGCGGAATTTAATTGCTTCCCCCCCCCTCCCCGCAAGAAAACTTCCTACAATGATAATGCATCCCCACCTACTTTTAATCAAGAAGAAACTGACCTGCTCTCTCTCCGATCCTCAACGAAATGAAAACGACACACCGTACGTCAGCAATAGAAGTTCTGAACTGACCTGATCTCTCTCCGGTCCTCAACGAAATGAAAACGACACACCGTACGTCAATAGTCTCGTCCCCAGACAACAGAAGCTCTGAACCGTTATGACTGACGTGATCTCCCTCAACGAAATGAAAACGACACACCGTACGTCAGCTACAGAAGTTCTGAACCGTTATCCTTGAGGTGAACCACGTGGAAAATGGTACACGTATGTTGTACACATATACATATCATGTAAAAACTCCTAATTAACGCGCATGGCATGGCTATATACAGTAATACTTCTTACAGTGTACAAGAATTTTTCTTCTCGACGACGATGCGATATTTAATAAGCTTCCAGAGCGCATTGACAGAGCTAGGCAGAATTATAAGTATTAAACTACAGTACCATGATCACCAAGCTTCAACATAATATTATATACAAACTCAACAACTGCTGCTGAAAGAGATCTAGATACAATCAAGTTTTTCTAACGAGAAAGATATTGCCCCCTCCTTTCCAAGCTCAACTGTGTCACTGAATTCAGTTCATGGTACGGGACCTGATTCAGACTGTCAATTATCCAAATGACATTGTGACATAACAGGCTTAGGTACCATATTCTAGTTTACAGTATCTTGTATTATGACTACGCCAGCTCTACCACCATCATCTTTGGTGTGACAAGCTGCAAGAGAGGGAATGCCATCATGTGACAGCCATATTGATAATATAAGGAATGGAAGTACCGAATTACCATATCAAATTTTGAGTTGGCTGTAACTAAGTAGACCCATAATTATTATGATTGTACAAAATTCATTGACTCAATATTATAATTACAAGTACATGACACTGTATTATTATAGTATCGTGTAATGATATCTGGTATTCTGATCATCCATCGGCCTGGTAAAACAGGTTACACTCAATAATTCATGGAGAATTTGGGAGCCTTTGGGGAGTGGTTAGGGCAATTTTTATATGGGCACACAGAATGGTTCAAATCACGAACTTTAATTAATATGGCTCTTTAGTTTGTATACATGTCACTTGCAAT
Source organism: Cliona cf. orientalis (assembly GCA_963930775.1). NCBI lineage: Eukaryota > Metazoa > Porifera > Demospongiae > Clionaida > Clionaidae > Cliona > Cliona cf. orientalis. The sequence goes on from OZ005690.1 coordinate 3,157,918, forward strand.
GTTTTCCCTAAAGAATTTTACGGGTGTGCAGGGTGCGGGGTACGTTGATGAACCTTTTCCGAACATCATGTATAATTATTGCTATTTCTCAATGCCTGCTTACATTGCGGGGCTCTACTTAGTCTATCGAGCTAGACCCTTCCTTGCGCTAGTATTGTACAAGCGCAAGGAAGGGTCTAGCTCGATAGACTAGGCTCTACTATATATGCATCCAGTTCAACTGTGTGGTGATTTTTGGACCATTTTTTCCCCCTGTGGTACCCTTGTATATAAAAAAGAGGGAAAAAACACATTTCTGTCCCATTCCCTTGTTTGTACATGTACATGTACATGTGTACACATGTATATCAGCCAGAGCAATGGCACGACCAATGAAATCATATATTATCATCTATTATGCTCCATGCGAACTGAACCTGTATGTGTTCTAACAGTACAAAACTACTGGATATCCTACGAGAGTCAGCCTGTTTTTTTTCTGTGTTATTATCCCACTCCATTGGCCAGCAGTTGTCTCTGTTTCATGGTGAATTGATCCTTGACGTAAGACACATCCTCATCGTTAATGATACTCCCACAGCCAACGTAGAGGGGCAGCATGAGAGCCACAAGGAGTCTGTCGTAGGTCATGACAGGCACCGCCCACAGGATGACGAGGGGACCGAGGAAGATCGGGTGACGGCTGTGCTCGAGAAGCTGCTGCTGCTCGCCTGACTTGTAGTGCATCGGGTCACCAAAACCATAGTAGGCATAGTAGAGCTGTATGGGAGTTTTTGGGGGGGGGGGGGGGGGGGGGGGAGGAAATAGTCTATACATGACAATGAAATCATAATGGAACAACCATAGTGTCCCGTGCAAGCGCCCACTCACTGGTAAGTGCCCGTGTACCACATTTCAAGGGGTCAATGTAGCAGCTTCGATACAATTATGCAATATATATTCCAGGTAAGTGCCTATGTGGCCCAAAATCAAGGGTTGTGTTTTAGCTAACCCAGTACACTACATGCACGCCAGTATGAAAAATGTACAAGCAGACTTAATGAAAGGCTATGCTCTTTTGAGGTGTGGCCAGGATTAAGCCTCAGCTAGATAGACCACACCTAAACGCCAGTTAGAGTAATTGATCGCTACTTGGTACACACTACAGTAGCTTTACTAATTCACCTGTTTAATTCCGAGCAACTCTAGATAGTCTATGGTGAAGACAGAGGTGGCTATGGACATCCAGCAGGCTGTGTGGACCACCATCAGGAGCAGGTTCAAAGGTCGTGAGTTAGAAGACCAGATGAAATAACTGGGAGTGACTTGCCAAAATGAATTCATAATCTGTCCAATAGTGTATGGAACAATAAAAAAGTGTCACAAAAATATTTTGGTTCCCATTAACACAGTAACTGTTAAGAGTGGATTTACTAAGAAGGGAAAGAGAATAGCTTAGTGGACACAAATGGCCTTGTACTATCTTCAGGTACATAAGAATCAAGGCGGAATTTAGGATTCTTTCAAGTCTTTCTGGTGTACCAGGGGGATATACAACTGTAAGTCTCAAGGGGGATCCCCCAATGCAGCCCTGAGAATGCATAACTCTAACGTTTATGACGTACATTGATAGCGATACATGTGCAGGTGACGTAGAAAGGTCGATTGATAGCAGGAATGTTCAATCTGTCGAACAACCTCCTCACTGGCAAGTGAGCCATCACAGAGTGCTGGATGAAGAAGAGGAATATCAGACCAGAGTTCACGAGGATCGCTCTGGCCAACTCGGGATCTGAAGGAGAGAGAATTAGAAGGGGCAGAGGGAGGGTGGGAGAGGGAGAGAGGGTTATAAATTAATGGATACTGTACATTTCCTAATTTCAGCATTACCAGAATTTAAGCACCACTTAGCAGTTATTGGGTGACCACTGTATACAAGCATCGGGCGTTGAACTCATGGTATAATTTTTTTTTCCCAGCAAGTTTCTTTGCGATATAAATATTGTACATGGAATTAAATAATGACCCCAGAACTCAAGGTTACATGACTACAGAAGTAGCATGATCTTGGCAAGGGCAAAAATAATAAATAGAAAATGATAAATAGGACACATAAGGTATGCAGTCTACTTGAGAATGAATGTTTCAAGAAATGGAGTAGTTCATAATAAGGTATGTGACGGTGTCCATACTATAATTTTAATGTATTTTAATACAAAGAGATAACAATGCTATACACTACATCTCACCTCCAGTACCATTTCCTTCATAGTATGCGGAACGAGGGGTATTTGAAAAGGGGGAGAAAGAGCCAGGGTACACAAGTTTGGAAATCATGGTGTACAAGATGTAGGTGTAGATGACTATTCCAGGTACAGTGAGGACAAGGGCTGTAAATCTAGAAGGTAATGGCGCCCCTTCGACTGGGCTCGGGCGGATGGGTGAGTACACATCATCTTGATGAGCTATATCAGGTTGCTGACTGCGTGCAGATCTCCTTCTTGGCGCCATTTCCAATTAATGCCCACTGGTTCGCTTCACTTTTGTACACTTGTACTTGAATCCGTATACTAGTTTTGCGACAACTATCGTACACCGTATTCTTATCCGTATACGCGTGTTTGTATCCGTATACTAACTTTGATGGATGGCGCTCGCGGGTTTTCTCATACCTGGTTCTGATTGGTCGGGATGGATTTCCCGCCGTTTCCAAAACGAGCGAGGTCATTTCTCCAATTAACGCGCTCTCTGTTTGAATCCCATCAGCAGACACTGTCTGTGTTTGTCACAAGTGCTTCTCTCTGCGCAGACGGTGCTACTTATTCAGGTAGCGTGCCACATACTAGAGGAAGCTGGTAATTCCTCAAAATCCGACTTCGTACTCTCGTTTGGATAAGTTCATCTTCTTGGCTCAAGCAAGGTGAGGTCCACTAGTCTGTCATGGCGGAGCAAGACGCCCAAGAAGACTTCTCCAAGCTCACATTGGATGCCAAGCTCTCACATAAGGTATACTAGTTTGTTTATCTAGTGTACATAATATTTAGTACATGAAAATGCTCACCTTTTGTCACCTGTTAGCCACTTTCTAGCTACCCTCCACTCTCTCTCTCTCTCTCTCTCTCTTGCTTCTCACCCTCCTTTCACTTCTGTTTGCTTCTTCAGGTCTGGAAAGCCCGTATGATGGGATATGAAGAGGCTACCAAGCTGTTCAGAAGAATTGATGATGAAAAGAGTCCTGAATATTCGAAGTATACTGGACTTGTGAAGAAGTTTGTCGTTGACTCCAACCAAATAGCTCAGGAGAAGGCAGTTGAAGCAACTCTGGCCTTTGTTGAGTGTGCTGCCGCCGCTTCCAAGTGAGTACATCCTCTCCCTCTCACCTCTCTCTCTCTCTCCCCCTCTTTCTCTCTCTCTCCGTCTCTCTCTGTACTTGTGTGTATGCACAGGGTCTTATCACAGATTTCAACGGTGTTTGCATCTGTGCACATGTACCTTGTAGCACATAGCTATCAATTTGTGGTCCATTGTACTCAGCTGGATAATTTGTAATCAGTTTGTAGCAAGTTGCATGTACGTATGTCCTGTGACTTCATAATAATTATATACATGTATGCCAATAATATTACATTCTGCTTATTGTATCTTCTTAGGATTTGCTCCGACATAGTTGCTGGTGTTGTCACCAAGTGTCTGAATGCTCGGCCCAAGACGAAGGAGGCCAGTATCCAAGTCTGCCTCATGTGTGTGGAGATAGAGCAACATGCTGTCGTGCAGGTCAGTCTCTTTGCTTGCAATACTACATTTCCTCAGTACATGCATACATGTACATACCGGCACATGCATATACATGTAGTATATCACCATATCTAGACCAAGAAATCATCCCTTTTCTTTCAGTAGAGGCATATTTACCTAAAAGGCTATACTTTATGGTGCCTAGACTTAACTCTCATTAGTCTTATCACCAACATTATACGTAATATAGTACGATGGGTGTATAGCTGAGGTGTGCATTGGTTGAGCACTGTGTATTTATGAGGATTTAATTGACTCTATTATAAAGCATGAATGCCAAATGCCATACTGTATGTCACTCTATTTGTCTTGTTTACATTCTCCCATGTCTATGTACTGTACATAGCGTCTCCATTATTATTCTTTCCATGCCAGCATGGTATTAGTACATACATGCATTTTGTCAAATATATAGGAGGAGATAATGAAAGGGTTCACCCACAAGCAACCCAAGATTGTTGCTGGATCTGCAACTGTCATCACCAGGATACTCAAGTATGTTTGCACATCATGCTAGTAACATTATCCATGTTCTTAGTCAGCTGTACTAATTTCATGATGTGAATATTCTATTATTCTCTTCCAGGGAATTTGGAGCTAAGGTGATCAACCTGAAGACTCTGATGAAGGCTCTACCATCTCTGTTTGAGCACAGTGACAAGAATGTCAGAGCTGAGGTATACATGTAGCATTTTATACGAATCGTTTTTTTTTAGGGAGCATCTCATGCATTGGGATGGAAGGATATTGCAAAGTACCAGTATAAAATCAGCAAAGATTAAGGGAAAAGCTGGTTTATAGGAGTGGTAACCCCAGCGCACCCCACTCTCTGTGGATGTGCATACACATGCATTCTTATATTGTGTGTTTGGATGTGTCTATGCAGGCCAAGGCTCTGGCAGTGGAGCTCTATCGGTGGGCAGGTGCTGGGATAAGACCCACTCTTGAGAAGAACCTCAAACCAGTGCAGGTATGGTGTGAACTTCTGAGTCTGCAAATCTTGTTACAATATACACTGTATAATCAGCACATACAATGTTCTCCCTTTCCTTCTCTCTCTTTCCCTCCCTCCCTCCCTCACTTGATAAATAATATAAAGAACATGTACATGTACCATAGATCGGGATATTTTTGCCGATATAATATTTCGCTTGTAAACGTTTCGCGTAGTCTAAATTTCGTCGCTAGACTTTAGCGACCAAAATAGGTATAGGTCGATGTGTGTTACACAAAATATTTTGTGTGTTGAATTTTCGTCGGAAAAGGTCATCAACGAAAATTTAATGGCGAAAATTTCGCGATTTACAGTATGTATTTTTGTGCAGTTTCGTGCTGTAGTGATTCCGTGGTGTAGTGGTTATCACGCGAGTCTAACACACTCAAGGTCCCCGGTTCGATCCCGGGCGGAATCACTCGGTTTTTTTTGTCACTATGAGTATTTTTGCACCAAATAATAATAATATTATTACAGATGAAGGAGCTCGATGCAGAGTGGGAGAAGTTAGAAGGTGGCGCTGTGCCAACCCGATTCATTCGTTCGGAGCAAGCTGCTGCCGAGACTGCTGCCGCCAGTGGAGGCGGAGGAGGGGATGGTGACGCTGGTGAGGATGGGGATGAAGGTGGAGTAGTGAGTGCTGCCCCTGCTGCAATTGACCCCTACGACCTTGCTGACCCTGTGGACATGCTGGGGAAGATACCCAAGAACTTCTATGAGCAACTGGTAAGCTGCAGGTAGACCTGGTAATGGTCGTCGCCCCTTTTGGCGCTATTTTGAGGCTCCTACCTCAGTCTTTACTATTCTCCCTTGTTTTTCTCTTACTCTTGCTCCCTCCTTTATTCCTCTACTTTCATAAAATTTGAACATGACACACGTTGTCATAATTAATTTTGGTTATGTTCCTCAGGCTGATCCTAAATGGAAGGAGAGGAAAGAGGCTCTTGAGGCAGCTCTTCCTTTGGCTCAGTCGACTAAGCTAGTGCCAGGCGAGTATGGAGAACTCATGAAGGCTCTCAAGAAGGTATAAGCAGCATGGTGTACTCACTACTGGGAAGTTGTGGCAAAGCAATTTGCTTGAGCCTCCTGTCCTGTTTATTAAAATTTGAATTCCACATATGTTTAGTTGATGTATAATTAGATTGCGCATGATGGTATTGGCTCTATGTATGTTTATGAGAGTCGGTGCTGTAGTTTTAAGCTGTGTGTACACTACTTATAGTAGGTATGCATCTACATGTACATGTATGCACTATAAACGTGTATGTTTATTGGTTGACAGGTGATCACCAAGGATAGCAATGTGATATGTGTAGCTCTGGCTGGCAACATTGTCGCAGGACTGGCCAAGGGACTCAGAAAAGGATTCCAAAACTACTCTTCATTCGTAAGCTCAAGTATTAGTGGTAAATTTGTATGTGGCATTCAGTTAAAATGCTGTGTGATTAAATGATAGGTTTCAAGAGAAGGGGTCAACCTCTATAATAATGAGCTTATAAAGTTCTAAATAATAGTTAGACACTGTTTAGGAGGTTTCTATGTGATTTAGAAGGCCTGTGTACAATCCCGAGTGAAGAGAGGGTTCTACTGAATCCTTTATATCCTAGCAACGATGCCCAAAAGCTTTGTGTAATAATAAACAACTGCCTAGCAACAAATTTTACCAGTTTTTTTTTAGTAGAGCTTACAAGGTTTTTTTGGGGCTTGCAAGGTCTTTTATGAAGGGTAGATACTGCAGTTTAACCAACCAGATCACTGTATTTGTTACAAGTAGGATCTAATGGCTAGTAGAAAATTAGGGATAGTGATAGCTACAACAATTTAATCACTTTCTCCGAAGGAGCAGCAGAACACAACTCTCGTTATTATTCAGTAAAGTATTATAGACAACAGAAGCACACTAAATTCACATTAATTCTCCATAGGTGCCATGCAAACCACACTTTGACATTATAATGTATTGGACTTCCTGTGGTGTATACCGTATACTTTCTAATGGCGCCCCTAAAAAATAATTACAGACTCGTTATTATTCAGTAAAGTATTATAGACAACAGAAGCACACTAAATTCACATTAATTCTCCATAGGTGCCATGCAAACCACACTTTGACATTATAATGTATTGGACTTCCTGTGGTGTATACCGTATACTTTCTAATGGCGCCCCTAAAAAATAATTACAGATCGTGCAGGCGCCTCCAATTAGAACCGAAAAATTCACAAGCGGGTCAAAGGGCGCCTACAGTAAATTAGGGACGCACCTAAGCACTGCAATTAGACTATAAGTTTTACCAGAGCTCAAGGCTATCACTAACTAGTACTAGTGAATATGACAGTGGCGAAAGCAACAAAAAATGGTTCTAGTTTCACTTCTATTTTGAAGTATCGCTCTGATTGCTGAATTATGCTGGAGTTGCTGGAACCATACCAGATACAGCGGTATTGTGATATTGCACGTGGCAATACGTTCCAATTAAATAGGCACTGCCTAAAAATAATTGATGTCAGGAAAGGCACCTTAAATTAGAACCGAAAAAATTGCGCAAGTCTCAAAGGGCGCCTAAATTAGGGCGGCGCCTATATTAGAACATATAGGGGTACATTTACATTTACATTTAATTTCCTTGCTTGTCATAATAATTATGTATTATAAGGCCAGCAGAACACGACTAAACATACACTCAGTTTTTGATATTCATCACGCCCTTCAGGAGGCCAGAAAACATTCTGAGGTCACTGGGGTCCTTCAAATCCAAGCTGTCCATCTGTCCTATCAATCTAAATGTCACTGTTCCAAGTGAGTGCTCGACCTTCTTTTCATCACTGTTTGGTCTGCCTATGGCTACTTGAGCAGTCTTATCCTTGTGGATAACTATAGCTGGAAGTGGTCCACTTGTATGGGCTGCATTCGCAAATTGACCGACTGTGTACATCCCTGCTTGAGATAGTGCAGCTGATTTACTCTCACTTCGTCTCCAAGGTGGACTCTGAATTTCTCCCACACTCCTGAGGGTGAAACGCACCATTGCACCAGAATGGGCAGAATTTATGGAGAAATCTGGCCTACCGGTGAATTGGTAAACACTACCTGAAGGCATCTGTAGAACGAAGTTCACTGTATAGGGTGAGCCTAAGCCACATTTCCTGACGTTCATTCTCTGTTGTGCTTTCTGAAAAAGAAATGGGAAGAGAGCCTCCACTAGTTTGCCGCCATAGTGGTCAGTGAGCACCGGTGGTAGAGAAATCAATCTTCCCAAACAGTCACTATAGAACAGGTCATCTGCTGATCGGAATACTAGGTGCCCCGGGCAGCAGCATACTTGTGAGCGTTCCATATACTCGTCCAGCAGGGACCCTGCCTCGGCTGTAGATATACTCTCATTATTGTCCACTGCTCCCTTGATTTGAAGGGCATATTTGTGGCACACGCTAGATATCCCGGAAAAGCACTTTCTGTATTCTGCAGGGGTGAAGAACTTGTCGACTTCTCTAGCCTCCTTGTAGAATGAGTGACTCAACGCGCTGGAGAGAACTTTGGCTTCGTCCTCTGTGATAGTAGGATGGGTATCAATGTCCTCTGCAGCGTCTATAAGGCCCATCATTTGGAGGAATTGGCTTTGGGCTTCAGTGGAGGATGCTGTGGTCCCCTCACGCGAGGTACCAGGGCGGCACGGAAGAATCTCAGGGGAACCTGTGTCCAGGGCCCTCTCCTTATCTCGGCTACTCAGGCTGTAGGACATGACTCTGAGGAGTGACTCGACTAAAATTCACTCGATCTAACTCTACAACTGAGAATGCATGCATCTTATATAGAGAACATAGAAACTTCTAGAATATTCCTAACATGACTAAGCAAAAAACACATAAAACTGTTCCCATAAGAGCAACGTACATCACACCTTAGCACAAATGAGCACACTCTCAGGATAACACCCTAGGGTGGGGAATTGAATAACACCCTAGGTTGGGGAATTACACAACTCAAGTGAGAACATTACATCCCCAGTAGCAATTTACTTTTCTGAATCTGTAAAGCTACATGTACATGTATCTAATCTAAGAATCGTGAAATTTGGCACAGATACAGGTGAATATGGAAAATGGTTAGAACTATAAATATTTTAAAGCTTGTCATCTGTTTTCATTTTCATGTTATGCCACTTTAAAGAATTTGATGATTATGTAACATTACATAACTTAAATGTGCTACTTGCATACATAGTGCCCCTTTACCATCTAATATACCGTATTGAAGCTACTAGGGATGTGGTAATTGTTTCATTCTAGAACAATCCATAAAGATTAGTTACATGTATATAGCACAAAATATTAATAAAACAACATATCTATCACACGTATACATGATTGTACATGAATGTAGATTCTTGCTGGAATATTTGAAAAATTCAAAGAGAAGAAGCTAAATGTTGTGAATGCTCTGCGTGAAGCAGCTGATGCAGCCTATCTTACTGTAAGTATTCTTTTCTTGTAGGACTAAATTTTGCATGTGTGCACAATACGTACTTGAGAGAACACTGGATGCATTATCGATACAAGGATTACGCAATCCAGTGTTTCTCCCAGCATACCTGAGCTGAATCAGGGTGGGCCACCCTGTTTGACTTAGGCTAATTGTATAAACCTTAAAGAAATGAGTAGAGTTTAAATTTATAACTAAATAAAAAAAAGCCTACGAATATTGTTAAGCACACGGATTGGATTCTGTTCTGGGGGAATCCCTGGTAATCTAGATGTAAGCCACAATATTTATTCCCTCTCACCACAATGCTCCTAAGTGTCATGATAGCTCAATGGTAGAGCATCGTGCTAAAGGTGACAAAGGGTGGATTTGATTCACTAGAGTATTGAGATTTCCTTTCTATGTAAGAGAAGAAAATCTCCAGCTTTGTATGCATACCATACTCATGTTATACTGTGATCAGGATTGCACACAAGATTTTTTCTTTTGGGGGGGGGGGGGGGGGGTGGGATCTCACGGATGACTTACTTTGTACAGTGTATGTGTGTATATGCGCCTCTCCCATGCGTATATACTAGTAAATAAATCACACAATAATGCTGTGATAACAAACTTTGCTTGAGTATGTATAATCATATTATTTGTGCTGTATACATATTATATTATGGAATTCTGGGGGGGAGGGGATCCCAGTGTGCCCCCCCCCCTATGCAACCATGGTGATGCAATATTCTATGTTATTAAAATTTAGCATAATACATTGTAATGTATACAAAGAGTATCAGCTTAAATTAACTCGTGTACATATAATATCTGTGATAATTGTGTGCCCACATACTTGACAAAAAGAAGCATTTGTTCATAAAGTTGCGCATGACATTCATACAATGAATGTATGTTAGTGTAATAATTAATGCAATACTGTGCGTAGACGTTTTTGTCATTATTTTAATGATAAAGTATCGTATCTTCCATCCCTACAACAGAATATGTCACTGTAGGATGTTCTTCAAAGTCATACTGCTCTACATCCATACCCTTATTGCTCTTTTTCTGGCTAACTTTACGTTTGAGTTCACATATCTTATCCTTCACTTGGTATCTCTTCACTAGTGATTGTATGCTATGATACAAAACGATTACAATAGTTACTAGCAGCGTGGTACCAACTGAAAGCTGTGTCACAGGATGAACAGATTTCTCAACTACTGTAGCATACAGCGTCCCTGATGATAGGAGTACCAGATTCAAAAAGAAGGCATATTCCAGTAGGTTTAGAGGCCAGTACTTGTACACTCCTCCTAGCATGCCTAGGTACACAAAGAGGCAGACTATCGCTATGATAATTACCAATAGGTTTATAGCTGGGTCTCCAGTAGTGTTGGCCGAAAAGACACAAAATAGATCGATTCGTAGCAATAAGAGGAGACCTGTCCAGTAGCGATGCTTGTCCTTGTAGGGGCCGGTATAGGCATCGAAGAGCGGCTTAAATCGGCTCACCCAGTAAAGAGGCTTATAGTGTGAAATGGTTTGGAGCCACTGTATTCCAAATAGTACTAACGTATATGGAACGAAGAACGTAGCAAGAAATGATAGTGTAATTACAAAGAGGGGGATGTGTCTTCCACTGAGGTATTCAATGTTGCCGTCGTAGTTCCACACGACTTTGATTCTATTGAAGCTGTCGTCTAGAATTAGCAGATGTGCCGGTTGCAATACTGTGATCGTTACTCGTAGTAGCTTTGCATAGGACAAGAAGAATAGAGTTGCAAGCACCTGGACAGCGTTATTGCCACATATCGAAGCTGCTCTTATTGAATAACGACTTGAGATTATGATTACTGTGACCAGTATCCAGATGTATATCGGAAAGAGGAACTGTAGCCAGGTCTTTGCATATGCACTAAGTCCTTCATAGAAGCATGTTTCGATGCCCAGGTCGAGGTTTAGCCATGCTATGAACCAACTAAGGTAAGTGTTATCACTTTGATCCGGGAAGAAGATTGCATTATTAGCTCTGACGATATTGGCATAGAAGATTAGTCCGTTGATAGTTCCTGTAGATACGGTGAGGTTGAGCACCATCAAACACACCACAAGGACCACTCCGGCTAAGCCAAAGGGTAGGAGAAGAGTTAGCCACGTATTAGAGCATTTTTTGCAGTTTGATGTCCCAAGTACTTGACTTTGCCCTGGCTGACATGTTCCACAGAGAATACCAGAGCGATCGAAGGCACATTGATCGTCAGGGGTTGATAGTTTGAGAGAAAGTTCATAAGTCTTGCAATAATCATAGGGGCAGTGGTGACTTACTGCAATTTTATCCACATCTATAGTACTAATCCACTTCTGTGCTTTTCGTATGACAGTTTGCGACGAGGCATTGCATTGTATCCCTTGTTTCTTCAGTGGATAATAACACATGCAGATATTCCTGTTAGAATCAAAGGTGAAACCAGGAGGGCATTTGTTTAAACGAATGATAACCTCTAGTTGTTGAAATTGAAGAGTATCAATCTTGAATCTTGGATCTGGCTTGGGAACTTGTTTATTTATCAATATCAATCGCATAGTCTCATTTTTATTTCGTGAGCGTACTGTGTAGCTTAGATTTCTGCAATATATGCCCACATTTTGTGATTGTTGCAACTCAGTGATAATATTTTCATTTCCATTCCGATTCGGAAATTCTGCCTTCACTATAGCCGGTACTACTCCATATCTCTGCCCCATTGCTACAACCTCTATTACAAATGTTTTTCCAGGAGTTGTTTCAATCTCTAGTCTGGTTATACTGATGACAGGGCTAGAATTTTTACATATGCAAACTCTTGCAGCTTTTGATGAAATATCTGAATATGTATTCAAGTAATTTTTGCTGCGATTTTTTCCGAATTTGAAGAATTGAGTTGGTCTCACTGCGTATATTCCTAGGCCTGGGTTGCAGATGTCAATCCACCCACCAAATAGTGCTGTTCCAGCAACTCCAGCATTGTTGTTGTCGAACATGATTATACTGTTGTTATTAGAAGTTAGGGCAAAACATTTAAGCGTCATCTTACTTTCCCAAAGTAGTGTTTCTTCAACAAACAATCCCCCTCCATACTCCTTTGCTGTATTTGCACAAAATTTCAAAGTTGTTTTTCTTGCTAGGGTAATCGTTGAGCCCTCTCTCAAGCTTATCCCCCCACCAACAGTTTGAGCGACGTTCCCGATAAATCTTATTCTTCCTTGAAAAGTGAGCTCTGAGCTATGTGCAGATATGGCTCCCCCCTGCCTTCCAGTGTTGTTTATGAAAGCTATATCCCCTGAGAATGAAACTAAGCTGGTATCTCTGATCAGAAATATACTTTCATGTTCATGTGCATGGTTGTGTGAAATATTAACATTTCCTTGTATGCTTATTTTGGTGGTCACTGCGACTATTGATCCCTGATTGTCAGTGACTGTTGTATTGCCTAGAAACTGTATTGGATATACTTGTTTGTCTTGAGCAGTAAGAAACATGATGTTGTTCCTGCTTGAACTAATGACAATGTCTTGTAGGATTACTTGATTGTGTCCTTTATTAGATATTACTGTTGCATTACCATTATGAAAAATAGGATGTACTAAATTCGAATCGAATGATGACTGAGAGCTGACGTTCTCGAGTCTTAATGCTACAGGGCACAAACTTCTACTAATTTTAACCTTGTTTAGTGTAAGATTAAAATATCTGTGGGCTTTATTTAGCAAATTCTTCACTATTACACAACTACCTTCGAAGTAGCTGTTCTGTATGTGGTATGTAACTGGTATGTTCTTTGACGAGGCTAAAGTTCTACCTATTTGTGTGCACTGTGGCCAAGTCTCATATTTTCGTGCCCTACACCTATTAGCAAGTGGTATGCTTTCAAGAATGATGTATTTCATGGTGATACCTGATGTAGCTCTAGTAGATTTGATTACAATGCTTGTCATGGCAATTTGTACTCTTGCTAAATTATTGCACTCTGTTCCTCTATACAAGAGTAGATAGATATTACCTTTTGGTGCATCGTTGCTTGTTAGTATAATGTTGCTCATACTAATGTTGTCAAACCGATTCGTTAAAAATGATATACTGATTAAAATTATGTTTACTCCCGATGCCAAATTGAAGCTGCGTTCTTTTCCAAACAGTATTTGGTTATTGGTTAACACTGTGTCTGTATTTGCTGAGTTTTTGCTTACGTATATTATATAATTGATTCTGTTGTAAGCCAGCAAGCTGTTTGATACATACAGGGAGGTGTACCTGAGTATTAGTATGCCTACTCCTTTGGAATGTAGAACTGTAGTTTGCCGTATCACTACTACTCTGCTATCGATACTAGTGATAGAAGCACGGCACGGAAATCGGTTTTGCGCATTGCAAGATCCCTGGTAAGCACTCAGCCATTGCTTGACATGATTATCCATCTCTGATGCAACATAGTCATCAACTCTCGTAGCATCAATGGTGATATTCTCAGTCAGCTCGGCACAACAGTGAGAGATTTGGATATCTGATATCACTATATCATCTGCTTTAGCAAATGTGAGCCCGAAAGTCGCATTTAGTTGACAATAAATTGTCGTCGAATTGATCTGCGATCCTTTCAGCATGAAATGGCTAATATTAGCTATCACTAATTGGCCTACTTTTTCAGTGATGTCATACCTTCCAGGCATCAGCTCCAGTACAGTGTTGGATTCAAAGAAATATGACTGGTTCTTGATGACATCCTGTAGGGTGTAGCAGTAGTTAGTGGGACACCTTTCTTGAGAAGCACTGTCTCCAGGTGTAATGTAAAAGTGCCTCCATCCTGAATTACACCAACTGGTGTTATTTAGATGGATTGCTAGTGGTATAATGGTTAATAACCACTTGGAAATCATCATAAATTACAGCAGCCCTTACTATAGCTATCAGTGATATTATAGTTTCTGTAACGTTTAGAACTGATTCTATTGACCTTGTCCAGGAAAAGAGACTGTTGGGAATTATTATTGAATTGTGGGTGTGGGTTGATAGTTCTGTATGTATACCAATGGTATGGTAAGAATGTAAATATTTAACCATACATTTTATGAAATTAACTTTTTTGACAATTAATTGACATAATAAAGTTTCTAATTGATTAAGCTATTATTTATATCTAATAATTCCTTTATCTAGAGCAGATATTAACATTTGTATAATAATATTATTGTTTGTCACTCGGGGATACTAATGATAAATTAATATTGATGTTATGCATGCATTTATCATTTCTGGCTTAAGTTTTGACAAGTATACAATCACAAACTTCTAGCTATATACAGGCCCAGGAGTCATATACTTGTGTAAAGTACATGTACATAATATCCGCCAACACTATACTGCGTGTATATATGTAGCCACCTGTCCTTGTACATGCAGATAGCACAAGTGTTTATCATCAGATAATTGGTCTTGTCTCCAGACTTCTTATATGTTACGTGCAACTGTTACATTGAAAATGCGCATTTTTCTGGTAAAGGTCGTCAATCAATCCATATTGAGAATTTGTAAAATGCTAAATTGGATTATGCATTGTATTTGATTAACTGCGGTATTCATCATTCTAGAGCATAATTGCCATGCTATTCATAGCCATATGTATGAATTGTGGTGACATTGTATATACTATGCATATTGACATTATAAGCACGTGGAGAGTTTATGCAATCCCCTTTTCCTTCATATGCTGTACATGTGCACATTTAGAATATATGATATGTTATGCAGCCAATAATATAAAATTGGACAGATACCGTAAAGTCTGGTTAATAAGCGCACATGTTTATTAAGCGCATATTTTTTAATAAGCGCATGCTTCCTTCCTGTTGTTAAGTATTGTCTAATAAGCGCATGTGCCCAATAAAGACGACAGTAAGTATTCACCGTTCGATCAAGAGTGTTCCATGCTCTACAAGGCTAAAACTAATTTACCAACCTATTTTCGGATAACCAGCTGCACGAGATCGGCTATATATTATACTCAACACTGTGATGTTCCACTGAGACGGGTTCGGACTCTTGACCTTGACTTCGAAGTGAGTTTCGCCGAAGAAGTTGGCTATTTTTCCACGGTTTTCTTCCAGCGATGGCTTCCGATCATACTCCCATGAACTATTACAGAGCTTATTCCAAGAATCGCTGTGTTCATAACTTGCTAGCTTTGTGATCGAGCGCTCGAACGTGCTGTCAGTGGGCGGGGCCAAAACTTCACTCTCTATTAAGCGCACATCGTCTAATAGGCGCATGTTTCCTTACCACCGAGAGTGATAAGCGCATGCACTTATTAACCAGACTTTACGGTATGGGGTATATGTTGTAAATCGTGTTTGTTACATATAGCTACCAAAAATTCTGTTCTTTGAGTATATGCACACATAATGAAAAAAAAACAAAACAAACAACAAAATTACTTCAATATGTACGTGCAACTGTTACATTGAAAATATGAGAGTGGTCTGGGGACTGGGCCACTGTTTTCTTACATGTATACGTCATGCACAGTGCTATGACATTTTGTGTGTATATTTCTACCAGCCACCGTAGTTAATTCTAATATATCGCATAGAAAAAAGAAATTAAATCAATTTTGAAAAATGCGTGTTTTCTGGTAAAGGTCGTCAATCTCTCTATATATAAATGTGATGAGAATTCATAAAATGCTAATTTCTCTGCATTACATTGGATCCTTTTTTGTATTTGATTAACTATGGTATTCATTCTAGAGCATAAATGCCGTGCTATTCATAGCCATATGTATATGAATTGTGGTGACATTGTATACATACATTAAGCACGTGGAGAGTTCATGCAATCCCCTTCCCCTTCATATGCTGTACATGAGCACATTTAGAATGCAGTCAATGAATAGCATATAATATAAGTCATACACATAGATGTATATTAACTCAAAATTTGAGTGAAATTAGACAGATATGGGGATTTCAAATTGTTGTAAAATGAGTTTGTTGCATAATATTGCTACCAAAAAATGCTGTTTTTTTTGGTAAATGCACATATAATGAAAAAAACCCCAACAAACCAACAACAACATGACTTCAATGTTTGGTATAATCACAAGGTTCAAGGCAATAATTATTTCAGATGCTTTATTTAAGTTCGATTTGTCCGATTTGAAAGCATAGCTGGTTATTCTTCAAGTACCTTGGTTCAAGTTGATCATGTTCAATGAATTGAAACAGGCCCCACCCAAACTCAGCTCTCTCTCCTTCGGTTACTCTATTGGCAACAGGCGTCCTGTCGGTAAACTCAAGCTTCTTCGTATGATGTTTCTCTTCACCTTCCTGATCAAGCAGTTGGACTGATATAGCCACTCGAAGTGGCCACTTCAGGTAAGGATCAAAATCTCCCTTCATCAAGTGTAGAAGTACGGAAGTGTACTCCCCATACAATGATCCTTCACCATTGGCTATGACACATAGACAGACCTTGTATCCCTGATGGTGGGTGTAAAAAGGTGGCGAGAACCAGTTTTCATTTGTCTGCTTGTACTCCATGAAGTTGTCCATTGTAAAGCGAACTGGTCCAATTGCCATGCCAACACGAGTTGCTACTTCATGACGCTCTTCTAGCACTTTGACTCGAGATTCCAGCTCGATGTTTTGTTGCTGTAGATATTGTTTGTCACCTTCTAGTTTTCTTATTTCTATTTTCATTCTTTTCATTTCCTCCAGTAGACTCTGCAGTTGTTGTTCTATGTGCTCAATTTTGTCTTGCGTGTAGTGTTGTACTTCTGCTCCTTGTAGCTGATGATTGATTGCTGTTTCACTCTCTGTGAGGTGAGCCTTCATATCTTTGCGTTGTAGGCTAACTTGACAACCGGCAAAAGTCATGGGACAGTTGATGGCAACAAGTTGACAACCATCCAGTGCTTTTGTAGCTTGCGGGTGGACATTTAGATGGTTATCTAGATCCTTTAGCTCCCCAGTCCAGTCACATCCCTCATTTTTGTACGTACAGTAGACATGAAGCCCATAAATGGTGTTTTGTAAGCCTTTGTTGTGAAATAGAGTGAAGGCTTTGCTTTCACATTCAAGGCAAGGCTGGAGGTTGCTTTTGTGCCTTTCAATACATAGGCGGCAGTAGCTCTTTCCGCAACAGCCTGCCTGGTAGGGCTCTCGAAGCACTTTCTTGCATATGGGACATTTAGTTTGAAATATTTCCTCAAAAAGTTTCATAAATTCACACTTAAATCCTTCTTGTTTGTTCGAATTCATGACTCGCTGTGAGCTATAGTATTTTGGCTAGACAAACTTTGGCTACTGTATACTATTAGGATTTCTATAGCTATATATTTGTCTAAGTAGTGTGTGTGCATCTAATTAGCTATCTATAAGTCAGCTTGACTGTCTGTTTGTTGTATCTAACTCTACTCTACATATCTGTACATGTATAGGAGTATTGGCAGTTATGCATTGTTTACATGACTTGTCTTGTGACTAAATTGTATTCAAAACCATGATTATCGCATTGCACATGTAGTACATGTATTATAATACTGAATATGAGTGCAGTGTGGACCACATTGTTTAATGTGTTTATGGTAATTCAAGCTCAGCCTGTTAGGCATTCATTCAGCCAAAGCTTGTGTACTAGAGTACTATATATGATAGCTGTTCTACACTATGGGTTCTGCCCATTCATAAGCAGTAACACTTATATTATATACAAGTTCCACGTTGTTAGATAACTTAAGCCTTTATATACTTGACACAGTATCCCTATACTACATAAATATTCGTGTAGTTTCAGGAAGTTAGCCTAATATGGACCTTCTCATTGATGTCTACGTACATGTATATTGAGCAGCAGAACAGTGCTAGAGCACTATACTGTCATGATATTCACAGTACTTGCAGTAGACATGAAGTCCATAATCCTTCTTGTTTACTCATGACTTGTGAATTTTTCGTGGCTATACACTTGCTAGTGTCTTGGCTAGATTATAGCTGTTACTGCTGTATAGTATTGTTAATTTCTGTTATATTATTTCTCCAAGTTATATTAGCTATCTGATTCAGCCTGACTGAAATATTACTCGCTGAACGTAATATTGGTGATACATTGTTTTATATGTTTTGTCTCGTGACTGAAATATATTCAAAATAATGATTATTATCAAGGGGTTATGATTATTGATGCATGTGTTGTCTTGTGATGTGTTCATAATCATGCATTATATTGTACACATACATATACTGTACCCTCGCGAAAGAGGCCCACTACGGAATATCGGCCCACCCTACACTTTGGGCTCAATTTCCTGCTAAGGTCTAGTGTTTACTCGAATATGCATCCATATGTAGCTGCCCTTGAAATCACAGGTCAAATGACTGCTTTATAAGGACTAAACTTTGAATAATCTATGTAAGATCAATAAGTGACCTGATAAACAACCGTAAAACTAAGCCTAACTAGCTTTTAAGTTTATGCTACATTTCAGCATAAGTGAACGATCGTGCACGGCTATATAGCGATTGTAACCACGCCCACTTAATATGGCTGCACTCAACGATACATGCATGGTGAAGTATTGCGGCCGCCCTTGCTCTAGATTGGTAACCATGCTTGAATAAGGCTGAAATCAATAAGTAGCTGCTGCTACTATTCAAAATATGAAGACAGCGTGGATAACTTACCTGGGCACTCTTTCGTGTCTAAACGCGATACTGATACCTTGAATATCGGCCCATCCCCCAAATTTGGCCCAATATAACGTGCACCGCCCATGGGCCCTCTTTCGTAAGGGTATGGTTATATGCACCATATAGCATGTTTTTGCGCATGGCCCTTATATCCTCGCTTCATCGCTGCTCTGTTTTTTTTATTTGATCGTCTCCTTTTACATGTACACGTAGCTCTTTTGAGGTCTTGCTAGCTTCCTGCAGCTCCAGAACCACTTTTCCTCACACTATTCCAGCTGTACACACCTATATATAGCATTAATGTCCTCCTCACTGCCTATTCTGCATGCTATAGTATTATATCTCCAATTTCTGCTTTGTGCACTCTCACACCCTGTTTGGAGTGGCTATATTGTAGCAGTTACAACCTATAGAGCTCAAGTTCCTGCATAGGTAGTTTTGTTTCGCGTATAAGCCCCCCCTCCCTAACAGTAAAATATAGATGTAGATAATTTTAGAGTCCATAGGCCAACAAAAATGGTAGCTACAGCTAGCAAACTAGCTATTTGTGTGTTATTTTGTTATTTTTCTCAAGTTTTGCCCACTAAACAGCCAGAGAAAGTACAGAGATCATGCGCCCTCGTGGCATTAAATTTTGATGGTCGGTAATGGTCATCACGCGGAAATGTAAGGATCCCGTGAATAAGCCCCCTCCCCATTTTTGCCCAATGCTATCATGCACAAAGGGGGGGGGGGGGGGCGTAATTGCAGGATTCTACGGTAGTACATATTGTTATGAGACAATTCCCTACTATAAAAGACTCAAGTTATAGTTCAGGCTTAGTCTAATATGGACGGAGGCCTTCACATTGATGTTGATATTTTTAACAGCAGCTGATGTGTAGTATATACAGACAGCTCAAATCAAACAAATATATGCAACTTAAGTGCTTGGCTAGTATCTTATATCATTTCCGTTTTTTATTAGCATTGTTACCAGTGCGGAATACTATATCGTTCTGTCACAAGGCTGGACTACTGCCTTACACTGTCTCAGTATGAGGTTTAAATATATATATGAATGGCCTCAGATCCTTAGTAGAGCTTTATCCATGGATTGGTCACAAGACTATATAGCAATAGGCTATGATTTCCAAAAAAGGTATATAGTTTAACTATGAATATACAATAGTAGACCATATACTTATTCATCATTGTGAGGCAAGTCACAAATCATTGGCACATGCATGCACCCTCCACTCTGGAATGACATTCAGGGTATGATCCTGATATGAATAATATCTACACTGGCTGTTGTGCCAACTTGACATCCTTGACTAATGCAGTCTATAGCTGTGATCTTGTGTGCACTATACTGCTAAACTTTCAACTGTCGTTTAGAAGCAGGTGATATGATATTGTAAAGACTCAGCATAAAGTCTTGGTGTTTTCCAAACAAATCATGGCTCCAGGCTGCTCAAATCAAGCATGTAAGTGCTTCCAATATATCTCACTTTTACTATGTTTCAACTTTGTTACCTGTGAAGAATACTACATCATACCCTCACAAAGCCATCCATGTTGTGTGGATCACTGTCTCACGTTGACTCAGTTTATTGGTGGCATTGCTAACTGTAGCAAATGTGATAACACTACGCTGATCTTTGCACCTGGAAACTACAATTTTGAATCTTATCTTCTTATTGAAAATTATCTCTCCTTTTCCATGTATGCTGAGTCCTCCTCTTCAGAGACTCGTATCACCTGTAGTCCTGATGCAATATTCGAGTTCAGGAATATAAACTCTGTTGCTATTAAAGGAGTACATTTTGTAGAGTGTTCTGGAAGCCAAATTGTGTCTACTGATCAAATTCACCTCATGAATTGTACTTTTAGTAGCGATGCTGAAGTTGTTGGCACAACACTGATCATTGTTGAAAGTACTGCTTATCTGGATGGGGTTTCCTTCTTATCCATCATTGAAAATACTTCACAATTTTATCGTGAAAACATATCAATGCAATTGCAAGAAAATTGTACTTCAGATTCAGCTGGCACGTATAGAATCCTAGCAAATAATAGTGTCATCATCGTCACACACAGTTTATTCGACGGCAGTATTATAGATTTAGGTGCAATCATATACAGCCAGAACAGCAGTGAGATTACAATCTCCAGCAGTATCTTTAAGACCAATAGGGCAACATGCTGCTATTTAAACACTAATACTAGTTTAGGATGTACAGGAGCTATTTTGAGAGTGCACAATAGTATTATGAGCGTCTACGACAGCAGATTTGAGTATAATCAGGGGAATGTTGTTCGATTAGAAGAAGGAATTGCAAACCTTACTCACTGTGTCTTTTCCTACCATTTTAGAAATTTCAATATGGAGGATGTGATCTTTACATACCATAGTAATCTCAGCATCAGTTACAGTACGTTTGCACACAATACCATAACAATCCTTGGAGCTTTTTATTCGAACGTTAGTGTCGAGAGTAGCAAGTTCATTGGCAACAGTCAAGTTTTAGAAATGAGAGGTGGACAGGCTACCATTGATCATAATGCATTTGCAAAAAATGATGGACAGCTCTTCAATGCTTTAAACATCACTATGCTGCATCTTTTCCACAATGAATTTATTAACAACACCAGTGAGTTTAATATGATGTATCTTACGAGCAACAAGCAAAATTCAGTGGAGGAAGATTGTAATACTAGACTTAGTCTAAGTATTGCTTACAATATGTTTATCAATAATAGAATTGGTATATCGAATGAGTCAAGATTGATAAGTGTGGATGTCAATACAGTAGCTCTTGACCACAATGAGTTCATTGACAATGCTGGATTTTGCTTGAACTACCTCATTGCAGAAGAAGTGACTGTAAGATTAAATGAATTTATTGCCAATAAAATATACGCTGTATTAGTATGGCTACCATACTACACTCGAACTGAGAAATTCAGTGTTATCAACAATGTACTAATGGATAATGATGCAGTATTTGGTTTTTATATCAATTCAAACTGTAAGCCTGGGTCAAGCCTGTCTCTTGGAAGTTCTCACTGTGTTAAATGCCCCGAACACTGGCACCTTAGCCTTTTGGGGTTAGTAGTAGCTGCCTTTATAGCTGGTATAGTTCTTGTTATCCTAATGCTAGCTCTCAACTTAACGGTTGCTGTTGGGACTCTCAATGGAATACTCTTTTATGCAAACATTGTGGAAGCAAATACTGAAGCTTTTTTTTCACGTACTTCGTATCCCAATTTTGCAACTGTGATTGTATCGTGGCTCAATCTTGATATTGGTTTTGATACCTGTTTCTTTGATGGAATGACTATACAAGCCAAGGTGATGATACGGTTAGCTTTTCCTGCGTATGTGATTTTTCTTGTTGTCGTTGTTATAGCCATCAGTCAACGTTCCTCCAAGTTTGCCAGGATTGTTGGAAAGGGTAACCCAGTAGCTGTTCTTGCTACTATGATACTGATTTCTTACATTAAACTCTTGCAGGCTGTTATTGGATCAATTTCATTATTGTATGTCCAGCCTGCTTATGGGTCGATGAATATTGATCCCATGAAGATAGGACCTTACATAAAAAACTTCAGTCATCGGTATACAGATGTCACTAAGGCCTTACTTGCATTTGTTCCACTAATAACTTTATTTGCATTGCTTTTTGCTGCTCTTGTGTTTTTCTGGAAGTGGCTCATTCAATATCAAAACAAGACCGTCTTTAAATGGGTGCGATATCAAAAGTTGCAGCACTTCATGGAGCCTTATCATGCACCCTATGCTATTAAATATCGTTATTGGACTGGTTTGCTACTGATTGTGCGAATTATCTTGTTTGGTGTGTCAGCTATCAATTTCAGTAGAGATCCTCGGGTAGATTATGTTTCCATAATCTTTATCGTTGTTTGCCTCATACTTTTTAAAGGAGTTGTGGCAAAAAGGATCTACAGAAGCGTGTTAATAGACATCATGGAAATTATCATCTATTTCAACTTGGCTATGTTTGCTGCATTCACATGGTATAGCTTGGACTATGGAGGGAACCAGGTTGCTGTAGCCTACATATCTGTGATGACAACATTTGCTCTCCTCTTGGTAGTCATATTTTATCATATCTTCAGGTTTACCAGCCTTCATAAGCTTTCTTTCAATAAGAGATCATTTCAGTGGATAGCCACCAAATTATCCGAGAAAAAAGCAACACAACGTGATGTTGGCGAAGATGAGCCCGATGAAGTAGATGGAGTTCTAATTCAAAGAGCTAAGCCCCCCTACGTATCTTACTCTGTTGTTGAAATGTCTCGAAACGAAGCATAGGTTGCGTATATGAAGTCACTTAAAATGCATTGTTTATGCTATACTGGTGTGATAATTATCTTGTATTCAACCCTTTTAAGTAGTAATGTATAAACTTAGTATAGTGTTGATTTGTAAGGCATAATTATATGATTATGCATACAAGTATCTCTTCAAAGAGATAAATTGTACTTAACAATGTGAAATGATCATATATGCTCTACGTCCTCAAACAAAATGTGTGTAGCCATATTATTTATCCTAGTTTATGCATGCTTTGTGGTTCATTATGGACGAATATTATATTGAATGTGAACTGAATTCTCAGTCAGAGCAAGCTATAGTGATGTCAATAATCAGTGCCGGGAACCTGCCTTACTTTGCAGCAGCGAGATAAACCCAAATTCAAACCCTAGCTGTATCCATGATAGCCGCTCAAGTTAACGTGGTTTTTAGTATAGCCTTGTTGTTTTCATCTCGTTAGGGAACACAAAAGATGACTTTAGCAGGGTATCTTCACATGAGCAAATTATCCCTTGGAATGGCTGCAGAGTATAATGATGAATTTATTTTTTTTTATGATCGTCTCATACACCATCACATGATGGACGTCATCATAACCTCATTCCACATTCATAGTTAGTCTCACACGCCAATCCCTCTTACCCAGAAAGGGAGAAAGGATCTGGTCAAAAGGGTTGCACTAATTAACACATCTGGCTGGAATGCAATAATTGTCGATTCCGGTGTGCGTAAAATAGAAACTAACTGCCACTTCCGTACCGTGTGCATTCAGCGAGCGCACGTTCGTACGTATGGACTGCCCATAATTATACTCCACTAATGTCATATGACCACAGTTCTGTGACCTGATTGGGCCGTAATATACATACCTCAAGGACAAGGAAGTGTGACCCCTTTTGACCAGACCCTTCCTTGCGTGTGCATGAAGGGGGCTGGGCACGAGACTAATTCATTTACAGCTGTATCATGGGCAATGTACATGTAGTATGCAGAGGCTATTATGTATATAGCAGTTACAACACGGGGGCTGATCCGGGGGGGGGGGGGGGGGGGGGGGGATAGGGTATAGCTATAGCCATCCCCCTTCACTAGTTCTTTTATGCAACATAGTATAGGAGACATCCATCGTTATCAATCAGCCACCCCCCTTGCACTGTTATAGTTTACTATGGGTAGCCACCCTATCAGCCACCTTCCATGCAAAATTTCTGGATCAGCACCTGCAACAATAGCCACTCCAAATGGAGAGATGCATGTTTCACTGGGCTAAATCCCCAAAAATATTACAGCATGATTGGTAATATTTAGTAGTGCCAGAATTGACCATCTTGTATCAATAATACTATTGCATATTGTGAGATAATATTTGACATAATTCCCCTACTACAGTGATAGTTCAGGCTTATAGCCTAATATGGGTGGAGGGAACCTTCACATTGTTAACAGCAGCTAAACTGTACTAGAGCATTGGCCACTGTACACATGCATGACATTCACAATACCTACAAGTGGATTGTTTATGCATTACTATAGTATACAAGTGTATGCCATTGTGCCCATACTACTATTTCTAGTCTGAAATGACACAAACGAGTATACTATCTGCCTTCAATAGCGCTCATCTTATAAAAATGGCTCAAGATAGCTCAAATCAAGCAAACCTACGCAAGTGTTTAGCTAGTATCTTATTTCTGATTTTTATTAACTGTGCTACAAGCTTGGAATACTACGTTGTACCATCACAAGGCTACCTGTGCAATGTGGACTATTGCCTCACTCTGTCTCAGTTTGCTGGCAATTTCTCCAACAGTAGTGAGTATGATAATGTTACGTTGATCTTTGCATCAGGAAGCTATGATTTAGAGTCTGATCTTTTCATCGAAGACATTCACTCATTCTCCATGTCAGCCGAACCATTCTCCACTAATCCTAGGATCATCTGCAGTCCTGATGCACAGTTTGAATTTAGGAACATCAACGCTGTTACCATTCAAGGATTAGACTTTCTAGACTGTTATGGAAATGTGGTTGTGTCTGTCAGTAGATTTCACCTCACGGAATCCAAGTTTTATAGTCATCCTGAACTTGACGGTACAACTTTGAACATAACTGAAAGTACTGCTTACATGGAAAGGGTCGCCTTCTTATCCATTACTGAAAGTGCGCAAGGTCATACCATCATTACTGTAACACAGAAGCCACAAGAAAACTGTACTTCGAGTTCAAAAACAATTTTCAGAGTTATGGCGAATGATAGTGTTGTCGTTATCAAAGAATGTTTGTTTGATAAAAGTATTATGGGAGTAGGTGCAGTCATATCTGATCTCGGCAGTAGTAAGATCTCAATTTTCAACAGCACCTTCGTGAATAACAGGGTAACATGCTGTACTAGTGAGACTTGTGTTGGTGCTATTTTGAGAGTAAATGGAAGTAGTACTATAGCTCTTTATGATAGCAGATTTGAACGCAATCATGGAATAGTTTCTGAAACCATTGGAGGTATTGCATCGTTTAGCCTTTGTGCTTTTTCCAACAATTTTGGATCATTTCGTGGCAATTTTATCGATAATGAGGAGGGTCCCCCTTCAGAGAATATAATCTTCGCAAACGATAGTACCCTGAGCATCAACTACTGTACCTTTACCAACAACACTTTACCATCAATAACGGCTGTTTCCTCCCATGCTAGTGCCGTTCACAATGCATTTACTGACAATAATGTCCACATTTTGATGTTTTTTTACATACACAAACATGAGTCTCTATCATAACGAGTTGGTTAACAACACTGCCGATAATTTGATTAAGCTTGTTATTACAGACAATATGGCTATTTCTCTTAACGTATTCGACAAGAATAGGGTGCATGGATTTGGGATTGATATCATTCACGTATGAAATCGAACTCGAGAACATCACCAACAATGTATTTCTTGACAATCATGCAGCGTTCGATATTTATATAGACTCAGACTGTGAGCCTGGTTTAAGTCGATCTCTGGGCACTACTCGCTGCATTAACTGCCCTGAACTCTGGTATCTGAACCTGGCAGGACTACTAGTAGGTGGCTTTGTAGCTGGCATTGTTCTGGTCGTTCTTATGTTAGCCCTAAATCTGACAGTGGCCGTTGGGACTCTCAATGGAATACTATTTTATGCCAATATTGTTGCCGCGAGAACGAATGCTTATTTTCCGCTATTGTCCACTCCCAATTTTGTATCTGTCTTTATATCCTGGCTCAACCTTGACATTGGTTTTGATGTATGTGCCTTTGAAGGAATGACTATAGCGACCAAGGCAGTGCTACAGTTAGCATTTCCTGCTTACGTAGTCTTTCTTGTTGTCGTCGTAATCGTCATTGGAGAATATTCCTCTAGATTTGCCGGCGTAGTTGGAAAAGGCAACCCAGTTGCAGTGCTCGCAACCATGATACTGATCTCATTTACCAAATTAGTCAAGGCTGTTATTGGGTCAATTACCTTGCTATACGTACAACCAGCTTATGGGTCACTGAATGTCGATCCTACCTTGGCACTTCGTTATGGTTCGAGGCTCGGTTTTACTGGCACTGGTAAAGCATTACTGGTCATTTCTCCACTGGTAGGTGCACTGTGTCTGTTTTATACGGCTCTTGTGTTTTTCTGGAAGTGGCTCGTCCGATATCAAAATAAATTCATTTTCAGGTGGGTGAGATATCAAAAATTACATCATTTTATGGAACCGTATCATGCACCCTATGTGGCTCAATATCGCTACTGGACTGGTCTGCTGCTGATCGTGCGTATCGTATTATTCAGTGTTTCGGCCATCAATTTCAGTCGAGATCCACGGATAGATTTTGTTTCGACAATTTTCGTCATTGGTTGCCTTGCACTTTTCAAAGGAGTCATGGTGAAGAGGATCTACAAAAATGTCGTCATCGATGTCATGGAAACTGCCATCTACTTTAACTTGGTTTTCTTTGCTGCTTTTACGTGGTATAGTTCGGACTTTGGAGGGAACCAGGTCGCTGTGGCGTATGTTTCTGTCGTGATAATATGCATTCTTCTCGTGGGAGTCATTGTCTTTCATCTCGTGCGCTTTACCTGCATCTATAAAAAGCTTTCTTTCTTTACTGAACTACCTGAGAAAAATCATGTACATGTACTAGAGAACGAGAACTTGCCCAATGAATTGGATGGAGTACTAATGACAAGACATACACCTAAGACAAGATATGTATCTCACACTGTAGTTGCATTGTCTTAAAGTAATGCTAACCCGCAAATTACTTATGAATTTTCCTTTTGCGAGTGCAAATATTTTGCTTACATACGTAGTATACCTGTATGCACTTATAATTTTGCTTGCCATGATTTCTTCAATTTTAATCTCCTAGCTTTAGTGCACCTTGCTTTTGGCGATAGGGTGCCCATGACATACCTGCCAACCGCGATAGTCTTATGCTTGAAATTTGTATAAAATGTGCTTGATTTGGGGCATTTTTGCTTGAAAATGCTACTAGCTTCTCCAAAATGTGTTAGCATATATGGGCCAGGTTCTCACAAAAAATGAGGGATTTAGTGATTTTTGTGAGGGATGGGTACCATTTTTGCTTGAAATCAAGCAGAAAGCTGGATGCATGGTTGGTAGGTGTGCCATGATGGTGCCTGAGGTAAAGGTAGCTGTGATCCTGCCTGTGGGCCAAACTGCACCTGCGTGGAGACTCCGCTGGATGGAAAGGGCATAGCGCCGCCTTGCCACACGTAGTTAAAGTTAGCCATGGCTCTAGCCCTCTGTATAGCATATAGCAGTGCGCGCTAAAAGGGGCAGACCAGCTGGTTTAATCCAGTTTACTGAGCATATGCGCATGTGCATCTGCATGCATGTACAGCAGCTGCACCTGCATAGCTAGCCTAGCCTCAAGAATGTTGCTGACTTAGAAATTAGTTAGAGAGTGCACGACCATGTGACCACAACATACTCAAAAGCCACCGCCTACTGCTACTACTGCATGACAACTGTTCTGCAAACCACTGTATAAACAGTATCTGCACTTGATAGTGATAACATGCCATTATTACTGATAGAATACAGTATACTGTTACACCCACCAGGTTGTGTCTATAGGCGTGTCAAATAATCGTGTGCTTGAAACTACTAAATTGTTCACAATAAGCCACCAACTTGTATAGTGTGCATCAAAATTGTGGCTCAAGGCTACTCGAGTAAAGCCAATATGTGTAAGTTCTTGCCTTGTATCATATTTTTTGTCAGTATCGGTTTCGTTGCCTGTGAAGAATTCTACATTGTATCCTCACAAGGCCATCCATGTTGCGCAGATCACTGTCTTACGTTGTCTCAGTTTATTGACGATTTTACTAACTGTAGCGCGTGTGATAATACTACACTGATCTTTGCACCAGGAATCTACAGTTTGGAGTTTGATCTCGTCGTTGAGGATATCTATTTGTTCTCTATGTACACTCTCTTCCCTTCAATAACTCAGATAAATTGTAGTCTTGGTACAAAGTTTGTGTTTAGGAATGTGAGTACCGTAACTGTTAACAGATTGAAATTTTTTGGTTGTTCTGGGAATTTACTTGAGTTTATCGATCGATTTCATCTTACAGACTCCACGTTTTATGATAACCCAGAAGCTTATGGCACAACTCTGACCATAGCTGATAGTACTGCATATTTGGAGAGGATTGCCTTCTTATCTAGTGTTGAAAGTGCACCAGACCTTATTCACGTGTTGCAACCACAAGAAAAAGAATACTGTAATCTGAGTTCAACAACTGATATAAAGAAAATTTTGACAAACAATAGTGTTATCATTATCACACAAGGCTTGTTTGATAGCAGTATTTGGGGGCTAGGTGCAGTCATTTATAGCTGCGGTAGCAGTGAAATCGCAATTTTCAACAGCACATTCAAGAATAACAGTGCCACATGTTGTTCAACCCAACCAACAATCTGTGATGGTGCCATTTTGATGATATTTCAAAGTAGTTTAGATGTCCATGACTGTAGATTTGAACACAACGAAGGATTTCTTTCTGTGACAATTGGAGGTGACGTAAGCTTTACTCACAGCACTTTTTCCCACCATTATAGTATTCACAATATTATAATTGCTGCAGTGATCATGGCATATGGTAACCTAAGCATCAGTTACAGTACATTTATCAACAATACAATTATATCAGCTGTGGAGGGTTACTCCAGTGTCATCAGCATTGATCACAATAAATTTGTAAATAATTCCGGCAACTATTTAATTGTTATTTTTCCAAAAAAGGTAACTATTACACTTAATGAATTCGTTTCCAACAGGATAACATCTGCATTAGTGTTAATAAGATACTGTACTCTTCCTGGGACTATCATTGACAATATTTTCATCAATAACAGTGTATTGTATGATGTTTTGATTAACTCAAACTGTGAGCCAGGCTTAAGCGTATCTCTTGGCAGTTCTCGCTGCATTGAATGCCCTGAACACTGGTACCGTAATCTTGTTGGACTCTTGGTAGCTGCTTTTGTAGCTGGTATACTCCTTGTCATTTTTATGTTGGGTCTTAACTTAACAGTTGCTGTTGGTACTCTCAATGGGATACTCTTCTATGCTAATATTGTGGCCTCAAATACAGATGCTTATTTTCCATTATCCTCTGCTCCAAATGTTGCTTCGGTGTTTATTTCATGGCTCAATCTTGACTTCGGTTTTGATATTTGTGTCTATGAAGGAATGACTGTTGAGGCCAAGGCATTGTTACAGTTGGCTTTTCCTGCTTATGTGATTTTGCTGGTAGCTGTTATTATAATTGTCTGTGAATATTCCTCCAAGTTTGCCAGGATTGTTGGTAAGGGTAACCCAGTAGCAGTACTTGCTACTATGATTCTGGTTTCTTATACTAATATCTTCAAGGCACTTATTGGATCAGTGTCACTATTATATGTCCAACCTGCATATGAATCACTAAATTATAATCCTACACATTTTATAGGTTCTAGAGAAGATTTTGTATTTCGTTATACTGACATTGGCATTGCTTTAATAGCAATTTCATCTCCTATAGCGTTTGTGGGTTTTCTTTATGCTGCTCTTATTTTTTTCTGGAAGTGGCTTGTTTGGTATCAACACAAGACCATCTTTAAGTGGGTGAGATACCAAAAATTGCAGCATTTCATGGAGCCTTACCATGCTCCATACATAGCCAAATATCGCTACTGGACTGGTCTGCTGCTGATCATACGAATCGTATTGTTCAGTGTTTCAGCTATTAACTTTAATAGAGATCCGCGAGCAGATTTTGTTTCTACAATTTTTATCATAGGTTGCCTCATACTTTTCAAAGGAGTTGTAGCAAAGAGGATCTACAAAAATGTTGTTATTGATGTCATGGAAACTGCCATCTATTTCAACTTGGTTTTCTTTGCAGCGTTCTCATGGTATTGCTTGGATTTTGGAGGGAACCAGGTCGCCGTAGCGTACATCTCGGTCATGATAGTGATGGTTCTTCTGCTGATAGTCATCATCTTTCATCTTTTGCGATTTACTTGTCTTTACAAGCTTTCTTTAGTTGAGCAATCAATTAAATGGATGGCTTCTAAGCTTACTGGAAAGACCCCAGCTAGGGAAAACCTTAATAAAAATCAACCTGATGAAGCAGATAGACTCCTCCTAGATGGAGCTCGACCACGTCATGTATCTTACTCTGTTGTTGGAATATCAGAAAATGAGACCAATATGGCATAGTGATCGATCACCAAGTTTAGTATCGGATTGTAAAATATGTAGCTTTGTGTTTAATGTACCTACTGCATGCTCTTGCTCTTTAAAAGTCGATATTAAGACTGTGCTGTATTATGAAATATTTTATGCCATTTTTTCCAAGCCATTTATATGATCCCGTGTGCACGTATGCGCATGCAGCTAGCAGGAGTGAAGCAATCAGTTTATCCATCATCTGTCGTCTCTGTTCATAAAAATTGGCAGATCTCAACATTTAACCTAGTGTATGATTAAAAGCTAAGTGGGATAAAATGGTCTAATTATGTGCAAGAAAATGAGAATGTCCCCGATAAATTAATTGGATGGAGTACTAATGACAAGACCTACACCAAGGACAAAATATGTGTCTCACACTATAGTTGTATTTCCTCAAATTAATACAAATCCACAAATTACTTAAAAATGAAAAGTGTTTACTATATATAATATGTGCTGTGCATGAGTTCAAGTCTGCTTACTTCCTATATACCTACATGTATTTGTGCCTACCGTATCACCTCTAATTTAACGGACACCAGAAAAATAATTATATTGGCCAATGTCCGCTATAATTAGAGCACACGAAATAGTTGGCGTTTGAAGTGTCCGATGAATTAGAATACGCTTTCACGCATGCGCATTCGGTCAAATGGACGTGCGATCGACCAGCTGCAGAGATTGAGAAAATGAGACGGTACCTGGAGCTCCCTGTTCATGGTGGGAAAGAGAACAACTCGCCTCCTTCATACACTGATATGAGTATAGGTAGTGCGCTAGCCGAGCTGTCCGCATTAGAATAATGATGTCCGGATGATTAGAACAACAAAAATTCAAACTTCATTGACTGCATGTCCGGTCTAATTAGAGGTATAAAAAAATAATTCGAAATGGTGTCCGGATAATTAGAGATGTCCGTTAAATTAGAGACAATACGGTATATAACCTTTTGAATTTTGTGCATATCATGTTTTTTTAACTGGTTTCTATTTTTAATGTATAACTTTAATGTGGCAAAAGGGTAGTGCACGTTAGCTAAGAGTGGGCTCAACTTGGAATAAGAAGTAGGTCGTTGTATTTATGGAATGATTATTGTCGGCATTAACAATAGTCTTTCCAAATAGAGTACGTGACCTTAATATAAAGGTTTTTTTAGTCATTTCAAATTATGTGACATACTTTCCACCAAGGTACGTGTTTAAACAGTTCACCTGATTAGCAACTAGATTTATCGCTCAACCTTGACCATCCATCCATGGCTCGAGGCAATTCAAATCAGGCAAGCCTACTATGCAAGTATCTACCCTGTATCTTCTTTTTGGTTCTTGTTAACGGCAAGGATTTCTACGTTGTACCCTCGGAAAGCTATCCATGCCGTGCGGACCACTGTCTTACGTTACCTCAGTTTGTTAGTGTCTTCACTAACTGTAGCAATTGTGATAATGCTACGGTGATCTTTGCGTCAGGAGAACACAATTTGGAGTCAGGGCTTATTGTTGAAGATGTTCACTCGTTCTCCATGTTTGGAGAGCATTTTTCTTCTACACCTCAGATCATTTGCCATCACAATGCGGCACTTGAACTTAGGAATATCAGCACTGTCACTATTGATGGAGTTATCTTCATAGAGTGTACCGGACACCAAGTTGTGTCTGTAGTTCGATTTTGTCTGACAAATTCCATATTCTATAATGATCCTGAAATTGATGGTACAACTCTGACCGTAGTTGAAAGTACTACACATCTGGACAGGGTTGTCTTCTTATCCACTAACGACAGTTCACCAGACCATACCAACACCTCATTGCCACCACAACAAAATTGTACTTTAGATTCAGCAACTGTACACTGTGCCAGAATCCTGATTAACACGAGTACTGTTGTCATCTCTCAAAGCTTATTCGACAAAAGCATCGTTGGAGTGGGTGCAGTCGTGTCCAGTCTAGACAGTGAAATTACGATTTTCAACAGCACTTTCAGGAAGAACAGGGCAACGCACTGTTCCGCTGTGACCTATAACTGTATAGGGGCCATTTTGAGTGTAAGTCAAGGTATTGCAAGAATTTATGACAGTGTATTTGAGTTTAATCAAGGAATTGTTGCTACAGCTATTGGAGGTAATGCTAGCTTTACTCACTGTCTTTTTTCAAACAATTTAAGGCTATATAAAGATCTTGATATTGTGGGCATGGTCTCCGTACACAATAGTAACCTGACGATCAATTATAGCACATTTATTAGCAATACAGTAGCAACCATACATGCTTATGACTGCAACATCAGTATCAGTAATAGTGATTTTATTAGAAATGGTCGATGTCTGGGAGCTATAGGTAGAAGTGGACAAACTAGCATTAGTCATAGTACATTTCTTGGTAACAATGGAAATTTCTTGATTATAAGTTTGGATGTCGCTGTGATAGATATTCACCATAATGAATTTGTGAACAACTCTATGTTTAACTTGATTGGTTTCAGTACAGAAAAGGTAGCTGTGAAATTCAATGAATTTACTGGTAATGAAGTGGATTTTTCATTAGTGGAGACAAAGTACTACATTTCACCTGTGACTATCACTAATAACGAATTCATCAATAACAGTGCAGTATATGATGTTTTCATCGACTCAGATTGTGCACCTGGTTTAAGTACATCACTTGGCAGTTCTCGCTGCATTGAATGTCCTGAACACTGGTATCTGAACCTTGCAGGACTAGTAATAGCTGCCTTTGTAGCTGGCATTGTTTTAGTCGTGCTCATGCTTGCTCTAAACTTTACGGTTGCTATCGGAACTCTTAACGGAATACTCTTTTATGCTAATATCGTAGCCTCAAACATGGAAGCTTATTTTCCACTATCTTCAACTCCAAATTTAGTATCTATTGTCGTATCCTGGCTCAATCTTGACATCGGTTTAGATATCTGTTTTTTCAATGGAATGACTGTGAAAAGCAAGGCAATAGTGCAACTAGCTTTTCCAGCTTACGTCATTTCTCTCGTTATCATCATTATAGTTGTCAGTGAATATTCCTCCAAGTTTGCCAGGATAATTGGTAAGGGTGACCCAGTAGCAGTGCTTGCTACTATGATACTTATTTCTTACACCAAATGTCTCAAAGCAGTAATTGAGTCAGTGTCTTTGTTGTATTTGCAGCCGGCTTATGGATCATTAAACTTTGATTCTGCTAATTTTATAACCTATGCTAAATCTAATGTCATATTTCCAGACATTGGCAAGGCTTTACTTGTAATTTCCCCTATCATATTTTTACTGGGATTGTTTTACACTGCTCTTGTGTTTTCCTGGCAATGGCTCGTTCAACATCAAGACAAGAAAATCTTCAAGTGGGTGAGATATCAGAAACTACAGCATTTCATTCAGCCTTATCATGTTCCATATGCTTCCAACTACCGCTACTGGACTGGCCTGCTACTGATCGTGCGTATTACATTATTTGGTGTCTCGACTATTAATTTTAGCAGAGATCCGCGAGTGGATTTTGTTTCTACGATTTTTATCATTGGTTACCTCATAGTTTTTAAAGGAGTTATAGCAAAGAGGTTGTATAAAAATGTCGTTATCGATGTCATGGAAACTGCCATCTACTTCAATTTAGTTTTCTTTGCAGCATTCTCGTGGTATTGCTTGGATTTTGGAGGGAACCAGGTTGCTGTAGCCTACACCTCGGTCATGATAGTATTTATTCTACTTTTGGCGGTCGTTGTCTTTCATATTTTGAAGTTCACTAGCCTTTATAAGTTTAGCATTCTTCAAAGGTCTTTTGAATGGATAACCACCAAACTAGTTAAGAAAAAAACGACACAGCTGGAAGCTTTTGTTGACGAAGATGAACCGGATGAAATAGATGGCGTCCTACAACAAAGAAGTCGGCCACCTCGTGTATCTTATTCGTCTATTGAGATGTCTCAAAATGAAGCTTAAACTAGATTGCTTGCTTGTGTACAGTTGTATATACCTAGGGTATGAAACCTTGCCCCGTATATCCAGCCTTTCTTAGTACTATTGTGTGTGTGTTTATATTATTATAGTAATTATGGTGCTTGTTCTGCTAATTTCACTATCTACTTGTTTTAATTATATGCGTGCATATTGTATTTTGTATGTACATGTGTGTGAGTGTGATTCAATTTAATGGTAATTCTATGAATTCTCACAACGTTTATTATATGGAATAATTGATGACCTTTACCAGAAAAGTGCGCATTTTTCAAAATTGATTAAGTATACGGTATACTTAAGTGGACACCTTTACGTTCATTCAAGTCGCTCCTTTGCTTTTTCTGTATTTCCCTGATCATGATAGTATAATTTAAACGGACATTGAAAATATCGGAATAATGACGGCTGATGATGACATTAATCGTTTGTTGCTAACAGTTTATCATAGCATCTGCAACTATGTATACAAACTGTAGGATTGATATGCATTACTAAGTCTTGTCCTTTGCCTTATTGCTGTAGATAAAGCTATTCTGTAAGAAATTCACTATTAATACATATATAAAGTGCTGCTTAATAATATTGATTTTGATCCAAACTGCCATACATTAGTTGTTTGTTGCCCAAAATGGTTTTCAAAATACTATTATGAAATGTTTAACTACGTTATTGTTATGATAATGATTATGTACATATAAGTAAGTTGTTTGTCACTTGGCTGCATAGTCATCTCATGCCTTCATTCCCAGGCCCTGTCCCCACTTTTCAACGTTACACGTTGGATAATGTACGTTAAAACTGGAGCACCTGCAAATCTTGCTATGTTTATACAATCATGTATTTCAGAAACTAATATTACGTTTAAATTGGTTGTTGCAGTACAGAGTTATTATTGGCGTGAAGGCATGAAGTCTGTCTGGTTAATAATTGTGCTTGCTACAGTTGACCTTAGTTGCACCTTCAGTCTGAACCAGACTGTATTCATGCCACTCTCTGTAATAGCTACCGATGAAGCTGGAACCTGCCTTACTCAACAGCAACGAGATACAGCACTAGGTAACCACAGGAATAAGATTGCATCCTTTCTGACTACTGACTGTGGAGGAATAGGCTGGACTAGAGCAGCCTACCTGAATATGAGTGATCCAATGCAGTCTTGTCCACTAGCTTGGAGAGTTCGCTCTGCCAATGGAGTCAGGGCGTGTGGACGACCAGCCGGTATGTCTGGATGTCATAGCGCCCTTTACCACACAGCCGATCACTCGTATACCAGGGTATGTGGACGAGTCATTGGCTATCAGTTTGGATCTCCTGATGCATTTAGGAGATCTAGGTCTACGGAAACTATCGATGATTCTTATGTTGACGGAGTGAGTATCACACATGGTAGTCCGCGATCGCATATATGGACATTTGCTGCAGAAGGAAGCGAGACTTTGACTAAGTGTCCATGTCAAGGTGGTCTGAGTGCCCCTCCATTTGTTGGAGATAATTACTTCTGCGAATCGGGCAATAATGGCACGTTCATCTCTCCGCATCGATTGCATGTTAGTGATCCTCTCTGGGATGGTGCAGGGTGTGAGAGTGAAGGTAGTTGCTGCAGCACTGCTCCATGGTTCACTGTGGATCTAATCGACTCTACTAGCGATGATATTGAGGTCCGTATTTGTTCAAACAATGCTGAATCTGAAGAAGATACTCCTATAGTGCTGATGGAATTATATATTCAGTGATTGTGCCTGCATGGATTTAATGGCAAGCATTATTGCTTAAAATTAATATGGTTTGAGTAGCTATTTAATGCATTATTCAGCTATTTTGTCAGAAAACATGCAGTTTAAATCTAAATTCTTTGTGTGTAGTCAGTTAAGTTGATTGACTTCATGAATACAATTTTAGTGATAATTATTTTGGGTACGAAATAAAGTGCTGTGATCCGGTAAAGGTCGTCATCATCATTGGTTGACGTTATCCAAATGCTGGAGCCTTTTTGTTATTTCATCATTTAAGAACTTCCTATATAATATACATGTAGCTTAGAAGTAATGTACTTACACAGTACTTAGAGAGAAATCTAACTATGACAATGCAGTGCTGTTTGCGTGAACTATTTGAGTTCTATTTTGGAAATCCTAAATACCAGAGAGTTGTTGTTGAGGTATTGCTTTGAGGCCAGGTCACTATGGCTGATAAACGTAGCACAGCCTACTCCCTTCATGGCTTTCTCCGTCGACTTCTTGAGAAAACTGAAGCATTTCTCTATGATTTCGTGTTTCACCTGGCTTAGAAGCTGTATGGTCACTATACCTTTAAACGGCCACGTGAGTGTTTCATCAAATTCTCCCTCTTTTAGATAAACAGCCAATGAGACGTGTGTCCCTTTGCCCTCCCCCCAACCACCAGTATCAACACGTAGCACCATTTTATAGCCCTGTGGATGAGTGTAGAAAGGTGCAGACCACCAACGAACATTGTCTTGCTTTTTCTTCTCAAAGTTATCCATGGTAAAATCAACTGGTCCAATCGGCAGAGCCGTCATTCGAGCTAACTTCTGGTGTCTA
The DNA here is from genome assembly GCA_963930775.1 of Cliona cf. orientalis. NCBI lineage: Eukaryota > Metazoa > Porifera > Demospongiae > Clionaida > Clionaidae > Cliona > Cliona cf. orientalis. The sequence goes on from OZ005690.1 coordinate 3,195,479, forward strand.
CCAAGTTCTGCCACTACCTCTTCTAGATCCGACACTCTACTTCTTAGTTCTGATATTTCGTCGTCTAGGTCCTCGATATCTTCCGTCTTGTTCTCGAGCTCCTCCCTAAGGCTGGCGTTCTCACTCTCCAACACGGTAGTCGTATTGAGAAGCAGTTCTTGTTGTTCAGCCTGCAGTAGCATATGTGACACTGCACTCTCACTGAGATGAATGAGCATATCCTGACGAGGGAGCTGCACCTCACAACCGCCGTAACTCAGAGGGCAGTTTATGACGGTGAACTGACAACCTTCGAGGGCACTTTTGGCAGAAGGATTGGCATTGAGGTGTTCGTCTAGCACTCTCAGTTCACCCATCCACTCACAGCCTTTGCTTTTATGGATACAATAAACATTGAAATCGTACAAAGTCTGCTGCATACGCTTGTCTTCAAAGTCGGAAAATTGCTTAGTCTTACAGCAGGGACATGGCTTTTTCTTCTCTTTGATCTCCTCCAGACAAGCTTTACAGAAGTTCTTGCCACAGCAGGTAGCTTGGTGGGGCTCTCTCAGGACGTGGAGGCAGATGGGACACTCTGCCACGAAGATCTTGGGCGGTGGCTCCACAAAATCGCACTCAAAACCAGCCATTTCTTGTGCTCAAATGTGTAAGTGCTCACTCAGCACTTTTTTTATGCTGCACGTGATCAGAAAATGACACTTGGTTTCCTTACATAATTTTATTATTACAATAACCACACCCATACCCACCAGTATACATTGTACATGTAAATGTTTACAACATTAAATTTCATCAATACCAGTACAAAAGGATGAATATTAATGATTGAAAATGACAAAACGATAGTATAAAAGTAATGAATAGGAAATCGAGGAGAGTATGTATATAAGAAAAAAAATTATGTACAATTAATATTATTCATGTCCACTACTTTAGTACAATTTTCGATACCCTGAAATAGAGGCAGTTGTTCATGATAAAGTGCTGTGAGTACAAGTCATCGTGCGATATAAACCAACTGCTTCCCCACCCATTGCTAGACATCTCATTCTCAGTCACCCGACTCGCATACGGAATCGGAGTATCTTCAGCATACGTCACCACTACGCTATGCGGTCTGTTTTGTCCCAAGAGTTGGATCGTAATTTCTCCACGAAATGGCCACTTGAGGTGCTCGTCGAACGCCCCTTTCATTAAGTAGACGTGCACGGAGACGTGAGTACCCTTACCGTTCCCCCAGCCGTTTGCGTCCACACGTAGGCACATCTTGTACCCCATGGGGTGCGTGTGAAATGGCGGGGAGCACCAGTAGCCGTCCACTAGTTTGACTTGCTCGAAGTTGTACATGGTAAGGTCAGTTGGTCCGATGGGTTGCCCCGTGCGCAATGCCAGTTGATATTTCTCGATCATGTCTGTTACTTTTGTCTCGAGTTCGTCGAGTTTGTTTTCGAATCGGTGTATTTTCCATTCCATCTCCTCCTTTTCGGAACAGAGGTAGGACGTGTCTGATTCCAATTCCACAATCTGCTCGATCCTGTCCTCCAGCTCCTTTTTGAGTTTTTCGTTGTCTGCCTCTAAAACCTTCTGCCTCCCAGCCTGCATGAGCATGTGGCCTACCGCCGTCTCTTCGAGATGTTCGCGCATCTCTTTACGCGCTAGTTTCACCGTACACCCCGCGTAGCTCAGCGGGCAACTTATGACGATGAAAGGACAACCTTCTAAGCACTTTTCTGGCGGCGGACTCGAATCGAGATGCGCGTCTAGCCCTCTCAGCTCGCCCGTCCACTCGCAACCTTTACATCGATGTGGGCAGTAGACTCGAAAGTCGTAGAGCGTCTGTTGTAGGCGCTTGTCCTCGAACGACAAGAAGTGTCTTGTCTTGCAGCAGGGACACGAGTTGCTGTGATTGGTTTTGTTCTCTTCGAGACAGCCGCGACAGAAGTTCTTGCCACAGCACGTAGCTTGGTAGGGCTCTCGCAGGACGTGGAGGCAGATGGGGCAGTCGGCCGCGATCACCTTGGGAGGGGGCTCCACGAATTCACAGTCAAATCCACCGGCTGGCCTCTTCGTCATCTTGTATGGCTTTACTTTCTCTTTTGTTGTGTATTTGCCAACTCAGCATATTATTAAAATTACGATTATGACTTGCCAACGCGGCACATTTTAGGGGGGTTTCCCTCAAATGTGCGCGGGGTGCTGGCGACCATTACCAACTATGCGCAATGTGTTGTGCAGATGTGTTATGTACCCTCCCCTCCCTTACCTCTCTCTCTCTCTCTCTCCCTCCTTTTAACCTATGCCCATACATGTACACTGCCACACTGTTACACTTGCACCGTACACACACACACACACCAACCACAGACCACTCTTGGTGGATTTCAGGAGGAGGCTACGGAAGCTCTCAATAACAAGAATCCCAATGTCAAGGCTGAAGTGCTCCTCTTTCTCTGCAGATGCTTTCAACAGTGCACCCCAGCCATGATCCCCAAGCCCCTGCTCAAGGCAGAGGTCCCGCTCATCGTCCAGGTGATATTCCCTTTTGTTATAGTGATACTGACTAGTAGGTATTTTCCTGATGTTCATTGCAAGCCAAAAATCATTCTATGTAAGCTTTCCAACGATACATACATGTACTGTTGCCAATGTTTCTTAGATCGACTCAGCAAAGCTTATAAAAGTGAGCTAGCTAGAAATGCATGCATGGCAATCATGAAAACCAAAGACTTGTGCTATACTACTACCCTTCTTGCATAATTCATGTGCATATGTATGTTAATATTATGATTCACTGTGCCTGCTGTCTATCTTCAGAAATTGGATGATACGAACCCCCAGGTTCGTGAGGCAGCAATGGAGTGCCTGGGTACCCTGCTACGAGTGGTGGGGGACAGACCCATGGGAGCGTATCTTGAGAATGTCGACAAATCGAAGATGACAAAGGTATGGGTCACGAAACAGGAAGTGTATTTACATTTACATGTCTGTGAATAGTAATCACTCACATTGAGTCCGCTTTCTTGGGTTCCGCAAGAGTTGATCTTATTTTTGATAAGGGCCGAAAAATGTAGTGCACAATGTAAATAGTGCTTAAAGCAGAAAGCTATAATATGCTTAGATATGATCGAGCTAGTCTGTGTGTACTGGTTGGGTTGAAATAAAACTAGTCTGTAGAGAGGTGGGTGACTATTGCCACTTCCCTGTCCCCCAAATGCATGTGGACATATGTTTATCATAATAATGTAGCTATAATGTATACGATGAATTCTGATATACAATGAATACATACATAGCACGATTCTAGGAATACACAGTAGTCTTGCATTGCAGCATTATAGTTCGTGGAGTATCTATAGCTATACAAGCCAGACTTTAGTAGTACTGCTTATTTTGTGTAAATCTCGATCAGTTCTATTGGAGTGTTTTCAATAGCTGCTCTATGAGCTGAGCAGAGCCTGATTTCCAGATCAGCATTAGTTGACTGAGGTAGTTGTTTACAAAACCACGGTGGATTGTTGAATGTGCACTCGCATGCACTTGTTGGACCACAACCTTGACCATCCCACAGGGGATCATCGGCATAGAAGGTGTAACTCCACCTTTGACCTGGAGGTACACCAGTCTCACAGAAGAAGTCATTGCCAACGAACGGGGGTATGTGGATAGGAGTAACAGTAGCACAAGGACATTTAAAGATATCTTGAATTGGGTTCTCGTCTAGTGCATTCGCAAATGTCCAAATGTGTTGTCGAGGATTTCCATAAGTCAGACTCACTCCATCTACGTATTGATTATCAATAGTAATTTGTGATGGTGGTTGACTAGCAACGAATGCTTGTGGCTGTCCAATCTGATATCCAACGATTATTCCACAGATCTGAGAGTATTGATTTCCTTGAGGGAACATAGCTGAATAGCATACTCTGTCTCTAGCACTAGAGGGTCTAGCACAGGATCTTCTTGGAGTAGTAATGAGCTCCCAAGCTGGTGGGCAAGTCTGCGTTGGGTCAGACATATTGAGATAGGCAGCTCTTCTCCATCCAAGACCACCACAGCCACAGGCTCCATGGCCTCTAAGTGCTGGTAGCACACTATCATTTAAAAATCGAAGAACATTTTGCCTGATTTCTTCTCTCAGCTTCTGTCCTTGGGAAGATGGGCAGAAGCTATCTTCCGGTGACTCGATGGACGTAAAATTATATTGATCTTGACTTTTAGCTGCGCCTACTAAATATAATAATATGGCTAGAAAGAGAAACCACTTCATGATTATTTACTGTGTGACGAGTAGTGCCAGATTGAGTGTAATGCTGACAATGTATACGTATATATATTGTCCTGTGTTGGTATTAACACAATACTTTGTTCAACCAAAACAAAAAGCTGCCTACATCTATTTACCTCAGTGTAGTATAATAGATGTAGCTTTGTTTTTACACAGGTACCATAATTTGTAGATTTTGAAGTAATTAAATGCATGTGAAGAGGTACGTTATAATATATTGTGCATGGCATCGGAAAAGTAAAACATGCATAGTGTCAGGCTAATTGAGATTACAAAGTTAATTGTTTCTTAATTGCATGTACATGTATATATATATATATATATTCTGGTCCTGTATTATATTACAGAGTCTAGATAAGATCTGTGGTTTCTCTTGTTTCCAGATCCAGGAGCATCGTGAAGCAGTGACCCTGAAGATCCAGACTGGAGTGATCCAGAGTCCAATGAAGGGACAGGCTGCCAGTAGCGGAGCAGGAGGGGCAGGGGCTGGGAAGGGAGGATCATCGGCTCCGCCCAAAGCCGCAGCTGCTAAAGCCCCACCCCCCAGTGCTGCCGCTGATGAACCACCTCCAGCTGAAGATAAACCAGTCATGAAGAAGAAAAGGGTATAATGACATCACCTGTGTGTGCTCTGTAGACTAGCATCTTTTATTGTGTCATAGTCTTACTGTAGTACCATTCCTCATCTTTTCTATGCTGATTTTGAGTGTTGTACTAAAAGCTTGAAAGGGATTGGGAACACTCACGATAATCTTACCATTGTGCACATTATACAATCAAAATAAAAATTATGTATTATAGGCAAGGAGTTCAAGTTATTTCCAAGTGTCTTGATCTCATCATAGTGCTTTTAATTTCTGTCCCCTCAGGTTGTTAAAAAGAAGCCTGCTGCTTCAGCCTCTTCCGAAACTCCACCCACCGATGCCCCAGCCGAGAAACCAAAGTCAGCCCCGCCCAAGAAGAAACCTGCAGCGGTTGCCACGGCAGCAGCCGGTGGGGGCGGGGCCAAGGGGAAGGGAAAAGGAGGGAAGGGGAAGAAGGGAGGAGGGGGAGGGGCTATGATGGAACCTCCCGACCAGCCAGAACCTAACATTGCAGTGAGTACATGCATGTACATGTACATGTAATACCGTAGAAACTGGTTGTTAAGCGCATGCGCTTATAACACGCGGCAGCAAGAAAATATGCGCTTAATAAAAGGTATGCGCTTAACAGGAAGCATGCGCTTAATTAAAAGTGCTAAAACACGGTAGGTGGGGCGTGCGTAAAGAACGTATCGAGGGTAGAAAGGCCTACAGCGATGGCCAAGGAGCGAACAGAGAGTGTAATTCTCAACGTTTTCTTCTCCAGCCTACTTCTAGCCTTCTTTTTTGGCTCGTGTAACCGATCACTCGTCGTTCAGGTGGCTTGCTGGGCATATGCGCCTAACAAAGAGCGGTAAAGCTCGCACAAAACTATGCGCTTAATAAAAAGTATGCGCTTAACAGCGAGCAGCGCTTAACAACCAGTTTCTACGGTATGTAAATGACATTAAAGTATTCATTTGTGTATGGGAGCTCGAACATGTTTGAATTGTCTAGCAACCAAAGTTTTCATAAATGCAAATTATCAGCTATAGGATGAATCATTTGCATGTACATATAAGATGATCATATTTGTAGGTCAGTTGTAATTGGGGTGCACTCAACTTAATTCGTGCAACTAGGTATCACTTTGTTTAATATTATTTCTCTATTGTTTAGAATGAGGAAGTTGATGAGAAGGCTAGTGCAGTTCTTCCCTCTGGGCTCATGGACCAACTGGCTGACCCAAAGTGGAAGGAACGGCTAGAAGCATGTGATAAATTCAAACAGGTACAGATATCCACATATTATGCATACACTTTTTTCAAAAATTTCGACTGGCAAATCAGAGCAATGATGAAGTTACTAGCAAATTTTTGTGCTCCATATATGTATTTGCCAAAAAGTAATTGTTTAATTGAACAATACGATGTACATGTAGTTACCTTAAGATAACCTACATGTACCTTGTCTACTCCAGCTAGTCACTATTCTCGGTTGTAAACAGCTCTCTCTAGCTCTCTCTCTCTCTCTCTCTCTCTCTCTCTCTCTCTCTCTCTCTCTCTCTCTCTCTCTCTCTCTCTCTCTCTCTCTCTCTCTCTCTCTCTCTCTCTCTCTCTCTCTCTCTCTCTCTCTGTTCAGTTCATTGAGGGCCTAGCCCCTGATCAGATGCAGTCCCTCCTGTTCTGCAAGGTGCTCGCGAAGAAGCCAGGATGGAAGGACTCTAACTTTCAAGTTATGAATGCCAAGTTTGAGATAGTTGCCACCCTAGCTGGCAAGGCTACCATCTTTGGAAAGAAATCCACTGCTTGTGTGCTACCAGCTCTGGTGGAGAAACTAGGAGATATCAAGGTACATATACATGTGCATGTACAGTAATAATTATAATGCATGTACATACACCAACTACAGTGTAGTACGTTATACATACATGTACATGTAGGCGCTTTCCTGGGTGTGGGTGCTTTCCCAGAATAGTAGTATTGTAACTGCATTTTACGTGTATGTAAATGTATAGAATGCTCTAAAGGCCAGCAACAGTTTATAGTATACCAGCTGCTGCTGCTGCATGTATGTATTCTCGTGTTCATGATTGTGTCCCTGTGCAATAATTATAGGTGAAAGGAAAGAGTGGAGAGACATTACTGGTGCTCAGTGAGAGACTCTGCCTCAACTATATCAGTCTACAGGTAAGATTGCAAGTCACAATTGCATCTATAAGATGAAGCACCATTACCTTTAGGAGATCTGGGAGCACGCCACCCCTCCCCTTCTTAATGAAACACTGCATAATATTATATTTCTCATAAGATTATGCATGTATGCACATGTCATTTTTTGTCCTGTTTCCCATGCAGGTGATGAAGCACTCCTTTGAGCAGAAGAGTCCCAAGGTTCACTCTGAGAGCCTTGAGTGGCTGGGAAACGCTATAAAAGAGTTTGGATTCCTGTAAGTTAGCCATAGTTAACCATTAACATTGTAGATACATGCATGAATTTTGTGGGATCACATGCCTGTCAAACAAAAAAATATGCAGAATGCATACGTATACATGCATTACTAAATTATTCCTAAGTTCCTCAAGCTATAACATGTACATGTACTTCTCCCTCTCAAAAGCCTAGCTGGGTGTGAGGAGTAGCATGCATATGCATGTATGTACTTGCACAAAAAGCAAACAATATCACTTTTCTTTGTTTCAGCATTGAGATGAAGCCTCATGTTGATTATGTGAAGAAGGCATTTGGAGCTACCAACCCAGCCGTGCGTACCTCAGCCATTAACCTGCTGGGAGTCATATTCCTCTACATCGGAGCTCAGCTTAGGATGTTCTTTGAGGATGAAAAACCAGCTCTACTCAAGCAGATTGATGAAGCTTTTGAAAAGGTGAGCTAGCTTTAGTTATGAGGCCAGTAGTAGTAGTAGTGAAGAATGGTTGGGTAAAGGTCGTCACGCGTGCTAGGCTCGTTAGGTAATGGTCGTCAATAGTTTATGGTACGCTTTAATTAGAAACCGCGCGAGCAAGATGACGAAGCGTTTTGTTTCTGGATATGGATTCGAGTGCGAATTTGTGGAGCCACCTCCCAAGTTCTTCAAGACAGAGTGTCCCATCTGCCTCCACATCCTGAGAGAGCCCTACCAGTCCACGTGCTGTGGTAACAGCTTCTGCCAGGACTGCTTGGAGAGAATCAAACATGACCACAAACCTTGCCCGACTTGTAGCAAAGCTGACTTTGCAGATTTCCACAACAAGGGGCTCCAGCGCATGCTCTACGACTTCAAAGTTCACTGCACGCACAAGAGCAAGGGTTGCGAGTGGATAGGAGAGCTGAGAGAATTGGACAACCACTTGAATTTTTCTCCGTTATCTGCTGGTTCTGCTCTCGAAGGATGCCCTTTTAGTGTCATTGACTGCCCACTAAAGTATGCTGGATGTGACTTTATCTGTATTCGACGGGAGATGTGCGCACACATCAGTGAAAGCACCGTTCAACACACGCTCTTGCAAGCAAACGTTGTGCAGTGCCTTTCAAGAGAGAATTTGGAACTCAAAGCCGCAAATACCAAGAGTGAAACACTTTTGGAGGAGTTGAAAGAGGAAAATCAACACCTCAAGCTTGAGGTGAAAAATCTAGAAAAGAAAGTGTCAGATTTGCACGATCAGCAGCTACGTGTGTATCAGACTGGGTTTCCCATCGGACCAGTGGATTTTACAATGGATAACTTCCAGCTGCGTAAAGAAGAAGATGATTATTGGTACTCTTTACCATTCTACACCCACCCTAGAGGCTATAAGATGTGCCTTGGAGTCAACGCTAATGGATGGGGGCATGGAAACGGTACTCATGTATCAGTGTACATATTCCTGATGCAAGGAGAATTCGACGACCAATTAAAATGGCCGTTCCAAGGTCACGTGACCATCCAGCTATTGGACCAGGAGACTGGCATTGAACATCTCACGAAGAAGCTAGACATGACGTCTCTGTCGCTAGCAACTCAGAGAGTGACTAAACCAGGCAAAGGGTCCACTGCGCTGGGGTTTACATACTTCATCACTCACTCAGAGCTGCTGGAGCCCATCTGCCCCTTTCTACATCGAGACTCGCTGCAGTTTAGAGTGGCTAGAGTGGAGCTTGTGTAGCTACCTATACCTGTATTAGGAGTGTTGTGTACAATATTAGGAACAGTGCTTGTTGTTGCAGTACAATGTGTCAACATAGTTTGTTTGTTGAGTCTCTGTGAAGTTAGTCTCGTCCCCAGGCCTTTGAGGCTAGTGTGATGTATGTACATGTACATGTGTATGTTGAGTGTACCTGTATCTTGAATGTGGTAACAGTTATTGTAAGAGTGATACTTGTGGTTATAGTGTATTGAGTATTTTTTGTGTTAATAATAATAATGTTCTCTGTGTGATGATATTGTGTGTCTTGGGTGAAAAGTTGCTGTCATGCTAGCTAGGCTATTCAACTGGAAATTGATATGACATGTAATATTCACATACGTAACTGTAAATTGAATAAGCCCTCCATGATTATTATAGTACATGACTTGTACATTAAATTTTGTTGGTAGTTACCTAGCAACCAAAGTTTTTATAGGCAACTTGTCAGCTATGGGAAGGGGGTGGGTCATCATAAAGTAGGCCAATGATGAACAGAGGCCAACTACCAACAAAACAGATATCTGACAGTAATTGGGATGCATTCGACCATGCATCTCATGCACCCCAATTACTGTCAGATAACTATTTATGTACTTCCAAATTACCTTTACCACATCTCAAATGGGCATGCTCATAAAAAAGAAATTGGATGGTGGTTTTCTTAAAGCTTGATACTTTTGAGATTCAAAATTAAAGTCAAGAAAATTAATGCCCCTCTTCCTACTGATCCAGGTGACCGGTCAGTCTCCGCCTGCCCCGACTCGAGGACCCAGTGTAGCCACTCAGGAAGAGGATGAGGAGGCCGAAGGGGAGTCCGGTGAAGCTGGAGGAGGGGGCGGAGCTGTGGGCGGAGCTTCACAGGCTCCAGTGTCGCTGGCGGACATGATGCCAAAGGTGGACATCAGTGGACAGATCAAATCGAGTATGATCAGTGAGCTGGGGGATAAGAACTGGAAGGTCAGAGGGGAGGCACTGCAACAGGTAACAGTGTATGTGCATGTATAATATGATGCACATGACATGTACATGTACATGTACATGTGTAGTGTGCTGTGTGAGATATTCTACTTACCAAATGCATTTATTTCCTGTAGTTTGCATGAGTGTGTTCATGGTGTGTGTGTGTGTGTGTGTGAGAGAGAGAGAGAGAGAGAGCATGTAAGAAAAGCGGGGTAGGGATGGTGGGGGGTGGGGGGGGAGGGGGGGGAGTAGGGAGAGAGAGAGAGAAATTTTGAGGTGAGAGGGATTCGAAGCGAACCCACTTCAAGTTCATACACTTATTATCTTTAATCTGATATAAAGTATGCTATTTACATGTACATATGTATCTACAAATGTCAATACAGATTCAGGAGATCATCAAGGCAGCCAAGTTCATCGAGCCGTCCCTTGGTGAGCTCCCTGGAGCTCTCAAGGCTCGTCTTTCCGACTCCAACAAAAACCACATCATGACCACCCTTGGTATCATTGGCACCCTGGCCTCCTCTATGGGCTCCGGGTGCTCCAAGTTTGCCAAGACATTCATACCAGGAACCATCAATAACTTTAGCGATTCCAAGGTACATGTACATGTACATGTACTTTCACACATTATAGTGTACTCATAAACATTGGCATATGAATTAATAGTCTTTTCCATATTGTGTAATGTAAGCATTGAAACTAGGTGGTAAAGTGCACTCTTTTTATGCTATCATGTAGCCTAAAGTTTCAATGAGTCAAATTTCACAATTAATTTTACCGAATTCTGCTAAATATTGTATAGTTGGACTTCCAGCCACATGAAATTTCATTTTCATGCATCTTTGAAAATTTTAGGCTATAGCTATAATAGAATGATTAGTATTACTCTTACTATACTTATCTTAATGTCCTTCCTTCGTATAGTCTCAAGTTCGAGCTGCAGCTGTGAATTGCCTGAATGCCTGGCACACTGAGATAGGTCTGGCCTACATGGTAGAACACGAGTTCATCAGCTCAGCACTCGCCACAGAGAACCCTAACCTCAGGGCAGAGGTAATACAAGTATTTTATTTATAGGTGCCAGAACAAAATTAATATTGTGTGGGGGTAAAGAAATAAAAGCACCATGCAACAATGCATTGTGCAAGTGGAGGTAATAAACCAGCATGATTTGGTTCAGCGTTGTCTCGTATTGCTACAAGTTCACTATACATACATTAATTGTTGTGTATCGTCGTGGACATTGTTACCTTCAATCTATTATGCCGTCATGTTACAATCTCTATTTTATTAGTAATACCACTATCAATACAACCTCCCATTCGTTTTATGTACAAATTTTGAATGAAGCTTAAAGGGCATGTATACAATGTCATATTATTATGTATGCTATGCATATACATGCGTACATACATGTACACACATGTATATACATACCGTAAATCGCGAATATTTCGTGTCTAAAATATTTCACGCGATAATTTTTCGCGTTAAATAATTTTCGGACAAACGACCCTGTACCGCATTGTCATTAATATCGCGTATGTATTTCGTGCGTTTAATTTTCGCACAAGCCATGCTGTCCAAAAATATTTTAACATCGAAATATTCGCGATTTATGGTACTTAGCAATTTATTAACAAAATTTATATGGCTATATAATATCATAGAGTCGGTAGACTCTATAAGTAGGGATGGCCCGGATATGCCATATATATAATACATTATAAATACCCAAATATCTAAAAATAGGTAATTTTGTGAGATTTCTAAGTGTGATAATCAGAATCTCCAGTAAATTGTGCATCTAACAAGACCAAGATCATTCATCAAAACAATTGTACACGTCAGAATCAGATGTTCAAAAAATAGGACATTTGTCAATCTTTCTTCTTTCTTCTTTCTTTCTCATTTCCAGGGCTAACTCAAGACTGTCTGGACCTCTCAACTTAGTTCTCATATAAATCCACTCTATTTTGTAGCGCGCAGTGCAGTGGCACGCTAGTTTGGCGTTACATGGTGTATCTCGACAGTTACGTAATAGTGGGTGTGTACGGCGAATTATCGAATGGGTGTGTCTGATACGCCATTTTGTGATATACTGCGCATGCTCGGAATATGTTGCCATGGTGAAGTCACGTGACAGCGCCTGGCCCTAGGCGGCTCTAGCTCTGTAGGCGGCCTAGGCGAGCTAGCTCGTGCATCACTAGCGCGTGCTGAACGGCGCGCTGGACCGATCATGGATATGAAGGTTCAAGGCTCGAGGAGCGGTAAGGCGCTAGGCATAGGTGAGCTACTCGCTAGCGCTTGCAGCGCTATAGTACTACGCTGGATCGATCATAGATATCATACCACATGATACCATCATACGAAGGCGCAAGGCTCGAGCAGCGGTACGTACAGATCATAAAATTATGTCGGGTAGCCAGCTGCTGCCAACAGTAAAACTTTAATAGAACTTGGTTTTCTCCCTAAGCGGAAAAGTATCACTACTTGGGCCAGCCTTCTTTGTCATCCTCGTCATAATAATATTCATGATGAACGCAAGTTAATGAGGGGCGTGGCAAAGAATTTTGCGCACCTCCTATCTTCCACTTAATCAGTTGTGAGCAAACCATGTGTAAGATGGCATTGATAAAATTACACTAAGTGCAATAAAAAAAACAGAAACAAGTATAAAAACAGTTGAATAAAATTAAAGAATGAAGTAGGGATGGCAGGATCAAAAAGTACACAAACAAGAAATAATCGCATCTACTATACATCCCTACGCTTGGTTTTTGAGGGGTGCAAAATATTCAGTAATAATGCAATTGAATCAAAACTGATAAACCCGTGAACCATCGTGACAACTAGGGAACAACCTGCACGAATGTCTCCCACATACCGCACTCAACAAACACATCAACCATGATTGATAGGTGCACAATAGTCGAGAAAAGCAAGCGTAGGGATGTATAGTAGATGCGATTATTTCTTGTTTGTGTACTTTTTGATCCTGCCATCCCTACTTCATTCTTCAATTTTATTCAATTGTTTTTATACTTGTATACATATAATAGTTATCTGCCAGTAATTGGGGTGCATGAGATGCATAGTCGAATGCACCCCAATTACTGGCAGATAACTATTTTGTTGGTAGTTGACCTCTGTTCATCATTGGCCTACTTTATGATGACCCACCCCCTTCCCATAGCCGGCAAAATGCCTATAAAAACTTTGGTTGCTAAGCAACAGCTACCAACAATTATACATGTGGTTGTTTTGCCACATCATTACTTCCATCATGATTAGTAGCCAGTGTATGCAACATTCCTATATACTTCCTTGTGTTCCTGGTACTACAGTTAAGTGCATGTCTACAGTACTTGTACATACCATTAATTCATTGCGGGTTGACAATGTTGGTTACGCGTGACTAAGCTTATATCAAGTCTATAGTAGCCACAAGATAACATACAACTTTTAAGCGGTAACAATGTCATGGTGGTTGTCTAAAGCAGCATTGTAAAAAGAATTGTCACACCGATTCCTGTAAGCACGTGCATCTCAAAGCCTACAAGTGTTCTGCATTTTGAAATGGCTGTAAGTAGTGCAGTAGAGCCAAATAACTACTTAGAGGTTTGCTATCAACAGAAAAGTGAACATAAACCAATGATAGAGTTTGCTCTCGTGAATGTGCATAAGTTCTTTGAGCAAAAGTGTTCAACATCGCAAGATGAACCGATGAAAGTGCTCGACTGTGGATGTGGACCAGTCCTTGCATACAGTATTCGTGCTGCTGGAGCTAACACAGAGATTGTGCTGGCTGAATATGGTGAAAAGTGTCGCAATGCCCTCCAAGATTGGCTAGATGGCAGCCCCTCAGCCTGGGACTGGACTCCATACATAAAGTATGTCGTCTGTGAGCTGGAACATAAAGATGCAAATGAGGTACGGAAACGAAAGCAAGATATGCAGAAAGCCATCAAGGCTGTGGTGCCATGTGACATTACCCAGGATCCACCCATTGCCAAAGGCTACGAAGGGCCTTACGATGTTGTGATGAGCTTATTGTGCCTAGAAACTGCGTGTCGCACACGTGTTGAATATACAGCTGCTGTTAAGAGGTTGGCTACTATGGTGAAGACAAATGGAAATCTTTTGCTCTTTACGACTGTTAGAAACAGGGATGACCATGATGACACACCTGGTTACTATACCATAGGTGAAAGGAGGTTTATTGATGTGGCACTACCCTTGAAATTTGTCCTATCAACATTGACAGACAGTGGATTTACTATCGTTGAAGTGAATGAGATACCAGAAGAGGCAAGGGCCATACTTCGCAACATTGAAAGCTCGGATGCGGAATCTATGGCGTTTATTACTGCAACAAAGATGTAGCTTGGCTTAGTTAGAAGGTTGAACCTATTGCTACAAATGATAACTAATTCTGCTGTTATTATGATTGTATTATTTACATGTAGACTGTCCTCAGGTGGGTAAAATGTTTGATTGATCACCAAAATTCAAACCTACATGTTTTTATAGTACAAGAATAAACCGATAGTATACATGTACATATATTGTATAGCAAGAGTACATGCATAATGTGATGGGGGTGGGGGTCTTGCCTCTAGCCACACAACATGCAGTGTCATATTATAGTCTCATGCCCAGCCCCCTTCTCTCCACGTGCATGAAAGGGGGCTGGGCATGAGACTAACAATGTCACACACTACCATATCTATATCTGTCTGAACTTTAGATAGTAATTATTATAACCATGCAACCATGTGTGGGCAATGTTCTAGTATGACGGACTATATATAAGAGAAACTTGGTATGGCATGTAATTCTATTCATATCACTACCACAATGGAGCCAGGATATAAGGATAGTATGCAATATTCAGCGAGGGTCACCTGTTTAACCAAGGCAAGCATGCAGTGTCTATGATAGCTATACCTACAGTGGAACCCCGCTTAGCGGACACCCCTCAACGGCGGACACCTGCGATATAACGGACAATTCTGAATGTCCGGATTGTATTCCATAGACTTCAATACATTTAAACCCCCTCAACAGCGGACATCCCACTATTCCGTATAACGGATACTTATTTTGGTCCCGTTCGAGCCCGCGCAATAGTGAACAACCTCATATAACGGACAGTTAGGCCACACCCAACATTAAAATCGGTCAGTTTCAGCGACCAGTAACTACAGTAAAGCCTAAATATGTCTCATATTCTTGCTTAGAAGCTGTCAGTTGACAGATCTCTCATCAATAACGGTCTTTATCGTCGTCCACAATAGTGCTTTATCATAGCTGGCTGTGATTGTAGGAGGGGCGTGGTCAACCAATAACCCCTGAGCTAAGGACACCTCGCTACAATGGACAAAATTTTTGGTCTCAATTGTGTCCGCTTTAGAGGGGTTCCACTGTATATACCTAGGTTCTACTGTTGATGTGTTAAAGTATCTTTGGGAGCTACAATATACTATGGGTTGTCTCAAGAGGAGAGCTAGACAAAATGGACAGCAATATTGTCTTATCACTGAATGATCACCACACCTGGCAATGCCAGTAGCAACATACTATGGTCCTCAAATTACAACCACTCAGACTAAATTAACATATGGTTAGTTGGAAGCTTAAATGTATAAAAAAATTTGGTAACTATCAGTGAGGTATGGATTTGTGACAGCAAATCTTGTGATGTACTACTAAATTTATTAGCAATTATCCAACTCTATGTATCATTGTATTACATGCAATAATCTCTTTAGTTGGACAAATCAAACCTAAGAAAAGAACATCACAGGCTATATATTTTTCTCGTGTATTCGGGGCTCACTCAGGCTTGCCCCGAAATACACTACTGTATACATGTGCATGTGTACAGTACACGTTCATTCACTGTGGGTTGTTGATTTGGTGTGAATGAGCTTATCTATATAGTATATTAGTAGCCACAAGATGCCATACAACTTTAATTAAAAGCATATAATATTATTATGTGGTTGCCTAAAGCAGCATTTGTGTGGTTGCTTATACTTCAGAATTGACTCCTGACATATGTAAAATGCCTATAGTGTACAGTAGTACCGGTATAATAATATATAGTAGCTAGCTTGTGAAAAGCCTCGCTCACTACTGTACATCTTATGGCTACCAGTCAGGAAGCAGATCCTGCTACCTTTCTCATAAGCTCCTGAATATACCTATATAGCTATAAGTTCTACTGTTGATGTGTTAAAGTATCTTTGGGAGCTACATATACTATGAGTTATCCCAAGAGGAGAGGCAAAATGGATAGCAGTATTGTCTTATCACTGAATGATTACCACTTGCACCCGGCAGTGCCAGTAGCAATATACTATGGTCCTCACTGCAATATTAAGATTAGTTGGAGACTCATATGTGTAAATAATTCAGCACTCATGGTAACTATAGATGTACTATAAGTGCATGAAGTGATGGTGGATTTGTGACAACAAATCCATGTGATGTACTACTAAATTGAATTCATTATCAATTATCCAACTCTATGTTACAGTATCATTATGATAAATTATTACATGTAAATCTCTTTAGTTGTACAAATAACACCTAAAAAAGAACATAACAGGCTTATATTTTTCTCGTGTATTCGGGGCTCACTCAGGCTTGCCCCGAAATACGCTACTACATGTATGTGTGTACAGTACACGTTCATTCACTGTGGGTTGTTGATTCCGTGTGAATGAGCTTATCTATAGTATATTAGTAGCCACAAGATGCCATACAACTTTAATTAAAAGCATATATGTGGTTGCCTAAAGTAGCATTTGTGTGGTTGCTTGTACTTCAGAATTGACTGATTATTAGTTGGTGTCCGTGACACATGTAAAACACCTATAATGTACAGTAGCATACCGGTATAATAATATTATAGTAGCTATAGCTTGTGAAAGCCTTGCTCACTATTGTACATCTTATGGCTACCAGTCAGGAAGCAGATCCCGCTATCTTTCTTGAGGTGCACTTTGCACCACAGAGTATCTATAAAGCAATGAAAGTATTTGCTGCTGTAAATGTGCATAGGTTTTTTGCACAGAAGCACTCTTTCTCCAAGGGAATGCCTTTGAAAGTTTTGGACTATGGCTGTGGACCAGTCCTTGCATATGATATCAGTCCTGCTGCGGGAGTAAAGGCAGAAGTTGTGCTGGCTGAATATGATGAAAAGTGTCGCAATGCCCTCCAAGATTGGCTAGATGGCAACCCCTCAGCCTGGGACTGGACTCCATACATAAAGTATGTCGTCTGTGAGCTGGAACATAAAGATGCAAATGAGACGAAAGCAAGATATGCTGAAAGCCATAAAGGCTATCGTACCATGTGACATTACCCAGGATCCACCCATTGCCAAAGGCTACGAAGGGCCTTACGATGTTGTGATGAGCATGTTGTGCCTAGAAACTGCGTGTCGCACACGTGTTGAATATACAGCTGCTGTTAAGAGGTTGGCTACTATATCGTGAAGACAAATGGAAATCTTTTGCTCTATACGACTGTTAGAAACAGGGATGACCATGACGACACACCTGGTTACTATACCATAGGTGAAAGGAGGTTTATTGATGTGGCACTACCCTTGAAATTTGTCCTATCAACATTGACAGACAGTGGATTTACTATCGTTGAAGTGAATGAGATACCAGAAGAGGCAAGGGCCATACTTTGTAACATTGAAGGCTCGGATTTGGAATCCGTTGCATGCAACGAAGATGTAGCTTGGCTTTGTAGGAAGTTGAACCTATTGCTGCAAATGATAATGAATTTCTGCAATTATAATAGACTGTCCCTAGCTGGGTAAAAGATTGACTAAGTCCCCTCCAAATCAATTAATAGTAGTTTCTCATCCCCTCTAAGCTCAAAATTGATGTGGGCGGGCAGTGGTAATGGTCGTCAATATGTGTAATTTTTGATGGAAATGGTCGTCAAAATCGCTTGCAAAAAGGAGGCAGTATACTTTTGCACTGTGCTCCTAATCACAAAATGCATGCGGGCGGAGATTAAGGGGGATGAGAAACTACTAATTGATTTGGAGTGGCCTAATCGCCAAAATTGAAACCTACCGTACATGTTTATTATAGTATATATTTCATTACTTGCCACAATAATAAACCCATAGCACGAGCATAATAAAAGTACTTACACTATTATTCATTTACTGCTGGTTTAGCTTGCTAAAGTTTTATTGCAGTAATAAATACTGTAGATTCCAGATCTGTCATTGTACTTTTATGAAGAGTATCACTTTCCTTTTCTGGAAGCATGTTCATTTCAACAACAGCTAATCCGCTCTCTTTCAGTGTCGCTAGCACAAACTGTAATGGAAGAGCTATTTGAACATGCTTTTGTTCACCTACATAATAGTATCCAGGAGTACTGTCATTTTCATCTCTATTTCGAACCGTCGAATAAAGTAATAGATTTCCATCTCTTTTCACCAGTGTGGCTATCCTCTTCACAGCAGCTTTATAATCCTGTCTGGTCATGCAAGCATTCTCAATGCATAGCATACTCATCACAACATCGTATGGCCCTTCATAGCCTTTGGCAATGGGTGGATCCTGGGTGATGTCGCATGGTACAATAGCCTTCACAGCTCTTCGAAGGTCATCTTCCCTCGTTTTTACCTCGCTTTCATCCTTTCCTTCAAGATCACAGACAACATGCGTTATGTATGGAGTCCAGTCCCAGGCTGACGGGCTGCGATCCAGCCAATCTTGGAGGGCATTGCGACACCTTTGACCATACTCTGCAAGCACTATTTCTGTGCTTTCTGCAGCAGCGCTAATATCATATACAACAACTGGCCCACATCCATAATCCAGCACTTTCAAAGGCGCACCTTTCGATGTTGAATATTTTTGCATGAAGAAATTGTGAACATTCACAAGAGCAAAATCTTTTAGTGCTTTGTAGACATTCTGCTGCTTGTAACAAGCCTCTAAAAAGACATTTGGATCTAACTCTTGAGTTTCAGCCATTGCACAAGTGACTTCTAGCTTCTGATCACTATAGTGATCTATCTATAGCTACACTCACGTTTACATAATTGTGGTACAGCTACGTGACATTGTAGGAATTCAGTAAATCACTACCTAATAGCCACAACTGATAAGTTAGTTCCGAGGTTAAAAACGTGACAATATACCCCCGTAGCTTCCTACTAGGGTATTATTGTATTCTAATCTGTGTATGTGTATACATAGAGCTGTAACTCTCACTGTATAAGAACAACACTATTAAATGATTAAGATTGTTGGTGTCTATGATCTCGGCTACGCATTATTGGATGTGTTTATGAATTGTCCCAAGAGGTATGCATGGCATTGGACAGCTGGACAGTACTGACTTGGCACTAATTGACTACCACACCTATACAACTTCAAATTGCCAGTATCAACATATGATCCTCGAATTACAACCACAGGCTTAACTAATTAGTATGTGGTTAGTGGGATGCATATGTCAAATATTTCCCACTCATGGTAACTTTGTATGATCAATGAGGTGATTATGGACTTATGTTAACAAATCTTGTGACTGAATTGCATTCATTAATGGTTGCCAAACTCTATATATCAGTGGTCATGCACTGTGTAATAATCTATATTATATAAAAAGATTTAAGAACTTAAGAGGCTATAACGTATTGAACACTCTATACTAGAGTTGTATGCTTCTTTGCTACCTTTTTGTGGTGCAGTGTGTCATCAGTGGTTATTAACTAAAGCTTTTTCGCAACGATAAAAGCTGTAGAATCCAGATCCATTTGTCCGCCCTTACTTAGGGCCTTGCTTTCCTTCTCTGGAAGCCTATTGGTTTCAATAACGGAAAATCCACTTTCCTTTAGTGTCGTTAACACGAATTGCAGTGGTAGAGCAACTTGAATGTGCTTTTTTTCACCTACGTAATAGTACCCAGGAGTATCATCACCCTTTTCTCTGTTTCGAACTGTTGAATGTATCAAAAGGTTCCCTTCTCTTTTCACCAGTGTAGCTATCCTCTTCACAGCAGCTTTGTATTCCTGCCGTGTCAGACAGCCATTTTCAATGCACAAAATGCTCATCACAACATCGTATGGCCCTTCATAGCCTTTGGCAATGGGTGGATCCTGGGTGATGTCGCACGCTACGATAGCCTTCACAGCTTTTCGCAGTGTTTCATCTCTTGTGTCTACCTCATTTTCATCCTTTCCTTCAAGATCACAAGTGACATGCTTTATGTATGGAGTCCAGTCCCAGGCTGAGGGGCTGCAATCCTGCCAATCTTGGAGTGCATTACGGTTTTTTTCACCGTACTCGGCCAGCACAATCTCAGCATTAGCTCCAGCAGCACAAATACTATACGCGAGGACTGGTCCACATCCATAGTCGAGCACTTTCATTGGTTCATCTTGCGACGTGGAATGCTTTTGCTCAAAGAACTTATGCACATTCACGAGAGCAAAATCAGTCATAGGTTTACGTTCATTTTGCTGTTGATAGCAAGCCTCTAAGTAGGCATTTGGTTCTACTGCACGACTTACAGCCATTTTTAAGATGCAGAAAACTTGTAGGCTTTGCATGAAATGCACGTGCATGCAGCGATCATGGTATCCTTTTTAGAGCCCTTGAAGTAAGCGTGGATGATTACTGCATACTTCTTGTATGGCAACAATGTCAAGGCATTAACTGACCACTTCCTCAACGAATAGTCACGTAAGCATTGGTGTCGGTGGGAGTACATGTAGTACTGACTGCCTTCATTATGCAGCTGGTACTGGTACAATAGTGCCAATTGACCATGTACTTCCTCTAAGTATCAGCGTTGGCAACAATGGCATGTATGACTGCCTTCATTACAAAATCTTATCTTAGTGCAAATTGACCACTTTCTGAATGAATAACTAAGTGAGCGTAGGTGTTAGTGGCCAGTAGATGCTGACTGCCTCCTCATTGAGGAACATGGAGAGATACCTATAGAATGCTATAATATATTGACAAACTCATTAATTTAAAGTGCTGTGAAAATATTTACTGCCACATGAAAGTCAGGCCTTGTATGTGTTTGCACTAGTTTCCAAGGTGACTAATTTATAGGGAATACTGCACACCAAGTATATGCTGTGTGTGGGAGGAAAAGAAATTAACTGTTTTTTTATTGGAGAAGTATCTTAATTAAAAACACTGTATTTCATCATCCAAGTAAGAATGAAGGTAATTATCAAGTGTATCCATGACAATATCAATTCACCACATTAATATGGTACAGGAACAGGTAGCGGACCCTATGACCATACTGTAGCTATATGTGTGGGAGGAAAATTAATTGGAGAAGTATCTTAATTAAAAACACTGTGTTATATGATCCAAGTAAGAATGAAATCAATTGTCAATTGAGTGTATCCATGACAATATCAATTCACCACATTGATATGGCACAGGAACAGGTAAACCACAGACCAATTAGCAGACCATAATATTATGAGAATTTGAATAGGTTTGGGTCCCTCCCTCGCTGCCCACCTTGGCTTGATCATAGCATTCAGGTATAAACAGGTGATATCTACATGTACAGCTATCAACTGTTTACATTTAGCTATGCCACTTGGGTAATTCAGTACATCAAAGGAAGCCAACCAATGCTGCAGTGAATGAGTATTGGAGTTGAAATAGCGAAATTCTATATAACATTGAAATGTAATTTTAATTTAATTCAAAATAGTGTCAAAGGAAGAGGTGCATGGGAGCTACATGTGTCTATATGTATGACCATAATTAGTTGATATAGATATACCAGATGTCAACAGTAATATTATAGAGATACCGCGTACCGTGTTTATGCTAAAATGCATGATCTAATTAGTGCAAGAAAATTTGCGTTTATAGGATTTTTCATAGTGTATCTTAATGGAGTGCGTGACAACCTCTACCAGAAAATCGCGTAAAATTTTTAGCTTGCCACAAACACGGTACATTACTTCGTGTAATGGTACAAATAAGTTGCTACATAGGAATTTATCCTGCCAGCTGCACTTGGTAATCTGTGATTAGTGCATTAGTGTCCAAGCCATCGTCCATTGGTATCTGCTGTAAGTGTATACAGATTGAATGAACGTCCTGGATAGTATACATTTTGTTTACGTGCATGGATAGTAACTGTCTGAGAATGCTTGTGGCTACTTATGCTATGTAGTGTTAATAATGCATACAGATTATGATTCAGTGGAATGAATGTGTGCTAGGGAAACTATAGAGTGGTTGTTAGGAGTATCTATGGCAGAACCTATTCATCCCATTGCATAGGAATTTTACAATTTCACCAAACAATGGCTTGTTCAAAAGGCCTTACAGCTTTACAGTGTAACTGAGTAAGGTGCATGAGGATGCAGATGTGGTTATTAGGGATAGAACCTATTCATTGCATGGCATAGGAATTTTACAGTTTCAGCAAACAATGGCTTGTTCAAAAGGCCTTACAGGGGTAATTACAGTGTAACTGGTAAAGTGAGGACACCAGATGGTAGTAATCTTTAGCTTCCCACTACCTGACTGATAGTGAGATAGTGGTGTAGATCTATACCCATTATGCCTACACACTGCTCTAAGTGCCCCACTTGCTTGGTCCAGCTGCAGTGAATACTGCATGCTTCATATGAATCTCGTGTATGCCACATGTGACCAACCACAAAGGCCTAACATTTTTGGACTTCTAAGATTTCGTTGGTCAAAGCATGACGATAAAATCTTCCCCCCCCCCCCCCATACTCAAGATGTAAAGCTGTATAAGGTATAGCTGGGACTTGACCACAAAGATTCTACCTTCTGAACGGAATGTGGCCAAAAAAGTACTCCTTTAGGCTAGTATATATTGATGAAGTAATGTACATTATTGCAATAAACTGAGGCTCGGTTGTATTTTAGAAATCCAGAGTGATATACAAGGAGTGCGGTGCCCAAGACAATAAAAGCAATGTCCCAAGTGAGGCTGCACGTGGGAACTTGGATAATGGCACATATATACTGATACTGCATAGTCCAGTAGCCAAAGTACAAACACCTGGAATTAAGCAGTGACAGTCTAAGTTTAGTTATGATGACGATATTTGTAATAGCAGGTGTTAACTGAAAATTGTCATGCAGCTGTTGTTCTCCAGTGCTTACCTACGTGCGGTCAATAAGGGTGACCTAATCAAATCATGACTATGCCACTCGCTAATCTGGTGATTTTTGTGTGGATGATTAGCTACTCAACCCTTGTGCATGCAAAAAGCACTCCAGCAGCAGTGTTGACCACATTATTAGTACCCATATACATGTAGACCATAATGGACAGCTGCTTAACATGCATATAAATGTATCCTGGCAACCGCTCAATAACCATTCTTAGTGTGCGCATGGAAGTGGCATAGACCTCAAACCGCTGGAGATTCTTTCCATCCAGTCCATCCCACGCACTATGTCATCAAAAGAGGGTAGTGGGCATGCAGAGGAAGCATTCAGTCAACAATCAATATGACACACATGCTATTTATTCAATGGGTGTCTATTGTAGTTACATCCTGTGTAATTGACTCAAACTATATATCCAGTGGAACTCAAGTGAACATCTGGGGTGTCATTGGACATATCAGTGTTCCTGTGATAGATAATGGGTTGGTAGTGCCATGGATACATATCAACTTAATATTGAAGCTACAGCCCAAGGATATTAAGACTGAATAGGTTGGATAAAGTGCTTAAAGAGTGTAATTACCACTTATGTGCAAATTCATAAACAGCCTGAGGTTTCTATTTACCAGCATAAGTAAGAGTGAATAATATCATCTGTGCAATAATTTCAAGAATTCTGTTGACTAGACGTTGATCTCTGAGTTCTTCAATCAATGCTCTTAGTTGAAAATGGCGTCAGTCATGAATTTGATCCCAAAAGCTATTTAGATACTTTTTACCAAAAACAGAGTGTGTATAAAGAAATGATGGATTTTGCTCTTGTGAATATTCACTACTTTTTCATGCAAAAATATTCAACATTGAAAGGTGTGCCTTTGAAAGTGCTGGACTATGGATGTGGGCCAGTTGTTGCATACGATATTAGCGCTGCTGCAGAAAGTACTGAAATAGTGCTGGCAGAGTATGGTGAACAGTGTCGCAGTGCCCTCCAAGATTGGCTAGATGGCAGCCCCTCAGCCTGGGACTGGACTCCATACATGAAGTATGTTGTCTGTGATCTTGAAGGAAAGGATAAAAGCGAGGTAAAAACGAGGGAAGATGACCTTCGAAGAGCTGTGAAGGCTATCGTACCATGCGAGATCACCCAGGATCCACCCATTGCCGAAGGCTATGAAGGGCCATACGATGTTGTAATGAGCATGTTGTGCATTGAAAATGGCTGTCTGACACGGCAGGAATACAAAGCTGCTGTGAAGAGGATAGCCACACTGGTGAAAAGAGATGGGACTCTCTTGCTCTATACAACAATTCGAAACCGAGAAGCGAATGATAATACTCCTGGATACTACTACGTAGGTGAACAAAGGATCGTTCAAGTAGCCCTACCCCTGGAGTTTGTGCAGGCAACGTTGAATGAATGTGAATTTAGTGTCGAAAAAACTAACAAGCTTCCTGAAAAGGAGAGTGATGGCCTTGCTAAGATTGAAACAACAGAGTCTGGAGTCCACTGCTTTTATAATTGCAACCAGGTTCTAGGTGCCCCAGTATTATGAAAATTTAGGACTGAATTGATATTGCATTTAGATTATCCATATTTGAATTAATCAAGTAAAATACTACTGAGTATGATATTCACTATAAAAGTTGATATCTAGAGACTACCTACAACTTTTAGCGTTCACTATGCATGTGTACAACTATTGTATATAAATTGTATGGACTGTTGACTGTTTTGTTTAATTGGTTAGTATTGAATCACGATACTTTGTTTCAAAATCAGTGATATCATGACTTGATTGAAGTAAAATATTGGTCATTTGGGTTGGGTCATCACCACTCTCCGTTTCAGCTTTCTTAGCAAAAATGGATTTGATTTTTTGTGGTAAACTGTTCCATATCACTATACCACAGAATTCTATAAATGCACACCCAATGGATATGTTGAATAGTAGTGATGATTTGTTTCTGAAGAATGATATTCCTGTGAATAGCAAGATGAGGTTGATTAAAATGAGCTTTCAATGATAGCAATCGATGTCCTTCTATACACCTGCACATAGTTTAGATACACCAATACAATCACAAGAACTATTACGAGTATGTAGTTACTAAAAGAAGTATCACTGTAGCTTTGTGTCAGTGCAGATATTAAGAAAAGCGTTCCTCGTACAAGTAGTAAAGTACCAAACCAATAGTGGTGCTTGTCCTTCAAGGGAGCAAAATAAGCATCATATACGGGCTTGTAGCGAGCGATCATTTTCAGTGGTCGATAGTGGTCAACTGCCCTTAACCATTGCATTGAGAACAGCAGTAGTGTATATGGTATCCATATTAATATCAGGAATACAAGTGATGTGATAAGTAGGTAGATATGTGGATGGTGCCCATATTGAAGTCTGCCGTCTTCTGCCCAGACTTTTGTGTGTGTTACTCCATTTTTTGAATAAGTAGTGATGGTCGCTAACCTCAAGGATGCAGTAATGATGCTTAGTAACTTTATGTAAGAGAGGAACAATATCGTGGCTAAAGTTGGTACCGAACGGCTTCCACAGATCTTGGAAAGCTTATCTGAAAATTTAATTCCCAAAAAGAATAGAGCAGCAACGTAGAAAGGAAAGGCTACCTGGAGCCATTTTGCCACGAAAGAATTGAATCCCCTGTAAAAGCATGTTTCAATACCGAAATCTAAGTTCAGCCAGGCAATGAAAATATTGAATATCATCCATGGAGTATGTGAATATCCATAGACTTGAACAATATTTGCATAGAAGATAAGCCCATTGATTACTCCTTGTGTAACTGTCAAGTCTAAGATGCAAATTGCAAGTATCAGGAGAAACCCAGCAGCTACAAAGAAGATGAATAGTGCCAGATGATTGTCATTTGTGCAATAGAGACAGTGGGATGACCCAATGGCAAGACTGAAGTTTTCTTGACAACCTCCGCATAGCCTACTAGCATGGTTGAAGGCACACTGGGAATCAGGGTTGCTAATTACATCTATCTGCTTGTGTCCACTTAAGCATCTCGGTGGTGGGCACTGTTTACTGATCATAATGCCCCCAGTTTGATTATTAATATCGACAATCTTCACCCATGCATTGGTTTCCCATGAAATGTACCCTGTTGCTTTTTGTGCTAAGCACTCCATGTCACTGTTAGACTGCTTGAAAGTTTCGTAGCAGTCACAGCGTTCCTTGCTGTTAATATAGTCCTCGAATAAGGCAAATCCCAGTGGGCATTTGTCAATTTGAATTCTCATGAATATTTCTAAAGAACGCATCTCTGTGTCAATTTCTTGTAGTTGGTCATACCTGTCCAGAATGCATTGGAGTTGCTGATTTTTATTATCATCTGTCAATCGCAAGTTGAGAATATTTGACGTTTTTGATGTACGTAGTACAATAGTATGCTGGGTTGTAGACTTTGATTTATTGAATAGTGTCAATTTCAAAAGTGTACACTGCTTGTTTTGAAGCACTCGATATTCATACTCAGAAGTAGCAAGATTCTCTCTATTTTGATCATACTCACTATCTAACAAATGCACTGTGCCTATTGTTGCTCCAAAGTCCCCACCTACTAATACAACTGGTAAGGTAAGTACTTCCCCCGGAAAAGCTGTCTTGTTTAGCAACAATATGTATTCTTTTTTTGTGCATTGTGGATGCCCATTGTTGTCACATAAGCACACTCTTTTCGATTCAGCAGATACTAGACTAAGGGGTGGTGACAAGTCATTGGTAGTAGTGAAGGTGAAGTAATTGCGCCAGACTTGTGAACTGATGTTATAATGTGACTTGGAGGTGGAAATGTTGCAGCTGCTCATCAATGATGCTCCGTATATGTTATCCCCACCCTTTTCAGCTCTGTTGTTATCAAACACTAGCTTGCTTGTTGCATTCAGCTCCAGATGCACTTGATAAAAGCATAAATTCTCATTCTTTACAAAAATTGCTCCTCCAAACTCTGAAGCCGTGTTGTCTTGAAATTTTGTTATAGTATCTCCTTTGAAAATAATCTTGGAATTCTCCATGGATAGTGCACCTCCTTTGTTTCCAGTATTGTTGCGGAATGAGTTGATTCCAATGAAGGTTACGGTACTTGAGATTAGTTCTAGAGCTACACGCTCGTAGTATATATAGTTATGATAATCTATGAAATGACTGGTTTGAATTTCAGTGTTTGTATTTTCAAGATTTACCATGGACTGCATAAATGTACAGTTAATGATGGACACCTTGGATACCTTTCCAGTGACTGACAGGTCAACTTCATTAATGATTAGACCGCTAATCGTAACAGTTTCAATGTAACCGAAAAGCACATTAACTCCATTAAACATAATTTTTTCTTGTGTACCCTGAATTAGTAAAGCCTTTTTATCAACAATTATTAAGCCTTCTGTGTTGCTTGAATGATACGAACCTGGAAGAAAAATCACTTGTAGTTCAGAATAAGTCTCTGAATTGTTTCGGTATTCATCTAGTGTTTCACAAGGTGCATTTGTTGGGCAATCATCGCTTGGCATCTCTGTAGGTCTCATATACAGAGTCTCCATAGAAAAGCTGACAGTCAAAAGTCCCATGAGCAGTAATATAGTCAGTTCTTTCATTATCAATCTGGTGAATTTAAAGCAGAGATCAGGACTATGGAGTGCTGCTTGTCAATGACTTGCATGCAGTTTTTATAGAAAACTTTTTTGTGACTAGCTACATCATCATAGCATTGTGGGTGTGCAACTGTCAGTGCAGTCCAAAATTCGGGAAATTTTTGATTCGATGTATTTTCTTTTTTGAATCAAGGTAAGCTAGATTCGAAGAGTGCATGTTTACATGACTAAAAGCTCTTTTAGTGCCTAAAACATTGTGTCATTGTGCATACACCACAGCTGTTGATGTACCGGGAAATTTTTCAGTTTGATGTTTTTTAATGTGTGTATGCATGTTTCAGTATTGTAATGTAATGGTGTCCTGTTTATAAAATTTTGTGCATAGAGGTCAATTAGCACTAAGTGTTGTGCAATTATCACTTTGAGTACCTGTCAGTGGGATTTTTATCCAGCAGATTAAACTGAAAGTGCTTGTGCTAAAATAGCTTGTAGTATACATAATATAATTCATGTTTATTTAATTGGGCACAAGGGGAGCCTTCTACCTCCCTTGAAACAGACCATTTCCTCCTGAGGTAGGCCTAGATGAGTGATGGCTATAATTTCAATTCGTACAATCATAGAAGTAGCCTGGCTGAAGGTAGCTAACATTAAAATTAATGATAATTCTCGGTGTTATATGTACAATATATCAAACAGCCTTACATTGCTTTCATTATAAGGAATCTCGTGAATTCAAGTGTAGATATCACTACAAAATAATTATCTCCTGAGTAACACTATTGAGACCTGGATCACTTATACTTTCAAATCACAAACATTGTTAGTAACAATATGCAAATTGAAAATTATACCCAACGCATTTGATAATAAAGATCTGTCCATAATAATATACATACATTATAGCTCCTTGGTTGGCTTGAAGAGAAGCTGCCAGCGTCAGGCAAGCTTCCCTCTCCTGAGGTGACTGGTATCATTGCTCCGCTCTACTCTGCTCTGGAGGACCGCAGTGGAGATGTCAGGAAGAAGGCCCAGGTGGTGCTGCCACTATTCATGGCTCACGTCAGCTATGATACCATGCTGAAACAAACTGGAAAGCTCAAGGTGTGTGTACATACGTATTGTGTGTGTGTGTGTGTGTGTGTGTGTGTGTGTGTGTGTGTGTGTGTGTGTGTGTGTGTGTGTGTGTGTGTGTGTGTGTGTAAAATAGCAGTAGCAACTATGGTTCCTGATTTGTTTCATTAGTGGATTTGTGTTTCTGGCTCTGGTGATGTACATGTAATTGTTTATTGATGACGTACGATCAGTTTGTGCAACAAGTAAAGCGTACATGCACATAAGACTCAGACCTCACTATATCCCGTAGCAGTGTTTCGTATGAATATGCATGTAAATGCATGCATCTGTATAATATTACCGTAGAATCCCGCGATTACGCCCCCCCTTTGTGCATGCTAGGATTGGGCAAAAGTGGGGAGGGGGCTTATACGCGGGATCCTTACATTTCCGTGTGACGACCATTACCGACCGTCGAATGCCACGTGGGCGCGCGATCTCTGTACTTTCTCTGGCTGTTTGGTGGGCAAAACTCGAGAAAAACGACAAAGTAAGGCATAATATGACACAAATAGCTAGTTTGCTAGCTGTAGCTACTGTTTTTGTCGATTTATGGGCTCCATTTTACAGTCAGGGAGGGGGGGGGCTTATACGCGAGACAAAAGTACCTATGTAGGAACTTGAGCTAAAAATGGAGGGGGGGCTTATGCGCGAGGGGGGGCGTAATCGCGGGATTCTACGGTATATGTATGTGTGTGTAAAACTATATACCGTACCCTCGCAAAAGAGGGCCCATGGGTGGTGCACCTTACATTGAGCCAAGATTGGGGGATGGGCTGATATTCGAGGTATCAGTATCGCATTTATACGCGAAAAAGCGCCCAGGTAAGTTATCCACGCTATCTTCATAATTTGAGTAGTAGCAGTGGCTACTATTGAATTCAGCCTTATTCAAGCACGGTTACCAATCAAGAGCGAGGGCGGCCGCGATACTTCACCGTGTGTTGTTGATTGCAGCCATATTAAGTGGGTGTGGCTACGATCGCTAGCCGTGTACAATCATTTATTTGTGCTGAAACGTGGCATAAATCTAGTTTTACAGCTGTTTAGCACGTTATTTATCGATTTTTATAGACTATTCGAAGTTCAGTCCTCATAAACCAGCCACTTGAGCTGCGTTTTCAAGGGCAGCTACACATGAAAGCATATTCAACCTTATAGCAGGAAATTGAGCCCAAAGTGGGGGGTGAGCCGACATCCCATAGCATTTGGGCTCTCTTTCGCGAGGATACGGTATATAGTAATGTATTGTGTGAAGAGAGTAATTATTGCCGTATTATATTGGTTATTAATAACCATTCCCTTCACTATTCTCGCCCCTACTAGCCTGCCTCCAAACAAGTTGTCGTTGCCCTACTTGAGAAGCACAAGGCGTCTGCTGCCCCTCCCAAAGCTAGCAAGGCTAAACAGCAACAGCAGCCGCCTCCTGCAGCTCAACAGCCACAGCAAGTAGCCGCTGCAGAGACTAGTGCCCCCGCAGCGACGTCAAAACCGGCCGCTGAAAAGAAGGCTGCCAAACCCAAGGCAGAGAAGGCGGGAGCAAAGGCCGAGAAAGAGAAGAAGACCACGGGCTCGGCTTCTAAAGGGAAAGGTCAGTGGTATAATACTATAATATGCCCTGCTTTTCTTGAGAAAATAGTACTTGGCTTATGAACTGATGGACTTTGTTCTAACAAGTTATTCCCCTATTATACATTGTATGTATAGTATACATAATGCTTTCGACAGTCTAAGCAATTGATTTTATCCACTTGTTATTAACTGTTTAGAACTGTTATGATTTTAATTTCTTCAGGTGGTAAAGACAAGAAGGGTGGTAGTGCAGAGGCCAGTGGTGCTCCTCTGGTGTTCGTACCCAATGGGAAGGAGTCTCGAATGAAGGATGAGGAAAAAATGAAGACATTGAAATGGAACTTTGCCAGTCCACGAGCTGAGTTTATTGAGCAGTTGAAGGAGCAGATGCAACCTTGTGC
Source organism: Cliona cf. orientalis (assembly GCA_963930775.1). Taxonomy (NCBI): domain Eukaryota; kingdom Metazoa; phylum Porifera; class Demospongiae; order Clionaida; family Clionaidae; genus Cliona; species Cliona cf. orientalis. The sequence goes on from OZ005690.1 coordinate 3,226,350, forward strand.
CAGCACTGCTCTGTTCACCCAACTGTTTCATGATGACTTTAAACAGCACATAGCAGCACTGGGGATACTAACCAAGGTCAGCTGTTGATAGAGTATGATTTAAAAATGGCTCCCTCTTTTGAGCGGGCCGTGGATACTTATTCACTTATATGTTAATAGCTACCCGCATGAACGTTTACCAGTACGTGAGTGCTTACCCATGCCAAATTGTAGCAGAATAATATACAAGGCTAGACCCAGCCCAATTAATGTTAGGCTCTTGGTTCATATTCCTAACTTATATTGTGAATTGTCAGTATACTTCTTATTAACTTAATATACATTTTTCAATTATGATAGGGTGTATCTGGAGATGCCCCCCTCAAAGAGGCTGCTATCGGTTGTATGGACCTGTTGCTTCGCTGGGTCACTCTGCGCTTCTTTGAGACTAACACCACCGTCAACCTCAAGTGCCTGGAGTTCCTTCAAGCTGCCTTCAAGATGCTGACTCGGGATGGGAACTACAGGATGACCGACTATGAGGCTAATGCTTTCTTACCTTATCTTGTTACAAAGGTACTTCTGTATGTAGTTTGTACGTATGTCTTGCTTTTTTGTGAGCCTATATGTAAGAAATTTTCAAACCAGCTTGAATTTTATTGATCTGATGTACAACTTTAGGAACGCTCATCTTTTACAATTAAAAATATTGCTCAAGATAACTGGTATGCATGATATGTACACTCATTTTGTGATATCTACATGTAGGTTGGTGATGCTAAGGAGCCGGTACGTAAGGGAGTGCGTGCCTTATTCAGAGAGCTTTGCAGCTTCTACCCTCCTGGGAAGCTCTTCACCTTCGTTCTCGATGGTCTAAAATCAAAGAATGCCAGACAGAGAACAGGTGAGCGATATTTCCCCATCTCTCTCTCTATCCACGCTTCCCCCCCCCCCCCCCCCCCCCCCATTGCTTTATCATTGTCATGAACTTGCTCTCCTTATTGTGTGTGTATCTGCAGAGTGTCTTGAAGAACTTGGTATTCTGGTCAGAGACAATGGTATGGTGATTTGTGGCCCTCAGCCTCAGAAGACAGTGCCCCTAATAGCCTCTCAGATCAGTGATCGTGACAATGCAGTACGATCAGCTGCTCTCAATGCCATGGTCGTTGTCTACGGTAATGTGGGAGATGCTGTCTTCAAATTTACTTCAAAAGTTAGTAAGACATACATAATTATGATGCACGTGTGTGCACATTATTAAACTGTAGCTGTGACACTGATGACAAGAGTTTATTTTTGGGGGCAAAGTACAGTTTGGCCTAAGCCTACTGTGTATGCTATCATAACACCATAGATGCAGCTTTAGTTATTTTTATGAGCTGCCAGTTTGTTCACACTTCACTCTACAGCTCTCAGCCAAAGATGTGAGCTTGTTTGAGGAGAGGATCCGTCGTTCTGGTACGAAGCCCCCCTCAGCGTCAGGGGGAGAACCCCCCAAGGCAGTCACGCCAGTGGAACCCTCCATCTCTCCTGTACCTACTGAGACTACTGCTAAACCATCAGGCAAGCAGACTGCCAAGTCGGGTCAAAAAGCAGCTAAGTGAGTAGCCACACTCTAGCACTAATAATTGTAGCCTCGTGCCCATCCCTATTCCCACCTTTTCAATGTTGCACGCAGAAAAGGGGGAAGGTCTGGTCGATTTGGTGATGTCAGGATGATGTCACATGGACGTGGTTTGAACTGACCTGGTCGTGGTCTGGTTACCTCGCGCTTGCTGCCCACGCATGCACGCGTGCGTGCGCTAGCGCTTCAGCGCGAGCGCGTGCACAAGTATAAGCATGCGTGGGCAGCAAGCGCGAGGTAACCAGGAAGTCCAGACCACGACCAGGTCAGTTCAAACCACGTCCATGTGACATCATCCTGACATCACCAAATCGACCAGACCTTCCCCCTTTTCTGCGTGCAACATTGAAAAGGTGGGAATAGGGGATGGGCACGAGGCTAAATAATTGTACATTTCTGTTAAGAACCATATGATGGGTTATTTAAAGTTAATATGCTAATCAAGCTAATTTAATATCAGTTTAGGAAACACTCTTAATTAACAGCCATCCCAGGGTATTTGATGTCAGAATAATTAAATTGCAATTATAAGTCCTTGGACATACATACTTATGCTCCTGTGCTAAATAAAATGAAAATTCTGCAGTTACTGTGATTATAGTTGAGTCTGCCCCCCTTTTTTATTGTCCAGGCAAGCCCCTCCCCGTTCTACCACACCCACTGAATCTAAGGGTTCCGGAACATCATCCCCTGTCCCTACTGCTGAGCAGGCTGAAGCTCCGCCCCCTAAGCCAGCACCAGTAACTGGCCCTTTCTCTATCGATCTCTCCAAATATCAGCTACCTCCTCAGCCGCGGCTGAAAGCACCCATTAGTGTGCCACGCCTCTCTGAGGTGATTGGGCCAGATGTGCCAATGCCTGTACTCCAGTCAAGGTAAGCTTGTAAAAGATAACCATTTTGTTGCTGCATGTAGTTCATAAACATATTTCTGGAAGAGTAGCGTCTGTGCTTACTTGACAGGGTTTCCAAAGGAGAAATGTCCCGATTCCTTGCCTGCATCATGAGTTCAATAATTAGTTTAAATGGGGCCTAAGGTCGGAGAGATTCTAATATTTTTGGGGACATACTCTAAATGTGATAATGTTTTATTATGTGTCAATTTCATCCCCCTCCTCCCCTCCCATACCCCTCAATGAAAAGTCTTATATGAACCCCTAGCTGTTATCATCGATGGTATGTCACAAACTTTTAATATTTAAATTCAACCGCAAATACACACCCACCATCAGGAAGGTGAAGGCTCCTCCCTCTATAGGGGTTAATCCCACCCAGCTGGCCAGTACATCAGCTGCAGTCAGCTACATTATCTCTCAGATCAACAGCAGTGATGCGGACACATGCTGCAAGGCCATTACCCAGGTATGAAGTTCAATCGATCAGTATAAGGGCACCTGTACAAAGCATATGTAATTTGGAAAGCATGCATAGTAGAGATAACATAATTGTACAGAATCAATGCTTATATGTAACTAGTTTGTCTCTAATAATTTGGCAAAGCTAGCATAATTCACTACAGCAGCACAAATCTCAGTTTCACCTTCATTACTCTGTTATCCAATTAATCCTTTGTACTGATACTTAATATTATTGTTACTGTAGATTGAAGCAGTAATAGTGAATCCTTGCCAGCGAGAAGCCATGGACACTCATGTCGACCAGCTGCTGAGGGCTGTCCTCATGCAAATGAGAATGAATTTCTCTACCCCACTCACCGACGCCAGCACTTCAGAAACACTCAAGAACGTATGGCAGCTACAATAATAACATGAATGGAAGTATCACAAATCGCCATGCTGTAAAAAAAGCAATGTTAATGTTAACTCATCCCTAGACTCCCTGATGTTTTTAACGTATTCAGGCCCTAATCCTATAGCACATTACCATTAGTACCTATTTTTAGCATAAATAATACAAAATTATATGGGCTTGAGAACTAGCCTCATCCCCAAGCCACTCCCACAATTTCAATTTACACACATATAACATTAAGTGTGAGAGTGGCCTGGGAACGAGGCTACAAGTAATGTATACATATATTACTGTGGTATATACTCTGTATAGTTTGGCTGCCATATAAACACAGACTAGAATGAACGTGAAAACCTCCACTTACGTTTGAACTATCGTGCTCGTTTGTGTAAACACATACATGTAGGTGATGCGCATTGGCAAGAGGCTCACTTCATGCCTGGTGGTGCTCTTCAGTGAGACTAGCCTGGCAGAGAAGGCCACTCAGGACAGTCTGGTTGAAGTGGAGAGAGATATTCTGACCTATTTGGAAGATGAAAGGCTACTCAAGCTCGAGGAAGCCCCTCAGTTAATTAGATCGCTTAATTTTCTAATGTTGAGAGTATGTGATAACAGCGAAAAGACTGCTATATTTGGGTGAGTATACAAAAAAATTATGTAAATGTTGATTTATTCACAATTGCATAATTTGATAGATCACTTCTACAAGTACTATTAAAGTCAATTAGCGCAGATGGAACACCTTCAAAGCTCACAGAGATGACAATGAAGGTTTGTGCACACACATGAGACTTTATTTGTAAATAATCTCTCTCTCTCTCTCTCTCTCTCTCTCTCTCTCTCTCTCTCCTTTAGTGCCTCTGGAAGATTACCCGTCAGATTCCCAAGCTCCTCCCCTCTATTAACATGGACCAATTACTAAAAGAGATTGATACATTCTTCCAAGGCTATGCTGAGTTAGTGCCCAGCCCATCTGCCCAAGATCTGCCTTACAGAACTGTCAAGACTATCTTATATCATGTCACTAACACCATGGGAGCTGAGGTATAGTGTTCTACGTAGTACAAGTGTGCATGGCACAAACATGGGGATAGGATCGGTTTCTGTTCTTACATACGTGCCTTAACGTTGGACCAGGAGAAGTCTGAACACATCAGATTTAGGTACCATGGAATTTATGATGTTTTCCCGAATTTCTCAGGTTCTTGAGCATATGACACTGATTAAGGACTCAAAAAAGTCCACAGTAGCACAGTACATCCGAAAGACACTAGCTAAGAAGAGACTGAGTGTGGAGAAGGCAGCCTCCTCTGCTGGTGGTGGCGAGTCAGCAAAAAGTGGAGGAGATGCAGCAGACCAAAAGAAGGAAGAATCTGAGAAATTTGTCTCTCTTTTGTCGAAAGTACGTTTGAATCTGTATATATACACGTATGAGATGTACAATAGATATCGTAGCTTGTGTAATCTTTGCCACTATTAATTTTGATAATAAGCTATCCACAGCTGTGTATCTCTCTCTGTCTTTCTGTCTCTCACACTCCTCACTTATTCACACAAATACACACACATGCGCACATATACAGGCTTCTACCACCTTTCCACCTGGTTCCAATACTATTCTTGCTGAAATCTTCAAGAAGATAGGGCAACCTGCAGAATCCAAACAGGTACAATTTCCATTATCTTTTTATTCACTATGGGCATTAAGCTTGTCTCCCTCCTCAATATTTATCATATATAGTACATGTAGTACATGAAGTCAATCGAAAAAAACCGTCTTAGACTAATTTCTTATTCTTAGTATAAATCTACACTTACATGTACTTTGTTCACGCAGGGACTCCGAGAACTCTACGAGTTCAAGCAGGCCCACCCCGAGGCTGATTTCACAGTATTCATGATGGGAATAAGCAAATTTTACCAGAACTACATTGAGCGAGGTCTGAAATGGGCAGAGGCAGAGGCATCAGCTGCAACACAAGGAGAAAATGAAGGTGCTAAAAGTAATTTTTAATTGGACTGTTGGAATGTGCATGAGTTACTGAAGGTAATTCCTATATCTAGGCTTCCAATGGCTTAATTTATGCATGTACGTATGTAAATTAAATATATAGTATAATTGTGTACTCTGCCTTAGTCTATGTCTTACCTTTAGAGATATAGACCAATGCATTAAACTTATCCGTGTACATTTATCTGTAGTGTCACTGGTATCAGATGAATTGCAAGAACTTCGTCAGATGCGAGATGCTACAAAGCTCCACGTTTCCCAAGTCTTGAACATAAAACCAGGAGTAAGAAAATATCCTTCAATGTATCTAATTATTGGTCACTATCATGCTTTATGGAACTTTTTGTATGTACACATGTGTAGGAAAAAATACCCAAACCGTCTGCAAGTGGTGCGAAGACTTCGGTGCTCAAGAGTGTGGGTGAATATGCTTCCAGCATTGACATACCAGCTTCTGATGAAAATCAGGTACGTATATAACTGCATATGCTCCCCACACAAATTATTGTACAGTGCATATATGCATAATATTATTATGTGTAGTTCAGTGTTCTCCCCAGGGCCTTTTAGCATAGCACCCCCCTCCCAATGCCTTCAATGGCCATATTTCTTTGATGTGGTCACAAACTCCACCCAAACCACGCTAGGAGCCTATACCTTTACCTTTCCTGGGGAGAAGCCTATAGAGTTTATTCAAGCCCCTGGGTTTTTTTTGTTGAGGTGGCAGGCCCACCTTGCAGTTGTACTTTTGGCACCTATACACATACACTCATGTAATTTTTAAGTTTCATGGAATTAAATTTTCTTCTTATCCTAAATAGCCTATGCGATCGAGTGTGGTGAGTGGTCTGGTTCGTCCCAGCACTGGTGGTGTGTTGGGTACCAGCAGCTCTGGTTCTAGAGGAGGAGTGAGTGCCAGTGGAGGAGGGGGAGGGAGCTCCGTTGATCTCAAGGAGCTAAGACGAAGGCTCGACATGCTAAAAAGGTCAAATTAACCGTAAAAACTCAAAAAATGTCTCAAATTTAATGTACCACAATTTAATTGTAATGGTGCATGTTGGATTATATATAGTATGGTTGTCATTGTTGATTTGTCACTATTTGATGAGAATTATTGTTGTATTAATCATGTTCCATAGAGACTATCTCAAAAAAATAGTGTATTTAACCTTACAAAAAATATCAAGTTCTAAACGAAAACACTGGGTGTTATTTTCAATTCTTAAATACCAGTTATGTATACACTAACAACTTCACAGACTGTGTAATAAGAAACTTTACTTCCCTCTCTACTGTCTAGATTGATAACCTAACATGTACGTGACAGAACTTAAAATTAATTTTATGTATGTCGTTGATTGCTTTGACTAGGTTGAAAAAGTAAACTGTTATATCCGCAATGTCTCTATTGGGTTTATATAAAGTTATTTTCAATTCAAAAAAAATATACATAATACATTCATGGAGTACACAAAAGCCGTGCATAATCCGCAGGCAGTTTTATTGCACATTAAAGCACCTTAAGCTTGCATGCGGTCGCTACATCTCAGACTGAGCATCTCATGGAAACTATGGACAATGTTGTCAAATGCATCATGCTCCTCCTAGGAGCAGCCATGCTTCCTTCCCTGTCGGTGTCAGCTGATGATGAAGCTGTGATCTACATCAAATCCTCGCCAAGTGCCAACTGTCCTGCTGATCCCTGTTATACTCTCTCTCAGTTTGCTACCAATCAGAGTCAACCTCAGTTGAACACAACATTGCTTTTCTTGTCTGGAAATCACTCCCTCGATTTAGACATTTTTATTGCCGATATTGATCATTTTTACATGCTGACGTACCCTTCAACATCTTTGTCATTGAGTATCGTACAATGTCTGCAAAATTCTAGCATCAATCTTAGCAATATCGCCACTGTATTGATTCATCAATTTGAATTTTACGGATGTGGAGACAACAGTATTTCATCAGTGGAGAAATTAACTGTACAAAATTGCTCATTTATTGGCAGTGAAAGTAGTGGAACAGCACTAAATATCATTCACAGCAATGCAGATTTTATTAATTGTTCGTTTCTGTCCAATCGAATTGGAACGTACCATGGTCCTATATGGATCCACCAAGAGGAGCCATCGTATGACAATTTTACTCTATATGCTTTTGTTGGTGGAGCAATGATTGCGAATCAGAGTAACATTAGCATAGTTGGAAGTAAATTCGATAAGAACCAAGCTGGTGTAGGTGGTGCTATATACTCCACTCTTGGTAGTCAAGTAAATATCACTAATAGCACAGTTACTGAAAATAGTGTGTGCTTATTGCAACGTCAAAACAAGTATTCCGTTTGCTTTGGTGGTGTACTTTTCTGTGAGAACGAGCATAGCCAAGTTGAGATAATCAACAGTAATTTTACATCTAATTTTGGATGGTTAGGTGGAGTTTTTGCACTTTGTGACCAATGTACTATCAGCATTAATTCAAGTAGATTTTCTGGAAACCTGGCAATAGCAAGTGGGGGAGTTCTGTACATACAGGATGGCGTTGCTGCTTCTATCCACAAGAGCCAATTTTTTAATAATAGTGCCAGATCAGCAGGTGGTGTTTTGAATGTAGATAATTCTATTTTAAAAATTTTTGACAGTGAATTTACTAACATCAGTGTGCGGCAATTTGGAGGTGTCATTTGTGTATCGAATGGAACTTTATCTATTGATAGAAGCTTCTTTGGAAATAACTGGGCTTTTCAAGGTGGTGTTTTGAATTCATTTAACCACTGCTCGATAACAATTCGTGATAGTGAATTTGATAACAATGGGGCCATATCAGATGTAGACCCATTTAATGCAGCTGGAGGAGTTATTTCCGTAATGCAATCCTCTACGTTGAACGTTATTCACACTCATTTCTATAATAACAAAGCGCACACGAGTGCTGGTGGTGCTTTGAGTATTTCCTCAAATATTGAGGCTAATATCGTTAACAGCAGCTTCATTGCTAATAAAGCAAGAGCAGGAGGTGCTATTGATGTATATCAGAGTAACATTATTTTCTCTGGATTCAACAATCTGACCGACAATATTGTTGATAGCAAAGGTGGAGCAATCTATGCCTCTGGTGACAGCTTATTAAACGTGAAGGATGAACTAACAGTGATGTCTAACAATGCATCTGAATCTGGAGGAGGCATATATTTATACAGATCTAAGCTAAACTGCCAGCGTGATAGTACGATCAAACTCATTAGTAATAACGCTGTTAGTAAAGGTGGTGGAATATTTGCTATCTATGCAATAATAAAGGTTTTCTCCAATAGGGATTCCAGCATAGAATCAGCCATAGTCTTTGATCGAAATACTGCTGCAATGGGAGGTGGTATTCACCTGGAGCTGGCAACAGAGCTGCTTGTCTCGAAATCAGGAAATGACTACACAAAAACCATATACAACTTGCGCTTCATCGAGAATTCAGCGGATTATGGTGGCGCTATTTACAATGCTGATGAAACAGACTATGAAGTATGTGCAAGTAAATCGTACTACAGTCACAGTAGTCGTGACACCACGGAATGCTTTCTGCAAATACTTGCCCCAATGCAAACAATTCGTATGTTGTATAACATTGTGACTACTGAATTTGTGAATAACAGTGCCCATGTATCGGGACCCATTTTATATGGAGGTCTTCTCGATAGGTGCACACTAATGTCAAATGCTGAAATTTTATTCACAAATAACAGGACTCTATTGGATGGAGTTACATACTTCTTGGATACTAGCACCTTGAACAATACAGATGGTATCTCTTCTTCACCGATCCAGGTATGTCTTTGTGAACGGGATGGCGCAATACCTAACTGTGACCTCCAGCAAATGAGTGTTAGTGTAATGAAGGGAGAAATGTTTGAAGTATCACTGGTTGCAGTTGATCAAGTTAACAGAACATTACCGTACATCACCATCTACAGTTCTCTCAAATATGCTGAGAGTGGTTTGGGAGAAGGACAAATGGCTCAGGTAACTGCGAAAGAATGTACTGCTTTTAGCTTTAATGTATTTTCACCAAATACTAACGAAGAGATCACCTTGAACGCAGATGGCCCGTGCAGAAATGCAACAAAATCACAAAGGAATATTCTTGTCTCCTTTCTGGGGTGTACCTGTCCAATTGGATTCCAACCAAAAACTGGCGAACACAATGATAGTAACTGTGTATGTGACTGTGATCCAAAGCTTCAGCAGTATGTATCAAACTGCTCATCTCAAACTGGTTCCATTGTAAGAGAGGGAAACTTCTGGATTGGATACCTCGACACTACTGGAACAAATACACCAAACGACTACTATTTAATCTACCCTCACTGCCCTCTGGACTATTGCCTCCCTCCAGATGTTAAAGTAGACATCAACTTAACTAAGATAGATGGAGCTGATTCACAGTGTTCTAATAGTCGCTCTGGTATATTATGTGCATTGTGTAAACCAGGGTTTGCTTTATCGCTTGGTGGGTCCAGGTGCATTCCGTGTCCTGTATATGATATATACCTGACAGAAATTCTTCTAATTGCACCTATAGGTGGTATAGCTTTAATAGCACTAATGCTCGTACTAAAATTGACAGTTGACAAAGGTACCTTAAATGGACTCACCTTTTATGCAAACATAATTGGTGCAAATAGCAGCATATTCTTTCCGTCATCATTCAAGACTGACACATTACAAAGCTTGTACATTTTCGTATCTTGGCTTAATCTCAATATTGGATTTGATGTCTGTTTCTTTAAAGGAATGGACACCTATTGGAAAACCTGGATTAAGTTGGCATTTCCTGCCTATGTTATATTGCTTGTCATCATAGTGATGTTTTGGAGTGAACGTTCTAAACGATTCGCAAATCTGATACTAAGAAAGAATCCTGTGGCAACCCTGGCCACACTCATCTTATTCTCCTATGCTAACTTTCTTCGTACAGTGATCACTACTCTCTCCTTTGTAACTCTAGCCTACCCTGAAGGTGACAAAATGATGTGGCTGCCTGATGCCACCGTTGCCTACCTTCAAGGAAGGCACATTGCATTATTTATTTTGGCCATTCTGATTCTACTAGTGGGTATTCTGTACACATTTTTGCTCTTTGCTTGGCAGTGGCTGAGGGCCATAAGGGGTGTTACTGAAAGCTATCACCTTCAGAAGCTGAACCATTTCATGGAAGTTTATCATGCACCATATAGACCCGAGCACCGCTACTGGACTGGTTTGTTACTTCTAGCACGCGTGATTCTATACCTAATCTTTGTGGTCAGTAATTCGAGTCTCAATCTGCTTGTGATCATAGCAGTCAGTTGTGGTCTGTTATTTCTTAAAGGTCACTTTGGAATGATTTATCAGAGCAGAATGGTTGATACGATAGAAATGGTGAACTACCTAAATATTGCTTTGTTCAGTGCTGCAACGTTCTTTGCTATTCAGACAAGTGACAAGTATCGAAGAGAGGTTGCTTACACGTCTGTATCTGTTACATTGGTTCTATTTCTCTTTGTTCTAGCTTACCATATTTATACAGAACTCCTTTCTAAGTGGTGTAGAGCGCTAAAACTGAAAATTAGTAAACTATTATTTATCCGTGGTAGCAATTCATGCACCGATTCTGATATCATTCAACCAACGTCTTCAATAATAGACGGACTTCCAGGCGCAAGTGCCATGCCTTCAATTTTGGATGAAGTTGGTAAATTAGATAATGCAAATCTACCAGCTCAAGTATCAATAGAAAAAGATGATGATACGCTATCCATAGATAGTTCAACACCACTTCTACAAGACAATGCAGACATTATCATGTAATCGACGACTTTTTGTATGCAAAATACACCATGTGAATGTGTTGTTAACCCGTAGTATACCTGGTCTAGATGGTCAGACATATAACACTTTTTGTCTGAGTTTTCATGTTATACAATATTCAAATGCACAATGTATTCATGCAGTGATATTGATATCTGGGCATATAAATTAATATATAGAATGAACATAGACTGAGCAATATCACAGTAACTGTTTATTTTGCAAATTTGATCTCTGGGCAATTAAGCGTTTCATAGAAAATCAAATTCCTAAATAAAAGGAGCCTGATAGAGAATAGCTTCTCCTCTAGAAAAGTTGACAGTATCCATTTTATCCATGCATGTCACAGGTGCAGTCATTGTGTATACATTTCCAATTCCGTGTGTTCTATTTTCCTTTCAATGTATGCTCATATAAATAAATAAGCACATTAGCTATATTAGTTAGCATGAAAAGGTGCAATTTGTAGACAGTTGATTTTGAGCTCAATTAATTGTAAATATTAATTTTACAGTAAACTGCAGCTCTTTCCTTGATAATTGTTTAAAATTATTGGCTAAGCTGCTATAGATAATTGGCCATCACACTTGACAATGTCATCAGTGGCGTAACGGACCGCTTTACCGGTATCTGTCTTAAAAGCATACGTATTGCTGCTGAAGAGCGTACTTAGTCTAGCCCTTCTTTCAGATACTATTATTTAGAATACTGCAACTCTTGTATACATGCAGTCCCATTAAGCTCCTGCTATCAAAACCAGATGTAACAATGGAGCAACATAGTACAATGCTCTTGGCTGTAGCAGCACTTGTAGTACAATATTATTACAGTTGTAGTGTCACTGCTCATTTGCTAGATGAAGATTCAATGCAATTGTTTTACATCACTCCCTCATCAAATATGCCATGTGCTGCAAAGCCTTGTCTTACTTTATCGCAATTTGCTGATAACTCAAGCAGCTGGTTATCATCACTGACAAACACGTCATTGATGTTATTATCAGGAACCCATATGCTCACCACTGATCTTTCGATCACAGCTATCACTTTCTTCATGCTGACAAGTTCCACTTCTGATGGTAGTCACTTCATTAGCTGCCAGTATCAAGCGAGCTTTAAATTTGAGAGCATGACTGAGTTGTCAATAAAAGGACTAACGTTTATTGGATGTGGCAACAACACATTTTCATCAATAAGAAATTTCACGATAGAAAATTCTACTTTTCAAGGGCAGAATGCAAGTGGCACGGTCCTTGATATTGCCAATGTTAATCTCACGATCGTAAACAGCTCCTTTCTCTCAAATAGCATTGGTTGCTGCATTGACATCTATGACATTGATACCAGACCACACATCATATCCGTTTGTGTTGGTGGAGCTATTTTTGTGGATAAGAGCAATGTAAGCATCATTAAGTGCACTTTTTCCAACAACAGTGCCGAAGTTGGTGGAGCAATATACAGTACTAATTATAAGTTCAGCAATAACATCAGTATCAGCAACAGCATGTTTATCGATAATAAAGCAAATACTGATAGTCGACGACTCATCCTTTTTTGTGATCAATCAGATAACCCTAACAAGGGAAGTGTTACTGGAGCTATTGCAGTATTTCAGTTTAAACTAAAAATTTCTGATTGTATATTCATCAACAATACTAGTGAAATGGGTGAAGGTGGTGCGTTAGCAGTTCAGCAGGAGTCAACATTGAGTATATACAAAAGTGAGTTTCATGGCAACACTGCAAAGAGTTATGGAGGTGCTTTTATAATACGAGAAATTTTTACTACCATCAATAGCAGCGTATTCATTAACAACAGTGCTAGCCAAGGAGGTGTCATTCATGCCATGCAAAAGACTATAGCCATATTAATGGGAAATGTATTCAAGAACAATTCTGCAAAGTCATCAGGTGGAGTTACTTCAACGGACCAAAACAGTCTGTTATGCAATCATCATGGGCGCTTTTTTTACAATAAAGCTACAACTGGGGGTGTTTTGTATGCTATTAGATCAGGAGTGATACTAGAACACAGTACTTTTTCCCATAATCAAGCTAAAGAAAGGGGTGGTGCAATATATGTCCTACAGAGCCACACCAATATTACTATATTAGGACGATCTAATCTAACGCATAACTCTGCTGGTACTGGTGGCGCAATATGTGCAATTGAAAGTACTTTAATTTCCCTTGGTTACATATATACTCCAGGTCAACTCACTCAGTTAACTATTGCCTACAATACGGCGAATCAGATTGGAGGTGGAATCTATCTGCAGCGCAGTGTTTTCAATTCTAGAATGGACAGCGTAACAAATATTTCGCGCAATAGTGCAAGTAGCAGTGGTGGTGGGATGTATGCTACGAATTCACTGATCATTTGCACAGAATACTATCGTAAAATGAATACAAAGCCAAATCAAATTTTGGTGTTTTTTGCCAACAACAGTGCACTCAAAGGTGGAGGGTTATATCTAGAGTCGTCTGCTCAATTACGCATTCAGAGAATTGGTGATATTACAAATCTTTTTAAAGATATAAAGTTGAACTCTAGCATCTATTTCGCATCAAATACAGCCGAGTATGGTACAGCAGTGTATGTGGCAGATGAAACTTATTTTGATGTATGCAATAATTTGTATGGTACAGCAAAGAGTACAAAAACTAGCAATGCTGACTGCTTCATTCAAGTATTTTCAGAATCTACAATCAAATCTAATGAATCTAACATTCCCAAAATTCATTTCAGAGCAAAAAATATTTCAAAGAGTATGATCTTTGGGAGACTACTGGATCGATGCATACCTGATCCTCGCAGAGCTGAGATTTACACCAGTGGGTACATACTGAAGGAAATCAGTGGACTTGCTTACTTGAAGCTCATCAGTAACATAAAGATTACTGGACACATTTAGCTCCTTGCCAGTAAGATTGTGCTTCTGTAATGCATGTGATAATGAACCAAACTGTAGCTATGAGCCACCTATCATCCACGTAAAAAAGGGAGAAAGTTTTAACGTGTCACTTGTCGCAGTTGATCAGATGAATCACACCTTGAAGGATGTCGAGGTTTATAGTGCCCTCAGCGACACACAGAGCAGTTTAGGTGAAGGACAGACAACTCAAGCAACTAAAAATGCTTGCACTAACCTAACCTTTAGTATTGTTTCTCCTCATACTGCTGAAGAGTTGATCTTGTATCCTGAAGGTCCATGCAGGAATGCCAGTAGATCTCAAAGCAGTGTACAAGTTATTTTTCAATCTTGCACATGTCCGATAGGATTTCAGCCAAGGAAATATGATAGCAAAGACTGTCTTTGTATTTGCAATTCAAGGCTCAGTCCTTACTTCAGTGAAGCGGATAATAACTGTGATATTCAAACTAAATCGTTAGCAAGACATGGTAATTTTTGGATTGGTTTCAACAATGAGAACATTAGTGGATTTTTAATCTATCCTTACTGCCCCTTGGATTACTGTCTCCCATCAACATCCAATGTTTATATCAACCTAAATCTTGATAATGGATCGGATGCACAGTGTGCTAACAATCGCTCAGGACTTTTGTGTTCACTCTGTCGACCCGGTCTTAGCTTGTCCTCAGGAAGCTCTCGATGTATTCCTTGCTCTAGGTCGTGGTATACAGGTTATGTGCCAGTCATTTTGATCACTATGATTGCTGGCATTCTTTTGGTAGTTGTATTGCTGACTTTCAAGATAACTGTAGATACTGGATTAATGAATGGACTGATCTTTTATGCCAATATCATTGGTGCCGATAGCAGTACATTCTTCTCTGGACTGTTGCCATCCACTAAATTTTATTTAGTCCTCGTATCATGGCTCAATTTGGAAGTGGGATTTGATGTATGCTTCTTTGAAGGAATGGACACCTACTGGAAAACATGGCTCCAGTTGGCCTTCCCAGCTTATGTCATATTTCTAGTCGCCATTATGATCATTGCTAGTGAGTGCTCGGGAAGGTTTTCCCGTCTTCTATCAAGAAGAAATCCAGTGGCAACTCTTTCCACACTGGTCTTGCTCTCGTATACAAACTTTCTACAGACAACAATTACAGCCCTCTCATTAGCTACTCTACGCTATCCTGACGGCTCTCACAAGAAGGTGTGGCTTCCTGATGCTACTATTGAGTATTTGAGTGGAAAGCATATTCCTCTTTTTGTTGTAGCGGTTGCCATTCTAATTGTTGGCACTGCTTATACGTGTATCATTTTCTTCTGGCAGTGGTTTCTTCATTATCAAAAAACAGCTCTTTTTAGAAGGATCAACTTTCTGCAACTGAACCATTTTATTGATCCTTATCATGCCCCCTATGCTGAAAACTTTCGCTACTGGACTGGTTTGTTGCTGTTCACACGAATCGCTCTGTATCTTGTATTTGCATTGAATGTATCGGGTGATCCTGGAGTCAATTTAATGGCAGTAAATATTTCAGCAATTAGCCTTCTCCTATTTAAGGCGCATTTTGGTATGATCTACAAGAAGAACTTTCAAATTGTTGATATGATGGAAATGGCTTGCTATGCAAATCTTGGTATATTCAGCACAATCAGACTACAATTTGATGACAGGGAAATAGTCAATATCACTGCTTATATCTCTGGTGCTTTCACATTGTCACTACTAGTTATCATAATCTCTTATTGTTCACTGAATGCTATGCTTGACTCAAAATGTTCAAAGAGACACGCTAATTTTTTTGAGAGACAATTTCATTGAAATGTACTCAAAAATAGTAATGACACAGTATTAAGCAGCCGTACATCAAAAGAAAGTTACCCCACTTATTCTATCGTGGACATAGGAGAGCTGGAAGACTGTGGTGGGCAAAATTCTCAAGTTAGTGAGAATGATATTATAGAGCCGAGGCTCACTAGTGACATGGTAGATGATAAAGCATCAGATTCTGAATCAATAGGCAGCACAATTCCACTATTAAACAAATATGACTGACATTTAATAGACTATCGCGTGTAATAACTAATTAATTTACAGTTAATGTACATGTGGTCATGTGCTTATCTACAAATGGATGTAGTTAGAGACAGAGATAGTTATATAAAATAATTACAGTACCTATATATATAGTGACATATTATTTCCTTCAAAGCAGTTTTGATAGTAAACTATTAGCCCGTAATAATAATACTAAATTAAAAGTGCTGTGGTGATATTCAGTATGTCATACGTGTATTATGCTATAGTTACATTGAAATGCACAATATTATGGTTCCCAAGTCATTAATAATAATATTATTGTGAGATAGAAGTGCAAGTGCACATGCATGATATTGTGTAACTGAATTTGCTATATTTCTATATAACGATACTAGTGATGATAATCCAATAGTGGAGATGTGCTGTCTACTGAAGCTAATGAGGCTCTATCGTCTTCATCATAGTTTGTACTAATTTCCACTCTTGCCGAGTTTTGTATGACAGAATCAGGTGGTCCTAAGTACAGCGCTGAAAATGTGGGTTTCCCAATGTCATTAGAAGTAGAGCCTCTAGCAGTGGAGTAATTAGCTGTTGCTGTCTCATTAACTGCTGTTCATTAGTACATCGCTTTGAATATTTCGTGCGAACTATAGCGTACAAATGGTAGGAGATTATGACAGCTAGGAGAATCACTGTGAAAGCTCCTGATATGTGACTGGCAATACTGACAATCCTTGTATCTTCAAATTTTAACTTTATTGTGCTGAGTACACCAAGATTTGCATAGCAAGCCATTTCAATCACATCAACAAAAACTGATTGATACACTCGGCCAAACTGTCCCTTGATCATAAAAAGGCCAACCACAGACGTTATTATTGCCAATAAATTGACTCCAGGATCTCCCGATACATTGAGTGCAAACACAAGATACAAAGCAAAACGTATGAATAGCAGCAAACCAGTCCAGTAGCGATGCTTAGGGACATAGGGAGCATGGTAAGGCTCTATGAAATGACACAATTGCTGAGATATGACCCACTTGAAGATTACCTTGTCCTGAAGATGAAGAAGCCACTGCCAAAAGAAAATGGTACAATGTGTACACTGTACCAATGACTAGTATTAGGATGGCCACAACAAAAAGAGGGATTTGTTTGCTACTTAAGTACTCAACTGTTGCATCAGGAAGCCACACCCTCTTAGGTGAGCCACCTCCAGGATTATCAAGCTGAGTGAAAGATAAGGATGTGATTGTTGTTTGAAGGAATTTTGTGTATGAGAGCAAGATTAGGGTAGCTAGAGTAGCCACTGGGTTCGCTTTACCAATCAAACGAGAGAATCTCATTGATTTTTTGCTGACAATGATCACAACTAGAATCATGATGTACATTGGGAAAGCCAACTGGAGCCATGTTTTCCAATAGGTGTCCATTCCTTCAAAGAAGCAAACATCAAACCCAATTTCCAAGTTGAGCCATGATACAAGAATTGAGTAATATCTAAGTGATGGTGATAATCCAAAGAAAAACTGACTGCTGTTGGCACCTATGATATTCATATAAAAAATCAGTCCGTTCAATGTTCCATTGGCAACAGTCAAATTGAGAATTATCAGGAATGATACGAGAAAAATTCCAGCTATATCAGAGCAATTGAGATTACTGGAAAATATCCCTTGTACTGCATCTTAGAGCAAGGGACACACCGAGAGCTTCCTAAGGATAAGCTAAGATCAGGATGACAGAGTGAACACAAAAGTCCTGAACGATTGTTAGCACACTGTGCATCAGATCCATTGGCAAGATTTAGGTTGATGTAAATTTTGGAAGTTGGTGGGAGACAATAGTCTAGTGGACAGTAAGGGTGCTTTAGAAATCCACTCGAACCGTTAGTACCATTAATGAAATCTATCCAAAAGTTGCCTTCCCTAGTTAGTGATTCAGTTTTACGATTGCAATTATTTGCTGCTTCAGTGAAATAAGGACTAAGCCTCACATCACACACACAGATGCAATCATCACGACTTTTTTATTCTGGAACCCTATTGGACACCGGCAACGTGTAAAGTTAACACGAACTCTGCTAAGTGATCCATTGGCATTCCGACACGGACCTTCCGGGTATAGTATCAATTCTTCATAGTGATTATGAGAACGGATGCTGAATGTTAGGTTTGTGCAAGCATCTTGAGTGACTTGAAGTGACTGGCCTTCACCTAAAATGCTTCTTGTGTGTTTAAGATAACTGTGTATTGCAACTTGGGTTATTGTATGATTCATGTGATCAACTGCGACAAGTGATACATTAAACATCTCTCCCTTCATTTTGTAAATGATTGGAGGCTCGTAGCTGCAGTTTGGTTTGTCATCAGGCGTACAGAAACACACCCTCACTGGTGAAGAGCTCAACATTTCAGGATCTGTTATGTTACTAATGAGCTTAAGGTAAGTGAACCCGTCGATTTTTGTGTGTATGTAGCCACTAGTTATGATTTCAGCTCTACGTGGATCTGGTATGCATCGATCCAGTAGCCCTCCAAAGATCACGGATGAAGCAGAATTATTTCCTCTCGTGGTGAACTCTATGTTAGGCTGTTTGGACATGTTCCCTAGAGCGGATATTCTTGAAAAGACTTGAAAAAAGCACTGATTACTGCTATTGTCTCTATCTATCTTTAAGTTATAACTACCTTCACAAGTATAAGGATACATTTCATCATCTACATAAATTGCTGTGCCATTCTGAGCAAAATTTGATATAAAATAAATGCTGGTGTTTAAAGGGTTATTGGATGGACTTGCGTATGCCTTTTGAATACGCAATTGTGCAGCTGATGTCAGATATACTCCACCGCCTAGCTGTGCACTATTATTCATAAAAATCAGTATGTTTTGATGGGGAGTGTTTTTTGCTTGACGATAAGGCTCTGTACATGTAATGAGTGAGTTGGTGGCATACACTCCCCCACCTTTGTATTTTGCTCTATTTGATGAGACATTGGCTATACTTCCAATACTACGAGATACAAATGTGCTATGGTCAAGATAGATGCCACCTCCACTGCCATTAGCTTCATTATAGGCTATAGTCAACTCATAGAATCCCTTGCTATGCAAAATATCACCACCATAAGGCAATAAGATGCTTTCAATTGCATAGATTGCTCCTCCTGCTGTTCCAGCAGAGTTGTGTGTTAGGTTACATTGTCCACTGAAAGCAACCTCTTGTTGACTCTGCAGAATATAAATGGCACCACCACTTTGTCTGGCTTGGTTGTGTGACAAAACACTATTTTTGAGATCCACTTCTGATGCAATAGCGTATAGTGCACCTCCAGTTGTTGCATTGTTGTGAACAAATAGACTATGATTGTCATACATTTGAGTCCCCTGGTCAAGAAACATAGCACCACCCGATTGCTTAGCCAAATTCGCCTTGTATATACTTCCTCTCAATATCACTACCCTATGTGCTCCTTGTGACAAATACATAGCACCACCTTGAGTAGCCTGATTTTGAACAAATACACTACTGTTGATACATATATTGGATTCCCTTACTGAAACTGAACCACCATAAGTTTTTGCTTTGTTGCCATAAAATAGAGTGTAGTATACCGTCATATTTGAGGATTGTTGAATGGACAGTGCCCCTCCTTGTCCAGTATCACTCGTATTATTGGTGAATGTACTACTATTAATACTCAGTATAGTATTAAAAGTAGCAATGGCACCTCCTGCAGACAGCCTTATTTTTCCCACATTATATATCGACTGATTAGAGTCATAGAAGGGAACATGATTATGGATAAACGTGCTGTTACTAATAGTAATGTTGTTGAATGCATAGCTAGTACTGTATATTGCTCCACCAACATCTGCGCTGTTGTTAAAAAATGTGCATCTAGTAATAGTAACGTTGCTTTTGGCCACAAAAATTGCTCCACCTACGTGAACAGTGATATGCGATGTGCTTTTTATATCCACAATGTCCAGATAGGTACCAACTCTGTTGGAGAAAAAAAAAGAATTTGTAACTGTAAGGTTACTTTCTGCGATTTTAAGTGCTGTGTGACTTCCGTTCTGGCCTTGAAAAGTAGAGTTGCTTATTACAAAATTGAATACTAATGAAAAACTATTATTGCCACATCCAATAAAATATATCCCTTTTATCCATAGTTTAGTAATATTTTCAAAGTTGAAACTTGTTTGATGTTGGCAACAGATAGTGTAAGCTGGGCCCTCAGATTCTGGTGTAGAATTTGTAAGCATGGAAAAATTATAGATATTTGCAATGAAAAGATCAAGGTCAAGTTTGTGGTTTCCATTTAAGAATATCAAATTTGTGTTTGAAGACAACCAGTTGCTTAAAGTTAGAGCGAAATAAGAGAGTGTGATACAAGGTTTTGTAGGACATGGGATACCTGATGATGGAGCAACATAAAGCAGAGTTTCCCTATCCAACAGATCTTGTGAGAAATTTACATGAAATAGGATTTTGACTATTGCTAGTCTAAAGAGTATCTGTTGCTTCATCACACAATATTAATATTATTGCTACTGACAAGCTTAGAAAACAATAATATTATTACGCTAAGCCTTGACTTTGACGATGCACATCACTGATCTTTACTTCAGCCCCTGTTTAACTTGAATTGCACTACGCAGTTTGATTCACCAGTTACTGTACATGCAGCCTTTATAAGCTTGTACCTTATACTACAATGTATGATATCAATAATCTAAAGTGTACATACACAGTCTTTATTCAGGTTCAATAATTTAAAGGAATTATTTCTTGTTCACCAAAGGTGTTGTTTTATGTAACCATCAATTGTTTTAGATTATCAATGAAGGGCATGCAGCTACCAGTATAATTATTATTGACAACTAGCAACTAAACCTGATAGCAAGTACAGTTACTCTATACAAAATTAAAGTAGTCCCAAAGAAATAATCTTGGTAGTTCAAAACTATACACAGTTAGCTACTATGGAGAGCAGTATTATCACTATGCTCCCAAGAGTATTGTTATGGGACCTTTAAGTGGAGTCGTACCCTAAATATAACTGCTTGGCTCATATAATATTATAGGAATTCTTTACCACCACCAATCACATCTGTTAAAGATTTTGTCTATACCAAGGGGTGTGTCAGTAGCTGAAAAAGATCCAAGGACCGAAATGTTCTATATGAACTTGTTGGATGCTTACTACGTCCATGCTCAGTAACTAAGACCTTTCAAATTATGTATATCATGTCATTTCAGCCATGCTATGACATGAATTTATGTCAATATCAATGATCATCTATGATCCATATAATTATCATACCCAGATTAATTGACTTTCAAACTGTAAATGACGTGCAGTGTAGAATTAATACAAATGCAGACCTCGAGTATATGGAATTTTAGGACAGAAGAACAATGTCAGTAGTTAATAGCCTATAGTTGTGGCTAGAGATGGACATAGTTAGCGATTATTTGATCGAGTTTTCACTAGCCAGTCATGATTATTAATAATTATACATTCGACACCTCACGAAGTGTCTTTGCTAGGGGAGCAATGGTGCATGATTATCGAAACAATGGGACAAGATTTTAAACTGACTGTGAAGGCTTGATCAAACTAAGTGCTAATTATTATAATATTATTAAGTAGCTATTGTAGCTAGGTATACAAAACATTAATATGAGTGACCTAGAAAGATTTAATAAATAATACTTGCTGCATGAGTATCAGAGATGTTTTCAGCTCATAGAAGAGAAGTATATTATATTAAATCTCTATGGACTAACAAAACAGATTGTTTATGCACATCAGTACTCCCAATGCAAATATCACATGATGAAAATGACTGATACAAACACATCCATTCATTGATGGTTTTTACTTTGGGATGAAAACATAATAGCTACTTGTTTTACTTTGAGATGAAAACATCAATGCTTGCTTTACTTTGGGATGAAAAATCAATCCTTATTTTCAAAACACTTTATTCACTTCTATTGGAGCATGTAGTAAACATTTCATAGTTAAAACTTTATATGAATATGTTGTCTCCGAGTTACTACATTTCAAACTCATAGCTCATCATGATAACTTGGCTGCCTATTATTTCTCTAGTTCTCGTGAATTTGACATCCATTCATTGCAACAGTGAACTGGTGTATGTCTCTCCAAGTCCTCCTCCTAACCCAGACTGCCATGATGGCCTTCCGTGTCAAACTCTAAAGAGCTACTTCAATAACAAAACATTCACTCAGCAGAGTGTCAACCTCACAATGATATATCTTGCTGGACAGCATAAAGGAGGTGGCCAACAGATTGCACTGAAGTCCACGTCATTCATTGTAAGAGGAACTGGGGTATTGGATGTAATCATAAAGAATGTAAACATAGAATTGCAGTATGCTACAGAAATATACTTTGAGAATATCATTCTTAATCACTGGAACTGCACATCCCCTAGTCCACCATTTCTTGTATTAGAGATGGTGTCAGTACTGGCAGTGAATCAGACACACATCTTCATAAGACATACTACAAACTCGAGTGGAAATAAGATAGAGCTTGTGAATTCTGTCTTTAGAAATTCATCATTATCAGGAAGATTGTCATTTATCAAAAGTGAATGGAATACAGAGGCCATGCATGAGTTTGATTTCATCCACACTTAACATTGGCAAGAATACTAACATTAGTTTCATGCATAATCTAGTGCAAACGGCAGTTTTGTTCTTAAACTCATCCACACTTAATCTTGAAAGTAATGTTTACATGGCCTTTGTCAGTAACTCAAGAGCTATACTGGCAATACATGATTCAACATTAAGTGTGGTGGCTGACACCAGTATGATCTTTATCAACAACTCAAAAATATATGATCAAGAAGGAGCTGCTGCTATATTAGCTATATACTCCACAGTGAATATTGAGGGTGACTTGCACTTCATTAACAACTCAGCATACAGTCAAGGAGCAATCGATTTTCGGTTATCAACTTTGAATGTTAGGAACAGTGCAAGGATTGTTTTTGTTAATAACTTAGCTAGAAGACAAGCAGGGGGACTTCGTTTAAAATATTCTGTTCTTAATGTAGAGGGTAATGCTGAAATAGCATTTATAAACAACTCTGCAGGAAAAATAGGATCCACAGGCATATTATCATCGACGGTACATATCAGGCACAATGCAAGTCTGCACTTCATCGGTAATTCAGCAAGTACATTTGGAGGGTCAACTCACATAGAACTCTCAACTGTCACTATTGAAAATAATGCACATATTGTTTTCACTAACAATGTAGCTGCTGACACTGTAGGAGGCATGGTCCTGCGATCATCTATACTCAACATCAGTCATAATGTACAAATTTTATTTAATAGCAATCATGCAGCTGTAGGAGGAGCTGTTTATGCACTCAATGGCACAATAAATGTTAAAAATCACGCGCAAATAATTTTTACTAACAATTCAGCATTTTCAGCCGGTGCATTAGCTCTCATAGAGTCTGAATTACACTTAAAGAATTGCACAATTTTGACTTTTATCAACAACACTGCCATTAATTTTGGTGGAGCGATATTCAGTTATAATTCAAAATTCTCAATTGAAAATGCTACAAACAAGTTTATTAATAATTCAGCAGCAAGTGGAGGTGCTATTGCTCTTCTTCCATCAACGCTTAAATTGGTAAATGAAAGTTCTAATTTAACTTTTGAGAGCAATTTAGCAAAGGAGAAAGGAGGAGCAATATATGTTGATCCAGATCGATTTGAGTTGACATCACAAGTCCGATATAATGACTATAATTATGCTTGACAGCAACTGTTTATACGACACAAACGCAGCTAATACAGAACAGTATTTCTATTTTGTAAACAATGTGGCACAAATAGCAGGTGACGACATTTATGGTGCTTCTCTGGCATGGTGTAGTGCAAGTATTGTACACATACACCCAAAGAATAATTCAAGTCTATCTTCTATATCTGGTTTCCCCATACGTGTTTGCAGATGTGATAAAAAACATATTAAATCATTTTGCTATAACAATTCACACACTATCAGTCACTTCAATGTTTCCTATTACCCTGGTGAGATGATTTCAGTCTCCGTTGTAGTTGTGGGTGGAGACTGGGGGGCAACACCTGGAATGGTCTACGCTAGATTCCAGCCGCCATACACATCATCAATCCTGAAACCATCCAGCCAGTACAATCAATGGATCAATGAATCACGATGCACTGCACTCAATTACACTGTGTACAGTAATAAATCAGTACAGTTGATGTTATCAGCATCATCTTATTATGACATTGCCCTCCTTCAAAATTTTTGTACAAATAATACAACTCAACAGTATCATGCAAAGGCATGTACTTTCTTTTCCCCACTGTATATCAATTTCACAGTCCTACCTTGTCCATCTGGATTCTCTCTACAGGGAAACCCTCCAGGATGTTATTGCTATCCCGTGCTCACTGATAATGGAATAAACTGCAAAATTTTCAAAAATGAAGCGATATTTTCCTGGAATACTTCATTCTGGATTGAAGTGTATGCTAAGAAAATTATTCTCAGTAAATACTGCCCATTCGACTATTGCAAAGATACCAAGGTGATTAAAGGGATATCAGGTGATCAGTGTTCCTTCAACCGAGCTGGAAGACTATGTGGTGGATGCAAGGCGAACTACAGCCTAGCTATAGGCTCCTCCAAATGCATCTATTGTGCAAATGACAATAATGTGACTCTTCTTATTTTCTTTGCTGCTGCAGGATTCTTGTTAGTTTTCTTTATCAGTATCTTGAACCTCACTGTTACTCAAGGTATGATAAATGGACTCATATTCTATGCAAACATTGTATGGACCTATCAAAGTGTCCTCTTTCCAAATCAAATACCCAGTATTATACTCACTATTTTTAAGACTTTTATAGCCTGGCTTAATCTGGATTTTGGAATTGAAATATGCTTTGTAAATCACTTGAACGCTTTCTGGAAGTCTTGGTTGCAATTTATCTTTCCCCTCTATCTCTGGTCCATTGCTGGACTGATGATTATGCTTGCTCGATATTCAACTCGACTGACTGCACTCTTTGGAAACAGAGCTGTTCCAGTGTTGGCCACAATTTTTCTGTTGTCTTACATGAAGCTACTTCGAACTGCTGTGGAGATATTGCATTTCTCATTACTCAGTGTGATAGATTTTGTCAGCTCCAATGATACTACTTTAGCAGCTACATCTGATTCTCAATCATTTGTATGGTCAGTTGATGGAACACTTGATTACTTTGGCTATCCACATATCCTCCTCTTTGTTGCAGCATTGTTTACTCTGCTGTTTCTGTGGCTGCCATACACTCTGCTTTTACTTTTTATTCAGTGGATACGAAGGGTCTCTCACTACAGGCTTCTGAGGTGGACTATAAGATTTAATCCTTTCTATGATGCCATCCTTGCTCCTTTGAAACACAAGCACCAGTATTGGTTTGGACTTCTGTTGCTTGTCCGAGGCATAATATTCATCGTATTCACATCTAATTTCTCTATTCCAAACAGTATCAATTTGATAATACTGCTTATCTGTGCAGGGCTCTTGCTCTTTTACATGTTTTCAACAAGTGTATACAAGAGTCATGCTCTTTTGGTAGCTATTTCATAGCTCCTTCTTCTTGAATATTTGTTTTCTTAGTGGATTCATTATATTTTCCCACACCAAAACCCAAGTTAGGTCATCTATGCAGACAAGTGCTATACACTCATCTCCACTGGGATTGCTTTTCTTCAGTTTTGTGGTATTATTCTCTACCAGATTTACTCACTGTGCTGTTCATGTGGAGTGGGAAGAGGTCTAAACAAAGTTTACCGAGTACACGAAGACCAGGTGCATGCGATATTGGACATGAGTTCTCGTCTTGAACGTCGTAAGTATTCTGCAGAGAGACAGCCACTGATTGATCCAAACCATAGTGATCATAACAGTGATGAACCTAGCTACTTACTGAATATATAATAATAAAGATCGCTGGAGATTATATCTAGCTAAGTGTAGGTATATACTGACTGTATAATCAATTATAGGCTTTATAGTGGTAAATAACATCATCTATTTGTAATCAAGTACTGTGATAGTCATAATGAAGATTTTTCAAGCATGTATGTATAATAGTGACATTAATTTTGTACACATAATGTAGCCATAGACTGTAGATACAATAACAGTGTAACTATAACTCTTGGACTTCATGAGATCTTAATCTGTTGGCTGAACAACTAGCTATATATATCTTGCTGATCGATCCCAGGTGGTCGCAGTCAATGGTTCTGAGTAGTTTTCGGAAGCTGCTGTTATATCTGAGGGCTCTATGTTGGTACACCCTTTGCTCTTCTGATATTGATGGTCTACCGAGTGTTATCCAAAGACTTCTGAGTGACTCAAATGTTAAATTAAATTTGTTTGCTGACAATGTCCTTCTCCATCATGTTATTAGAAGTCTTGCTGACTATGCTACTTTGCAGTTGGTAGTATCTTCAATTGAAGCATGGTTTATATCTAATTTCTTATCTTTCAATGCAGGAAAATGCAAATAGCTATAATAATATGATAGTCTTTCGGAAGCAATTTCCAATTATAGTCCCTTGCAACTCTTTGATGCTGTTTGGAAGTCCAATGGAACCAGTTGAGTGCTACAAATATTTGTGTCTTCCAACTTGAGCTGCATGGTCAGCTCATATTGATGCCATCTGATCTAAAGCTAAAAAGATTCTGGGGGGTTAATCTATAGATTTTGGATCTGTGATCCATGACACGCTCAAGCAGCTTTACCTCTCATTAGTACGATCACACCTGGAATAATAATATGCTAGACAAAGACTTAGTGTTATGATACACACATGAATGCCTTGCATTATAATGCATGATGAAGTAATTAAGTGTGCCAGCATAAGTATTGGTTAAAATTTAATGATGCCACACTGTAAGTACAGTAAATGCCTACATTATGCACACGTTCTGATTCATACACTAATGTCTAAAATAATAATAATTATTGCTAATTTTGATGTCACAGTTAATGTAAACTACAGTCAGCACCTTTAATTTGTAATTTCCCGTATTCTTTATTCAGTAAGTTTCTTCATCATAATTATAATCACTATGATTTGGATCAATCAGTGGCTGCCTCTCAATAGAATACTTACGACGTTCAAGTCGAGAACTAATGTCCAATATTGCATCCACCTGGTCTTCATTTACTCGGCGAACTTTACTCAAACTTCCTCCCACTCCACATGAACGGCACAGTGAATAAATCTGGTAGAAGATGATTCCACAAAACTGAAGAAAGGCAATTCCAGTAGAGATAAGTGTTGCACTTGTCTGCATAGAGAACCTAACCTTGGTTTTGGTGTGGGAAAAGATAATGAATCCACTAAGAAAGCATATGTTCAGAAGGAAGGAACTATGAAATATCAAAAGAGCATGACTCTTGTAGATGCTTGCTGAAAACATGCAAAAGAGCAAGAGCACTGCACAGATATGTAGTATTAATAAATTGATGCCATTTGGGATAGAGAAGTTACATGTAAATACGACAAACATTGTGCCTTGTATAAGCAACAGAAGTCCAAACCAATACTGGTGCTTGTGCTTCAAAGGAGCAAAGTTGGCATCATAGAAAGGATTTAATCTTATCGTCCACCTCAGAACTCTGTAGTGAGAGACCCCTCGTATCCACTGAATAAGGAGCAAAAGCAGTGTGTATGGAAGCCACAGAAACAGCAGAGTGAACAGTGCTGCAACAAAGAGGAGGATATGAGGGTATCCAAAGTAATCAAGTGTTCCATCAATCGACCATACCATTAAATCAGTTGTTACAGTAGTATCATTTGAATTGCCATACACTGTCACAGAGAGTACTGAAAAATGCAAAATCTCCACAGCAGTTCGAAGCAACTTCATGTAAGACAACAGAATAAGTGTAACTAATACTGGAACAGCTCTATTTCCAAACAGTGCAGTCAGTCGAGTTGAATATCTAGCAAGCATAATTATCACTCCAGCAATGGACCAGAGATATAAGGGAAAGACAAATTGTAACCAAGACTTCCAGAAAGCATTCAAGTGATTTACAAAGCACATTTCGATTCCAAAATCCAGATTTAACCAAGCTATAAAAATTTTAAAGAAGATGAGTTCACTGGGCATTTGATTAGGAAAGAGAACACTTTGATATGTCCATACAATGTTTGCATAGAATATGAGTCCATTAATCATACCCTGAGTGATAGTGAGGTTCAAGACACTGATAAGGAAAACTAACAAGAATCCTGCAGCAGCAAAGAAAATAAGAAGAGTCATATTGTTGTCGCTTGTACAGTGGATGCAGTGGGAGGAGCCTATCGCTAGGCTGTAGTTCTCCTTACATCCACCACACAGCCTTCCAGCTCGGTTGAAGGAACACAGTGATTGATCACCTGATGCCCCTTTAATCACCTTAGTATCTTTGCAGTAATTGAATGGACAGTGTTTACTGAGAAGAATTTTTATACTAGACACTGTAATCCAGAGTGAGCTATTCCAGGAAAAGATTGCTTTACTTTTGAAAATATTGCAAGTCACTCCATTATCGGTAAGCACAGGAAAACAATAACAGCCTGGGGGGTCTCCTTGTAGAGAGAATCCAGGTGAACAAGGTAGGATTGTTAAATTGATATGCAGAGGATAAAAGAAAGTACATGCCTTTGCATAGTTTGGCCAAGTCACATTATTATCACACGTAATAATATCAGAATATGGAATTGCAGACAGCACCAACTGTACTGTAGCAGTAACTGATTCATTGCTGTACACAGTGTAATTGAGTGAAGCGCATTGAGATTCGTTGATCCATTGATTGTATTGGCTGGACGGTTTCAGGATTGATGATGTATGTGGTGGTTGGAATCTAGCATAGACCATTCCAGGTGTTGCCCCCCAGTCTCCACCCACAACTACAACTGAGACTGGAATCGTCTCACCAGGATAGTAGGAACGAGAGTACTGATTGCCTGAAATGTTATGACATAAAGGTTTATGTTGCTCGTCACATCTGCAAACACGCGAAGGATTACCAGAGATAGAAGATAGACTTGAATTATTCTTTGGGTGCATGTGTACAACACTTCCATTGCACCTTTCCAGAGAAGCACCATAAATATTGTCACCTGCTATTTGTGCAACATTGTTTATAAAATTCAAATACTGTTGCGTATTAGTTGGCCATGGGTTTGTGTCATACAAACAGGTATCAAGCAAATAGTATAAATTATCGTATTGGATTTGTATTGCATACTGAAATTTATCTGGATCAACATATATTGCTCCTCCTTTCTCTCTTGCTGAATTGTTCTCAAAAGTTAAATTAGAACTTTCATTTACCAATTCAAGTATTGATGAAAGAAGAGCAATAGCACCTCCATTTACTGCTGAGTTATTAATAAATCTGGTTGTTGCATTTTCAATGGAGAATCTTGACCTATAGCTATAAAAAGCTCCCCCCAAATTTTTATTAGCTGTGTTGTTGATGAATGCTAAAATTGCGTGACTTCTTGAGTATAATTCAGATAATGCAAGAACAACTGCACCAGCTGAAAACGCTGAATTGTTAATAAAAATCATTTGTGCATCATTTTTAACATTGATTGTGCAATTGAGTGCATACAGAGCTCCTCCAACAACTGCATAATTGCTATCAAATAAAATATGTGCTTTATGACTGATATTCAGCGTAGCAAAAAACAATGCCATGCCTCCTGCTGTGCCAGCTACATTGTTAGTGAAAATAATGTGGGCATTATTTTTGACAGTAATATTGGAGTGCTCTATCAAACATGATCCTCCGTGATGAATTGCTGAGTTATTGATGAAGTATAAACTTGCATTGTGCCTGACATGTAGTATTGATGTTATCATGGCTGTGGATCCTATTTTTCCTGCCGAGTTGCCTATAAATGCTATGTTAGCATTATCCTCTACATTAAGTACAGAATTCTCCAAAAGAATTCCCGCAGCTTGTCTTCTGGCTAAGTTGTTAACAAAACCAATCCTTGCACAGTTTCTAACATTTAATGTTGACATTTGAAAATTGATTGCTCCTTGACTGTATGCTGAGTTGTTAATGAAATGCAAGTCACACTCAATATTCACCGTGGTACGTACAACAAACATGGCTGCTCCTTCATCACCTGTTTTTGAGTTGCCGATAAAGAACATGCTGGTGTCAGCCATAACATTTATTGTTGAGTCAAACACTTTCATAGCTCTTGAGTTACTGATAAAGGTAATGTGTACATTATTTTCAATATTAAGTATGGATAAGTTTAAATACAAAGCTGCCCTTCGCACTAGATTATGCATGAAACTAATATTAGTATTCTTTCCTATATTAAGTGCGGATGATGTCAAATTCATAGCCTCTGCATTCCAATCACTTTTGATAAACGATAATCTTCCTGACAACCATGAATTATTGAAGATAGAATTCACAAGCTTTATCTTGTTTCCACTTGAATTCATAGCATGTTCTATGAAAATGTGAGTCTGATTCTCCGCCAGTACTGACAGCATCTGGAATACAAGAAATGGTGGACCAGAGGATGTGCTGTTCCAATGATCAAGAACGACATTCTCAAAGTATATTTCTGTAGCATACGGCAATTCTATGTTAACATCCTTTACAATTGCATCCAATTTACCAGCTCCTCTTATAGTGAATGAAGTGGACTTCAGCGTAATACTTTGGCCACCTCCTTCATGCTGTCCAGCAAGAAATATCATTGTAAGATTGATATTCTGCTGAGTGAATGTTTTGTTATTGAAGTAGCTTTTTAGAGTTTGACACGGAAGGCCATCATTGCAGTCAGGGTTAGGAGGAGGATTCGGAGTGACATACACCAGTTCAATGTTGCAGTGAATGGATTTGAAGTTTACGAGAACTAGAAAGATAATAATTATTAGCAGTCTGCAGACGGTAACCATGATGAACTATAATTTTGAAATGCAGAAAAGATAACTTAATCCTATGAGGTTTTAATCATGAAATGTTTACTATAATATTATGCTCCAAAATCCTGTAGCATATTGAAAACAAGGATTAATACTTTTCATCCCAAAATAAAATTATCAGTGAATGAATATTATGTTTGTATCGGTCAATTTTATCATGCAATATTTGGGAGTATATGTAGTACTGCATGATGTTTGTAAAATTAATGTTCTGTTTTGTTTATCCATAGAATTAACACTTCTGCAGTTGTATTTCTTTTGAGATAACTTATGAACTCTTTTCTCATTGAATGCTATTAATTTTGAATGAAAAATCTCTCTAGGCCACTTGAATGTTTAGTACACCTAACGTTTCAACTATTATATGTACCATCACTCTGTTTTCTTGAAAACACCTGGAGAGATAATAATAATGTTGAAACTTTGGGACTCTAGTGAAAACTCAGTGCTAACTATGTCCAATTGATATAGAGAGAAGTCTAAAGTTCAGTTGCAGCCTATACACACAGGAAAGGCAAGAATTCTTCGATTACCGTACGTAAACAAATAAACTATTTCAAAAAGTTTCCCTACCTGACAGATATTGATAAATGGAGATTTATGTCACTTTGTAATGACAAACACTTAATCTACTTGCTCAGCAAAATTCATTTCAGTAGCCGGCCTTCAAAAAAAGAGCACACTCTCATTAACTATTATTACCTCTTTTATAATGCTTATACTATGCTGACTATTGGGCCTCCTGACCTCTACTGTCATTATAATTAATAATAATAATATTAAAATTAATGTGTAAATGCCACGCTCCGATCTCGATCCCCAAGTCATACTGGTTGGCAGACTCACTCGCATCCGCGAGTGGTCTCAGGTCCCCGGACGGGCCCCCACCTGTAGCGACTGCTCCCTGCTTGCACTCTCTTTCAGTAGTTGTAGGTATTATTAAACAAGGGGCAATAATTGGGAGAACTGAACAACTCAAACATTCACACACTATTTATATACAGTCCATGACGTAATACAGGAAGTAATCAGTTACAATAATATTATATGAGAGTTGTGTATTTAATGCAGACCTGACCAAAGGTGTGTGTTTCTGAGTGAGTATATGTGTGTATTATTGTATGAGTACACCAATGGCATATGTAATAATAATAATTGGTTTCCCTATATAGTATAATATTATACTGTAGTGTGGCATATGTGCACTACGGCCTGCCAATCCCAAATTCGTAGTAGCTATTATTAACCCTCTCCGCAAAGCATAGGTAGAGGGGTTACTACAATCATTTGGTGACTTTTGTCCATCCGTCCGTCGCAATCCACCTATGCTAATTATTATGGTAAGGGCCATCTGAGAGAAAGTACGCATTCGAGGTATAGCTACCAGATATAAACGAACAGTGATCATGTTAAGTCCAGCCCAGTAGTGCAGTAGTGTGCAACTGTTGCCCATCTGTGTTTACATGGCTCTTACCTCAGTACATGACCGATTACAGTTCTGTGCCTTGCTGGTCAGTACTGATAAGAGTGGACTTCAGTTCAACACAACATCGCTTTTCTTGTCTGGAAATCACTCCCTCGATTCAGACATTTATATTGCCGATATTGATCATTTTTACATGCTGACGTATCCTTCAGCGTCTTTGTCATTGAGTATTGTACAATGTCTGCAAAATTCTAGCATCAGTCTTAGCAATATCACTACCGTATCGATTCATCGATTGGAATTTTTTGGATGTGGAGACAACAGTATTTCATCAGTGGACAAATTAACTGTACAAAATTGCTCATTTATCGGCAGCAAAAGTAGTGGAACAGCACTAAACATCATTCACAGCAATGCAAATTTCATTAATTGTTCGTTTCTGTCCAATCGAATCGGAACGTACCATGGTCCTCTATGGATCCTTGCACAACAAGAGGAGCCATCGGATGACAATTTTACTGCATACGCTTTTGTCGGTGGAGCAATGATTGCAAACCAGAGTAACACTAGCATAGTTGGAAGCAAATTCAATAAGAATTATGCTGGTATAGGTGGCGCTATATACTCCACTCTTGGTAGCCGAATAAGTATCACTAATAGCACGTTTATTGAAAATAATGCATGCTTATCACAATGGCAAAATAAATATTCCATTTGCTTTGGTGGTGTACTTTCCTGTGAGAACAAACATAGCCAAGTTGAGATAATCAACAGTAATTTTACGTCTAATTTTGGGATGTATGGTGGAGTTTTTACACTTTGTGACCAATGTACTATCAGTATCAATTCAAGTAGATTTTCTGGAAACCTGGCAATAGAGTATCCTGGAAGTGGGGGAGTGCTGTATTTACAAGATGGCGTTACTGCTTCTATTCACAAGAGCCAATTTTTTAATGATAGTGCGAGATCAGCAGGTGGTGTTTTGAATGTAGATAATTACACTTTGAAAATTTTTGACAGTGAATTTACCAACACCAGTGTGGGGCAATTTGGAGGTGTCATTTGTGTATTCATTATCTATTGATAGAAGCTACTTTGGAAATAACTGTGCTTTTCAAGGTGGTGTTTTGAATTCATTTTTAAACTCCTCGATAGAGATTCGTGATAGTGAATTTGTAACAACGAGGCCATATCAGATAAAGACCCATTTAATTCAGCTGGAGGAGTTATTTGCATGATGCAGTCCTCTACCTTAAACATTATTCGAACTCATTTCTATAATAACATAGCACACACGAGTGCTGGTGGTGCTTTGAGTATTTCCTCAAATATTGAGGCTAATATCATTAACAGCAGCTTCATTGCTAATAAGGCAAGAGCAGGAGGTGCTATTGATGTATATCAGAGTAACGCTATCTTCTCTGGATTCAATAATCTGACAGACAATGTTGTTGATAGCAGAGGTGGAGCAATCTATGCCTCTGGCGACAGCTTATTAAATGTTATGGATGAACTAAGAATGATGTCTAACAATGCATCTGAATCTGGAGGAGGCATCTATTTAAATAGATCTAAGCTAAACTGCTAGTTTAATAGTAGGATCAAACTCATTAGTAACAACACTGTTGGTGGAGGTGGTGGAATATTCACTATTAATGCAATAGTAAAGGTTTTCTCCAATAGGGATTCCAGCATTGAATCAGCCATAGTCTTTGATGGAAACACTGCTGCAATGGGAGGTGGTATTCACCTGGAGCTGGCAACAAAGCTGCTTGTCTTAAAATCAGGAAACGACTACACAAAAACCATATACAACTTGTGCTTTATCAAGAATTCAGCCGATTATGGTGGAGCTATTTACAATGCTGATGAAACAGAAAATGAAGTATGTGCAAGTAAATCATACTATATAGTCACAGTAGTAGTGACAGCACAGAATGCTTCCTGCAAATACTTTCCCAAGTGCAAACAGTTCGTATGTTGTATAACATTGTGACCACTGAATTTGTAAACAATAGTGCCCATGTATCGGGACCCATTTTATATGGAGGTCTTCTCGATAGGTGCACACTAATGTCAAGTGCTGAAATTTTATTCACAAATAACAGGACTCCTTTGGATGGAGTTACATACTTCTTGGACACTAGCACCTTGAACGATACAGATGGTATCTCTTCTTCACCAATCCAGATATGTCTTTGTGAACCGGATGGCACAGTACCTAACTGTGACCTCCAGCAAATGAATGTTAGTGTAAAGAAGGGAGAAATGTTTGAAGTATCACTGGTTGCAGTTGATCAGGTTAACAGAACATTACCGTACATCACCATCTACAGTTCTCTCAAATATGCTGAGAGTGGTCTAGGAGAAGGACAAATGGCTCGGGTAACTGCAAAAGAATGTACGGTTTTTAGCTTTAATGTATTTTCAACAAATACTGACGAAGAGATCACTTTGTACACAGATGGCCCATACAGAAACACAATAAAATCACAAAGGAAAATTCTCGTCTCCTTTCTAAAGGCTCGCATATCATTAACCCCCATATACGTAGTACAAAATTCCATTTTCCGATAAAATGTATGGACTTCCGGTCACCTTAGCGTAAACTGACAAGTGGAGATATCAGGATCTGAAATACTCCTATAGTTGTAGCCATTGCTGCCCTTCCCAGTCCTTAATACACCTGAGGAGGCCACTACAAATTGGATCATAGTTTCTCGTCCACCGCCCGCATGCCTTTTGAGCTACCGCCTACTTTTTATATTATTGCACTTATTTTCTATTAAAACGAAAATATTGATGACGTAATTGAAATTTTTAATATTATTTACGGTCTGTTCCATGTGCGCTCGAGTTGCAAGCTGAGTTCGTGACATTGATGGTTCATTCAGTATTTGCTCACTGTTCTCATTGTGCATGATGATCGCTATACTCGTGAGTAGCTTCATTCATAGTTCTAAGACTGTGCTCACCATATCAGCTGAAGATGGCGGGATTAGCTTGAGTCTTGTACCCCGGCGATCATTTGTGGTTTACACCGCCACATCCGGTAATAATGAATAATGAATAATAAAAGTTAACCGCCCGCCCGCATGGTATTGAATCAACAGTCAGGACGGAAACAACTATGCAATTTGTAGTGGCCTTATCATCTCTACTGCTCTTATTAGGCCACAGCAATTTAATATCCTGTTTCTCATCCATCGCCCGCATAGACTTCCAGGATATTGACTTGCAAAAACACTCATATATAGCCTTGTACAAAGCACCGCATTGAAAATGTTAGAATAGCCACTTGAAAAACACGACGAGTTCCTCCATGCAACAGACCATAGATAATAGAACAGACCAACTGTCACATAAATAGCTCACAAACTTGAACGCACGACGTCACTCTAATTAAAGCGCACTATGAAATAACGTCAATTCAGTGTCCCTGTGGATCACGTGCTGTGTTATTAAGCTGTGTTTGTAAACAATGCCGCCCGCCCGCATTGATTTTTTATATTGCATTGGATGAGAAACAGAATATTAAATTGCTGTGGCCTTATGCATTTCAGTGCATTTACTAACTTGTTAAGGTACCATTTAATTGCGTGGGCGTGAGCGTCAAGAATGGCTAATTCAATTAGCGAATCGTGAAGGGGCGTGGCCGAAGAGGCCATACGAGTGCTTTTGGTCGAAGGTGGGTGTACCTAGAATCGGCCAGGGATGATTATGCGCGTGTAATTAGCGACCGGAAGTGGCCCCTGAAGAAAACACCGGTAATTGCCCACTTCAAAGCAAGATCAAAGCATTCTTTCTTAACTATTAACCGCAACGACAAAAAAATTAAACACTAAGTAGAAAAAAAGAAAAGATTTAAATAATTAAATAATTAAATAATCTAATTCATGGGGGGTTTGGGAGTACTTGGGGAGATAATTTTTACATGGGCACGCAGAATGGGTCGAAACTAGAGATTTGACCGGACAGATTTTTGATTCACACCTTACAATTAAAGTTACGGCCCTTTGAAGTTTCCCCATATGTTTGTACAGGGAAGCCATGCGTTTACAATGTTTCCGCCCACGCGCTACGTGAGGGGCGGGGCCACGCGCGCTTATAAACGTGACGACCTTTACCAACTTTTGGACAAAATTGAAATTTAGGCTGCCTGCTTGCATTGTATGGTTCCTCTATGCACCCAGCTCAATTATATGATGGTTTTTGGACAATTTCTTTCTGCTTAGTGTTCAGGTCGCCTTGAAAAAAAAAAAAAAAAAAAAAGCTAATTAGGCCTAATTAAGCATGTGGGCGTGTTCCTGGCACTGTGTGGAGTGTGTGCGTGTGCATTAATGCAGGTTTTATTGCTTCGGATTGGGCGGGGCTTCACGGGCCAGTGGTTGGATATCGGGGCCTGGGACTTGGCCGCGGCAATAGGTGGGCGTGTCCCGGATGCGGTGGTGACCTTTGCACCCGGCCAGGAGGCTTCGGGGGCGTGGCAGGAGGTCAAAGGTGAGGCCATGTCAGTTAATGAGGCACTGTACGCCAGTGCAATCGAGGGGACTGTACGGCTGGACGGAGGCTGACGATGGTTTGAAACGGATGTGGTTGCGATGACGTGTTGTTACCCCGCCCACACAGGAAATGAGGTGAGCTCTTGTGTGGGCGGTGTGGCAGAACGGCCTCCTAGTGTTTGTGTGTGTTTTGGCCTTGCGGAAGCTGTGTGTTTTAATTGGGATTGATTGTGGGCTTCCGGTGGACATCCGGTGGCCAGTCGGCACTTGATTGAGAATGATGGTCCTTGAGGCGCAGGGTGGTGCTGTTTTGGGCGTGGCCTGGCCCCTCCCATCTGGCTCGGCTTCCGGTCCATGGAGGATATTAAATGAACACTTCCGGCTCTAGCAGCCACACCCCTGAGACCTGTGCAATTAAAAGGGCGTGGTTACACAACATGCACCTCACTAATGACTTTGATGTGGTTTAGGTGTCATATCCCTCACCTCACGCCCACGCAATTTAATGGTACCTTAAGGATAATACAATCAAAATGGGTTGAAAAATCGTGAACCTCCGAGATAGGGACAACCTCCGAGCGAAGGATAAGAGGCCCGTTCCCAAAGTGTCCTTTATTCGGAGGCTCGACTGTAATTCCATTGTTCCCCCTGGCAAAGTGATCCCGATCATTTGGACCGGCCTGTCCCACTATGTGGTACGTGGCTGGAATATTATAAGCTAAAAGGGTTTATAGGATCTGCATGATGCCATGGATTCCGAAGATGAAAGACCTAGCTACCACCCAAAATCATTAATAAGACTGAATACAAAATTGACTGGGTTATATGTGCCTCAACATTGATGTAGCTACCTTACATGTAGCTATGCAAAAAAATTCAGCCCCACCCCCCCCTTCAGGGGCTGGCTTGCAAACTACGTAGCAAAACAGGTGTTAGCTAGTGGTGATAGCATGATAGCATGATAGCATGATAGCATGATTTTTATTGACAGCGAATCGGTGGCAATTATCAACACTGATAGCTAGCTAGCTGATGTCAATAGCCTTGGCTTCTTGTTGTATGCAGTCATAATTAATACATAATATGTGGGCAGTGCTGATGTTAAAATTCACAAGCTTACTTGTGTGGCAATAGTGAATACCACAATAATAATTATTCATGGTTTCTTGGAAGTCAAATACGAATAACAATTGCAGGATAATTGTATTTATTAATGATTATTTTTGTAAACAATATGTGTGTCAAGAAACACCCCCTTTTGTGAAGTTGAATTAAGCAAGTATTTTAGCTTAGTATTACAATTTGACGAGAACAAACAAGGAAGAAAACATGGCAAGTTCGTATTTATCTCCTCTAATTACACCCAAACAAATATGGCGACGTGAGTGGTACTACCTTGGCTACGGTGGTGATAATTCTCATCGTGATTCGATACCTTATGGAGATTTGACTTTGAAACACAGTGTAACATGCACAGATTGTTACAGTGATGTTATGTTTGTTGACTTTAACAAGCATAAGCGTAATTGTGTCAACGAAAGCCAAGGATGCAATTGGGCTTATCTGTGTAAGGATCATTCTAAGCATTTGAACATTAATCCCGACGATCATAAGTGGTTAGATGGCTGTGATCATACAATTATCAAGTGTATCTATTGCCCCATCTGTAAACCAGCTAAACGCTGTGAAATAAAGAGGAAACTTGAAAACAACCTAGAAGAGAAAGATTTTCGTTTGGTCCTTTCCATGGTATGGGAAGCACGCTCAAGGTGGTATAATATAGGATTGGAGTTGGGTATCAGTGTGGAGACCCTAGACTGCATACGACAAAATGACAGAGATGATGCTGAAAAATGCTTTATTGATATGATCAAGAGATGGCTGCAATCAGACGAAGTGGAGGATAAATCTTTCAAAGCAATGAGTACAGCACTGAAGTCACCTTTAGTAGGGCGGGAACAGGTGGCAGAAGAGTTAGAGAAAAGTATGTTGTAATAGTTGTTACAGTACTGATATGTATATGCAGTGCCTTCTCTTCGGATCCGTCATGTGATACCTTATAAAGGTTTTATCACGGGTAGCTATAAGGGATCTACGCAATAATATTATGTTGCCATAGATCCCAAGTGCACAATGTTATAATAATAACTCAGGCCGTAAACAGTAGCCCGTGCAGTGTTCTATCCCACTAGTATACTGTTAACTGGTCAATGGCTCGTCTCCATAGATTATAACTATAATTTACGACATTTGAAAATTATTAGTGACTTGAGGGACATATATACTATAATTAACCCTCGCCGCAAAGCGTAGGCGGAGGGTTACTGCAATCGTTTGGCGATTTTTGTCCGTCCGTCCGTCCGTTTGTTTGTCCGTCCGTCTGTCCGTCCGTATGGTAAGGGTCGTCTGAGAGAAAGTACGCATCTGAGGATTACCAGGCATCAAGGAAGAGTGGTCACGTTAAGTCCTGCCCAGTGGTATAAAAGTGTGCAGCTGTGGTTGCCATTCTGTGCCTTGCTGGTCAGTTGTCAAAATACAGTGATAGTGTAAACAGGCAGTGGCTCTCAAGTGCATAATTGAGTTTAAGTAGTCACAGAGGCTTTCAGTTATTATAGTGACATAGGCAGGTGCCTTCCCCCTAGCCTATATCATGCACTGACTCTGAAGAAAACTGGAGTACCTCAGGTGCAGGGTATGTACTATAGTATCGAACTAGATACATACTACCATAATATGGTAGTATGTATCTAGTTCAATACTCCTTATATTGAGCATGCAGGCAGACACACTGAGATATGCTAGCTACTATAGATGTACATGTGCATGAGTCATGCATGCGTGTAGCGGTGAGGGTTTTGCACTCCTGTGCATTCATTATACCATGCAACCTTTGGTTACCTGCAAATTCCCCTTAGCCTCAACTTTAATAATAATTATTATAGTTAGCTCTATAGCTATAATATTATCACAACAGAGATCCATGATACTCAGGTGTGTTAAGGACCGGGACCAGTACTAAAACAGTGATAAGTCCCTTGTATACAAGTCCTTAGATCTCCACTTGTGAGCATGTCAGAGACATGAAACAAACTCCACATGAACGTTTATCTCTTACCACATCAAAGGCGCTTACTAATTAACCACGCCCACCATCACCTTGGAGGGCGTGGCTGATCTCGTACGTGCACTATTACAGCATTAAGGTACCATTTAATTGCGTGGGCGTGAGCGTCAGGAATGGCTAATTCAATTAGCGAATCGTGAAGGGGCGTGGCCGAAGAGGCCATACGAGTGCTTTTGGTCGAAGGTGGGCGTGTCCAGAATCGGCCAGGGATGATTATGCGCGTGTAATTAGCGACCGGAAGTGGCCCCTGAAGAAAAGGCCGGTAATTGCCCACATCAAAGCAAGATCAAAGCATTCTTTCTTAACTATTAACCGCAACGACAAAAAAAAAAAAAAAAAAAGCTTATTAGGCCTAATTAAGCATGTGGGCGTGTTCCTGGCACTGTGTGGAGTGTGTGCGTGTGCGTTAATGCAGGTTTTATTGCTTCCGATTGGGCGTGGCTTCACGGGCCAGTGCTTGGACATTGGCGCCTGGGACTTGGCCTCGGCGATAGGTGGGCGTGTCCCGGAAGCGGTGGTGACCTTTGAACCCCGCGAGGAGGCTTTGGGGGCGTGGCAGGAGGTCAAAGGTGAGGCCATGTCTGTTAATGAGGCACTGTACGGCGGTGCGATCGAGGGGCCCGTACGGCTGGACGGAAGCTGATGATGGTTTGAAGCGGATGTGGTTGCGATGACGTGTTGTTACTCCGCCCACACAGGAAATGAGGTGAGCTCTTGCGTGGGCGGTGTGGCAGAACGGCCTCCAAGTGTTTGTGTGTGTTTTGGCCTTGAGGAAGCTGTGTGTTTTAATTGGGATTGATTGTGGGCTTCCGGTGGACATCCGGTGGTTAGTAGGCACTTGATTGAGAATGGTGGTCCTTGGGGAACAGGGTGGGGCTGTTTTGGGCGTGGTCTGGCCCCTCCCTTCCGGCTCGGCTTCCGGTCCATGGAGGATATTAAATGAACACTTCCGGCTCTAGCAGCCACACCCCTGAGACCTGTGCAATTAAAAGGGCGTGGTTACACAACATGCACCTCACTAATGACTTTGATGTGGTTTAGGTGTCATATCCCCCACCTCACGCCCACGCAATTTAATGGTACCTTAACTTCCATATACAATAATACATTCTGAGCGAAAAATGTATTTTTAGCAGATTTGATGACCTCATACCGGGCGTGTACTAACTAGGGATATATTTGCGTGCCCCCAGAATGCTAATTCTGGCTTAATACTTTCCATTTATAGCACAAAAATCGATTAGGTAACTTCCCGTTTTGTGCAAAAATGTGCTGAAGTCATCAAGATTTGAAGTCCTGCCATGGCTACTACCATATTATACGGCTGTACATTGCAGCTCATGAATATTCATGACCACCTTGTAGATTGATTGTAGATCACTAATTACCCTTAGTCTTATCTCATCTATAGTGTA
The DNA here is from genome assembly GCA_963930775.1 of Cliona cf. orientalis. Taxonomy (NCBI): domain Eukaryota; kingdom Metazoa; phylum Porifera; class Demospongiae; order Clionaida; family Clionaidae; genus Cliona; species Cliona cf. orientalis. The sequence continues at coordinate 3,268,037 of OZ005690.1, forward strand.
TTTCTATAGGATGTCCTCATTTGCATAGGTATTTCTGGCCATGATGGGTGTGGCAGGGTCACGTGACCCGGCAGGCAGGTGGATGATCGAGCTGACCGCTGAAACAGCGTAATTTGAAGCCTTCTTCGATCCTTTTGGCGTCTTGTACGATCTAGTTCACATATAGTCCACGTATTTTGCCTTAGAATCTATGTTAAAGGTCCTATTGGCCAGCTTTACCACTGACGTTGGCCACGCCCATCAATTATTGCACGCGCGTGCGCGGTCCCAGTCCTTAATTCACCTGACGAAAAAAGGTGAAAATCGTGTGCTGTGTCTGTTCACTAGCTATATGCGGCATTCAGGAACAGCTGCATGTATAGCTAAATGTGCTTATTGATCGCTTTGGGATACAGAATTGTGTAGTATATATTCAACCTAAGTTATACCCTCGGCATGCATGTTTCAAAAGAGTTAGTATGGTGGTTGACTTTTCTGTGTGCATATGTTAAACTTTGTGGTGATATCTATCAGGAGTAGATTAGATAGGAGTGTTGAACTATATGCAAATGCGTTCCGGGAGGATGACGTAGATAGTACACGAGTAAATGACTCTGCGGAGTAGAGCGGGTGTGTCCCACCCAGGCCACCATGATACCAACTGCAATATAGCTGCAGTCTGCGTTTATATAACACCCACTTAAAGTACAAGATGTGATAGTGCATGGCAGCCTTGATTACAATTTGTCTACGTCATCCAACCGGAACGCTGTTACTACATTTGTACTGTAGTTCAACACTCCTATCTAATCTACTCCTGATCTATCTGAGCATGCAGCTTGGTACAGTGTTTAAGTATTTATATTATTATGACCTTAATTGGGCTCCCTATCCAATAAGCTTGCATGGGGATTCAATTCCCACCTGGTCTATTATGATTTTGAGCATTGCCAAGTCACTTTATATGATTCCCCATTGCTCCAGTGTAGCTAGCTGTAAAATAGGGACCTAGAGTCATGCAATAAAATGTTACACTGAAAGGTCTTAGTGATTTTTTTCATAATAATTGATTTTTATAGGTGCCATATGTAGTAATGTGTCCATCACACAAGCTGAGCGATTACAAAAACAAGTTGACAAAAAACTTAAAGATATTGACGAAAAGATGAAAAATTTTAGTGACTTGACAGACCGCTACAGAAAGAAGAAGACCAAGATTGAAACTAATAGAAAGGAACTTGAAGATTGGGAGAATGATTTGGAAGAACAGTCCAAGAAGATACAACATCTAAGAAAGAAGTTCCGCAAAAAGCACCTTGAACTTGAAGATACAAAAGAAGATGTTGCACTCTTTAGGGAAGATTTGGATGATTTTTCACAGCAGTTAAATGATCTGCCAGAATGTGATTACCAAGAAATACCTGCAATGTCTGCTGAATTACAAGGAACAATATCACATTGCCGTAAGCAGATGGATCTATGTAATGAACATATATCACGATTGAAAGCAGACATCACTCAAGATGAGATGGAATTAAGAAGAATCAAACAACAGATTGCAATATGTCAGAGAAGCATTGTACATGCGATTGATGATTTAAAAAGGTTGAAACAAGAACTTGAAAAAAGTCAAGAATCACTGAATCGTGAGAAAAACTGTAACATCGTGAGGGAAGACACTGATACAAGGAACTACACTATTGATTCGTGGCTTCACAAAATATTTTTTGGCGCCTGGTCTGTCGGTTTTACATCTGGAATAATTACATTCCTAACAGGTGTGTTAATAAATAAGATTATCATTATTATGAAGGCTGTGTCTACCATACCGGCACCGGTACTGAAAATTTAGCGCTTTGAGTATCGGCAAACTAGCCCGCTAAAAAAACTTAGAAAATTTTTCGAAAGTGGAAGAAAAAAGAATCCAAAGATCAAGCGGGATTCGAACCCATGATCACCGAACCCATGACCACCACTCCACCAGTCCCAAACTTAGTCCGCTCTGCCAACAGCAGATCGCCGCTGCTGGATGCCGTTTTTTGCCACCTTTATACACCTTATCACTATAATACTAACCCTTTGTCAACAATCATAGCCTAAACCCAAACCCCTCGTCACTAACCGATTACCGAAACCCAACCCCCTGCTACTAGCCGTCTAGCGCTGAGTATTAGTGGCTATTAGTATAGCTATATAATAGAGCTGCCGGTACTCCAAGCACTAAATCTTGGGTACTGGTGCCAGTACGGTAGACACAGTGTTATATGAAACAAATACCAAATCCCTAGTACAGTGTAGTCCACTTAATTCGAATTTACAAATCCACCCAAATAATTTGAATTAAAGGAAAATTTGAATTACAGCAACATTCACTTAATTCGAATTTTGCTCATATGAATGATAATTTTGAATTAAAGGGATAATAGCTACCATACATAATAATAATCTTTACATATTCAGATGCAACAACCTTTTTCTTCTTCTCTGGAGGCAGACTGTCCATTCTATCTACTATTTCTAGCTTTCTTTTAAGTTAACAGTTTAGAAACCTGATACTGCTAGATATAGCTACTTCTGGCTAGTGTAGCTGCATTCAGCTGCAGCCATGTGATGCCCACGTGATCTATTTTCCGTATACTATATATGCATGTCCGTATACTAGACCTTGTGCATGTTCTAATTAAGCGAAAATGCCATTTCGAATTTATGTATTAGCTCTATGTGGGGAATTGGAAAGACTTCGAATTAGAAGAAAATTCGTGGTAAGCGGATTCGAATTGGGTGGACTACACTGTAGCTTCATTGTATGTGGTAAAGGGGTCACTATGCATGTAGCATACTTGAGTTATGCAACGTTACATAATCATCAAATACTTTGAAGTGGAATAACTTGAAAATGAAAACAGATGACAAACTTTAAAATATTTACGGAACCATTTTCCATATTCATCTATATCTGTGCCAAATTTCACGATTCGATAACCTTACTGGGCAAATATTGCTTGTTTCAGAAAAGTAAATTGCTACTAGGGATGTAGCTAAGATTATAATATAGTTATCCGTGTGTCCATGTGTACGAGCGGGAGGTGACCGGAAGTGATTTGACCCGAGCTAAAAAGTTTTCTTTCTGGGCATCACTGGACTTGGAACGATACAGCAGACAGCCCACTGACGGCGATTGGCTATGGCCCAGCAGCCACTAAAATAAGCTGCTTCAAAAAAAAACGGCAGGACAGCTAGAATTAGACTGAACTGTACGCGCACTTTAATACATATGGCAGTCTGGAGAATGCGAAAGGGTGACATTCTGGAGTCGATGTTGCCCTTAAGTGCTTTACAAATTCCAGAGGAAGGCGAGTCTATTGTAAGCGTCTTGTCTTGGGACCCCTTGCAAGCGAAGTTGCAAGACAAGTAACGAATTCTTTAGCTAGGTGATTGACAAAGTCACATGATTAGGCAGAATGTGCACGTGCGCTAGCTCGCATGCGCACAAATATGTAGGTAAAGGTAGTCGACCACACATGCACAATAATATATAGCACAGGGATAAAAGAGTCAGCTCGCTCCTTGTTATTACCCCGCGTGCGCACATGCACAGCAGGGGATAAAGCAATCGGTTTGTCTGTCGTGACTCGTCTGTTGTCTGTCGTCTGTCAGCATAAAAATCGGCGCAAAAGATCTGGCAGCCGGACGCCGTGACCTTTGCCAACGCTATAGATCCGGCAGAAATACTTAGAGAAAAAAGGAGCTAGAAAAAAAATTGAAGTAAAGAGGAGAAGCTGGATTCGAACCCATACCATCGACTCCAGAACCCAGACACACCGCACTGCACCACCACCAAACAACGATATAATAATATAGTACATCTCTAAAACCCTGCTAACCATACCGTAGCCGAAACCCAAGGGCCCTACCTACCTACCCTGCGGAACTAACCCTGATAACCATACCGTCGCCGAAACCCAACCCTACCTACCTACCCTGACGAATTAACCCTGCTAATCATACCATAGCCGAAACCCAGCTACATTGCCCTACCTACCATGCCGTATGTATAGTCCTATGTATATAGCCAGCAGTCCCAGCCCTCTTTGGGGCTGGGACTGCCGCACCTATAGCATTGGAAAAGGTCGTCCGGCTGCCGGATCAATAGCCACTGCGTTAAGCATAAGCAGGATCAATAAATGGGATACAATGGTGTAGCTAAGACCGCGAAAAAGCAACTCCTGTCTCATTGTTAACCCTAGATAATACCCAGGGAAGCTACAAATCATATGCGAGTATGTCGGACACGCCCACCTAGTATCTCATGAGCGCATGCTCGAGCTGCTCTCAGAAGTCTACTGCGCATGCTCGAGCTGCTCTACAGTACAATGCTTCTATATAGTACAAAATTAATGTCATAATATGTGATCGTGGATCTCAAAAGGGAACGAAAAAGTTCATGAGTAGCAAGAGATCCAAGGAAGCTATATTATAGAAATTGTGCCAGCATGTCGGAACGCCTAAATCGGACACGCCCACCTAGTACCTCATGAAGTCTGTTGCGCATGCTCGAGCTGCTCTGGGAGTCTACTGTGCATGCTCGAACTGCTCTACAGCATACTTCTAGCGTGCACAAAATTAATATCATTTGTGATCATGGATCTCAGAAGGGGATGAAAAGGTTCATGAGTAGCAAGAGACTAAACTTCAAAGAAGGTCTCTGAGAAAAGGCATGGCCATGGCATGTGGGGTATTTGCTCTATTAGCTCTAGTTGCTATTGATATAATCATTTTTGTGCCATATATAGCTATGATCATTAGCAGATGAATTTTTATTATTGCAGCACCATTTTTGCCACTAGTGGCTGCAGCTGGAACTGTTACCTTCATAGGTGCCTGGTTCACTGGTTTTGGTGCAGGTAGCATCGGCTTTATCAGGCAAATAATTCTTGGTCCTGCAGAAAGATATAACGAGCAGCAACAAAGGGTTTGTAAAAAATATGATCAAATAATTTCAAAAATCCACCTTGCAACGGACAAACTTGAAAGTAAATATTTATCTTGTGAGGAAATATTAGAAGCTGAGAAGGATATTCTAAATGATACCATTATATTATTGTAGTGTATAACTTCTTACATAATTATTATACTTTCAAGTTTGTACTAGATTCAGTGATATTCTTATTGTGCTTGCAGTAGTTATATGTAGTCAAGGCTCATAATATGGAGCTTTAAATTTATTTAGCTATATAGCAAGCTTATTATTTATGTGCTTCTAGGTGTTACCAGATTTCTTTGTGAACCTGATTTGCTATATAATAATATAATATTATATATAAGTGTTGCTATGTGACTCATAAGGCTAGTAAGTATATATATTATACATGCAGCTGTCCAATAATTAAGATGTCTTGTGTGTATAATAATTATGATAATTATATATATATATATATATATATATATATATATATAAATTAATTATGCCTAGCAAGAATTTGAAGTCAGAGTATATCATATTGTAGTTGTGCATTCTCTGTCTTCTTGATGTTGCTGCTATTATAGTTTTCGCTGCATTGTCTCCTGAACACTATAATAATATTATATAATTTATATTATATGTCCAATCTTTTATAGAAGAAAGTATAGGGTGGCAGTGATAGCTATATTCAAATATACTGGTATAGCACCAACACACATGCACTAGAGTTGAAAAACATTGCAAATGCGTCCATGGCTTCCTTATACAAATATAATAATAATTAATACTTCAAAGTAGGCATGAATCAAATTCTCTGCCATCAAATTTGTGTTTTGACCCATTTTTGAGTGCCCATGCATGTAAAAGTTTCGTCCCCACAGTGCTCCCAGTTCCCCCATAAATTATATTATTGAGACTTCTTTTTTCAAGGGAGCCAATACACTAAGCAGAAAGTGCCATAACTTTTAAGTAAAATTCCGCTTTCAAGAAGTTTCCAGGTATGATCCATTCTGCGATCATTATGAATAATCATGAATTGCTTCCCAGAGTCTCAAATGAAATTTATAGCTACAATCATGCTTGTACTATGGTAAACCCGTACTGTAAAGGAAAAATCAGCTAGTACAAACCACAATATTATGCACTCTAAATGCACCCTAGCTCCATAGTGAAATGCAGTGGAAAACTCCTTGGTAGCAGTTACCATATCAACATAATAATTATTTTCAACCCCAATTTGTTTGATAGTGTAGCAGATTTCAACTCATACTCGGCCTGCTCGCAGTTAGACCTTTAAATAGTAGGACTTGTGCCGGCGCCCGGCGCATCTAGCCCGACCAGCGCAGACAAGACAGATTATGGCCTACATCGACAGCGCCGTGACAGCCCTGGTAACTTGCTCGCACCAGCTCAGGGAATTGCAAGCTCACGCAAGGGCTGCCATTCGATAATCAGCCAGACATAGCTCTTGACAAGCTGGCGCCATCCCCATTGTGCATGCGCTGCGCATGCGCACGCAGCCCTAGGGCTGCAAGGGTCCCATCATTTAATTAACCCGCTTTAAATGCTTGCATTTAAACCTCATCTAGAGTGTGAGACACCGAAGTGAATAATGTGTTATGTATTTACATAATGAATTAAGATAGCAGTTCTCTAGACACTTTGGCATGCAGCTGAATATCATTACAATAGTTAGAGGTGAAAGAGGGTCATTAGTATGTTAACGGGTCAGTAGTGACTGCTACCAAAATAGTTACATGTTGGTTTCGCGCAGTTCTATATACTCGCGGCTTCGCCACTTCTGATCATAAAACATAGCTGCAAAACCAACATCTATACAATTTCATCATTCAGTACCATCTCCTTTTTCGCTGATGACAGATATTGCCCTCTCCCCTTCCATCCAGTCACCTGCGGACTACACTATGCTCCAAGTTGATACTACTGCTATAGTATATATCTCCTTAACCGACACCTAAAACTGCATACTGATAAGTGTTGCTTCATGCTTGTATCCCGTATCGAACTAATTCCATTACGATAAGTAGACTCCATGAAATATCTTGGTGTGGTATTAGCTCACTCATGTCCAATGACACTATGACATATCAGAAAAGTCAAAGTGTCCATAAAAAACATCAACCTTCCATTCATATATTATACACACTATGGATATCCTTGGATTGTCCAGGGATCCGCACACTCCAAGCAGCCCTCTGTCAGATTACCTTTGGACTCCTTAGACACCATGGAGATCCCAGGATTGTCCCAAGATCCACATACACCTTGCCACTCTCTATCAGAGCATCTATGGACTCCATAGACACCATGGAGATCCCAGGATTGTCCCAAGATCCACATACACCTTGCCACCCTCTGTCAGAGCATCTATGGACCAATCAGACACTATGGAGATCCTGGGATTGTCGACGTCCAGGGATTCACATACACCAAGCAGCCCTCTGTCAGAGAATTTATGGACTCCATAAATACTATGGAGATCCTGGGATTGTCCAGAGATCGACATACACCATGCAGCCCTCTGTCAGAGTATCTTTGGACCCATCAGACACTATATATGGAGAATCCAGAATTGTCCAGGGATCCACATACACCATTCCACCCTCTGTCAGAGTATATATGGACTCCATAGACACTATGGAGATCCCGGGATTGTCCAGGGATTGACATACACCAAGCAGCCCTCTGTCAGAGTATCTATGGACTCTTTGGAAACTATGGAGATCCCGGGATTATCCAGGAATCCACATACACCAAGCAGCCCTCTGTCAGAGTGTCTATGGACTCCATAAGATACTATGGAGATCCTGGGATTGTCCAGAGATCCACATACACAAAGCAGCCCTCTGACAGGAGGAGTATCTATGGACTCCTTAGAAACTATGGAGATCCCGGGATTGTCCAGGAATCCACATACACCATTCCACCCTCTGTCCATGGTGTCTAAGGAGTCCATACATACTCTGACAGAGGGCTGCTTGGTGTATGTGGATTCCTGGACAATCCCAGGATCTCCATAGATTCTAAGGAGTCCATAGATACTCTGATAGAGGGCTGCTTGGTGTATGTCAATCCCTGGACAATCCTGGGATCTCCATAGTGTCTATTGAGTCCATATATGACAGAGGTTGAAATGGTGTATGTGGATCCCTGGACAATCCCGGGATCTCCATAGTTTCGAAGGAGTCCATAGATACTCTAACAGAGGGCTGCTTGGTGTATGTCGATCCCTGGACAATCCTAGGATCTCCATAGTGTCCAAAGGGTCCAAAGATAGGGCTGCTTGGTGTATGCGGATCTCTGGACAATAGCAGGATCTCCATAGTGTCTAAGGAGTCTAAAGATACTCTAATAGAGGATTGGCATGGTGTGTGTTAGTCTGGCCAGCTAGATTCACTCCCTCTCCTATTAATGTAGCAGTCTAAGAAGTCCAGGGTTAGTCAGACCAAGAGGCTATTATTTTAATACAAAGTAACTACAGACTGAACTTTGGATAACTAAGACATGTCACAGCGTCACTGTTCAAAAAACTTAATATAACAAGGGCGGAGAACAGGTAGCAAAAGTGGGGGGGCTCAGACCTTTAACTGTGTACTGTGACAAGCGTTGTGACAAGCGTTAGGCTGTACGTGGGCATATGCCCACAGCCCACCTAGGGGGGTCTGGGGGCATGCTCCCCCAGAAAATTTTGGAAATTTCGACTCTCTGAGAGCGTTTCTGATGCAATCTGGCACCAGTTTTTGGACTGATTTTAGTAGCAATTTTTACTTTAGCACTTTGCAAACACCTAGAATTATGACAGAACTATGTTGCTGTAATTTTGTAGTATGGGCATGTGATAAAATGGGGGGGCTCAGCCCCCCTTGTTTCCAAAGTGGGGGGGCTGAAGCCCCCCCTGCCCCCCCTATTTCTCCGCCCCTGTATAATATGATTGGGAATGGCGGATATTGAGCTTACTATGTGCGGTATGCCTTTGCCCTTAACCTTGGAATTTTCACTCTCTGACTTACTTCAAAGAATCCTTCTGCAACCCTCACGGCTGTTAGAGCCCAGATACTGACATTGGCCGCTAGTGAAGTTGGGAGAGTGAAGACTGATGTCATTACAATGCCAATGCCCAGTGCAGTATCCATCGACCACCATTCCGTGCAGCCAGCCACCCTCCAGGAACTTGAGTGAGGATATAGCCAAAGAAAAAAGAGGAGAGAATCAAACCTGATTGAAAAATTTAATGCAGCCATATTATAGCTAATGTAGCACTAGTATAGCTAAATGCCATACCTTCTTCTTGTGACGTCCATTCAAATGCCTGTATTAAACAAGAAAATGAGTAATGCACTTATCAAAGTAAGGCAAATGCGGGGGTATTTGACTGCAATTGAAGTAAAACTGCACAAGGGGCAGGGGCATAGCCAGGATTTTAGGTAAGGGGGTGCTGAAGTACGCGCGCGAAGTGCGCGCGCACGCAAAAATTTAAGAGAACGCGTTCTGAATGTAGCTAGCGAGCTAGCTCAAGGTTTTCGGTCAAATCTTGGGATAAAATAAGTTTCTAACTGTCTTTTAAGCTGTTTTTTTTTGTAGTAGATGATAGTTTGGGCCGGGTAGCCAAGGGGGTGCTGGATGAGGCTATTCTATGGACTATGTGAACAAGGCATGACTAGGCCAAGAGCAGAGGGGGGTGCTCGAGCCCCCTGAGCACCCCCCTGCCTACGCCACTGAGGGGTGGGGACAGTGAATTCTGTATTGTAAGTCTCAAATGAGGGGATATGACACCTAAACCACATCAAAGTCATTAGTGAGGTGCATGTTGTGTAACCACGCCCTTTTAATTGCACAGGTCTCAGGGGTGTGGCTGCTAGAGCCGGAAGTGTTCATTGAATATCCTCCATGGACCGGAAGCCGAGCCGGAAGGGAGGGGCCAGGCCACGCCCAAAACAGCACCACCCTGTGCCTCAAGGACCACCATTCTTAATCAAGTGCCGACTGGCCACCGGATGTCCACCGGAAGCCCACAATCAATCCCAATTAAAACACACAGCTTCCTCAAGGCCAAAACACACACAAACACTTGGAGGCCGTTCTGCCACACCGCCCACACAAGAGCTCACCTCATTTCCTGTGTGGGCGGAGTAACAACACGTCATCGCAACCACATCCGCTTCAAACCATCGTCAACTTCCGTCCAGCCGTACGGTCCCCTCGATCGCACGGCGTACAGTGCCTCATTAACTGAAATGGCCTCACCTTTGACCTCCTACCACGCCCCCAAAGCCTCCTCGCGGGGTTCAAAGATCAACACCACTTCCGGGACACGCCCACCTATCGCCGAGGCCAAGTCTTAGGCGCCGATATCCAAGCACTGGGGGATCGACTAAGTTCACCCTGTTTGAAACGGTTACGTCATTGGTCCCACCCACTTTACGCGGCGCAGCGCATCGTTGGCCGCCGCTAGTACTTGCACTCTGAACTACCCATATCACCAAAATTAATTTTGCCATCTACAAAGAAGTCAAAGCTAGAGCTAGGGAAGGTTGTGTCTGTCTGTTTGTGCCATGGCCTGAAGAAGAGGTAGTAGTACAGCAGGGATGTTCACGCCTGGAGGAGCTTGGATTGTTCCCAGGTAGAGATTTAAATACACAATTTCCTAATTGATGCAGGTGCCACAGTCCTGTTGCTCGGTAGCCACAGCCTTGGCAATCACCACACCCACTCCTCTTTCTGGTCCCAGCTGCATTATGGAAAACGTACCCATGTTATGAAAAACGTAAGTACACGGGTTCATGTACCACTCCAATCCCCTCTCATATTATAATATAGCCCTTCACATATCTACTGAACAGTAGCGGTATATTTGATTGGCTTAGTACCATTCCTGACCACTTTGGGTACTCTGTAATTGGATAATAACACTGTATGTACGTACTTGTGTATGTGTATGTGTACGTGTGTGTGTGCATACATTGTTGTACATGTAGCAATTGGCTATTCAGAATGTTTGTCCTTAGTTTCCAATGTTTTAATTAATTTTAACACACCTTCCATAAGCAAAATTAAATTCTGTATTGTATAGAGGAATATTTCCCCTTTGTACAGGACATATTTGGCAAAGAGTGAACATCAAAGTGACTATTTTCTATTACCGTAGACTCTGGTTAATAAGCGCATGCGCTTATAGCGGTAAATGGAATGACAGTATGCGCTTAATAAAGGATATGCGCTTATATGGCACATAACCACGCCCACAAACGTTTAGGCACGTGATGGATGCGAGGCCCACTACTAGCACTAGCACTGTACTTGAGCACTCGATCGATCGAGCACTTTAGCGTTTACAGTTGCCGCTCAAGATGATGAGTGCTGGCGATCTGTCGATCTTCTTGCATGATAACGTTATTCGTGGCCATCATTTCTCCAAAGATACCTGACTCCAAATCACTTTCCAGCCGGTCAAGGTCAGGTTCATGAACACCACGCCTATTAAGTGCATGCACTTAATAAACAATATCTTATGACAAGAAGAGGGCATGCGCTTAATAAATAATGTGCGCTTAATAGCGAGGTGCACTTAATAACCAGAGTTTACGGTATATAACTGAATTTTTACATTATTTTAATTTGTGTGTCTGTACTGATAATATTATTCTCTTTTCTACGGACAATGTATTTCTAGACCTAGCCTTGTGAATTGACCTGGGTACAAGGTTATTCCAGACCTGGATTTTGATGGTCTACTGTACGTGTGTACCATAGCTGCTCACGTTGCCTTTGCATGTGATGAGAGCAGCTCATCAAGGTATCCTATCCTTCATAGCAGCCATTCCTTTGAAGTCCCTTGACACAGTGACATATGTAACTACCAGTCAAACCAATCAGTATAATAAACTTAGTGTTTCTATATAACTTCAAAGTTCCATAGTTTCGTACAGTGAAGATGTGTACACAAGGGAGAGCTCGATGTCGATAATTATGCAATTGCGGATTTGTGGACTACAAAGCTAATTAAGTTATTAGTAATTTTCACCATTGATTTATGACCAACTGACTAACAGAGAAAGCTGCTACTGTAGAATCTGCACCTCTACAAGTACCTTTACTATTAATTTTAATAAAGATGACTCAGCTCTTGAGCCTGGGTACGAGGCTAATGTCATTGAGTGCATGTACCTTTGCAGTAGGTCTGCTACATGGAAACAATCCAAGCTCCTCCAGGCTTGAACATCCCTGCTGTACTACTACCTCTTCTTCAGGCCATGGCACAAACAGACACAACCTTCCCTAGCTCTATTAAACTCTGACTTATTTGGTGATGGCTGTTTAATATGGGTGGTTCAGAGTGCAAGTACTAGCGGCGGCCAACGATGCGCTGCGCCGCGTGAAGTGGGTGGGACCAATGACGTAACCGTTTCAAACAGGGTGAACTTAGTCGATCCCCAAGCACTGGCCCGTGAAGCCACGCCCAATCGGAAGCAATAAAACCTGCATTAACGCACACGCACACACTCCACACAGTACCAGGAACACGCCCACATGCTTAATTAGGCCTAATTAGCTTTTTTTTCAAGGGGACCACACACTAAGCAGAAAAAAATGGTCCGAAAACCACCTTACAGTCGAGCTGGATGCATAGTAGAGCCATACAATGCATCCAAATACCCATATATACAATGTTTAGTAAAGGGTCGTCAACGCACCCCGCGCGCCTGTAATTTTTTTTATGGACAAACATTGCAAGTGAATGGCTTCCTATACAAACATATGGGAATACTTCAAAGTGCCATAACTTTAATTCTAAGGTGTGAATCAAAATTCCCTGCCATCAAAATTCTAGTTTTGACCCATTCTGCGTGCCCATATAAAAAATATCTCCCCAAGTGCTCCCAAGTCCTCAGGGAATTATATTAATTATTTAAATTCTTTCTTTTTTCAAGCTAAACCACAACCTAAGATAAAAGAATATTATCAACCAGTAATTAGTTAACGGTATGTCACCAGTTCCTATCATAAAGCTATGTCTGCTACAATAGGTCGGGTATGTGGTAAGGCAGAAAATCTCAACTTGCAAACATTGATTACTATACCCACTATAACGTCATAATACTACTAATGCACAACGTGACATCTGAGATCTGTGTATTTGAGAGTGATTTGGGGCTTGTATATGTAATCATCCCCCAGTCTAGATCCAACGTAAGGAGCATCACCCATGGAATGTTATTTGTGTATGTAGACTGCCTTCCCAGCATCACTGGCAGTGAAAAAGAAGATGGAAAAAATTGGCCCCGGGTGGGATTCGAACCAGTTCATGCATTTGACACTGGTTGGCAGACACTGAGCTTAACCATTGCACCATCTGGACAGTAGTCATTTCCTGCATACTTTAGTGGCCAGAAACTACTACGACTCGTATTTCAAAACTGAAAGTGAAAATCAAAAATCTGAGACGATTCAATTATTATTTTTGATCCTGTGCTTCGAATGAATTATTTACATTACATTACATTACATTACATTCACGCTCACATATTCTTTTATCTTAGGTTGTAACAAGCTAGCGTGCACACTAAGCAGAAAAAAAAAATTGTCCAGAAAACCACAATACACCTAGGATGCACAGTGGAGCCATACAAAGCAAGCAAACAACCTAGGATGCACAGCAGAGCCATAAAAAGCAAGCAAACAACCAATTTTGAGAATATTTCTAAATAACGCACACCATGGGTATCGCCCGTTTTTCACGTAGCGCGTGGGCGAAAAACATTGCAAACACATGGCTTCCCTATACAAACATGGAAAAACTTTAAAGGGCCGTAACTTTAATTCTAAGGCGTGAATCAAAATTCTACGTCATCAAATTTCGTGTTTTGACCCATTCTGCGTGCCCATATAAAAATTACATCTCCAAGTGTTCCCAGTTCCCCCACGAATTATTTTCTTTTTTTTTCTACTTAGTGTGTAATCAAGGGGATCACACACTAAGCAGAAAATGAATTGTCCAGAAACCACCAGCTAAATGCATAGTAGAACCATACAATGCAACCAGGCAGCCTAAATTTCAATTTTGTCAAAAGTTGGTAAAGGTCGTCACGTTTATGTGCGCGCGAAGCCCCGCCCCTCACGTAGCGCGTGGGCGGAAAACATTGCAAACGCGATAACGCATGGCTTCCCTATATAAACATATGGGAATGCTTTAAAATGCCATAACTTTAATTCTAAGGTGTGAATCAAAATTCCGCGCCATCAAATTTCGTATTTTGACCCATTCTGCGTGCTCGTATAAAAATTACGTCCCCAAGTGCTCCCAATTCCTCCACGAATTATTTCTTTTTTTATTTTCTACTTAGTGTGTAACTACTTAGTGTAATTAAGTCGTTGCGGTTAATAGTTAAGAAAGAATGCTTGCTTTGATGTGAGCAATTACCGGTCTTGTCATTGCTGTACACAGTATAATTGAGTGAAGTGCATCGAGACTTATTGATCCATTGATTGTATTGGCTGGATGGTGATGTGTATGGTGGCTGGAATCTAGCATAGACCATTCCAGGTGTTGCCCCCGAGTCTCCACCCACAACTACATGCAACTGAGACTGGAATTGTCTCACCAGGATAGTAGGAACGAGAATAGTGATTGCCTGAAATATTATGGCAGGTTTATAATATTGCTTGTCACATCTGCAAACATGCGAGGGATTACCAGAGACAGAAGATAGACTTGAATTATTCTTTGGGTGCATGTGTACAACACTTCCATTGCACCATTCCAGAGAAGCACGTGCACCATAAATATCGTCACCTGCTATTTGTGCGATATTGTTTATAAAATTCAAATACTGTTGCGTATTAGTTGGCCATGGATTTGTGTCATATAAACAGGTATCAAGCAAATGATCGTATTGGATTTGTAATGCATACTGAAATTTATCTGGATCAACATATATTGCCCCTCCTTTCTCTCTTGCTGAATTGTTCTCAAAAGTTAAATTAGAACTTTCATTTAACAATTCAAGCGTCGATGAAAGAAGTGCCATAGCACCTCCATTTGCTGCTGAGTTATTAATAAATCTGGTTGTAGCATTTTCAATGGAGAATTTTGACCTATAGCTATAAAAAGCTCCCCGGGCCCAAATTGATATTAGCAGTATTGTTGATGAATGCTAAAATTGCGTGACTTCTTGAATAATAATTATAATTCAGATAATGCAAGAACAACTGCACCAGCTGAAAACGCTGAATTATTAATAAAAATCACTTGTGCATCATTTTTGTGCAATTGAGTGCATACAGAGCTCCTCCTCCAACAACTGCATGATTGCTATCAAATAAAATATGTGCATTATGACTGATATTGAGCGTAGTAAAAAACAATGCCACGCCTCCTGCAGTGTCAGCTACATTGTTAGTGAAAATAATCTGTGCATTATTTTCGACAGTAACATTGGAGAGCTCTATCAAACATGATCCTCCATGATGAATTGCTGAGTTATTGATGAAGTGTAAACTTGCATTGTGCCTGACATGCAGTATTGATGTTAGCATGGCTGTGGATCCTATTTTTCCTGCCGAGTTGCTTATAAATGCTATGTTAGCGTTATCCTCTACATTAAGTACAGAATTTTCCAAAAGAATTCCTGCGGCTTGTCTTCTGGCTAAATTATTAATGAAAACAATCCTTGCACAATTCCTAACATTTAAGGTTGACAATTGAAAATTGATTGCCCCTTGACTGTATGCTGAGTTGTTAATGAAGTGTAAGTCACCCTCAATATTCACTGTGGTACGTACGACAAACATTGCTGCTCCTTCATCACCTGTTTTTGAGTTGCCGATAAAGAATATGTTGGTGTCAGCCATAACATTCATTATTGAGTCAAACACTGTCATAGCTCTTGAGTTACTGACAAAGGTCATGTGTACATTATTTTCAATATTAAGTGTGGATGAGTTTAAATACAAAGCTGCCCATTGCACTAGATTATGCATGAAACTGTATTTTTGCCAATATTAAGTGTGGATGAAGTCAAATTCATGGCCTCTGTATTCCAATCATTTTTGATAAACAACAATCTTCCTGATAACCATGAATTATTGAAGACAGAATTCACAAATTTTATCTTGTTTCCGCTTGAGTTTGTAGCATGTACTATGAAGATGTGAGTCTGATTCTCTGCCAGTATACTGAATGCATCTGGAATACAAGAAATGGTGGACCAGAGGATGTGCTGTTCCAATGATGAAGAATGACATTCTCAAAACATATTACTGTAGCATACTGCAACTCTATGTTCATATCCTTTACAACTGCATCCAATTTGCCAGCTCCTCTTACAGTGAATGAAGTGGATTTCAGTGAAATGTTTTGGCCACCTCCTTCATGCTGTCCAGCAAGAAATATCATTATGAGTTTGACACTCTGCTGAGTGAATGTCTTGTTATTGAAGTAGCTCTTTAGAGTTTGACACGGAAGGCCATCATGGCAGTCTGGGTTAGGAGGAGGACTTGGAGATACATACACCAGTTCTGAATCACTATTGCAATGAATGGATATCAAAGTCACGAGAATTAGAGAGATAATAGGCAGCCACGTCACCATGATGAGTTATGGGTTTCAAGTAACTCAGAGACAACTTACTCGTATGAGGTTTTATAACTGTGAAATGTTTACTACATGCTACAATAGAATGTGAATAACATTTTCAACATGTTTTGAAAGCAAGGATTGACATTTTTTTATCCCAAAGTAAAACTATCAGTGAGTGGATATGCTTGCATCAGTCATTTTCATCGTGACATTATGATAATTGCATTGGGAGCACTGAAGTGCATAAACATTCTGTTTTGTTTGTCCATAGAGATTTAGCTAACACTTCTACATTGTTTCTTCTATGAACTGAAAACACCTCTGATACTCAGTTAATAAATCTTTCTAGGACACTCATATTAATGTTTTGTATACCTAGCTTTAGCTACTTATTAGTATAATTAGCACTTAGTTTGATCTAGCCAGTTGACAATTTTGTCCCAGTGCAATGTCACAAGCATGCACCATCGCTCCCCTAGTGAAGATACCTTGTGAGGTGTTAAAACGTTGGGACAAGTGACTGGCTTATGAATATTCGATCAAAATAATCGCTAACTATGTCAGTCCCTAGCCACAATAATATAGCTACTGATATTGTTCAGTTCTTCTGTACATGTCCTAAATATGTTCGAGGTCTGATACACCCATTGCCAAAGGCTATTAAGGGCCATATGATGTTGTGATGAGCATGTTGTGCATTGAAAATGGCTGTCTGACATGACAGGAATACAAAGCTGCTGTGAAGAGGATAGCCACACTGGTGAAAAGAGATGGGACTCTCTTGCTCTATAGATACAACAATTCGAAACCGAGAAGCGAATGATAATAGCTACTCCTGGATACTACTACGTAGGTGAACAAAGGATCGTTCAAGTAGTCCTACCCCTGGAGTTTGTGCAGGCAACGTTGAATGAATGTGGGTTTAGTGTTGAAAACACTAACAAGCTTCCTGAAAAGGAGAGTGATGGCCTTGCCAAGATTGAAACGACAGATCTGGAGTCCACTGCTTTTATAATTGCAACCAGGCTCTAGGTGCCCCAGTATTATGAAAATTTGGGATTGAATTGATATATTTAGCTAATATGGATTAAATTAGTCAAGTAAAACACTCCTGAGTATGATATAAACTATAGAAGTTGTTATCTATAGAGACTACCTACAAGTTTTAGCATTCACTATGTACAACTATTGTGCATAAATTTAATGGACTGTTTTGTTCAATAGGTTTATGCAGGTGTTAGTCTGATAGTATTGAATCACGATACTTTGTTTCAAAATCAGTGATATCATGACTTGATTGAAGTTAAATACTGGTCATTTGGGTTGGATCATCACCACTCTCTGTTAAAGCCTTCTTAACAAAAATGGATTTGACTTTTTGCGGTAAACTATTCCATATCACTATACCACAGAATTCTGTAAATGCACACCCAATGGATATGTTGAATAGTAGTGATGATTTGTTTCTGAAGAATGATATTCCTGTGAATAGCAAGATGAGGTTGATTAAAAATGAGCTTTCAATGATAGCAATCGATATCCTTCTGTACACCTGAGCATAATTTAGATACACCAATACAATCACAAGAACTATTACGAGTATGTAGTTACTAAAAGAAGTATCGCTGTAGCTTTGTGTCAGTGCAGATAGTAAGAAAAGTGTTCCTCGTACAAGTAGTAAAGTACCAAACCAATAGTGATGCTTGTCCTTTAAGGGAGCAAAGTAAGCGTCATATACAGGCTTGTAGCGAGCAATCATTTTCAGTGGTCGATGGTGGTCAACTGCCCTTAACCATTGCATTGAAAATAGCAGTAGTGTATATGGTATCCATATAAATATCAGGAATACAAGTGATGTGATAAGTAGGTAGATGTGTGGATGGTGCCCATATTGAAGTCTGCCGTCTTCTGCCCAAACTTTTGTGTGTGTTACTCCGTTTTTGGAATAAGTAGTGATGGTCGCTAACCTCAAGGATGCAGTAATGATACTTAGTAATTTTGTGTAAGAGAGAAACAATATCGTGGCTAAAGTTGGTACCGAACGGCTTCGATCCACAGATCTTGGATAGCTTTTCTGAAAATTTAATTCCCAAGAAGAATAGAGCAGCAACGTAGAAAGGAAAGGCTACTTGGAGCCATTTTGCCACGAAAGAATTGAATCCCCTGTAAAAGCATGTTTCAATACCGAAATCTAAGTTCAGCCAGGCAATGAAAATATTGAATATCATCCATGGAGTATGTGAATATCCATAGACTCGAACAACATTAGCATAGAAGATAAGCCCATTGATTACTCCTTGTGTAACTGTCAAGTCTAAGGTGCAAATTGCTAGAATCAGAAGAAACCCAGTGGCTATAAAGAAAATGAATAGTGCCAGGTGGTTGTCATTTGTGCAGTAGAGACAGTGGAATGACCCAATGGCAAGACTGAAGTTTTCTTGACAACCTCCGCATAGCCTACCAGAATGGTTGAAGGCACACTGGGAATCAGGGTTGTTAATTACATCTATCTGCTTGTGTCCACTTAAGCATCTCGATGGTGGGCACTGTTTGCTGATCATAATGCCCCCAGTTTGATTGTTAATGTCAATAATCTTCACCCATGCATTGGTTTCCCATGAAATGTACCCTGTTGCTTTTTGTGCTGAGCACTCCATGTCACTATTAGACTGCTTGAAAGTTTTGTAGCAGTCACAGCGTTCCTCGCTGCTAATATAGTCCTCGACCAAAGCAAATCCCAGTGGGCATTTGTCAATTTGAATTCTCATGAATATTTCTAAAGTACGCATCTCTGTGTCAATTTCTTGTAGTTGGTCATATCTGTCCAGAATACATTGGAGTTGCTGATTTTTATTATCATCTTTCCCGTACAAGTTGAGAATATTTGACGTTTTTGATGTACGTAGTACAATAGTATGCTGGGTTGTAGACTTTGATTTATTGAATAGTGTCAATTTCAAAAGTGTACACTGCTTGTTTTGAAGCACTCGAAATTCATGCTCAGAAGTAGCAAGATTCTCTCTATTTTCATCGTACTCACTATCTAACAAATGCACTGTGCCTATTGTTGCTCCAAAGTCCCCACCTACCAATACAACTGGCAAGGCAAGTACTTCACCTGGAAAAGCTGTCTCGTTTAGCAGCAATATGTATTCTTTTTTTGTGCATTGTGGATGCCCATTGTTATCACACAAGCACACTCTTTTTGATTCAGCAGATACTAGACTAAGGGGTGGTGACAAGTCATTGGTAGTTGTGAAGACAAAGTAATTGTGCCAGACTTGTGAACTGACGTTATAATGTGACTTGGAGATTGAAATGTTGCAGTTACTCATCAACGATGCTCCGTATATGTTATCCCCACCCATTTCAGCTCTGTTGTTATCAAACACAAGCTTGCTTGTTGCATTCAGCTCCAGATGCACTTGATAAAAGCACAAATTCTCATTCTTTACAAAAATTGCTCCTCCAAGCTCTGCAGCCTTGTTGTCTTGAAATATTGTTACAGTGTCTCCTTTGAAAATAATCTTGGAATTCTCCATAGATAGTGCACCTCCTTTGTTTCCAGTATTGTTACGGAATGAGTTGATTCCAATAAAGGTTGCAGTGCTTGAGATTAGTTCTAGAGCCACACGCTCATGGTATATGTAGTTGTGATAATTAATGAAATGACTGGTTTGAATTTCAGTGTTTGTATTATCAAGATTTACCATGGACTGCATAAATGTACTGTTAATGATGGACACCTTGGATACCGAATACAATGACAGGTCAACTTCATTAATGATTAGACCACTAATTGTAACAGTTTCAATGTTAAAAAAAACATTTCAACTCGATTAAAGATAATTTTTTCTTGTGTACCCTGAATTAGTAAAGCCTTTTTATCAAAAATTTTTAAGCCTTCTTCGATACTTGAATGATACGAACCTGGAAGAAAAATAATTTGTATTTCATTTGCATCAAAGTAAGTCTCTGAATTATCTCGGTATTCATCTAGTGTTTCACATGGTCTATTTGTTGGGCAATCATCACTTAGTGTCTCTGTAGGTCTCACATACAGAGTCTTCATAGAAAAGCTGACAGCCAAAAGTCCCATGAGCAGTAGTATTGTCGGTTCTTTCATTGTCAATATGGTGAATTTAAAGCAGAGATCAGGATTATGGAGTGCTGCTTGACTTGCATGCAGTTTTTATAGAAAGGTTTTTTGTGACTACATTGTCGTAACGTTGTGTGTGCGTAACTGTTAGTACAGTCCAAATTTCGGGAAACTTTCAGTTTGATGTTTTTTATGTGCACGTTTCAGTATGGTAATCTAATGGTGTCAAAATTTTGCGCATAATATAGCCAATTAGCACTCAGTGTTGTGCAACTATCATTGTTTCAATTTTGAGTACCGTGTTTATGCTAATAAAATGCATGATCTAATTAGCACCAGAAAATTCGCGTTCTGGGATTTTTTTATTGTGTATCTTAATGGAGCATGTGATGACCTTTATCAGAAAATTGCCCAAAATTTAATTATTTTTTTAGCTTGCGTTCTATTAGCATAAACACGGTAACTGTCAGTGGGATTTTCATTTAAACTGAAAAATGCTTATGCTAAAATAGTAGCTTGTAGTATACTTAATATAGTCCATGTTTTCTTAGTTGGGTGCAAGGGGAGCCTTCTACCTTCCTAGAAACTGATTGTTTCCTCCTGAGGTAGGCCTTGATGAAGTAACTCATGCAACAAAAGAAGTAGCCTGCCTGAAGGAAGCTAACACTAAATGATAATTCTCGGTGTTACACTTAACGTACACAATGTCCACAATTAAAGCAAGTTATTTTCCCTCCGACAAAGTGAGAAGATTGTGAGCTCCAGCTGTTTGTCAATGATTGCTTTCCTTGTTTTCATCATAATGGTGACAGGTGTGATTGTGTTGTTCTTCCGACTCAGCATATTATGTCACACAGCCTACATTGCATAAAGACATAATTTCATAATATCAACTGGACTAGTCACCATACTACGTGCAGAGTTTAAATGCAAGTGACACTATAATAATATTATTATCATCATAGCTAAAGTTATCGAAGTATAGGAAAATTAATGTGAATAAAATATTTAGCGTTTCTTCTAACACTTGATCAAACAGTTTATTCAGCAAACTTCACTTTCACTACTCAGTCTGGAGTAGTGCATTCTAAGCTACACTCATTTTCTATAGGAATATTTATAGCATCAGAATCTTAACGAGTAACACTATTGAGAAATCTTTTCCCTTTTCCTGGATCACTTTATACCATGCTTTCAAATCACAAACATTACTTAGTAATAATATGTAAATTGAAAATTATACCCAGATCTATCCATAATATACATACATTACAGCTCCTTGGTTGGCTTGAAGAGAAGCTACCAGCGTCAGGCAAGCTTCTCTCTCCTGAGGTGACTGGTATCATTGCTCCGCTCTACTCTGCTCTGGAGGACCGCAGTGGAGATGTCAGGAAGAAGGCCCAGGTGGTACTGCCGCTATTCATGGCTCACGTCAGCTATGACACCATGCTCAAACAAACTGGAAAGCTCAAGGTATGTGTATGTGTATGTGTGCAGCTATGGTTCCTGATTTGTTCAATTATGGTGATGCAATTAGTATTATAATCAATTATTTGTTGCTTGCAAATAGTACAATTACATGAAAATTCAGTGGGTTATCTTCCACTACCAATCCTAAACCTAAGGGGTAAACCATGTATAAGACTCAAACCACACTGTCTCATAGCGGTGTTCCACATGTGTATGCATGTACATCATAGGCGGCGGAACCGGGGGGGCAGGGGGGGCACTTGCCCCCCCACTTTCAGAGAAGGGGGGGCATTGCCCCCCCCAAAATCCAGGGCCTAATGACGTCACAAATCAGCCAGACTTATCTCTTTTCATGATAGATACACCAAGATACAGTCCAAAGCTGCCTAGAATAGCCTCAAAAGTCGATCATTGTGCCAATTTTCCATCGTTTCTTTCTTCTAGACAGCAATAGCACCATCACAATCCACGAGTGACCTTTAAACTTAAATTAAGTGGGCGTGGTCCAAAAATTTCGCGCGCGCTTCGCGCGCAATGAATGATTATCTGCCCCCCCCCAAATAGAACTTCCTTCCGCCGCCTATGTACATGCACATATGTATGTACATATAATATTATACTTTATGGCTTTCCGTATGTCTAGCTTCACTAATTAGTTTAATAAGATAGTTATGTATCTTATGAAGAGAGTAAATAATTACTAAAATATCGGTTGCTTGTAATCATTCCCTTCACTATTCTCGCCCCTACTAGCCTGCCTCCAAACAAGTTGTCGTTGCCCTACTTGAGAAGCACAAGGCCTCTGCTGCCCCTCCCAAAGCTAGCAAGGCTAAACAGCAACAGCAGCCGCCTCCTGCAGCTCAACAGCCACAGCAAGTAGCCGCTGCAGAGACTGCATGGTGCCCCCGCAGCGACGTCAAAACCGGCCGCTGAAAAGAAGGCTGCCAAACCCAACGCAGAGAAGGCGGAAGCAAAGGCCGAGAAAGAGAAGAAGACCCCGGGCTCAACTTCAAAAGGGAAAGGTCAGTGGTATAATATGCGTACCTGCTTTTCTTGAAGAGTTTTACTTGGTGTATGACTTGATGGACTTTTGTTCTAACCGTGACATTCCCCTGTTATACATGTAGCATACTCAATGCTTTCGACAGTCTATATGATTGTCATCAACTGTTTAGAACTGTTATTTGCTTTTAATTTCTTCAGGTGGTAAAGACAAGAATTAAGGGTGGTAGTGCAGAGGCCAGTGGTGCTCCTCTGGTGTTCGTACCCAATGGGAAGGAGTCTCGAATGAAGGACGAGGAAAAAATGAAGACATTGAAATGGAACTTTGCCAGTCCAAGAGCTGAGTTTATTGAGCAGTTGAAGGAGCAGATGCAACCTTGTGCCAGCACTGCTCTGTTCACCCAGCTATTTCATGATGTCTTCAAACAGTATACAACTTTAGGAAGGCTCATCTTTTACAATTAAAAATGTTGCTCAAGATACCTTGTATGCATGATATGTACATTGATTTTGTGATATATAGGTTGGTGATGCTAAAGAACCAGTGCGCAAGGGAGTGCGTGCCTTGTTTAGGGAGCTTTGTAGCTTCTATCCTCCTGGGAAGCTCTTCACCTTCGTTCTCGATGGTCTGAAATCAAAGAATGCCAGGCAGAGAACAGGTGAGCAATATTTCCCCACCTCTCTCTATCCACCCCCCCCCCCCCCCCCCCCCCCCCAAATTGCTTTATCACTATCTCTTCTTATTGTGTGTGTATCTGCAGAGTGTCTTGAAGAACTTGGTATTCTGGTCAGAGACAATGGTATGGTGATTTGTGGCCCTCAGCCTCAGAAGACAGTGCCCCTAATAGCCTCTCAGATCAGTGATCGTGACAACGCTGTACGATCAGCTGCTCTCAATACCATGGTCGTTGTCTATGGTAATGTGGGAGATGCTGTCTTCAAATTTACTTCAAAAGTTAGTAAGACATGCATGTACATAATATTATTATTATGACGCACATGTGTGTACATTATAAAACTTTAGCTGTGACACTGATGATAAAAGTTTATTTGGGAGGTGGGGGGGGGGGGGGGGGGGGGGGGAGTACAGATCGGCCTATGTGTGCTGTCATAACACTATAGATGCAACTTGAGTTATTTTTTATGAGGTGCCAGTTAGTTTACACTTCACTCTACAGCTCTCTGCCAAAGATGTGAGCTTGTTTGAGGAGAGGATCCGTCGTTCTGGTACGAAGCCCCCCTCAGCGTCAGGGGGTGAGCCCCCCAAGGCAGTCACGCCAGTGGAACCCTCCATCTCTCCTGTACCTACTGAGACTACTGCTAAACCATCAGGCAAGCAGGCTGCCAAGTCAGGTCAAAAAGCAGCAGCTAAGTGAGTAGCTATACTCTGGCACTAACAGCTGTACATTTCTGTTAAGAACCATAATATTATGATCAGTTATTTTGCTAATCAGGCTAATTTAATATCAGTTTAGGAAACACTCTTAATTAACAGCCATCCCAGGGTGTTTGATATCAAAATAATTAAATTACTACAATAAGATTATGTTTCCTTGGACATGCATACCGTATAGCGGGAAATTTTCGAGGGTAGCAATTTTCGCGGATGTGGGATTTTGAACTTTTTCGCGTTTTAATTTTCGAGGATCAGCCCTGAGACAAAACCACACCCCCAAATTGGATGCAATAAAAACCACGCCCCTTCTCTTTCACACGTACGTGGAAATCATAGCAGATAGCATTAAACACGAGCTAACCATAGCAAGGTTGCCAACCTGCCAACAGTCTTGTGCTTGAAATTTGTATAAAATGTGCTTGATTTGGGGCATTTTTGCTTGAAAATCCTACTAGCTTCTCCAAAATGTATTAGCATATATGGGCTAGGTTCTCACAAAAAATGAGGGATTTAGTGATTTTTGTGAGGGATGGGTGCCATTTTTGCTTGAAATCAAGCAGAAAGCTGGATGGTTGGTAGGTATGCCATAGATGAGCTAACTATGTCTGAACTACGAAGCTATGTTGTGGAGGCGATGATCCGTGGCTAGCGCTACCACGAGTATCAAAGCATTTGGGAGGCTGAAGTTGGAGAAAATCTGACGTGTATCCGAGAGCCCGGCAACGTCCGTGACCCCTACGCTGTAGCTGTCACAAAACCCGAGTCTTCAACAATAGTTGGACAAGTCCCAAGAAAAATGTCAGCTATGTGTTCGCTCTTTCTTCGAAAATGGCTTGCTAACGCTACAAATAGTGCATATTCTGTTCAGCATGCCTTGTGGTTTATATCGACCACACCCATTCTATTGATATCATGTGCTGGTGGGACTGCGCATGCTCGAGCTACGTCAGTGTAGGAACGGGTCGTCAAGTCATACCGTATAGTGGGAAATTTTCGCGGTATAAAATTTCGCGGATTCACCCTGATCCGCGAAAACAGCGAAAATTAATACCCTCGAAAATTTCCCGCTATACGGTATATTACATGTCCTGTGCTAAATAAAATAAAAATTCTGCACAGTTACCATGATTATAGTTGAGCCTGCCCACTTTCTTTTTGTCGCTGTCCAGGCAAGCCCCTCCCCCTTCTACCACTGAATCTAAAGGTTCCGGAACATCATCCCCTGTCCCTACTGCTGAGCAGGCTGAAGCTCCACCCCCTAAGCCAGCACCAGTGACTGGCCCTTTCTCTATCGATCTCTCAAAATATCAGCTACCTCCTCAGCCGCGGCTGAAAGCACCCATTAGTGTGCCACGCCTCTCTGAGGTGATTGGGCCAGATGTGCCAATGCCTGTACTCCAGTCAAGGTAAGCTTGTAAAAGATAACCATTTTATTGCTGCATGTAGTTCATAAACGTATTTCTGGAAGAGTAGCGTCTGTGCTTACTTGACAGGGTTTCCAAAGGAGAAATGTCCCGATTCCTTGCCTGCATCATGAGTTCAATAATTAGTTTAAATTGGGCCTACGGTCGGAGAGATTCTAATATTTTTGGGGACATACTCTAAAAGTAATAATGTTTTATTATGTGTCAACTTCATCCCCCTCCTCCCCTCCCATACCCCTCAATGAAAAGTCTTATATGAACCCCTAGCTGTTATCATCGATGGTATGTCACAAACTTTTAATATTTAAATTCAACCACAAATACACACCCACCATCAGGAAGGTGAAGGCTCCTCCCTCTATAGGGGTTAATCCCGCCCAGCTGGCCAGTACATCAGCTGCAGTCAGCTACATTATCTCTCAGATCAACAGCAATGATGCGGACACATGCTGCAAGGCCATTACCCAGGTATGAAGTTCATCGATCAGTATAAGGGCACCTCTCTCTATTGTACAAAGCATATGTAATTTGGAAAGCATGCATAGTAGAGATAACATAATTGTATAGAATCAATGCTTATATGCAACTAGTTTGTCTCTAAAATTTAGCAAAGCTAGCATAATTCGCTACAACAGCACAAATCTCAGTTTCACCTTCATTACTCTGTCATCCAATTAACTCTTTATACTGATACTTAATATTATTGTTACTGTAGATTGAAGCAGTAATAGTGAATCCTTGCCAGCGAGAAGCCATGGACACTCATGTTGACCAGCTGCTCAGGGCTGTCCTCATGCAAATGAGAATGAATTTCTCCACCCCACTCACCGACGCCAGCACTCCGGAAACACTCAAGAACGTATGACAGCTACAATAATAACATAGTTACATGAATGGAAGTATCACAAATCGCCATGCAGATAAAAAGCAGTGGTTAATATTAAATTCATCCCTAGGCTCCCTGATGTTTTCAACGTATTCAGGCACTATTCCTATAGCACTTGACCATTATCTGTTTTCAGCATAAACATTACAAAATTGGGCTTGAGAACTGGCCTCATCCCCAAGCCACTCCCACATTTTCAATGTTACACGCATGTAATATTGAAAGTGTGAGAGTGGCCTGGGGACAAGGCTACAAGTACATGTATATAATATCACTGTGGTACTCAGTATAGGTTGACTGCTATATATAAACACAGACATGAATGAATGTGAAAACATCCAGTTACGTTTGAACTATCATGCTCATTTTTTCCTATTGTAAACACATAGGTGATGCGTATTGGCAAGAGGCTCACTTCATGCCTGGTGGTGCTCTTCAGTGAGACTAGCCTGGCAGAGAAGGCCACTCAGGATAGTCTGGTTGAAGTGGAGAGGGATATTCTTACCTATCTTGAAGATGAAAGGCTACTCAAGCTCGAGGAAGCCCCCAGTTAATTAGATCACTTAATTTTCTAATGTTGAGAGTGTGTGATAACAGTGAAAAGACTGCTATATTTGGGTGAGCATACAAAAATTTTTTATATACATGGTGGTTTATTCACAATTGCATAATTTGATAGATCACTTCTACAAGTACTATTAAAGTCAGTTAGCGCAGATGGAACACCTTCAAAGCTCACAGAGATGACAATGAAGGTTTGTGCACACACATGAGACTTTATTTGTAAATAACTTCTCTCTCTCTCTCTCTCTCTCCTTCTTTAGTGCCTCTGGAAGATCACTCGTCAGATTCCCAAGCTCCTCCCCTCTATTAACATGGACCAATTACTAAAAGAGATTGATACATTCTTCCAAGGCTATGCTGAGTTAGTGCCCAGCCCATCTGCCCAAGATCTGCCTTACAGAACTGTTAAGACTATCTTATATCATGTCACTAACACGATGGGAGCTGAGGTATAATGTTCTATGTAGTAAAAGTGTGCATGGCACAAACATGAGGATAGGATCGATTTCTGTTCTTACATATGTGCCTTAATGTTGGACCAGGAGCAGTCTGAACACATCGGGTTTTAGGTACTATGGGATTTATGATGTTTTCCCCAAATTTCTCAGGTTCTTGAGCATATGACACTGATTAAGGACTCAAAGAAGTCCACAGTAGCACAGTACGTCCGAAAGACACTAGCTAAGAAAAGGCTGAGTGTGGAGAAGGCAGCCTCCTCTGCTGGTGGTGATGAGTCAGCAAAAAGTAGAGGAGGTGCAGCAGACCAAAAGAAGGAAGAATCTGAGAAATTTGTCTCACTTTTGTCAAAAGTATGCTTGAATCTGTATTATATACGTATACTACATACATGTACAATGGACATCATAGCTTGTGTAATCTCGCAAGACTTTTTTGATAATAAGCTATCCACGCTGTGTATCTCTCTATCTTTCTGTCTCTCTCACTCTTCACTTATTCACACAAATGCACACACATGTGCACATAATATACAGGCTTCTACCACCTTTCCACCTGGTTCCAATACTATTCTTGCTGAAATCTTCAAGAAGATAGGGCAACCTGCAGAATCCAAACAGGTACAATTTCCACTCTCTTTTTATTCACTATGGGCATTAAGCTTGTCTCCCTCCTCAATATCTATCATATATAGTACATGTAGTACATAAAATCAATCGAAAAAACTGTCTAATTTCTTATTCTTAGCATAAATCTGCACGTACATGTACTTCGTTCATGCAGGGACTCCGAGAACTCTACGAGTTCAAGCAGGCCCACCCCAAGGCTGATTTCACAGTATTCATGATGGGAATAAGCAAATTTTATCAGAATTACATTGAGCGAGGTCTGAAATGGGCAGAGGCAGAGGCATCATCTTCAACACAAGGAGAAAATGAAGGTACTAACAGTGATTTTTAATTGGACTGTTGGAATGTGCATGAGTTACTGAAGGTAATTCCTATATCTAGGCTACCAATGGCTTAATTTATGCATGTACGTATGTAATATAGTATCATAGAGTTGGTAGACTCTATAAGTAGGGATGGCCCGGATATGCCATATATGTAATACATTACAAATACCCAAATATCTCAAAATAAGTAGTTTTGTGGAATTTCTAAGTGTGAAAATCAGAGTCTCCAGCAAATTATCTATCTAACAAGACCAAGATAATTAATCAATTACATGTACATGCCAGAACCAGATGTTCAAAAAAATGGCCATTTCTCATTCTTTCTTTCTTCTTTCTCATATCCTGCCATCCCTACTTCATTCTTCATTTTATTCAATTGTTTTTATACTTGTTGTGTATATACTCTGACTTAGTCTATGTCTTACCATTAGAGATATAGACCAATGCATTAAACTTATCCGTGTACATTTATCTGTACTAGTGTCGCTGGTATCAGATGAATTGCAAGAACTTCGTCGGATGCGAGATGCTACTAAGCTCCATGTTGCCCAAGCCTTGAACATCAAACCAGGAGTAAGAAAATATCCTTCAGTGCATCCGATTATTGGTCACTATCATGCTTTATGGAACTTTTTGTATGTACACGTGTATAGGAAAAAATACCCAAACCGTCTGCAAGTGGTGCGAAGAGTTCGGTGCTCAAGAGTGTGGGTGAATATGCTTCCAGCATTGACATACCAGCTTCTGATGAAAATCAGGTATGTATATAACTGCATATGCTCCCCGCACAAATTGCTGCATTCTTATATCTACAGTGCATAATATGTGTATTATGTATATAGTTCGGTGTTCTCCCCAGGCCCTTTCAGCATAGCGCCCCCCCCAATGCCTTCAATAGCTATATTTCTTTGATGTGGTAACAAAAATTGATTAATGTGGTCACAAACTCCACCCAAACCACACCTATATAGTAGCCTAGGCCTTTAGTTAACCTTTCCTGGGGAGAACCCTATAGAGTTTATTCAAGCCCCTTGGTACCTTGGGTCTTCAATTGAGGTGGCAGACCCACCTTGCAGTGGTATTTTTGGTACATAATATTATGTGTACTTTAAATTTTTGGATTTATATGCTAATAACTTTTCTTCTTGTCCTAAATAGCCTATGCGATCGAGTGTGGTGAGTGGTCTGGTTCGTCCCAGCACTGGTGGTGTGTTGGGTACCAGCAGCTCTGGTTCTAGAGGAGGAGGGAGTGCCAGCGGAGGAGGGGGAGGGAGCTCCGTTGATCTCAAGGAGCTAAGACAAAGGCTCGACATGCTAAAAAGGTCAAATTAATCGTAAAAACTCCAAAAATATCTCAAATTTAATGTACCACAATTTAATTGTATAATGGTGCATGTTGGATTATATATAAATTAAATATGGTTATCATTGTTGATTTGTCACTATTTGATGAGAATTATTGTTGTATCAATCATGTTCCATAGAGACTATCTCAAAAAATTAGTGTCAAATGTATTTAGCCTTACAAAAAAATATCAAGTTCTAAACGAAAGCACTGGGTGTTATTTTCAATTCTTCAATACCAGTTATGTATACACTAAAAACTTCACAGACTGTGTAATAAGAAACTTTACTTCCCTCTCTACTGTCTAGATTGATAATCTAACATGTACGTGACAGAACTTAAAATTAATTTTATGTATGTCGTTGATTGCTTTGACTAGTTGAAAAAGTAAACTGTTATATCCGCAATGTCTCTATTGGGTTTATATAAAGTTTTAGTTATTTTCAATTCAAAAAAAATATGCATAATACATTCATGGAGTACACAAAAGCCGTGCATAATCCGCAGGCAGTTTTATCGCACATTAAAGCACCTTAAGCTTGCATGCGGTCGCTACATCTCAGACTGAGCATCTCATGGAAACTATGGACAATGTTGTCAAATGCATCATGCTCCTCCTAGGAGCAGCAATGCTTCCTTCCCTGTCGGTGTCAGCTGAAGATGAAGCTGTGGTCTACATCAAATCCTCGCCAAGTGCCAACTGTCCTGCTGATCCCTGTTATACTCTCTCTCAGTTTGCTACCAATCAGAGTCAACCTCAGTTGAACACAACATTGCTTTTCTTGTCTGGAAATCACTCCCTCGATTTAGACATTTTTATTGCCGATATTGATCATTTTTACATGCTGACGTACCCTTCAACATCTTTGTCATTGAGTATCGTACAATGTCTGCAAAATTCTAGCATCAATCTTAGCAATATCGCCACTGTATTGATTCATCAATTTGAATTTTACGGATGTGGAGACAACAGTATTTCATCAGTGGAGAAATTAACTGTACAAAATTGCTCATTTATTGGCAGTGAAAGTAGTGGAACAGCACTAAATATCATTCACAGCAATGCAGATTTTATTAATTGTTCGTTTCTGTCCAATCGAATTGGAACGTACCATGGTCCTATATGGATCCACCAAGAGGAGCCATCGTATGACAATTTTACTCTATATGCTTTTGTTGGTGGAGCAATGATTGCGAATCAGAGTAACATTAGCATAGTTGGAAGTAAATTCGATAAGAACCAAGCTGGTGTAGGTGGTGCTATATACTCCACTCTTGGTAGTCAAGTAAATATCACTAATAGCACAGTTACTGAAAATAGTGTGTGCTTATTGCAACGTCAAAACAAGTATTCCGTTTGCTTTGGTGGTGTACTTTTCTGTGAGAACGAGCATAGCCAAGTTGAGATAATCAACAGTAATTTTACATCTAATTTTGGATGGTTAGGTGGAGTTTTTGCACTTTGTGACCAATGTACTATCAGCATTAATTCAAGTAGATTTTCTGGAAACCTGGCAATAGCAAGTGGGGGAGTTCTGTACATACAGGATGGCGTTGCTGCTTCTATCCACAAGAGCCAATTTTTTAATAATAGTGCCAGATCAGCAGGTGGTGTTTTGAATGTAGATAATTCTATTTTAAAAATTTTTGACAGTGAATTTACTAACATCAGTGTGCGGCAATTTGGAGGTGTCATTTGTGTATCGAATGGAACTTTATCTATTGATAGAAGCTTCTTTGGAAATAACTGGGCTTTTCAAGGTGGTGTTTTGAATTCATTTAACCACTGCTCGATAACAATTCGTGATAGTGAATTTGATAACAATGGGGCCATATCAGATGTAGACCCATTTAATGCAGCTGGAGGAGTTATTTCCGTAATGCAATCCTCTACGTTGAACGTTATTCACACTCATTTCTATAATAACAAAGCGCACACGAGTGCTGGTGGTGCTTTGAGTATTTCCTCAAATATTGAGGCTAATATCGTTAACAGCAGCTTCATTGCTAATAAAGCAAGAGCAGGAGGTGCTATTGATGTATATCAGAGTAACATTATTTTCTCTGGATTCAACAATCTGACCGACAATATTGTTGATAGCAAAGGTGGAGCAATCTATGCCTCTGGTGACAGCTTATTAAACGTGAAGGATGAACTAACAGTGATGTCTAACAATGCATCTGAATCTGGAGGAGGCATATATTTATACAGATCTAAGCTAAACTGCCAGCGTGATAGTACGATCAAACTCATTAGTAATAACGCTGTTAGTAAAGGTGGTGGAATATTTGCTATCTATGCAATAATAAAGGTTTTCTCCAATAGGGATTCCAGCATAGAATCAGCCATAGTCTTTGATCGAAATACTGCTGCAATGGGAGGTGGTATTCACCTGGAGCTGGCAACAGAGCTGCTTGTCTCGAAATCAGGAAATGACTACACAAAAACCATATACAACTTGCGCTTCATCGAGAATTCAGCGGATTATGGTGGCGCTATTTACAATGCTGATGAAACAGACTATGAAGTATGTGCAAGTAAATCGTACTACAGTCACAGTAGTCGTGACACCACGGAATGCTTTCTGCAAATACTTGCCCCAATGCAAACAATTCGTATGTTGTATAACATTGTGACTACTGAATTTGTGAATAACAGTGCCCATGTATCGGGACCCATTTTATATGGAGGTCTTCTCGATAGGTGCACACTAATGTCAAGTGCTGAAATTTTATTCACAAATAACAGGACTCTATTGGATGGAGTTACATACTTCTTGGATACTAGCACCTTGAACAATACAGATGGTATCTCTTCTTCACCGATCCAGGTATGTCTTTGTGAACCAGATGGCGCAGTACCTAACTGTGACCTCCAGCAAATGAATGTTAGTGTAATGAAGGGAGAAATGTTTGAAGTATCACTGGTTGCAGTTGATCAAGTTAACAGAACATTACCGTACATCACCATCTACAGTTCTCTCAAATATGCTGAGAGTGGTTTGGGAGAAGGACAAATGGCTCAGGTAACTGCGAAAGAATGTACTGCTTTTAGCTTTAATGTATTTTCACCAAATACTAACGAAGAGATCACCTTGAACGCAGATGGCCCGTGCAGAAATGCAACAAAATCACAAAGGAATATTCTTGTCTCCTTTCTGGGGTGTACCTGTCCAATTGGATTCCAACCAAAAACTGGCGAACACAATGATAGTAACTGTGTATGTGACTGTGATCCAAAGCTTCAGCAGTATGTATCAAACTGCTCATCTCAAACTGGTTCCATTGTAAGAGAGGGAAACTTCTGGATTGGATACCTCGACACTACTGGAACAAATACACTAAACGACTACTATTTAATCTACCCTCACTGCCCTCTGGACTATTGCCTCCCTCCAGATGTTAAAGTAGACATCAACTTAACTAAGATAGATGGAGCTGATTCACAGTGTTCTAATAGTCGCTCTGGTATATTATGTGCATTGTGTAAACCAGGGTTTGCTTTATCGCTTGGTGGGTCCAGGTGCATTCCGTGTCCTGTATATGATATATACCTGACAGAAATTCTTCTAATTGCACCTATAGGTGGTATAGCTTTAATAGCACTAATGCTCGTACTAAAATTGACAGTTGACAAAGGTACCTTAAATGGACTCACCTTTTATGCAAACATAATTGGTGCAAATAGCAGCATATTCTTTCCGTCATCATTCAAGACTGACACATTACAAAGCTTGTACATTTTCGTATCTTGGCTTAATCTCAATATTGGATTTGATGTCTGTTTCTTTAAAGGAATGGACACCTATTGGAAAACCTGGATTAAGTTGGCATTTCCTGCCTATGTTATATTGCTTGTCATCATAGTGATGTTTTGGAGTGAACGTTCTAAACGATTCGCAAATCTGATACTAAGAAAGAATCCTGTGGCAACCCTGGCCACGCTCATCTTGTTCTCCTATGCCAACTTCCTTCGTACAGTGATCACTACTCTCTCCTTTGTAACTCTAGCCTACCCTGATGGTGACAAAATGATGTGGCTGCCTGATGCCACCGTTGCCTACCTTCAAGGAAGGCACATTGCATTATTTATTTTGGCCATTCTGATTCTACTAGTGGGTATTCTGTACACATTTTTGCTCTTTGCTTGGCAGTGGCTGAGGGCCATAAGGGGTGTTACTGAAAGCTATCACCTTCAGAAGCTGAACCATTTCATGGAAGTTTATCATGCACCATATAGACCCGAGCACCGCTACTGGACTGGTTTGTTACTTCTAGCACGCGTGATTCTATACCTAATCTTTGTGGTCAGTAATTCGAGTCTCAATCTGCTTGTGATCATAGCAGTCAGTTGTGGTCTGTTATTTCTTAAAGGTCACTTTGGAATGATTTATCAGAGCAGAATGGTTGATACGATAGAAATGGTGAACTACCTGAATATTGCTTTATTCAGTGCTGCAACGTTCTTTGCTATTCAGACAAGTGACAAGTATCGAAAAGAGGTTGCTTACATGTCCGTATCTGTTACATTGGTTCTATTTTTCTTTGTTCTAGCTTACCATATTTATACAGAACTCCTTTCTAAGTGGTGTAGAGCGCTAAAACTGAAAATTAGCAAACTATTATTTATCCGTAGTAGCAATTCATGCACCGATTCTGATATCGTTCAACCAACATCTTCAATAATAGACGGACTTCCAAACGCAAGTGTCATGCCTTCAATTTTGGATGAAGTTGGTAAATTAGATAATGCAAATCTACCAGCTCAAGTATCAATAGAAAACAATGATGATATGCTATCCATAGATAGTTCAACACCACTTCTACAAGACAATGCAGACATTATCATGTAATCGACGACTTTTTGTATGCAAAATACACCATGTGAATGTGTTGTTAACCCGTAGTATACCTGGTCTAGATGGTCAGACATATAACACTTTTTGTCTGAGTTTTCATGTTATACAATATTCAAATGCACAATGTATTCATGCAGTGATATTGATATCTGGGCATATAAATTAATATAGAATGTACATAGACTGAGCAATATCACAGTAACTGTTTATTTTGCAAATTTGATCTCAGTCTGGGCAATTAAGCGTTTCATAGAAAATCAAATTCCTAAATAAAAGGAGCCTGATAGAGAATAGCTTCTCCTCTAGAAAAGTTGACAGTATCCATTTTATCCATGCATGTCACAGGTGCAGTCATTGTGTATACATTTCCAATTCCGTGTGTTCTATTTTCCTTTCAATGTATACTCATATAAATAAATAAGCATATTAGCTATATTAGTTAGCATGAAAAGGTGCAATTTGTAGACAGTTGATTTTGAGCTCAATTAATTGTAAATATTAATTTTACAGTAAACTGCAGCTCTTTCCTTGAAATTATTGGCTAAGCTGCTATAGATAATTGGCCATCACACTTGACAATGTCATCAGTGGCGTAGCGGACCGCTTTACCGGTATCTGTCTTAAAAGCATAAGTATTGCTGCTGAAGAGCGTACTTAGTCTAGCCCTTCTTTCAGATACTATTATTTAGAATACTGCAACTCTTGTATACATGCAGTCGCATTAAGCTCCTGCTATCAAAACCAGATGTAACAATGGAGCAACATAGTACAATGCTCTTGGCTGTAGCAGCACTTGTAGTACAATATTATTACAGTTGTAGTGTCACTGCTCATTTGCTAGATGAAGATTCAATGCAATTGTTTTACATCACTCCCTCATCAAATATGCCATGTGCTGCAAAGCCTTGTCTTACTTTATCGCAATTTGCTGATAACTCAAGCAGCTGGTTATCATCACTGACAAGCACGTCATTGATGTTATTATCATGCAGGAACCCATATGCTCACCACTGATCTTTCGATCACAGCTATCACTTTCTTCATGCTGACAAGTTCCACTTCTGATGGTAATCACTTCATTAGATGCCAGTATCAAGCGAGCTTTAAATTTGAGAACATGACTGAGTTGTCAATAAAAGGACTAACGTTTATTGGATGTGGCAACAATACATTTTCATCAATAAGAAATTTCACGATAGAAAATTCTACTTTTCAAGGGCAGAATGCAAGTGGCACGGTCCTTGATATTGCCAACGTTAATCTCACAATTTTAAATAGCTCCTTTCTCTCAAATAGCATTGGTCGCTGCATTGACATCTATGCCATTAATATCAGACCACACATCATATCCGTTCGTGTTGGTGGAGCTATTTTTGTGGATAAGAGCAATGTAAGCATCATTAAGTGCACTTTTTCCAACAACAGTGCCGAAGTTGGTGGAGTAATATACAGTACTAATTATAAGTTCAGCAATAACATCAGTATCAGCAACAGCACGTTTATCGATAATCAAGCAAATATTGATAGTCGACGACTTGTCCTTTTTTGTGATCAACCAGATAACCCTAGCAAGGGAAGTACTGCTGGAGCTATTGCAGTATTTCAGTCTAAACTAAAAATTTCTGATTGTATATTCACCAACAACACTAGTGAAATGGGTGAAGGTGGTGCGTTAGCAGTTCAGCAGGAGTCAACCTTGAGAATATATAAAAGTGAGTTTCATGGCAACACTGCGAAGAGTTATGGAGGTGCTTTTATAATACGAGAAATTTTTGCTACCATCAATAGCAGCGTATTCATTAGCAACAGTGCTACCCAAGGAGGTGTCATTCATGCCATACAAAAGACTATAGCCATATTAATAGGAAATGTATTCGAGAACAATTCTGCAAAGTCATCAGGTGGAGTCATTTCGACGGACCAAAACAGTCTGTTATGCATTCATCATGGGCGCTTCTTTTACAATAAAGCTACAACTGGAGGTGTTTTGTATGCTATTAGATCAGGAGTGATACTAGAACACAGTGCTTTTTCCCATAATCAAGCTAAAGAAAGGGGTGGTGCAATATATATCCTACAGAGCCACACCAATATTACTATATTAGGACGATCTAATCTAACGCATAACTCTGCTAGTACTGGTGGCGCAATATGTGCAATTGAAAGTACTTTAATTTTCCTTGGTTACATATATATTCCAGGTCAACTCACTCTGTTAACTGTAGCTTACAATACGGCGAATCAGATTGGAGGTGGAATCTATCTGGCGCGCAGTGTTTTCAATTCTAGAATGGACAGCGTAACAAATATTTCGCGCAATAGTGCAAGCAGCAGTGGTGGTGGGATGT
The DNA here is from genome assembly GCA_963930775.1 of Cliona cf. orientalis. Classification (NCBI taxonomy): domain Eukaryota; kingdom Metazoa; phylum Porifera; class Demospongiae; order Clionaida; family Clionaidae; genus Cliona; species Cliona cf. orientalis. Next base: position 3,305,379 of record OZ005690.1, read on the forward strand.
ATGCTACGAATTCACTGATCATTTGTACAGAATACTATTGTAAAATGAATACAAAGCCAAATCAAACTTTGATATTTTTTGCCAACAACAGTGCATTCAAAGGTGGAGGGTTATATCTAGAGTCGTCTGCTCAATTACGCATTCAGAGAATTGGTGATATTACAAATCTTTTTCAAGATACAAAATTAAATTCTAGCATCCATTTCGCATCAAATACAGCAGAGTATGGTACAGCAGTGTATGTGGCAGATGAAACTTATTTTGATGTATGTAATAATTTGTATGGTACAGCCAACAGTACTACAACTAGCAATGCTGACTGCTTCATTCAAGTATTTTCAGAGTCTACAATCAAATCTAATGAATCTAACATTCCCAAAATTCATTTCAGAGCAAATAATATTTCAAAGAGTATGATCTTTGGGGGACTACTGGATCGATGCATACCTGATCCTCGCAGAGCTGAAATTTACACCAGTGGGTACATACTGAAAGAAATCAGTGGACTTGCTTACTTGAAGCTCATTAGTAATGTAAAGATCACTAAACACATCAGCTCTTTACCAGTAAGATTGTGCTTCTGCAATGCACGTGATAATGAACCAAACTGTAGCTTTGAGCCACCCATCATCCATGTTAAAAAGGGAGAAAATTTTAACGTGACACTTGTCGCAGTTGATCAGGTGAATCACACCTTGAAGGATGTCGAGGTTTATATTGCCCTCAGCCACACACAGAGCAGTTTAGGCGAAGGACAGACAACCCAAGCAACTAAAAATGCTTGCACTAACCTAACCTTTAGTATTATTTCTCCTCATACTGCTGAAGAGTTGATCTTGTATCCTGAAGGTCCATGCAGGAATGCCAGTAGATCTCAAAGCAGCTAGAGTGCAAGTTGTTTTTCAATCTTGCACTTGTCCAATAGGATTTCAGCCAAGGAAATATGATAGCAAAGACTGTCTTTGTATTTGCAATTCAAGGCTCAGTCCTTACTTCAGTGAAGCAGGTAACAACTGTGATATTCAAACTAAATCGTTAGCAAGACATGGTAATTTTTGGATTGGTTTCAACAATGGGAACATTAGTGGATTTTTAATCTATCCTTACTGCCCCTTGGATTACTGTCTCCCATCAACGTCCAATGTTAATATCAACCTAAATCTTGTCAATGGATCTGATGCACAGTGCGCTAACAATCGCTCAGGACTTTTATGTTCACTCTGTCAACCCAGTCTTAGCTTATCTTTAGGAAGCTCTCGATGTATCCCTTGCTCTAGGTCGTGGTATACAAGTTATGCGCCAATCATTTTGATCACTATGATAGCTGGTATTCTTTTGGTAGTAGTATTGCTGACTTTCAAGATAACTGTAGATACTGGATTACTGAATGGACTGATCTTTTATGCCAATATCATTGGTGCTGATAGCAGTACATTCTTCTCTGGACTGTTGCCATCCACTAAATTTCATTTGGCCCTCGTATCATGGCTCAATTTGGAAGTGGGATTTGATGTATGCTTCTTTGAAGGAATGGATACCTACTGGAGAACATGGCTCCAGTTGGCCTTCCCAGCTTATGTATTTCTAGTTGCCATTGTGATCATTGCTAGTGAGTACTCGGGAAGGTTTTCCCGTCTTCTAGCAAGAAGAAATCCAGTGGCAACTCTTTCCACACTGGTCTTGCTATCATATACAAAATTTCTACAGACAATAATTACAGCCCTCTCATTAGCTACTCTACACTATCCTGACGGCTCTCACAAGAAGGTGTGGCTTCCTGATGCTACTATTGAGTATTTGAGTGGAAAGCATATTCCTCTTTTTGTTGTAGCAATTGCCATTCTAATTGTTGGCACTGCTTACACGTGTATCATTTTCTTCTGGCAATGGTTTCTTCATTATCAGAAAACAGCTCTTTTCAAAAGGATCAATTTTCTGCAACTGAACCATTTCATTGATCCTTATCATGCTCCCTATGCTGAAAACTTTCGCTACTGGACTGGTTTATTGCTGTTCACACGAATCGCTCTGTATCTTGTGTTTGCATTGAATGTATCGGGTGACCCTGGAGTCAATTTGATGGCAGTAAATATTTCAGCAATTATCCTTCTCCTATTTAAGGCACATTTTGGTAGGATCTACAAAAAGAACTTTGTTGATATGATGGAAATGGCTTGCTATGCAAATCTTGGTATATTCAGCACAATCAGACTACAATTTGACAATGGGGAAATAGTCAATATCACTGCTTATATCTCTGGTGCTTTCACAGTGACACTACTAGTTATCATAATCTCTTATTGTTCACTGAATGCTATGCTCGACTCAAAATGTTCAAAGAGATACACTAATTTTTCTGAAAGACAATTTCACCAAAATGAACTTCAAAATAGTAATGACACAGTTGTAAGCAGCCGCACATCAAAAGAAAGCTACCCCACTTATTCTATCGTGGACATAGGAGAGCTGGAAGACTGTGGTGGGCAAAATTCTCAAATTAGTGAGAACGATATTATAGAGCCGAGGCTCACAAGTGACATGGTAGATGACATAGCATCAGATTCTGAGTCAACAGGCAGCACAACTCCACTCTTGAACAAATGTGACTGACATTTAGACTATTGTGTGTATACCTACTAATTGATTAGTTGACAGTTAATGTGATCATGTGTAGCTTATCGACCAATGGATGTAGTTCCTCAAAGCAGTTTCGACAGTAAACTATTAGGCCGTAATAATAATACTAAAGTGCTATGGTGATATTTATGTCATACGTGTAATATGCTAGTTACATTGAAATGCACAATATTATGGTTCCCAAGTCATTAATAATAATAACAAGTATAAAAAACAATTGAATAAAATTGAAGGATGAAGTAGGGATGGCAGTGCCAAAAAATACACAAACAAGATTTGTAGGGATAATGTATCACACCCACTATACATCCCTACGCTTGCTTTTCTCGATAATTAATATCATATACTTAATTCTGATTCAGTATGTAAAGTAATATCGCTGTCCATGCATGGGTTTACGGTATCGATTTCCATTCCTGCATGATTATAATAATATTATGTGTGTGCACGGCTACTCAAAAAGCAAGCGTAGGGATGTATAGTGGGTGTGATACGTTATCCCTACAAATCTTGTTTGTGTATTTTTTGGCACTGCCATCCCTACTTCATCCTTCAATTTTATTCAATTGTTTTTTATACTTGTTACTGTTCTTTTTTTAGAGCCCTCGGGGTAGCTCATGATTGTCATTAATTTCATCAATGCCACCTATATAGCTGACTAATTTCGTGAGGACAGAGGCCGGGCATGAAATTATACATACTATGGTGACCTGATATTATGGTTTGCGTATTCATTGTCACTTATAAATGCTTAAAACTAGCTACAACTATTTTTTCTGGACCAAGCTACATCCAACTGTGCTCCAACAATAATACAATATATTATAGGGAAGTAGGTATATACACCTGGACCACTGATTCAGCATGTTTGTGCGATCCTAGTCTTTGTGTCTGACAGGCCTGAGCTATGGGCCTATGGTACTGCAACACACCGTGATTTCAAACTTGAATATTCCTGTAAGTGCAAATCCCAGGCAGTCGTTTGATAGCTAGCTAGGACGTCTTCTTTTGTATCACACACTATCGAACGTACATCAGTGGGATTCTCGAGGTAATCAGCTAAACTGACCTGCGAATGAAGCCACGCCCCTCGTTATCTCGATCCTGAAGCTGGCTGACCGGTGAACTTGAAAGAAGGCCGTTTAGAATCAAGTAGCGACGAAAATCTTCTGTTTCGGGAGCGTATTGTATAGGCCAGTAAGTTTTCTGTTGGTGGTAGCCACCATAATCAGTTCACTGAGCTGATCGATCAGCTGAGCGCTTGAGCGCTCGAGCATATCCCTGCGCATGCGCACCACTGACATCGGTCACATGACTTCACCATGGCAACACCGTATGAGCATGCGCATTATATGACAATATGGCCAATCAGACACACCCACTCGCGAAATGCGCTGTACACTGTGACACCCACAATTAAATCGCTATCCTGATAACACAAAACGAGCATGCCACAGACGTGCGCGCTCCAAAATAGAGTGGATTTATACTCGAACTAAGGTGAGCGGTCATGGTAGTCTTGAGTTAGCCCAGGAAAACAGAAAGAAAGAAAGAAAGAAAGAAAGATTGAGAAAATGGCTATTTTTTGAACATCTGGTTCTGGCATATACAATGGAGTTGATGAATGATCTCGGTCTTGTTAGATAGATAATTTGCTGTAGATTCTGATTTTGACACTTAGAAATCTCATAAAATTACCTGTTTTGAGATATTTTGATATTTGTAATGTATTACATATATGGAGTATCCGTGCCATCCCTACTTATAGAGTCTACCAACTCTATGATATTGTGAGATAGAAGTGCAAGTGCATGATATCGTGTAACTGAATTTGCTATATTTTTATAATGATACTAGTGATGATAATCTAATAGTGGAGATGTGCTGTCCTCCGAAGCTAATGAGGCTCTATCGTCTTCATCGTAGTTTGTACTAATTTCCACTCTTGCCGAGTTTTGTCTGACAGAATCAGGTGGTCCTAAGTACAGCGCTGAAAATGTGGGTTTCCCAATGTCATTACAAGTAGAGTCTCTAGCAGTGGAGTAATTAACTGTTGCCGACTCATTTAGCTGCTGTTCATTAGTAAGTCTCTTTGAATATTTTGTGCAAACTAAAGCGTACAAGTGGTAGGAGATTATGACAGCTAGGAGAATCACTGTGAAAGCTCCTGATATGTGACTGGTGATACCGACAATCCTTGTATCTTCAAACTTTAATTTTATTGTGCTGAGTACACCGAGATTTGCATAACAAACCATTTCAATCACATCGACAAAAACTGATTGATACACTCGGCCAAACTGTCCCTTGATCATAAAAAGGCCAACCACAGACGTTATTACTGCCAATAAATTGACTCCAGGATCGCCTGATACATTGAGTGCAAACACAAGATACAAAGTAAAACGTTGAATAGCAGCAAGCCAGTCCAGTAGCGATGCTTAGGGACATAGGGAGCATGGTAAGGCTCTATGAAATGACACAGTTGCTGAGATATGACCCACTTGAAGATCAACTTGTCCTGAAGATGAAGAAGCCACTACCAAAAGAAGATGGTACATGTGTACACTGTACCGATTACTAGTATTAGGATGGCCATGACAAAAAGAGGGATATGTTTGCTGCTTAAGTACTCAACTGTTGCATCAGGAAGCCACACCCTCTTAGGTAAGCCACCTCCAGGATTGTCAAGCTGAGTGAACGATAAGGATGTGATTGTTGTTTGAAGGAATTTTGTGTATGAGAGCAAGATTAGGGTAGCTAGAGTAGCCACTGGGTTTGCTTTACCAATCAAACGAGAGAATCTCATTGATTGTTCACTGACAATGATCACAAGAATCATGATGTACACTGGGAAAGCCAACTGGAGCCATGTTTTCCAATAGGTGTCCATTCCTTCAAAGAAGCAAACGTCAAACCCAATTTCCAAGTTGAGCCATGATACAAGAATTGAGTAATATCTAAGTGATGGTGATAATCCAAAGAAAAACTGACAGCTGTTGGCACCTATGATGTTCAAATAAAAAATCAGTCCGTTCAATGTTCCTAAGGATAAGCTAAGATCAGGTTGACAGAGCGAACACAAAAGCCCTGAACGCATGAATGATTATTAGCACACTGTGCATCAGATCCATTGGCAAGATTTAGGTTGATGTAAACTTTGGAAGTTGGTGGGAGGCAATAGTCTAGTGGACAGTAAGGGTGCTTTAGAAATCCACTTGAACCGTTAGTACCATTAATGAAATCTATCCAAAAGTTGCCTTCCCTAGTTAGTGATCCAGTTTTACGATTGCAATTATTTGCTGCTTCAGAGAAATAAGGACTAAGTCTCACATCACACACACAGACGCAATCATCACGACTTCTTTTATTCTGGAATCCTATTGGACACTTGCAATGCGTAAAGTTAACACGAATTCTGCTAAGTGATCCCTTGGCATTCCGACATGGACCTTCCGGGTATAATATCAATTCTTCATAGTGATTATGAGAACGGATACTGAATGTTAGGTTTGTGCAAGCATCTTGAGTGACTTGAAGTGACTGGCCTTCGCCTAAACTGCTTCTTGCGTGTTTAAGATAACTGTGTATTGCGACTTGGGTTATTATATGATTCATGTGATCAACTGCGACAAGTGATACATTAAAGAGCTCTCCCTTCATCTTGTAAATGATTGGTGGCTTATAGCTGCAGTTTGATTTGTCATCAGGTGTACAGAAACACACCCTAACTGGTGAAGAGCTCAACATTTCAGGATCTGATATGTTACTAATGAGCATGAGATAAGTGAACCCGTCGATTTTCGTGTGTATGTATCCACTAGTTAAGATCTCAGCTCTGCGTGGATCTGGTATGCATCGATCCAGTAGCCCTCTAAAGATTACGGATGAAGCGGAATTATTTCCACTATGCTTCATAGTGAACTCTATGTTTGGTAGCTAGTTTGGATATTATGTTCCCTAGAGCAGATGTAAAAACTTGAAAAAAACACTGATTACTGGTGTTGTCTCTGCCCTTCTTCATGTTGTAACTACTGTCACAAATATCAGGATACATTTCATCGTCCACATAAATTGCTGTGCCATTCTGAGCAAAATTTGATACAAAATAAATCATAGTGGAGTTTAATGTGTATGGATTTAAGGAGCTACCTATAGTTATCTTTTGTATACGTAATTGTGCAGCTGATGTCAGATACAATCCACCTCCTAGCTGTGCACAATTGTTCGTAAATAGCAATAGATTTTGATGAGGAGAATTTTTTGCAAGGCGAAAAGGCTCTGACCATGTAATAAATGAGATGGTAGCGTACACTCCTCCACCTTTATGTTTTGCATTATTCGATAAGATATTAGCAATGCTGCCAAAGTCATGAGACACAAATGTACTATGGGCAAGATAGATGCCTCCTCCGCTGTCATTAGCTTCATTGTAGGCTATGATCAACACATATCATAGAGTCGGTAGACTCTATAAGTAGGGATGGCACGGATACTCCATATATATAATACATTACAAAAATCCAAATATCTCAAAACAAGTAACTTTGTGAACTTTCTAAGTGTCAAAATCAGAATCTACAGCAAATTATCTATCTAACAAGACCAAGACCATCCATCAACTCAATTGTATATGCCAGAACCAGATGTTCAAAAAATAGCCATTTCTCATTCTTTCTTTCTTTCTTTCTTTCTTTCTGTTTTCCTGGGCTAACTCAAGACTACCATGACCGCTCACCTTAGTTCAAGTATAAATCCACTCCATTATGGAGCGCGCATGTCTGTGGCAAGCTCGTTTTGTGTTATCAGGATAGCGATTTAATTGTGGGTGTGTACAGCACGCGTTTTGCGAGTGGGTGTGTCCAATTAGCCATTTTGTCATATAATGCGCATGCTCATTTGGTGTTGCCATGGTGAAGTCATGTGACCGATGTAAGTGGCGCGCGTGCGCCGGCGCAGCCAGGATCGATCTAGGACCTGCTCGCCGATCGAGCACGAGCGCTCAGCTGATCAGCTCAGTGAACTGTCGATCATAGTGGCTACTTACCAACAGTAAGCTTACTGACCTATAAAATATGCTTCTGAAACGGAATGGTTTCATCGCTACTTGGTTCTAAACGAGCGGCGTTATATTATACCCGAAACCCGCTCCCAACAGTTAGAAAATTTCCAGAGTATAAGGGAAAAAAAAGAAAGTCAATAAATGGAGCGAGGATCGAACTGGGGTCCATGGATCCATAGACCAGAGCCTTAGCCACTGCACCACGGTGAACGCCGCTGCCGGTTGCTCTTTTGTCACGACTTTATAGACAATAGTAGTACTAACCCTTGTGTGTCAAACACTACCCTAAACCAAAACCCTACCTAGCCTTAGCGTTCATATTATAATACTGTGTGATTTAGCCCAGCCCCCTACGGGGGCTGGGTCGTGCGCCTATTGCGCGCGGAGCGCGCGGGTTTCGGGTATATAACGGGATTCGTTCTAAACAGCCTTCTTTCAAGTTTGCCGCCGGGTCGAGTCAGCCAGCTTCAGGATCGAGATAACGAGGGGCGTGGCTTCATTCGCAGGTCAACTAGTTACCTGAGCAGTCTCGAGAACCCCACTGATGCACGTTCAATGGTGTGTGATGCAAAAGAAGACGCCCTAGCAAGCTATCAAAGACTGCCTGGGATTTGAACTTACAGCAGGAGTATTCAAGTTTGAACTCACGGTGTGAACACGTTCTCTTTTATTTCATTCAATTCTCTTTTGCAAGATCTGGGCTAAAATTATCTATTTTCTTAGCATTTTTTAATAAAGGTAGTAAAAATCATTCATTTCTTTAGCATGGATGCTGGACAAATGATGTAAAGTGATAGTAATTCAACAAATTGTCAAAATAGGAATGATTCTTCTCAATTCTTTCAGGAACACTACAATCTAAGAGAATACAAAAAATATCTTAAATTTTTAGTATGGCACCTAAAAAATCAACAAAATATTTCTCAAAATGAAACATGTTCAAAAACATCAGTCTGATTCTATTAGTTTTCACACTCCATGTCCTCCCTTGAGCATCACTGCTTGAAATATTAGACAGTGAGTTGAATTTAAGTGCAAAGACAGCTCAGGTTAATTATAGGTGTCCTACAGAAGGGAGAATATTGACATTAACGTAAGCATGGTCGTCAAAGATGTACAGATGACAACAATTTTTGTCCAAATGAAAGCAAAATTATTAGAGGTCCTAAATATGAGGCAGCCAGATGCCAAAAAATTTAGGCATCACAGTAAAATCCATCAGTGATTGCTAGTTACTACCTAAATTTAGGCACTACTACAATACTACGGCCCAATATTCACAGTTTGGAGCACGCTATAGAGGTAGATACCTAAATTTAGGTACCACAATAAGATCTGGCACCTATGGTGGCCAGCCACAACCTAAATTTAGGTACTGCTACAATACTGTGGCCCAATATTTCATTTTGCTTTAGTGGAGACTGTTCTTATAGTGTCACATGATCTCCCCCCCCCCCCCCCCCCCCCCGGACACTGTACCCTAGCAGGGTTGCATACAGGATTTTTTTCTGGGGGGGGGGGGGGGGGGGGGGGGGGGGGAGAGGGGCGATCTCACGGACGACTTACATATGTATATGCGCTGCTGCCATGCGTATATACTAGTAAATAAATCACACAATAATGCTGTGATAACAAACGATTGCTTTTTGCTTGTGTATGTCATCATATTATTTGTGCTGTATATATTACATGTATATTATTATGGAATTCTGGGGGGGGGGGGGGGGGGGGGGGGAACTCAAGCGGGGGGGGGGGGGGGGGGGGGGAAATCCCAGTGCGTCCCCCCCCCCCCCCACCCCTCTGTATGCAACCCTGCCTAGGGTAGTATGTTCTCGGGGATGTACTTCAATAGAGTAGGGTGTGTCCTTAGGATATTTGACACTAGAGCCACGTGTCCTTTCTAGGGCTATGTGTCCCCATAGTCTGGCGTAGCTGACCCATGGTTAATGTCCCCATATGTACAGGATCAGCCTTCACGGCATATATTATAACTAGGTAGCTATATAGCTAAGTCAAAGTGGCAGGAAAAACAAAAAGTTAGGCATGCTCCTACAGGAAAATTTGACCCTCATGCAGTGGAGTAGTTTGATAGTGTAATGGCATACAAATAAGTACACTTATTCCAAAAATGATGGAGCTTAGTCCCCCTTCTTTGCACTGAGCATGCATAGTGGGATGGCTCTAGCATTCCCCGGCCCATCCCTCCCCCCCTCCCCCCCCCAACGCTTCTCTGTGTGGGGACATGTAACACTGGAGTGGATCTAAGACATTCTACACTAGGGTTCATGCCGGGGGAGGGGGGGAGCACGTGGCTCTAGTGCAGAGTATCTGGGGAGACACTGTACACGGGGAGACACTGGGACAGGCAGCACTCCAATACCTTTTCTAATTAAAGCACACTAAGTAGAAAACAATGACTCAAAACTGTTACTAAGGAAATCATACTCTTATTAAATGTTGAATTACTGCCTTCAACTCCACTCCACTTCTTACTCCGCTCTAATGGATTCTACTATCCCGGGCCACACAGACACATCATAGTTGTGCAGCCTGGCTAGCTAGGCCATACCAATTTGAACTTATGTTGCGCGGGCGGAAATGGCTTGCAAGTAAGGTCGGTAGGTCGATTTAAAAATAAAAATGATAGTCACATGATTAGCAGGAACAGTAATCACGTGACCAATCTACACAGTAGGAGCTCTTCAGCTCCAGATTCGCCAAGAAATCTTCCTAGCTGCATCGAGAGTTCTGACTTTTTAGATCAATCTTGGTCACTCTTTTCACCACTGGACTCAGCCAGATTCAACTGGGGACCATTTAGGAAGCTAGGATCGGAGCAGAGAGCTTGCTAAAATCCATAAGTATGATATAACAAAATTATCATTATTTTCTTTGGAGCAGAAAATCAGGGTCGGTCGGGCCCGCGCAACATAAAATAAAATAGGTATGGCCCTAGCTATATCATAGTAAAAATGATTTTAGCTAGCCCTTGGATAATAGCACTATTAAAAACGGAAAAGGCTTACCAAATAGTAGGTGCAAATAATCATCATTTTGAATCCTCTCTTTCTGCATTTACCGGAGATACCACCATCGCGCTGTGAAGGTAGCTTCGAACCCAGGCTCAGACAGCAGCAGTGCGCTTCCAAGATCCCGCTTCTACATGAACTTTGACCTCCGGATTTTGCAGCTGTCATCAAAGAGTTCAACATGGCTCCTGATAACTGCTAGCGGTAGGTAAGTGCAGCTACGCTTATTGTGTTCTGTGTATTACTTTTAAAGTACACTAAAACCTGCATGAACTAAAATCGCTCACAGCCATGAGTTTGGCTGCATGTCAATCATAGCGGGTCACGGTGGGGATTAAATAGAATGCCTCGAGCTATATACTAGACTAGGCTGTATAGTGTTCGATCAGGGCTAGGCCTGACACTTAGGTGACTCAGCATGACAATACCTATGTGTGGCTCACCGTGCAGTATATAGATTCATGTGGATAGGCTGGCTAGCCAGCAAAGAAAATGATAAGCTAGGCCATGATAGTGACTGATTCTGGATTCAGCATAGGCACACAAGGACAATGTCCCCCCACCCTTTGGTGAGCCACACATGCTATATAACCATAAGGGAAGCGCAGGATTTAAGGCTATCAATTGTATAACTATTGTAGAATTAATATCTACCTACAAACCCGGGCCCAACTTGATTAAATATTTCAATACATGTAGCTGAGCAGCCATTAACATAGTCTGGGTGCTAGCGAAGGGTCTGGTACACTTCGCATCAGCACCTTGTTCTGCTGAGTCGGCAAAAGTAGCTCTAACAAAGTGGGTGTGAACATAAATTCGAAAGTGCTAATTAAATAGATGGGGCTTGATGGGGGATCCAGTTTGAAATGGCTACTATCGTTCTTTATGAACACGATCAAACGATATTTGCAGGTTCAATCAGACACGCTCGCCCGCTACTCTTCTTGTCCACTAAACACAAGGCCAGGCCTAGTCTCGTACTTCCCAGAAGCGCTTCATGCGCTTGGCCCTCAAAACGTACCCGAGAGAAGCACAGCTTGTCAGCTATTCAGTCAGCGCGATCTTGGCTAAGAGCGCTGATAGGCGAATCTATGACTAAGCACAAAGGCGATCCGATTTCACTATCCGTTCGATCTAGCTAGCTGCACTCAGATTATTGGTATGGGTATCACTATGGAATGCACGAACTTACACAAGTATACGTCACAATACGTATGGATGACGCTTTCACACTCAATTGTCGCCCCACGGTACCCGTGGGGTGTGAAGAACAAGTCGCTGATGCGAAGTGTACCATACCGTTCCTCCTCTTGTGAAGGGGCTGGCACCCAGACTACCATTAACACGTGTCAATTCCAACTAGCATAATTTGGACGACCATTAATTAAGGGGTGTGGCCAATACTTAGGAGGCGTGGTTGAAAATTAAGTGCTATGTGGTAAACATAGTATAATATTACAACTATAAAGGTAATTACTATGCCTAATTTTAGGTAATCCACAGGTTGTATGCATGTCGTGTCCAGTAGAGTGCCTAAATTTAGGCAACCCACAGCAGTATAGAGTACCTAAATTTAGCGGTTATGTTATGTATGACTGTTTTTCTCTTAGATATCCAGCACCTCAACCAAGATGCTGTCAAATCAGAGACTTTATGCTGTTATCTTTAGAAGACACTGTGATTTAAGGTGAAACTGACTGGAGTTTACAGCATCTCCTTTTTGCTGCTAGCAATTTAACTAGTTTCATGTGATCATTTTTGTTAAAATGATTTTTGTTATCAAAATTGCTGGATCTCTTAGCATGGCTGCTAAAGAAATAGAGCAAATTATTTGTAATCCTGCAAAAGAGAATTGGATGAAATAAAAGAGAATGTGTTTGTGTTGGGGTACCATACATATAGCCGCAGTAGTACCTGACTCAAAGGCTAAGATCACACAAACATGGTGTACTTGCTTCCCTATAATAATATTGTATTTATTGCTGGAGCACAGTTGGATGTAGCTAGCTATATAGGTCCAGAAAAAAACTTTGAAGTAGCTAGTTCCATGCATTAAATTTTTAATATTAAACAATGAATAGGCAAACCGGTCACCATGGTATATGCCCAGCCTCTGTCCCCACGAGATTAGTCAGCTAGGTGGCATTTCCATGCATTAAATTTTTAATATTAAACAATGAATAGGCAAACCGGTCACCATGGTATATGCCCAGCCTCTGTCCCCACGAGATTAGTCAGCTAGGTGGCATTGATGAAAATTAATAACTACCAGGCCCTGAGGGCACTAAAAAAAGAACAGTAACAAGTATAAAAACAATTGAATAAAATTGAAGGATGAAGTAGGGATGGCAGTGCCAAAAAGTACACAAACAAGATTCGTAGGGATAACGTATCACATCCACTATGCATCCCTACGCTTGCTTTTTGAGTATATAGCCGTACACACACTGGCATAATATTATATATGGGGCACATGCATACAGGAATGGAAAATCAATACTGTATACCTAGGGATCAATATCAATAGTAGTGACACTTTAAATTTACATGCTGAATCAGATGTGTATGAGAAAAGCAAGCGTAGGGATGTATAGTGGATGTGATACGTTATCCCTACGAATCTTGTTTGTGTACTTTTTGGCACTGCCATCCCTACTTCATCCTTCAATTGTTTTTATACTTGTAATATTATAGAATGCCTTGCTATGCAAAACATCAGCACCATAAAGTAACAGGACACTTTCAGTTGCATAGATTGCTCCTCCTGCTGTTCCAGCAGAGTTGTGTGTTAGTGTTAGGTTACATCGTCCTCTTCTTGCTGACTCTGCAGAATGTAGATGGCACCACCACTTTCTTTGGCTTGATTGTGTGACAAAACACTATCATGCACTGAGATCCACTTTTGATGCAATAGCATATAGTGCACCTCCATTTGTTGCTCTATTGTGAACAAATAGACTATGATTGTCATACATTTGAGTCCCTTGATCCATGAATATAGCACCACCTGATTCCTTAGTGGACTTCTTTTTGTAGATAGTCCTTCTCAAGACCACCACAGATCTTGATCCTTGTGTCAAATACATAGCATCACTGTTGAGATATACGTTGGATTCTCTTATGAAAAATGAACCACCATAAGTTTTTGCTTTGTTACCATAAAATATTGTGCCATATACAGTCACAGTTGACTTTTGTTGGATGGACAGTGCCCCTCCTTGTCCAATCTCACTTGTGTTGTTGGTGAATGTACTGCTATTAATGCTCAATGTAGTATTAAAAATAGCAATGGCACCTCCTGCAGACAGCCTTAGTTTTCCAAGAATACTTATCGACTGATTGGAGCCATAGAAGGGAACTCGGTTATGGATAAAAGTGCTATTACTAATACTGATGTTGTTGAGTGCATAGCTAGTACTGTATATTGCTCCACCAACGTCAGCGCTGTTGTTAAAAAATGTGCATCTAATAATATCAATGTTGCTTTTGGCCACAAAAATTGCTCCGCCTACATGAATAGTGATATGCAATGCGGTTTTTATATCCACAATATCCAGACAAGTACCAACTCTGTTGGAGACAAAAAAAGAATTTGTAACTATAAGGTTGCTTTCTGCGATGTTGAGTGCTGTGCGACTTCCGTTCTGGCCTTGAAAGGTAGAGTTACTTATTACAAAATTCGATACTAATGTAAAACTATTATTGCCACATCCAATAAAATATATCCCTTTTATCCATAGTTTAGTAACATTTTCAAAATTCAAACTCACTTGATGTTGGCAACAAATAGTGTAAGCTGGGCCCTCAGATTCTGGTGTAGAATTTGTAAGCATGGAAAAATTACAGATATTTGAGATGAAAAGATCAATGTCGAGTTTGTGATTTCCGTTTAAGAATATCAAAGTTGTGTTTGAAGACAACCAGTTGCATACAGTTTGAGCAAAATGGGAGAGTGTGATACAAGGGTTTGCAGGACATGGGACACCTGATGATGGAGTAACATAAAGCAGAGCTTCCCTATCCAACAGATCTGTTGAGAGACTTACATAAAACAGAATTTTGACTATTGCTAGCCTAAGGAGTGTCTGTTGCTTCATCGCAATAGTAATTATTGATACTGCTACTGACAAGCTTAAAAATCGAAGATAATTGGGCTAAGCCTTAATTAACTTTGACGATGCACATCACTGATCAATAATAATCTTTACTTCAGCCCGACCCTTTTGAAACTGTACTAAGTCAGTTTGATTCTCCAGTAGCTACAGCCTATTTTTTTTTTTTTTTTTCAAGGGGACCACACACTAAGCAGAAAAAAATGGTCCAAAAACCACCACACAGTTGAGCTGGATGCATAGTAGAGCCATACAATGCAAGCAGGCATCCTAATAGCCATATACACAATATTCGGTAAAGGGTCGTCAACGTACCCCGCGCGCCCGTAATTTTTTATGGGCAAACATTGCTTCCTATACAAACATATGGGTAAACTTTCAAGGACCGTAACTTTAATACTAAGGCGTGAATCAAAATTCTTTCAGGTCAAATCTCTAGTTTCGACCCATTCTGCGTGCCGGTGCAAAAATTATGTCTCCAAGTGCTCCCAAACCCCCCATGAATTAGATTATTTAATTATTTAATTATTTAAATTTGCTTTTTTTTTCTACTTAGTGTGTAATTTTTTTGTCTATAATACTTCTTGCATAGCAAAGGATGCACAATAGCCGACACAAAAAATAGCTAATCGTGTGTACACCCCATAAATAAAATAACGATACAAAAGTTATAATTATAATAATATAAATAGGATACAGTATACACAAATGAAGAACGTACATGTATAAATAATGATAAAGTGAATAATAGTTAGTGCAGTAGCCCTTTAAAAGCCTGTAAGCTGCTCGCAGTAACTTGCTGCTCAGTGAGGTGGTTCCATGCAGTTGCACCACTCGGTACAAACGAATAAAAGAATGCATTTGTTCTCGCAAATGGCTGATGTAGCAGGTGTGATCTTGCACGCCTCTCACAATAACTTGTAGTCTCTTGAAAGATCGAGGGGAAATCACACAGACCATGAATAATACGAAACATGTGCTGTAATTTTAAATGCAATCGACGATGCTGTAAAGATGGTAAGTCGACCATTTGCATAAGCTGTGTATAGCCCTGGTCCCACTTGCGAGTAATAAGTTTCATGGCAAACTTTTGTACCCCTTCCAATGCATCAACGTCTTTTTGGAGGTAAGGATCCCATAAAGGGGCTGCATACTCTAGATGCGGCCTAACGAGTGAGAGATACAGCTGCTTCATTGTGCTGGGTGTAGCATGATTATAAAATTGTCGATACAGCAGACCAAGCAGTTTCCTAGCTTTTGAACAAACCATAGCTATATGGTCTGACCAGCTTAGGTTGCTCCTCAAGAGAACTCCAAGGTACTTAAAAATTTCAACTCTTTCCAATGGAACTCCATTCAAATAAAAGGTGAACGTATAGGACACACTGGGTTTCCTCGATATTATCATGTACTTGCACTTGGTGGCATTAAGTTTTAGATAATTGGAACTTGCCCACTGTTCTACTTCTTCTATGTCATGTTGGATGGCTCTAGCGTCCTGTGGACTAGCAATTAATCGATAAAGTAGGACATCATCTGCATAAAGAACACACTGAGAAAGTGGTGAAAGAGAGATGGTAGTAATATCATTTATATAGATCAAAAATAAAAGAGGGCCTAACACAGAACCCTGTGGTACACCGGATATCACGGATCTAGGACTTGATGTTGCTCCGTCTACTGCGACACTTTGGATTCTCTGTGAGAGATAGCTCTTAATCCATAATATTAACTGTTCATCCAAATCTATACGTTGTAACTTTTCAATAAGAGGAATATGAGGCACAGAGTCAAATGCTTTCCTAAAGTCTAAAAAGACTGCACACACATCCTTGCCGTCTTCCAAAAGTTTAAACCATTGGTGTACAGTTGACAAGAGAGCTGAAACTGTCGAACGCCCAGGTAGGAAGCCCCACTGTGCGTCGGAAAGTAATTGGTGCTCAGTTAGATGGTTAACAATCAAGGTATAGATGTGCTTTTCTAAGAGCTTACTTATGATGGATAAGAGTGAAATTGGTCTGTAATTATTTGGATTTTGTAAAGCGTCAGATGTCTTAGGAACAGGAACAACAAGCGAACGTTTCCATCCAGAGGGTACTTGGCCAGAGGAGATTGATTGATTGAAGATCTTGGTTACAGATTGGTAAATACTTACAGCAGTGTTCTTCAACATTTTAGCAGAAATGCTGTCAGGACCGCTCGCTTTTGAGGTATCCAAGGAGAGCAGCAAATCCAGCACCGTATCCTCATCACAGAGCAAATGGGTTGGGCAGTGGTGCGCCGACGAACCGGATGAAATGAACTGTTCATCTTCCTTTGCCAGAGGGGGGAAGGACTGATTGAAGCATTGACTGAAGAATTCATTAAGCATATTAGCCTTGTCAGAGCCACTAGTGGCCGTCTGACCTGTGCTATTCGTTAGGGATGGTATAGTGGATCCTTTTTTCTTCAAATATTTCATAGCTCTCCAGAATTCTTTAGGCTTCTTCGGGTTTAGTTTCTCAAAATATCTTTTCTTAGCTTCTCTCAACATTGCCGTGGTTTTGTTTCTAATCTTCTTGTACTGACAAAAGCTTCCCAACTTCTTTGCTCTTTTATACAGATTGTTCCTTTTTCTCATCGATTGTACTATAGTTTTAGAGAGCCAGGGAATATTCCTGCGCTGAGGGAGTACTTTCTTTGGTATACATTCTTCCATTATTAGCAAGAATTTTCCACACCAGTTGGACCACGACTCGTTAATATCTTTTCCCTGGAGTGCATCCCAATCACAGTTCTCGATGAGTTCATTTGCTCTATCCCAGTCAGCATGATTATATATCCAGACAGTGCGCCCTTTTGAATTATTCGGACAATTGCTGCTTCCCGACTGTTTCCACTGCATCTGGATCAATATTCCATTGTGGTCGGAGTTAGACAAAGGAGGGACAGTGGAGCATGAATTGGCCAGCTGAGCATTAGATATAAACACTAAATCAATTCTAGACAGTGAATGGTTGTGATGGACATGAGTTGGCTCTCTTACAATTTGTTCTAGACCAAAAGTGGTTGCTATGTGATTCAGTTTGTTAAACAAAGGATGTGATGGATTGGAGTAGTCAATATTGAAGTCACCCAGCAACATAAAGTTTGAGAATTGAGACAAATCGATCCTTTCAAGATATAGAGCAAGGGACGTGAGCAAATCATTAGTTGAATTGGGTGGTCGATAAAACAAAGAAATGCCCAATTTTGAATGCTCATTATGCACAATAATCGATAGTATTTCTAGGTCTTCACAAGCCCTTACATTCAGCCTTTTACATTGTAATGCATCTGATACGTAAATTAATACACCGCCACCGTGTCGGTTTCTATCCTTACGAAATAGTTGAAAACCAGGTATTGAGATTTCCTCGTCTGAGATTTCATGACACATCCAAGATTCAGTAATACAAATGATTTTAGGTTTGTGCACACTTGCCAGCACCAGCAGCTCATCAACTTTAGGTAGTAGACTACGGGCATTGAAGTACAACACATTAAATAAACTCGGCCCAGAATTAGTTGGTGAAAAAGGTGGTATAGTGATAGAGAGGTAATTACGTTCAAGTCTTAGAGTATTAGCCTATAAGCTTGCAACCATAATAATATAGTGTACTATGATAATATCAATAATCTAAAAAGTGTACATACACAGTCTTTGTTCAGGTTCAGTAAATTAAAGGAATTAGCTATTTATTGTTCATAAAAGGTGTTATTTTATGTAACCATTGTTTTAGATTATCAATGAAGGGAATTTTAACACTTAAACAGCTACCAATAATAATATTATTATTGATAACTAGCAACTAAACCTGGTAGAGAGCATAGTATACCAGGGTTTCATCTAGAAACAAATTTTGTGAGGAGAAGTGGGCGTGACAATTCCATGTACCATGTCCCCTCTCCTCCCTCATTAATCATTAAGATTGTTTTTGGATGTCACTGAGGTATTACATGATTTTGTCTAGGGCTCTATTATTATCACTTGCACTGCAGTGCAAAAAATAATAATATGCTCCCTCCCCCGGCCCACTACCTCTTTTTCTCTCTTTCTCTTTTTTCTTCTTTCTCCCTTCCTTTTGGGAGGAAGCTTCCCACCCCGCTGGATGAAACCCTGCATATACAAATGTAGTCCCAAAGAAATAATCTTGGACTATAATATAGTTCAAACTATAACTGTATGAAAGATCATAAAATTTAATATTATGGTTGCAACTGAGAGTGTATATATGTGAATAAGAGCAGCAATTCTGTATTAAGGAGCTTTGCACACATCACTATGCTGCTAAGAGTATTGGATTTGTGAATCACCATCAATATCAATGAATTACTGATCTATATGAAGCTGAGTCCCCTACTAAAAATGGCCGGGGATTCATCTGACTATGTAACAGTGATATTGTACATGCTGAGTAATGTTATATTATACAATGAGCCCTTGACCATCTCCCCAGTTGCTGCATAGTGTAATGGTGCATGTGGTAAAAGGTCACGAGTCGTCAATAGAATGCGTAGCTACACACTGAGTCGATTGATGCTCGCCCCAGAAATCATGGAGATGGCGTCTAAGATCGACTCTCAGCCTTGATAGCGACAAATTTCGATGCTTCAATCACAGAGACGAATTCGACAGTACAGTATTCCTTCCGAACTTCAGGTTGGTCACGCTGCTGCAGTCGCGCGCGGGACAGCCCCTTATGACAATGCGTGCTATATATAGCGCAACGCTAGCTATATTTATCCACGGCATTACGTAAGCCAAGAAAACACGTGAAGTTCAACCAACAGTACTTCTCAGAGAAAGTAATGTATTCGCTGGATACACGCGTAAGATACTCTAGCTACATATTTACTGATTTTCAAGTCCCAGAAAGGCTCCAGCGAGGCCCTGAATTTTCTCATAATTACCTCATAGATTACCTAAGAGATTACACCATAGGTTTCATCATAATTACACCATAATTACCTCATGCATAACCACAGAAAAGTAAATTGCTACTGGGGAGATATGAAAAACTTAGAGACTACGTCCAGAGTCCCTCATGAATACGCCGCCATAATTTCGAAGAACTAGGACACATCGACAAACTGCGCATGCTCCGTATATGCGTACAATATCGGGGCGCGCGGCTTGAGCCGGTTGACCTTCACCTGCCATGTGCTCGACTGAATAGGGAAATCCCCCCGAGTGCGAGCTCGCCAAAGAAAGCGAACCGAGAAAATCGCCATATCTCATCGATAGCCCACAATGTCTTCTACGCTAGGTTCGAATTCTGGGTCCCAATACCCTGTCATGTGAGCTAAACATTTTGAAACAGTTTCACAGCAATTACATCATAGGTTTCATCATAGATTTCATCATAGATTTCATCATCATTTTATCATAATTTCATCATAACGAGAGTGGGACTCTGGACGTAATGAACAACTTAGAGACTACGTCCAGAGTCCCTCACGAATACGCCGCCATAAATTCGAACTAGGACACATCGACAAACTGCGCATGCTCCGTATACGTGTACAATATTGGGGCGCGCGGCTTGAGCCGGTTGACCTTCACCTGCCATGTGCTCGACTGAATAGGGAAATCCCCCTGCCCTGAAAGCGAACTGAGAGAAACGCCATAATGACATCGTCGGATAGTCCACGATCTCTTCTAAGCTAGGTTCGAATTCTGGATCCCAACAACCTTTCATGAGTGCTAAACATTTTGAAACAGTTTCACAGCAATTGCATCATAATTTCATCATAGGTTTCATCATAGGTTTCATCATTATTCATCATAATTACCTCATCGCGAGGCCGAATCGATTTGTTAATTGGGACTCTGGACGTAAATAGCTATACATCCACTCACATGAATACATGAATATTATGGCAAGAAACTGACTCATGGCCATGGTGTATAATTTATTAATCTTATCCCAGTTACGGTATCACCTTGGGGGAATTATGAATTAAAATTAATTATATGTACATTCAATGAGGGGGGTATACCTCATTGAACACAAGGAATTGTTTACAATCATGCAGTGGCGTAGGAAACGAGGAGGCTCCAGGGGCTGGCGCCCCCCCTTGTTAGTAGACTAGCTAAGTGTCGGTTCGTGCTCTCAGAGTAGCAAACCCTTGGGAAGTTCTCTTAGCCCAGTATTATTATGACACAGATTTCTTACCTAGCCTGATTATGAATAAAATGTGCCTCAATAGCTGCCAAATCTATTCTACTTGACCTACAGTTCGTTTTTTCATCGAGATAGCAGCCTCGATCGTGCAAAAATGGGCGTGGTTTGACACAAAGTGGGCGTGGTCATAAAAATTTGCGCGCGCTTCACGCGCAATTGTATATTCAGCCCCCCAACCTTCAGCATCTTCCTACGCCTATGTCATGTATGAGTTTAACTTAGTACTTAGTTTGATTGTGAGTTTCATTAGCCAGTCAATGATTATTAATTTTTAAAATCTTGTCCCAATGTTTTGATACCTCATAAGGTGTCTTCACTAGGTGCATGATTATCAAGATGTTTGGGACAAGGGTTTAAATTGGCTAGTGAAGACTCAATCAAACTAAGTACTAATTATAATATTATTATTAATTAGCAATATAGGTCTACAAAACATTGATATTAGTGGCCTAGAAAGATTTATTCACTAAGTATCGGAGGTGTTTTCAATTCATAGAAGAAACAATTGTAGAAGTGTTAAATCTCTATGGACAAATAAAACAGAATGTTTATGCACGTCAGTACTCCCAATGCAATTGAAATTGACTGGTGCAAATACTGATCATAACTAGAGCTCTCTCGAGCACAAAACCCTCGGCGCGTTGCATGGCATTAGCTACATGGTTCAACAGTTGCATGCAAAAAAGGTGCATGGTAGCTAAAGGGCTGGGGCCGAAATTGATACACTGTGAGTACATAAAGGTTGTTGGTGCTGTGAGCCATTATAAACCTTGAGTCAGCCTCACCCCCAACCCTCATGCAGTGGGTCCATTATCCTAAGTTTTCTATGTGCAACATTGTATTGTCATCGCCTGCTTATGCAGCTAATGTCATGCAACGCACCGAGGAATAACACTGCTGTGTAAGTAGCTATAACATCCCTGTCTCGCCTATACACACTCATGGCAGTGTCTACATGCATCAAGTCAGCTTCCAGCCTCCAAGAGTCCTTGAGGATAATCGGACCATATGCAAGCAAATGACTGTCTTGCCGGCCAAGTCAGCGCTGCCACAGTGCTCCAATCAGTGATGAGCTAGTCATCTAGCTAGTTGGATCTACAAGTCATGATAGCTAACCATAGCTACTTACTCTTTGAGTTGAAAGGATGAAGCCACTGTCGTCGGCTAGTCTGGATGCCAGCCCCTTCACAAGTCAGCTTCATCCCGGATCCATCGAAAGCTCCGCAGCGAGCGAAGAAGGGGCAGTGACTGAGCATCAACGATTATCCTACTGCGCATGCATGCACGGAGGAGACTTACCGTATATAGCGCATGACACACAATGTTCTATTTATATGTATAGAGGCATACCAGCGGTAGCCTGGAAAAGCCAAGAAGCTTAGAATCAGCAAATGACGCCAAAACTGGTGAACAAAGAGTTTTCGACGAAATCCACACAAATCATGCGTTTGGAATGTCATAAGGAACCTTATAACACCGCAAATTTGACTCGCAAACGAGGTATGTAGCAGCTAGCGTGGTAACAGACAGAATGACACACAAAACGACTACAGTAACCCTGCGGCGCATGCGCCGAGGGTTAATGATTTTGCTTTGGGATGAGAAACATCAATCCTTGTTTTCAAAACCATTATTCACATTCTATTGGAGCATGTAGTAAACATTTCACAGTTAAAATCTAAGTGTGTCTCCATTACATGTACATTTTAAAACTCATAGCTCATTATGGTGACGTGGCTGCCTATTGTCTCTCTAGTTCTTGTAAACTTGAGATCCATTCATTGCAACAGTGAACTGGTGTATGTCACTCCTAGGCCTAACCCAGACTGCCATGATGGCCTTCCGTGTCAAACTCTAAAGAGCTACTTCAATAACAAGACATTCACTCAGCAGAGTGTCAATCTCACAATGATATTTCTTGCTGGACAGCATGAAGGAGGTGGCCATAGAATTACACTGAGATCCACTTCATTCACCGTAAGAGGAGATGGGGCATTGGATGTAATTGTAAAGGATGTGAACATAAAGTTGCAGTATGCTACAGAAATATGCTTTGAGAATGTCACTCTTCATCACTGGAACTGCACATCCCCTGGTCCACCATTTCTTGTATTTCAGATGGTGTCGGTACTGGCAGAGAATCAGACTCATATCTTCATACAACATGCTACAAACTCAAGCGGAAATAAGATAAAGCTTGTGAATACTTTTTTCAGAAATTCATCGTTATCAGGAAGATTGTCATTTATCAACAGTAAATGGAATACAGAGGCCATGAGTTTGATTTCATCCACACTTAACATTGGTAAAAAAAACTTACATTAGTTTCATGCATAATCTAGTGCGAAGGACAGCTTTGTTTTTAAACTTATCCACACTTAATATTGAAAATAATGTTTACATGGCCTTTTTCAGTAACTCAAGAGCAATGGCAATATTTGATTCAACGCTGAATGTTATGACTGGTACCAATATGATCTTTATCAACAATTCAAAAATAGAAGCTGATGATGAAGGGGCAGCTATGTTTGTTGTACGTTCCAAAATGAATATTGAGGGTGACTTACACTTCGTTAACAACTCGGCATACAGTGAAGGAGCAATCAATTTTCAGATATCAACTTTGAATGTTATATAGGAACTGTGCAAGGATTGTTTTTGTTAACAACCTTGCTATAAGACAAGCTGCAGGAATTCTTTTAGAAAATTCAGTATTTAAAGTAGAGGATAATGGTAACATAGCATTTATAAACAACTCAGCAGAAAAAATAGGATCCACAGCTGTGCTAACATCAACAGTATATATCAGGCACAATGCTAGTTTATACTTCATCAGTAACTCAGCAAGTACATACGGAGGGTCATTTGAGATAGAACTCTCCAATATTACCATTGAAAATAATGCACATATTATCTTCACTAACAATGTCGCTGACACTGCAGGGGGCATGGCCATGTTTTCAGCTGTACTCAAGATCTATCATAATGCACATATTTCATTTAATAGCAATCACGCGGTTGTTGGAGGAGGAGCTCTTTATGTATTCAATAGCACAATAAATGTTTTTAGTGATGCACAAATGACTTTTACCAACAATACAGCATTTTCAGCTGGTGCATTAGTTATCTTATCATCTGAATTGAATTTAACGGATCGTACAGTTTTGACATTCATCAATAATATCGTAAACAATTTTGGAGGAGCATTTTATAGCTATAGGTCAACATTCTCCATTGAAAATGCAACAACCAGATTTATTAATAACTCAGCTGCAAATGGAGGTGCTATGGCTCTGCTTTCATCAACTCTTCAATTAGTGAATGGAAGTGCTAACTTAACTTTTGAGAATAATTCAGCAAAAGAGAAAGGAGGAGCAATATATGTTGATCCAGATCAATTTGAGTACACATTACAAATCCAATACAACAATTATTACCATTTGTTTGACACCCACTGTATTTATCACACAAATCCAACTAGTATGGAACAATATTTGTATTTTATAAGCAACCTAGCACAGATAGCTGGCGATGATATTTATGGTGCTTCTCTGGAATGGTGCAATGGAAGTGTTGTACACTTGCATCCAAAGAATAATTCAGGTCTATCTTCAATCTCTGGTAACCCCTCACGCGTTTGCAGATGTGACGAGCAACACAAACCTTTATGCAATAACATTTCAAACAGTCACTTCTCTCGTTCCTATTATCCAGGTGAGATGATTTCAGTCTCAGTTGTAGTTGTGGGTGGAGACTGGGGGGCAACACCTGGAATGGTCTATGCTAAATTCCAACCACCATATTATGATACATCATCAATCCTGAAACCACCCAGCCAGTACAATCAATGGATCAATGAATCACGATGCACTTCACTCAATTACACTGTGTACAGCAAACAACAATCAGTACAGTTGGTGCTCTCAGCATTTTTATATTCTGATCAAACTTGTAACAATAATGTGACACGAAAATATTATACAAAGGCATGTACCTACCTTTCTCCTCTGCAAATTGATTTCACAGTTCTACCTTGTCCACCCGGATTCTCCCTGCAAGGAGACCCCCCAGGCTGTTATTGCTACCCTGTATTCACTGATAATGGAGTAAATTGTAAAATTTTCCAAAGTGAAGCAACTATTTCTTGGAATACTTCACTCTGAATTACATTGTCTGCTAAGAAAATAATTCTCAGTAAATACTGCCCATTCGATTATTGCAAATATTCAAAGGTAATTAAAGGGGTCAGATATTGCATTTCTCAATACTCACGTTAATAGTGTATGGAAATTCAAATGATGCTACTGTTACAGCAACAGCTACTTCTCACTCATTTGTATGGTCGACTGACGGAACACTTGACTACTTTGGCTATCCACATATCCTCCTCTTTGCTGCAGCATTGTTCACTCTGCTGTTTCTGTGGCTGCCATACACTCTGCTTTTGCTTTTTATTCAGTGGATACGAAGGGTCTCTCACTACTGGTTTCTGAGGTGGACGATAAGATTAAACCCTTTCTATGATGCCAACTTTGCTCCTTTGAAGCACAAGCACCAGTATTGATTTGGACTTCTGTTGCTTGTCCGCGGCATAATATTTGTCATATTTGCATCTAATTTCTCTATCCCAAATGGTATCAATTTGCTAATACTGCTTATCTGTGCAGGGCTCTTGCTCTTTTATATGTTATCAACAAGCATTTACAAGAGTCATGTTCTTTTGGTATTTCATAGCTCCTTCTATCTGAATATATGCTTTCTTAGTGGATTCATCATCTTTTCCGACACCAATAGCAAGATTAAATCCTCTATGCAGACAAGTGTTAGCTACATTTATCTCTACTGGAATTGTTTTTCTTCAGTTTTGTGGTATTATTCTGTATCAGATTTACTCACTGTGCCATTCATGTGGAGGGGGAAGAGGTCCGAGTAATATTCGAGCACACGAAGAACAGTTACATGCAATACTGGATATTAGTTCTCGACTCGAACATAGTGATACGTATTCTGCTAAGGAGCAACCATTAATTGATCGAAATGATGAACCAACTTACTGAATATTATAGAACACGATGAATTATAAATGTATAGGCACTGAGCTGACTGTAGTTACAGTGTGACATTATCAAGCGTTGTCATAATCAATAATTATTATAGGCATGCATGTATGTTGCAGTCATCATGCATGTCTTGTATGCATAGTAGTAGTCTAATGTTTAACCATCAAATCAATTGCTGTCCTAACATTAATAACAATAGCTATTAGGATCTGGTATGCACGTGTATATCACAAAGTATGGATTATTGTAGCTAATTTTGACATGATAGGAACTGCTTCATATTATTATACCTGTACGTATGCATGCACTGCATACTCAAGATGAGTGAACATGTATACCCTGAGTGTGATACAATGAAGAAAAAGCCCAAGGAATTTCATTATGAATGGTACAATATTGACACACAATACCTGTATACAGACATCATTATAGTGGAGCCCCTGACTTGTACTACGATTCTACATGCATGCTTTCCTCACCACAAGTATTATCATAGGGTAAAGTTTCTTGTAATATACACACTAATGAGACTTCTGGGATATGTGTGCATGCACGTGGGCTTTGTATTAATAATAGTACCTATTTCATCCAAGCATTGTTTAATCATAATAATCATCAATATCCCACATGCACTGCAGGGTATGTTATTGTGAAATTATTGCTAACTATTAGCTTGAGAACACAAGGATTCTGGAAGTTGTATTATGCAAATTATTTTTCCAGTGTTAACGTGAACTCTTTTGTCATTAAAATTTTAATGGTAATCTTTGGAAAAGAGGAAAATTTTTCATATAGTCTTCATTTTGATTAGCTAGATGATGTCAATTCAAACTGGAACTACAGTCAAAGCATACATTATGCAAGCCAAACAGTATATAGACAGTTTGTAATTTCCCTTGTTCTAGATATATTCAGTAAGTTGGTTCATCACTATCATAATCTGGATTAAGTAGTTGTTGGTTCTCTGCAGAATACTTATGATGTTCAATTCGAGAACTAATATCCAATATCGCATCCACCTGCTCTTCGTTTACTTGAGCAATACTCAGACCTCTTACCACTCCACATGAACAGCACAGTGAGAAAATCTGGTACAAAATAATACCACAAAACAGAAGGAAGGCAATTCCAGTAGACAATATTGTAGCACTTGTCTGCATAGAGGACCTATCCTTGTTATTGGTGTGGGAAACAATAATGAATCCGCTAAGAAAGCATATGTTTAGGAAGAAGGAACTATGAAATACCAGAAGAGCATGACTCTTATAAACGCTTGTTGCTAACATGTAAAACTGCAAGAGCCCCATAAAGATTAGAAGTATTAGCAAATTGACACCATTAGGGATAGAGAAATTTGATGCAAATGTGACAAATACTATGCCTCGGACAAGCAATAGAAGTCCAAACCAATACTGGTGCTTATGCTTCAAGGGAGCAAAGTTGGCATCATAGAAAGGATTTAATCTTATTGTCCACCTCAGAAGCCTGTAGTGAGAGACCCTTCGTATCCACTGAATAAAAAGCAAAAGCAGAGTGTATGGCAGCCACAGAAACAGCAGAGTGAACAATGATGCAGCAAAGAGGAGGATATGTGGATAGCCAAAGTAATCAAGTGTTCCGTCAGTCGACCATACAAATGAGTGAGAAGTAGCTGTTGCTGTAACAGTAGTATCATTTGAATTTCCATACACTATTAACGTGAGTATTGAGAAATGTAATATCTCCACAGCAGTTCGGAGCAGTTTCATGTAAGACAACAGAATAAGTGTGACCAATACTGGAACAGCTCTATTTCCAAAGAGGGCAGTCAGTCGAGTTGAATATCGAGCCAGCATAATCATCACTCTAGCAATGGATCAGAGATAGAGGGGAAAGACAAATTGTAACCAAGACTTCCAGAAAGCATTCAAATTTTTAACAAAGCACATTTCGATTCCAAAATCCAGATTAAGCCAAGCTATAAAAATCTTAAAGAAAATGAGTTCTCTGGGTATTCTATTAGGAAAAACAACACTTTGATAGGTCCATACAATGTTTGCATAGAAGATGAGTCCATTAATCATGCCCTGAGTGACAGTGAGGTTCAAGATACTGATAAAGAAAACTAACAAGAATCCTGCAGCACCAAAGAAAATAAGAAGAGTCACATTATTATCATTTGCACAGTAGATGCAGTGGGAGGAGCCTATTGCTAGGCTGTAGTTCTCCTTGCATCCACCACACAGCCTTCCAGCTCGGTTGAAGGAACACTGATCACCTGATACCCCTTTAAATACCTTGGTATATTTAATCACCTTATTATCCTTGCAATAATCGAATCGGCATTGTTTACCGAGAATTACTTTCTTAGCGGACAATGTAATCCAGAGTGAAGTATTCCAGGAAAAGATTGCTTTACTTTTGAAAATATTGCAATTCACTCCATTATCAGTAAGCACAGGAAAGCAATAACAGCCTGGGGGGTCTCCTTGTAGAGAGAATCCAGGTGGACAAGGTAGGACTCTTAAATTGATATGCAGAGGGGAAAAGAAAGTACATGCCTTTGCATAATATGGTCGAGTCACATTATTATCACAAGTAATATCAGAATATGAGATTGCAGACAGCACCAACTGTACTCTAACAGTAACTGATTCATTGCTGTACACAGTGTAATTCAGTAAAGTGCATCGAGACTTATTGATCCATTGATTGTATTGGCTGGATGGTTTCAGGATTGATGATGTATGTGGTGGTTGGAATCTAGCGTAGACCATTCCAGGTGTCGCTCCCCAGTCTCCACCCACAACTACAACTGAGACTGAAATCGTCTCACCAGGATAGTAGGAACGAGAGTAGTGATTACCTGAAATGTTATGACATAAAGGTTTATGTTGCTCGTCACATCTGCAAACACGCGATGGATTACCAGAGACAGAAGATAGACTTGAATTATTCTTTGGGTGCAGGTATACGACACTTCCATTGCACCATTCCAGAGAAGCACCATAAATATCGTCGCCTGCTATTTGTGCAAGATTATTTGTAAAATTCAAATACTGCTCACTACCAGTTGGGTTTATATTATAATATAAACAGGTGTCAAGCAAATTATAATAATTATCGTATTGGACTTGTAATGTGTACTGAAATTTATCTGGATCAATATATATTGCTCCTCCTTTCTCTTTTGCTGAATTGTTCTCAAAAATTAAGTTAGAATTTCCGTTTACTAATTTAAGAACTGATGAAAGAAGTGCCATAGCACCTCCATATGCAGCTGAGTTATTAATAAATCTGCTCGTAGCATTTTCAATGGAGAATTTTGACCTATAGCAGTAAAATGCTCCTCCCAAATTTATAGTAGCAGTGTTATTGATGAATGTTAAAATTGTGTGACTCCTTAAGTATAAATCAGTTAATACAAGAACAACTGCACCAGCTGAAAATGCTGAATTATTAATGAAAGTCATTTGTGCATCATTTTTAACATCGATTGTGCAATTAAGTGCATACAGAGCTCCTCCTCCAACGACTGCATGATTGCTATCAAATAAAATATGTGCATTATGACTAACATTCAGTGTAGTTGAAAGCAATGCCATGCCTCCTGCAGTGTCAGCTACATTGTTAGTGAAAATAATGTGGGCATTATTTTCGACAGTAACATTGGAGAGCTCTATAAAACATGATCCTCCAGAATGAATTGCTGAGTTATTGATGAAGTGTAAACTTGCATTGTGCCGGACATGTAGTGTTGATGTTATCATGGCTGTGGATCCCATTTTTCCTGCCAAGTTGCTTATAAATGCTATGTTAGCGTTATCCTCTACATTAAGTACAGAATTTTCCAAAAATATTCCAGCAGCTTGTCTTTTGGCTAAGTTGTTAATAAAACTAATCCTTGAATAGTTCCTAACATTTAATGTTGACAACTGAAAAGTGGTTGCTCCATGACTGTATGCTGAGTTGTTAATGAAGTGTAAGTCACCCTCAATATTCACCGTGGTACGTACGACAAACATAACTGCTCCTTCATCACCTGTTTTTGAGTTGCTGATAAAGAATATGTTGGTACCAGCCATAACATTCAATATCGAGTCAAACACTTTCATAGCTCTTGAGTTACTGGTAAAGATCATGTGCACATTACTGTTTCAATATTAAGTATGGATGAGTTTAGATACAAAGCTGCCCTTTGCACTAGATTATGCATGAAACTAACATTAGTATTTTTGCCAATATTAAGTGTGGATGAAGTCAAATTCATAGCCTCTGCATCCCATTCACTTTTGATAAACGACAATCTTCCTGATAACCATGAATTATTGAAGACAGAATTCACAAGTTTTATCTTGTTTCTGCTTGAGTTTGTAGCATGTACTATGAAGATGTGAGTCTGATTCTCTGCCAGTATACTGAATGCATCTGGAATACAAGAAATGGTGGACCAGGGAACGTGCTGTTCCAAAGATGAAGAATGACATTCTCAAAACATATTACTGTAGCATACTTCAGCTCTATGATCACATCCTTTACAACTGCATCCAATTTGCCAGTTCCTCTTACGGTGAATGAAGTGGATTTCAGTGAAATCCTTTGGCCACCTCCTTTATGCTGTCCAGCAAGAAATATCATTGTGAGGTTGACACTCTGCTGAGTGAATGTCTTGTTATTGAAGTAGCTCTTTAGAATTTGACACGGAAGGCCATCATGGCAGTCTGGATTAGGAGGAGGACTTGGAGAGACATACACCAGTTCTGAATCACTGTTGCAATGAATGGATATCAAAGTCACGAGAATTAGAGAGATAATAGGCAGCCACGTCACCATGATGAGCTATGGGTTTACAGGTAACTCAGAGACAACTTACTTGTATGAGGTTTTATAACTGTGAAATGTTTACTACATGCTACAATAGAATGTGAATAACATTTTCAATATGTTTTGAAAGTAAGGATTGACGTTTTTTATCCCAAAGTAAAACTATCAGTGAGTGGATATGCTTGCACCAGTCATTTTCATCGTGACATTATGATAATTGCATTGGGAGTACTGAAGTGCATAAACATTCTGTTTTGTTTGTCCATAGAGATTTAATACTTCTATATATGTATACATTGTTTCTTCTATGAACTGAAAACACCACTGATACTCAGTGAATAAATCTTTCTAGGACACTCATATTATTGTTTTGTATACCTAGCTTTAGCTACTTAATAGTATAATTAGCACTTAGTTTGATCGAGTCTTCACTAGCCAGTTGACAATCTTGTCCCAGTGCAATGTCACAATCATGCACCATCACTCACCTAGTGAAGATACCTTGTGAGGTGTTAAAACGTTGGGACAAGAATAATTATGACTGGCTAGTGAATATTTGATCAAAATAATCGCTAACTATGTCAGTCCCTAGCCACAATTATAGCTACTGACATTGTTCAGTTCTTCTGTACATGTCCTAAATATGCTCGAGGTCTGATACACCCATTGCCAAAGGCTATGAAGGGCCATACGATGTTGTGATGAGCATGTTGTGCATTGAAAATGGCTGTCTGACACGACAGGAATACAAAGCTGCTGTGAAGAGGATAGCCACACTGGTGAAAAGAGATGGGACTCTCTTGATCTACACAACAATTCGAAACCGAGAAGCGAATGATAATACTCCTGGATACTACTACGTAGGTGAACAAAGGATCGTTCAAGTAGCCCTACCCCTGGAGTTTGTGCAGGCAACGTTGAATGAATGTGGGTTAGTGTTGAAAAAACTAACAAGCTTCCTGAAAAGGAGAGTGATGGCCTTGCCAAGATTGAAATGACAGATCTGGAGTCCACTGCTTTTATAATTGCAACCAGGCTCTAGGTGTCCCAGTATTATGAAAATTTAGGATTGAATTGATATATTTAATATGGATTAAATTAGTCAAGTAAAACACTCCTGAGTATGATATAAACTATAGAAGTTGTTATCTATAGAGACTACCTACAACTTTTAGCATTCACTATGTACAACTATTGTGCATAAATTTAATGGACTGTTTTGTTCAATAGGTTTATGCAGGTGTTAGTCTGATAGTATTGAATCACGATACTTTGTTTCAAAATCAGTGATATCATGACTTGATCGAAGTGAAATACTGGTCATTAGGGTTGGATCATCACCACTCTCCGTTTCGGCTTTCTTAACAAAGATGGATTTGACTTTTTGTGGTAAACTATTCCATATCACTATACCACAGAATTCTGTAAATGCACACCCAATGGATATGTTGAATAGTAGTGATGATTTGTTTCTGAAGAATGATATTCCTGTGAATAGCAAGATGAGGTTGATTAAGAATGAGCTTTCAATGATAGCAATCGATATCCTTCTGTACACCTGAGCATAATTTAGATACACCAATACAATCACAAGAACTATTACGAGTATGTAGTTACTAAAAGAAGTATCACTGTAGCTTTGTGTCAGTGCAGATAGTAAGAAAAGTGTTCCTCGTACAAATAGTAAAGTACCAAACCAATAGTGATGCTTGTCCTTTAAGGGAGCAAAGTAAGCGTCATATACAGGCTTGTAGCGAGCAATCATTTTCAGTGGTCGATAGTGGTCAACTGCCCTTAACCATTGCATTGAGAACAGCAGTAGTGTATATGGTATCCATATAAATATCAGGAATACAAGTGATGTGATAAGCAGGTAGATATGTGGATGGTGCCCATATTGAAGTCTGCCGTCTTCTGCCCAAACTTTTGTGTGTGTTACTCCGTTTTTGGAATAAGTAGTGATGGTCGCTAACCTCAAGGATGCAGTAATGATACTTAGTAATTTTGTATAAGAGAAAAACAATATCGTGGCTAAAGTTGGTACCGAACGGCTTCCACAGATCTTGGATAGCTTTTCTGAAAATTTAATTCCCAAGAAGAATAGAGCAGCAACGTAGAAAGGAAAGGTTATCTGGAGCCATTTTGCCACAAAAGAATTGAATCCCCTATAAAAGCATGTTTCAATACCGAAATCTAAGTTCAGCCAAGCAATGAAAATATTGAATATCATCCATGGAGTATGTGAATATCCATAGACTCGAACAATATTTGCATAGAAGATAAGTCCATTGATTACTCCTTGTGTAACTGTCAAGTCTAAGGTGCAAATTGCTAGAATCAGAAGAAACCCAGCAGCTACAAAGAAAATGAATAGTGCCAGGTGATTGTCATTTGTGCAGTAGAGACAGTGAGATGACCCAATGGCAAGACTGAAGTTTTCTTGACAACCTCCGCATAGCCTACCAGAATGGTTGAAGGCACACTGGGAATCAGGGTTTTTAATTACATCTATCTGCTTGTGTCCACTTAAGCATCTCGATGATGGGCACTGTTTGCTGATCATAATGCCCCCTGTTTGATTAGTAATATCAACAATCTTCACCCATGCATTGGTTTCCCATGAAATGTACCCTGTTGCTTTTTGTGCTGAGCACTCCATGTCACTATTAGACTGCTTGAAAGTTTCGTAGCAGTCACAGCGTTCCTCGCTGCTAACATAGTCCTCAAACAAAGCAAATCCCAGTGGGCATTCGTCTATATGAATTCTCATGAATATTTCTAAACTACGCATCTCGGTGTCAATTTCTTGTAGTTGATCATATCTATCTAGAATACATTGGAGATGCCGATTCTTATTATCATCTGTGCCGTACAAGTTGAGAACATTTGACGTTTTTGATGTACGTAGTACAATAGTATGCTGGGTTGTAAACTTTGATTTATTGAATAGTGTCAATTTCAAAAGTGTACATTGCTTGTTTTGAAGCACTCGAAATTCATACTCAGAAGTAGCAAGATTCTCTCTATTTTCATCATACTCACTATCTAACAAATGCACTGTGCCTATTGTTGCTCCAAAGTCCCCACCTACCAATACAACTGGCAAGGCAAGTGCTTCACCCAGAAAAGCTGTCTCGTTTAGCAGCAATATGTATTCTTTTTTTGTGCATTGTGGATGCCCATTGTTATCACACAAGCACACTCTTTTCGATTCAGCAGATACAAGACTAAGGGGTGGTGAAAAGTTTTCATTGGTAGTAGTGAAAAAAAAGTAATTGCGCCAGACTTGTAAACTGACGTTATAATGTGACTTGGTGGTGGAAATGTTGCAGTTACTCATCAATGATGCTCCGTATATGTTATCCCCACCCATTTCAGCTCTGCTGTTATCAAACACTAGCTTGCTTGTTGCATTCAGCTCCAGATGCACTTGATAAAAGCACAAATTCTCATTCTGTACAAAAATTGCTCCTCCAAACTCTGCAGCCGTGTTGTCTTGAAATGTTGTTATAGTATCTCCTTTGAAAATAATCTTGGAATTCTCCATGGATAGTGCACCTCCTTTGTTTCCAGTATTGTTACGGAACGAGTTGATTCCAATAAAGGTTACGGTACTTGAGATTAGTTCTAGAGCTACACGCTCGTAGTATATATAGTTATAATAATCTATGAAATGACTGGTTTGAATTTCAGTGTTTGAATTTTCAAGATTTACCATGGACTGCATAAATGTACAGTTAATGATGGACACCTTGGATACCTTTCCAGTTGAATACACTGACAGGTCAACTTCATTAATGATTAGACCACTAATCGTAACAGTTTCAATGTTAAAGAAAAACATTTCAACTCGATTAAAGATAATTTTTTCTTGTGTACCCTGAATTAGTAAAGCCTTTTTATCAAAAATTTTTAAGCCTTCTTCGATACTTGAATAATACGAACCTGGAAGAAAAATCACTTGTATTTTGTTTGCATCAAAATAAGTCTCTGAATTATCTCGGTATTCATCTAGTGTTTCACATGGTCCATTTGTTGGGCAATCATCACTTGGCATCTCTGTAGGTCTCACATACAGAGTCTTCATAGAAAAGCTGACAGCCAAAAGTCCCATGAGCAGTAGTATAGTCGGTTCTTTCATTGTCAATATGGTGAATTTAAAGCAGAGATCAGGATTATGGAGTGCTGCTTGACTTGCATGCAGTTTTTATAGAAAGGTTTTTTGTGACTACATTGTCGTAACATGTGTGCGCAGCTGTTAGTGCAGTCCAAAATTCGGGAAACTTTCAGTTCGATGTTTTTTATGTGCACGTTTCAGTATGGTAATCTAATGGTGTCAAAATTTTGTGCATAATATAGCCAATTAGCACTCAGTGTTGTGCAACTATCATTGTTTCAGTTTTGAGTACTATATTTATGCTAATAAAATGCATGATCTAATTAGCGCCAGAAAATTCGCGTTCTAGGATTTTTTTATTGTGTATCTCAATGGAGCGCGTGACGACCTTTATCAGAAAATTGCATAAAATTTAAAATTGTAATTATTTTTTTAGCTTGCGTTCTACTAGCATAAACACGGTAACTATCAGTGGGAGTTTCAATTAAACTGAAAATGCTTATGCTAAAATAATATAGCCCATGTTTTCTTAGTTGGGCACAAGGGGAGCCTTCTACCTTCCTCGAAACTGATTGTTTCCTCCTGAGGTAGGCCTTGATGAGTGATAGCTATAATTTCAACTCATGCAACAACAGAAGTAGCCTAGCTGAAGGAAGCTAATACTAAATGATAATTCTCGGTTTTAACGTACACAATGTCCAATTAAAGCAAGTTATTTTCCCTCCGACAAAGTGAGAAGATTGTGAGCTCCAGCTGTTTGTCAATGATTGCTTTCCTTGTTTTCATCATAATGGTGACAGGTGTGATTGTGTTGTTCTTTCGACTCAGCATATTATGTCACACAGCCTACATTGCATAAAGGCATAATTTCATAATATCAACTGGACTAGTCACCATACTACGTGCAGAGTTTGGCCCCTCAAATGCAAGTGACACTATAATAATATTATCATCATAGCTAAAGTTATCGAAGTATAGGAAAATTAATGTGAATAAAATATTTAGTGTTTCTTCTAACACTTGATCAAACAGTTTATACAGCAAACTTCACTTTCACTACTCAGTCTGGAGTAGTGCATTCTAAGCTACACTCATTTTCTATAGGAATATTTATAGCATCAAAATCTTAACGAGTAACACTATTGAGAAATCTTTTCCCTTTTCCTGGATCACTTATACCAGGCTTTCAAATCACAAACATTACTTAGTAATAATATGCAAATTGAAAATTATACCCAGATCTATCCATAATATACATACATTACAGCTCCTTGGTTGGCTTGAAGAGAAGCTACCAGCGTCAGGCAAGCTTCCCTCTCCTGAGGTGACTGGTATCATTGCTCCGCTCTACTCTGCTCTGGAGGACCGCAGTGGAGATGTCAGGAAGAAGGCCCAGGTGGTACTGCCGCTATTCATGGCTCACGTCAGCTATGACACCATGCTCAAACAAACTGGAAAGCTCAAGGTATGTGTATGTGTATGTGTGCAGCTATGGTTCCTGATTTGTTCAATTATGGTGATGCAATTAGTATTATAATCAATTATTTGTTGCTTGCAAATAGTACAATTACATGAAAATTCAGTGGGTTATCTTCCACTACCAATCCTAAACCTAAGGGGTAAACCATGTATAAGACTCAAACCACACTGTCTCACAGCGGTGTTCCACATGTGTATGCATGTACATGCACATATGTATGTACATATAATATTATACTTTATGGCTTTCCGTATGTCTAGCTTCACTAATTAGTTTAATAAGATAGTTATGTATCTTATGAAGAGAGTAAATAATTACTAAAATATCGGTTGCTTGTAATCATTCCCTTCACTATTCTCGCCCCTACTAGCCTGCCTCCAGATAAGTTGTCGTTGCCCTACTTGAGAAACACAAGGCCTCTGCTGCCCCTCCCAAAGCTAGCAAGGCTAAACAGCAATAGCAGCCGCCTCCTGCAGCTCAACAGCCACAGCAAGTAGCCGCTGCAGAGACTGGTGCCCCCGCAGCGATGTCAAAACCGGCCGCTGAAAAGAAGGCTGCCAAACCCAACGCAGAGAAGGCGGGAGCAAAGGCCGAGAAAGAGAAAAAGACCACGAGCTCAACTTCAAAAGGGAAAGGTCAGTGGTATAATATGCGTACCTGCTTTTCTTGAAGAGTTTTACTTGGTGTATGACTTGATGGACTTTTGTTCTAACCCTGACATTCCCCTGTTATACATGTAGCATACTCAATGCTTTCGACAGTCTATATGATTGTCATCAACTGTTTAGAACTGTTATTTGCTTTTAATTTCTTCAGGTGGTAAAGACAAGAATTAAGGGTGGTAGTGCAGAGGCCAGTGGTGCTCCTCTGGTGTTCGTACCCAATGGGAAGGAGTCTCAAATGAAGGACGAGGAAAAAATGAAGACATTGAAATGGAACTTTGCCAGTCCAAGAGCTGAGTTTATTGAGCAGTTGAAGGAGCAGATGCAACCTTGTGCCAGCACTGCTCTGTTCACCCAGCTGTTTCATGATGTCTTCAAACAGCACATAGCAGCACTGGGGATACTAACCAAGGTCAGCTGTTGATAGAGTATGATTTAAAGATAGCTCTCTCTTTTGAGCAGGCCGTGGTTACTTATTCATTTATATGTTACTAGCTACCCACAGAATGCTTAACTGTACATGAATGCTTACCCATACCGAATTGTAGCAGAATAGTATTGTACAAGGCTAGACCCAGCCAGTTAATATTAGGCTCTTGGTTTCATAATATTCCTAACTTGTATAGTGAATTGTCAGTATACTTTTTATTAACTTGTTTTGATAGGGTGTATCTGGAGATGCTCCCCTCAAGGAGGCTGCTATTGGTTGTATGGACCTGTTGCTTCGATGGGTCACTCTGCGCTTCTTTGAGACTAACACCACTGTCAACCTCAAGTGCCTGGAGTTCCTTCAAGCCGCCTTCAAGATGCTGACTCGGGATGGGAACTACAGAATGACCGACTATGAGGCTAATGCTTTCTTACCTTATCTTGTTACAAAGGTACTTCTGTATGTGGTTTGTGCATATGTCTTGCTTTTTTTATGAGCCTATGTAAGAAAGTTTCAAACCAGCTTGAAGTTCATTCACCTGATGTATATACAACTTTAGGAAGGCTCATCTTTTACAATTAAAAATGTTGCTCAAGATACCTTGTATGCATGATATGTACATTGATTTTGTGATATATAGGTTGGTGATGCTAAAGAACCAGTGCGCAAGGGAGTGCGTGCCTTGTTCAGGGAGCTTTGTAGCTTCTATCCTCCTGGGAAGCTCTTCACCTTCGTTCTCGATGGTCTGAAATCAAAGAATGCCAGGCAGAGAACAGGTGAGCAATATTTCCCCACCTCTCTCTATCCACACCCCCCCCCCCCCCCCAAATTGCTTTATCACTATCGTGAACTTGCTCTTCTTATTGTGTGTGTATCTGCAGAGTGTCTTGAAGAACTTGGTATTCTGGTCAGAGACAATGGTATGGTGATTTGTGGCCCTCAGCCTCAGAAGACAGTGCCCCTAATAGCCTCTCAGATTAGTGATCGTGACAACGCTGTACGATCAGCTGCTCTCAATGCCATGGTCGTTGTCTATGGTAATGTGGGAGATGCTGTCTTCAAATTTACTTCAAAAGTTAGTAAGACATGCATGTACATAATATTATTATTATGACGCACATGTGTGCACATTATAAAACTTTAGCTGTGACACTGATGATAAAAGTTTATTTGGGGGGGGGGGGGGGGGGGGGGGAGGGGAGTACAGATCGGCCTATGTGTGCTGTCATAACACTATAGATGCAACTTGAGTTATTTTTTATGAGGTGCCAGTTAGTTTACACTTCACTCTACAGCTCTCTGCCAAAGATGTGAGCTTGTTTGAGGAGAGGATCCGTCGTTCTGGTACGAAGCCCCCTCAGCGTCAGGGGGTGAGCCCCCCAAGGCAGTCACGCCAGTGGAACCCTCCATCTCTCCTGTACCTACTGAGACTACTGCTAAACCATCAGGCAAGCAGGCTGCCAAGTCAGGTCAAAAAGCAGCAGCTAAGTGAGTAGCTATACTCTGGCACTAACAGCTGTACATTTCTGTTAAGAACCATAATATTATGATCAGTTATTTTGCTAATCAGGCTAATTTAATATCAGTTTAGGAAACACTCTTAAGGTACCATTAAATTGCGTGGGCGTGAGGTGGGGGATATGACACCTAAACCACATCAAAGTCATTAGTGAGGTGCATGTTGTGTAACCACGCCCTTTTAATTGCACAGGTCTCAGGGGTGTGGCTGCTAGAGCCGGAAGTGTTCATTGAATATCCTCCATGGACCGGAAGCCGAGCCGGAAGGGAGGGGCCAGGCCACGCCCAAAACAGCTCCACCCTGTTCCCCAAGGACCACCATTCTCAATCAAGTGCCTACTAACCACCGGATGTCCACCGGAAGCCCACAATCAATCCCAATTAAAACACACAGCTTCCTCAAGGCCAAAACACACACAAACACTTGGAGGCCGTTCTGCCACACCGCCCACACAAGAGCTCACCTCATTTCCTGTGTGGGCGGAGTAACAACACGTCATCGCAACCACATCCGCTTCAAACCATCGTCAGCTTCCGTCCAGCCGTACAGGCCCCTCGATCGCACCGGCGTACAGTGCCTCATTAACTGACATGGCCTCACCTTTGACCTCCTGCCACGCCCCCAAAGCCTCCTCGCGGGGTTCAAAGGTCACCACCGCTTCCGGGACACGCCCACCTATCGCCGAGGCCAAGTCCCAGGCGCCGATATCCAAGCACTGGCCCGTGGAGCCACGCCC
The DNA here is from genome assembly GCA_963930775.1 of Cliona cf. orientalis. Classification (NCBI taxonomy): domain Eukaryota; kingdom Metazoa; phylum Porifera; class Demospongiae; order Clionaida; family Clionaidae; genus Cliona; species Cliona cf. orientalis. The sequence goes on from OZ005690.1 coordinate 3,345,232, forward strand.
AATCGGAAGCAATAAAACCTGCATTAACGCACACGCACACACTCCACACAGTGCCAGGAACACGCCCACATGCTTAATTAGGCCTAATAAGGCTTTTTTTTTCTTTTTTTTTTTTTTGTCGTTGCGGTTAATAGTTAAGCAAGAATGCTTTGATCTTGCTTTGATGTGGGCAATTACCGGCCTTTTCTTCAGGGGCCACTTCCGGTCGCTAATTACACGCGCATAATCATCCCTGGCCGATTCTGGACACGCCCACCTTCGACCAAAAGCACTCGTATGGCCTCTTCGGCCACGCCCCTTCACGATTCGCTAATTGAATTAGCCATTCCTGACGCTCACGCCCACGCAATTAAATGGTACCTTAATTAACAGCCATCCCAGGGTGTTTGATATCAAAATAATTAAATTACTACTATAAGATTATGTTTCCTTGGACATGCATATATTACATGTCCTGTGCTAAATAAAATGAAAATTCTGCACAGTTACCATGATTATAGTTGAGCCTGCCCACTTTCTTTTTGTCGCTGTCAAGGCAAGCCCCTCCCCCTTCTACCACTGAATCTAAAGGTTCCGGAACATCATCCCCTGTCCCTACTGCTGAGCAGGCTGAAGCTCCACCCCCTAAGCCAGCACCAGTGACTGGCCCTTTCTCTATCGATCTCTCAAAATATCAGCTACCTCCTCAGCCGCGGCTGAAAGCACCCATTAGTGTGCCACGCCTCTCTGTGGTGATTGGGCCAGATGTGCCAATGCCTGTACTCCAGTCAAGGTAAGCTTGTAAAAGATAACCATTTTATTGCTGCATGTAGTTCATAAACGTATTTCTGGAAGAGTAGCGTCTGTGCTTACTTGACAGGGTTTCCAAAGGAGAAATGTCCCGATTCCTTGCCTGCATCATGAGTTCAATAATTAGTTTAAATTGGGCCTACGGTCGGAGAGATTCTAATATTTTTGGGGACATACTCTAAAAGTGATAATGTTTTATTATGTGTCAACTTCATCCCCCTCCTCCCCTCCCATACCCCTCAATGAAAAGTCTTATATGAACCCCTAGCTGTTATCATCGATGGTATGTCACAAACTTTTAATATTTAAATTCAACCACAAATACACACCCACCATCAGGAAGGTGAAGGCTCCTCCCTCTATAGGGGTTAATCCCACCCAGCTGGCCAGTACATTAGCTGCAGTCAGCTACATTATCTCTCAGATCAACAGCAATGATGCAGACACATGCTGCAAGGCCATTACCCAGGTATGAAGTTCAATCGATCAGTATAAGGGCACCTCTCTCTATTGTACAAAGCATATGTAATTTGGAAAGCATGCATAGTAGAGATAACATAATTGTATAGAATCAATGCTTATATGCAACTAGTTTGTCTCTAAAATTTAGCAAAGCTAGCATAATTCGCTACAACAGCACAAATCTCAGTTTCACCTTCATTACTCTGTCATCCAATTAACTCTTTATACTGATACTTAATATTATTGTTACTGTAGATTGAAGCAGTAATAGTGAATCCTTGCCAGCGAGAAGCCATGGACACTCATGTTGACCAGCTGCTCAGGGCTGTCCTCATGCAAATGAGAATGAATTTCTCCACCCCACTCACCGACGCCAGCACTCCGGAAACACTCAAGAACGTATGACAGCTACAATAACAATATAGTTACATGAATGGAAGTATCACAAATCGCCATGCAGATAAAAAGCAGTGGTTAATATTAAATTCATCCCTAAGCTCCCTGATGTTTTCAACGTATTCAGGCACTATTCCTATAGCACTTGACCATTATCTGTTTTCAGCATAAACATTACAAGATTGGGCTTGAGAACTGGCCTCATCCCCAAGCCACTCCCACATTTTCAATGTTACACGCATGTAATATTGAAAGTGTGAGAGTGGCCTGGGGACAAGGCTACAAGTACATGTATATAATATCACTGTGGTACTCAGTATAGTTTGGCTGCTATATAAACACAGACATGAATGAACGTGAAAACCTCCACTTACGTTTGAACTATCGTGCTCATTTTTGTAAACACATACATGTAGGTGATGCACATTGGCAAGAGGCTCACTTCATGCCTGGTGGTGCTGTTCAGTGAAACTAGCCTGGCAGAGAAGGCCACTCAGGACAGTCTGGTTGAAGTGGAGAGAGATATTCTTACCTATCTTGAAGATGAAAGGCTACTCAAGCTCGAGGAAGCCCCTCAATTAATTAGATTGCTTAATTTTCTCATGTTGAGAGTATGTGATAACAGCGAAAAGACTGCTATATTTGGGTGAGCATACAAAAAATTTTTATATACATGGTGGTTTATTCACAATTGCATAATTTGATAGATCACTTCTACAAGTACTATTAAAGTCAGTTAGCGCAGATGGAACACCTTCAAAGCTCACAGAGATGACAATGAAGATTTGTGCACACCAATGTGGCTTTATTTGTAAATAATCTCTCCTCACCTCTCTCTCCCTCTCTCTCTCTCTCTCTCTCTCTCTCTCTCTCTCTCTCTCTCTCTCTCTCTCTCTCTCTCTCTCTCTCTCTCTCTCTCTCTCTCTCTCTCTCTCTCTCTCTCTCTCTCTCTCTCTCTCTCTCTCTCTCTCTCTCTCTCTCTCTCTCTCTTTCTCCTTCTTTAGTGCCTCTGGAAGATCACTCGTCAGATTCCCAAGCTCCTCCCCTCTATTAACATGGACCAATTACTAAAAGAAATTGATACATTCTTCCAAGGCTATGCTGAGTTAGTGCCCAGCCCATCTGCCCAAGATCTGCCTTACAGAACTGTCAAGACTATCTTATATCATGTCACTAACACGATGGGTGCTGAGGTATAATGTTCTATGTAGTACAAGTGTGCATGGCACAAACATGGGGATAGGATCGATTTCTGTTCTTGCATACGTACCTTAACGTCACACCAGGAGCAGTCTGAACACATTAGGTTTAGGTATGGAATTTATGATGTTTTCCTCGAATTTCTCAGGTTCTTGAGCATATGACACTGATTAAGGACTCAAAGAAGTCCACAGTAGCACAGTACATCCGAAAGACACTAGCTAAGAAGAGGCTGAGTGTGGAGAAGGCAGCCTCCTCTGCTGGTGGTGGTGAGTCAGCAAAAAGTGGAGGAGATGCAGCAGACCAAAAGAAGGAAGAATCTGAAAAATTTGTCTCTTTTTTGTCAAAAGTATGCTTGAACCTGTATTATACACGTATACTCTACATACATGTACAATGGACATCATAGCTTGCGTAATCTCGCAAGAATTTTTTGATAATAAGCTATCAACGCTGTGTATCTCTCTCTCTCTTTCTGTCTCTCTCACTCCTCACTTATTCACACAAATACACACACGTGTGCACATAATATACAGGCTTCTACCACCTTTCCACCTGGTTCCAATACTATTCTTGCTGAGATCTTCAAAAAGATAGGGCAACCTGCTGAATCCAAGCAGGTACTGTAACCAATTCCACTATCCTTTTATTCACTATGGGCATTAAGCTTGTCTCCCTCCTCTAAATACCTATACATGTAGTAATAGAAAAAAAACAGTATAATTTCTTATTATTATCAAATCTACACTTACATGTACTTCGTTCATGCAGGGACTCCGAGAACTCTACGACTTCAAGCAGGCCCACCCCGAGGCTGATTTCACGGTATTCATGATGGGAATAAGCAAATTTTACCAGAACTACATTGAGCGAGGTCTGAAGTGGGCAGAGGCCGAGGCATCAGCTTCAACACAAGGAGAAAATGAAGGTACTAACAGTGATTTTTAATTGGACTGTTGGAATGTGCATGAGTTACTGAAGGTAATTCCTATATCTAGGCTTCCAATAGCTTAATTTATGCATGTACGTAGTAATTTTGTACTCTGACTTAGTCTACGTCTTACCATTAGTATAGACCAATGCATTAATGTTATGCATTAATGTTATTCTTATCTTATCTGCAGTATCGCTGGTATCAGATGAATTGCAAGAACTTCGTCGGATGCGTGATGCTACTAAGCTCCACGTTGCCCAAGCCTTGAACATCAAACCAGGAGTAAGAAAATATCCTTCAGTGCATCCGATTATTGGTCACTATCATGCTTTATGGAACTTTTTGTATGTACACGTGTATAGGAAAAAATACCCAAACCGTCTGCAAGTGGTGCGAAGAGTTCGGTGCTCAAGAGTGTGGGTGAATATGCTTCCAGCATTGACATACCAGCTTCTGATGAAAATCAGGTATGTATATAACTGCATATGCTCCCCACACAAATTGCTGCATTCTTATCTACAGTGCATAATATGTGTATTGTGTATATAGTTCGGTGTTCTCCCCAGGCCCTTTCAGCATAGCGCCCCCCCCCCCCAATGCCTTCAATAGCTATATTTCTTTGATGTGGTAACAAAAATTGATTAATGTGGTCACAAACTCCACCCAAACCACACCTATATAGTAGCCTAGGCCTTTAGTTAACCTTTCCTGGGGAGAACCCTATAGAGTTTATTCAAGCCCCTTGGTACCTTGGGTCTTCAATTGAGGTGGCAGACCCACCTTGCAGTGGTATTTTTGGTACATATGTGTACTTTAAATTTTTGGATTTATATGCTAATAACTTTTCTTCTTATCCTAAATAGCCTATGCGATCGAGTGTGGTGAGTGGTCTGGTTCGTCCCAGCACTGGTGGTGTGTTGGGTACCAGCAGCTCTGGTTCTAGAGGAGGAGGGAGTGCCAGCGGAGGAGGGGGAGGGAGCTCCGTTGATCTCAAGGAGCTAAGACGAAGGCTCGACATGCTAAAAAGGTCAAATTAACCGTAAAAACTCCAAAAATATCTCAAATTTAATGTACCACAATTTAATTGTAATGGTGCATGTTGGATTATATATAAATTAAATATGGTTGTCATTGTTGATTTGTCACTATTTGATGAGAATTATTGTTGTATCAATCATGTTCCATAGAGACTATCTCAAAAAATTAGTGTCAAATGTATTTAGCCTTACAAAAAAATATCAAGTTCTAAACGAAAGCACTGGGTGTTATTTTCAATTCTTCAATACCAGTTATGTATACACTAAAAACTTCACAGACTGTGTAATAAGAAACTTTACTTCCCTCTCTACTGTCTAGATTGAAAATCTAACATGTACGTGATAGAACTTAAAATTAATTTTATGTATGTCGTTGATTGCTTTGACTAGTTGAAAAAGTAAACTGTTATATCCGCAATGTCTCTATTGGGTTTATATAAAGTTTTAGTTATTTTCAATTCAAAAAAATATGCATAATACATTCATGGAATACACAAAAGCCATGCATAATCCGCAGGCAGTTTTATCGCACATTAAAGCACCTTAAGCTTGCATGCGGTCGCTACATCTCAGACTGAGCATCTCATAGAAACTATCATGGACGATGTTGTCAAATGCATCCTGCTCCTCCTAGGAGCAGCAATGCTTCCTTCCCTGTCGGTGTCAGCTGAAGATGAAGCTGTGGTCTACATCAAATCCTCGCCAAGTGCCAACTGTCCTGTTATACTCTCTCTCAGTTTGCTACCAATCAGAGTCAACCTCAGTTGAACACAACATTGCTTTTCTTGTCTGGAAATCACTCCCTCGATTCAGACATTTTTATTGCCGATATTGATCATTTTTACATGCTGACGTACCCTTCAACATCTTTGTCATTGAGTATTGTACAATGTCTGCAAAATTCTAGCATCAGTCTTAGCAATATCACTACTGTATTGATTCATCAATTTGAATTTTACGGATGTGGAGACAACAGTATTTCATCAGTGGAGAAATTAACTGTACAAAATTGCTCATTTATTGGCAGCGAAAGTAGTGGAACAGCACTAAATATCATTCACAGCAATGCAGATTTTATTAATTGTTCGTTTCTGTCCAATCGAATTGGAACGTACCATGGTCCTATATGGATCCACCAAGAGGAGCCATCGTATGACAATTTTACTCTATATGCTTTTGTTGGTGGAGCAATGATTGCAAACCAGAGTAACATTAGCATAGTTGGAAGCAAATTCGATAAGAACCAAGCTGGTGTAGGTGGTGCTATATACTCCACTCTTGGTAGTCAAGTAAATATCACTAATAGCACAGTTACTGAAAATAGTGTGTGCTTATTGCAACGTCAAAACAAGTATTCCGTTTGCTTTGGTGGTGTACTTTTCTGTGAGAACGAGCTTTTCGCTTAAAATTTATTTACCGGTATCTGTCTTAAAAGCACACGTATTGCTGCTGAAGAGCATACTTAGTCTAGCCCTTCTTTCAGATACTATTAATATTATTTAGGAGATCGAATACTGCAACTCTTGTATACATGCAGTTGCATTAAGCTCCTGCTATCAAAACCAGATGTAACAATGGAGCAATATAGTACAATGCTCTTGGCTGTAGCAGCACTTGCAATGCAATATTATTACAGTTGTAGTGTCACTGCTCATTTGCTGGATGAAGATTCGATGCAATTGTTTTACATCACTCCCTCATCAAATATGTCATGTGCTGCAAAGCCTTGTCTTACTTTATCCCAATTTGCTGATAACTCAAGCAGCTGGTTATCATCACTGACAAGCACGTCATTGATGTTATTATCAGGAACCCATATATATGCTCACCACTGATCTTTCGATCACAGCTATCACTTTCTTCATGCTGACAAGTTCCACTTCTGATGGTAATCACTTCATTAGATGCCAGTATCAAGCGAGCTTTAAATTTGAGAACATGACTGAGTTGTCAATAAAAGGACTAACGTTTATTGGATGTGGCAACAATACATTTTCATCAGTAAGAAATTTCACGATAGAAAATTCTACTTTTCAAGGGCAGAATGCAAGTGGCACGGTCCTTGATATTGCTAACGTTAATCTCACAATTGTAAATAGCTTCTTTCTCTCATATAGCATTGGTCGCTGCATTGACATCTATGCCATTAATATCAGACCACACATCATATCCGTTCGTGTTGGTGGAGCTATTTTTGTGGATAAGAGCAATGTAAGCATCATCAAGTGCACCTTTTTTAACAACAGTGCCGAAGTTGGTGGAGCAATATACAGTACTAATTATAAGTTCAGCAATAACATCAGTATCAGCAACAGCATATTTATCAATAATCAAGCAAATATTGATAGTCGACGACTCATCCTTTATTGTGATCAACTAGATAACCCTAACAAGGGAAGTGTTGCCGGAGCTATTGCAGTATTTCAAAAATTTCTGATTGTATATTCACCAACAATACTAGTGAAGTGGGTGAAGGTGGTGCATTAGCAGTTCAGCAGCAGTCAACCTTGAGTATATACAAAAGTGAGTTTCGTGGCAACACTGCAAAGAGTTATGGAGGTGCTTTTATAATACGAGAAATTTTTGCTACTATCAATAGCAGCGTATTCATTAGCAACAGTGCTACCCAAGGAGGTGTCATTCATGCCATACAAAAGACTATAGCCATATTAATAGGAAATGTATTCGAGAACAATTCTGCAAAGTCATCAGGTGGAGTCATTTCGACGGACCAAAACAGTCTGTTATGCATTCATCATGGGCGCTTCTTTTACAATAAAGCTACAACTGGAGGTGTTTTGTATGCTATTAGATCAGGAGTGATACTAGAACACAGTGCTGTTTCCCATAATCAAGCTAAAGAAAGGGGTGGTGCAATATATATCCTACAGAGCCACACCAATATTACTATATTAGGACGATCTAATCTAACGCATAACTCTGCTAGTACTGGTGGCGCAATATGTGCAATTGAAAGTACTTTAATTTCCCTTGGTTACATATATATTCCAGGTCAACTCACTCTGTTAACTGTAGCTTACAATACGGCGAATCAGATTGGAGGTGGAATCTATCTGGAGCGCAGTGTTTTCAATTCTAGAATGGACAGCGTAACAAATATTTCACGCAATAGTGCAAGCAGCAGTGGTGGTGGGATGTATGCTACGAATTCACTGATCATTTGCACAGAATACTATCGTAAAATGAATACAAAGCCAAATCAAACTTTGATATTTTTTGCCAACAACAGTGCATTCAAAGGTGGAGGGTTATATCTAGAGTCCTCTGCTCAATTACGCATTCAGAGAATTGGTGATATTACAAATCTTTTTCAAGATACAAAATTAAATTCTAGCATCCATTTCGCATCAAATACAGCAGAGTATGGTACAGCAGTGTATGTGGCAGATGAAACTTATTTTGATGTATGTAATAATTTGTATGGTACAGCGAACAGTACTACAACTAGCAATGCTGACTGCTTCATTCAAGTATTTTCAGAGTCTACAATCAAATCTAATGAATCTAACATTCCCAAAATTCATTTCAGAGCAAATAATATTTCAAAGAGTATGATCTTTGGGGGACTACTGGATCGATGCATACCTGATCCTCGCAGAGCTGAAATTTACACCAGTGGGTACATACTGAAAGAAATCAGTGGACTTGCTTACTTGAAGCTCATTAGTAATGTAAAAATCACTAAACACATCAGCTCTTTACCAGTAAGATTGTGCTTCTGCAATGCACGTGATAATGAACCAAACTGTAGCTATGAGCCACCCATCATCCACGTTAAAAAGGGAGAAAATTTTAACGTGACACTTGTCGCAGTTGATCAGGTGAATCACACCTTGAAGGATGTCGAGGTTTATATTGCCCTCAGCCACACACAGAGCAGTTTAGGCGAAGGACAGACAACCCAAGCAACTAAAAATGCTTGCACTAACCTAATTTTTAGTATTGTTTCTCCTCATACTGCTGAAGAGTTGATCTTGTATCCTGAAGGTCCATGCAGGAATGCCAGTAGATCTCAAAGCAGAGTGCAAGTTGTTTTTCAATCTTGCACTTGTCCAATAGGATTTCAGCCAAGGAGATATGATAGCAAAGACTGCCTTTGTATTTGCAATTCAAGGCTCAGTCCTTACTTCAGTGAAGCAGATAATAACTGTGATATTCAAACTGAATCATTAGCAAGACATGGTAATTTTTGGATTGGTTTCAACAATGAGAACGTTAGTGGATTTTTAATCTATCCTTACTGCCCCTTGGATTACTGTCTCCCATCAACGTCCAATGTTAATATCAATCTAAATCTTGATAATGGATCGGATGCACAGTGTGCTAACAATCGCTCAGGGCTTTTGTGTTCACTCTGTCGACCCGGTCTTAGCTTATCCTTAGGAAGCTCTCGATATGTATCCCTTGCTCTAGGTCGTGGTATACGAGTTTTGCGCCAATCATTTTGATCACTATGATAGCTGGTATTCTTTTGGTAGTAGTATTGCTGACTTTCAAGATAACTGTAAATACTGGATTACTGAATGGACTGATCTTTTATGCCAATATCATTGGTGCCGATAGCAGTACATTCTTCTCTGAACTGTTGCCATCCACTAAATTTCATTTGGCCCTCGTATCATGGCTCAATTTGGAAGTGGGATTTGATGTATGCTTCTTTGAAGGAATGGACACCTACTGGAAGACATGGCTCCAGTTGGCCTTCCCAGCTTACGTCATATTTCTAGTCGCCATTGTGATCATTGCTAGTGAGTACTCGGGAAGGTTTTCCCGTCTTCTATCAAGAAGAAATCCAGTGGCAACTCTTTCCACACTGGTCTTGCTCTCGTATACAAAATTTTTACAGACAACGATTACAGCGCTCTCATTAGCTACTCTACGCTATCCTGACGGCTTTCACAAGAAGGTGTGGCTTCCTGATGCTACTATTGAGTATTTGAGTGGAAAGTATATTCCTCTTTTTGTTGTAGCGGTTGCCATTCTAATTGTTGGCACTGCTTACACGTGTATCATTTTCTTCTGGCAGTGGTTTCTTCATTATCAGAAAACAGCTCTTTTCAGAAGGATCAACTTTCTGCGACTGAACCATTTCATTGATCCTTATCATGCTCCCTATGCTGAAAAATTTCACTACTGGACTGGTTTCTTGCTGTTCACACGAATCGCTCTGTATCTTGTGTTTGCATTGAATGTATCGGGTGACCCTGGAGTCAATTTGATGGCAGTAAATATTTCAGCAATTAGCCTTCTCCTATTTAAGGCACATTTTGGTAAGATCTACAAAAAGAACTTTGTTGACATGATGGAAATGGCTTGCTATGCAAATCTTGGTATATTCAGCACAATCAGACTACAATTTGACGATGGGGAAATAGTCAATATCACTGCTTATATCTCTGGTGCTTTCACAGTGACACTACTAGTTATCATAATCTCTTATTGTTCACTGAATGCTCTGCTCGACTCAAAATGTTCAAAGAGACGCACTAATTTATCTGAAAGACTATTTCACCGAAATGTATTCGAAAATAGTAATGACACAGTTGTAAGCAGCTGTACATCAAAAGAAAGCTACCCCACTTATTCTATCGTGGACATAGGAGAGCTGGAAGACTGTGGTGGGCAAAATTCTCAAATTAGTGAGAACGGTACTATAGAGCCGAGGCTCACAAGTGACATGGTAGATGACATAACATCAGATTCTGAGTCAACGGGCAGCACAACTCCACTCTTGAACAAATGTGATTGATATTTAGACTATTGTGTGTATAGCTACCTACTAATTGATTAGTTGACAGCTAATGTGATCATGTGTAGCTTATCGACCAATGGATGTAGTTCCTCAAAGCAGTTTCGACAGTAAACTATTAGGCCGTAATAATAATAATATTATATACTAAAGTGCTGTGGTGATATTTATGTCATACGTGTAGCTAATATTATATGCTAGTTACATTGAAATGCACAATATTATTAATATATAGCTATTATGGTTCCCAAGTCATTAATAATAATATTGTGAGATAGAAATGCAAGACTTAGTGCATGATATCGTGTAACTGAATTTGCTATATTTTTATAATGATACTAGTGATGATAATCTAATAGTGGAGATGTGCTGTCCTCCGAAGCTAATGAGGCTCTATCATCTTCATCGTAGTTTGTACTAATTTCCACTCTTGCCGAGTTTTGTCTGACAGAATCAGGTGGTCCTAAGTACAGTGCTGAAAATGTGGGTTTCCCAATGTCATTAGAAGTAGAGCCTCTAGCAGTGGAATAATTAATTGTTGCCGTCTCATTTAGCTGCTGTTCATTAGTATGTCTCTTTGAATACTTTGTGCGAACTATAGCGTACAAATGGTAGGAGATTATGACAGCCAGGAGAATCATTGTGAAAGCTCCTGCTATGTGACTAGCAATGCCGACAATCCTTGTATCTTCAAATTTTAATTTTATTGTGCTGAGTACACTGAGATTTGCATAACAAGCCACTTCAATCACATCGACAAAAACTGATTGATACACTCGATCGGCCAAACTGTCCCTTGATAATAAAAAGGCCAACCACAGACGTGATTATTGCCAATAAATTGACTCCAGGATCTCCCGATACATTGAGTGCAAACACAAAATACAAAGCATAACGTATGAATAGCAGCAAACCAGTCCAGTAGCGATGCTTAGGGACATAGGGAGCATGATAAGGCTCTATGAAGTGACACAGTTGCTGAGATATGACCCATTTGAAGATCATCTTGTCTTGAAGATGAAGAAGCCACTGCCAAAGAAAAATGGTACACGTGTACACTGTACCGATGACTAGTATTAGGATGGCCACGACAAAAAGGGGGATATGTTTGCTACTTAAGTACTCAACTGTTGCATCAGGAAGCCACACCCTCTTAGGTGAGCCACCTCCAGGATTATCAAGCTGAGTGAACGATAAGGATGTGATTGTTGTTTGAAGGAATTTTGTATATGAGAGCAAGATTAGGGTAGCTAGAGTAGCCACTGGGTTCGCTTTACCAATCAAACGAGAGAATCTCATTGATTTTTCGCTGACAATGATCACAAGGACAACTAGAATCATGATGTACATTGGGAAAGCCAACTGGAGCCATGTTTTCCAATAGGTGTCCATTCCTTCAAAGAAGCAAACGTCAAACCCAATTTCCAAGTTGAGCCATGATACAAGAATTGAGTAATATCTAAGTGATGGTGATAATCCAAAGAAAAACTGACTGCTGTTGGCACCTAGTATAAAATGGCTGCAGTGCATTTGATCATGTTAGTGGGTTGAGTATGCCTGTACTCACCCTGCTGGTGGTGTTACTGGTATTCACTGTAAGGAGTGGTATGAATGACAGATTGTGTTTTCACAATGTTGAGAGTATTGTAGCACACAGTCTGGTAGTTGTAGAGGTATTGATAGCTATTCAAGCGTAACAAGGGCCTTTTGTCATATGACACGCGTTTTGTCAGCAAAAAGGGAAGTAGCTACATATATAGTCTTTTCCGCTCACTTTCAGCCAATTCCTGTGGTGTGTGCTAAACCCGCAACTGCTCTCCCTGTCTCTGTTGAAGCCCAGACGATGTCGAGTAACTATGATCCTTCTGCGCCGCCATACGCGGGGTTCTTCGGCGTGATGGGCGCTTCAGCCGCCATTATATTCTGTGGTGAGTTGCTTGATTTGCACGTGGTCTGGGAGAGCTATTATGGGTCTAATCCAAACCAAATCTCAGGAAGATATACCGTAGGTCGGGTTTTAATTGCGTAGTTTAATAATTGCGAATGGTGCTTTTCGAACTGCATTGCGAATCTAATGAATGCGTTTTTGTTGCGTGCGGGCAAGCCACACCGGCATTGCGTACGCATATATTTATTCCTGCAAAATAAATTGCGAGGTCTCGGAGAAGCTCGCAATTCGTATTTAAAAACTCGCAATTAAAACCCGACCTACGGTATTTATTCAGCTGTCAAGTATACGTCTTGTGAATCATGTGACTTGATTGATTCCGTAGTATTGCACATTCCATACACCTTGTTTCTCTCTCTCTCTCTCTCTCTCTCTCTCTCTCTCTCTCTCTCAAGCACTGGGAGCTGCCTATGGCACAGCCAAGAGTGGTGTGGGAGTTGCAGCTATGAGTGTCACGAAGCCAGACCTCATCATGAAGTCCATCATTCCTATTGTTATGGCGGGTATCATCGCTATCTACGGCTTCGCAGTGTCTGTGCTTGTCGTTAACGAACGTAAGACTATTCTTTCAGACTCTATCATTTGTGATCTACAGTGCAGGGGAGATCATATTCGGTTCATGTTTGCCTTTCACTTTAAAGCATTAAAAGCCTCTTACGTATACAGAGTGTGTGTTAAGCTGCAAGATAGTATAAAATGGCTGCAGTGCATGTGATCATGTTAGTGGGTTGAGTATGCCTGTACTCACCCTGCTGGTGGTGTTACTGGTATTCACTGTAAGGAGTGGTATGAATGACAGATTGTGTTTTCACAATATTGAGAGTATTGTAGCACACAGTCTGGTAGTTGTATATTATATATATTATAGTTGTATTGATAACTGTATTCTCTGTATTTGTCCCCTACAGTGGGTCCTAAAGTCACCCTCTATAAGTAAGTGTCTTTCGCTATTTTGTTGTGTGACATACTTATACGCTCTCCACATATGGTGCATGTGGTTGAAATAGCTGGAATTTTACTCCAGACACACACACACACACACACACACACACACAAACACACACACACACACACACACACACACAAACACACACACACAGGTCATTTCTCCAACTTGGTGCCGGCTTGTCAGTCGGATTCACTGGTCTAGCTGCAGGATTTGCGATTGGAATAGTCGGAGACACAGGAGTACGGGCAATGGCCCAAGAGCCCAGGTTCTTTGTGGGAATGATCCTCATTCTCATCTTTGCCGGAGCTCCTGCTCTCTACGGACTTATTGTGGCACTGTTGTTATCTACCAAAAGCTAATTGTCTTTTGTGTGTATTTTTCCATAGCTTCATGTTCCACATACATTCTTTGTGTGTGTGTGTGTGTGCATGTTAGACAGTGGAGTAGCTATGTGTTGGGACTTGTGCTAGTATACAGTATGAGCTAGGATGCAATATCATGTGACTGAATTCACTATAATATTATTATTTTTTATAATGATACTAGTGATGATAATCCAATAGTGGAGATGTGCTGTCTACCGAGGGTAATGAGGCTCTATCATCTTCATCATAATTCTTAGTAATTTCCACTCTTGACGATGGCGAATTTTGTCTGGCAGAATCAGGTGGTCCTAAGTACAGCGCTGAAAATGTGGGTTTTCCAATGTCATTAGAAGTAGAGTCTCTAGCAGTGGAGTAATTAACTGTTGCCGTCTCATTTAGCTGCTGTTCATTAGTACTTCTCTTTGAATATTGTGTGCGAACTATAGCGTACATATGGTAGGAGATTATGACAGCTAGGAGAATCACTGTGAAAGCTCCTGATATGTGACTGGCAATACTGACAATCCTTGTATCTTCAAACTTTAATTTTATTGTGCTGAGTACACTGAGATTTACATAACTAGCCACTTCAATCACATCGACAAAAACTGATTGATACACTCGACCAAACTGTCCCTTGATAATAAAAAGGCCAACCACAGATGCCAATAAATTGACTCCAGGATCTCCCGATACATTGAGTGCAAACACAAGATACAAAGCAAAGCGTATGAATAGCAGCAAACCAGTCCAGTAGCGATGCTTAGGGACATAGGGAGCATGGTAAGGCTCTATGAAGTGACATAGTTGCCAAGATATGATCCACTTGAAGATCATCTTGTCCTGAAGATGAAGAAGCCACTGCCAAAAGAAGATGGTAGCTACATGTGTACACTGTACCGATGACTAGTATTAGGATGGCCACGACAAAAAGAGGGATATGTTTGCTACTTAAGTACTCAACTGTTGCATCAGGAAGCCACACCCTTTTAGGTGAGCCACCTCCAGGATTGTCCAGCTGAGTGAACGATAAGGATGTGATTGTTGTTTGAAGGAATTTGTGTATGAAAGCAAGATTAGGGTAGCTAGAGTAGCCACTGGGTTCGCTTTACCAATCAAACGAGAGAATCTCATTGATTTTTCACTGACAATGATCACAAGGACAACTAGAATCATGATGTACATTGGGAAAGCCAACTGGAGCCATGTTTTCCAATAGGTGTCCATTCCTTCAAATAAGCAAACATCAAACCCAATTTCCAAGTTGAGCCATGATACAAGAATTGAGTAATATCTAAGTGATGGTGACAATCCAAAGAAAAACTGACTGCTGTTGGCACCTATGATGTTCATACAAAAAATCAGTCCGTTCAATGTTCCGTTGGCAATTGTCAAATTGAGAATCATCAGGAATGATACGAGAAAAATTCCAGCTATCAGAGCAATCACGATTCGACTGGAAGATATCCCTTTAGGCTTATACTGCATCTTAGAGCAAGGGACACACCGAGAGCTTCCTAAGGATAAGCTAAGATCAGGTTGACAGAGCGAACACAAAAGTCCTGAACGATTGTTAGCACACTGTGCATTAGATCCATTGGCAAGATTTAGGTTGATGTAAACTTCGGAAGTTGGTTGGAGGCAATAGTCTAGTGGACAATAAGGGTGCTTTAGAAATCCACTCGAACCGTTAGTACCATTAATGAAATCTATCCAAAAGTTGCCTTTCCTAATTAGTGATTCAGTTTTACGATTGCAATTATTAGCTGCTTCAGTGAAATAAGGACTAAGCCTCACATCACACACACAGATGCAATCATCACGACTTTGTTTATTCTGGAATCCTATTGGACACCGGCAACGTGTAAAGTTAACACGAATTCTACTAAGTGATCCATTGGCATTCCGACACGGACCTTCCGGGTATAGTATCAATTCTTCATAGTGATTATGAGAACGGATGCTGAACGTTAGGTTTGTGCAAGCATCTTGAGTGACTTGAAGTGACTGGCCTTCACCTAAACTGCTTCTTGTATGTTTAAGGTAACTGTGTATTGCGACTTGGGCTATTGTATGATTCATGTGATCAACTGCAACAAGTGATACATTAAGGTACCATTTAATTGCGTGGGCGTGAGCGTCAGGAATGGCTAATTCAATTAGCGAATCGTGAAGGGGCGTGGCCGAAGAGGCCATACGAGTGCTTTTGGTCGAAGGTGGGCGTGTCCAGAATCGGCCAGGGATGATTATGCGCGTGTGGTTAGCGACCGGAAGTGGCCCCTGAAGAAAAGGCCGGTAATTGCCCACATCAAAGCAAGATCAAAGCATTCTTGCTTAACTATTAACCGCAACGACTTATTAAACACTAATTAAACACTAAGAAGTAGAAAAAAAAAAAGAATTTATATAATTAATTAATGTTTGGGGGGTTGGGGAGTACTTGGGGAGATAATTTTTACATGGGCACGCAGAATGGGTCAAAACTAGAGATTTGACCTTGGGGAATTTTGATTCACGCCTTAGAATCAAAGTTACGGCCCTTTGAAGTTTCCCCATATGTTTGTACAGGGAAGCCATGCGTTTGCAATGTTTCCGCCCACGCGCTGCGTGAGGGGCGGGGCCACGCGCGCACATAAACGTGACGACCTTTACCAACTTTTTGACAAAATTGAAATTTAACCTGCCTGCTTGCATTGTATGGTTCCACTATGCACCCAGCTCGATTTTATGGTGGTTTTTGGATAATTTTTTTTCTGCTTAGTGTTCAGGTCGCCTTGAAAAAAAAAAAAAAAAAAAAAAAGCCTTATTAGGCCTAATTAAGCATGTGGGCGTGTTCCTGGCACTGTGTGGAGTGTGTGCGTGTGCGTTAATGCAGGTTTTATTGCTTCCGATTGGGCGTGGCTTCACGGGCCAGTGCTTGGACATCGGCGCCTGGGACTTGGCCTCGGCGATAGGTGGGCGTGTCCCGGAAGCGGTGGTGACCTTTGAACCCCGCGAGGAGGCTTTGGGGGCGTGGCAGGAGGTCAAAGGTGAGGCCATGTCAGTTAATGAGGCACTGTACGCCGGTGCGATCGAGGGGCCCGTACGGCTGGACGGAAGCTGACGATGGTTTGAAGCGGATGTGGTTGCGATGACGTGTTGTTACTCCGCCCACACAGGAAATGAGGTGAGCTCTTGCGTGGGCGGTGTGGCAGAACGGCCTCCAAGTGTTTGTGTGTGTTTTGGCCTTGAGGAAGCTGTGTGTTTTAATTGGGATTGATTGTGGGCTTCCGGTGGACATCCGGTGGTTAGTAGGCACTTGATTGAGAATGGTGGTCCTTGGGGAACAGGGTGGGGCTGTTTTGGGCGTGGCCTGGCCCCTCCCTTCCGGCTCGGCTTCCGGTCCATGGAGGATATTAAATGAACACTTCCGGCTCTAGCAGCCACACCCCTGAGACCTGTGCAATTAAAAGGGCGTGGTTACACAACATGCACCTCACTAATGACTTTGATGTGGTTTAGGTGTCATATCCCCCACCTCACGCCCACGCAATTTAATGGTACCTTAAACATCTCTCCTTCATTTTGTAAATGAGTGGAGGCTCGTAGCTGCAGTTTGGTTTGTCATCAGGTGTACAGAAACACACCCTAACTGGTGAAGAGCTCAACATTTCAGGATCTGATATGTTACTAATGAGCTTAAGGTAAGTGAACCCGTCGATTTTCGTGTGAACCCGTCGATTTTCGTGTGTATGTAACAAATTATCGGTGGACTGGACTGGTGGACTGGACTACTGGACTGATAGATTTTCATTTAAAATGCACGGAGATGCTCCGTAATGTTGCCCAAAGTACCACTGTGGCGATTAGCATGCTGGGACCAGGGTAAGACGATCTTCAAAGCTTCTAGCATACACTGCTAGGGCTAGGGTGCCGACTTTTCAATAAGTGTGACGACCTTTACCATGTTATGTTCAGGGCGATATGGACTGGAGGTGGGGGAACAAAAAAATGGGGACAGGCTACAGTACTACCATAGATGGTATGCATGATGCTCAGATTATCAGAGATGTCTTCTAAATATATACCCCTGGCCCAGTACCTACAGGGGCGGATCCAGGATCTATCAGAGGGGGGGTTCTTACTAATGGAATGCGCGCAAAGCGCGCGCGAAAATTTTAAGCCACGCCCACTTCGCTCGTTGACCACGCCCATTTCTCGCTAGATGGCATGTTCGTGGGTCTTGTAAGGCGCTCCAAGACTTCAAATCGACCAAATATTCACTAAGAAACGTCCAAGTAGGTGAGCTAGAGACAGAGGCTTTAGTACTCTAGCTAGCTAAAAGGAAGAGGGGTTCTATGAAGCCTAGATTTTACACTACTA
Source organism: Cliona cf. orientalis (assembly GCA_963930775.1). Taxonomy (NCBI): domain Eukaryota; kingdom Metazoa; phylum Porifera; class Demospongiae; order Clionaida; family Clionaidae; genus Cliona; species Cliona cf. orientalis. Next base: position 3,363,444 of record OZ005690.1, read on the forward strand.
CACAGGCTAAGTACTAGACAGCTAGTCAGAAAGGGGGGTTCGTTCGAACCCATCGAACCCCCTCTGGATCCGCCACTGACCTATCACTCAGAAATTACATACTAGGGTCTGCATCTGTATCTAAGCCGCCTAGGCTACACCAGATAGGAGTCGGTATCTTGGATCGTGACACCTAGATTCTCTGTCACATTATCTACCAATGCATGCAAGTTGCAAGCTATGACAGGATAGCTACTCAAAGAAGGTAGCTTGCCCAAAGTTTCAAGTCTCATGGCCACCCAACTTACCATGCATAGCTACTGTGCAAAGTTGAGAGAGGAGGGAGCTCTGGTTACTGGAAGATAGATACAGTTACTGGTATCAGCAAATAAACTGTTTCAGTTGAGGCTAAAGCCACTAAGTACAAGAGCTCAGTCTCATTTTTGCCTGCGCTTTGAGCCACGATAGTGGGCGTGGTTGATAGGCGGGACCATTAAAACGAAGACAGTCTGAATGTTTCTACAGCTATTTCACTCCATTGCAACTCATTATAGAGCCTCTAAATATGCGTTTTAAATGAAAATCTATCAGTCCAGCAGTCCAGTCCACTAGTCCAGTCCACCAGTCCAGTCCACCGATTGTATACAGCCCCACTAGTTATGATTTCAGCTCTACGTGGATCTGGTATGCATCGATCCAGTAGCCCTCCAAAGATCACGGATGAAGCAGAATTATTTCCTCTATGTTTTGTAGTGAACCCTATGTTAGGCTGTTTGAACATTTTCCCTAGAGCAGATATTCTTGAAAAGACTTGAAAAAAGCACTGATTACTGCTATTGTCTCTATCTATCTTTAAGTTGTAACTACCATCACAAGTATAAGGATACATTTCATCATCCACATAAATTGCTGTGCCATTCTGAGCAAAATTTGATATAAAGTAAATGCTGGTGTTTAAAGGGTTGTTGTATGGACTTGTGTATGCCTTTTGTATACGTAATTGTGCAGCTGATGTCAGATATACTCCACCACCTAGCCGTGCACTGTTATTCATAAAAATCAGTATGTTTTGATAGGGAGTGTTTTTTGCTTGACGATAGGGCTCTGTACATGTAATGAGTGAGTTGGTGGCATACACTCCCCCACCTTTGTATTTGGCTCTATTCGATGAGACATTGGGGTCATTCCATAAATGTTCAACATGAAAAATGACAACCCAATTCAGATTTCCCTGAAACTTGGTAGACATGTAGTAGGTACTAAGACATGTAACCACAATCAGTATTTGCGGTCAATATTGTATGGCTTCGGAGATAGGACCAGTTGAAGTGACTAGTTTTCCACATATTTTGGACCTACCTTACTACCTATAATTGGCTATTTCTTGAATAGAGTTTAGTTTCATGAAAAACTAAACACACCACATTATAGCTCATGTTCTCAGCTTTCTTTTGGTGTGCTTAATGGGTGGGTGGATCACAGTTGAGATGGAGCTTTAATTAGTTTATTAATTAATTTCGTTTTTCACCTGTTCGGGATATTTCAAATTTTTTCATACTCGATCAGAACATTGTGCTATTATTCCTCTTTGTACCATGTAAATTTGGTTTTGGGATGAGAATGGGTTCAGGATATATTAAACATTTTATACTGCTCACATATGCAAAGTAGTGGAATCTATAATATACAAAAAAATTCTGATTAGGTGCTAGTAGTGTCCTTAAGTATAGCTGAGGCTGCTTTGCTTACATTCTGTGCTATTGTAGACCAAAGGGAAAATCCCTAAACAGTGGTGCACTTAATTAGGGTGTGTGTGAGTCAACTTTAATTTTGTGTAAACTAAATTGGTAGTCTAGTCTCTGTACCCTCCTCATCTTTGTTACTGTCCTCCTCATTGTTCCTGGCTTCCTCCCTTTGTGTGTATGGGTCCTTGGCCTCCTTAATACTTACCAATGCCAACTTCCTTCTTCACTTTTTTGTGCTGTGAGTTAGAGTCAAAATGTCCTCAACTTGGAGAAGTAACTGCTGTAATCCTCTCAACAAACCTCGCCACAGTGCAGCCAAAAAGTGTCTGAGGCCAGTAACCAAGAAGATGAGAGAGCAATTTGGCTTAGAATTAGGCTCAAAAATTTGTGACAACTGCAGAAAAGCACTCTACAAACGGATGCCTCCAATTGAAGAATCATCTGAAGAATCATATACTGTCCTTTCACCACCTTCACCAGAGTTCTCTTTCTCTCCTTCATCGCCAGAGTACACAGACTTTCAGCAATCTGAGGCACTAGAGAAAGTGAGTGAATGCTTGGTGAGTCTTGGCAAAACACCATTTAATACACGAAAAGCATCTCGCTCGAAGGTGTACGCTAAACAGAAGGTAGCAGAGATCACTTCCATGATGGATGGACTGGTGATTGGTGAAGATCAACGTGGAGGTGATAGAGAAATCATCCAACAGCTGAAAGAAAAATTTCACAGCACATCTGAAAGAAGTGTTAAAGTGTAAGTCCTGACCGTGCTACCAATGAGTTGGTCAATAAATAGGATCCAGGAAGAGTTCGGAGCATCGAATTATATGGCTAGAAGAGCCAAACAACTTGTAAGAGAGCATGGTATACTAGCAACACCTGATCCTCACCCTGGTAGGCCCAATCTACCAGAGAGTGTCGTTGACCAGGTGACAACATTTTATGAAAATGATAGCTCCAGCAGAATGATGCCTGGAAAGAAAGACTATGTATCCATCATCACTGACCATGGGCGAGTGCACAAGCAAAAACGTCTAGTCCTAGGTAATTTGAAGGAACTTTACCAAGCATTTAAGAATGAGCATTCCACACTGCACATAGGCTTCACCAAGTTTGCTGAATTACGTCCCAAGCACTGCATTCTTGCTGGTGCAAGTGGGACACATGCCGTATGTGTGTGTACGATACACCAAAATGTTAAGCTCATGTTGGAAGGTGTTAAGATACAATTATCGAGTCAAGACCCCCAACTAACTAACTACCACTGTTGCATTGCTCAACTTGTTTGCAATCCTGCACTTCCAAGATGTTATCTGAGAGAGTGTGATTTCTGCCCAGGGATTTATGGCCTAAAAGAATGTCTTATGAAACGACTTGATGAAAATCTCATCGATGAAGTCACCTTCAAGCAGTGGACTGCTGTTGACCGATCTACCCTTGAAACAGTAAACTGCCCTCAGATGAATTTGTTGATGCGTTATGTGAGAGACTTGAAGCACTCCAGACCCACTCATTTATTGCGAAACAGCAAAGCCAGTTTTATGATCAATGCAAGCAATCATTAAAGCCGGCTGAAATTGTTGTATCAGCTGATTTCTCCGAGAACTATTCTTTTGTACTTCAGGATGCGGCGCAGGGGTTCCACTGGAACAACAGTCAATCAACTATACACCCTTTCATAATTTACTTCAATGATTTATCCCATGCCAGTTTTGTGGTCATTTCAGACTGCATGGGCCATGATACTATTGCTGTCTACTTATTCCAAAAGAGATTGATAAGCTTTCTCAGGTCAAAACTTGGTTGTCTTCCGAAGAAAATTTATTACTTCTCAGATGGTGCTGCCTCCCAGTACAAGAACCGAAAAAACTTTGTCAATCTCTGTCTTCACAATCACAACTTTGGCATTAAAGCTGAATGGCATTTTTCAGCAACTTCTCATGGGAAGGGTGCTTGTGATGGCCTGGGAGGGACGGTCAAAAGGTTGGCAGCAAAAGCAAGCTTGCAAAGACCCTATGAAGACCAGATCACGATGCCTTTTCAACTTTATGAGTGGGCATCGAAAAACATTCCTTCAGTCACATTCATGTATTGTACAACAGAGGAGTATGAAAGAGAGAAGTCATTTCTAGAGGATCGCTTTCAGAGAAGTCGTACGATAGCATGAACAAGAAGTCTACATGCTTTTATCCCAAAAAGTACCGACACAATGACAACCAAGAGATTTTCACTCTCGAATACTTCCAAAGACGTGAAAGTAATGAAAGAACGTGGTGAACTAGAAATGGAAGAAGTGTCTGGCTATGTCATCTGTATTCATAGTAATCAATGGTGGCTTGGTTGTGTACTAGAGAAGGACTTGGAGAATGTGCAAGTTAAACTTAGTTTGCTTCATCCGTCTGGTCCAAGTCGATCATTCCGATATCCTCGTGCACCAGAGATTGTCACTGTGCCACTATTTAGGGTTGTTCTGTTGGTTGAACCAAGAACTAGTACTGGTAGAACTTATACAATAGCACAGAATATAAGCAAAGCAGCCTCAGCTATACTTAAGGACACTACTAGCACCTAATCAGAATTTTTTTGTATATTATAGATTCCACTATTTTGCATATGTGAGCAGTATAAAATGTTTAATATATCCTGAACCCATTCTCATCCCAAAACCAAATTTACATGGTACAAAGAGGAATAATAGCACAATGTTCTGACCGAGTATGAAAAAATTTGAAATATCCCGAACGGATGAAAAACGAAATTTATTTTTTTTATTAATAAACTAATTAAAGCTCCATCTCAACTGTGATCCACCCACCCATTAAGCACACCAAAAGAAAGCTGAGAACATGAGCTATAATGTGGTGTGTTTAGTTTTTCATGAAACTAAACTCTATTCAAGAAATAGCCAATTGAAGGTAGTAAGGTAGGTCCAAAATATGTGGAAAACTAGCCACTTCAACTGGCCCTATCTCCGAAGCCATACAACATTGACCGCAAATACTGATTGTGGTTACATGTCTTAGTACCTACTACATGTCTACCAAGTTTCAGGAAATCTGAATTGGGTTGTCATTTTTCATGTTGAACATTAAATTTTATGGAATGACCCATTGACTATACTTCCAATGCTACGAGACACAAATGTGCTATGGTCAAGATAGATACCACCTCCACTGCCATTAGCTTCATTATAAGCAATATTCAACTCATAGAATGTCTTGCTATGCAAAATATTACCACCATAAGGCATTAAGATGCTTTCAATTGCGTAGATTGCCCCTCCTGCTGTTCCAGCAGAGTTGTGTGTTAGGTTACATACTCCACTGAAAGCAACCTCTGGTTGACTTTGCAGAATGTAAATGGCACCGCCACTTTCTCTGGCTTGGTTGTGTGACAAAACACTATCACTGAGATCCACTTCTGATGCAATAGCATACAGTGCACCTCCAGTTGTTGCATTGTTGTGAACAAATAGACTATGATTGTCGTACATGTGAGTCCCCTGATCGAGAAACACAGCACCACCCGATTGCTTAGCCGAATTCTCCTTGTATATACTTCCTCTCAATATCACTGCTGTATGTGCTCCTTGTGATAAATACATAGCACCACCTTGAGTAGCCTGATTTTGAAGAAATACACTACTGTTGATACATATATTGGATTCCCTTACGGAAACTGAACCACCATAAGTTTTTGCTTTGTTGCCATAAAATATAGTGTGGTACACCATCATATTTGAGGATTGTTGAATGGACAGTGCCCCTCCTTGTCCAGTATCACTTGTATTATTGGTGAATGTACTACTATTAATACTCAGTATTGTATTAAAAGTAGCAATGGCACCTCCTGCAGACAGCCTTATTTTTCCCACATTATATATCCACTGATTGGAGTCAAAGAAGGGAACTTGATTATAGATAAAAGTGCTGTTACTGATAGTAATGTTATTGAGTGCATAGTTAGTACTGTATATTGCTCCACCAACATCTGCGCTGTTGTTAAAAAATGTGCATCTAGTAATAGTAACGTTGCTTTTGGCCACAAAAATTGCTCCACCTACATGAACAATGATATGCGATGTGGTTTTTATATCCACAATATCGAGACAGGTACCAACTCTGTTGGAGATAAAGGAAGAATTTGTAACTATAAGGTTACTTTCTGCAATTTTAAGTGCTGTCTGACTTCCGTTCTGGCCTTGAAAAGTAGAGTTGCTTATCATGAATTTCGATACTAATGTAAAACTATTATTGCCACATCCAATAAAACATATCCCTTTTATCCATAGTTTAGTAACATTTTCAAAATTCAAACTCACTTGATGTTGGCAACAAATAGTGTAAGCTGGGCCCTCAGATTCTGGCGTAGAATTTGTAAGCATGGAAAAATTATAGATATTTGCAATGCAAAGATCAAGGTCAAGTTTGTGATTTCCATTTAAGAATATCAAAGTTGTGTTTGAAGACAACCAGTTGCTTAAAGTTTGAGCGAAATGGGAGAGTGTGATACAAGGGTTTGCAGGACATGGGATACCTGATGATGGACAGTGGCGGATCCAGAGGGGGTTCGGTGCTAGCTACAGTACTAAAGCCTCTGTCTCTAGCTCACCTACTTGGACGTTTCTTAGTGAATATTTGGTCGATTTGAAGTCTTGGAGCGCCTTACAAGACCCACGAACATGCCGTCTAGCGAGAAATGGGCGTGGTCAACGAGCGACGTGGGCGTGGCTTAAAATTTTCGCGCGCGTTTCGCGCGCATTCTATTAGTAAGAACCCCCCTCCGATAGATCCTGGATCCGCCCCTGGATGGAGTAATTAACATAAAGCAGAGCTTCCCTATCCAAGAGATCTTCTAGGATGTTGACTATTGCTAGTCTAAAGAGTATCTGTTGCTTGATCATAATAGTAGTTATGATATTGCTACTGACAAACTTAGAAAACAATATTAATATGCTAAGCCTTGACTTTACAATGCACATCACAGATCTTTACTTCAGGCCCTTTTTAATTGCACTATGCAGTTTAATTCTCCAGTTATTGTACATGCAGCCTTTGTAAGCTTGTACCATAGTACTATAATGTATGATATCACTAATCTAAAAGTGTACATACACAGTCTTTATTCAGGTTCAATAATTTAAAGGAATTAGCTATTTCTTGTTCACAAAAGGTGATGTTTTATGTAACCATTGTTTTAGATTATCAATGAAGGGCAGCTACCAGTATAATATTATTGACAACTAGCAACTAAACCTGATAGCAAGTACAGTTACTCTATACAAAATTAAAGTAGTCCCAAAGAAATAATCTTGGTAGTTCAAACTATACACAGTTACTATGGAGAACAACAAAATTAAAATTGTTGCAACTGAGAGATACATGTATGCATGAATAAGAGCAGCAATTCTAGTTACAGTGGTCCCTCTTTTGATAGACCGCACTTGAATCCAAATAAAAATGGCCTTCCAAACGAGGTGGTCATCCACCAGAGGAGGGTGGAGCAATAGGTGGAGCTTTGCAAGAGTGGGTTATATTATCCCTACATAATTTATATTATAAATAGTTGCTTGGTACCCGTATTCACAAGAAAGAAATGAGTGTTTACTACTTTCCAACCTCCAATCACATGCAGGGATATTTTAGCCCGATGAATCACTCCTCTTCCAATATGAGAACTATTGTCTTTCCAGGGGCGCATCACTGTGGCAAAATTCCATTCCAAAGTAGATCTACAGATTGTGCAATGTGCACGTGGGGTATTTGATCTACAGATCGAGCTCTAGTTGAGATCAGTGATGGTCTTTAATTTCCACATAATTGGTGGTCTTTGGTTGGTTCTAGAGGTGGTCTTTGACCAGAGGGCTGTTTTATGTAGAGTGGTTTTGTGCATGCAATTTTTGGTTCTTAATAAGAGGTGGTCTCTCACTAGAGGGGTCTCTCAAAGGAGGAACCCTGCACTGTATCTGCAAATGCAGACCTCGAGTATATGGAATTTTAGGACAGAAGAACAATGTCAGTAGCTAATAGCCTATAGTTGTGGTTAGGGACGGACATAGTTAGCGATTATTTGATCGAGTTTTCACTAGCCAGTCATGATTATTGACATTTTGTCCCAACATTTCGACACCTCATGAAGTGTCTTTGCTATAGGGAACAATGGTGCATGATTATTGAAACATTGGGACAAGATTTGTGAAGGCTTGATCAATCTAAGCACTAATTATTATAATACTATATTAGCTATAGCTAGGTATACAAAACATTAATATGAGTGACCTAGAAAGATTTAATTAATACTTGATGAGTATCGGGGATGTTTTTAGTTCATAGAAAAAACAATGTAGAAGTGTTAAATCTCTATGGACAAACAAAACAGAATGTTTATACACTTCAGTACTCCCAATGCAATTATCACATGATGAAATTGACTGGTGCAAACATATCCATTCAGTGATGGTTTCACTTTGGATGAAAGATATTAATCCTTATTTTTCAAGACATGTTGAAAAGATCATTCAAATTTAATTGGAGCATTTAGTAAACATCTCATGGCTATCATTAAAGCCTAATGCGAGTATGATGTGCATTACTTTTGTATCTCAAAATCTATAACTCATCATGTTTACTAGGCTGCTCATTGTTACTGCCTCCCTAGCTCTGGTGAATTTCAAATCCATTCTCTGCAACAGTGAACTGGTGTATGTCTCTCCAAATCCTCCTCCTAACCCAGACTACCATGATGGCCTTCCGTGTCAAACTCTAAAGAGCTACTTCAATAACAGAACATTCACTCAGCAGAGTGTCAACCTCACAATGATATATCTTGCTGGAGAGCATGAAGGAGCTGGCCAAAATCCACTTCATTCACTGTAAGAGGAACTGGCAAAACGGAAGTGGTTGTAAAGGATATGAACATAGAGTTGCAGTATGCTACAGAAATATGCTTTGAGAATGTCACTCTTTATCACTGGAACAACACGTCCACTGGTCCACCATTTCTTGTATTCCAGATGGTGTCAGTACTGGCAGAGAATCAAGTGCAAATAGCAGTTTGTTTTTAAGCTCATCCATGCTTACTGTTGAAAGTAACGTACACATGACCTTTTCCAGTAACTCAAGAGCAATGGCGATATTTGACTCAACATTGAATGTAATGACTGACACGGATATGATCTTTATCAATAATTCAAAAATAGATGGTGAAGGAGCAGCTATGTTTGTTGTACATTCCAAAATGAATGTTGAGGGTGACTTGCACTTTATTAACAATTCAGCGTACAGTCAAGGAGCAATCAATTTTTAAATGTCAACTTTGAATATCAGGAACTATGCAAGGATTATTTTCGTTAACAACTCGGCTATAAGACAAGCAGGAGGAATTCTTATAGAAAATTCTGTGCTTATTGCTGAGGATAACACTAACATAGCATTTATAAGCAACTCAGCGGAAAAAATAGGATCCACAGCTGTGCTGACATCAACAATACACATAAGAGATAATGCAAGTTTACATTTCATCAGTAATTCAGCAAGACTTAGTTCAAATGGAGGGTCATTAATAGAGCTCTCCAATGTTACCGTCGAAAATAATGCACATATTACTTTCACTAACAATGTTGCTGACACTGCAGGAGGTATGGCCTTGCGATCATCTGTACTCAACATCAGTCATAATGCACATATTTCATTTAATAACAATCATGCAGTTGTTGGAGGAGCTCTTTATACACTCAACAGCATAATATATGGTACAAATGACTTTTGCTAACAATTCAGCATTTTCAGCAGGTGCATTGATTCTCGTATTATCTGAAATATACATAATGAAACAGACAATTTTAATATTCATTAATCATAATACTGCCATCAATTTAGGTGGAGCAATTTTCAATTATATTTCAAAATTTTCCATTGAAAACGCTACAAGTAAATTTTTTAATAACTCGGCAGCAAATGGAGGTGCTATGGCTCTTCTTTGATCAACATTTGAATTGGTAAATGGAAGTTCTAACTTTATTTTTGAAAATAATTTAGCAAAGGAGAAAGGAGGAGCAGTATATGTTGATCCAGATCGATTTGAGTTCACATCACAAGTCCGATATAATGACTATTACTATTTGCTTTATACAAACTGTTTATATGACACAAACTCAGCTAATACGGAACAGTATTTCAATTTTGTAAACAATGTGGCACAAATTGCAGGCGACAATATTTATGGTGCTTCTGTGGAATGGTGCAGCAGAAGTGTTGTACTCATCTCTCCCAAGAATTCAAGTCTATCCTCTGTCTCTGGTAACCCCTTGCGTGTTTGCAGATGTGATGAAACACCTAAACCATGCATTGTGCCGTAACATTTCACACAGTCATTTTTCCCTTTCCTATTATCCAGGTGAGACAATTACAATTTCAGTATTAATTGTGGGTGGAGACTGGGGAGCAACACAAGGAACGGTCTACGCTAGATTTCAGACATCACATATATCATCAGTCCTGAATCCATCCAGCCAATACAATCAATGGATCAATGAATCTCGATGCACTTCACTAAATTATACTGTATACAGCAGTCAATCAGTACAGTTGGTGCTGTCAGCATCACCACATGCTGATGAAACTTGTAACAAGAATAATAATTTTGAGACTCTACAGAATTATGCCAAGGCATGTACTTTCTTTTCCCCCCTGTATATCAATTTTACAATCCAACCTTGTCCACCTGGATTCTCCCTGCAGGGAGATCCCCCAGGCTGTGGCTGCTATTCCATCCTCACTGACAATGGAGTGAACTGCAATATTTTCAGAAGCGAAGCAACTATTTCCTGGAATACTTCACTCTGGATTGCAGTGTCAGCTAAGCAAATCATTCTCAATAAACACTGCCCATTTGATTATTGTAAAGATTCCAAAATGATTAATGGACTATCAGGTGATCAGTCACTGTGTTCCTTCAACCGAGCTGGAAGGCTGTGTGGTGGATGCAAGGAGAACTACAGCCTAGCTATAGGCTCCTCCCACTGTATCTATTGTTCAAATGACTACAATAATATGGCACTTCTTATTTTCTTTGCTGCTGCAGGATTCTTGTTTGTTTTGTTTATCAGTGTCTTGAACATCACTGTCACTCAGGGCATGATTAATGGACTCATCTTCTATGCAAACGTTGTATCAGAGCGTTCTCTTTCCGAATCAAGTACCCAGTAAACTCATTTTCTTTAAGACTTTTATAGCCTGGCTTAATCTGGATTTTGGAATTGAAATGTGCTTTGTAAATCATTTGAATACTTTCTGGAAATCTTGGTTGCAATTTGTCTTTCCCTTCTATCTCTGGTCAATTGCTGGAGTGATGATTATGCTTGCTCGATATTCAACTCGACTGACCGCCCTCTTTGGAAATAGAGCCGTTCCAGTGTTGGGTACACTTATTCTGTTGTCCTACATGAAGCTGCTTCGAACTGCTGTGGAGATATTGCATTTCTCAATACTCACTACTGTGATAAAGGACGGCAATTCATATGATACTGCTATAACAGCTACATCTCATTCATTTGTATGGTCAATTGATGGAACACTTGACTACTTTGGCTATCCACATATCCTCCTTTTTGTTGCAGCAGTATTCACTCTGCTGTTTCTGTGGCTGCCATACACTCTGCTTTTGCTTCTTATTCAGTGGATACGAAGGGTATCTCACTACAGGCTTCTGAGGTGGACAATTAGATTTAACCCTTTCTATGACGCTAACTTTGCTTCTTTGAAACATAAGCACCAGTATTGGTTTGGACTTTTGTTGCTTGTTCGAGGCATACTATTTGTCATATTTGCGTCCAATTTCTCTGTCCCAAATGGTGTCAATTTATTGATCCTGCTTATCATTGTAGGGCTCTTGCTCTTTTACATGTTAGCAGCAAGCATTTACAAGAGTCATATTCTTTTGGTATTTCATAGTTCCTTCTTCCTGAACATATGCTTTCTTAGTGGATTTATTATCTTTTCCCATACCAATAACAAGGTCAGGTCCTCAATGCAGACAAGTGCTACATTTATCTCTACTGGAATTGCTTTTCTTCAGTTTTGTGGTATTATTCTGTATCAGATTTACTCACTGTGCCGTTCATGTGGAGTGGGAAGAGGTCCGAGTAATAACCGAGCACATGAAGAACAATTGCATGCAATACTGGATATTAGTTCTCGACTCGAACATAGTGATACGTATTCTGCTAAGGAGCAACCACTAATCGACCCAAATGATGATCCAACTTACTGAATAATACAGAACACGTACGGGGAATTATAAATGTAGGCACTGACTGTAGTTACAGTGTGACATCATCAAGCATTATCATAATCGACTATCATTATAGGCATAGCTACATGTGTGGTACAATCATCATGTCCTGCATGCTAAGTGTGTAACTATATCAAATCAATTGCTGGCCTAACATTACAATAACTATTAGGATCTGGTATGCACGTTGTGCATGTATCATTAAAGATTATTGTAGCCACCCGTATTGCCCCTAATTTAATGGACATCTCTAATTATCCGGATACCATTTCGAATTATTTTTTTACCTCTAATTACACCGGACAGTCAATAAAGTTTGAATTTTTGTTGTTCTAATCATCCGGACATCGTTGTTCTAATGCGGACAGCTTGGCTAGTGCACTACCTATACCCATATCAGTGTATGAAGGAGGCGAGTTGTTCTCTTTCCCACCATGAACAGGGAGCTCCAGGTACCGTCTCATTTAGGGGCCTTGTCCAAAGTCCTTGTGGAAAAATTAACATCATTATGACGTTAATATTTTACCCCCCTCCTTCTCCCTCTCTTAACGTCACAGCATTTCAGCATAGATTCAATACTGAAACTCTGATTCTGCTCCAGTTACCCTACACATTTGGTATTCACTTATATTCTACAGGACTTAGCTATATCTTCATGGATTCATTGCATACCTGTGCTTCTTTAACAGTTTCTTGCTTGCCTGTAGCTTTGTGCACACTTTTAGCTAGGTAGTGCTTGGCATAGCTGTCAAATTTTGACACTGCTGGAGGCATGTCTAGACTTGTTCAACCACAAGAATGCTTAATCACAACTAAAGCTAAAATCTGCTGACAATGCAGTTGTAAAACGTCATGGACCAAGACCCCCTCCCCCCTAACGTCATAATGAGGTTAATTTTTCCACAAGGACTTTGGACAAGCCCCCTTACTCAATCTCTGCAGCTGGTCGATCGCACATCCATTTGACCGAATGTGCATGCGTGAAAGCGTGTTCTAATTCATTGGACACTTCGAACGCCAACTATTTTCGTGTGCTCTAATTATAGCGGACATTGGCCAAATACTGGTATCCGTTAAATTGGAGGTAATTTGACATGATAGGGACTGCTTAATAATAATATTATATTATACTAGTGCACACCTGTATGCATGCACTGTATACTCAAGATGAGTGAACATGTACCCTGAGTGTGATACGATATTATGTATGGTACAATATTGACACACAATACCTGTATATAGACACCATAGTGGAGCCACTGAAAATTACCCGAAACTATCTGGAAGAATGATTCTCCAAAAAAATGTCCTAAGGAACTTGTCGTGCTGAATACGTCCACTCGTTCATCATGCTTCCACCCCAAATTTTTGTCGCTAGATGAAACCCTGGTAATGCAGAGTATGTTAGTAGTAATTATTGAATTCCTATCCGAGTTGTAACTATCACTAACTATTAGCTAGAGAATACAAGGATTCTGGAAGTTGTATCTACCTATTTATGCAAATTTAGTTATTTTCCAGCGTTAAAGTGAACTCTTTTGTCATTAAAATTTTAATGATTACTACGTAATCTTTGAAAAAGAGTGATACACATGGATTGTGCATGAGTATAATAATTAGCTAGATGATGTCAATTCAAACTGGAACTACAGTCAAAGCATATTAATATTATTATGCAAGCCAAACTGTATGTAAAGAGTTTTAACTTCCCATGTTCTAGCTATATTCAGTAAGTTGGTTCATCACTATCATAATCTGGATCAAGTAGTTGTTGCTTTTCTGCAGAATACTTATGATGTTCAATTCGAGAACTAATGTCCAATATCGCATCCACCTGCTCTTCATTTACTTGAGCATTACTTAGACCTCTTCCCACTCCACAAGAACGGCACAGTGAGAAAATCTGGTACAAAATAATACCACAAAACAGAAGGAAGGCAATTCCAGTAGACAATAATGTAGCACTTGTCTGCATAGAGGACCTAACCTTGTTATTGGTGTGGGAAACAATAATGAATCCGCTAAGAAAGCATATGTTTAGGAAGAAGGAACTATGAAATACCAGAAGAGCATGGCTCTTGTAAATGCTTGTTGCTAACATGTAAAACTGCAAGAGACCCATAAAGATTAGAAGTATTAGCAAATTGACACCATTAGGGATAGAGAAATTTGATGCAAATGTGACAAATACAATGCCTCGGACAAGCAATAAAAGTCCAAACCAATACTGGTGCTTATGCTTCAAAGGAGCAAAGTTGGCATCATAGAAAGGATTTAATCTTATCGTCCACCTCAGAAGCCTGTAGTGAGAGATCCTTCGAATCCACTGAATAAAAAGCAAAAGCAGAGTGTATGGCAGCCACAGAAACAGCATAGTGAACAGTGCTGCAGCAAAGAGGAGGATATGTGGATAGCCAAAGTAATCAAGTGTTCCGTCAGTCGACCATACAAATGAGTGAGAAGTAGCTGTTACTGTAACAGTAGTATCATTTGAATTTCCATACACTATTAACGTGAGTATTGAGAAATGTAATATCTCCACAGCAGTTCGGAGCAGTTTCATGTAAGACAACAGAATAAGTGTGACCAATACTGGAACAGCTCTATTTCCAAAGAGGGCAGTCAGTCGAGTTGAATATCGAGCCAGCATAATCATCACTCCAGCAATGGACCAGAGATAGAGGGGAAAGACAAATTGTAACCAAGACTTCCAGAAAGCATTCAAATTTTTAACAAAGCACATTTCGATTCCAAAATCCAGATTAAGCCAAGCTATAAAAATCTTAAAGAAAATGAGTTCTCCGGGTATTCTATTAGGAAAAACAACACTTTGATAGGTCCATACAATGTTTGCATAGAAGATGAGTCCATTAATCATGCCCTGAGTGACAGTGAGGTTCAAGATACTGATAAAGAAAACTAACAAGAATCCTGCAGCACCAAAGAAAATAAGAAGAGTCACATTATTATCATTTGCACAGTAGATGCAGTGGGAGGAGCCTATTGCTAGGCTGTAGTTCTCTTTGCAGCCACCACACAGCCTTCCAGCTCGGTTAAAGGAACACTGATCACCTGATACCCCTTTAAATACCTTGGTATAATATTTAATCACCTTATTATCCTTGCAATAATCGAATCGGCATTGTTTACCGAGAATGACTTTCTTAGCGGACAATGTAATCCAGAGTGAAGTATTCCAGGAAAAGATTGCTTTACTTTTGAAAATATTGCAATTCACTCCATTATCAGTAAGCACAGGAAAGCAATAACAGCCTGGGGGGTCTCCTTGTAGAGAGAATCCAGGTGGACAAGGTAGGACTCTTAAATCGATATGCAGAGGGGAAAAGAAAGTACATGCCTTTGCATAATATGGTCGAGTCACATTATTATCACAAGTAATATCAGAATATGAGATTGCAGACAGCACCAACTGTACACTAACAGTAACTGATTCATTGCTGTACACAGTGTAATTCAGTAAAGTGCATCGAGACTTATTGATCCATTGATTGTATTGGCTGGATGGTTTCAGGATTGATGATGTATGTGGTGGTTGGAATCTAGCGTAGACCATTCCAGGTGTTGCTCCCAAGTCTCCACCCACAACTACAACTGAGACTGAAATCGTCTCACCAGGATAGTAGGAACGAGAGCAGTGATTATCTGAAATGTTATGACATAAAGGTTTATGTTGCTCGTCACATCTGCAAACACGCGATGGATTACCAGAGACAGAAGATAGACTTGAATTATTCTTTGGGTGCAGGTGTACGACACTTCCATTGCACCATTCCAGAGAAGCACCATAAATATCGTCGCCTGCTATTTGTGCAAGATTATTTGTAAAATTCAAATACTGCTCACTACCAGTTGGGTTTATATTATAATATAAACAGGTGTCAAGCAAATTATAATAATTATCGTATTGGACTTGTAATGTGTACTGAAATTTATCTGGATCAATATATATTGCTCCTCCTTTCTCTTTTGCTGAATTGTTCTCAAAAATTAAGTTAGAATTTCCGTTTACTAATTTAAGAACTGATGAAAGAAGTGCCATAGCACCTCCATATGCAGCTGAGTTATTAATAAATCTGCTCGTAGCATTTTCAATGGAGAATTTTGACCTATAGCAGTAAAATGCTCCTCCCAAATTTATAGTAGCAGTGTTGTTGATGAATGTTAAAATTGTGTGACTCCTTAAGTATAAATCAGTTAATACAAGAACAACTGCACCAGCTGAAAATGCTGAATTATTAATGAAAGTCATTTGTGCATCATTTTTAACATCGATTGTGCAATTAAGTGCATACAGAGCTCCTCCTCCAACGACTGCATGATTGCTATCAAATAAAATATGTGCATTATGACTAACATTCAGTGTAGTTGAAAACAATGCCATGCCTCCTGCAGTGTCAGCTACATTGTTAGTGAAAATAATGTGGGCATTATTTTGAACAGTAACATTGGAGAGCTCTATAAAACATGATCCTCCAGAATGAATTGCTGAGTTATTGATGAAGTGTAAACTTGCATTGTGCCGGACATGTAGTGTTGATGTTATCATGGCTGTGGATCCCATTTTTCCTGCCAAGTTGCTTATAAATGCTATGTTAGCGTTATCCTCTACATTAAGTACAGAATTTTCCAAAAATATTCCAGCAGCTTGTCTTTTGGCTAAGTTGTTAATAAAACTAATCCTTGAACAGTTCCTAACATTTAATGTTGACAACTGAAAAGTGATTGCTCCATGACTGTATGCTGAGTTGTTAATGAAGTGTAAGTCACCCTCAATATTTACCGTGGTACGTACGACAAACATAGCTGCTCCTTCATCACCTGTTTTTGAGTTGCTGATAAAGAATATGTTGGTACCAGCCATAACATTCAATATCGAGTCAAACACTTTCATAGCTCTTGAGTTACTGGTAAAGATCATGTGCACATTACTTTCAATATTAAGTATGGATGAGTTTAGATACAAAGCTGCCCTTTGCACTAGATTATGCATGAAACAAACATTAGTATTTTTGCCAATATTAAGTGTGGATGA
Source organism: Cliona cf. orientalis (assembly GCA_963930775.1). NCBI lineage: Eukaryota > Metazoa > Porifera > Demospongiae > Clionaida > Clionaidae > Cliona > Cliona cf. orientalis. The sequence continues at coordinate 3,380,511 of OZ005690.1, forward strand.
AGTCAAATTCATGGCCTCTGCATCCCATTCACTTTTGATAAACGACAATCTTCCTGATAACCATGAATTATTGAAGACAGAATTCACAAGTTTTATCTTGTTTCTGCTTGAGTTTGTAGCATGTACTATGAAGATGTGAGTCTGATTCTCTGCCAGTACTGAATGCATCTGAAATACAAGAAATGGTGGACCAGGGAACGTACTGTTCCAAAGATGAAGAATGACATTCTCAAAACATATTACTGTAGCATACTTTAGCTCTATGTTCACATCCTTTACAACTGCATCCAATTTGCCAGTTCCTCTTACGGTGAATGAAGTGGATTTCAGTGAAATCCTTTGGCCACCTCCTTTATGCTGTCCAGCAAGAAATATCATTGTGAGGTTGACACTCTGCTGAGTGAATGTCTTGTTATTGAAGTAGCTCTTTAGAATTTGACACGGAAGGCCATCATGGCAGTCTGGATTAGGAGGAGGACTTGGAGAGACATACACCAGTTCTGAATCACTGTTGCAATGAATGGATATCAAAGTCACGAGAATTAGAGAGATAATAGGCAGCCACGTCACCATGATCAGCTATGGGTTTACAAGTAACTCAGAGACAACTTACTTGTATGAGGTTTTAAAACTGTGAAATGTTTACTACATGCTACAATAGAATGTGAATAACATTTTCAACATGTTTTGAAAGTAAGGATTGACGTTTTTTATCCCAAAGTAAAACTATCAGTGAGTGGATATGCTTGCACCAGTCATTTTCATCGTGACATTATGATAATTGCATTGGGAGTACTGAAGTGCATAAACATTCTGTTTTGTTTGTCCATAGAGATTTAATACTTCTACATTGTTTCTTCTATGAATTGAAAACACCTCTGATACTCAGTGAATAAATCTTTCTAGGACACTCATATTAATGTTTTGTATACCTAGCTTTAGCTACTTAATAGTATAATTAGCACTTAGTTTGATCGAGTCTTCACTAGCCAGTTGACAATCTTGTCCCAGTGCAATGTCACAATCATGCACCATCACTCACCTAGTGAAGATACCTTGTGAGGTATTAAAACGTTGGGACAAGAATAATTATGACTGGCTAGTGAATATTTGATCAAAATAATCGCTAACTATGTCAGTCCCTAGCCACAATTATAGCTACTGACATTGTTCAGTTCTTCTGTACATGTCCTAAATATGCTCGAGGTCTGATACACCCATTGCCAAAGGCTATGAAGGGCCATACGATGTTGTGATGAGCATGTTGTGCATTGAAAATGGCTGTCTGACACGACAGGAATACAAAGCTGCTGTGAAGAGGATAGCCACACTGGTGAAAAGAGATGGGACTCTCTTGATCTACACAACAATTCGAAACCGAGAAGCGAATGATAATACTCCTGGATACTACTACGTAGGTGAACAAAGGATCGTTCAAGTAGCCCTACCCCTGGAGTTTGTGCAGGCAACGTTGAATGAATGTGGGTTAAGTGTTGAAAAAACTAACAAGCTTCCTGAAAAGGAGAGTGATGGCCTTGCCAAGATTGAAATGACAGATCTGGAGTCCACTGCTTTTATAATTGCAACCAGGCTCTAGGTGTCCCAGTATTATGAAAATTTAGGATTGAATTGATATATTTAATATGGATTAAATTAGTCAAGTAAAACACTCCTGAGTATGATATAAACTATAGAAGTTGTTATCTATAGAGACTACCTACAACTTTTAGCATTCACTATGTACAACTATTGTGCATAAATTTAATGGACTGTTTTGTTCAATAGCTTTATGCAGGTGTTAGTCTGATAGTATTGAATCACGATACTTTGTTTCAAAATCAGTGATATCATGACTTGATCGAAGTGAAATACTGGTCATTAGGGTTGGATCATCACCACTCTCCGTTTCGGCTTTCTTAACAAAGATGGATTTGACTTTTTGCGGTAAACTATTCCATATTACTATACCACAGAATTCTGTAAATGCACACCCAATGGATATGTTGAATAGTAGTGATGATTTGTTTCTGAAGAATGATATTCCTGTGAATAGCAAGATGAGGTTGATTAAGAATGAGCTTTCAATGATAGCAATCGATATCCTTCTGTACACCTGAGCAATCATTTTCAGTGGTCGATAGTGGTCAACTGCCCTTAACCATTGCATTGAGAACAGCAGTAGTGTATATGGTATCCATATAAATATCAGGAATACAAGTGATGTGATAAGCAGGTAGATATGTGGATGGTGCCCATATTGAAGTCTGCCGTCTTCTGCCCAAACTTTTGTGTGTGTTACTCCGTTTTTGGAATAAGTAGTGATGGTCGCTAACCTCAAGGATGCAGTAATGATACTTAGTAATTTTGTGTAAGAGAGAAACAATATCGTGGCTAAAGTTGGTACCGAACGGCTTCCACAGATCTTGGATAGCTTTTCTGAAAATTTAATTCCCAAGAAGAATAGAGCAGCAACGTAGAAAGGAAAGGTTATCTGGAGCCATTTTGCCACAAAAGAATTGAATCCCCTATAAAAGCATGTTTCAATACCGAAATCTAAGTTCAGCCAGGCAATGAAAATATTGAATATCATCCATGGAGTATGTGAATATCCATAGACTCGAACAATATTTGCATAGAAGATAAGTCCATTGATTACTCCTTGTGTAACTGTCAAGTCTAAGATACAAGTTGCAAGTATCAGGAGAAACCCAGCAGCTATAAAGAAAATGAATAGTGCCAGGTGGTTATCATTTGTGCAGTAGAGACAGTGAGATGACCCAATGGCAAGACTGAAGTTTTCTTGACAACCTCCGCATAGCCTACCAGAATGGTTGAAGGCACACTGGGAATCAGGGTTTTTAATTACATCTATCTGCTTGTGTCCACTTAAGCATCTCGATGATGGGCACTGTTTGCTGATCATAATGCCCCCTGTTTGATTAGTAATATCAACAATCTTCACCCATGCATTGGTTTCCCATGAAATGTACCCTGTTGCTTTTTGTGCTGAGCACTCCATGTCACTATTAGACTGCTTGAAAGTTTCGTAGCAGTCACAGCGTTCCTCGCTGCTAACATAGTCCTCAAACAAAGCAAATCCCAGTGGGCATTCGTCTATATGAATTCTCATGAATATTTCTAAACTACGCATCTCGGTGTCAATTTCTTGTAGTTGATCATATCTATCTAGAATACATTGGAGATGCCGATTCTTATTATCATCTGTCCCGTACAAGTTGAGAACATTTGACGTTTTTGATGTACGTAGTACAATAGTATGCTGGGTTGTAAACTTTGATTTATTGAATAGTGTCAATTTCAAAAGTGTACATTGCTTGTTTTGAAGCACTCGAAATTCATACTCAGAAGTAGCAAGATTCTCTCTATTTTCATCATACTCACTATCTAACAAATGCACTGTGCCTATTGTTGCTCCAAAGTCCCCACCTACCAATACAACTGGCAAGGCAAGTGCTTCACCCAGAAAAGCTGTCTCGTTTAGCAGCAATATGTATTCTTTTTTTGTGCATTGTGGATGCCCATTGTTGTCACACAAGCACACTCTTTTCGATTCAGCAGATACAAGACTAAGGGGTGGTGACAAGTTTTCATTGGTAGTAGTGAAAAAAAAGTAATTGCGCCAGACTTGTGAACTGACGTTATAATGTGACTTGGTGGTGGAAATGTTGCAGTTACTCATCAATGATGCTCCGTATATGTTATCCCCACCCATTTCAGCTCTGTTGTTATCAAACACTAGCTTGCTTGTTGCATTCAGCTCCAGATGCACTCACAAATTCTCATTCTGTACAAAAATTGCTCCTCCAAACTCTGCAGCCGTGTTGTCTTGAAATGTTGTTATAGTATCTCCTTTGAAAATAATCTTGGAATTCTCCATGGATAGTGCACCTCCTTTGTTTCCAGTATTGTTACGGAACGAGTTGATTCCAATAAAGGTTACGGTACTTGAGATTAGTTCTAGAGCTACACGCTCGTAGTATATATAGTTATAATAATCTATGAAATGACTGGTTTGAATTTCAGTGTTTGTATTTTCAAGATTTACCATGGACTGCATAAATGTACAGTTAATGATGGACACCTTGGATACCTTTCCAGTTGAATACACTGACAGGTCAACTTCATTAATGATTAGACCACTAATCGTAACAGTTTCAATGTTAAAGAAAAACATTTCAACTCGATTAAAGATAATTTTTTCTTGTGTACCCTGAATTAGTAAAGCCTTTTTATCAAAAATTTTTAAGCCTTCTTCGATACTTGAATAATACGAACCTGGAAGAAAAATCACTTGTATTTCGTTTGCATCAAAATAAGTCTCTGAATTATCTCGGTATTCATCTAGTGTTTCACATGGTCCATTTGTTGGGCAATCATCACTTGGCATGTCTGTAGGTCTCACATACAGAGTCTTCATAGAAAAGCTGACAGCCAAAAGTCCCATGAGCAGTAGTATAGTCGGTTCTTTCATTGTCAATATGGTGAATTTAAAGCAGAGATCAGGATTATGGAGTGCTGCTTGACTTGCATGCAGTTTTTATAGAAAGGTTTTTTGTGACTACATTGTCGTAACATGTGTGCGCAGCTGTTAGTGCAGTCCAAAATTCGGGAAACTTTCAGTTCGATGTTTTTTATGTGCACGTTTCAGTATGGTAATCTAATGGTGTCAAAATTTTGTGCATAATATAGCCAATTAGCACTCAGTGTTGTGCAACTATCATTGTTTCAGTTTTGAGTACTATATTTATGCTAATAAAATGCATGATCTAATTAGCGCCAGAAAATTCGCGTTCTAGGATTTTTTTATTGTGTATCTCAATGGAGCGCGTGACGACCTTTATCAGAAAATTGCATAAAATTTAAAATTGTAATTATTTTTTTAGCTTGCGTTCTACTAGCATAAACACGGTAACTATCAGTGGGATTTTCAATTAAACTGAAAATGCTTATGCTAAAATAATATAGCCCATGTTTTCTTAGTTGGGCACAAGGAGAGCCTTCTACCTTCCTCGAAACTGATTGTTTCCTCCTGAGGTAGGCCTTGATGAGTGATAGCTATAATTTCAACTCATGCAACAACAGAAGTAGCCTAGCTGAAGGAAGCTAATACTAAATGATAATTCTCGGTTTTAACGTACACAATGTCCACAATTAAAGCAAGTTATTTTCCCTCCGACAAAGTGAGAAGATTGTGAGCTCCAGCTGTTTGTCAATGATTGCTTTCCTTGTTTTCATCATAATGGTGACAGGTGTGATTGTGTTGTTCTTTCGACTCAGCATATTATGTCACACAGCCTACATTGCATAAAGGCATAATTTCATAATATCAACTGGACTAGTCACCATACTACGTGCAGAGTTTGGCCCCTCAAATGCAAGTGACACTATAATAATATTATCATCATAGCTAAAGTTATCGAAGTATAGGAAAATTAATGTGAATAAAATATTTAGTGTTTCTTCTAACACTTGATCAAACAGTTTATACAGCAAACTTCACTTTCACTACTCAGTCTGGAGTAGTGCATTCTAAGCTACACTCATTTTCTATAGGAATATTTATAGCATCAAAATCTTAACGAGTAACACTATTGAGAAATCTTTTCCCTTTTCCTGGATCACTTATACCAGGCTTTCAAATCACAAACATTACTTAGTAATAATATGCAAATTGAAAATTATACCCAGATCTATCCATAATATACATACATTACAGCTCCTTGGTTGGCTTGAAGAGAAGCTACCAGCGTCAGGCAAGCTTCCCTCTCCTGAGGTGACTGGTATCATTGCTCCGCTCTACTCTGCTCTGGAGGACTGCAGTGGAGATGTCAGGAAGAAGGCCCAGGTGGTACTGCCGCTATTCATGGCTCACGTCAGCTATGACACCACGCTCAAACAAACTGGAAAGCTCAAGGTATGTGTATGTGTATGTGTGCAGCTATGGTTCCTGATTTGTTCAATTATGGTGATGCAATTAGTATTATAATCAATTATTTGTTGCTTGCAAATAGTACAATTACATGAAAATTCAGTGGGTTATCTTCCACTACCAATCCTAAACCTAAGGGGTAAACCATGTATAAGACTCAAACCACACTGTCTCACAGCGGTGTTCCACATGTGTATGCATGTACATGCACATATGTATGTACATATAATATTATACTTTATGGCTTTCCGTATGTCTAGCTTCACTAATTAGTTTAATAAGATAGTTATGTATCTTATGAAGAGAGTAAATAATTACTAAAATATCGGTTGCTTGTAATCATTCCCTTCACTATTCTCGCCCCTACTAGCCTGCCTCCAAACAAGTTGTCGTTGCCCTACTTGAGAAGCACAAGGCCTCTGCTGCCCCTCCCAAAGCTAGCAAGGCTAAACAGCAACAGCAGCCGCCTCCTGCAGCTCAACAGCCACAGCAAGTAGCCGCTGCAGAGACTGGTGCCCCCGCAGCGACGTCAAAACCGGCCGCTGAAAAGAAGGCTGCCAAACCCAACGCAGAGAAGGCGGGAGCAAAGGCCGAGAAAGAGAAGAAGACCACGGGCTCAACTTCAAAAGGGAAAGGTCAGTGGTATAATATGCGTACCTGCTTTTCTTGAAGAGTTTTACTTGGTGTATGACTTGATGGACTTTTGTTCTAACCGTGACATTCCCCTGTTATACATGTAGCATACTCAATGCTTTCGACAGTCTATATGATTGTCATCAACTGTTTAGAACTGTTATTTGCTTTTAATTTCTTCAGGTGGTAAAGACAAGAATTAAGGGTGGTAGTGCAGAGGCCAGTGGTGCTCCTCTGGTGTTCGTACCCAATGGGAAGGAGTCTCGAATGAAGGACGAGGAAAAAATGAAGACATTGAAATGGAACTTTGCCAGTCCAAGAGCTGAGTTTATTGAGCAGTTGAAGGAGCAGATGCAACCTTGTGCCAGCACTGCTCTGTTCACCCAGCTGTTTCATGATGTCTTCAAACAGCACATAGCAGCACTGGGGATACTAACCAAGGTCAGCTGTTGATAGAGTATGATTTAAGATAGCTCTCTCTTTTGAGCAGGCCGTGGTTACTTATTCATTTATATGTTACTAGCTACCCACAGAATGCTTAACTGTACATGAATGCTTACCCATACCGAATTGTAGCAGAATAGTATTGTACAAGGCTAGACCCAGCCAGTTAATATTAGGCTCTTGGTTTCATAATATTCCTAACTTGTATTGTGAATTGTCAGTATACTTTTTATTAACTTGTTTTGATAGGGTGTATCTGGAGATGCTCCCCTCAAGGAGGCTGCTATTGGTTGTATGGACCTGTTGCTTCGATGGGTCACTCTGCGCTTCTTTGAGACTAACACCACTGTCAACCTCAAGTGCCTGGAGTTCCTTCAAGCCGCCTTCAAGATGCTGACTCGGGATGGGAACTACAGAATGACCGACTATGAGGCTAATGCTTTCTTACCTTATCTTGTTACAAAGGTACTTCTGTATGTGGTTTGTGCATATGTCTTGCTTTTTTTGTGAGCCTATGTAAGAAAGTTTCAAACCAGCTTGAAGTTCATTCACCTGATGTATATAGCTACAACTTTAGGAAGGCTCATCTTTTACAATTAAAAATGTTGCTCAAGATACCTTGTATGCATGATATGTACATTGATTTTGTGATATATAGGTTGGTGATGCTAAAGAACCAGTGCGCAAGGGAGTGCGTGCCTTGTTCAGGGAGCTTTGTAGCTTCTATCCTCCTGGGAAGCTCTTCACCTTCGTTCTCGATGGTCTGAAATCAAAGAATGCCAGGCAGAGAACAGGTGAGCAATATTTCCCCACCTCTCTCTATCCACACCCCCCCCCCCCCCCCCCCCCCCCCCCCCCCCCAAATTGCTTTATCACTATCGTGAACTTGCTCTTCTTATTGTGTGTGTATCTGCAGAGTGTCTTGAAGAACTTGGTATTCTGGTCAGAGACAATGGTATGGTGATTTGTGGCCCTCAGCCTCAGAAGACAGTGCCCCTAATAGCCTCTCAGATCAGTGATCGTGACAACGCTGTACGATCAGCTGCTCTCAATACCATGGTCGTTGTCTATGGTAATGTGGGAGATGCTGTCTTCAAATTTACTTCAAAAGTTAGTAAGACATGCATGTACATAATATTATTATTATGACGCACATGTGTGCACATTATAAAACTTTAGCTGTGACACTGATGATAAAAGTTTATTTGGGAGGTGGGGGGGGGGGGGGGGGGGGGGGGGGAGTACAGATCGGCCTATGTGTGCTGTCATAACACTATAGATGCAACTTGAGTTATTTTTTATGAGGTGCCAGTTAGTTTACACTTCACTGTACAGCTCTCTGCCAAAGATGTGAGCTTGTTTGAGGAGAGGATCCGTCGTTCTGGTACGAAGCCCCCCTCAGCGTCAGGGGGTGAGCCCCCCAAGGCAGTCACGCCAGTGGAACCCTCCATCTCTCCTGTACCTACTGAGACTACTGCTAAACCATCAGGCAAGCAGACTGCCAAGTCAGGTCAAAAAGCAGCAGCTAAGTGAGTAGCTATACTCTGGCACTAACAGCTGTACATTTCTGTTAAGAACCATAATATTATGATCAGTTATTTTGCTAATCAGGCTAATTTAATATCAGTTTAGGAAACACTCTTAATTAACAGCCATCCCAGGGTGTTTGATATCAAAATAATTAAATTACTACTATAAGATTATGTTTCCTTGGACATGCATATATTACATGTCCTGTGCTAAATAAAATAAAAATTCTGCACAGTTACCATGATTATAGTTGAGCCTGCCCACTTTCTTTTTGTCGCTGTCCAGGCAAGCCCCTCCCCCTTCTACCACTGAATCTAAAGGTTCCGGAACATCATCCCCTGTCCCTACTGCTGAGCAGGCTGAAGCTCCACCCCCTAAGCCAGCACCAGTGACTGGCCCTTTCTCTATCGATCTCTCAAAATATCAGCTACCTCCTCAGCCGCGGCTGAAAGCACCCATTAGTGTGCCACGCCTCTCTGAGGTGATTGGGCCAGATGTGCCAATGCCTGTACTCCAGTCAAGGTAAGCTTGTAAAAGATAACCATTTTATTGCTGCATGTAGTTCATAAACGTATTTCTGGAAGAGTAGCGTCTGTGCTTACTTGACAGGGTTTCCAAAGGAGAAATGTCCCGATTCCTTGCCTGCATCATGAGTTCAATAATTAGTTTAAATTGGGCCTACGGTCGGAGAGATTCTAATATTTTTGGGGACATACTCTAAAAGTAATAATGTTTTATTATGTGTCAACTTCATCCCCCTCCTCCCCTCCCATACCCCTCAATGAAAAGTCTTATATGAACCCCTAGCTGTTATCATCGATGGTATGTCACAAACTTTTAATATTTAAATTCAACCACAAATACACACCCACCATCAGGAAGGTGAAGGCTCCTCCCTCTATAGGGGTTAATCCCGCCCAGCTGGCCAGTACATCAGCTGCAGTCAGCTACATTATCTCTCAGATCAACAGCAATGATGCGGACACATGCTGCAAGGCCATTACCCAGGTATGAAGTTCAATCGATCAGTATAAGGGCACCTCTCTCTATTGTACAAAGCATATGTAATTTGGAAAGCATGCATAGTAGAGATAACATAATTGTATAGAATCAATGCTTATATGCAACTAGTTTGTCTCTAAAATTTAGCAAAGCTAGCATAATTCGCTACAACAGCACAAATCTCAGTTTCACCTTCATTACTCTGTCATCCAATTAACTCTTTATATACTGATACTTAATATTATTGTTACTGTAGATTGAAGCAGTAATAGTGAATCCTTGCCAGCGAGAAGCCATGGACACTCATGTTGACCAGCTGCTCAGGGCTGTCCTCATGCAAATGAGAATGAATTTCTCCACCCCACTCACCGACGCCAGCACTCCGGAAACACTCAAGAACGTATGACAGCTACAATAATAACATAGTTACATGAATGGAAGTATCACAAATCGCCATGCAGATAAAAAGCAGTGGTTAATATTAAATTCATCCCTAGGCTCCCTGATGTTTTCAACGTATTCAGGCACTATTCCTATAGCACTTGACCATTATCTGTTTTCAGCATAAACATTACAAAATTGGGCTTGAGAACTGGCCTCATCCCCAAGCCACTCCCACATTTTCAATGTTACACGCATGTAATATTGAAAGTGTGAGAGTGGCCTGGGGACAAGGCTACAAGTACATGTATATAATATCACTGTGGTACTCAGTATAGGTTGACTGCTATATAATAAACACAGACATGAATGAATGTGAGTTACGTTTGAACTATCATGCTCATTTTTTCCTATTGTAAACACATAGGTGATGCGTATTGGCAAGAGGCTCACTTCATGCCTGGTGGTGCTCTTCAGTGAGACTAGCCTGGCAGAGAAGGCCACTCAGGATAGTCTGGTTGAAGTGGATCACTTCTACAAGTACTATTAAAGTCGGTTAGCGCAGATGGAACACCTTCAAAGCTCACAGAGATGACAATGAAGGTTTGTGCACACACATGAGACTTTATTTGTAAATAACTTCTCTCTCTCTCTCTCTCTCTCTCTCTCTCTCTCTCTCTCTCCTTCTTTAGTGCCTCTGGAAGATCACTCGTCAGATTCCCAAGCTCCTCCCCTCTATTAACATGGACCAATTACTAAAAGAGATTGATACATTCTTCCAAGGCTATGCTGAGTTAGTGCCCAGCCCATCTGCCCAAGATCTGCCTTACAGAACTGTTAAGACTATCTTATATCATGTCACTAACACGATGGGAGCTGAGGTATAATGTTCTATGTAGTAAAAGTGTGCATGGCACAAACATGGGGATAGGATCGATTTCTATTCTTACATATGTGCCTTAATGTTGGACCAGGAGCAGTCTGAACACATCGGGTTTTAGGTACTATGGGATTTATGATGTTTTCCCCAAATTTCTCAGGTTCTTGAGCATATGACACTGATTAAGGACTCAAAGAAGTCCACAGTAGCACAGTACGTCCGAAAGACACTAGCTAAGAAAAGGCTGAGTGTGGAGAAGGCAGCCTCCTCTGCTGGTGGTGATGAGTCAGCAAAAAGTAGAGGAGGTACAGCAGACCAAAAGAAGGAAGAATCTGAGAAATTTGTCTCACTTTTGTCAAAAGTATGCTTGAATCTGTATTATACACGTATACTACATACATGTACAATGGACATCATAGCTTGTGTAATCTCGCAAGACTTTTTTGATAATAAGCTATCCACGCTGTGTATCTCTCTATCTTTCTGTCTCTCTCACTCTTCACTTATTCATACAAATGCACACACATGTGCACATAATATACAGGCTTCTACCACCTTTCCACCTGGTTCCAATACTATTCTTGCTGAAATCTTCAAGAAGATAGGGCAACCTGCAGAATCCAAACAGGTACAATTTCCACTCTCTTTTTATTCACTATGGGCATTAAGCTTGTCTCCCTCCTCAATATCTATCATATATAGTACATGTAGTACATAAAATCAATCGAAAAAACTGTCTAATTTCTTATTCTTAGCATAAATCTGCACGTACATATACTTTGTTCATGCAGGGACTCCGAGAACTCTACGAGTTCAAGCAGGCCCACCCCAAGGCTGATTTCACAGTATTCATGATGGGAATAAGCAAATTTTATCAGAATTACATTGAGCGAGGTCTGAAATGGGCAGAGGCAGAGGCATCATCTTCAACACAAGGAGAAAATGAAGGTACTAACAGTGATTTTTAATTGGACTGTTGGAATGTGCATGAGTTACTGAAGGTAATTCCTATATCTAGGCTACCAATGGCTTAATTTATGCATGTACGTATGTAATATAATATCATAGAGTTGGTAGACTCTATAAGTAGGGATGGCCCGGATATGCCATATATGTAATACATTACAAATACCCAAATATCTCAAAATAAGTAGTTTTGTGGAATTTCTAAGTGTGAAAATCAGAGTCTCCAGCAAATTATCTATCTAACAAGACCAAGATAATTAATCAATTGTACATGCCAGAACCAGATGTTCAAAAAAATGGCCATTTCTCATTCTTTCTTTCTTCTTTCTCATATCCTGCCATCCCTACTTCATTCTTCATTTTATTCAATTGTTTTTATACTTGTGTATATACTCTGACTTAGTCTATGTCTTACCATTAGAGATATAGACCAATGCATTAAACTTATCCGTGTACATTTATCTGTACTAGTGTCGCTGGTATCAGATGAATTGCAAGAACTTCGTCGGATGCGAGATGCTACTAAGCTCCATGTTGCCCAAGCCTTGAACATCAAACCAGGAGTAAGAAAATATCCTTCAGTGCATCCGATTATTGGTCACTATCATGCTTTATGGAACTTTTTGTATGTACACGTGTATAGGAAAAAATACCCAAACCGTCTGCAAGTGGTGCGAAGAGTTCGGTGCTCAAGAGTGTGGGTGAATATGCTTCCAGCATTGACATACCAGCTTCTGATGAAAATCAGGTATGTATATAACTGCATATGCTCCCCACACAAATTGCTGCATTCTTATCTACAGTGCATGATATGTGTATTATGTATATAGTTCGGTGTTCTCCCCAGGCCCTTTCAGCATAGCGCCCCTCCCCCCAATGCCTTCAATAGCTATATTTCTTTGATGTGGTAACAAAAATTGATTAATGTGGTCACAAACTCCACCCAAACCACACCTATATAGTAGCCTAGGCCTTAAGTTAACCTTTCCTGGGGAGAACCCTATAGAGTTTATTCAAGCCCCTTGGTACCTTGGGTCTTCAATTGAGGTGGCAGACCCACCTTGCAGTGGTATTTTTGGTACATATGTGTACTTTAAATTTTTGGATTTATATGCTAATAACTTTTTTTCTTATCCTAAATAGTGTATGCGATCGAGTGTGGTGAGTGGTCTGGTTCGTCCCAGCACTGGTGGTGTGTTGGGTACCAGCAGCTCTGGTTCTAGAGGAGGAGGGAGTGCCAGTGGAGGAGGGGGAGGGAGCTCCGTTGATCTCAAGGAGCTAAGACGAAGGCTCGACATGCTAAAAAGGTCAAATTAACCATAAAAACTCCAAAAATATCTCAAATTTAATGTACCACAATTTAATTGTAATGGTGCATGTTGGATTATATATAGTATGGTTGTCATTGTTGATTTGTCACTATTTGATGAGAATTATTGTTGTATCATGATCAGTCATGTTCCATAGAGACTATCTCAAAAAAATAGTGTCGAATGTACATGTATTTAGCCTTACAAAAAATATCAAGTTCTAAACGAAAACACTGGGTGTTATTTTCAATTCTTAAATACCAGTTATGTATACGCTAACAACTTCACAGACTGTGTAATAAGAAACTTTACTATTGTCTAGTCTAAGATTGATAACCTAACATGTACGTGACAGAACTTAAAAGTTATGTATGTCGTTGATTGCTTTGACTAGTTGAAAAAGTAAACTGTTATATCCGCAATGTCTCTATTGGGTTTATATAAAGTTTTAGTTATTTTCAATTCAAAAAAATATGCATAATACATTCATGGAGTACACAAAAGCTGTGCATAATCCGCAGGCAGTTTTATCGCACATTAAAGCACCTTAAGCTTGCATGCGGTCGCAATAATCTCAGCCAGTGCATCTCATGGAAACTATCATGGACGATGTTGTCAAATGCATCGTGCTCCTCCTAGGAGCAGCAATGCTTCCTTCCCTGTCGGTGTCAGCTGAAAATGAAGCTGTGGTCTACATCAAATCCTCGCCAAGTGCCAACTGTCCTGCTGATCCCTGTTATACTCTCTCTCAGTTTGCTACCAATCAGAGTCAACCTCAGTTGAACACAACATTGCTTTTCTTGTCTGGAAATCACTCCCTCGATTTAGACATTTTTATTGCCGATATTGATCATTTTTACATGCTGACGTACCCTTCAACATCTTTGTCATTGAGTATCGTACAATGTCTGCAAAATTCTAGCATCAGTGTTAGCAATATCACTACTGTATTGATTCATCAATTTGAATTTTACGGATGTGGAGACAACAGTATTTCATCAGTGGAGAAATTAACTGTACAAAATTGCTCATTTATTGGCAGCGAAAGTAGTGGAACAGCACTAAATATCATTCACAGCAATGCAGATTTTATTAATTGTTCGTTTCTGTCCAATCGAATTGGAACGTACCATGGTCCTATATGGATCCACCAAGAGGAGCCATCTTATGACAATTTTACTCTATATGCTTTTGTTGGTGGAGCAATGATTGCAAACCAGAGTAACATTAGCATAGTTGGAAGCAAATTCGATAAGAACCAAGCTGGTGTAGGTGGTGCTATATACTCCACTCTTGGTAGTCAAGTAAATATCACTAATAGCACAGTTACTGAAAATAGTGTGTGCTTATTGCAACGTCAAAACAAGTATTCCGTTTGCTTTGGTGGTGTACTTTTCTGTGAGAACGAGCATAGCCAAGTTGAGATAATCAACGGTAATTTTACATCTAATTTTGGATGGTTAGGTGGAGTTTTTGCACTTTGTGACCAATGTACTATCAGCATTAATTCAAGTAGATTTTCTGGAAACCTGGCAATAGCAAGTGGGGGAGTTCTGCACATACAGGATGGCGTTGCTGCTTCTATCCACAAGAGCCAATTTTTTAATAATAGTGCCAGATCAGCAGGTGGTGTTTTGAATGTAGATAATTCTATTTTAACAGTGAATTTACTAACATCAGTGTGCGGCAATTTGGAGGTGTCATTTGTGTATCGAATGGAACTTTATCTATTGATAGAAGCTTCTTTGGAAATAACTGGGCTTTTCAAGGTGGTGTTTTGAATTCATTTAACCACTGCTCGATAACAATTCGTGATAGTGAATTTGATAACAATGGGGCCATATCAGATGTAGACCCATTTAATGCAGCTGGAGGAGTTATTTCCGTAATGCAATCCTCTACGTTGAACGTTATTCACACTCATTTCTATAATAACAAAGCGCACACGAGTGCTGGTGGTGCTTTGAGTATTTCCTCAAATATTGAGGCTAATATCGTTAACAGCAGCTTCATTGCTAATAAAGCAAGAGCAGGAGGTGCTATTGATGTGTATCAGAGTAACATTATTTTCTCTGGATTCAACAATCTGACTGACAATATTGTTGATAGCAAAGGTGGAGCAATCTATGCCTCTGGTGACAGCTTATTAAACGTGAAGGATGAACTAACAGTGATGTCTAACAATGCATCTGAATCTGGAGGAGGCATATATTTATACAGATCTAAGCTAAACTGCCAGCGTGATAGTACGATCAAACTCATTAGTAATAACGCTGTTAGTAAAGGTGGTGGAATATTTGCTATCTATGCAATAATAAAGGTTTTCTCCAATAGGGATTCCAGCATAGAATCAGCCATAATCTTTGATGGAAACACTGCCACAATGGGAGGTGGTATTCACCTGGAGCTGGCAACAGAGCTACTTGTCTTAAAATCAGGAAACGACTACACAAAAACCATATACAACTTGCGCTTCATCGAGAATTCAGCCGATTATGGTGGAGCTATTTACAATGTAGATGAAACAGACTATGAAGTATGTGCGAGTAAGTCATACTACAGTCACAGTAGTAGTGACAGCACGGAATGCTTTCTGCAAATACTTACCCCAATGCAAACAGTTCGTATGTTGTATAACATTGTGACCACTGAATTTGTGAACAACAGTGCCCATGTATCGGGACCCATTTTATACGGAGGTCTTCTTGATAGGTGCACACTAATATCAAGTGCTGAAATTTTATTCACAAATAACAGGACTCTATTGGATGGAGTTACATACTTCTTGGATACTAGCACCTTGAATGATACAGATGGTATCTCTTCTTCACCGATCCAGGTATGTCTTTGTGAACGGGATGGCGCAGTACCTAACTGTGACCTCCAGCAAATGAATGTTAGTGTAATGAAGGGAGAAATATGTTTGAAGTATCACTGGTTGCAGTTGATCAAGTTAACAGAACATTACCGTACATCACCGTCTACAGTTCTCTCAAATATGCCGAGAGTGGTCTGGGAGAAGGACAAATGGCTCAGGTAACTGCGAAAGAATGTACCGCTTTTAGCTTTAATGTATTTTCACCAAATACTAACGAAGAGATCACTTTATACGCAGATGGCCCGTGCAGAAACGCAACAAAATCACAAAGGAATATTCTTGTCTCCTTTCTGGATTGTACCTGTCCAATTGGATTCCATCAAAAAACTGGCGAACACAATGACAGTAACTGTGTATGTGACTGTGATCCAAAGATTCGGCTGTATGTATCAAACTGCTCCTCTCAAACTGGTTCCATTATAAGAGAGGGAAACTTCTGGATTGGATACCTCGGCACTACTGGAACAAATACACCAAACGACTACAACTATTTAACCTACCCTCACTGCCCTCTGGACTATTGCCTCCCTCCAGATGTTAAAGTAGACATCAACTTAACTAAGATAGATGGAGCTGATTCACAGTGTTCTAATAGTCGCTCTGGTATATTATGTGCATTGTGTAAACCAGGGTTTGCGTTATCGCTTGGTGGGTCCAGGTGCATTCCGTGTCCTGTATATGATATATACCTGACAGAAATTCTTCTAATTGCACCTATAGTTGGTATAGCTTTAAATGATGTTTATGCATGCATAAACTATAGTTAATAGCATCAGGCCGACGTAAAGAGCACGTTTGCCCATGACGTATGGCGCATGCGCATACGTCACACTAGTATACAATTATTCTAAATAAAGCACACTTTAACTGCGCAACAACTCCTGCAAGCAAGAAGAACATCGCAGTGGAAAAATCTTTGAATCGCCTTGCCACTGAACAGTTACGAACGGCCAACGCCATGACTAGAGCCTAATAAGACAAGCTACCTAGCCATGGTCAATGTAGGAGACGATCCTTCCTCCCGAAGTTAAATTATAATCCACTGATGTTACACCTCAGACACCCTGCCAGTAATGAGAAATTCTCCAATGCCTTGTCACGACCCGTTTCAGCGGAGATCCTGAAGGGCCCTTTCACAGCGCAGTGTACGACTTGAGGTGACCATGCAGTCACAGCCACGTTTGCTGAACCGGATTAAAACACGACAATGCGGTAGTGTTACACACACTACAACATCACCAATTCAACCGGTACCTTTCTGTTCCTCAAATGGTCCGTAAGTTAATCATTAGAGTTCATTAACTTGTGAGGTCCGCTGGCGGCACGCATGGCCATGACAGATACTTTTAGATTGAAATTCAAAGCAGTGGCTAAACTGTAGACCTGAATATATATGCCACATTTTTTTTGTACTTACAGCCTGGCCAGCACCAGGCACGTACATATCTTTAGGCAGCATGCACAACTCAGACTCAGTGCCTCGGATTCACATGCGGGAAGCCATCTATTTTTAGTACTCCCAGCATCTACAGTCCCGGTTCCACAAGGAATTTAATTCCACTTCCGCTGCCTGTTTATACTCCTCATGGCCATGTAGCCCGTTGTCCTACAGAATTCCCAGTCACCAATTACCATCTGGTCAAACAGACCTGATTGCAGTACTACACAATAGGACATGCAAAACCTTCAATCAGAGGGTTCATATTACTCTGTAATATCAAATGCCCACATGTCCACTTTGTAAGGGACAACTATTCTGAGTCTGCAAGACTTTTAGACTATCATATCCTTGTATTTCACGACATCAGGAGGTCATGGGTGTACATCAATTGAAATAGCCAATCAAGCAGAGGCTTTGACCTCCAACCACGAAGGTTCTTAATTGTGTAGAAATATGGAGTATTCCCTAACATGTATTGTTTCGAGCCAAACAATCTTGTGTCACCCATGATCCCCCCACTTCCTAGCATGCAAATCACAGTATGCACACTGGGTTCAGGGGCTAAATACAACACATTTAGACAAATGCTGTCCACTTTACCTCGATTCGACTTATATATTCACATGTAACATCACTGCACACATATGCAGTGATTTATTCCATTTACCATGGTCACGTGGGCTGCAGTCCACAGTATTTTGCACAACATTGTGCATGCTCCATTTTAATATGGTCATATTATGATCTGCTCTGCAGAATTATATTCCTTTACATATGCAGCAACCTGCTCCAATTAATGTAATATTACACTCTGTTATCCAATCTATCCAACATCATTGCACATATGCAATAATGTGCCCCAATGCAATGTGGTCATACATGCTGAAGTTGATTTTATGTTAAATCGGCCTTCAAGACATGTCTAGATCTGTTGTATTATCTGTTAACACATTTGCTTATATAGGTTCTTGTCAGCATCATCCCATGCGCACAAATTAATCAGAACCCCCATAAATACAAATGTCTGACAGGGATTCAGAATTAAGCAGACAGCGTTACTCAAAAATTACACTGAGCAGTCCCATTCCTATAACAGTAAGATGACTCTATGTCAGACCCTTTCCTACCTAGCTACCAAGCTACAACAGCACCAGACTACTTGTAAGCATCTCACTCTCACCAGCTAGCACTGGTTCATTATACACTCCCATACCTCTAGGGAGCCCAAAACTAATAGATCTGTCAACACAGACCAGACATGATTGTCCGATGATGTACCCATCAGTACTAACTGAGTTTTAATAGGTTGTTTAAAATGTCAACAACATGTACACAGGTTTCATCAAACAGTCTTTCATACTACCTGTCCCATGTAATCATGCATGGACCTATGTATTTCTGGTTAGAAGACGGTACATATATACAACTAGGGAAAACAGCAGTACTGATATGTAACAATACGTTAACTCTGCTGCTAACATATGATGTAAACCACACTAAATCATGCATTGCTATAGCTCCTCCGCTGTCACAACCCCCAGCTGCTATATAGTCCACTTATTGACACTGTTAGTGTAATTTAACCTGCCACTAGCACAAACTTTAGCAGTCATATTGCTCTGTGATGCTGCTACAGCGTATCTGCACTCTACCACTGGTATGGGTACCATGGCTCTCACTACTTCCTCTGCTATGCCACTACATTGTACATACAGCATACGTGCACTCCGCTACTGGCATTGACCTCGGCACAGCCAGATCCCACTAACTGGTTTGTCATGCTGGTACAATGTATGCACACTCTGCCACTGGCATCAATTTCAGCAGTCATAGTTCACAAACCACTCAACTATGCTGCTATATGCACGTTAATTCTGCCACTGGCACAATCCCTGGAAGCCTTGACTCATAAATACAACAATTTATAAGCTGCCGCTGGCATGAACTGTTGCAATCATAACTCATTAATAGCATTGCTAAATCATTACAGTGTACACTTCCTCTAACTCTGATGCCGGCATAAACCTCATCAGCCTTAATTCACTAATTACACTGCTGCACAGCTTCATGCATCTAACCCT
The DNA here is from genome assembly GCA_963930775.1 of Cliona cf. orientalis. Taxonomy (NCBI): domain Eukaryota; kingdom Metazoa; phylum Porifera; class Demospongiae; order Clionaida; family Clionaidae; genus Cliona; species Cliona cf. orientalis. The sequence goes on from OZ005690.1 coordinate 3,400,007, forward strand.
GCCGCTGGCATAGACCTCAGCAGTCGTAGCTCTTTAAACACATTGCTGTCTTGCTCCATGCAGTATACCCTTTTAATTCCGCTAAAAAGAAAGATGTTAGTAGCCACAGTCCAACTAACTGCTCGGTTAGACTACTACAGTGTACAGGCGTGTACATGCACTCCGCCACTGGTAATAGCCTCATAGCCCACTAATTGCTCTACTATGCTGCTACAGGGTACGTGCACTCGCCTACTGACATTGACCTCAGCAGCCATAGCCCTCTAGATGCCCTGCTACGCTGCTACAGTACACGTGCACCCTGCCTCTGGCATTGACCTTGGCAGCCATAGCCCACAAATTGCTCTGCTACGCTGCTACAGTGCACGTACACCCTGCCTCCGGCATTGATCTAAGCCATAGCCCACAAGTTCACTCCACAAGTTGCTCGGCTACACGGCTACAGTGTATCTGCACTCTGCCACTGGCATTGATCTCAGTAGCCATAACCCACGATGAGCTCTTCTACACTGCTACACGGTATGCCCACTCTGCCACTGGCATTAACCTCACTTACAATCCATTTCAGTGCACTTTACCTCAGTTAGGTCAATCTGAGCATTCACTACACCGACACAATACACTACGTAAATTTTACAGTCTGTATAAACCTCAGCAGCCCAGTATCTACTACAACACTGTACTGCTACATCGTACTTAAATTCTGCCGCTGGCATCAACTTCAGACATTAGCAACCACCTCTTACAAAATACACTACTATAAATCATTACCACAGTAGCCATAGGCTGTGGTCTTGCCTCACAGACTTGCCCATGTCAGGTGATTAAATGCAGCATATCTGGCATACATGTCAGCATCACCTACCTCATTGCACCTAGCAGGCAAGACATCGTACTTAAATTCTGCCGCTGGCATCAACTTCAGGCATTAGCAACCGCCTCTTACAAAATACACTACTATAAATCATTACCACAATAGCCATAGGCTGTGCATGGTCTTGCCTCAGACCTGCCCATGTCAGGTGATTAAATGCAGCATATCTGGCATACATGTCAGCATCACCTACCTCATTGCACCTAGCAGGCAAGACATCGTACTTAAATTCCGCCGCTGGCGTCAACTTCAGACATTAGCAACCACCTCTTACAAAATACACTAGCTACTATAAATCATTACCACAATAGCCATAGGCTGTGGTCTTGCCTCACAGACTTGCCCATGTCAGGTGATTAAATGCAGCATATCTGGCATACATGTCAGCATCACCTACCTCATTGCACCTAGCAGGCAAGGCAATATCACATGGACAATATCTGGTATCTACCGGGCACTAATTTGGGGGTAATTTGGGGGGAATTGATTGGTGGCTGAATGTCACACGTAACTTATCGGTCACGCCAGCAATATCTTTGTTTTCTAACGCTGGATGTCACTGTCCTAGTTCCAGTTGGTACTCAACTTCACGGTCGGGACTCCCACGCTGGCCTTAGCTGCCAGTTGGCACCTGACTCAGGTTGGGACTCCCACGCTGGTACTAGCCTACTCACCAGTTGGTACCTGGCCTCGATGGCTGGACTCCCACGCTGGTACTCAAACACAGTGACCTTGACCTTACAGTCATACAGTCAAGTTACCCAGCTGCCATCAATGACCCAGGTTACGCCCAAATTAATCCTACCTCGCATTGCTTAATAGCTAATAGACATGTATTGTGCTTACTAGATCAAATGTTCCGATATTATGTGCTTGGTACAAGTACTTACACAAAGATCAATCACACAAGTTTAATCAGTAAGTTCATTATACTCGTGGAGACGGCATGTAATAGCTATTAATAGCACTAATGCTCGTACTAAAATTGACAGTTGACAAAGGTACGTACCTTAAATGGACTCACCTTTTATGCAAACATAATTGGTGCAAATAGCAGCATATTCTTTCCGTCATCATTCAAGACTAATCCTTTACAAGGCTTGTACATTTTCATATCTTGGCTTAATCTCAATATTGGATTTGATGTCTGCTTCTTTAAAGGAATGGACACCTATTGGAAAACCTGGATTAAATTGGTATTTCCTGCCTATGTTATATTGCTTGTCATCATAGTGATGTTTTGGAGTGAACGTTCTAAACGATTCGCAAATCTGATACTAAGAAAGAATCCTGTGGCAACCCTGGCCACACTCATCTTGTTCTCCTATGCTAACTTCCTTCGTACAGTGATCACTACACTCTCCTTTGTAACTCTAACCTACCCTGAAGGTGACAAAATGAGGTGGCTGCCTGATGCCACTGTTGCCTACCTTCAAGGAAGGCACATTGCATTATTTATTTTGGCCATTCTGATTCTGCTAGTGGGTATTCTGTACACATTTTTGCTCTTTGCTTGGCAGTGGCTGAGGGCCATAAGGGGTGTTACTGAAAGCTATCACCTTCAGAAGCTGAACCATTTCATGGAAGTTTATCATGCACCATATAGACCCGAGCACCGCTACTGGACTGGTTTGTTACTTCTAGCACGCGTGATTCTATACCTAATCTTTGTGGTCAGTAATTCGAGTCTCAATCTGCTTGTGATCATAGCAGTCAGTTGTGGTCTGTTATTTCTTAAAGGTCACTTTGGAATGATTTATCAGAGCAGAATGGTTGATACGATAGAAATGGTGAACTACCTGAATATTGCTTTATTCAGTGCTGCAACGTTCTTTGCTATTCAGACAAGTGACAAGTATCGAAAAGAGGTTGCTTACATATCCGTATCTGTTACATTGGTTCTATTTTTCTTTGTTCTAACTTACCATATTTATACAGAACTCCTTTCTAAGTGGTGTAGAGCGCTAAAACTGAAAATTAGCAAACTATTATTTATCCGTAGTAGCAATTCATGCACCAATTCTGATATCGTTCAACCAACATCTTCAATAATAGACGGACTTCCAAACGCAAGTGTCATGCCTTCAGTTTTGGATGAAGTTGGTAAATTAGATAATGCAAATCTACCAGCTCAAGTATCAATAGAAAACAATGATGATACACTATCCATAGATAGTTCAACACCACTTCTACAAGACAATGCAGACATTATCATGTAATCGACGACTTTTTGTATGCAAAATACACCATGTGAGTGTGTTGTTAACCCATAGTATACCTGGTCTAGATGGTCAGACATATAACACTTTTTGTCTGAGTTTTCATGTTATACAATATTCAAATGCACAATGTATTCATGCAGTGATATTGATATCTGGGCATAAAAATTAATATAGAATGAACATAGACTGAGCAATATCACAGTAACTGTTTACAAATATTTATTTTGCAAATTTGATCTCTGGGCAATTAAGCGTTTCATAGAAAATCAAATTCCTAAATAAAAGGAGCCTGATAGAGAATAGCTTCTCCTCTAGAAAAGTTGACAGTATCCATTTTATCCATGCATGTCACAGGTGCAGTCATTGTGTATACATTTCCAATTCCGTGTGTTCTATTTTCCTTTCAATGTATGCTCATATAAATAAATATGCACATTAGCTATATTAGTTAGCATGAAAAGGTGCAATTTGTAGACAGTTGATTTTGAGCTCAATTAATTGTAAATATTAATTTTACAGTAAACTGCAGCTCTTTCCTTGATAATTGTTTAAAATTATTGGCTAAGCTGCTATAGATAATTGGCCATCACACTTGACAATGTCATCAGTGGCGTAACGGACCGCTTTACCGGTATCTGTCTTAAAAGCATACGTATTGCTGCTGAAGAGCGTACTTAGTCTAGCCCTTCTTTCAGATACTATTATTTAGAATACTGCAACTCTTGTATACATGCAGTCGCATTAAGCTCCTGCTATCAAAACCAGATGTAACAATGGAGCAACATAGTACAATGCTCTTGGCTGTAGCAGCACTTGTAGTACAATATTATTACAGTTGTAGTGTCACTGCTCATTTGCTAGATGAAGATTCAATGCAATTGTTTTACATTACTCCCTCATCAAATATGCCATGTGCTGCAAAGCCTTGTCTTACTTTATCGCAATTTGCTGATAACTCAAGCAGCTGGTTATCATCACTGACAAGCACGTCATTGATGTTATTATCAGGAACCCATATGCTCACCACTGATCTTTCGATCACAGCTATCACTTTCTTCATGCTGACAAGTTCCACTTCTGATGGTAATCACTTCATTAGATGCCAGTATCAAGCGAGCTATAAATTTGAGAACATGACTGAGTTGTCAATAAAAGGACTAACGTTTATTGGATGTGGCAACAATACATTTTCATCAATAAGAAATTTCACGATAGAAAATTCTACTTTTCAAGGGCAGAATGCAAGTGGCACGGTCCTTGATATTGCCAACGTTAATCTCACAATTTTAAATAGCTCCTTTCTCTCAAATAGCATTGGTCGCTGCATTGACATCTATGCCATTAATATCAGACCACACATCATATCCGTTCGTGTTGGTGGAGCTATTTTTGTGGATAAGAGCAATGTAAGCATCATTAAGTGCACTTTTTCCAACAACAGTGCCGAAGTTGGTGGAGCAATATACAGTACTAATTATAAGTTCAGCAATAACATCAGTATCAGCAACAGCACGTTTATCGATAATCAAGCAAATATTGATAGTCGACGACTTGTCCTTTTTTGTGATCAACCAGATAACCCTAGCAAGGGAAGTACTGCTGGAGCTATTGCAGTATTTCAGTCTAAACTAAAAATTTCTGATTGTATATTCACCAACAACACTAGTGAAATGGGTGAAGGTGGTGCGTTAGCAGTTCAGCAGGAGTCAACCTTGAGAATATATAAAAGTGAGTTTCATGGCAATACTGCGAAGAGTTATGGAGGTGCTTTTATAATACGAGAAATTTTTGCTACCATCAATAGCAGCGTATTCATTAGCAACAGTGCTACCCAAGGAGGTGTCATTCATGCCATACAAAAGACTATAGCCATATTAATAGGAAATGTATTCAAGAACAATTCTGCAAAGTCATCAGGTGGAGTTATTTCAACAGACCAAAACAGTCTGTTATGCAATCATCATGGGCGCTTTTTTTACAATAAAGCTACAACTGGGGGTGTTTTGTATGCTATTAGATCAGGAGTGATACTAGAACACAGTGCTTTTTCCCATAATCAAGCTGAAGAAAGGGGTGGTGCAATATATGTCCTACAGAGCCACACCAATATTACTATATTAGGACGATCTAATCTGACGCATAACTCTGCTGGTACTGGTGGCGCAATATGTGCAATTGAAAGTACTTTAATTTCCCTTGTATACATATATACTCCAGGTCAACTCACTCAGTTAACTATTGCCTACAATACGGCGAATCAGATTGGAGGTGGAATCTATCTGCAGCGCAGTGTTTTCAATTCTAGAATGGACAGCGTAACAAATATTTCGCGCAATAGTGCAAGCAGCAGTGGTGGTGGGATGTATGCTACGAATTCACTGATCATTTGCACAGAATACTATCGTAAAATGAATACAAAGCCAAATCAAACTTTGATATTTTTTGCCAACAACAGTGCACTCAAAGGTGGAGGGTTATATCTAGAGTCCTCTGCTCAATTACGCATTCAGAGAATTGGTGATATTACAAATCTTTTTCAAGATACAAAATTAAACTCTAGCATCCATTTCACATCAAATACAGCCGAGTATGGTACAGCAGTGTATGTGGCAGATGAAACTTATTTTGATGTATGCAATAATTTGTATGGTACAGCAAACAGTACTACAACTAGCAATTCTGACTGCTTCATTCAAGTATTTTCAGAGTCTACAATCAAATCTAATGAATCTAACATTCCCAAAATTCATTTCAGAGCAAATAATATTTCAAAGAGTATGATCTTTGGGGGACTACTGGATCGATGCATACCTGATCCTCGCAGAGCTGAAATTTATACCAGTGGGTACATACTGAAAGAAATTAGTGGACTTTCTTACTTGAAGCTCATTAGTAACATAAAGATTACTGAACACATCAGCTCTTTACCAGTAAGATTGTGCTTCTGCAATGCACGTGATAATAAACCAAACTGTAGCTATGAGCCAGCCATCATCCACGTAAAAAAGGGAGAAAGTTTTAACGTGACACTTGTCGCAGTTGATCAGGTGAATCACACCTTGAAGGATGTCGAGGTTTATAGTGCCCTCAGCCACACACAGAGCAGTTTAGGTGAAGGACAGACAACCCAAGCAACTAAAAATGCTTGCACTAACTTAACCTTTAGTATTATTTCTCCTCATACTGCTGAACAGTTGATTTTGTATCCTGAAGGTCCATGCAGGAATGCCAGTAGATCTCAAAGCAGTGTGCAAGTTATTTTTCAATCTTGCACATGTCCGATAGGATTTCAGCCAAGGAAATATGATAGCCAAGACTGTCTTTGCATTTGCAATTCAAGGCTCAGTCCTTACTTCAGTGAAGCAGATAACAACTGTGATATTCAAACTGAATCGTTAGCAAGACATGGTAATTTTTGGATTGGTTTCAACAATGAGAACATTAGTGGATTTTTAATCTATCCTTACTGCCCCTTGGATTACTGTCTCCCATCAACGTCCAATGTTAATATCAACCTAAATCTTGATAATGGATCTGATGCACAGTGTGCTAACAATCGCTCAGGACTTTTGTGTTCACTCTGTCGACCCGGTCTTAGCTTGTCCTTAGGAAGCTCTCGATGTATTCCTTGCTCTAGGTTGTGGTATACGAGTTATGTGCCAATCATTTTGATCACTATGATAGCTGGTATTCTTTTGGTAGTAGTATTGCTGACTTTCAAGATAACTGTAGACACTGGATTACTGAATGGACTGATCTTTTATGCCAATATCATTGGTGCTGATAGCAGTACATTCTTCTCTGGACTGTTACCATCCACTAAATTTCATTTGGCCCTCGTATCATGGCTCAATTTGGAAGTGGGATTTGATGTATGCTTCTTTGAAGGAATGGAAAACATGGCTCCAGTTGGCCTTCCCAGCTTATGTCATATTTCTAGTCGCCATTGTGATCATTGCTAGTGAGTACTCAGCAAGGTTTTCCCGTCTTCTATCAAGAAGAAATCCAGTGGCAACTCTTTCCACACTGGTCTTGCTATCATATACAAAATTTCTACAGACAACAATTACAGCGCTCTCATTAGCCACTCTACGCTATCCTGATGGCTCTCACAAGAAGGTGTGGCTTCCTGATGCTACTATTGAGTATTTGAGTGGAAAGCATATTCCTCTTTTTGTTGTAGCGGTTGCCATTCTAATTGTTGGCACTGCTTACACGTGTATCATTTTATTCTGGCAGTGGTTTCTTCATTATCAGAAAACAGGTCCTTTTAGAAGGATCAACTTTCTGCAACTGAACCATTTCATTGATCCTTATCATGCCCCCTATGCTGAAAATTTTCACTACTGGACTGGTTTTTTGCTGTTCACACGAATCGCTCTGTATCTTGTGTTTGCATTGAATGTATCGGGTGACCCTGGAGTCAATTTGATGGCAGTAAATATTTCAGCAATTAGCCTTCTCCTATTTAAGGCACATTTTGGTAAGATCTACAAAAAGAACTTTGTTGACATGATGGAAATGGCTTGCTATGCAAATCTTGGTATATTCAGCACAATCAGACTACAATTTGACGATGGGGAAATAGTCAATATCACTGCTTATATCTCTGGTGCTTTCACAGTGACACTACTAGTTATCATAATCTCTTATTGTTCACTGAATGCTCTGCTCGACTCAAAATGTTCAAAGAGACGCACTAATTTATCTGAAAGACTATTTCACCGAAATGTATTCGAAAATAGTAATGACACAGTTGTAAGCAGCTGTACATCAAAAGAAAGCTACCCCACTTATTCTATCGTGGACATAGGAGAGCTGGAAGACTGTGGTGGGCAAAATTCTCAAATTAGTGAGAACGGTACTATAGAGCCGAGGCTCACAAGTGACATGGTAGATGACATAGCATCAGATTCTGAGTCAACGGGCAGCACAACTCCACTCTTGAACAAATGTGATTGATATTTAGACTATTGTGTGTATACCTACTAATTGATTAGTTGATAGCTAATGTGATCATGTGTAGCTTATCGACCAATGGATGTAGTTCCTCAAAGCAGTTTCGACAGTAAACTATTAGGCCGTAATAATAATAATATTATATACTAAAGTGCTGTGGTGATATTTATGTCATACGTGTAGCTAATATTATATGCTAGTTACATTGAAATGCACAATATTATATTAATATATAGCTATTATGGTTCCCAAGTCATTAATAATAATATTGTGAGATAGAAATGCAAGTGCATGATATCGTGTAACTGAATTTGCTATATTTTTATAATGATACTAGTGATGATAATCTATAGTGGAGATGTGCTGTCCTCCGAAGCTAATGAGGCTCTATCGTCTTCATCGTAGTTTGTACTAATTTCCACTCTTGTTGAGTTTTGTCTGATAGAATCAGGTGGTCCTAAGTACAGTGCTGAAAATGTGGGCTTCCCAATGTCATTAGAAGTAGAGCCTCTAGCAGTGGAATAATTAATTGTTGCCGTCTCATTTAGCTGCTGTTCATTAGTATGTCTCTTTGAATACTTTGTGCGAACTATAGCGTACAAATGGTAGGAGATTATGACAGCCAGGAGAATCATTGTGAAAGCTCCTGATATGTGACTAGCAATGCCGACAATCCTTGTATCTTCAAATTTTAATTTTATTGTGCTGAGTACACCGAGATTTGCATAACAAGCCACTTCAATCACATCGACAAAAACTGATTGATACACTCGGCCAAACTGTCCCTTGATAATAAAAGGCCAACCACAGACGTGATTATTGCCAATAAATTGACTCCAGGATCTCCCGATACATTGAGTGCAAACACAAGATACAAAGCATAACGTATGAATAGCAGCAAACCAGTCCAGTAGCGATGCTTAGGGACATAGGGAGCGTGGTAAGGCTCTATGAAATGACACAATTGCTGAGATATGACCCACTTGAAGATCATCTTGTCTTGAACATGAAGAAGCCACTGCCAAAGAAAAATGGTACACGTGTACACTGTACCGATGACCAGTATTAGGATAGCCACGACAAAAAGAGGGATATGTTTGCTACTTAAGTACTCAACTGTTGCATCAGGAAGCCACACCCTCTTAGGTGAGCCACCTCCAGGATTATCAAGCTGAGTGAACGATAAGGATGTGATTGTTGTTTGAAGGAATTTTGTATATGAGAGCAAGATTAGGGTAGCTAGAGTAGCCACTGGGTTCGCTTTACCAATCAAACGAGAGAATCTCATGGATTTTTCGCTGACAATGATCACAAGGACAACTAGAATCATGATGTACATTGGGAAAGCCAACTGGAGCCATGTTTTCCAATAGGTGTCCATTCCTTCAAAGAAGCAAACATCAAACCCAATTTCCAAGTTGAGCCATGATACAAGAATTGAGTAATATCTAAGTGATGGTGATAATCCAAAGAAAAACTGACTGCTGTTGGCACCTAGTATAAAATGGCTGCAGTGCATTTGATCATGTTAGTGGGTTGAGTATGCCTGTACTCACCGTGCTGGTGGTGTTACTGGTATTCACTGTAAGGAGTGGTATGAATGACAGATTGTGTTTTCACAGTGTTGAGAGTATTGTAGCACACAGTCTGGTAGTTGTAGAGGTATTGATAGCTATTCAAGCGTAACAAGGGCCTTTTGTCATATGACACGCGTTTTGTCAGCAAAAAGGGAAGTAGCTACATATATAGTCTTTTCCGCTCACTTTCAGCCAATTCCTGTGGTGTGTGCTAAACCCGCAACTGCTCTCCCTGTCTCTGTTGAAGCCCAGACGATGTCGAGTAACTACGATCCTTCTGCGCCGCCATACGCGGGGTTCTTCGGCGTGATGGGCGCTTCAGCCGCCATTATATTCTGTGGTGAGTTGCTTGATTTGCACATGGTCTGGGAGAGCTGTTGTGGGTCTAATCCAAACCAAATCTCTGGAAGATATACCGTAGGTCGGGTTTTAATTGCGTAGTTTAATAATTGCGAATGGTGCTTTTCGAACTGCATTGCGAATCTAATGAATGTGTTTTTGTTGCGTGCGGGCAAGCCACACCGGCATTGCGTACGCATATATTTATTCCTGCGAATTAAATTGCGAGGTCTCGGAGAAGCTCGCAATTCGCATTTAAAAACTCACAATTAAAACCCAACCTACGGTATTTATTCAGCTGTCAAGTATACGTCTTGTGAATCTTGTGACTTGATTGATTCCGTAGTATTGCACATTCCATACACCTTGTTTCTCTCTCTCTCTCTCTCTCTCAAGCACTGGGAGCTGCCTATGGCACAGCCAAGAGTGGTGTGGGAATTGCAGCTATGAGTGTCACGAAGCCAGACCTCATCATGAAGTCCATCATTCCTATTGTTATGGCGGGTATCATCGCTATCTACGGCTTCGCAGTGTCTGTGCTTGTCGTTAACGAACGTAAGACTATTCTTTCAGACTCTATCATTTGTGATCTACAGTGCAGGGGAGATCATATTCGGTTCATGTTTGCCTTTCACTTTAAAGCATTAAAAGCCTCTTACGTATACAGAGTGTGTAATAAGCTGCAAGATAGTATAAAATGGCTGCAGTGCATGTGATCATGTTAGTGGGTTGAGTATGCCTGTACTCACCCTGCTGGTGGTGTTACTGGTATTCACTGTAAGGAGTGGTATGAATGACAGATTGTGTTTTCACAATATTGAGAGTATTGTAGCACACAGTCTGGTAGTTGTATATTATATATATTATAGTTGTATTGATAACTGTATTCTCTGTATTTGTCCCCTACAGTGGGGCCTAAAGTCACCCTCTATAAGTAAGTGTCTATCGCTATTTTGTTGTGTGACATACTTACACACTCTCCACATATGGTGCATGTGGTTGAAATAGCTGGAATTTTACTCCAGACACACACACACACACACACACACACACACAAACACACACACACACACACACACACACACACACACACACACACAAACACACACACACACAAACACACACACAAACACACACACACAGGTCATTTCTCCAACTTGGTGCCGGCTTGTCAGTCGGATTCACTGGTCTAGCTGCAGGATTTGCGATTGGAATAGTCGGAGACACAGGAGTACGGGCAATGGCCCAAGAGCCCAGGTTCTTTGTGGGAATGATCCTCATTCTCATCTTTGCCGGAGCTCCTGCTCTCTACGGACTTATTGTGGCACTGTTGTTATCTACCAAACGCTAATTGTCTTTTGTGTGTATTTTTCCATAGCTTCATGTTCCACATACATTCTTTGTGTGTGTGTGTGTGTGTGCATGTTAGACAGTGGAGTAGCTATGTGTTGGGACTTGTGCTAGTATACAGTATGAGCTAGGATGCAATATCATGTGACTGAATTCGCTATAATATTATTATTTTTTATAATGACACTAGTGATGATAATCCAATAGTGGAGATGTGCTGTCTACCGAGGCTAATGAGGCTCTATCGTCTTCATCATAGTTTGTACTAATTTCCACTCTTGCCGAGTTTTGTCTGACAGAATCAGGTGGTCCTAAGTACAGCGCTGAAAATGTGGGTTTCCCAATGTCATTAGAAGTAGAGCCTCTAGCAGTGGAATAATTAATTGTTGCCGTCTCATTTAGCTGCTGTTCATTAGTATGTCTCTTCGAATACTTTGTGCGAACTATAGCATACAAATGGTAGGAGATTATGACAGCTAGGAGAATCATTGTGAAAGCTCCTGATATGTGACTGGCAATACCGACAATCCTTGTATCTTCAAATTTTAATTTTATTGTGCTGAGTACACCGAGATTTGCATAACAAGCCACTTCAATCACGTCGACAAAAACTGATTGATACACTCGACCAAACTGTCCCTTGATAATAAAAAGGCCAACCACAGACGTGATTATTGCCAATAAATTGACTCCAGGATCTCCCGATACATTGAGTGCAAACACAAGATACAAAGCAAAACGTATGAATAGCAGCAAGCCAGTCCAGTAGCGATGCTTAGGGACATAGGGAGCATGGTAAGGCTCTATGAAATGACACAATTGCTGAGATAATACCCACTTGAATATTATCTTGTCCTGAAGATGAAGAAGCCACTGCCAAAAGAAGATGGTACATGTACATGTGTACACTGTACCGATGACTAGTATTAGGATGGCAACGACAAAAAGAGGGATATGTTTGCTACTTAAGTACTCAACCGTTGCATCAGGAAGCCACACCCTCTTAGGTAAGCCACCTCCAGGATTGTCAAGCTGAGTGAACGATAAGGATGTGATTGTTGTTTGAAGGAATTTTGTGTATGAGAGCAAGATTAGGGTAGCTAGAGTAGCCACTGGGTTTGCTTTACCAATCAAACGAGAGAATCTCATGGATTTTTCGCTGACAATGATCACAAGGACAACTAGAATCATAATGTACATTGGGAAAGCCAACTGGAGCCATGTTTTCCAATAGGTGTCCATTCCTTCAAATAAGCAAACATCAAACCCAATTTCCAAGTTGAGCCATGATACAAGAATTGAGTAATATCTAAGTGATGGTGATAATCCAAAGAAAAACTGACTGCTGGTGGCACCTATGATGTTCATACAAAAAATCAGTCCGTTCAATGTTCCGTTGGCAACTGTCAAATTGAGAATCATCAGGAATGATACGAGAAAAATTCCAGCTATCAGAGCAATCACGATTACTGGAAGATATCCCTTTAGGCTTATACTGCATCTTAGAGCAAGGAACACACCGAGAGCTTCCTAAGGATAAGCTAAGATCAGGTTGACAGAGCGAACACAAAAGTCCTGAACGATTGTTAGCACACTGTGCATCAGATCCATTGGCAAGATTTAGCTTGATGTAAACTTTGGAAGTTGGTGGGAGGCAATAGTCTAGTGGACAGTAAGGGTGCTTTAAAAATCCACTCGAACCGTTAGTGCCGTTAATGAAATCTATCCAAAAGTTGCCTTCCCTAGTTAGTGATTCAGTTTTACGATTGCAATTATTTGCTGCTTCAGAGAAATAAGGACTAAGCCTCACATCACACACACAGACGCAATCATCACGACTTTGTTTATTCTGGAATCCTATTGGACACCGGCAAGGTGTAAAGTGAACACGAACTCTGCTAAGTGATCCATTGGCATTCCGACACGGACCTTCCGGGTATAGTATCAATTCTTCATAGTGATTATGAGAACGGATACTGAATGTTAGGTTTGTGCAAGCATCTTGTGTGACTTGAAGTGACTGGCCTTCACCTAAACTGCTTCTTGTGTGCTTAAGATAACTGTGTATTGCAACTTGGGCTATTGTATGATTCATGTGATCAACTGCAACAAGTGATACATTAAACATCTCTCCCTTCATTCTGTAAATGAGTGGAGGCTCGTAGCTGCAGTTTGGTTTGTCATCAGGTGTACAGAAACATACCCTCACTGGTGAAGAGCTCAACATTTCAGGATCTGATATGTTACTAATGAGCTTAAGATAAGTGAACTCGTCGATTTTTGTGTGTATGTATCCACTAGTTAAGATTTCAGCTCTACGTGGATCTGGTATGCATCGATCCAGTAGCCCTCCAAAGATCACGGGTGAAGCAGAATTATTTCCTCTATGTTTCGTAGTGAACTCTATGTTAGGCTGTTTGGACATGTTCCCTAGAGCAGATATTCTTGAAAAGACTTGAAAAAAGCACTGATTACTGCTATTGTCTCTATCTATCTTTAAGTTGTAACTACCATCACAAGTATAAGGATACATTTCATCGTCCACATAAATTGCTGTGCCATTCTGAGCAAAATTTGATATAAAATAAATGCTGGTGTTTAAAGTCTTATTGTATGGACTTGTGTATGCCTTTTGTATACGTAATTGTGCAGCTGATGTCAGATATACTCCACCGCCTAGCTGTGCACTATTATTCATAAAAATCAGTATGTTTTGATGGGGAGTGTTTTTTGCTTGACGATAAGGTTCTGTACATGTAATGAGTGAGTTGGTGGCATACACTCCCCCACCTTTATATTTTGCTCTATTCGATGAGACATTGGCTATACTTCCAATGCTACGAGACACAAATATGCTATGGTCAAGATAGATGCCACCTCCACTGCCATTAGCTTCATTATAGGCTATGGTCAATTCATAGAATCCCTTGCTATGCAAAATATCACCACCATACGGCAATAACATGCTTTCAATTGCATAAATTGCTCCTCCTGCTGTTCCAGCAGAGTTGTGTGTTAGGTTACATCGTCCACTGAAAGTAATCTCTTGTTGACTCTGCAGAATGTAAATGGCACCGCCACTTTCTCTGGCTTGGTTGTGTGACAAAACACTATCACTGAGATCCACGTCTGATGCAATAGCATACAGTGCACCTCCAGTTGTTGCATTGTTGTGAACAAATAGACTATGATTGTCATACATGTGAGTCCCCTGATCGAGAAACACAGCACCACCCGATTGCTTAGCCGAATTCTCCTTGTATATACTTCCTCTCAATATCACTGCTGTATGTGCTCCTTGTGATAAATACATAGCACCACCTTGAGTAGCCTGATTTTGAAGAAATACACTACTGCTGATACATATATTGGATTCCCTTACGGAAACTGAACAACCATAAGTTTTTACTTTGTTGCCATAAAATATAGTGTGGTACACCGTCATATTTGAGGATTGTTGAATGGACAGTGCCCCTCCTTGTCCAGTATCACTTGTATTATTGGTGAATGTACTACTATTAATACTCAGTATTGTATTAAAAGTAGCAATGGCACCTCCTGCAGACAGCCTTATTTTTCCCACATTATATATCGACTGATTGGAGTCATAGAAGGGAACTTGATTGTGGATAAACGTGCTGTTACTAATACTAATGTTGTTGAGTGCATAGCTAGTACTGTATATTGCTCCACCAACGTCAGCGCTGTTGTTAAAAAATGTGCATCTAGTAATAGTAACGTTGCTTTTGGCCACAAAAATTGCTCCACCTACATGAACAATGATATGCGATGCGGTTTTTATATCCACAATATCGAGACAGGTACCAACTCTGTTGAAGATAAAGGAAGAATTTGTAACTATAAGGTTACTTTCTGCGATTTTAAGTGCTGTCTGACTTCCGTTCTGGCCTTGAAAAGTAGAGTTGCTTATCATGAATTTCGATACTAATGTAAAACTATTATTACCACATCCAATAAAATATATTCCTTTAATCAATAGTTTAGTAACATTTTCAAAATTCAAACTCACTTGATGTTGGCAACAAATAGTGTAAGCTGGGCCCTCAGATTCTGGCGTAGAATTTGTAAGCATGGAAAAATCACAGATATTTGAGATGAAAAGATCAAGATCGAGTTTGTGATTTCCGTTTAAGAATATTAAAGTTGTGTTTGAAGACAACCAATTGCTTACAGTTTGAGCAAAATGAGAGAGTGTGATACAAGGTTTTGTAGGACATGGGACACCTGATGATGGAGTAACATAGAGCAGAGCTTCCCTTTCTGATGAGAGATTTACATGAAACAATTGGATTGTGACTATTGCTAGTCTAAAGAATATGTGCTGCTTCATTACAATAGTAGCTAACTGTTGATAATTATTGCAACTGACAAGCTTATAAAGCAATTGGGCTAAGCCTTGACTTTGGTGATGCACATCATTAAGTCAATTTAATCTTTACTTCGGCTCCTTAATTAAATTGCTCTAAGCAGTTTGATATTAATTTCTCCAATACATGCAGGACTTGTAGTGCTTGTATCATAGTATCAATAATCCAAAAGTGTACACACACGGTCATTATTCAGGCACAGTTTATAAAGCAAAGGGATTATTTATTGTTGTTCACCCCATGAACAAAAGGTGTTGTTTTATCTAACCATTGTTTTAGATTATCAATGAAGGGAAGTACAACAATTACTAGTAATTAAACTTGACAAATGTAGTCCCAAAGTAACTTATGCATGTAATCTTGGACTAGCTAGTTCAAAACTGACTACAGATAACAACAAAACTTAATACAGTGCAATTGTCTACATGAACAGCAATTCTGTATTAGAAATGTTTGCCCATAATCCTTGCCCAATTATTGTGCTAAAAATTTCACCTATAAGAATAATATTATAGTATTGTTAGACTAGCTAAGTCTAGTCTACAAGTCTCATGTGTCGCCTATTAGTCTCAACACTCAACATCCAGTAGCCAGTCAACACTTGATTGAGAATGGTGGTCCTTGAGGCACATGGTGGTACTGTTTTGGGCGTGGTCTGGCCCCTCCCTTCCGGCTCGGCTTCCAGTCCATTGAGAACATTAAATGAACACTTCCGGCTCTAGCAGCCACACCTCTGAGACATAGGCAATTAAAAGGACATGGTCATACAACATGCACCTCACTTATGACTTCGATGTGGTTTAGGTGTCATATCCCCCACCTCACACCCACGCACCTTAACTGTTCACAAAATTATAGCCAAGTATATCTATAGATTGCGCAATGTGCGCACGGGGTATGTGCTCTATAGAGCTCTAGTTTATCATGCACCTGTTGACTTGATTCGTGCTATCCTTTGACTTGCATGAGGGAGAAATATCCCCTGTCACTGATGGCTCAAAATAGTCAATTTTGATTCAATCGCATCATAACTGGTTACTTTTGCTCCCATGCATATAGCCACTCAAAAAGCAAGCGTATACAGGGATGTATAACGGATGTGATTATCCCTACAAATCTTGTTAGTGTACATTTTGACCCTGACATCCCTACTTCATCCTTCATACTTGTTTCTGTTCCTTTTTTATTGCTCTCAGTGTATATAGTTCATCAATGCTATCTTGCATGGTTTACTCATTCAATTCTCATGCAGTGTAGCTACTTCATTAATTAATATGCATTGGAGGTACTGAAGTTCATGCACGCGTGCGCGGAGAATCCATTGCCCCGACTCTCTGCGTTCCTATGCCTAGGCAGGCCGACATCTTTGTCACTGAGGTACTGCATGAGCTGGCTGACTTGCTGAGTGAAGGGCCGTGGTCAGTCCTCGATCCTCCGTGTTCGTTCATGTTCGATTCAGCACACAGCACTAACCTAGCTGCTAGCGCTCGCCCTGTTCCCCTGGCCAGGCCTGCAACACTGACTACCACATGACTTCACCATGGTAACACCATATGAGCATGTGTATTACATGACAAAATGGTGAATCAGACATAGCCACTTGCAAAGTGCACTCTACATGCCCACGATTGAATCGCTGTCATGATAACATAAAACTGAAAGAAAAAAAACTGAACTGTTTTCAATTCATGAGTATTTCCAAAAGAAACACACGTACAGAAGTGTTAAACTCTCTGTAGGCAAGCAAAACGAGATGTTTTTGCACATCAGTATTCCCAAATATCACACAATGAAATTGAATGGCACAAACTTACTAACAATTAACTAATGGTTTTACTTATGGATATAAACATTAAGGTAATTTTTTCAAATTCTATATAATTATTGGAGCATAACTTTGTAGTAGATTTTATGGTTACAACCTCATGCGAGTAAGTTGTCGCTGCACTACTTCGATCTGTATCTCAACAGCTATAGCTAGCTCATTATGGATACCACCTGCAGACTGCTGATAATCATATCTCTAGTTTTTGTGAATCTAAAATCCATTCACTGCAGTGGTGAACTGGTATATGTCTCTCCGAATCCTCCTCCTAACCCAGACTGCCATAATGGCCTTCCGTGTCAAACTCTAAAGAGCTACTTGGAAAACAAAACATTCACTCAGCAGAGTGTCAACCTCACAATGATATTTCTTCCTGGAGAGCATATAGGACTCCGAGGTGGCCAAAGGATAGAACTGAAGTCCACTTCATTCACCGTAAGAGGAACTGGCCAATTGGAAGTAGTTGTAAAGGATGTAAACATAGAGTTACAGTATGCTACAGAAATACGTTTTGAGAATATCACTCTTCATCACTGGAATAGCATGTCCCCTGGTTCACCGTTTCTTGTATTCCAGATTCTGTCAGTACTGGCAGAGAATCAGACTCACATCTTCATAAAACATGGTACAAATTCAAGTCAAAATAAATTAAAGCTTGTAAATTCTGTCTTCAATAATTCCTCATTAGCAGGAAGATTGTCATTCATCGAAAGTGAATCAAATACGGACGCTATGAGTTTGACTTCATCCACACTTAACATAGGAAAAAATACTAATATTACTTTCATGAAAAATCTAGTGCGAGGGGCAGCTTTGTACTTAAATTCATCCACACTTGCTATTGAAAGTAATGTGCACATGGCCTTTGTCAGCAACTCAAGAGCTATAAAAATGTTTGATTCAACATTGAATGTTATGACTGATACCAATATGATCTTTATCAGCAACTCAAATATAAATCAAGGAGCAGCTATGCTTGTTGAATGTTCTACAATGAATGTCACAGTTGAGGGTGACTTGCACTTCGTTAACAACTCAGCATACGTCAGTCAGGGAGCAATAAACTTTCAGATGTCAACTTTTAATATAAGGAATTGTGCAAGGATTATTTTTTTTAATAACTTGGCCAGAAGACAAGCGGGAGGAATTCGCTTAAAAAATTATGTACTTAATGCTGAGGATAATGCTAATATAGCATTTATCCACAACTCAGCGAAAAAAATAGGATCCACAGCTGTGCTATCATCAAAACTACATGTCAGGCACAATGCAAGTTTACACTTTGTCAGTAATTCAGCCAGTACATTCGGAGGGTCTTCTCAGATAGAACTCTCAATTATTACCATTGAAAATAATGCACATATTACCTTCACTAACAATGTTGCTGATACTACAGGAGGCATGGTCCTACGGTCATCGATACTCAACATTAGTCATAATGCACATATTTCATTTAATAACAATCTAGCAGTTGTTGGAGGAGCTCTTTATGCACTCAATAGCACAATATATGTTAAAAATGATGCACAAATGACTTTTATTAACAACAATGCAGCATTTTCAGCTGGTGCATTTGTTCTCATATTATCTGAAATGCACTTAAAGAGTCATACAATTTTAACATTCATCAACAACACTGCTATCAACCTTGGTGGAGCAATTTACAGTTATAGTTCAAAATTGTTCATTGAAAATGCCACCATTAAATTTACTAGTAACTCAGCAAGAAATGGAGGTGCTATGGCTCTTCTTTCATCAACCCTTGAATTAGTAAACGGAAGTACTAACTTAACTTTTGAGAACAATTCGGCAAGGGAGAAAGGAGGGGCAATATATGCTGATCCAGATCAAGTTGAGTTTACATCACAAGTCCGATACAACACTTTTTACTATTTACACGAAAAAAACTGTTTATACACAAACCCAACTAGTACAAAACAGTACTTCAATTTTGTCAAAAATCTTGCACAAGTAGCAGGCGACAATGTTTATGGTGCTTCTCTGGAATGGTGCAGCAGAAGTGTTGTAAACATACGCCCAAACAATAATTCAAGTCTTTCTTCTATCTCTGGCTCCCCCACACGTGTTTGCAGATGTGACAACGAAAGTAGACCATTGTGCCATAACATTTCATACAATCACATCTCTCGTTCCTACTATCCTGGGGAGACGATTCCCATCTCAGTTGTAGTTGTGGGTGGAGACTTGGGAGCGACACCTGGAATGGTCTATGCTAGATTCCAACCACCACATACATCATCAATCCTGAAACCATCCACCCAATACAATCAATGGATCAACGAATCTCAATGCACTTCACTCAATTACACTGTGTACAGCAATCAACCAGTACAGTTAGTACTGTCAACATTTGCATATACAGATCTTGCTTATTTTCAAATATGTAACAATGATAATAATATGACTCAACAGTTTTCTGAAATGACATGTACTTTCTTTTCTCCTCTGTATATGAATTATACAGTCCTACCTTGTCCATCTGGATTCTCTCTACAGGGAAATCCCCCAGGCTGTTATTGCTATCCCATGCTCACTGACAATGGAATAAACTGCAATATTTTCAAAAATGAAGCAACCTTTTCCTGGAATACTTCACTCTGGATTGCAGTGTCAGCTAAGCAAATCATTCTCAATAGACACTGCCCATTTGATTATTGTAAAGATTCCAAGATGATTAATGGAGTATCAGGTGATCAGTCACTGTGTTCCTTCAACCGAGCTGGAAGGCTGTGTGGTGGATGCAAGGAGAACTACAGCCTAGCGATAGGCTCCTCCCACTGCATCTACTGTGCAAATGACAACAATATGACTCTTATTATTTTCTTTGCTGCTGCAGGATTCTTGTTAGTTTTCTTTATCAGTATCTTGAACCTCACTGTTACTCAAGGTATGATAAATGGACTCATATTCTATGCAAACATTGTATGGACCTATCAAAGTGTTCTTTTTCCTAATAGAATACCCAGAGAACTCATTTTCCTTAAGATTTTTATAGCTTGGCTTAATCTGGATTTTGGAATCGAAATGTGCTTTGTTAAGAATTTGAATGCTTTCTGGAAGTCTTGGTTGCAATTTGTCTTTCCCTTCTATCTCTGGTCCATTACTGGACTGATGATTATGCTTGCTCGATATTCAACTCGACTAACTGCCCTTTTTGGAAATAGAGCTGTTCCAGTATTGGGTACACTTATTCTGTTGTCTTACATGAAGCTGCTTCGAACTGCTGTGGAGATACTGCATTTCTCAATACTCACTACTGTAACAAAGGACGGCAATTCATATGATACTGCTGTAACAGCTACATCTGATTCATTTGTATGGTCGATTGACGGAACACTTGATTACTTTGGCTATCCACATATCCTCCTCTTTGTTGCAGCACTCTTCACTCTGCTATTTCTGTGGCTGCCATACACTCTGCTTTTGCTTTTTTTATTCAGTGGATACGAAGGGTCTCTCACTACTGGTTTCTGAGGTGGATAATAAGATTAAATCCTTTCTATGATGCCAACTTTGCTCCTTTTAAACACAAGCACCAGTATTGGTTTGGACTTCTACTGCTTGTCCGAGGCATAATATTTATCATATTTGCATCCAATTTCTCTATCTCTAACGGTGCCAATTTACTAATAATATTGCTTATCTCTGTAGGGCTATTGCTCTTTTATATATTAGCAGCAAGAATTTACAAGAGTCATGTTCTTTTGGTATTTCATAGCTCCTTCTTCCTGAACATATGCTTTCTAAGTGGATTCATCATCTTTTCTGACACCAATAGCAAGATTAAATCCTCTATGCAGACAAGTGTTACATTTATCTCTATTGGAACTGCTTTTCTTCAGTTTTGTGGTATTATTCTGTATCAGATTTACTCACTGTGCCGTTCATGTGGAGGGAGAAGAGGTCCGAGTAATATTCGAGCACACGAAGAACAGTTACATGCAATACTGGATATTAGTTCTCGATTCGAACATAGTGATACGTATTCTGCTAAGGAGCAACCATTAATTGATCGAAATGATGAACCCACTTACTGAATAATAATATAATAGAACACGATGAATTATAAATGTATAGGCATGCACTGACTGTAGTTACAGTGTGACATCATCAAGCGTTAATTGTCATAATCAATAGTTATTATAGGCATGCATGTACGGTGCAGTCATCATGCATGTTTTGTATGCATAGTATAGTAGTCTAGTGTTTAACCATCAAATAAATTTCTATCCTAACATTAATAATAATAGCTATTAGGATCTGGTATGCATGTGTATATCACAATGTATGGCTAATTTTGACATGATAGGAACTGCTTCATATTATTATAGCAGTGCATACCTGTATGCATACACTGCATACTCAAGATGAGTGAACATGTACCCTGAGTGTGATACAATGAACAAAAAGTCCAAGGAATTCCATTATGAATGGTACAATATTGACACACAGTACCTGTATACAGACATCATTATAGTGGAGCCGCTGATTTGTACTATGATTCTACGTGCTTTCCTCACCACAAGCATTATCGGCGTAGGGTAAAGTTTCTTGTAATATACACACTAATGAGACTTCTGGGATATGTGTGCGTGTACGTGGGCTTTGTATAGTACCTATTCCATCCAAGCATTGTTTAATCATAATAATTATCAATATCCAATATGCACTGCAGGATATGTTATTGTGAAACTATTGCTAACTATTAGCTTGAGAGTTGTATTTACCCAGGTATTTATTTTTCCAGTGCTAATTTAAAAGTGAACTCTTTTGTCATTAAAATTTTAATTAGCTACTGGGTAATCTTTGAAAAAGAGGAAATTTTTTCATAGAGCTAGTCTTTAATTTGATTAGCTAGATGATATCAATAATTATTCAAACTGGAACTACAGTCAAAGCATACATTATGCAAGCCAAACGGTATACATATGCATGTAGCTATAGACAGTTTGTAATTTCCCATGTTCTAGATATATTCAGTAAGTTGGTTCATCACTATCATAATCTGGATTAAGTAGTTGTTGGTTCTCTGTAGAATATTTATGATGTTGAATTCGAGAACCAATATCCAATATCGCATCCACCTGCTCTTCATTTACTTGAATATTACTTAGACTTTTTCCCACTCGACATGAACAGCACAGTGAGACAATCTGGTACAAAATAATACCACAAAATAGAAGGAAGGCAATTCCAGCAGACAATAATGTAGCACTTGTCTGCATAGAGGACCTAACCTTGTTATTGGTGTGGGAAACAATAATGAATCCGCTAAGAAAGCATATGTTTAGAAAGAAGGAACTATGAAATATTAGAAGAGCATGGCTCTTGTAAACGCTTGTTGCTAACATGTAAAACTGCAAGAGACCCATAAAGATTAGAAGTATTAGCAAATTAACACCATTAGGGATAGAGAAATTTGATGCAAATGTGACAAATACTATGCCTCGGACAAGCAATAAAAGTCCAAACCAATACTGGTGCTTATGCTTCAAGGGAGCAAAGTTGGCATCATAGAAAGGATTTAATCTTATTATCCACCTCAGAAACCAGTAGTGAGAGACCCTTCGTATCCACTGAATAAAAAGCAAAAGCAGAGTATAAGGCAGCCACAGAAACAGCAGAGTGAACAATGCTGCAGCAAAGAGGAGGATATGTGGAGAGCCAAAGTAGTCAAGTGTTCCGTCAATTGACCATACAAATGAGTGAGAAGTAGCTGTTGCTGTAACAGTAGTATCATTTGAATTTCCATACACTATTAACGTGAGTATTGAGAAATGCAATATCTCCATAGCAGTTCGGAGCAGCTTCATGTAAGACAACAAAATAAGTGTGACCAATACTGGAACAGCTCTATTTCCAAAGAGGGAAGTTAGTCGAGTTGAATATCGAGCAAGCATAATCATCAGTCCAGCAATGGACCAGAGATAGAGGGGAAAGACAAATTGTAACCAAGACTTCCAGAAAGCATTCAAATTTTTAACAAAGCACATTTCAATTCCAAAATCCAGATTAAGCCAAGCTATAAAAATCTTAAAGAAAATGAGTTCACTGGGTAGCTCATTAGGAAAGAGAACACTTTGATAGGTCCATACAATGTTTGCATAGAAGATGAGTCCATTAATCATGCCCTGAGTGACAGTGAGGTTCAAGATACTGATAAAGAAAAATAACAAGAATCCTGCAGCAGCAAAGAAAATAATAAGAGTCATATTGTTGTTATTTGCACAGTAGATGCAGTGGGAGGAGCCTATCGCTAGGCTGTAGTTCTCCTTACATCCACCACACAGCCTTCCACCTCGATTAAAGGAACACTGATCACCTGATACCCCTTTAAATTCCTTGGTATATTTAATCACCTTATTTTCCTTGCAATAATCGAATTGGCATTGTTTACCGAGAATGACTTTCTTAGCAGACAATTTAATCCAGAGTGAAGTATTCCAGGAAAAGATTGCTTTACTTTTGAAAATATTGCAATTCACTCCATTATCAGTAAGCACAGGAAAGCAATAACAGCCTGGGGGATCTCCTTGTAGAGAGAATCCAGGTGGACAAGGTAGGACTCTTAAATCGATATGCAGAGGGGAAAAGAAAGTACATGCCTTCGTATAGTATGGTCGAGTCACATTATTATCACAAGTAATATCAGAATATGGGATTGCAGACAGCACCAACTGTACTGTAACAGAAACCGATTGATTGCTGTACACAGTGTAATTGAGTAAAGTGCATCGAGATTTATTGATCCATTGATTGTATTGGGTGGACGGTTTCAGGATTGATGATGTATGTGGTGGTTGGAATCTAGCGTAGACCATTCCAGGTGTCGCTCCCAAGTCTCCACCCACAACTACAACTGAGACTGAAATCGTCTCCCCAGGATAGTAAGAACGAGAGAAGTGACTATATGAAATATTACGGCACTATGGTATATGTATATTGTCACATCTGCAAACACGCGATGGATTACCAGAGACAGAAGATAGACTTGAATTATTCTTTGGGTGCATGTGTACAACACTTCCATTGCACCATTCCATAGAAGCACCATAAATATCATCGCCTGCTATTTGTGCAAGATTATTTGTAAAATTCAAATACTGCTCACTACCTGCAGTTGGGTTTATATTATAATATAAACATGTGTCAAGCAAATTATAATAATTATCGTATTGGACTTGTAATGTGTACTGAAATTTATCTGGATCAATATATATTGCTCCTCCTTTCTCTTTTGCTGAATTGTTCTCAAAAATTAAGTTACAATTTCCGTTTACTAATTTAAGAACTGATGAAAGAAGTGCCATAGCACCTCCATATGCAGCTGAGTTATTAATAAATCTGGTTGTAGCATTTTCAATGGAGAATTTTGACCTATAGCAGTAAAATGCTCCTCCCAAATTTATAGTAGCAGTGTTGTTGATGAATGTTAAAATTGTGTGACTCTGTAAGTATAAATCAGTTAATACAAGAACAACTGCACCAGCTGAAAATGCTGAATTGTTAATGAAAGTCATTTGTGCATCATTTTTAACATCGATTGTGCAATTGAGTGCATACAGAGCTCCTCCTCCAACAACTGCATGATTGCTATCAAATAAAACGTGTGCATTATGACTGACATTCAGTGTAGTTGAAAACAATGCCATGCCTCCTGCAGTGTCAGCTACATTGTTAGTGAAAATAATGTGGGCATTATTTTCGACAGTAACATTGGAGAGCTCTATAAAACATGATCCTCCAGATTGAATTGCTGAGTTATTGATGAAGTGTAAACTTCCATTGTGCCGGACATGTAGCTAGTGTTGATGTTAGCATGGCTGTGGATCCCATTTTTCCTGCCAAGTTGCTGATAAATGCTATGTTAGCGTTATCCTCTACATTAAGTACAGAATTTTCCAAAAATATTCCAGCAGCTTGTCTTTTGGCTAAGTTGTTAATAAAACTAATCCTTGCACAGTTCCTAACATTTAATGTTGACAACTGAAAAGTGATTGCTCCATGACTGCATGCTGAGTTGTTAATGAAGTGCAAGTCACCCTCAATATTCACCGTGGTATGTACGACAAACATGGCTGCTCCTTCATCACCTGTTTTTGAGTTGCTGATAAAGAATATGTTGGTGTCAGCCATAACATTCAATATTGAGTCAAGCACTTTCATAGCTCTTGAGTTACTGACGAAGGTCATGTGCACATTACTTTCAATATTAAGTATGGATGAGTTTAAATACAAAGCTGCCCTTTGCACTAGATTATGCATGAAACTAATGTTAGTATTCTTGCCAATATTAAGTGCGGATGAAATCAAATTCATGGCCTCTGCTTTCCAATCACTTTTGATAAACGACAGTTGAATTATTGAAGACAGAATTCACAAGTTTTATTTTGTTTCCGCTTGAGTTTGTAGCATGTACTATGAAGATGTTAGTCTGATTCTCTGCCAATACTGAATGCATCTGAAATACAAGAAATGGTGGACCAGGGGACGTGCTGTTCCAATGTTGAAGAATGACATTCTCAAAACATATTACTGTAGCAGACTTCAGCTCTATATTCACATCCTTTACAACTGCATCCAATTTGCCAGCTCCTCTTACTGTGAATGAAGTGGATTTCAGTGAAATCTTTTGGCCACCTCCTTCATGCTGTCCAGCAAGAAATATCATTGTGAGGTTGACACACTGCTGAATGAATGTCTTGTTATTGAAGTAGCTCTTTAGAGTTTGACATGGAAGGCCATCATGGCAGTCTGGGTTAGGAGGAGGACTTGGAGAGACATACACCAGTTCTGAATCAATGTTGCAATGAATGGATATCAAAGTCACGAGAATTAGAGAAATAATAGGCAGCCACATCATCATGATGAACTATGGATTTTCAAGTAACTCAGAGACAACTTACTTGTATGAGGTTTTATAGATGTGAAATGTTTATTATATGCTCCAATAGAATGTGAATAACATTTTCAACATGTTTTGAAAGCAAGACTTGACGTTTTTTTATCCCAAAGTAAAACTATCAGTGAGTGGATATGCTTGCACCAGTCATTTTCATCGTGACATTATGATAATTGCATTGGGAGCACTGAAGTGCATAAACATTGAGTTTTGTTTGTCCATAGAGATTTAACACTTCTACATTGTTTCTATGAACTGAAAACACCTCTGATACTTAGTGAATAAATCTTTCTAGGACAATCATATTAATGTTTTGTATACCTAGCTCTAGCTACTTAATAGTATAATTAGCACTTAGTTTGATCGAGTTTTCTCTAGCCAGTTTACAATCTTGTCCCAATGTGACAATCATGCACCATCGCTCCCCTAGTGAAGATACCTTGTGAGGCGTCGAAACCTTGGGACAAGAATAATTATGACTGGCTAGTAAATATTCGATCAAAATAATCATTAACTATATCAGTCTCTAGCCACAACTATACTAAGCTACTGACATTGTTCTTCTGTAGCTACATGTCCTAAATATGTTCGAGGTCTGCATTCTTTGACTCTTATAATTATTATGCTGCATGCCACTTAAAGTTTGAAAGTCAATAATATTAATCTGGATGTTAATTGAAATGTGTGCATTATGACTGATGTTGGTATTGATGACTGCAGGACCATACCTCCTACAATGTCATGTTAGTGAAAACAATATGTGATCACATGGAGTTTTCATGAGCAATATACATAGCACACAACAGTTAACATACAAGGCGTTTTAGCTCGGAAGCCTTCGTCAGCTGTACAAGCAATATTTGTATTATCTTCATAGGTAAATTTATTTAACTAGCTAGCAATTATTATGTACACTTATCTCTACTGGGATTGCTTTTCTTCAGTTTTGTGGAATCATCCTCTATCACTGTACCATTCATGTGGAGTGGGAGAAAGTTTGAGTAAAGTTCGCCAAGTAGCTACACGAAGACCAGGTGGATGCAATAGTGGACATAAGATCTCAATTTGAATACTGCAAGCGTTTTGCAGAGAGAGAGTTACTGACTGATCCAAACTATAGTGATCATAACAGCGATGAAGAAACTTACTGAATAAAAAAACACGTACAAGAGCTTTATAATTACTAGAGCTCTGTAGAACACATACCCCGCGCGCACATTGCGCAATCTGTAGATTTACTTTCGGTACATGGCTATATATAGCTAAGTTTGTGAACTTCAGAGAAATAAATTAAATGGAAATGCTGACACTTGAAAAAGCGCTCTCGACACCCAGACCTAGCCCAGACGAGGAAGATTTCTATCTGTAACAATAGTAGTATAGCTACTTTAGTAACATTATGATTGGTTCAATACGGCAGTCACTATAGATATCACGAGCACTATTTAGAACATCGATGATCTTTACCACTCACACGCTTGGCCACTTAGTTGTGTGCATGAGCAGAAAGCACAATTGGTATGCATATGCATTGAGGGGCACTGTGGATAGGCGTGGCTATGGTGGCCAACAAAAAGGCACCATTTGTGACGCTCATGGACCGTATCCCTCGATATGACACACACTGAAGCCAGTTTTTCGCTGAAATCGATTGATTCGTTGTGATTATGAGTCGCTTAGACATTTATCAGTGGAGGATCCAGAGGGAATCCAGGGGTGCACAGGAATCCCCCTTTAGGCTGCACCTAGCACTAAGAAATATACTGATGTTAGGCTAAATGGAACCCCCCTTTTGGTTGGCTACAGAACTAAGAAAATTACTGCTATGGCTCACCTTAGAATGCTTTAGAAGAAATTCGTTTGAAAACAGATCGATTGGACTGGTAGGGCTTGTAGTTGGTATCAAAAACAATCGAAATGGGCGTGGTTTAGCGCGAAAGTGGGCGTGGCTTCTATATGAGCATGCAGAATGGGTCAAAACTAGAAGTTTCTACGAAGCGGAATTTTGATTTACACTTTATAGAAATAA
This sequence comes from Cliona cf. orientalis, assembly GCA_963930775.1. Lineage (NCBI taxonomy): Eukaryota > Metazoa > Porifera > Demospongiae > Clionaida > Clionaidae > Cliona > Cliona cf. orientalis. The sequence goes on from OZ005690.1 coordinate 3,428,493, forward strand.
AGTTATGGCCCTATGAAGTTTCCCCATATGTTTGTATAGGGAAGCCATACGTTTTCCGCCCACGCGCTACGTGAAAAACGGGGAATACCCTTGGTGTGCGTTATTTAGAAATTTCTTAAAATTGGAGTATAGGTTGTTTGCTCGCTTTGTATGGCTCTACTGTGCATCCTAGGTGTATTATGTGGTTTTCTGGACAATTTTTTTTCTGCTTAGTGTTCTGGTCTCCTTGTTACACACTAAGTAGAAAAAAAGCATATTTAAATAATTAACTAATCTAATTCATGGGGGATTTGGGAGCACTTGGGGGGATAATTTTTACATGAGCACGCAGAATGGGTCCAAACTAGAAATTTGATCAGACAGATTTTTGATTTACACCTTACAATTAAAGTCAGTATGGCCCTTTGAAGTTTTCCCATATGTTTGTGTAGGAAGCCATGCATTTGCAATGTTTTCTGCCCACGCGCACATCAACGTGACGACCATTACCCAATTTTGTCAAAATTGATTTATGGGCTGCTTGCTTGCATTGTATGGCTCTACTATGCATCCAGCTCAACTATGTGGTGGTTTTCGGACAATTTTTTTTCTGCTTAGTGTGTGGTCTGTTTGAAAAAAAAATCTAAAAACAGTAAATCGGAACCCCCCTTCTAGATATCCTGGATCCGCCACTGTCCATATCTCGAGATATGGTGATTTTTGTGCTAACAACAACGACAACAAGTGCAACAACGATAACGACGACGACACAACCGATTACTTTTAAGTTTACCCTTGCACATGCACGCGGGGTAATAAGACGCAGGGATTGATTGTAGTTACAGTGTGACATCGTATTGTCATAATTAAATATTTTGGCATGCACAATTACTATGCCATTGTGTATCACATAACACACATCACATATACACATTGACTGTTACAGCAGTTAGTGTCTAATCAATATTATACTAGCTGTCAGTCCATTATTATAGTTATAATAATATACTGTCTCCTGGTGTGGAGTCCCTAACTCAACCTTATAATATAAATTAAGGTAACATCCTCGACAAAGTGTTATGGTACACACATGAATATGCCTTACATTATAATGACGATACTTAATTATTACAGTGGAACCCTGCTTAATGGACACCCCTCAACGGCGGACACCGGCCTGCAATATTATAACGTACAATTCTGAAAGTCAAGATTGTATTTCTATACACTTTAATATATTCAAACCCCACAATAGCAGACACCCCGCTATTCTGTATAACAGACACTTATTTTGGTCGCGTTCGAGCCTGTGCAGTAGTGAACAACCTCACACCCCTGAGTGAAGGACACCTTGCTACAGCGGACAAAATTTTTGTTCCCGATGGTGTCTGCTTTAGAAGCGTTCCACCGTAAATATTATGCCAGCATACGTATTAATTTTGCTAAGTGTTGTCACACTGTACATAATTACAGTCAATGCTTACATTATGCACACATTATGATTCACACATGAATGCCTAGAATAATATAATAATGGTTAATATTATTTTGATGTCACACATAGCTACTGTAAAATACAATCAGTGTCTGTTTGTAACTTCTCGTGTTCTTTATTCAGTAAGTTTCTTAATCACTGTCATGATCATTATGCTTTGGATCAATCAGTGGCTGTCTCTCTGCAGAATACTTATGATGTTCAAGTCGAGAACTAATGTCCAATATTGCATCCACCTGGTCTTCGTGTACTCGGTGAACTTTATTTAGTCCTCTTCTCATTCCATATGAACAGTATAATGAGTAAATCTGGTAGAGGATAATACCACAAAACTGAAGAAAAGCAATCCCAGTAGAGATAAGTGTAGCACTTGTCTGTATAGATGACCTATCGTTGCTATTGGTATGAGAAAAGATAATGAATCCACTAAGAAAGCATATGTTCAAGAAGAAGGAACTATGAAATACCAAAAGAGTATGACTCTTATAGATGCTTGTTGAAAACATGTAAAAGAGCAAGAGCCCTGCACAGATAAGGAGTATTAGCAAATTGATACTATTTGGGATAGAAAAATTAGATGTAAATATGACGAATAGTATGCCTCGGACAAGCAGTAGAAGTCCAAACCAATACTGGTGCTTGTGTTTAAAAGGAGCAAAGTTGGCATCATAGAAAGGATTTAATCTTATTGTCCACATCAGAAGCCTGTAGTGAGAGACCCTTCGTATCCACTGAATAAGAAGCAAAAGCAGAGTGTATGGCAGCCACAGAAACAGCAGAGTGAACAGTGCTGCAACAAAAAGGAGGATATGTGGATAGCCAAAGTAGTCAAGTGTTCCGTCAACTGACCATACAAATGAACGAGAAGTAGCTATTGCTGTAGTAGTAGTATCATCATACACCATTAACGTGAGCATTGAGAAATGCAATATCTCCACAGCAGTTCGAAGCAACTTCATGTAAGACAACAGAATAAGTGTGACCAATACTGGAACAGCTCTATTTCCAAAGAGTACAGTCAATCGAATTGAATATCGAGCAAGCATAACCATCAGTCCAGCAATGGACCAGAGATAGAGAGGAAAGACAAATTGTAACCAAGACTTCCAGAAAGCATTCAAGTTTTTAACAAAGCACATTTCGATTCCAAAATCCAGATTAAGCCAAGCTATAAAAGTCTTAAAGAAAATGAGTTTACTGGGTAGTTGATTTGGAAAGAAAATGCTTTGATATGTCCATACAATATTTGCATAGAAGATGAGTCCATTAATCATGCCCTGAGTGACAGTGAGGTTCAAAATACTGATAAACAAAACTAGCAAGAATCCTGCAGCGGCAAAGAAAATAAAAAGTGTCATATTGTTGTCATTTGCACAGTAGATGCAGTGGGAGGAGCCTATCGCTAGGCTGTAGTTCTCCTTGCATCCACCACACTGCAGCCTTCCAGCTCGGTTGAAGGAACACTGATCACCTAGTACCCCTTTAATTACCTTGGTATATTTGCAGTAATCGAATGGGCAGTATTTACTGAGAATGACTTTCTTAGCAGACACTGTAATCCAGAGTGAAGTATTCCAGGAAAAGATTACTATACTTTTGAAAATATTGCAATTCACTCCATTATCAGTAAGCACAGGATAGCAATAACAGCCTGGGGGGTCTTCTTGTAGAGATAATCCAGGTGGACAAGGCAGGACTGTTAAATCGATATGCAGATGGGAAAAGAAAGTACATGCCTTTACGTAGTACTGTCGAGTCACATTGTTATCACAAGTAATAATATCAGAATACGAGATTGCAGACAGCACCAATTGTACTGAAACTGATTCATTACTGTACACAGTATAATTGAGCGAAGTGCATCGAGACTTATTGATCCATTGATTGTATTGGGTGGATGGTTTCAGGATTGATGATGTGTATGGTGGCTGGAATCTAGCATAGACCATTCCAGGTGTTGCCCCCGAATCTCCACCCACAACTACAACTGAGACTGGAATTGTCTCACCAGGATAGTAGGAACTAGAATAGTGATTGCCTGAAATAAAGGTTTATATTGCTTGTCACATCTGCAAACACGCGATGGATTACCAGAGACAGAAGATAGACTTGAATTATTCTTTGGGTGCATGTGTACAACACTTCCATTGCACCTTTCCAGAGAAGCACCATAAATATTGTCACCTGCTATTTGTGCAACATTGTTTATAAAATTCAAATACTGTTGCGTATTAGTTGGCCATGGGTTTGTGTCATATAAACAGGTATCAAGCAAATGGTATAAATTATCGTATTGGATTTGTAATGCATATTGAAATTTATCTGGATCAACATATATTGCCCCTCCTTTCTCTCTTGCTGAATTGTTCTCAAAAGTTAAATTAGAACTTTCATTTAACAATTCAAGCGTCGACGAAAGAAGTGCCATAGCACCTCCATTTACTGCTGAGTTATTAATAAATCTGGTTGTAGCATTTTCAATGGAGAATTTTGACCTATAGCTATAAAAAGCTCCCCCCAAATTGATACTAGCAGTGTTGTTGATGAATGCTAAAATTGCGTGACTTCTTGAGTATAATTCAGATAATGCAAGAACAACTGCACCAGCTGAAAACGCTGAATTATTAATAAAAATCACTTGTGCATCATTTTAACATTGATTGTGCAATTGAGTGCATACAGAGCTCCTCCTCCAACAACTGCATGATTGCTATCAAATAAAATATGTGCATTATGACTGATATTGAGCATAGTAAAAAACAATGCCATGCCTCCTGCAGTGCCAGCTACATTGTTAGTGAAAATAATCTGTGCATTATTTTCGACAGTAACATTGGAGAGCTCTATCAAACATGATCCTCCGTGATGAATTGCTGAGTTATTGATGAAGTGTAAACTTGCATTGTGCCTGACATGCAGTATTGATGTTAGCATGGCTGTGGATCCGATTTTTCCTGCCGAGTTGCTTATAAATGCTATGTTAGCGTTATCCTCTACATTAAATACAGAATTTTCCAAAAGAATTCCTGCAGCTTGTCTTCTGGCTAAATTATTAATGAAAACAATCCTTGCACAATTCCTAACATTTAAGGTTGACAATTGAAAATTGATTGCTCCTTGACTGTATGCTGAGTTGTTAATGAAGTGTAAGTCACCCTCAATATTCACTTTGGTACGTACGACAAACATGGCTGCTCCTTCATCACCTGTTTTTGAATTGCCGATAAAGAATATGTTGGTGTCAGCCATAACATTCATTATTGAGTCAAACACTGTCATAGCTCTTGAGTTACTGACAAAGGTCATGTGTACATTATTTTCAATATTAAGTATGGATAAGTTTAAATCCAAAGCTGCCCTTCGCACTAGATTATGCATGAAACTAATATTAGTATTCTTTCCAATATTAAGTGTGGATGATGTCAAATTCATGGCCTCTGCATTCCAATCACTTTTGACAAACGATACTCTTCCTGATAACCATGATTTGTTAAAGACAGAATTCACAAGTTTTATCTTGTTTCCACTTGAATTCATAGCATGTTCTATGAAAATGTGAGTCTGATTCTCCGCCAGTACTGACAGCATCTGGAATACAAGAAATGGTGGACCAGAGGATGTGCTGTTCCAATGATCAAGAACGACATTTTAAAGTATATTTCTGTAGCATACGGCAATTCTATGTTAACAACCTTTACAATTGCATCCAATTTACCAGCTCCTCTTATAGTGAATGAAGTGGACTTCAGTGTAATACTTTGGCCACCTCCTTCATGCTGTCCAGCAAGAAATATCATTGTCAGATTGACACTCTGCTGGATGAATGTTTTGTTATTGAAGTAGCTTTTTAGAGTTTGACACGGAAGGCCATCATTGCAGTCAGGGTTAGGAGGAGGATTCGGAGTGACATACACCAGTTCAATGTTGCAGTGAATGGATTTCAAATCTACAAGAACTAGAAAGATAATAATTATTAGCAGTCTGCAGACGGTAACCATGATGAACTATAATTTTGAAATGCAGAAAAGATAACTTAATCCTATGAGGTTTTAATCATGAAATGTTTACTATAATATTATGCTCCAAAATCCTGTAGCATATTGAAAACAAGGATTAATGCTTTTCATCCCAAAACAAAATTATCAGTGAATTAATATGTATGTATCGATCAATTTTTTATCATGCAATATTTGGGAGTACATGTAGTACTGCATGATGTTCGTAAATGTTCTATTTTGCTTATCCATAGACTCTGGGAATTAACACTTCTGCAGTTGTATTTCTTTTGAGATAACTTATGAACTCTTTTCTCAGTGAATGCTATTAATTTGAATGAAAAATCTCTCTAGGCCACTTGAATGTTTAGTACACTTAACGTTTCAACATAATAATATTATTATATGTACCATCACTCTGTTTTCTTGAAAACACCTGGAGAGATAATATGATTCATTCACAGAAGCTTTCAATTTATATAGTGATAGCTATAGCCAGGCGCCAATCTCCCCACTCTTAGACCATGGCACTGACTCGAAAGAGACTTGAACAGTACCAAAAACAATGTTACATGTTCAGGTGCAGGCTGGGATATAGTTCAATAATCCTGATATTGAGCAAACATACGTACTCAGTGAGCCATGCTCAGATACATGCACTAGTCATGCATGCATGTAACGGTGAGGGTTCTGCACTCAAGTACATTCATTCTTGATGAATTTTTTAAAGTAAAATGTCTACATTCACTATACGCATGCAGGATAATCAATAATGGTGATCACTCCTTAATGTATACTGCCATTACCGGTAATATTGTTGTGGAGAAATTCACTAATAATTATTATTAAATCTCACTTTGATAATTTATCATGAGAATAATACAATAAGGTGATAACCTCATGCTAGGCTATATTATACATGTTACGGTACGTATTATGTTTTTTTTTGTCCATGCCCAGCTTACCCTCCCTCTCTACTGTCTTGATTGATATCCTAACATGTACGTGACCGAACTCAAAGTGTCTGTGTGTCATTGATTGCTTTGACTAGGTTGAAAAAGTAAACTGTTAGCTATATCCGCAATGTCTCTATTGGGTTTATATAAAGTTTTAATTATTTTCAATTCAAAATAATACATGCATGGAGTACACAAAAGCCATACATAATCCGCAGGCAGTTTATGTCACACGTTAAAGCACCTTAAGCTTGCATGCGGTCGCAATAATCTTAGAGTTATTTCCGTAATGCAATCCTCTACCTTGAACATTATTCGAACTCATTTCTATAATAACATAGCGCACACGAGTGCTGGTGGTGCTTTGAGTATTTCCTCAAATATTGAGGCTAATATCGTTAACAGTAGCTTCATCGCTAACAAGGCAAGAGTAGGAGGTGTTATTGATGTATACCAGAGTGCAATTATTTTCTCCGGATTCAATAATCTGACCAATAATGTTGTTGATAGCAAAGGTGGAGCAATCTATGCCTCTGGCGACAGCTTATTAAATGTGAAGGATGAACTAAGAATGATATCTAATAATGCATCTGAATCTGGAGGAGGCATCTATTTAAATAGATCTAAGCTAAACTGCCAGCGTGATAGTACGATCAAACTCATTAGTAACAACGCTGTTGGTGGAAGTGGTGGAATATTCGCTATTAATGCAATAGTAAAGGTTTTCTCCAATAGGGATTCCAGTATAGAATCAGCCATAGTCTTTGATGGAAACACTGCCGCAATGGGAGGTGGTATTCACCTGGAGCTGGCAACAGAGCTGCTTGTCTTAAAATCAGGAAACGACTACACAAAAACCATATACAACTTGCGCTTCATCTAGAATTCAGCCGATTATGGTGGAGCTATTTACAATGCTGATGAAACAGAATATGAAATATGTGCGAGTAAATCATACTATAGTCACAGTAGTCGTGACACCACGGAATATTTTCTGCAAATACTTGCCCCAAAGCAAACAGTTCGTATGTTGTATAACATTGTGACCACCGAATTTGTGAACAACAGTGCCCATGTATCAGGACCCATTTTATACGGAGGTCTTCTCGATAGGTGCACACTAATGTCAAGTGCTGAAATTTTATTCAAATAACAGGACTCCTTTGGATTGAGTTACATACTTCTTGGACACTAGCACCTTGAACGATACAGATGGTATCTCTTCTTCACCAATCCAGGTATGTCTTTGTGAACCGGATGGCACAGCACCTAACTGTGACCTCCAGCAAATGAATGTTAGTGTAATGAAGGGAGAAATGTTTGAAGTATCAGTGGTTGCAGTTCATCAGGTTAACAGAACATTACCGTACATCACCATCTATATACAGTTCTCTCAAATATGCTGAGAGTGGTCTGGGAGAAGGACAAATGGCTCGGGTAACTGCAAAAGAATGTACGGTTTTTAGCTTTAATGTATTTTCACCAAATACTGACGAAGAGATCACTTTGTACGCAGATGGCCCGTGCAGAAACGCAACAAAATCACAAAGGAATATTCTTGTCTCCTTTCTAGACTGTACCTGTCCAATTGGATTCCATCAAAAAACTGGTGAACACAATGACAGTAACTGTGTATGTGACTATGATCCAAAGATTCGGCAGTATGTATCAAACTATTCATCTCAAACTGGTTCCATTGTAAGAGAGGGAAACTTCTGGATTGGATACCTCGGCACTACTGGAATAAATACACCAAACGACTACAACTATTTAACCTACCCTCACTGCCCTCTGGACTATTGCCTCCCTCCAGATCTCAAAGTGGACATCAACTTAACTAAGATAGATGGAACTGATTCACAGTGTTCTAATAGTCGCTCTGGTATATTATGTGCATTGTGTAAACCGGGGCACACTTTATCGCTTGGTGGGTCCAGGTGCATTCCGTGTCCTGTATATGATATATACCTGACAGAAATTCTTCTAATTGCACCTATAGTCGGTATAGCTTTAAAAGTACTAATGCTCGTACTAAAATTGACAGTTGACAAAGGTACCTTAAATGGACTCACCTTTTATGCAAACATAATTGGTGCAAATAGCAGCATATTCTTTCCATCATCATTCAAGACTGACGCATTACAAAGCTTGTACGTTTTCATATCTTGGCTTAATCTCAATATTGGATTTGATGTCTGTTTCTTTAAAGGAATGGACACCTATTGGAAAACCTGGATTAAATTGGTATTTCCTGCCTATGTTATATTGCTTGTCATCATAGTGATGTTTTGGAGTGAACGTTCTAAACGATTCGCAAATCTGATACTAAGAAAGAATCCTGTGGCAACCCTAGCCACACTCATCTTGTTCTCCTATGCCAAGATCCTTTGTACAGTAATCACTACTCTCTCCTTTGTAACTCTAGCCTACCCTGAAGGTGACAAAATGATGTGGCTCCCTGATGCCACCGTTGCCTACCTTCAAGGAAGGCACATTGCATTATTTATTTTGGCCATTCTGATTCTACTAGTGGGTATTCTGTACACATTTTTGCTCTTTGCTTGGCAGTGGCTGAGGGCCATAAGGGGTGTTACTGAAAGCTATCACCTTCAGAAGCTGAACCATTTCATGGAAGTTTATCATGCACCGTATAGACCCGAGCACTGCTACTGGACTGGTTTGTTACTTCTAGCACGAGTGATTCTATACCTAGTCTTTGTGGTCAGTAATTCGAGTCTCAATCTGCTGGTGATCATAGCAGTCAGTTGCGGTCTGCTATTTCTTAAAGGTCACTTTGGAATGATTTATCAGAGCAGAATGGTTGATACGATAGAAATGGTGAATTACCTAAACATTGCTTTGTTCAGTGCCGCAACGTTTTTCGAATTCGCTATTCAGACAAGTGACAAGTATCGAAAAGAGGTTGCTTACATGTCTGTATCTGTTACATTGGTTCTATTTCTCTTTGTTCTAGCTTACCATATTTATACAGAACTCCTTTCTAAGTGGTGTAGAGCGCTAAAACTGAAAATTAGAAAACTATTATTAATTTTATCCGTAGTAGTAATTCATGCACTGATTCTGATATCGTTCAACCAACATCTTCAATAATTGACGGACTTCCAAACGCAAGTGCCATGCCTTCAGTTCTGGATGAAGTTGGTGGATTAGTTAATACAAATCTACCAGCTCAAGTATCGATAGAAAAAGATGATGATACACTATCCATAGATAGTTCAACACCACTTCTACAAAACAATACAGACATTGTCATATAATCGACAACTTTTTGTATACAAAATGCACCATGTGAGTGTGTTGTTAACCCGTAGTATACTTGGTCTAGATGGTCAGACACGCAACACTGAGTTTTCAAGTTATACAATAATTCAAATGCACAATGTATACATTAATTTTATGCAGTGATATTGATATCTGGTCATATAAATTAACATAGAATGAACATAGCAATATCACAGTAATTGTTTACAAATATTAGTTTTGAAGCATTCAAATTTGCGATGATCTCTGGACATAGCTATGTTGAATTAACCATTTCTTAGAAAATCAAATTCCTAAATAAAGGGAGCCTAATGGAGAATAGCTTCTCTGCTAGAAAAGTTGATAGTATCCATTTGGGGATTTTATCCATGCATGTAACAGGTGCAGTCATCGATCATGTGTGCATGTATACATTTTCAATTCCGTGTGTTCTATTTGCCTTTCAATGTATGCTCATATGCACATTAGCTATATGCTGTAACAATGTAAATTAGCATGAAAAGGTGCAGTTTGTAGACAGTTGATTTTGAGCTCAATTAATTGTAAATATTAATTTTACAGTGAACTGCAGCTGTTTCCTTGATAATCATTTTAAATTATTGGCTAAGCTGCTATAGATAATCAGCCATCACACTTGTCGTCAGTGGCATAACGGACCGCTTTATCTGTCTTAAAAGCACATATTTTGCTGCTGAAGAGAGTACTTAGTCTAGCCCTCTTTAAATTCATTTCAGATACCATTAGGAGAATACCGCAAATCTTTCTTGTGTACATGCAGTCGCTATCAAAACCAGATGATGAAGCGATATAGTACAATACTCTTGGCTGTAGCAGCACTTGCAATGCAGTATTATTCCAGTTGTGGTGTCACTGCTCATTTGCTGGATGAAGATTCAATGCAATTATTTTACATCACTCCCTCATCAAGTATGCCATGTGCTTCAAAGCCTTGTCTTACTTTATCCCAATTTGCTGATAACTCAAGCAGCTGGTTATCATCACTGACAAGCGCATCATTGATGATAATATTATCAGGAACTCATACGCTCACCACTGATCTTTCGATCACAGCTATCACTTTCTTCATGCTGACAAGTTCCACTTCTGATGGTAGTCACTTTATCAGCTGCCAGTATCAAGCGAACTTTAACTTTGAGAACATTACTGAGTTGTCAATAAAAGGGCTAACGTTTATTGGATGTGGCAACAATACGTTTTCATCAATAAGAAATTTCACGATAGAAAATTCTACTTTTCAAGGGCAGAATGCAAGTGGCATGGTCCTTGATATTGCCAACGTTAATCTCACGATCGTAAACAGCTCCTTTCTCTCAAATAGCATTGGTCGCTGCATTGACATCTATGACATTGATACCAGACCACACATCATATCCGTTCGTGTTGGTGGAGCTATTTTTGTGGATAAGAGCAATGTAAGCATCATCAAATGCACCTTTTTTAACAACAGTGCCGAAATTGGTGGAGCAATATACAGCACTAATTATAAGTTCAGTAATAACATCAGTATCAGTAACAGCATGTTTATCGATAATCAAGCAAATACTGATAGTCGACGACTCATCCTTTTTTGTGATCAACCAGATAACCCTAACAAGGGAAGTGTTGCCGGAGCTATTGCAGTATTTCAATCTAAACTAAAAATTTTTGATTGTATATTCATTAACAATACTAGTGATTCAGAAATGGGTGAAGGTGGTGCGTTAGCAGTTCAGCAGGAGTCAACCTTGAGTATATACAAAAGTGAGTTTCATGGCAACACTGCGAAGAGTTATGGAGGTGCTTTTATAATACGAGAAATTTTTGCTACCATCAATAGCAGCGTATTCATTAACAACAGTGCTACCCAAGGAGGTGTCATTCATGCCATGCAAAAGACTATAGCCATATCATAGGCGTAGCAGTGGCTTTTGGGTTGGTCAGGCCCGGGCCCCGTAGTCCACGTGAAAATCGCTCGAATGCGCATGCGCGGTTTTCGATTGATTCATGGAGGTGTGGTCAATCAATCCCCCAATCATCAGTGCAGGAGGTGTGGACCTTATGTATTAATAATTATAGTATGATCAGGTAAAATATTGGTCCGGCAAACGCCGGACCTGCCGGACCGCCTGCTACGCCTATGCATATTAATGGAAAATGTATTCAAGAACAATTCTGCAAAGTCATCAGGTGGAGTTATTTCAATAGACCAAAACAGTCTGTTATGCAATCATCATGGGCGCTTTTTTTACAATAAAGCTACAACTGGGGATGTTTTGTATGCTATTAGATCAGGAGTGACACTAGAACACAGTGCTTTTTCCCATAATCAAGCTGAAGAAAGGGGTGGTTCAATATATGTCCTACAGAGCCACACCAATATTACTATATTAGGACGATCTAATCTAACGCATAACTCTGCTGGTACTGGTGGTGCAATATGTGCAATTGAAAGTAGCTACTTTAATTTCCCTTGGTTACATATACACTCCAGGTCAACTCACTCAGTTAACTATTGCCTACAATACGGCAAATCAGATTGGAGGTGGAATCTATCTGCAGCGCAGTGTTTTCAATTCTAGAATGGACAGCGTAACAAATATTTCGCGCAATAGTGCAAGCAGCAGTGGTGGTGGGATGTATGCTACGAATTCACTGATCATTTGCACAGAATACTATCGTAAAATGAATACAAAGCCAAATCAAACTTTGATATTTTTTGCCAACAACAGTGCACTCAAAGGTGGAGGGTTATATCTAGAGTCCTCTGCTCAATTACGCATTCAGAGAATTGGTGATATTACAAATTTTTTTAAAGATATAAAGTTGAACTCTAGCATCCATTTCGCATCAAATACAGCCGAGTATGGTACAGCAGTGTATGTGGCAGATGAAACTTATTTTGATGTATGCAATAATTTATATAGTATAGCGAACAGTACTACAACTAGCAATGCTGACTGCTTCATTCAAGTATTTTCAGAGTCTACAATCAAATCTAATGAATCTAACATTCCCAAAATTCATTTCAGAGCAAATAATATTTCAAAGAGTATGATCTTTGGGGGACTACTGGATCGATGCATACCTGATCCTCGCAGAGCTGAGATTTACACCAGTGGGTACATACTGAAGGAAATCAGTGGACTTGCTTACTTGAAGCTCATCAGTAACATAAAGATTACTGAACACATTAGCTCCTTGCCAGTAAGATTGTGCTTCTGCAATGCACATGATAATGAACCAAACTGTAGCTATGAGCCACCCATCATCCACGTAAAAAAGGGAGAAAGTTTTAACGTGTCACTTGTTGCAGTTGATCAGATGAATCACACTTTGAAGGATGTCGAGGTTTATGGTGCCCTCAGCCACACACAGAGCAGTTTAGGTGAAGGATAGACAACCCAAGCAACTAAACATGCTTGCACTAACCTAACCTTTAGTATTGTTTCTCCTCATACTGCTGAAGAGTTGATCTTGTATCCTGAATTAAGGTCCATGCAGGAATGCCAGTAGATCTCAAAGCAGAGTGCAAGTTACTTTTCAATCTTGCACATGTCCTATAGGATTTCAGCCAAGGAAATATGATAGCCAAGACTGTCTTTGCATTTGCAATTCAAGGCTCAATCCTTACTTCAGTGAAGCGGATAACAACTGTGATATTCAAACTGAATCGTTAGCAAGACATGGTAATTTTTGGATTGGTTTCAACAATGAGAACATTAGTGGGTTTTTAATCTATCCTTACTGCCCCTTGGATTACTGTCTCCCATCAACATCCAATGTTAATATCAACCTAAATCTTGATAATGGATCGGATGCACAGTGTGCTAACAATCGCTCAGGACTTTTGTGTTCACTCTGTCAACCCGGTCTTAGCTTGTCCTTAGGAAGCTCTCGATGTATTCCTTGCTCTAGGTCGTGGTATACAAGTTATGTGCCAGTCATTTTGATCACTATGATAGCTGGCATTCTTTTGGTAGTAGTATTGCTGACTTTCAAGATAACTGTAGATACTGGATTACTGAATGGACTGATCTTTTATGCCAACATCACTGGTGCCGATAGCAGTACATTCTTCTCTGGACTGTTGCCTTCCACTAAATTTCATTTAGTCCTCGTATCATGGCTCAATTTGGAAGTGGGATTTGATGTATGCTTCTTTGAAGGAATGGACACCTACTGGAAAACATGGCTCCAGTTGGCCTTCCCAGCTTATGTCATATTTCTAGTCACCATTTTGATCATTGCTAGTGAGTGCTCGGGAAGGTTTTCCCGTCTTCTATCAAGAAGAAATCCAGTGGCAACTCTATCCACACTGGTCTTGCTCTCGTATACAAAATTTCTACATGCAGACAACAATTACAGCCCTGTCATTAGCTACTCTACGCTATCCTGACGGCTCTCACAAGAAGGTGTGGCTTCCTGATGCTACTATTGAGTATTTGAGTGGAAAGCATATTCCTCTTTTTGTTGTAGCGGTTGCCATTCTAATTGTTGGCACTGCTTACACGTGTATCATTTTCTTCTGGCAGTAGTTTCTTCATTATCAGAAAACAGCTCTGTTTAGAAGGATCAACTTTCTGCAACTGAACCATTTCATTGATCCTTATCATGCTCCCTATGCTGAAAACTTTCGCTACTGGACTGGTTTGTTGCTGTTCACACGAATCGCTTTGTATCTTGTGTTTGCATTGAATGTATTGGGTGATCCTGGAGTCAATTTGATGGCAGTAAATATTTCAGCAATTAGCCTTCTCCTACTTAAGGCGCATTTTGGTATGATCTACAAAAAGAACTTTCAAATTGTTGATATGATGGAAATGGCTTGCTATGCAAATCTTGGTATATTCAGCACAATCAGACTACAATTTGATGATGGGAAATAGTCAATATCACTGCTTATATCTCTGGTGCTTTCACAGTGACACTACTAGTTATCATAATCTCTTATTGTTCACTGAATGCTATGCTCGATTTAAAATGCTCAAAGAGGTACACTAATTTTTATGAAAGACGATTTCACCGAAATGAACTTGGAAATAGTAATGACACAGTTGTAAGCAGCCATACATCAAAAGAAAGCTACCCCACTTATTCTATCGTGGACATAGGAGAGCTGGAAGACTGTGGTGGGCAAAACTCTCAAGTTAGTGAGAACGATATTATAGAGCCGAGGCTCACTAGTGACATGGTAGATGACATAGCATCAGATTCTGAATCAACAGGCAGCACAATTCCACTATTGAACAAATGCGACTGACATTTAGACTATTGTGTGTATAGCTACTAATTGATTAGTTGACAGTTAATGTGATCATGTGTAGCTTATCGACCAGTGGATGTAGTTCCTCAAAGCAGTTTCGACAGTAAACTGTTAGGCCGTAATAATAATACTAAAGTGCTGTGGTGATATTTATGTCGTACATGTGTGCTAGTATGCTAGTTACATTGAAATGCACAATATTAATAATTATTATAGTTCCCAAATCATTAATAATATTCTGAGATAGAATTTCAATGTGAGGTGCAAATACATCTATGATATCATGTGACTGAATTCGCAATAATATTATTTTTTATAATGACACTAGTGATGATAATCCAATAGTGGAGATGTGCTGTCTGTTGAGGCTAATGAGGCTCTATCATCTTCATCATAATTCTTAGTAGCTTCCACTCTTGCCGATGGCAAATTTTGTCTGGCAGAATCAGGTGGTCCCAAGTACAGCGCTGAAAATTTGGGTTTTCCAATGTCATTAGAAGTAGAGCCTCTAGCAGTGGAGTAATTAGCTGTTGCCGTCTCATTTAGCTGCTGTTCATTAGTACGTCTCTTTGAATATTGTGTGCGAACTATAGCGTACATATGGTAGGAGATTATGACAGCTAGGAGAATCACTGTGAAAGTTCCTGATATGTGACTGGCAATACTGACAATCCTTGTATCTTCAAACTTTAATTTTATTGTGCTGAGTACACTGAGATTTACATAACAAGCCACTTCAATCACATCGACAAAAACTGATTGATACACTCGACCAAACTGTCCCTTGATAATAAAAAGGCCAACCACAGACGTTATTACTGCCAATAAATTGACTCCAGGATCTCCCGATACATTGAGTGCAAACACAAGATACAAAGCAAAGCGTATGAATAGCAGCAAACCAGTCCAGTAGCGATGCTTAGGGACATAGGGAGCATGGTAAGGCTCTATGAAGTGACATAGTTGCCGAGATATGATCCACTTGAAGATCATCTTGTCCTGAAGATGAAGAAGCCATTGCCAAAAGAAAATGGTACATGTGTACACTGTACCGATGACTAGTATTAGGATGGCCACGACAAAAAGAGGGATATGTTTGCTACTTAAGTACTCAACTGTTGCATCAGGAAGCCACACCCTCGTAGGTGAGCCACCTCCAGGATTATCAAGCTGAGTGAACGATAAGGATGTGATTGTTGTTTGAATGAATTTTGTGTATGAGAGCAAGATTAGGGTAGCTAGAGTAGCCACTGGGTTCGCTTTACCAATCAAACGAGAGAATCTCATTGATTTTTCACTGACAATGATCACAAAGACAACTAGAATCATGATGTACATTGGGAAAGCCAACTGGAGCCATGTTTTCCAATAGGTGTCCATTCCTTCAAAGAAGCAAACGTCAAACCCAATTTCCAAGTTGAGCCATGATACAAGAATTGAGTAATATCTAAGTGATGGTGATAATCCAAAGAAAAACTGACTGCTGTTGGCACCTATGATGTTCATATAAAAAATTAGTCCGTTCAATGTTCCGTTGGCAACAGTCAAATTGAGAATCATCAGGAATGATACGAGAAAAATTCCAGCTATTAGAGCAATCGAGATTACTGGAAGATATCCCTTATACTGCATCTTAGAGCAAGGGACACACCGAGAGCTTCCTAAGGATAAGCTAAGATCAGGTTGACAGAGCGAACACAAAAGTCCTGAACGATTGTTAGCACACTGTGCATCAGATCCATTGGCAAGATTTAGGTTGATGTAAACTTTGGAAGTTGGTGGGAGGCAATAGTCTAGTGGACAGTAAGGGTGCTTTAAAAATCCACTCGAACTGTTAGTACCATTAATGAAATCTATCCAAAAGTTGCCTTTCCTAATTAGTGATTCAGTTTTACGATTGCAATTATTGGCTGCTTCAGTGAAATAAGGACTAAGCCTCACATCACACACACAGACGCAATCATCACGACTTTTTTTATTCTGGAATCCTATTGGACACCGGCAACGTGTAAAGTTAACACGAACTCTGCTAAGTGATCCCTTGGCATTCCGACACGGACCTTCTGGGTATAGTATCAATTCTTCATAGTGATTATGAGAACGGATGCTGAACGTCAGGTTTGTACAAGTATCTTGAGTGACTTGAAGTGACTGGCCTTCACCTAAACTGCTTCTTGTGTGTTTAAGATAACTGTGTATTGCAACTT
Organism: Cliona cf. orientalis; assembly: GCA_963930775.1. Lineage (NCBI taxonomy): Eukaryota > Metazoa > Porifera > Demospongiae > Clionaida > Clionaidae > Cliona > Cliona cf. orientalis. Next base: position 3,445,670 of record OZ005690.1, read on the forward strand.
GGGCTATTGTATGATTCATGTGATCAACTGCGACAAGTGATACATTGAATATCTCTGCCTTCATTTTGTAAATGATTGGAGGCTCGTAGCTGCAGTTTGGTTTGTCATCAGGTGTACAGAAACACACCCTAACTGGTGAAGAGGTCAACATTTCAGGATTTGCTATGTTACTAACGAGCTTAAGATAAGTGAACCCGTCAATTTTTGTGTGTATGTATCCACTAGTTAAGATTTCAGCTCTTCGTGGATCTGGTATGCATCTATCCAGTAGCCCTCCAAAGATCACGGATGAAGCAGAATTATTTCCTCTATTTTTTTTTTTTTTTTTTTTTCAAGGGGACCACACACTAAGCAAAAAAAAATGGCCCGAAAACCACCACACAGTCGAGCTGGATGCATAGTAGAGCCATACAATGCAAGCAGGCATCCAAATAGCCATATATACAATGTTTGGTAAAGGGTCGTCAACGTACCCGCGCGCCCGTAATTTTTTTATTGGCAAACATTGCAAGTGCATGGCTTCCTATACAAACATATGGGAAAACTTCAAAGGGCCATAACTTTAATTCTAAGGCGTGAATCAAAAATCTGTCCGGTCAAATCTCTAGTTTCGACCCATTCTGCGTGCCCATATAAAAATTATCACTCCAAGTGCTCCCAAATCCCCCACGAATTAGATTATTTATTTAAATTTGCTTTTTTTTTCTACTTAGTGTGTAATTTTTTTTTTTTTTATACAATTTCTGCAATGCAGGGGTTACATGAATTAGCATAAAGCTAGTACAAAGCATGCAACCGAAAAGAGAAAGTAATAATTAGCATTAGTATGATTTAAATAAATTAAAATTAAAGTCTCTTGAGAGCAGACTTGAATGCAGGCAGGGATGTAGCAGAAGCTGTGTCGGGTGGTAGCGAGTTTCATGCAGCAATAGTGCTTGGGAAAAAAGAATGATAAAGTTGGGATGAGTGAGATGAAAGGGGGACCAAAGAGTTAGAGTGAACAGAGCGAAATGAGTAGGAAGGATGGCTGGCTTGGATCGGAGCTTCAGGAAAAAAAGTTGCATCATTAATTATCTTGAAAAGATGGCAAAGTTTTGCATGCTGCCTCCTAGTTTGCAGTAAAGGTAGATTGGATTGCTCAAGTAGCTCTGCGTAAGTTGCGCTCCAAGATTTCAAACAAACCCTAAGGGCAAACTTTTGTACGTCTTCGATAAGTTCAATATCCTTCTTCAGGAAAGGATCCCAGGATGCAGCTGCATATTCGAGATGGGGCCTAATGAATGATACATACAGTTTCAGCAGGGTATCGCTAGAACTGTACTTGTGAAAGCGCCTATAGAGTATACCGATTAATTTCCTTGTTTTGATGCAAATCTTGGATATGTGTGCTGACCAGGTTAAATCAGAGGTTATTAGTACTCCTAAGTACTTGTAACTGGTTGCACAAGTGAGCGCTGAGTTTCCTAGGGTTAGACAAGGAGGTGAATTTGAGAGAGAACGTTTCCTAGAGAGAAACATATAACAACACTTTCTAGGGTTAAGGGTAAGGTACTTGGCAGTGAGACAAGTATTAACTGCATCTATATCAGCTTGAAGATCTGCATAGTTATCAGGGGAATTTATGACTCTATATAACGCAATATCATCGGCAAAAAGATTAATTTTGCTATCAGCAGAGATGCAGCTGACTACATCATTAAGGTAGATGATAAATAAAAGGGGACCAAGCACAGACCCTTGAGGCACACCGGATGGGACTTGGAGAATATTGGAGGATGAACCCTCAACAGCAACATATTGTTTGCGCTCAGTAAGATAGCTCTGGATCCACTTCAGGATAAACTGATTGATGCCAATCTCTTCAAGCTTCTGAAGTAGGGGCAGGTGTGGAACGGAATCGAAAGCTTTTTGAACATCGAAGAATACCACACAAACCTCCAGCCCACTATGTTTCGTAGTGAAGTTTATGTTAGGATGTTTGGACATTTTCCCTAGAGCAGATATTCTTGAAAAGACTTGAAAAAAACACTGATTACTGCTATTATCTCTATCTATCTTTAAATTATACCTACCATCACAAGTATAAGGATACATTTCATCGTCCACATAAATTGCTGTGCCATTCTGAGCAAAATTTGATATAAAGTAAATGCTGGTGTTTAAAGGATTCTTGTATGGACTCGTGTATGCCTTTTGTATACGTAATTGTGCAGCTGATGTCAGATATACTCCACCGCCTAGCCGTGCACTATTATTCATAAAAATTAATATGTTTTGATAGGGAGTGTTTTTTGCTTGACGATAAGGCTCTGTACATGTAATGAGTGAGTTGGTGGCATACGCTCCCCCACCTTTGTATTTTGCTCTATTCGATGAGACATTGACTATACTTCCAATGATACGAGACACAAATGTGCTACGGTCAAGATAGATACCACCTCCACTGCCATTAGCTTCATTATAAGCTATAGTCAACTCATAGAATGTCTTGCTATGCAAAATATTACCACCATAAGGCATTAAGATGCTTTCAATTGCATAGATTGCCCCTCCTGCTGTTCCAGCAGAGTTGTGTGTTAGGTTACATACTCCACTGAAAGCAACCTCTGGTTGACTTTGCAGAATGTAAATGGCACCGCCACTTTCTCTGGCTTGGTTGTGTGACAAAACACTATCTTTGAGATCGACTTCTGATGCAATAGCATACAGTGCACCTCCAGTTGTTGCATTGTTGTGAACAAATAGACTATGATTGTCATACATGTGAGTCCCCTGATCGAGAAACATGGCACCACCTGATTGCTTAGCCGAATTCTCCTTGTATATACTTCCTCTCAATATCACTACCCTATGTGCTCCTTGTGACAAATACATAGCACCACCTTGAGTAGCCTGATTTTGAACAAATACACTACTGTTGATACATATATTGGATTCCCTTACGGAAACTGAACCACCATAAGTTTTTGCTTTGTTGCCATAAAATATAGTGTGGTATACCGTCATATTTGAGTATTGTTGAATGGACAGTGCCCCTCCTTGTCCAGTATCACTTGTGTTGTTAGTGAATGTACTGCTATTAATACTCAGTGTAGTATTAAAAGTAGCAATGGCACCTCCTGCAGACAGCACATGATATGTTGACTCATTAGAGTCATAGAAGGGAACATGATTATGGATAAACGTGCTGTTACTAATAGTAATGTTGTTGAATGCATAACTAGTACTGTATATTGCTCCACCAACATCTGCGCTGTTATTAAAAAATGTGCATCTAGTAATAGTAACGTTGCTTTTGGCCACAAAAATTGCTCCACCTACGTGAACAGTGATATGCGATGTGGTTTTTATATCCACAATATCCAGATAGGTACCAACTCTGTTGGAGACAAAAAAAGAATTTGTAACTGTAAGGTTACTTTCTGCGATTTTAAGTGCTGTGCGACTTCCATTCTGGCCTTGAAAAGTAGAGTTGAAATTCAATACTAATGTAAAACTATTATTGCCACATCCAATAAAATATATCCCTTTTATCCATAGTTTAGTAACATTTTCAAAATTCAAACTCACTTGATGTTGGCAACAAATAGTGTAAGCTGGGCCCTCAGATTCTGGCATAGAATTTGTAAGCATGGAAAAATTATAGATATTTGCAATGAAAAGATCAAGGTCAAGTTTGTGATTTCCATTTAAGAATATCAAAGTTGTGTTTGAAGACAACCAGTTGCTTAAAGTTTGAGCGAAATGGGAGAGTGTAATACAAGGTTTTGTAGGACATGGGATACCTGATGATGGAGTAACATAAAGCAGAGCTTCCCTATCCAACAGATCTGTTGAGAGATTTACATGAAATAGGATTTTGACTATTGCTAGTCTAAAGAGTATCTGTTGCTTCATCACAATAGCAATTACAATAATAATATTATTGCTACTGACAAGCTTAGAAAACAATAATATTATTACGCTAAGCATTGACTTTGACGATGCACATCACTGATCTTTACTTCAGCCCCTGTTTAACTTGAATTGCACTATGCAGTTTGATTCACCAGTTACTGTACATGCAGCCTTTGTAAGCTTGTACCATATTATACTACAATGTATGATATCAATAATCCAAAAGTGTACATACACAGTCTTTATTCAGGTTCAATAATTTAAAGGAATTATTTCTTGTTCACAAAAGGTATTGTTTTATGTAACCATTGTTTTAGATTATCAATGAAGGGAATTTAACACTTTTATTAAACAGCTACCAGTAATAACTATTCTCAACTAGCAACTAAACCTGGTAGCAAGTACAGTTACTCTAATGTAGTCCCAAAGAAATAATCCTGGAATAATTCAAAACTATACACAGTTACTATGGAGAACAACAAAATTAAATAATATGGTTGCAACTGAGAGATACATGTATGCATTAATAAGAGCAGCAATTCTAGTGGTCTATATTATATATACTAAGGAGCTTTGCATTATTTTCACCATGCTCCCTAGAGTATTGTTACAGTATTATGGGACTTGTAAGTGCCATGGAGTTGTACCCTAATTGCTTGGCTCATAGGAATTCTTTACCACCACACACAATCACATCTGTTAAAGATTTTATCTACTAAGGGGTGTATCATTAGCTGAAGAAGGTCCAAGGATCAAAACGTTCTATAAATATTTGTTGGATGCTTACTACATCCATACTCAATAACTAAGACCTTTCAAGTTATGTATATCATGTCATTTCAGCCTTGCTATGACGTGAATTAATGTCAATATCAATGATCATCTATGATCCGTATATCATTTCCAGATTAATTGACTTTCAAACTTTAAGTGGCGTACAGCGTAGAATTAATGCGAATACAGACCTCGAGTATATGGAATTTTAGGACAGAAGAACAATGTCAGTAGCTAATAGCCTATAATTGTGGCTAGGGATATGGAGATAGTTAGTGATTATTTGATCGAGTTTTCACTAGCCAATCATGATTATTAAAATTATACATTTTGTCCCAACGTTTCGACACCTCACGAAGTGTCTTTGCTAGGGGAGCAATGGTGCATGATTATCAAAACATTGGGACAAGATTTTAAACTGACCGTGAAGGCTCAATCAAATTAAGTGCTAATTATTATAAGTAGCTATTATAGCTAAGTATACAAAACATCAATATGAGTGACCTAGAAAGATTTAATTAATAATACTTGCTGCATGAGTATCAGAGATGTTTTCAGCTCATAGAAGAAACAGTATAGAAGTATATTATATTAAATCTCTATGGACTAACAAAACAGAACGTTTATGCACATCAGTACTCCCAATGCAAATATCACATGATGAAAATGACTGATGCAAACACATCTATTCACTGATGGTTTTTACTTTGGGATGAAAACATAATAGCTACTTGTTTTACTTTGAGATGAAAACATCAATGCTTACTTTACTTTGGGATGAAAAATCAATCCTTATTTTCAAAACACTTTATTCACTTCTATTGGAGCATGTAGTAAACATTTCACAGTTAAAACTTCATACGAATAAGTTATCTCCACGTTACTTTTAATATACATTTCAAACTCATAGCTCATCATGATAACTTGGCTGCCTATTATCTCTCTAGTTCTCGTGAATTTGATATCCATTCATTGCAATAGTGAACTGGTGTATGTCACTCCGAATCCTCCTCTTAACCCAGACTGCCATGATGGCCTTCCGTGTCAAACTCTAAGGAGCTACTTCAATAATGAAACATTCACTCAGCAGAGTGTCAACCTCACAATGATATTTCTTGCTGGACAGCATGAAGGAGGTGGTCAAAAGATTGCGCTGAAGTTCACTTCATTCACTGTAAGAGGAGCTGGCAAATTGGATACAGTTGTAAAGGATGTGAACATAGAATTGCAGTATGCTACAGAAATATGCTTTGAGAATGTCACCCTTCATCACTGGAACTGCACATCCCCTGGTCCACCATTTTTTGTATTCCAGATGCTGTCTGTACTGGCAGTGAATCAGACCAACATCTTCATAGAACATACTACAAACTCGAGCAGAAATAAGATAAGGCTTGTGAATGTTTTTTTCAGAAATTCATCGTTATCAGGAAGATTGTTATTTATCAAAAGTGAATCGAATACGGAGGCCATGTGTTTGATTTCATCCACACTTAATATTGGCAAGAATACTAACATTAGTTTCATGCATAATCTAGTGCAAACGGCAGTTTTGTTCTTAAACTCATCCACACTTAATCTTGAAAGTAATGTTTACATGGCCTTTGTCAGTAACTCAAGAGCTATACTGGCAATACATGATTCAACATTAAATGTGGTGGCTAACACCAGTATGATCTTTATCAACAACTCAAAAATATATGATCAAGAAGGAGCTGCTGCTATATTAGCTATATACTCCACAGTGAATATTGAGGTTGACTTGCACTTCATTAACAACTCAGCATACAGTCAAGGAGCAATCGATTTTCGGTTATCAACTTTGTACGGTGGCCCAGAAGGTCACTCGAGATTGAACATTGGCCTTTCGATTGTACTAAGAGATTGCACATTGGCGATTCGAACCCGCGGCGAATCTCCAATCTCTTAGGACACCGTGCTAAGAGATTGCATATTGGCGATTCGAACCTCGAATCTCCAATCTCTTAGGACACCGCTTTTAAGAGAATGCACATTGCTAGCCTCGTCCCCAGCCCCCCAAGAGAGCCTGGAGACTACGTAGATGAGGCTAGCACATTGCGAACCTCGAATCTCCAATCTCTTAGGACACTGTGCTAAGAGATTGCACGTTGGCGATTCGAACCTCGAACCTCCAATCTCTTAGGACATCGTGCTAAGAGATTGTACATTGGTAATCAGCTTACTATTATACCATAGATTATAGATTATATTGGGGAATATATAATCTACGATTATACGCAGGCTGGCGCGTGCCATCCGCCATGGCGCCACTTGTGGCAAGGGGTGTGGCCATTATCGAATTAGCGTGGACCGTTTCCTTATGCCAGAATTATGGCTGCTAACTTATGGTGGAATAGCACAGGCTACGTGCTAGTCTCGTGTATATTAAACTCCTTCTCCTGCTCTGGATGGAATCGTGTACAGCTATGGTACAACCAGAGAATCACATGCGCGCATGCGCGATTAAAGACCGTGTGATGAGGAAATCCCCAGCCGCGCCTACCTAGCTCGAATCGCCAATGTGTAATCTCTTAGCACGGTGTCATAAGAGATTGGAAATTCGAGGTTCGAATCTCCAATGTGCAATCTCTTAGCATAGTGTCCTAAGAGATTGGAGATTCGAATCTCCAATGTGCAATCTCTTAGCACAGTGTCCTAAGAGATTGGATATTCGAGATTCGAATCGCCAATGTGCAATCTCTTAGCACGGTGTCCTAAGAGATTGGAGATTTGAGGTTCGCAATGTGCTAGCCTCATCTACGACGTCCCCAGGCTCTCTTGGGGGCCTGGGGACGAGGCTATCAATGTGATTCGAATCTCCAATGTGCAATCTCTTAGCATGGATTGGTAGATTGGAGATTGGAGATTCGAACCTCGAATCTTCAATGTGCAATCCCTTAGCATGGTGTCCTAAGAGATTGGAGATTGGAGATTCGAGGTTCGAATCGCCAATGTGCAATCTCTTAGCACAATCGAAAGGCTAATGTTCAATCTCGAGTGACCTTCTGGGCCACCGTAACTTTGAATGTTAGGAACAGTGCAAGGATTGTTTTTGTTAATAACTCAGCTAGAAGACAAGCAGGGGGGCTTCGTTTAAAATATTCTGTTCTTAATGTAGAGGGTAATGCTGAAATAGCATTTATAAACAACTCTGCAGGAAAAATAGGATCCACAGGCATATTATCATCAACGGTACATATCAGGCACAATGCAAGTTTGCACTTCATCGGTAATTCAGCAAGTACATTTGGAGGGTCAACTCACATAGAACTCTCAACTGTCACTATTGAAAATAATGCACATATTGTTTTCACTAACAATGTAGCAGCTGACACAGTAGGAGGCATGGTCCTGCGATCATCTGTGCTCAACATCAGTCATAATGTACAAATTTTATTTAATAGCAATCATGCAGCTGTAGGAGGAGCCGTTTATGCACTCAATGGCACAATAAATGTTAAAAATCACGCGCAAATAATTTTTACTAACAATTCAGCATTTTCAGCCGGTGCATTAGCTCTCATAGAGTCTGAATTACACTTAAAGAATTGCACAATTTTGACTTTTATCAACAACACTGCATGCTATCAATTTTGGTGGAGCGATATTCAGTTATAATTCAAAATTCTCAATTGAAAATGCTACAAACAAGTTTATTAATAATTCAGCAGCAAGTGGAGGTGCTATTGCTCTTCTTTCATTAACGCTTAAATTGGTAAATGAAAGTCCTAATTTAACTTTTGAGAACAATTTAGCAAAGGAGAAAGGAGGAGCAATATATGTTGATCCAGATCGATTTGAGTTGACATCACAAGTCCGATATAATGACTATGTGCTTGACAGCAACTGTTTATACGACACAAACGCAGCTAATACAGAACAGTATTTCTATTTTGTAAACAATGTGGCACGAATAGCAGGTGACGACATTTATGGTGCTTCTCTGGCATGGTGTAGTGCAAGTATTGTACACATACACCCAAAGAATAATTCAAGTCTATCTTCTGTCTCTGGTTTCCCCATACGTGTTTGCAGATGTGACAAAGCACATAAATCATTTTGCTATAATATTTCACACACTATCAGTCACTTTAATGTTTCCTATTACCCTGGTGAGATGATTTCAGTCTCCGTTGTAGTTGTGGGTGGAGACTGGGGGGCAACACCTGGAATGGTCTACGCTAGATTCCAACCACCATACACATCATCAATCCTGAAAAAAACCTCACCGTCACTCAGGGCATGTTTAATGGACTCATCTTCTATGCAAACATTGTATGGACGTATCAAAGTGTCCTCTTTCCAAATCAAATACCTAGTATACTCATTGTCTTTAAGACGTTTATAGCCTGGCTTAATCTGGATTTTGGAATTGAAGTATGCTTTATAAATCACTTGAATGCCTTCTGGAAGTCTTGGTTGCAATTTATCTTTCCTCTCTATCTCTGGTCCATTGCTGGACTGATGATTATGCTTGCTCGATATTCAACTCGACTGACTATACTCTTTGGGAATAGAGCCGTTCCAGTGTTGGTTACGCTTAATATTCTGTTGTCTTACATGAAGCTGCTTCGAACAGCTGTGGAGATATTGCATTTCTCAATACTCACTTCGATAGTGCACAGTAATTCAAATGATACTACTGTAACAGCTACAACCAATTCACTAGTATGGTCAGTTGATAGAACACTTGAATACTTTGGCTATCCACATATGCTCCTTTTTGTTGTGGCACTGTTCACTCTGCTGTTTCTGTGGTTGCCATACACTCTGCTTTTGCTTCTTATTCAGTGGATACGGAAGGTCTCTCACTACAGGCTTCTGAGGTGGACAATAAGGTTAAACCCTTTCTATGATGCCATCTTTGCTCCTTTGAAGCACAAGCACCAGTACTGGTTTGGACTTCTGTTGCTTGTCCGCGGCATAATATTTGTCGTATTTGTATCTAATTTCTCTATCCCAAATGGTATCAATTTGCTAATACTACTCATCTGTGCAGGGGTCTTACTCTTTTACATGTTATCAACAAGCATATACAAGAGTCATGCTCTTCTGGTATTTCATAGTTCCTACTTCTTGAACATATGCTTTCTCAGTGGATTTATTATATTTTCCCACACCAAAACCAAGGTTAGGTCATCTATGCAGACAAGTGCTACACTTATCTCTACAGGGATTGCTTTTCTTCAGTTTTGTGGAATTATTTTGTACCAGATTTATTCACTATACCGTTCATGTAGAGTGGGAAGAAGTCTAAACAAAGTTTACCGAGTACACGAAGACCAGGTGGACGCAATATTGGATATGAGTTCTCGACTTGAACGTCGTGAGTATTCTGCAGAGAGACAACCACTGATTGATCCAAACCATAGTGATCATAACAGTGATGAACCTACTTACTGAATAATAATTAATATCACTGGAAACTATAATTATCTAGACGTAGGTTCTGACTGTATAATCAATTATAACATTATAGGCTTTGTAGTATAACATCAACTAATCAGTCATAATAAAGTTTTTGATTTGTCAAGCATGACATTGTGTGTGTAACAACAACAAATTTTGTTATAGTAGCTAGCTAGCTATTGATTCAAGGTAGATAGTGTAACATTATAATATAATTATTATATTTCACTGATTCAAATCATATGCTGGTCATGCATGCAGAGTGTTATGTAATTGACCATAGACAGTGGGTTTTATGTGAGGCATTTTAGAGATACTCTCTTATTTTTACAATCATGTACATAGCTATAGCTAGAGCAAGAAACATCAAATTAAAATTGAAAACAAACTTCTGGCCAGGTATACAGTGGATCGAACCTCTCTATAATAATAATATATTCCATGGAGACACCTTTTGGACAGCTCCAGGTATCCTGAGGTGTCCATATTTCGGGGGTAATTAATTTTTGTACACTTTTCTATATGGGTGATGTCCTGATGTCCTGATGTCCTGATATCCCCCCCCCCCCCCCCCCCCCCTGTTGCCAACAGACGGTGACAGGTCACGTGACACTGTGTGGTTGTGCATGTGTGGAGCTAGCTAACTAAGGATGATGTCTTGCATGCTCCACCCATGCAGGAAATGAGGTAGGCTCTTTTGTTGTGGGCAGTATGACGTATGTACATAGAAGAGTTTGTGTACATTTAATATGGCTGGTCTGTCTGGTGAATGAAACTAGCTACTTCAGTTTGTAAAATTAATGTCCTGTCCCGAAAAGACATATTAGTCTAATCAATTATGCTGGGCATGCAGGGGTACGTGTTTATATAATTGATCCTCACCATATATATAGACAGCAGGTTTTATATGTCATGCCTGAGGCATTTTAGAGACTCTATTCTGGACACCCTTAAGACAGCTTCAGGTGTCCTGATTAAAGGAGGTGTCCTAATTTCAGGGGTAGTTTTGAACACTTGTATGTAGCTGCATGGGACCATGGGTGATGCATATGTCCTGATGTCCTCATTTCAGGGATGCATATAATATGCATACATGTCCTTATTATTATATATTAAATATTATAATATATAGAAGGACTCTTAGACTACTGTTACAGTAGTATATGATTCTATATTCTAAGACTTGTATTCCCCAAAAGATCCAAATTCATAAATTAGCTGATCATGGACAGGGTAGGTGTCTCTGTACTCAGTATAGTACTTTATATATACTATAGCTACTTCCAAAGAACAAAATAATAATTATTGATCTTGCTTGTGCATGAGATGAGCTGTCCCAAATAGCTAGCTATACCAGCAAGGTCTAGTTATTATTGGATGCTTCCTACGGTTTCAGGTTTAAGACACTGAGACGAAAATATCCTCAGTTGATCAATTGATACCCACAAACCAAGTTTTGTAGCGGTACTGAAGCCGTAAGAACATTGAACGAATTTAATAACAACTTAGTGGTACAGTTACCGAGAGAAAAACGGTTTTAATTAGAGAACTATTGTTTCAACTTAATTGTTATACAGGAGTAGGCTAAGCCTAATTTTTTGCCACGGTCAATAATGCTATTCTCAAAATCCCTATCATAAATAATGCTCAAGAAGTGCACCTGTAATTTCCAATACAATTTGCCCATTATGATCAAGTTAGCTAAGAAATTTTAACCTTGTAGGGTGCTATCACATATAGATACCTATATTATAATTATTGATCAATCAGATTGTAGTGTACCACAAAATTATTAAATAATAATTATAATGGCGATTACAGTTGTCATTGTTGATTTATCACCATTAATTTTGATAAAAGTTAGCTATTATTGTATCAATCATGTGCCATAGGGGAGTTACATACTGTGCCTTAAAGAATAGTGTCAAAGGAATTTTAATTAGCTTTGAAAAGATTGTCTAGAAAATAAACATCGGGTGTTATTTTTAATTCTTAAATACCTGGTATACGCTAAAAACTTCACAGACTTTGTAAGAAACTTTCCCTCCCTCTCTACTGTCTAGATTGATATCCTGACAGAACTTAAACTAATTATGTATGTCATTGATTGCGCCGGGATATAACAGTTTATTATACTTTTTCAACCTAGTCAAAGCAATGTCTCTATATATAGCGTCTATATAAAGATTTAGTTATTTTCAATTCAAAAAGAATGCATAATACATGCATAGAGTACACAAAAGCTGTGCACAATCCGCAGGCAGTTTTATCGTACATTAAAGCACTCTAAGCTTGCATGCGCTTGCGGTTGCAACAATCTCAGACTGTGCATCTCATGGAAACTATCATGGACGATGTTATCAAATGCATCGTGCTCCTCCTAGTAGCAGCAATGCTTCCTTCCCTGTCGGTGTCAGCTGAACAAGGAGCGATGGTGTACATCAAATCCTCGCCAAGTGCCGACTGTCCTGCTGATCCCTGTTATACTCTCTCTCAGTTTGCTACCAATCAGAGTCGACTTCAGTTGAACACCACATTGCTTTTCTTGTCTGGAAATCACTCTCTCGATTCAGACATTTTTATTGCCGATATTGATCATTTTTACATGCTGACGTACCCTTCAACATCTTTGTCATTGAGTATTGTACAATGTCTGCAAAATTCTAGCATCAGTGTTAGTAATGTCACTACTATATTAATTCATCGATTGGAATTTTACGGATGTGGAGACAACAGTATTTCATCAGTGGACAAATTAACTGTACAAAATTGCTCATTTATCGGTAGCGAAAGTAGTGGAACAGCACTAAACATCATTCACAGCAATGCAGATTTTATTAATTGTTCGTTTCTATCCAATCGAATTGGAACGTACCATGGTCCTATATGGATCCACCAAGAGGAGCCATCGTATGACAATTTTACTCTATACGCTTTTGTCGGTGGAGTAATGATTGCAAACCAGAGTAATATTAGCATAGTCGGAAGTAAATTCAATAGGAACCAAGCTGGTGTAGGTGGCGCTATATACTCCACTCTTGGTAGCCAAGTAAGTATCACTAATAGCACAGTTACTGAAAATAATGTGTGCTTACTGCAACGTCAAAAAAAGTATTCCGTTTGCTTTGGCGGTGTACTTTTCTGTGAGAACAAACATAGCCAAGTTGAGATAATCAACAGTAATTTTACGTCTAATTTTGGAATGTTTGGTGGAGTTTTTACACTTTGTGACCAATGTACTATCAGCATCAATTCAAGTAGATTTTCTGGAAACCTGGCAATAGAATATCCTGGAAGTGGGGGAGTGCTGTATTTACAAGATGGTGTTACTGCTTCTATTCACAAGAGCAACTTTTTTAACAATAGTGCCAAATCAGCAGGTGGTGTTTTGAATGTAGACAAGTCTATTTTGAAAATTTTTGACAGTGAATTTACTAACACCAGTGTACGGCAATTTGGAGGTGTCATTCTTGTATTCAATGGAACACTATCTATTGATAGAAGCTACTTTGGAAATAGCCGTGCTTTTGTAGGTGGTGTTTTGTATTCATTTAACCACTGCTCGATAGCAATTCGTGATAGTGAATTTGATAACAATGAGGCCATATCAGATGATGACCCACTTGATTCAATGGGAGGAGTTATTTTCGTAATGCAATCCTCTACGTTGAACATTATTCACACTCGTTTCTACGGTAACAGAGCACACACGAGTGGTGGTGGAGCATTGGGCATTTCCTCAAAAGTTGAGGCTAATATTGTTAACAGCAGCTTCATCGCTAACAAGGCAAGAGCAGGAGGTGCTATTGAAATAATATATCAGAGTAACGCTATCTTCTCCGGATTCAATAATCTGACCGACAATGTTGTTGATAGCAAAGGTGGAGCAATCTATGCCACTGGTGACAGCTTATTAGATGTCAAGAATAAACTAATAGTAATGTCTAACAATGCATCTAAATCTGGAGGAGGCATCTATTTATATAGATCTAAGCTAAACTGCCAGGTTGATAGTACGATCAAACTCATTAGTAACCACGCTGTTGGTAAAGGTGGTGGAATATTTGCTATCTATGCAATAATAAAAGTTTTCTCCAATAGGGATTCCAGCATAGAATCAGCTATAATCTTTGATGGAAACACTGCTGCAATGGGAGGTGGTATTCACCTGGAGCTGGCAACACAACTGCTTGTCTTAAAATCAGGAAACGACTATACAAAAACCATATACAATTTGCGCTTCATTGAGAATTCAGCAGATTATGGTGGAGCTATTTACAATGTTGATGAAACAGACTATGAAGTATGTGCGAGTAAATCATACTACAGTCACAGTGGCAGTGAAACCACGGAATGCTTTCTGCAAATACTTGTCCCAGTGCAAACGAGTCGTATGATGTATAATATTGTGACCACTGAATTTGTGAACAACAGTGCCCATGTATCAGGACCCAATCTATACGGAGGTCTTCTCGATAGATGCACACTAATTCGAAGTGCTGAAATTTTATTCACAAATAACAGGACTCTATTGGATGGAGTTACATACCTCTTGGACACTAGCACCTTGAACGATACAGATGGTATCTCTTCTTCACCGATCCAGGTATGTCTTTGTGAACCAGATGGCGCAGTACCAAACTGTGACCTCCTGCAAATGAATATTAGTGTAATGAAGGGAGAAATGTTTGAAGTATCACTGGTTGTGGTTGATCAGGTTAACAGAACAATACCGTACATCACCGTCTACAGTTCTCTCAAGTACACAGAGAGTGGTCTGGGAGAAGGACAAATGGCTCAGGTAACTGCGAAAGAATGTACTGCTTTTAGCTTTAATGTATTTTCACCAAACACTAACGAAGAGATCACTTTGTATGCAGATGGCCCATGCAGAAATGCAACAAAATCACAAAGGAATATTCTTGTCTCCTTTCTGAAGTGTACCTGTCCAATTGGATTCCAACCAAAAACTGGCGAACATAATGATAGTAACTGTATATGTGACTGTGATCCAAAGCTTTGGCAGTATGTATCAAACTGCTCCTCTCAAACTGGTTCCATTGTAAGAAAAGGAAACTTCTGGATTGGATACCTCGGCACAACTGGAATAAATGACTACAACTATTTAACCTCCCCTCATTGCCCTCTGGACTATTGCCTCCCTCCAGTTGTCAAAGTGGACATCAACTTAACTAAGATAGATGGAGCTGATTCACAGTGCTCAAATAGTCGCTCTGGTATATTATGTGCATTGTGTAAACCGGGGCACACTTTATCGCTTGGTGGGTCCAGGTGCATTCCGTGTACTATGCATAATATATACCTGACAGAAATTCTTCTAATTTCGCCCATACTCGGTATAGCTTTAATAGCACTGATGCTAATACTAAAATTGACAGTTGACAAAGGTACCTTAAATGGACTCACCTTTTATGCAAACATAATTGGTGCAAATAGCAGCATATTCTTTCCGTCATCATTCAAGACTAAACCATTACAAGGCTTGTACGTTTTTATATCTTGGCTTAATCTCAATATTGGATTTGATGTCTGCTTCTTTAAAGGAATGGACACCTACTGGAAAACCTGGATTAAGTTGGCATTTCCTGCCTATGTTATATTGCTTGTCATCATAGTGATCGTTTGGAGTGAACGTTCTAAACGATTCGCAAATCTGATACTAAGAAAGAATCCTGTGGCAACCCTGGCCACACTCATCTTGTTCTCCTATGCTAACTTCCTTCGTACAGTAATCACTACTCTCTCCTTTGTAACTCTAGCCTACCCTGAAGGTGACAAAATGATGTGGCTGCCGGATGCCACCGTTGCCTACCTTCAAGGAAGGCACATTGCATTATTTATTTTAGCCATTCTGATTCTACTAGTGGGTATTCTGTACACATTTTTGCTCTTTGCTTGGCAGTGGCTGAGGGCCATAAGGGGTGTTACTGAAACCTATCACCTTCAGAAGCTGAACCATTTCATGGAAGTTTATCATGCACCATATAGACCCGAGCACCGCTACTGGACTGGTTTGTTACTTCTAGCACGAGTGGTTCTATACCTAGTCTTTGTGGTCAGTAATTCGAGTCTCAATCTGCTGGTGATTATAGCAGTCAGTTGCGGTCTGCTATTTCTTAAAGGTCACTTTGGAATGATTTATCAGAGCAGAATGGTTGATACGATAGAAATGGTGAACTACCTAAACATTGCTTTGTTCAGTGCAGCAACATTCTTTGCTATTCAGACAAGTGACAAGTATCGAAAAGAGGTTGCTTACATGTCTGTATCTGTTACATTGGTTCTATTTCTCTTTGTTCTAGCTTACCATATTTATACAGAACTCCTTTCTAAGTGGTGTAGAGCGCTAAAACTGAAAATTAGAAAACTATTATTTATCCGTAGTAGCAATTCATGCACTGATTCTGATATCATTCAACCAACATCTTCAATAATTGACGGACTTCCAGGCGCAAGTGCCATGCCTTCAGTTTTGGATGAAGTTGGTGGATTAGATAATGCAAATCTACCAGCTCAAGTATCGATAGAAAAAGATGATGATACGCTATCCATAGATAGTTCAACACCACTTCTACAAGACAATACAGACATTATCATGTAATCGACGATTTTTTGTATGTAAAATGCACCATAATAGAGTGTGTTGTTAACCCGTAGTATACCTGGTCTAGATGGTCACACTTTTGTCTGAGTTTTCAAGTCATACAATAATATTCAAATGCACAATGTATACATTTATGCAGTGATATTGATATCTGGTCATATAAATTAACATAGAATGAATATAGAGTAATATCACAGTAACTGTTTACAAAAAATATTAGTTTTGAAGCATTCAAATTTGCAACGATCTCTGGACATAGCTATATTGCCAGAATTAACCATTTCTTAGAAAATCAAATTCCTAAATAAAGGGAACCTAATGGAGAATAGCTTCTCTGCTAGAAAAGTTGATAGTATCCATTTGGGGATTTTATCCATGCATGTAACAGGTGCAGTCATCGATCATGTGTGCATGTATACATTTTCAATTCCGTGTGTTCTATTTGCCTTTCAATGTATGCTCATGTAAATAAATATGCATATTAGCTATAATATTATACTGTAACAATGTAAGTTAGCATCAAAAGGTGCAGTTTGTAGACAGTTGATTTTGAACTCAATTAATTGTAAATATTAATTTTACAGTGAACTGCAGCTGTTTCCTTGATAATCATTTTAAATTATTGGCTAAGCTGCTATAGATAATCAGCCATCACACTTGTCGTCAGTGGCATAACGGACCGCTTTATCTGTCTTAAAAGCACACATTTTGCTGCTAAAGAGAGTACTTAGTCTAGCCTTCTTTAAATTCATTTCAGATACCATTAGGAGAATACCGCAAATCTTTCTTGTGTACATGCAGTCGCTAACAAAACCAGATGATGAAGCGATATAGCTAGTAGAATGCTCTTGACTCTAGCAGCACTCGCAATGCAATATTATTCTAGTTGTGGTGTCACTGCTCATTTGCTGGATGAAGATTCAATGCAATTATTTTACATCACTCCCTCATCAAGTATGCCATGTGCTTCAAAGCCTTGTCTTACTTTATCCCAATTTGCTGATAACTCAAGCAGCTGGTTATCATCACTGACAAGCGCATCATTGATGATAATATTATCAGGAACTCATACGCTCACCACTGATCTTTCAATTACAGCTATCACTTTCTTCATGCTGACAAGTTCCACTTCTGATGGTAATCACTTCATTAGTTGCCAGTATCAAGCGAGCTTTAACTTTGAGAACATTACTGAGTTGTCAATAAAAGGGCTAACGTTTATTGGATGTGGCAACAATACGTTTTCATCAATTGTGTTTGCATTGAATGTATCGGGTGATCCTGGAGTCAATTTAATGGCAGTAAATATTTCAGCAATTAGCCTTCTCCTATTTAAGGCGCATTTTGGTATGATCTACAAGAAGAACTTTCAAATTGTTGATATGATGGAAATGGCTTGCTATGCAAATCTTGGTATATTCAGCACAATCAAACTACAATTTGATGATGGGGAAATAGTCAATATCACCGCTTATATCTCTGGTGCTTTCACAGTGACACTACTAGTTATCATAATCTCTTATTGTTCACTGAATGCTATGCTCGATTTAAAATGCTCAAAGAGGTACACTAATTTTTATGAAAGACGATTTCACCGAAATGAACTTGGAAATAGTAATGACACAGTATTTAGCAGCCGTACATCAAAAGAAAGCTACCCCACTTATTCTATCGTGGACATAGGAGAGCTGGAAGACTGTGGTGGGCAAAATTCTCACGTTAATGAGAACGATATTATAGAGCCAAGGCTCACTAGTGACATGGTAGATGATAAAGCATCAGATTCTGAGTCAACAGGCAGCATAACTCCACTATTGAACAAATGTGACTGACATTTAGACTATTGTGTGTATAGCTACTAATTGATTAGTTGACAGTTAATGTGATCATGTGTAGCTTATCGACCAATGGATGTAGTTTCTCAAAGCAGTTTCGACAGTAAACTGTTAGGCCGTAATAATAATACTAAAGTGCTGTGGTGATATTTATGTCGTACATGTGTGCTAGTATGCTAGTTACATTGAAATGCACAATATTAATAATTATTATGGTTCCCAAATCATTAATAATATTCTGAGATAGAATTTTAATGTGAGGTGCAAATACATGCATGCATCATGTGACTGAATTTGCTATAATATTATTTTCTATAATGACACTAGTGATGATAATCCAATAGTGGAGATGTGCTATCTGTTAAGGCTAATGAGGCTCTATCATCTTCATCATAATTCTTAGTAATTTCCACTCTTGCCGATGGCGATTTTTGTCTGGCAGAATCAGGTGGTCCTAAGTACAGCGCTGAAAATGTGGGTTTTCCAATGTCATTAGAAGTAGAGCCTCTAGCAGTGGAGTAATTAACTGTGGCCGTCTCATTTAGCTGCTGTTCATTAGTACATCGCTTTGAATATTGTGTGCGAACTATAGTGTACATATGGTAGGAGATTATGACAGCTAGGAGAATCACTGTGAAAGCTCCTGATATGTGACTGGCAATGCTGACAATTCTAGTATCTTCAAACTTTAATTTTATTGTGCTGAGTACACCGAGATTTGCATAAGAAGCCATTTCAATTACATCAACAAAAGCCGACGGATACACTCGGCCAAACTGTCCGTTGATCATAAAAAGGCCAACCACAGACGTGATTATTGCCAATAAATTGACTCCAGGATCTCCCGATACATTGAGTGCAAACACAAGATACAAAGCAAAACGTATGAATAGCAGCAAACCAGTCCAGTAGCGATGCTTAGGGACATAGGGAGCATGATAAGGCTCTATGAAGTGACACAGTTGCTGAGATATGACCCACTTGAAGATTATCTTGTCCTGAAGATGAAGAAGCCACTGCCAGAAGAAGATGGTACATGCGTACACTGTACCAATGACTAGTATTAGGATGGCCACGACAAAAAGAGGGATATGTTTGCTACTTAAGTGCTCAACAGTTGCATCAGGAAGCCACACCCTCGTAGGTGAGCCACCCCCAGGATTGTCAAGCTGAGTGAATGATAAGGATGTGATTGTTGTTTGAAGGAATTTTGTGTATGAAAGCAAGATTAGGGTAGCTAGAGTAGCCACTGGATTCGCTTTACCAATCAAACGAGAGAATCTCATTGATTTTTCACTGACAATGATCACAAAGACAACTAGAATCATGATGTACATTGGGAAAGCCAACTGGAGCCATGTTTTCCAATAGGTGTCCATTCCTTCAAAGAAGCAAACGTCAAACCCAATTTCCAAGTTGAGCCATGATACAAGAATTGAGTAATATCTAAGTGATGGTGATAATCCAAAGAAAAACTGACTGCTGTTGGCACCTATGATGTTCATATAAAAAATTAGTCCGTTCAATGTTCCGTTGGCAACAGTCAAATTGAGAATCATCAGGAATGATACGAGAAAAATTCCAGCTATTAGAGCAATCGAGATTACTGGAAGATATCCCTTATACTGCATCTTAGAGCAAGGGACACACCGAGAGCTTCCTAAGGATAAGCTAAGATCAGGTTGACAGAGTGAACACAAGAGTCCTGAACGATTGTTAGCACACTGTGCATCAGATCCATTGGCAAGATTTAGGTTGATGTAAACTTCGGAAGTTGGTGGGAGGCAATAGTCTAGTGGACAATAAGGATGCTTTAAAAATCTACTCGAACTGTTAGTACCATTAATGAAATCTATCCAAAAGTTGCCTTTCCTAATTAGTGATCCAGTTTTACGATCGCAATTAGCTATTTGCTGCTTCAGTGAAATAAGGACTAAGCCTCACATCACACACACAGACGCAATCATCATGACTTTGTTTATTCTGGAATCCTATTGGACACCGGCAAGGTGTAAAGTGAACACGAACTCTGCTAAGTGATCCATTGGCATTCCGACACGGACCTTCCGGGTATAGCTAGTATCAATTCTTCATAGTGATTATGAGAACGGATGCTGAACGTTAGGTTTGTGCAAGCATCTTGAGTGACTTGAAGTGACTGGCCTTCACCTAAACTGCTTCTTGTGTGTTTAAGGTAACTGTGTATTGCGACTTGGGCTATTGTATGATTCAATGACATGTGATCAACTGCGACAAGTGATACATTAAATATCTCTGCCTTCATTTTGTAAATGAGTGGAGGCTCGTAGCTGCAGTTTGGTTTGTCATCAGGTGTACAGAAACACACCCTAACTGGTGAAGAGCTCAACATTTCAGGATCTGATATGTTACTAATGAGCTTAAGGTAAGTGAACCCGTCGATTTTCGTGTGTATGTAGCCACTAGTTATGATTTCAGCTCTACGTGGATCTGGTATGCATCGATCCAGTAGCCCTCCAAAGATCACGGGTGAAGCAGAATTATTTCCTCTATGTTTTGTAGTGAACCCTATGTTAGGCTGTTTGGACATTATCCCTAGAGCAGATATTCTTGAAAAGACTTGAAAAAAGCACTGATTACTGCTATTGTCTCTATCTATCTTTAAGTTGTAACTACCATCACAAGTATAAGGATACATTTCATCATCCACATAAATTGCTGTGCCATTCTGAGCAAAATTTGATATAAAGTAAATGCTGGTGTTTAAAGGGTTGTTGTATGGACTTGTGTATGCCTTTTGTATACGTAATTGTGCAGCTGATGTCAGATATACTCCACCACCTAGCCGTGCACTGTTATTCATAAAAATCAGTATGTTTTGATAGGGAGTGTTTTTTGCTTGACGATAAGGCTCTGTACATGTAATGAGTGAGTTGGTGGCATACACTCCCCCACCTTTGTATTTGGCTCTATTCAATGAGACATTGACTATACTTCCAATGCTACGAGATACAAATGTGCTATGATCAAAATAGATACCACCTCCACTGCCATTAGCTTCATTATAAGCAATATTCAACTCATAGAATGTCTTGCTATGCAAAATATTACCACCATAAGGCATTAAGATGCTTTCAATTGCATAGATTGCCCCTCCTGCTGTTCCAGCAGAGTTGTGTGTTAGGTTACATACTCCACTGAAAGCAACCTCTGGTTGACTTTGCAGAATGTAAATGGCACCGCCACTTTCTCTGGCTTGGTTGTGTGACAAAACACTATCTTTGAGATCGACTTCTGATGCAATAGCATACAGTGCACCTCCAGTTGTTGCATTGTTGTGAACAAATAGACTATGATTGTCATACATGTGAGTCCCCTGATCGAGAAACATGGCACCACCTGATTGCTTAGCCGAATTCTCCTTGTATATACTTCCTCTCAATATCACTACCCTATGTGCTCCTTGTGACAAATACATAGCACCACCTTGAGTAGCCTGATTTTGAACAAATACACTACTGTTGATACATATATTGGATTCCCTTACGGAAACTGAACCACCATAAGTTTTTGCTTTGTTGCCATAAAATATAGTGTGGTATACCGTCATATTTGAGTATTGTTGAATGGACAGTGCCCCTCCTTGTCCAGTATCACTTGTGTTGTTAGTGAATGTACTGCTATTAATACTCAGTGTAGTATTAAAAGTAGCAATGGCACCTCCTGCAGACAGCACATGATATGTTGACTCATTAGAGTCATAGAAGGGAACATGATTATGGATAAACGTGCTGTTACTAATAGTAATGTTGTTGAATGCATAACTAGTACTGTATATTGCTCCACCAACATCTGCGCTGTTATTAAAAAATGTGCATCTAGTAATAGTAACGTTGCTTTTGGCCACAAAAATTGCTCCACCTACGTGAACAGTGATATGCGATGTGGTTTTTATATCCACAATATCCAGATAGGTACCAACTCTGTTGGAGACAAAAAAAGAATTTGTAACTGTAAGGTTACTTTCTGCGATTTTAAGTGCTGTGCGACTTCCGTTCTGGCCTTGAAATGTAGAGTTGCTTATTACAAAATTCAATACTAATGAAAAACTATTATTGCCACATCCAATAAAATATATTATCCCTTTTATCCATAGTTTAGTAATATTTTCAAAGTTGAAACTTGTTTGATGTTGGCAACAGATAGTGTAAGCTGGGCCCTCAGATTCTGGCGTAGAATTTGTAAGCATGGAAAAATTATAGATATTTGCAATGAAAAGATCAAGGTCGAGTTTGTGGTTTCCATTTAAGAATATCAAATTTGTGTTTGAAGACAACCAGTTGCTTAAAGTTTGAGCGAAATGAAAGAGTGTGATACAAGGTTTTGTAGGACATGGGATACCTGATGATGGAGTAACATAAAGCAGAGCTTCCCTATCCAACAGATCTTGTGAGAAATTTACATGAAATAGGATTTTGACTATTGCTAATCTAAAGAGTATCTGTTGCTTCATCACAATAGTAATTACAATATTAATAATATTGCTACTGACAAGCTTATTAATATTATTACGCTAAGCCTTGACTTTGACGATGCACATCACTGATCTTTACTTCAGCCCCTGTTTAACTTGAATTGCACTATGCAGTTTGATTCACCAGTTACTGTACATGCAGGCTTTGTAAGCTTGTACCATATACTACAATGTATGATATCAATAATCCAAAAGTGTCCATACACAATCTTTATTCAGGTTCAATAATTTAAAGGAATTATTTCTTGTTCACAAAAGGTGTTGTTTTATGTAACCATTGTTTTAGATTATCAATAAAGGGCATGCAGCTACCAGTATAATAATATTATTATTGAGAACTAGCAACTAAACCTGATAGCAAGTACAGTTACTCTATACAAAATTAAAGTAGTCCCAAAAAAATAATCTTGGTAGTTCAAAACTATACACAGTTACTATGGAGAACATTATTATTATCACCATGCTCCCAAGAGTATTGTTATGGGAACTTTAAGTGGAGTCGTACCCTAACTGCTTGGCTCATATATAGGAATTCTTTACCACCACCAATCACATCTGTTAAAGATTTTGTCTATACCAAGGGGTGTGTCAGTAGCTGAAAAAGATCCAAGGACCGAAATGTTCTATATGAACTTGTTGGATGCTTACTACATCCATGCTCAGTAACTAAGACCTTTCAGATTATGTATCTCATGTCATTTCAGCCATGCTATGACATGAATTAATGTCAATATCAATGATCATCTATGATCCATTTACCATAATATTATCCAGATTAATTGACTTTCAAACTTTAAATGACGTACAGTGTAGAATTAATGCAAATGCAGACCTCGAGTATATGGAATTTTAGGACAGAAGAACAATATTAGTAGCTAATAGCCTATAGTTGTGGCTAGGGACGGACATAGTTAGCAATTATTTGATCGAGTTTTCACTAGCCAGTCATGATTATTAATAATTATACATTTTGTCCCAACGTTTCAACACCTCATGAAGTGTCTTTGCTAGGGAGCAATGGTGCATGATTATTGAAACATTGGGATAAAATTTGTGAAGGCTTGATCAATCTAAGCACTAATTATTATAAGTAAATACCATTAAATAGCTATAGCTAGGTATATATACAAAACATTAATATGAGTGACCTAGAAAGATTTAATTAATACTTGATGAGTATCAGAGATGTTTTTTGTTCATATACACTGTAAAAAAATAGTTGTTACAGTAACAACTTTTGGGTTGTTTGTACACTAGTTTAAATATAACAACCCTTATTTCGTTGGGGTTGTTACAGAAGGTTGTTCCCAGTACAACTCAGGTTGTTATAGAAGGTTGCTAGCACTACACTTCTGGAAGCCTCAATGGTTGTTCACATTACAGTTAAAGTTGTTTACTTCACAATTTAAATTGTTTGCCAAGCATGAATACATTGTTTAACGAGATTGTTCTGGTAACAATTCATCTTGTATTGCTAACATGAAAAGTGTCACAAAAAGATAAACAAAGTGCAAATTACAAAATATACACACTATTTAGCTAGGTATAATCTTTACAGGTATAACAAATAATAATATCAGCTAACCACTCAATAAAATTTGACTCAGTAAAGTGTTTATTTTGCAGCATGTGTCTCACAGTGACAATAATTCATAAGACTGACCATAAGCACCACAGCGAGTGATCGAGCTATGTCATGTTTAGCACCTGAAAGAACCATGCACATCTATTAAGTAAGATAGCGCACAATAATTTCAAGAATAATGTCCACTTACCATTTAGAAAGAGTTGACTTAAACAGTTGAAGGGTAGCTGCACAGTACAACCCAATTAACTCAGACACCCTAGCTTATGGAGTATATAAACTGTCACACCGAGTTTTTGAGTCCCTTGGAGTGAGCTATTTTTCACTGAGTTCAGTTTGGAATCCCTTCCTTTGCTAACTTTTCATGTAGCCAGCTGAAAGATAACAAAAAAGTAGCAGTAGTAAACCCCAAGCTACAGTTCACAACTGACATGCTTATCCATAGTACCAGCCCAGGCTAGCCTATAGGCTAATACAATACCAAAACTGAAACAAAATGCTCATAATTGCTAGCTATAGATAACCTATTTAATCAAAAGACACACTTTAGAAGCTCTCTTTGATGTTATGCACCAAGATAAGAGAGAGACATAGACACAGCTAGGAGTTATTTCAAAGCAGCTGCCAGCACTGATTTTGAAAATGCACGTGTCATATGACATCACCATACCGCACACTCTTACAACCCAGGATTGTTACCAAAACATGTTCAATTGTTTGAAACATTGACAGAACAAATTTTGTCATGAACTTGGCTTAAATGTACAAAGCCAAACTGGAAGAATTTGCTGGACTATATAATGGCAGAAAAATGAGATAGTGAATACTTATCCTCAGTGCTTCATACAACCACAATTGTTGCTGTAACAACATATCACTTAGTGCATTGTTATGGAAACAACTTAAGAAATTGATATGATCGTGGGTTGTTACTGTAACAACTTATTTTTTACAGAAACAATATAGAAGTGTTAAATCTCTATGGACAAACAAAATAGAATGTTTATGCACTTCAGTACTCCCAATGCAATTATCATAATGTCACGATGAAAATAACTGGTGCAAGCATATCCACTCACTGATGGTTTTACTTTGGGATAAAAAAAACATCAATCCTTGCTTTCAAAACATATTGAAAACATTATTCACATTGTACTGGAGCATGTAGTAAACATCTCATGGCTATATCTTTAAAGCCTCATGCGAGTATGATCTGTATTACTTTTGTATCTCAAAATTTATAACTCATCATGTTTACTAGGCTGCTCATTGTTACTGGCTCCCTAGCTCTGGTGAATTTCAAATCCATTCTCTGCAACAGTGAACTGGTGTATGTCTCTCCAAATGCTCCTCCTAACTCAGACTGCCATGATGGCCTTCCATGTCAAACTCTAAAGAGCTACTTCAATAACAAAACATTCACTCAGCAGAGTGTCAACCTCACAATGATATTTCTTGCTGGAGAACATGAAGGAGCTGGCCAAAATATTGTATTAAAATCCATTTCATTCACTGTAAGAGGAACTGGCAAAACAGAAGTGGTTGTAAAGGATGTGAACATAGAGTTGCAGTATGCTACAGAAATATGCTTTGAGAATGTCACTCTTCATCACTGGAACAACACGTCCACTGGTCCACCATTTCTTGTATTCCAGATGCTGTCAGTACTGGCGGAGAATCAGACTCACATCTTCATAGAACATACTACAAACTCTAGCGGAAACAATATAAAACTTGTGAGATCTGTCTTTAGAAATTCATCATTATCAGGAAGATTGTCATTTATCAACATTGAATGGAATACAGAGCCCATGAGTCTGACATCATCCACACTTATCATAGGCAAGAATAGTAACATTAATTTCATTGATAATCAAGTGCAAATAGCAGTCTTGTTTTTAAGCTCATCCATACTTACTGTTGAAAGTAACGTACACATGACCTTTTCCAGTAACTCAAGAGCGATGGCAATATTTGACTCAACATTGAATGTTATGACTGACACGGCTATGATCTTTATCAATAATTCAAAAATAGACGATGAAGGAGCAGCTATGTTTGTTGTACGTTCCAAAATGAATATTGAGGGTGACTTGCACTTTATTAACAATTCAGCGTACAGTCAAGGAGCAATCAATTTTCAAATGTCAACTTTGAATATCAGGAACTATGCAAGGATTATTTTTGTTAACAATTTGGCTATAAGACAAGCAGGAGGAATTCTTATAGAAAATTCTGAGGTTATAGCTGAGGATAATGCTAATATAGCATTTATAAGCAACTCAGCGGAAAAAATAGGATCCACAGCTGTGCTGACATCAACAATACACGTAAGAGACAATGCAAGTTTACATTTCATCAGTAATTCAGCAAGACTTAGTTCAAATGGAGGGTCGTTAATAGAGCTCTCCAATGTTACTGTCGAAAATAATGCACATATTACTTTCACTAACAATGTTGCTGACACTGCAGGAGGTATGGCCTTGCGATCATCTGTACTCAACATCACTCATAATGTATATATTTCATTTAATAACAATCATGCAGTTGTTGGAGGAGGAGCTCTTTATGCACTCAACAGCACAATATATGTTAAAAACCATGTACAAATGACTTTTGCTAACAATTCAGCATTTTCAGCAGGTGCATTGATTCTCGTATTATCTGAAATATACATAATGAATCACACAATTTTAACATTCGTTAATAACACTGCCATCAATTTAGGTGGAGCAATTTTCAATTATATTTCAAAATTTTCCATTGAAAGTGCTTGTTAATAACTCGGCCGCAAATGGAGGTGCTATGGCTCTTCTTTCATCAACACTTGAATTAGTAAATGGAAGTTCTAACTTAATTTTTGAAAATAATTCAGCAAAGGAGAGTGGAGGAGCAGTATATGTTGATCCAGATCGAATTCAGTTCACATCACAAGTCCAATATAATAGTTATTACTATTTGCTTGATACAAACTGTTTTTATGACACAAACCCAGCTTATGCGGAACAGTTACTGTATTTCAATTTTGTAAACAATGTGGCACAAAAAGCAGGTGATAATATTTATGGTGCTTCGCTGGAATGGTGCAGCAGAAGTGTTGTACTTATCTCCCCCAAGAATTCAAGTTTATCTTCTATCTCTGGTAACCCCTCGCGTGTTTGCAGATGTGATGAAACACCAAAACCATTGTGCCGTAACATTTCACACAGTCACTTTTCCCTTTCCTATTATCCAGGCGAGACAATTACAGTTTCAGTATTACTTGTGGGTGGAGACTGGGGAGCAACACAAGGAACAGTCTATGCTAGATTTCAGGCATCACATATATCATCAGTCCTGAATCCATCCACCCAATATAATCAATGGATTAATGAATCTCGATGCACTTCGCTAAATTACACTGTGTACAGCAGTCAATCAGTACAGTTAGTGTTGTCAGCATCATCACATACTGATGAAACTTGTAATAAGAATAATATTATGACTCAACAGAAGTATGCCAAGGCATGTACTTTCTTTTCTCCTCTGTATATCAATTTTACAATCCAACCTTGTCCACCTGGATTCTCTCTGCAGGGAGATCCCCCAGGCTGTAGTTGCTATTCCATGCTCACTGACAATGGAGTGAACTGCAACATTTTCAGAAGCGAAGCAACTTTGTCCTGGAATACTTCACTCTGGATTACAGTGTCGGCTAAGCAAATTATTCTCAATGAACACTGCCCATTTAATTATTGCAAAGATACTAAGGTGATTAAAGGGGTATCAGGTGATCAGTGTTCCTTCAACAGAGCTGGAAGGCTGTGTGGTGGATGCAAGGAGAACTACAGCTTAGCGATAGGCTCCTCCCACTGTATCTATTGTGCAAATGACAACAATATGACTCTTATTATTTTCTTTGCTGCTGCAGGATTCTTGCTAGTTTTCTTTGTCAGTGTCTTGAACCTCACTGTCACTCAGGGCGTGATTAATGGACTCATCTTCTATGCAAACGTTGTGTGGACATATCAAAGTGTTATCTTTCCAAGTCAAACACCCAGTAAACTCATTTTCTTTAAAACATTTATAGCTTGGCTTAATCTGGATTTTGGAATTGAAATGTGTTTTGTAAATCACTTGAATGCTTTCTGGAAGTCTTGGTTGCAATTTGTCTTTCCCTTCTATCTCTGGTCCATTGCTGGACTGATGATTATGCTTGCTCGATATTCAACTCGACTGACCGCCCTCTTTGGAAACAGAGCTGTTCCAGTATTGGGTACACTTATTCTATTGTCTTACATGAAACTGCTCCGAACTGCTGTGGAGATATTGCATTTTTCTATGCTCACTACTATTACAAAGGACGGCAATTCATATG
Organism: Cliona cf. orientalis; assembly: GCA_963930775.1. Lineage (NCBI taxonomy): Eukaryota > Metazoa > Porifera > Demospongiae > Clionaida > Clionaidae > Cliona > Cliona cf. orientalis. The sequence goes on from OZ005690.1 coordinate 3,474,686, forward strand.
ATACTGCTGTAACAGCTACATCTGATTCATTGGTATGGTCGATTGATGGAACACTTGATTACTGTGGCTATCCACATATCCTCCTATTTCTTGCAGCAGTATTCACTATGCTGTTTCTGTGGCTGCCATACACTCTGCTTTTGCTTCTTATTCAGTGGATACGAAGGGTCTCTCACTACAGATTTCTAAGGTGGACAATTAGATTTAATCCTTTCTATGATGCTAACTTCGCTCCTTTGAAGCATAAGCACCAGTATTGGTTTGGACTTCTGTTGCTTGTCCGAGGCATACTATTTGTCATATTTGCATCCAATTTCTCTATCCCGAATGGTGTCAATTTATTGATCCTGCTTATCATTGTAGGGCTCTTGCTCTTTTACATGTTAGCAGCAAGCATGTACAAGAGTCATGCTCTTTCGGTATTTCATAGCTCCTTCTTCCTGAACATATGCTTTCTTAGTGGATTCATTATCTTTTCCCATACCAAAACCAAGGTTAGGTCCTCTATGCAGACAAGTGTTATATTTATCTCTATTGGAATTGCTTTTCTTCAGTTTTGTGGTATTATTCTGTATCAGATTTACTCACTGTACCGTTCATGTGGAAGGGGAAGAGGTCCGAGTAATATTCGAGCACACGAAGAACAGTTACATGCAATACTGGATATAAGTTCTCGAATCGAACATAGTGATACGTATTCTGCTAAGGAGCAACCATTAATTGATCGAAATGATGAACCCACTTACTGAATAATATAGAACACAATGAATTATAAATGTATAGGCACTGACTGTAGTTACAGTGTGACATCATCAAGCGTTGTCATAATCAATAATAATAATATTATAGGCATGCATGTATGGTGCAGTCATCATACATGTTTTGTATATCTATATATGCATAGTAGTAGTCTAGTGTTTAACCATCAAATCAATTGCTGTCCTAACATTAATAATAATAGCTATTAGGATATCTGGTATGCACGTGTATATCACAATGCATGGATTATTGTAGCTAATTTTGACATGATAGGAACTGCTTCATATTATACCTGTATGCATGCACTACATACTCAAGATGAGTGAACATGTACCCTGAGTGTGATACAATGAAGAAAAAGCCCAAGAAATTCCATTATGAATGGTACAACATTGACACACAGTACCTGTATACAGACACAAACCATTATTTTAATAGTGGAGCCGCTGACTTGTACTATGATTCTACGTGCTTTCCTCACCACAAGCATTATTGTAGGGTAAATTTTCTTGTAATATACACGCTAATGAGACTTCTGGGATATGTGTGCATGTACGTGGGCTTTGTATAGTACCTATTCCATCCAAGCGTTGTTTAATCATAATAATTATCAATATCCAACATGCACTGCAGGGTATGTTATTGTGAAATTATTGCTAACTATTAGCTTGAGAGTTGTATTTACCCAGGTATTTATGCAAATTATTTTTCCAGTGCTAAAGTGAACTCTTTTGTCATTAAAATTTTAGTTAGCTAGCTATTGGGTAATCTTTGAAAAAGAGGAAAATTTTTCATAGAGCTAGTCTTCAATTTGATTAGCTAGATGATATCAATTCAAACTGGAACTACAGTCAAAGCATACATTATGCAAGCCAAACGGTATACATAATAATATTATGCATGTAGCTATATATAGACAGTTTGTAATTTCACATGCTCTAGATATATTCAGTAAGTTGGTTCATCACTATCATAATCTGGATTAAGTAGTTGTTGGTTCTCTGCAGAATATTTATGATGTTGAATTCGAGAACTAATATCCAATATCCAAAGAATAATTCAAGTCTATCTTCTGTCTCTGATAATCCATCGCGTGTTTGCAGATGTGACAATATACATATACCACAGTGCCGTAATATTTCATATAGTCACTTCTCTCGTTCTTACTATCCTGGGGAGACGATTTCAGTCTCAGTTGTAGTTGTGGGTGGAGACTTGGGAGCAACACCTGGAATGGTCTATACGCTAGATTCCAACCACCACATACATCATCAATCCTGAAACCATCCACCCAATACAATCAATGGATCAATAAATCTCGATGCACTTTACTCAATTACACTGTGTACAGCAATCAATCAGTTTCTGTTACAGTACAGTTGGTGCTGTCTGCAATCCCATATTCTGATATTACTTGTGATAATAATGTGACTCGACCGTACTATACGAAGGCATGTACTTTCTTTTCCCCTCTGCATATCGATTTAAGAGTCCTACCTTGTCCACCTGGATTCTCTCTACAAGGAGATCCCCCAGGCTGTTATTGCTTTCCTGTGCTTACTGATAATGGAGTGAATTGCAATATTTTCAAAAGTAAAGCAATCTTTTCCTGGAATACTTCACTCTGGATTAAATTGTCTGCTAAGAAAGTCATTCTCAGTAAACAATGCCAATTCGATTATTGCAAGGAAAATAAGGTGATTAAATATACCAAGGAATTTAAAGGGGTATCAGGTGATCAGTGTTCCTTTAACCGAGGTGGAAGGCTGTGTGGTGGCTGCAAGGAGAACTACAGCCTAGCAATAGGCTCCTCCCACTGCATCTACTGTGCAAATAATAACAATATGACTCTTATTATTTTCTTTGCTGCTGCAGGATTCTTGTTTAACACTCCTTACAGGGTTTAACAATAGCAGCTGCCACACCATGCACTAAGTCTTATGTCTTACTCTACTGCTTCCCCATAAGGGGGAATGAGTGATTGGTAGTACTGCAGGAGCCACTCCCCCATTAGTGCCAAACAGCAATGGGGCCGCACGGCCCCAGCAAATAATAATGCAGCCAAAATACAGCCAATACAGATAATACAGCCAATACAGCCAATACAGCTAATACAGCCAATACAGCCAATACAGCTAATATAGCCAATACAGCCAATACACAATATTATTGATATTCAGCACATTGCCAGCCAGCAACATAACATTGTACTGCTTACAGGAACCCGTTTGCATGAGCATTCATGAAGGCAATCATATAGATACAGCTATGCTTGCATAGAACTGGGAGTGTATGTCAGCGACATCCCCAAAGTGTAGTATACACTACACTCCCAGATGACATAAGAGTATACTAAAGAATACAGTATGACTTACTGAGTACCTCAATATGGATCACGTATTAACATAATATCATAAGAGAACAAATAAACCAAAAGAGACGCTAGTAGACAGAATAGCATATATGTACGTGTATGAACTCCCCTGATCGCATGAACCCGAAAAAAAAAACAACCCAAGCAAGATGCTACCCAAAGCATGGTTTTGTCGAAGGACAATTGATCTTTTGACCACAGGGCGTGAATCCCCTCGAGCAGGTGTGGTGTGATAGGGAGACGCTTTGATTTACTGGGACCAGGTGATGTCCTCTGAATTCCCTTCAACACATAACTGAGCCGAGGAGAACTCCCTGCAGGCTATGGTAGACCAGCTCATATGTGGAAAAATCTGACAGCGCAGAGGTAAGACTGGACAGTTCATGGACTTTCTGACTGAGAAAGGTGAGCAGCGAAAGCAGTTTGTGACACCTCGCTTGCTGGTAGGGGTGTTATGTGGTACTGGTTGCAGACTTATGTACTGCCTCCACTCTGAATCGTAGACTGCTCTTGTTGCTGGGGAGATACCCCCGTCAAAGAGCGTCTGAACAAGCTTGTCCAGGAGTCTGGCCTGTTAGGGACTAGCAGGTCCAATATTGCTGATGGAATGAGGAACTGTTGGCCCTGCGGTATAGCAGAGTTAAGGCGTAACATGTTGTTGCGAGATAATGCATCAGCCGCTGCATTTTGAATGCCTGGGGGTTGCGCAAAACTGGAATATGAAATAGGCGGCGTAAAATGACAAACAGAGCAGAAAATGCATCAGCAGTTGATCCTGTGATGTCCGGAACTTGAGTAGCTCGATTACAGCCATATTATCACACCTGCAACAACTCCGTTGTTGGCTCCAGCGGGAGCCCCAGATAGCGGCCGCAACAACTATTGGAAGGAGCTCCTTAGCCGTAAAGTGGATTGACTGCCAGTCTTCTGGCCATGTGATTTGGAACCACTGGTGGGTAGAAGTGACTGGAAAGAATGATGTTCCATTCCAATCCTGCAAGAATGCCTGCCATCACAATAAGTCAGTCCGGGCGCCAAGGTTGAGAGAGATGTAGTGGCAGGGAGCTCGGCCACGTGATAGAATTGGGAACAGTTGATGGAGAAAAACACGACCCTGAGGGGTTACAGTGGCCGCATGGGATAAGTGGCCTAGAAAAGACTCGAGATCCCTTTGTATGCATGCATGCTTACATGAATGCCCATTGCTGTATTGCATGTTGGAGGCGCGTGAGCTGATCACCTGGGAGGTGTAGCTCGAACGTACTCGTGTTGACCAATATCCCCAAGAAAGTTAGTGCTGTGGACGGGCCTCCATGTAGCGGTAGTGGTCCTGATACCAACTTGCGGACGGGAGGGGTAGTGCCAATGCTGGGTGAGTGTGTGGACCTGTGGCCAGAAAAGGACGGTGGTGCAGCAGGGGAAGTGGTAAAATACACAGTGCGCGCAGTAAATACCCCAATGTAATAGCATACAATATAACATGGCAAGCCGCCATAAGGCACCCAGGTACACATACGCATGCAACAGACATTCTGCACTAAAAGGCTGCACCATGCCACAGTAATTGAGAAAGAAGCCTATCACAAATTAATTGTATATGAGTAGATATGCAGCGTCGAAATAAGATGCTAAGTCCTGACGTATAATAGTATTTAAGGTACCATTTAATTGCGTGGGCGTGAGCGTCAGGAATGGCTAATTCAATTAGCGAAACGTGAAGGGGCGTGGCCGAAGAGGCCATACGAGTGCTTTTGGTCGAAGGTGGGCGTGTCCAGAATCGGCCAGGGATGATTATGCGTGTGTAATTAGCGACCGGAAGTGGCCCCTGAAGAAAAGGCCGGTAATTGCCCACATCAAAGCAAGATCAAAGCATTCTTTCTTAACTATTAACCGCAACGACAAATTACACAACAAGTAGAAAAAAAAAGCAAATTTAAATAATTAAATAATTAAATAATCTAATTCATGGGGGGTTTGGGAGCACTTGGGGAGATAATTTTTACATGGGCACGCAGAATGGGTCAAAACTAGAATTTTGATGGCGGGAAATTTTGATTCACACCTTACAATTAAAGTTATGAAAAAAAAAAAAAAAAAAAAAAAAAAGCTTATTAGGCCTAATTAAGCATGTGGGCGTGTTCCTGGCACTGTGTGGAGTGTGTGCGTGTGCGTTAATGCAGGTTTTATTGCTTCCGATTGGGCGTGGCTTCACGGGCCAGTGCTTGGACATCGGCGCCTGGGACTTGGCCTCGGCGATAGGTGGGCGTGTCCCGGAAGCGGTGGTGACCTTTGAACCCCGCGAGGAGGCTTTGGGGGCGTGGCAGGAGGTCAAAGGTGAGGCCATGTCTGTTAATGAGGCACTGTACGGCGGTGCGATCGAGGGGCCCGTACGGCTGGACGGAAGCTGACGATGGTTTGAAGCGGATGTGGTTGCGATGACGTGTTGTTACTCCGCCCACACAGGAAATGAGGTGAGCTCTTGCGTGGGCGGTGTGGCAGAAAGGCCTCCAAGTGTTTGTGTGTGTTTTGGCCTTGAGGAAGCTGTGTGTTTTAATTGGGATTGATTGTGGGCTTCCGGTGGACATCCGGTGGTTAGTAGGCACTTGATTGAGAATGGTGGTCCTTGGGGAACAGGGTGGGGCTGTTTTGGGCGTGGCCTGGCCCCTCCCTTCCGGCTCGGCTTCCGGTCCATGGAGGATATTAAATGAACACTTCCGGCTCTAGCAGCCACACCCCTGAGACCTGTGCAATTAAAAGGGCGTGGTTACACAACATGCACCTCACTAATGACTTTGATGTGGTTTAGGTGTCATATCCCCCACCTCACGCCCACGCAATTTAATGGTACCTTAAAGAACCTTTAAATACAGTTAACACATTAAGGGGCCACTCCCTGCGATAGGAGGGGTTACGGAGGTCTCCAATGCGCATGCGTGGCTGTGGACCTCATGCCAGTCAGCGAGAGCGATTTATGCAGTTCTGTGACAGGGCCAGCTCTTCAAGCAGTGATACTTGTCGTGGTGTTCCAGAGTCACTAATCCATTCAAGATGCCTAAAGAGAAGTCCGCCCGACGTAGCCGCAAGACCGCGCAAGCCCCTGCCCGTCGCTCAGCCCGACAGTCTACGCGCGCCTCAACGAGATCGAGTACCGCCTCGACGCCAAGCAGCACCCACGCTGCTCAATCCCAGCCGGACTCTCTCGCCAGCCAGTCTCTCAATGATCTGCTAGACCTGGTCAGACAGCAGGTGAGGGCAGAGATGCAAGCCCAGCAGGCTGAAGCAGGACGGAATGAGGCTACTTAACAGGCAGCTACATCTACTGTCCAGCCCACTGCCATCACACCGCAACCTGCAGCAGGTACATCCTTTGATAATACTTACATACCTACCTTGGTTTACAATTGTTAATAATCATAGTACATCATTACCCCATGCACGCACACGCATGCGGCTGTCCTAAGCAGGTCACGCGGCTATGTGTACATGTTCCTATTCATCCTGGCACCATGCTCCCATATACTATATTATTACATGCATTCACTCCTGATGCAGTGCGCGCCCATATTTGGCTTGCCCTACATCTATGATAACTCTGACCACTTGTTGGCACACACCCCACCACGACTGAACACACCTCACCACAGTTGAATAGGCAACATGTATATATCTCCCACCTCACCACAGCTGAATAGGCTCGCTAGGCAACATGTATCTGGCAGATTGTTATACCGTCCATATTTGATATCCTCTTCTTTTCTGCGTAACTACTGCAATTGTCACACTATAAAAATTGTTCCAACAGCTGCCCTGGGTGCTCTACCCCCACCACACCTTCTCACTTCAGTGTCACTTGCGGCCGCTAGCCAGACAGCTTCACCCATCACCACCCCCGCTCAGAATCACTCCACGGCATCATCAGGGGCTGCAACTACCACTACCCAACTCCCAGTGAATCCACCCCTACCACAACTGCCACAGACTAGTTCTAATGCTGGTGTCATCCTTTCACCTGCTGCCGAACCTTTCCCCCGTAAGCTCGTGGACAAGGTGAAGTCAGGCCAGTTCATCGAAATGCGGGAGCTGCTGGCCGACAACATCACCTTACTCAGCCAGCTGGAGGCCATCCAAGGAGTCCCCCCACTCCAAATTTTAGGTGGAGCACGACCCCGCTTGCGGGAAGTATCGTCCCTGTCTACCTGGTGCTATTGCTTTCTAGGGTATGCAGCGATTCTAACATCTGACCCTACCACAAGAGACCAACTGGCATACGCCCGTTTAATCATTAGGGAGGCGCTCCGACATGGAGGATCAGGCTGGTTGGATTACGACCGTGCATTCCGCCAGCAGGCATCCGCTGACCCGTCATTACGGTGGAATACGCTGCTACCCGCACTTCAGGCATCCACCATGCTCAGCTTCGGACCAGGCCAAGGAGCCACGTTCTGCACCTTGTGTCGTGGGGTAGATCATACTCGTACCCAGTGTGCACTGCTTTCTCTGCATCCCCCAGCAAATCGCCCCCCTAACACCCCGCCTACCACCCCCAAACGCAAATCCGATAACATCTGCATCTCGTGGAACAGGGGGTTGTGCATCTTCCCAGGTATCTGCGGCTATAGGCACGTTTGTGCTACCTGTCACCTGCCGCACAAAGCGAGGGATTGCTCAAAGACCCCTGATGGCTCCATTTACAAACAGCAACGTGGTCCCCCTCAACAACCCAGCCCACATACTCCACCTACTGCTCCGCCCCATGCCCGCCCGTGACGTCTGTTAAACAAAACTGTGGCTGGCAGGGATAATAATGACCGCTCTGTTGCTAGTTATCTATCCATATAACACTTGCCTTATAGGGACACTTTTTGAGATGTATAATATTGTTGTGTTTCATCTTGCTGAATAATAATAATTGCGATTGTGCCAATGCTTGTGTATGTGCTAGGTTCTAGCATTGCGTATATGTGCTATGCCATTTACAGGGGTGCGCTGCTTCATTAGCATAATAATACTAATACTCAGCTCATTCATCAGCATAATAAAATAATATTCAGCTTGTTACCCGTTTGCTTATTATGCCCTATTAAGCTATGCTGCTTTTACCATTGCAATTTGTGCCACTCTAAAATTGTATACAATCTCCACCCCCCCCCCCCCCCCAACCCTTATCACAGGTTCCACGAGGTCTGATCACATGCATGCAAGCCTAACGGTCCCGTCTGCAAACATAATCCATGGCCGCTATCTTTATACTTCCGATCTCCTTAAGCTTTCAGTAACCTCCAGCCCCTCTCCCCATCGCACCTGGCCGAGGTACCAGTCTCCTATTAAGCTGGAAGAGCTCACGCCATTCCTCAACAGCCACCCTGACCAAGCCTTGGCATCTTATATCCATATGGGCCTCCTAATGGGCTTTAGAATAGGCTATAGCCGCAACCGTGCCCACCTGCGTTCCCGCTCAACCAACCACCCTTCAGCCCTTGGAAACATGAAAGTGGTTGATGAACGAATTGCTACTGAGCTAGCAGCAGGACGATTGCTGGGACCAGTTGCTCCTCATCTGACCCCACTGATTCATACCAGCCCGCTTGGTCTAGTCCCCAAAGCGCATCAGTCTAACAAGTGGCGTATGATCTGTGACCTCTCATCCCCACTTGGCAGCAGCGTTAATGATGGTATTTCCTCCGATTTGTGCTCTTTGCGCTATGCCAAGGTAGATGACGCGATCAATATAATCCGCTATCTCGGCAGGGGAACACAACTAGTCAAATTGGATCTAAAAGATGCCTATAGGATAGTCCCGGTGCATCCTGCTGACTATCACCTGCTCGGGATCCGGTGGAGAGGCAACACTTATGTCGATCGCGCCTTGCCTTTTGGTTTATGCTCTGCACCGAAGATCTTTAATGCCATTGCTGACTTAATTGCGTGGGTCCTGACCTGCCACGGAGTCAAGTTTCAGCTGCACTACTTGGATGACTTCCTGCTTCTTGGTTCGCCCAACTCCCAGCAAGGGAGTGAATTTTTAACGATAACCGTGCAATCACTTACCAGGCTCGGAATTCCAATTGCAGTGCATAAGACAGAGGGTCCAGCAACCACCTTGACCTTCTTGGGAATCCTTGTAGACACGGATAACTTTGAATTACGCCTTCCTGCTGACAAACTGGCCAGGCTTCAGGATGCCTTACAGCAGTGGGTGACACGACGCTCCTGTATTAGAAGGGATCTGCACTCCTTTCTAGGTCAACTTTCCCATGCAGCAACTATTATCCCGCAAGGCCGAGTATTCCTTCGACAACTGTTCCCGCTCCTCTCCCTTGGCCGGGCACCCCATCATTTTATCCGCATCAACGCTGGTGCAAGGGCTGATCTGACCTGGTGGAAAGTGTTTTTACAGGATTGGAATGGCACATCCTTCTTCCCGGCCATGGCCACATCTGTAGAAGTATTCTCAGATGCCTCTGGATCATTTGGTTGCGGGGCATTTGTGTCTTCTCTTGGTTGGTTCCAGCTGCAATGGCCAGCAGATTGGCATGCTGTCCATATCACAGCCAAGGAGCTAGTCCCTGTCGTGCTCGCATCCACCCTGTGGGGACCGCTATGGACTAGGCAGCGGATCTCCTTTAGATCAGATAACATGGCAGTAGTAGAGCTTCTTAATTCCTGTACCTCTCATGATCCGTTGCTTATGCATATGCTGCGTTGTTTGGTATTCTATTCAGCATATTATCGCTTTCAAATAACTGCAGAGCACATACCTGGCATCCTTAACACAGCTGCAGATGCCATTTCACGCAACAATATTTCATTGTTTCAATCTCTTGTCCCACAGACTCCTCCTGTTGCCCTAGCTACCCCAGACAATGGTGGATCTCATAGTGAACAACAGACCGGACTGGGGCTCACATCGCTGGACCCACTTGTTCACCAGCTCTTTGATCAAGGACTCTCCCCTGCCACAAAAGCAGTCTACCAATCTGGATGGCGTCAGTACCAGCGCTTCTGCCACCAGTTCAATATCACTCCCCTACCCCTGACTGAACACTCTCAAACCGCATTTGCAGCCTACCTCTCCCAGTCAGTTGGTGCCGGGACTGTGCGATCTTACTTATGTGCCATTAGATTCTACCAAGTTCGAGCTGGCTTGCCTGACCCTTGCATACCCTTTTCTCCCAAGCTCTCCTATGTCTTAAAGGGCATTCAAAGAAAATCATCCGGCCATACACGCCCACAGCGCGTCCCGATTACTCCCTCCCTGCTGACCCAGATCCATACCCTGTGGTCAAAACAGCCCCTATCCTACGACAGGACGAGGCTATGGGCAGCATTCTGCCTGGGATTCTTTGGATTTATGCGCTCAGGTGAATTCACAAGCCCACTGTCCCAAGATCCTGACACATGCACGCTGTCTGTGGCGGACGTGGCTATCGATTCCAGACAGAACCCACAGATCTTGACCATTTTAATCCGTCGGAGTAAAACCGACCAGTCAGGCGCTGGGACCCATCTCTACTTGGGGCGAACAGGTAACATCCTGTGTCCTGTGTCCGCGGTGTTGGCATACCTCGCAATCCGCCCTCCCACCCCTGGACCGCTATTTTTGTTTCAGGATGGTACTCCTCTGAGCAGAAACCGACTGGTTACACATATGCGAGATGCTCTCTGTCAGTTGGGAATTGATGCCACGAATTTTTCAGGCCACAGTTTTCGAATAGGCGCAGCAACAGCAGCAGCAAAGGCTGGCTTCGACGATTCTTTCATTCAGACATTGGGAAGGTGGAAATCAAATGCATTTACAGCATATATCCGAACATCACTTGAGGATGTAGCAGCAGCCTCAGCAATTTTGTCGCATGCTAACCCTTAGTCGTTTTATTGCTGGCAATTTATCTTCTTTTCTTTGTTTCTTATTCATACCACACTATTTCATCACTATTATAATATTGTTACACTGTCATTCTATACAGATAACTCCTAACAATTAATAATTACTGTTTGGGAGAGTGTAGTGCATGCTGCACTAGTGGGGATGTCACTGACATACACTCTCCCTCCTTTGGTGGTTCCAAGTGTGTCATTATTAGTTAATAATATTATGCCTGGCATTATAATAACTATTGCTACCCGTAAGCTTCAGTTGGCATATATATATTTGGCTAATCCTGTTGCTACTTGGCATATCTGTATTTGGCTAATCCTGTTGCTATTTGTATGCAGTACAATATCTGTATTTGGCTGTTTGCAATAATTTGGCCGTGCGGCCTATATGCTAATTGCTTATAATTATTATCTATCTGTATTTGGCTGTTTGCAATAATTTGGCCGGGCGGCCTATTGGCTAATTGCTTATAATTATTATCAAAGGCAATTATGGAGGAGTGGCCCCTGCAGCGTTACCAACCATCTATTCCTCTCTATGGGGAAGCCATAGATTTAGGGCGCATGCTACTTGAGTCAATACTTATAGGTGTTAAATAGTATTTAAAGAACCTTTAAATACAGTTAACACATTAAGGGGCCACTCCCTGCGATAGGAGGGGTTACGGAGGTCTCCAATGCGCATGCGTGGCTGTGGACCTCATGCCAGTCAGCGAGAGCGATTTATGCAGTTCTGTGACAGGGCCAGCTCTTCAAGCAGTGATACTTGTCGTCCCACCCGACCCGCCCTCAAGTCACTAAGGCAGATGTCGACTATGTTTGCATTCAGGTAATTATAGATGTAATCTTTTCCTTTCATTATTTTATTCTGTTGTAATCTCTCCGCCCTCGGGCGTGATAGCTGCAGGGGCATTGCACCCACTCCTCCATCTTTTCTTTTCTTTTATTTTGATTTTCTGTTGTTTGTACTACACACGGGGGATGTCACTGACATACACTCTCCCTCCTTTGGTGGTTCCAAGTGTGTCATTATTAGTTAATAATATTATGCCTGGCATTATAATAACTATTGCTTCCCGTAAGCTTCAGTTGGCATATATATATTTGGCTAATCCTGTTGCTACTTGGCATATCTGTATTTGGCTAATCCTGTTGCTATTTGTATGCAGTACAATATCTGTATTTGGCTGTTTGCAATAATTTGGCCGTGAGGCCTATATGCTAATTGCTTATAATTATTATCTATCTGTATTTGGCTGTTTGCAATAATTTGGCCGGGCGGCCTATTGGCTAATTGCTTATAATTATTATCAAAGGCAATTATGGAGGAGTGGCCCCTGCAGCGTTACCAACCATCTATTCCTCTCTATGGGGAAGCCATAGATTTAGGGCGCATGCTACTTGAGTCAATACTTATAGGTGTTAACTGTTTATGCAGCAACGAAATTGCATGGGGTCATAATCAACGAAGCCAGGTGAAATGCGAATAGCCACAAACGCACAAAAAAAAGCAAAATGGGGATTAAATGCACGCAGCAAACATACAACCAATACAAAGTTATGCAGCAATGAAATTGCATGGGGTCACAATCAACAAAGCCAGGTAAAATGCAAGCGAACAGCCACACACACAGGCAAAGCAAAATGGGGAGTAAATGCACGCATGCAGCAATGATGCAATCAATACAAATTTTATGCGGCAATGAAATCGCATGGGGTCATAATCAACAAAGCCAGGTAAAATGCAAGCGAACAGCCACATACACAGGCAAAGCAAAATGGGGAGTAAATGCACGCAGCAATGATACAATCAATACAAATTTTGTGCGGCAATGAAATTGCATGGGGTCATAATCAACAAAGCCAGGTAACAAAATGCAAGCGAACAGCCACATACACAGGCAAAGCAAAATGGGTAGTAAATGCACGCAGCAATGATGCAATCAATACAAATGTTATGCAGCAATGAAATTGCATGGGGTCATAATCAACAAAGCCAGGTAGAATGCAAGCGAACAGCCACACACACAAAAAGCAAAATGGGGAGTAGATGCACGCAGCAATGATACAACCAATACAAATTTATGCAGCAATGAAATTGCATTGGGTCATAATCAACCAAGCCAGGTAAGATGCAAACAGCCACCCACACCAAAAAAACAGCAGAACGGGGAATAAATGCAAGCAGCAATGATATAAATTTATGCAGCAATGATAGTGCCTGGGGTCATAATGAACCAAGTCAGGTAAGATGCAAACAGCCACACACACAAAAGCAAAATGGGGAGTAGATGCACGCAGCAATGATACAACCAATATAAATTTTATGCAGCAGTGAAATTGCACTGGGTCCTAATCAACCAAGCCAGGTAAATTGCAAACAGCCACACACACACACACACAAAAAAAAAAAAAATAGAACGGGGAATAAATGCAAGCAGCAAAGATACAAATTTATGCAGCAAGGACATTGCATGGGGTCATAATGAACCAAGTCAGGTAAAATGCGAACAGCCACACACACAGCAAAAGCAAAATGGGGAGTAAATGCACGCAGCAGTGATACAACTAATACAAATTTATGCAGCATTGAAATTGCATGGGGTCATAATCAACAAAGCCAGGTAAAATGCGAACAGCCACACACACAAAAACAGCAGAACGGGGAGTAAATGCAAGCAGCAATGATACAACTGGTACAACTTTATGCAGCATTGAAAATTGCATGGGGTCATAATCAACTAAGCCAGGTAAACTGCGAACAGCCACACACACAGCAAAAGCAAAATGGGGAGTAAATGCCTGCAGCAATGGTACAACTAATGCAAATTTATGCAGCATTGAAATTGCATAGGGTCATAATCAACCACGCCAGGTAAATGCAAACAGCCACACACACAAAAACAGCAGAACGGGGAGTAAATGCAAGCAGCAATGATACAACTAATACAACTTTATGCAGCATTGAAAATTGCATGGGGTCATAATCAACTAAGCCAGGTAACATGCGAACAGCCACACACACCGCAAAAAAAAAAAAAAGGAAGCAAAATGAGGAGGAAATGCACGCAGCGGTGATACAACCAATACTAATATGGATGTATGACCATAAGCAAACAGACTGAGGCTAAGGGTAATGACGCCTAATAAAAATTAGCCAGGTAGCAGAGTTACAACGTAGCGGTGGCTAGGATCGCATTACGCCAGTAGACTGGTTACTGGCTGGGGTGCACGGGCGGTCGTTGGTTTGGGCGTTTATATATAGAGCTTTCAGGGTGTGCGGGGGCAGTCTTTGCCTTGTGCTGAAGCTGACAGGTAGCGCATATGTGCCTATAGGAGTAGCTGGAGGGGAAGATGCACGCACATTTGCTCCAGGACATACAAATGGTCCGCTTGGTGCCCGCGACAGGATCAGGACGTGTGTACCCGCTAGAAAGTGGCTGAAGGTAGAGCAAGGCACACTGGGACCAAATGTGATCAACACCTTGCCTGCAGTCCGGGGAGGAGGGTATTCCATGGGAGGGTGTGGTCCGCTGCTTTCTGTTGGTGGAAGGCACGGTCATAATCTCGCCAACCTTGTCCACCGTGGCGTAAAGCCTGCCTAATGATGAGCCAGGCATATGCAAGCTGATCTCTTGTTGTGGGGTCAGGTGAGATGCTGAAGGAGCGGCCTGAGTGTAAGCCAGAAGTGCCACCGAGGTCAGCAGACTAGGCGGGGGAAGTGCGCCAAGCTGCGCCACCAGGTAGATGGTAGATGGGACATGGGGTGACGAACAATAGGGTGTGTGTGTGTGCATGAGGGGGTTGAGGTGCGCAAAAGGGGCCGTTACAGGGCGGGGTGCATGCTTGCCAGCTCTACCCACATAATAAGTATTTATCGAAACAAATATAGCATATAACTTGCTGTTGGCCTGGCTCCGGATTGGTAGCAGCGGTCAGTGGCGTACCAGTGTTGGGCGTCGTAGTGGCGTCAGCGGTTGTGGCGTTGGTGGAGTGGCCGGCTAATTGCTGTGCCTGCAGGACTCGCCGACAGATGATAGCTGAGGATCGGCAGGGGTAGATGATGAAGGAGGTAGCTGCTGGGAAGAATTGGAGCCAGCGGCAGCAGCCGTGGAAGATCAGGCCGATCGCCGAACAGTGGCTGTGGAAGGCCCAGCCGCTCGCCGTGCAGTGGTAGTTGAGTGACACGTAGACTTGGTTTTGGGCATGTCTACAAGCTGATGAGCAGGTAGGAAGCGTAGAAGAAGACTCAAAAATTCACTCACTGCACAGTAACTCAGTCAGTAGTAGCACGAGGCAGTTATGGTGCCACGCATGCGCAGCAGTCCTTGACTAACTCCACCTAGTTACCGCCTACCACGGGGAGTGGCCCCTTCCAGTACGTGTTAACTGTATCTAAAGATGCTTTAAGGTACCATTAAATTGCGTGGGCGTGAGGGTGGGGATATGACACCTAAACCACATCAAAGTCATTAGTGAGGTGCATGTTGTGTAACCACGCCCTTTTAATTGCACAGGTCTCAGGGGTGTGGCTGCTAGAGCCGGAAGTGTTCATTTAATATCCTCCATGGACCGGAAGCCGAGCCGGAAGGGAGGGGCCAAGCCACGCCCTAAACGGCACCACCCTGCACCTCAAGGACCATCATTCTCAATCAAATGCCGACTGGCCACCGGATGTCCACCGGAAGCCCACAATCAATCCCAATTAAAACACACAGCTTCCTCAATGCCAAAACACACACAAACACTTGGAGGCCGTTCTGCCACACCGCCCACACAAGAGCTCACCTCATTTCCTGTGTGGGCGGGGTAACAACACGTCATCCCAACCACATCCGCTTCAAACCATCGTCAGCCTCCGTCCAGCCGTACAGTCCCCTCGATCGCACCGGCGTACAGTGCCTCATTAACTGACATGGCCTCACCTTTGACCTCCTGCCACGCCCCCGAAGCCTCCTGGCCGGGTGCAAAGGTCACCACCGCATCCGGGACACGCCCACCTATCGCCGCGGCCAAGTCCCATGCCCCGATATCCAAGCACTGGCCCGTGAAGCCACGCCCAATCTCAAGCAATAAAACCTGCATTAACGCACACGCACACACTCCACACAGTGCCAGGAACACGCCCACATGCTTAATTAGGCCTAATTAGCTTTTTTTTTTTTTTTTTTTTGTCGTTGCGGTTAATAGTTAAGAAAGAATGCTTTGATCTTGCTTTGAAGTGGGCAATTACCGGTGTTTTCTTCAGGGGCCACTTCCGGTCGCTAATTACACGCGCATAATCATCCCTGGCCGATTCTAGACACGCCCACCTTTGACCAAAAGCACTCGTATGGCCTCTTTGGCCACGCCCCTTCACGATTCGCTAATTGAATTAGCCATTCCTGACGCTCATGCCCACGCAATTAAATGGTACCTTAAATACTATTAATTTTCTTTATCAGTATCTTGAACCTCACTGTCACCCAGGGCATGATTAATGGACTCATCTTCTATGCAAACATTGTATGGACCTATCAAAGTGTTCTCTTTCCTAATGAGCTACCCAGTGAACTCATTTTCTTTAAGATTTTTATAGCTTGGATTTTGGAATTGAAATGTGCTTTGTTAAAAACTTGAATGCTTTCTGGAAGTCTTGGTTACAATTTGTCTTTCCCCTCTATCTCTGGTCCATTGCTGGACTGATGATTATACTTGCTCGATATTCAACTCGACTAACTTCCCTCTTTGGAAATAGAGCTGTTCCAGTATTGGTCACACTTATTTTGTTGTCTTACATGAAGCTGCTCCGAACTGCTATGGAGATATTGCATTTCTCAATACTCACGTTAATAGTGTTCAAATGATACTACTGTTACAGCAACAGCTACTTCTCACTCATTTGTATGGTCAATTGACGGAACACTTGACTACTTTGGCTATCCACATATCCTCCTCTTTGCTGCAGCATTGTTCACTCTGCTGTTTCTGTGGCTGCCTTATACTCTGCTTTTGCTTTTTTTATTCAGTGGATACGAAGGGTCTCTCACTACTGGTTTCTGAGGTGGACAATAAGATTAAATCCTTTCTATGATGCCAACTTTGCTCCCTTGAAGCATAAGCACCAGTATTGGTTTGGACTTCTGTTGCTTGTCCGAGGCATAGTATTTGTCACATTTGCATCAAATTTCTCTATCCCTAATGGTGTTAATTTGCTAATACTTATAATCTTTATGGGTCTCTTGCAGTTTTACATGTTAGCAACAAGCGTTTACAAGAGCCATGCTCTTCTAGTATTTCATAGTTCCTTCTTCCTAAACATATGCTTTCTTAGCGGATTCATTATTATTTCCCACACCAATAACAAGGTTAGGTCCTCTATGCAGACAAGTGCTACATTATTGTCTACTGGAATTGCCTTCCTTCTATTTTGTGGTATTATTTTGTACCAGATTGTCTCACTGTGCTGTTCATGTCGAGTGGGAAGAGGTCTAAGTAATGTTCAAGTAAATGAAGAGCAGGTACACTTCCATTGCACCATTCCATAGAAGCACCATAAATATCATCGCCTGCTATTTGTGCAAGATTATTTGAAAAATTCAAATACTGCTCACTACCAGTTGGGTTTATATTATTACATCCCCAGTATAAATTTACTTTTTTGCGGTTATTAGGTAATTATGTTGTAATTATGATGTAACCTATGTCGTCATAGCGCTAAAATTCAGAGCCTTTACAGAACACTTCTGAGACCTGAAAATCCACAGAATCATATATTAACTTACATACATATCCAGTGAATACATTAAAAGCTGAGTGCTACTTTCTCCGACAAGTAACGCTAGCCGAACTTCACGCGTTCTCTTGGCTGACGTAATCCTGTGGATAAATAAAGCTAGCCTTGCGCTATTTATAGCACGCGTCATGCCACGACCGATCTGATGTTCGGAAGCTGTACTGTGCTGTCGAGTTCGTCTCCTTTGATTGAAGCATCGAAACTCGAAGTCGAAAGTTGATCTTAGACTCCATCTCTGCGATTGAGGCCCCGGCATCGATGTGTGTATTGACGACCTTTACCATATGCACCATTAGAACTATGCAGCCACTGGGGATGTAGTCAAGGGTTCATAATATAAACAGGTATCAAGCAAATTATAATAATTATCGTATTGGACTTGTAATGTGTACTGAAATTTATCTGGATCAACATATATTGCTCCTCCTTTCTCTTTTGCTGAATTGTTCTCAAAAATCAAGTTAGAATTTCCATTTACTAATTTAAGAACTGATGAAAGAAGTGCCATAGCACCTCCATATGCAGCTGAGTTATTAATAAATCTGGTTGTAGCATTTTCAATGGAGAATTTTGACCTATAACAGTAAAATGCTCCTCCCAAATTTATAGTAGCAGTGTTATTGATGAATGTTAAAATTGAGTGACTCTGTAAGTATAATACAAGAACAACTGCACCAGCTGAAAATGCTGAATTGTTAACAAAAGTCATTTGTGCATCATTTTTAACATGGATTGTGCAATTGAGTGCATACAGAGCTCCTCCAACGACTGCATGATTGCTATCAAATAAAACATGTGCATTATGACTGACATTCAGTGTAGTTGAAAACAATGCCATGCCTCCTGCAGTGTCAGCTACGTATACATTGTTAGTGAAAATAATGTGGGCATTATTTTCGATAGTAATATTGGAGAGCTCTATAAACATGATCCTCCAGAATGAATTGCTGAGTTATTGATGAAGTGTAAACTTGCATTGTGCCGGACATGTAGTATTGATGTTAGCATGGCTGTGGATCCCATTTTTCCTGCCGAGTTGCTTATAAATGCTATGTTAGCATTATCCTCTACATTAAGTACAGAATTTTCTAAAAATATTCCAGCAGCTTGTCTTTTGGCTAAGTTGTTAATAAAACTAATCCTTGCACAGTTCCTAACATTTAATGTTGACAACTGAAAATTGATTGCTCCATGACTGTATGCTGAGTTGTTAATGAAGTGCAAGTCACCCTCAATATTCACCGTGGTACGTAGGACAAACATAGCTGCTCCTTCATCACCTGTTTTTGAGTTGCTGATAAAGAAGATGTTGGTACCAGCCATAGCATTCATTATTGAGTCAAATACTTTCATAGCTCTTGAGTTACTGACGAAGGTCATGTGCACATTACTTTCAATATTAAGCATGGATGAGTTTAAACACAAAGCTGCCCTTTGCACTAGATTATGCATGAAACTAACGTTAGTATTAATTCTTTCCAATGTTAAGTGTGGATGAAGTCAAATTCATGGCCTCTGTATTCCAATCACTTTTGATAAACGACAATCTTCCTGGTAACCATGAGTTATTGAAGACAGAATTCACAAGCTTTATCTTGTTTCTGCTTGAGTTTGTAGCATGTACTATGAAGATGTGAGTCTGATTCTCTGCCAGTACTGAATGCATCTGAAATACAAGAAATGGTGGACCAGGGGACGTGCTGTTCCAATGATGAAGAATGACATTCTCAAAACATATTACTGTTACAGTAGCATACTTCAGCTCTATGTTCACATCCTTTACAACTGCATCCAATTTGCCAGCTCCTCTTATAGTGAATGAAGTGGATTTCAGTGAAATCTTTTGGCCACCTCCTTCATGTTGTCCAGCAAGAAATATCATTGTGAGGTTGACACTTTGCTGAGTGAATGTCTTGTTATTGAAGTAGCTCTTTAGAGTTTGACATGGAAGGCCATCATGGCAGTCTGGGTTAGGAGGAGGACTTGGAGAGACATACACCAGTTCTGAATCACTGTTGCAATGAATGGATATCAAAGTCACGAGAATTAGAGAGATAATAGGCAGCCACGTCACCATGATCAGCTATGGGTTTTCAAGTAACTCAGAGACAACTTACTTGTATGAGGTTTTATAAATGTGAAATGTTTACTATATATGCTCCAACAGATCAAGAATGTGAATAACATTTTCAATATGTTTTGAAAGCAAGGATTGACGTTTTTTTATCCCAAAGTAAAACTATCAGTGAGTGGATATGCTTGCACCAGTCATTTTCATCGTGACATTATGATAATTGCATTGGGAGCACTTAAGTGCATAAACATTCTGTTTTGTTTGTCCATAGAGATTTAACACGTCTACATTGTTTCTTCTATGAACTGAAAACACCTCTGATACTCAGTGAATAAATCTTTCTAGGACAATCATATTAATGTTTTGTATACCTAGCTTTAGCTACTTAATAGTATAATTAGCACTTAGTTTGATCGAGTTTTCACTAGCCAGTTTACAATCTTGTCCCAACGTGACAATCATGCACCATCGCTCCCCTAGTGAAGATACCTTGTGAGGTGTCGAAACCTTGGGACAAGAATAATTATGACTGGCTAGTAAATATTCGATCAAAATAATCATTAACTATATCAGTCTCTAGCCACAACTATACTAAGCTACTGACATTGTTCTTCTGTAGCTACATGTCCTAAATATGTTCGAGGTCTGCATTCTTTGACTCTTATAATTATTATGCTGCATGCCACTTAAAGTTTGAAAGTCAATAATATTAATCTGGATGTTAATTGAAATGTGTGCATTATGACTGATGTTGGTATTGATGACTGCAGGACCATACCTCCTACAGTGTCATGTTAGTGAAAACAATATGTGATCACATGGAGTTTTCATGAGCAATATACATAGCACACAACAGTTAACATACAAGGCGTTTTAGCCCGGAAGCCTTCGTCAGCTGTACAAGCAATATTTGTATTATCTTCATAGGTGCATTTATTTAACTAGCTAGCAATTATTATGTACACTTATTTCTACTGGGATTGCTTTTCTTCAGTTAAGAGAATGTGACCCTTTCGTGCAGACTGATTCGTATATATTCACCCTGACATTGAGCAACCACTTGAGCTCAACTTCAAGAAGCTTGTTCACTCCTTGGATGGGTACATGCATCTGGTGGGTGTGGTTTAGCAATCGGGCCAGGAGACGAAAGAATTCACCAGAAGTTGGAGCATGGTCCTTTGCTACCGTCTGAGCAAAGACAGGCAGGGATAAAAAGACAAGTACACATTGGACATTAATCAACTCTACCTCTACAGATGAGAAGAGTTGTGAGATGAAGGAGACTAGCTATAGATACAATAGCCAAGTTGTTGTTAACCTTAGTCACAATGTAGCTAGAAGAACTGATCACATGCTGACACACGGATAAGCCTGCACAGCAAAGGGAAACAGGTTATTAAGTGGTTTTCCTCCCCACCTCTCTTCCTCCCCATCTTACCAAAATTAATAATTTTTGGCTTAGCTACCTGTTCTTTGTAAGCATGAGTGCATCAGTAACAAATTAAGTGGCGCCCGTCTTGGGAGTTCTGCAATGCCTCCAGCATGGACGGGGAGATCACAAGACATAAACATAGAACCTGTATGAACAATAATATTATGAAATAATGTTTAGAAAATGCTTAACTATATCTTGTATATACATAAAAAAATAAAACGTGCATCTGCTTTTGAGGTTTTGCTTTTGTACAGAGACTAACTAAGCAAATAGCAACTCAAATAATATCAAATATCAAGGGCACGTTTCACAACATACTCATTTTCACAGACTTTCTCTTCTTGCAATGGGCCCACACTCATTTTGGTTACCTCTTACACATGAAGTATTAAATTATGCAAATTATGATCATAATGTTAACACAACAAGGATTTACCGTATAGCACAAAATTTTTGCTGGATAAAAATTTTGCTCAATGCTCATGCTTTGTATTGGCATAAAAATTTCGCCGAATTTAATTTCGCCCACAGCGCGAGTTCCTCACCAGGAAGTAGTGGGTGGAGCTCTCGAATGAATACGCCACGCCCGAATATCTGGTACCGTTGTCGGAGTATAGTTGGACCCCTGGATACTTGGACCCCGGGGTCCAAAGGCCCGAGGATATTTGGATCCCCGGTCCATTCGTAACGAGGCATGAATGGACCCCCCTATGGATAGAATGCCCCCCCCCCCCTCCAAGCTCGCGCGCGCGAACCTGTAGGCTGTAGCTACGTTGCTGTAGCTGTGCTGCTTGCTTGTTGCTGTCACACAAAATGGAGGTGCTGGATTGCATCCAAAGCCGCAATAGCTGTCAACCTACTAGCCTCGTACCCAGGTCCTTTTGAGAAAGGCCTGGGTACGAGGCTATCAAAAAAATTTCAATGAGATTAATTATGGAGAAAATCAAAGCAAAAGTTGAAATGACTCACTAGTCTAAGACTAATATCACTATTATTTTATTTAGAATAATAATAATATTATTACAAATAGCTACTGTAATCTGATTGGTCACTCAGAGGTGTCTACAAGTGTAGCACCTTCGCACGGTGGTCGGGATGCTACAGCGCTAGCCTCGAGCCGTACTCCATAGAGGGTAAAATAGTATTATACCCTTTCTCTACTATCAATGCTCGGGCCTAAAAAGCGTAAAGACCTTGGACACGGTCTCTAAGTATTATTTAGTAGGTTGGGAAGGAGATCGAGGCCAGGGGTAGTATGCGAACTTCGATTCGAATGGGGGTCCATTCTTCCAGGGAGGGGTCCATGGAACCTTAGGTTGATTGGACCGAGGGGTCCAATCATCCTAGTACTATTGGACCCGGGGTCCCTTAGCGGGGGGGTCCAATCATACCGATCCTCAACACGGTCGGCGATCTCCCTGTACGTCCCTCGCTTCTTACTTCCCTTAGTCTTCGCTTGCTGCACGCCGTTCACAACAGCGTTGGCCTCTGCGATGGCGGAAGGAGATAGCTCCGCCGATAGGGGTCCGGAAGGATCGGGTAAAACCCGAGCCGGGAGCAACGTGGAAGTAGGATAGTAGTGACATCAGGCTAGACTGCAGATTGAGAAAGATGGGGTTTGAATACCAGCTGATTGTCAATCATGAGGCACTACTATAGTACAGCTAGGCAGCCACGTGTTAAAACGTGTGCGTG
Source organism: Cliona cf. orientalis (assembly GCA_963930775.1). Lineage (NCBI taxonomy): Eukaryota > Metazoa > Porifera > Demospongiae > Clionaida > Clionaidae > Cliona > Cliona cf. orientalis. The sequence continues at coordinate 3,497,676 of OZ005690.1, forward strand.
TAAAAATTTCAGCGTGACAAAATTTTCACTGGGTAAAATAATTCCCCGAAAAAATTTTCGCCCACGACGCGCCTGGGCGAAAAAGGTGAAAATTTTCTCCAGGCGAAAATTTGCGGCGGTATGCAAAACTTGACTCGCACAATTCACATATTAAGGGGTACAGATATACTTTCACCAAATGGAAATTTCTCCTAAAGTATATATATTATAGCTAAGAGAAATTTAGTGGCATTTGTACTAGATTGTTCCCAAATATAGGGAAATTTTAGTGACAGAGCTCTCCTATATTAAATTAGGAAAAAAAAAGAGTGATATGCAGTGCACTAACTTTCTCCAATATTTATTTAGGAAAAAAAAATCAGTGACATGTATTGAGGGTTTAGGATTTCTGGGTTTGGGTTTGGGTCTGGGTGGAAAAAATTAGTGAATTGCTACCAAGCATCTAATAAGGCCACACAAACTAAATTCGCTGTTTATCGTCACCACTTTTTTCCATTTTCCATGCGGGCGAGCGGTCATTATTCATTATTCATTGTCCATTTTCTTTATCATTGCGAGCCACGCCCCCCACTCAAGGGGCGTGGTTTACCATTAACGGGCAGTGCTAAGGTTGAAGGTCACGCGTGCTAGTTGCATTCCGTTGAGGACAGCGAGTCTAAGGCAAGTTTTCTACTTGTTAGTGTGTCGTTAGAAGGGAAACAAACGCTTTGGACGTGCTGTGCACATATGTCAAACATTTGAAGGTTTTGTGCAGTGTTCATGTGATCAATAATGAATAATGAAAATTTTGCTGGATCTTCAAAATAGCATGCGGGCGGTGACGCTTAATAGTGAATTTAGTTTGTGTAGCCTAATAAGAATCAAGTCCAAAGTGATCTACTACTGATAGTTCCATAATATAAGGCATACAGTAAGCCAAGCCCTTTGTAAGCCTGAGTGACGTTGATAAAGCACTGGTTGAAGTGGTTGACCCAATTTCTCAACATAAAAGAGTCCACAAGCACACATGACATCGTGTAGAGACCTCAAAATAGCGATATCCAACCTCCAAGGGCCTCCAATAAATCGAAAATATCTCAGCTCTGACTAGGAGTACACTCACGGGGGGAAATGCGCTGGATAGCTCACTAAATGAGCTATCTACTGACGCCTTAACCGTGCAAATCGGTTCCGCGGAACCGCTACTAGCTTCGTTTTTGTTTGTATTAAGTTTCCGAGTATGGGGAGAGTTTAGGTGGGCGTGGTAACGTAACGGTTTTACCTACGGACACGTTACAAGCACCGTTGGATAGAGCTCGTGGAGAGCTACCTTCTGATACTCGAACATTAATATTCCACTAAAAGATAATCTGCGGAAAAATCAGTGAAATTTGGAGGTGGACATCGCTACTCAAAATGGTGCATATTGATAACAGTCTACGCAAAACCACCTTATAAATTGGTTCTAACCGCAGTTTGAGCAGCTGTACAGTAGAGTATATGGGCGACCACATGGTGGAATAATGCATGTACTAAAATTTTCGTAGCTACCTATTGATTTAGTGGGGGAGCCCCTCTTAGTTAGGCCACTCCAATGAGATTCATTGTTTCTCATCACCTCAGTATCTCCTGGAGGATGCGGGCGGGCGGTCATTATCATTATTAGTTATCCAATTTAGCACCAACCGTCACACAATACTTGGCGCTTATAGCTTTACGTTTTGACGACCATTACCTAAAGTAGTATTCTTGAGCATGCGCAGTAAGAATTCACAGCGCTCAGGTGGCTTAATGGCTTCAATCGTAACCAATAGGCACCAAATAATGAGTAATGAGTTCAGAAGTGCTGCTCAAAAAAAGTAGGCGGGCGGGTGATGAGAAACAATGAATCTCATTGGAGTGGCCTTACCACTGTAGAGCAATTTTTAGGTATTTGAAATGTCAATTAGCTGCTTTGATTAAAGACCTAAAAATTGCTCTACAGAGCTAACTAAGAGGGGCTTGTAACGAGTTAACTGGTCCCCCTACACAAGTGCATGGTCCTGGGTTGTGTCATCATAAATAGTCCCCCCGGACATCCTGTGCATGTGCACCATAAGTGGTCCCCCGCTGCAGTAAGTGGTCCCCCATATCTATGGGGTGCTGTTTGTCTCAAAACTACCTACACATTTATTTAATGTTTAGCACAGGGATCGATGTTTAGCAAAGGAGTCGATATTTAGCCTTCCCGTAAAATACTATGATGAAGATACAATAGAATGCAAGGGCTGTTATCTTGTCGTCGTCAGCAAGAAAACCGCCAGATCTAGGCATCAGAGCAACTCCTAAGCACAATACATTTGTTGAAAAACTTGCTATATTATGCTTTGAATAGGCCCACGAGCGTCGTAAACACCGCATTTTATTGGCCACGCCTATCAATTGCATCCTGGCTATACCGGTATAGCACAATATGCAGGTAAAGATCGTCAATAGCGCAAGCCACACTGCTGCAGTAGGATGCAGCACGCAAGGTATTTGCTCTATAGAACTCTAGTGCATTATTATGAATGACACTAGCCTCGTCCCCAGGCCCCGCGTTGGGAGGGGCCTGGGGACGAGGCTAGAATGACACTGACATTGACACTATGACTTAGCATTTGAAGTGTTGCGCAGCTAGTTCCACTGCTAAATGTGGGGGGACCACTTACGCTTGAGGGGGACCACTTACCACGACACAAGTTGTCCTAGGGGGACGACTTATGGCAACACAACTAGTCCTGGGGGGCTACCTGTGGCAACATATGTGGTCCGGGGGGACCATTAGTTGCATGACAGGCTCCCCCACTAAATCAATAGCGCTGAGTTCGAAAATCGCAACGATATTATTCTCTAAAAACCTTCATGAAAGCGTATACTATTACAATTAGTGAACTATTAGCCAAAGATCAAGCCTGTCCTATCTCCTCTGTCAGTAGGCTTCCAGTAAATCCTTGCTCGTGTTCAGATATAGCTGCACAAGATCTCAAAAAAAGTGAATTTGTAGCCATGTTGACCAGTGGTGTGACATCATGCTTAGAGCTTCAGTCACATGTCAGCTTACGCGAGGAATGCGCAAATAATTATATTCATAGACCACCCTACCCGACTGTGGCGCGCGTATACGTCAACCGCGGTTGATTGATGATAACATTCCATAGTACCACTCTTAGCGTAGACTGTAAGCCCCATATACAGTAGTCCCTAGGTAATAATCACATGACAAAATTTTACACAAGAAATAAGGAAGACAATGTCAGGGGCACACCTAGTGCAAGTTTTGGTTGCTTCTTTATTGCTGATCACTGCACAAGGACAGCAGAACAACTTTCAGTTGGTCACCAAGGATGGATTTTGTCTACAGGTTACAAAAAATACTGGTGTCATCAACGCCTGCAAGGATCCTCAAGGAAATTTCACTTTGAACACAGTGTACTACCTATCTGGAGCACCAGGAACCTACAGCCTGCACATAGCTGGAGCACTGGGGCTGTGCCTCGACAGGGAGCACTGCCATTCCAGTTCATCAGACCTAAGATATAGTGAATGCGACCACTGTGGCGCAATTCACTGGAATATTATCACAAGCAATGGTGCAGTATGTGAGGATGCCTGCAAGAACTGTATTTACAAAAACTCTGATGATACTGCTGCTATTCATCACTGTTCCGATGGATTTGAGCCATTCAACAAGACTGTGGTTGGACTGCACAGTAAAGATCAACATCTACTGAAAACCTACTACAGGCACATGCACACCATGTATAAAGAAGATTTAAAAAATAAGAAAATATAAAACTACTCTACAATGTCATTGTACATGTATTACCTTTTGCGAAACTGATGCTATAGCTATACTGCATGAGAAAGCTACCACCTATTATAATTATACTATTATAATAATGAAAATACATAATTATTATTATGTTTCAGATGGATAAAAAAAAATTTGAATAGTCCATATCCCAAACCTACCCTCCCATTTCCGCAGCGCTTGATGTATTGCATCACCAGCACATGGAAGGAAGGGTCTGGAAACTCTTGCACGGTTTTTGTGTGTACCCGGAATGTAATTAGACAGTCAGTCACGTAAATAGAATGCAATTCCATCGATAGTATGCTAACTGCAACCGTCCAGAACAGTACCTCATAATGCAGATAGTCGAGTGATGACCGTGTATATAGCTGTAAAATGCCATTCTTTGTGTAGCTAGAGTCTATCTAGAGAGAAGACTCGTGGTAACCTCAAATATTCTTTGAAGTTAGCCTGCAGTCATACATCATGGAAAGCCATGGAAGAATGATTTCTCCTTGTTTCATAAGTGCCTCGAGCACTACATTCATTTTCGTAACTGCCTTGTTGACATCATTCTCAATTTTGATGGCCATATACACAGCATCAGCCATGGATCTCAGATTTTTTGTCAACTCAGCAACTAGGCTTGCATGCATGCCTGCTGTTAGTGATTACAATGTGCTGGTGATTCAATACATCCAGCGCTATGGAAAAGGAGGGTCTGGGCACGAGACTAATCCCAAGCCAGAGAGTATAAGAGATGCGATGGCAGGGCTGTATACACAAACATGGTAGCCATGGGGATCCATACAGAGAATGAGGTGTACGTACAAAGCATCTCATGCTCATGGATCATGCCAAGTAGGGTACCGAAGAGACACTCATAAAGTGAGAAGCGAGGTAGCTGAGGTACACACCAATATTCACCCAAAACAAGAAGGTGGTATATGAACGGTGTATATATCCTGGGCAAACATAGTTTATCTGTTTATAATATCATGTATACTATATACTATATGTATATAATGGAGTTCACAGGCCCAGCAATGAGAGTTCTAAGAGACTGGATCTTCTCATGTGGCTGTAAATACCAGCCACAAATTTTGATCCCTACTCCCTTAGCTTCATTGCAGGAGACATCAGTTTATAGCATCATGGAATTATGGGATTGCAAGCATTTACATAATACCGGCATATACATGACCATGCACATGTACATGTACACTTGATCATTCTCATTCCCATACCTCACCACACACGGGTGGGGTCTGGGAACGAGACTAATGCCTTGATTAGCATTTTGCTACACAAAGAAAGTTAAAAGCAAGAAGTGTTGTTGACAATCTATGTCTCCACATGCAGTAGCTAAGACCAGCCGAGCAACTGGAGGGACTTGATAACAGATATTATATCACGGAGGGGAGATAGCTAACAGCTGCGCAGAAAAAAATTAACAACATGAACAGTGAGTGACTATAACAAGCCCCATTATCCATCCACAATGCATGCATACACCTACATGACCGAGAGTAATACAGTAACTCATTTAAGTAAATGTCACCAAAAGGATTAGGGATTTATATCACAGATTATGCAAATGACTAACACAGAGGTGAAACACTAATAGAAATGCCATCTGTCTCTGTCCTCTCATCATACACGTACATACGCATAATATTTAATCTTGTACAATTAATTTGGTAGAGAAAAGTACTGACAACACTAGCTACAGGAAACATCCACCAGAAACTGTATGAAGGCCAAAAGTAATAAAATTTTGATGTCTTGATATTAATATTACTGTAAACATAGTATTCGAATTGTATCCATCATTTTACAAAATCTTGCAAGATTTACATAATAGCCAACCATACACACAATTTACATATACCTTGTCAAAGTGCTACTTGGCAAGTTATTGGGTGCTGGCATTCTTGACTTCTGTTCTGTCACAAAGATGATGTGTTCAAGTGTGCTCTGCAGCTGCTGAGCACTGAGGTGTCTCTCTTCAGTCACTGCATGTGCCCAGCTTGATGTCCTGGACAACCTTCACTATGATAGCATAGGTTGATGAAAGGAGAAGTAGTTTCAGCATCTTCATCACACTCAACAGGGCAGATCTGAATGAGTTAGATATTAAGGGCAAAGCGTGAAAGAAAAGAAATCCAAAATTAACTGAGTACTTAGTGACACTTATAATATATTGCCCTGTGTGAGAGCACGTTGACTGTGCCACCAAACTGTTGAAAATGGCAAATAGCTCAATTCTGTTAGCATCAAGTCCCTCAGCACGGCCACAAATATAGATTTCGCAACACTTCTATAGGTACACTTTATCAAAATTAATTATAGAAATGGTCTCCGATATTTGGCAAAGGGCATCACACATACATGTTCTCTTCCAGCTGGCTTACTAATGTAGATGGGATGAAGGATCTGTGGGCTCTAGTACAGTTCAGCTGCTACCAACACAGATATGAATGAAAGGATCTATGGTGCTCTAGCACAGTTCAGCTGCTATCAGCATAGATATGAATGGAAGGGTTTGTGGTGCTCTAGTACAGTTTGGCTGCTATCAATACAAACATAAGTGAATGAGTTAAAGCCCCATCTATGTTAGGCTAAGTCTTGAAGTAAAATGTATTACTGGTGTTGGTGTTCTATGCTTGATGATTTAATTATCCCGGTAGACTCCTTGAGCATCAGTTTGGGTATGGGATTGTCTATCACCCTTAAAGCTGGAGTGAAATTATCTGCCAATGGGTGGCTATGGGGAGCCATAACTCAGTGGCCAGAGCACCTGCAGCTAAGGCGGGAGGTCCTGGGTTCGATTCCCAGTGGCTGCCCTGGATTTTTTTGTCTTCCAGCTGGCTTACTAATGTTGATGGGATGAAGGATCTGTGGTGCTCTAGTGCAGTTCGGCTGCTATCAACACAGATAGCTATGAATGAAAGGATCTATGGTGCTCTAATACCGTTCGGCTGCTATCAGCATAGATATGAATGGAAGGGTTTGTGGTGCTCAGACTCTCCACTTATTAATAATAATAAACATTTTTTTGGCTAATTTCTAAATCCTGGCCTCTTAACCTACTATCCATATGAACTATTTACCTATACATAGAAATATACAACACCCACAGCTTTACTTTACCAAGCTCTTTATATAGCAACTGTACGTCCCTTAAAATTATATTAGCTAATTATATGTAACAGGTATGTTATATTCCATAAATGCTGCAGGCAGGGAGCATTATATGCAAGTAAAAAATTGCCTGCTTGCATGCATGGTACGGTATCTATTAATAATATTATCACTGTGAAAAAAAGGAAATTGCTGAGAAATTCACTGAAGCATGCTTTGAAGGTACAGGTAAAGTGATTGGAAACAGACATGTTCTATCTAACAATTATACCAAAATATTACATTAATTGTGATTGCAATATGCATCACGTGTGATAATTATTATGACAGTGTATAACATCACAAACGACATAAGAATATTATTATTTTAAGCAACTAAGTAATGCAATGTTCACTATAATATTATTATGTCCTAAGGCACACTACAATAATACTCAATGCATCTAGAATAATCCTACAGAAATATTTTAAATTAATAAGTCAAAGCAATCTTCGCTTATGTATCAACCTGCTTTGGAAACAAAATACAATTACACCATTAACAATAATATTATTGTATAGGATAAAAAAAATTAGTTGTAGGTCAGTAATTTAAAAGATCATAACTTTGTAATTGAGTAACTACACTGTATGTACTCGAGGTAGTTAATTATAACTGTATATATACCTCAGTGGTTTGTTCGACCATCTCCGTTTCAAACGTGGCGATTAATCCTCCACCAATACCTATAAAAGGCAAACAGTCGACATGCATACAAAACAAACCTCATAATGTTACCTTTTCTTAGAAGAGCATGCATATGGCTTGTGCCTGGCCATCTGGAACAAGCTCATTATAGAGCTGCAGAATCTAATTATTAATAAATTTGGAACAGGACCACATTAGCTATTTAATGGAGTCTGCAGTCAATTTATACTTTAGATTCTATGAGTATCCATCTAAGATCTATAGTGACATACAGTGATGTCATGATTGATCGATATGATGTGAAAGTGATCATGCATGACATGCAGTATATTGTCTTAGAGATCTACATTGTATAGGTAAAAATATGGCAGCCACACAATTTACTTGCATTATTTCTTGTTTCTCATCCACAAAATAATTATTTGGGGCACATCGTATAATAATTATATGCAGAACGAGCCTGAACACCAGCTTGCTTCAAATACTGCAGAATACTGCAGTATAGTCTATCCGGCTCACATTTGGCATGCCATAGCATGGTGCCACATATGCATGTGCTTTAATATGATGTATATTCAAATTGGGCCATTAGTGGGTGAGAAGCAAGTGATTGATATCATGCTATGGTGTATACGGCTACATGCAGTGTTAGAAGGAATTAACAATTAAAGTACTTATTTTCGACCACTACTTGTTAATGACTACATTCTTTTTTGACCAGATGGACCAATAATTGACCTAGCAGAATATGGAAGTATACAAAATTATCTGAGAGTGCACAGAATTGACATTTTAATCTCTTCTGCAAGAGAAGTGAAGAAGAAATTTAAAGCCAGGGAAAGCTTCACAATCGTTTAATCGACTCAAATATACAAGTAATGGAGCAAGAATCTATATATGCAGGCCATTTTAGGATACTGTGAAAGCTCTCGAAACATTCATACTCATAGGTGGAGGAAGACAATCTAGGTCGGAAGGGAACTAAACATTAATTTTGTGGGTGTACAAATTTAAGATCATACTTATTTCAACATTAATTATAGCTGCCGCCGTACTTTATAGATCCACGTAAAAGTTAATACAGTTGGCAAGTTGAAATTCAGAAACTGAATCCTATAATATTATAGTCAATGGTGGTGAGCATGTCTCTAGAAAAGGTGGCCACTTCAAGCTGATTGAGGTGAAGCACTTGCCCCCATTTCAAGCTGATGGAGGGGGGGGGCACGTGGCCCTCATGCCCTTCTTATGAATAGTTCCTCCATGGCCCAAATTATGTCTTCAGGAAGTGTATGCTCATGCAGTCATTAGTATGTATGCTGAGTTGAACAATGGTATCAGACATCAGTGGCATTCTTCAAACCACTCTTTAGGAATTTCCTTTGATAATTGGCAGTGAATAACATCAAAGATTGTACTAACTATCAAGCTTTGAACAGTGCACTCAAGGCTAATGAGTTGGAAATTATAACACAACAGATCTTGAGCGATCGATTATTAGTACTTTACGCTAATAACTTTACCACATACCTGATGAACTCCCTTTATAATAGATGTATATTATAAGGATTGTGATAATAATGAGGAGGATGACAATGACTATCACCAGGGTTATTGTTACACCCAGAAATCTTGGAAGCGGCACTGTGTTAGCTGTATGAGTGTAATAATGCAATAGTGAGCAAGTTAGTTGGGTAATATAGTTATGTGACTGTAAAGAATGAATGCATGGTCCCTCTTTGCTTATAGTTTGGCTGCCTTGGTTTCATGTAGCTATTATCTTCATAATTACGTGATGGATACTAATCCTCTTTTGCTATTCCAGAAAAAAAAAATGTAATGGAAAGCTGATAGTAGCCTGGCATTGACAATCTCCCCCCCCCCCCCCCCCCCCCCCCCACACACACACTATGGTTATAGTTGTCCAGGAGGAAGATATGAAATTGCATGAGCAACCATTCATTCATTCTTTACAATGAGATACTTAAGTTAATATTCACATGATGCTATGACATTGAACATAATAAATGTGCTCACGTACGACAAAAGTCGATGACTCCTGCACTTCTTCTTTCTGTTGGATTGTTCAATTTCATATTAAATTCCTCCACTGTCCAATTGAAATCTCCACACTGAAGGAAACCCAATTGTTCTGGTGCTGTATTTTGAAGTTCATAACCTTCATTAACGACCAAGGCCATCCCTTCGAGAAAGTGTGGCTCTATGTGGCAATGCATATACCAGAATCCCCAGTTGTCAGAGATGAAGCGGAGGACAACGTATCCCCCAGGTGGAACTATGATTGTGTCTTTGCGTACAGTTGTAGCATTCACTGTACCATCTACTGGGTTTGAGGGATTGGTCCAAGTGGGGTTGGTACACAATGGGTCATTACCACCTTGGTTATTAGAACAAGTTATATTATCATTGTTACTCTTGAGCGTTCCATTTTCGAAGTAATTTCCATAGTAAATGCCAGCAACCTGGAAGGTGTGTCCGTGAAGATGAATAGGGTGAGCTGCTTTACCATTAACTGGGTCTGCAAGATTACTAAGGACAAACTGAATTGTGGCCTTGTCTGTTATATTGACAATGTGTTGGCAAACACAAAAAGAACTGTCAGACTTGCAGTCCAAGTATCCTGATTTGCAGTCCAGATCAAATGTACTATCAACATCTGTCTGGAGTGACCCTGCAGGAAATTCAAAGTTACGACCACTTATAGCTGCACTTCCACTTTCTCCTTGGAAAGCAAAATCAAAGAAATGTTCATTTTCCATTCTATCAATCGTATTCGAGGGAAGATTATCCATGGGGGTCGGAAAAAGCAATTGTAATTCTGTGACTGGCACACAATTAATGTAAAAACTTGGAGCATAAAATTTAAATGGACAATTTAGTGCATTACACCTTGATGTGCTATTGCAAGGCCTAGGATTATTATCAGATTCCATAATTATGCTTTGGTATTGTGTTGAAGTGGGATTGCTGGCTTCGTCACCATAGTGTAAGATAGCCACTGCTCTGCGACATTTTGGGTTGTTTGCGACTGTACAATTAGAATCAAGGGTTTCTGCAATCATTAGATAATTAGCTTGTTGATTTGCTTCTGCTTCTGTTTTTGGTTTCAATAGAAAATCATAGCGTTCTCCAGCATGTACGAACATGTAATCTACTTCCTTAGGTTTTGTGAGGAATCCATCTGCTGCTATCACAATCAGCCTGTGCTCTGAAATAGAAAATCTGAATAGATTGCGTCGTTGTGATCCTACCAAACGAAAACGGTAATATACTGGATTCTCACTATTATATGGTTGTACATCAAATATGCTCAGCCTGGATCTACTGTAGCTTATATTATCCGGTTTTCCAAGTCCATTGATAAGCCCAGCGTGGAAAGATACTCTGCGGATTATCGTTCCATCAGGTCCTAGTCTTGCTACAGGTGGTTCAATGTTGGGAGCTGATGAGTTCTCATTGATGGATAGTAAGGGCAAATTACGACTAATTGTCCTTATTGTAATTTCCACAGCATCAGCATCTTGCCAGTCAAGGAAGGTTAAGGTGTGAGATGCAATGTCAACGATCATAAATGTGTCATCGATAAGGTTTTCAAGCCTTCTTTGAGCTTCATTGAAAGTATCTTGTTGTTCTCGCACAATGAGAGCACCGAAAAGCCCTTCTGTTCTCTGTGTACCAACATGAGAGTGGTACCACATAGTACCAGAAGGCTGCGCTTTGAATATGTAGCGGAATTGTGCATAGGTAGGAATTGGGCACTGCGTGATATGATCCACCCCATCCATCCAAGGAGTACTGTATTGAAATTGACCGTGCCAATGGATGCTTATCTCTTTGTTAATCAGAGTGTTTGTGACATCAATGACCACAGTTTGACCTTCATTAACAACAAGAGTAGGTCCTGGCAAAAGTCCATTCACTCCGATGAAAGCACCATTACCAATAGAATCAACAATCATTGGTATGCTACAGTCATTCTCATGGAAACGTTCATCATATACAAGACAAGTTTCCACATTCATTGCAGCCCCTATGCCAGCAGGAACTAGTTGGCCAGTATTATTAAAAATATAGCTTGAAGATTTTGCGTTTTCACGACGACCGATTAGTTCTCCAGAATCTGACCTGTCCAATTTATAGCTGCTCAAGATAATCAGATCCTCCACGGTCAAGCTAAAGTAGCATTCAGACTCATCAGGAGCACATTCACACACAGTCTGCTGGTAGCTACATATGCTTGCAGATGTGGTAGCACATAGCAACATCAGCATGAAAACTTCTCCAAACACTGAGAATGAGAAGTTGTTATGAATAAAATAAAAGCTGTGCCCTAAGACGGGTAACTAATAGAAACTGGTTGTTAAGCGCTGCTCGCTGTTAAGCACATACTTTTTATTAAGTGCAGAGTTTTGTGCGAGCTTTACCGCTCTTTGTTAGGCGCATATTTATATGCTCAGCAAGCCACCTAAACCACGAGCAATCGGTTACGTGAGCCCAGAAGGAAGTCTAGAAGTAGGCTGGAGAAGAATACGTCAAGAATTACGCTCTCTGGTCGCTTCTTGGCCACCGTTGTAGGCCTTTCTACGGTACCCTCGATACGTTTTTTATGCACGCCCCACCTACCGTGTTTTAGCACTTTTAATTAAGCGCATGCTTCCTGTTAAGTGCACACTTTTTGTTTTTCTTGCTACCATGTGTTATTAGCGCATGCGCTTAAGGTACCATTTAATTGCGTGGGCGTGAGCGTCAGGAATGGCTAATTCAATTAGCGAATCGTGAAGGGGCGTGGCCGAAGAGGCCATACGAGTGCTTTTGGTCGAAGGTGGGCGTGTCCAGAATTGGCCAGGGATGATTATGCGCGTGTAATTAGCGACCGGAAGTGGCCCCTGAAGAAAAGGCCGGTAATTGCCCACTTCAAAGCAAGATCAAAGCATTCTTTCCTAACTATTAACCGCAACGACTTAAAAAATTAAACACTAAGTAGAAAAAAAAAAAGAATTTAAAGTAATGAAATGTTTGAGACTCTGGGAAAACATTCATGACAAATTATTGATATGAGCATGCAGAATGGGTCAAAACTAGAAGTTTCTAGGAAGCGGAATTTTGATTCACACTTTAGAATTAAAGTTACAGCCCTTTAAAGTTTCCCCATATGTTTGTATAGGGAAGCCATACGTTTGCAATGTTTTCCGCCCACGCGCTACGTGAAAAACGGGGAATCCCCGTTAGGCGCGCGCACACAAACGTGACGACCTTTACCTACTGTGGTCGAAATTGGAGTATAGGGTGCCTGCTTGCATTGTATGGCTCTACTAAGCATCCAGCTCAACTATGTGGTGGTTTTGGACAATTTTTTTTTCTGCTTAGTGTTCAGGTCGCCTTGAAAAAAAAAAAAAAAAAAAAAAAAAAGCTAATTAGGCCTAATTAAGCATGTGGGCGTGTTCCTGGCACTGTGTGGAGTGTGTGCGTGTGCATTAATGCAGGTTTTATTGCTTCCGATTGGGCGTGGCTTCACAGGCCAGTGCTTGGACATCGGGGCCGGGGACTTGGCTGCGGCGATAGGTGGGCGTGTCCCGGATGCGGTGGTGACCTTTGAACCCGGCCAGGAGGCTTCGGGGGCGTGGCAGGAGGTCAAAGGTGAGGCCATGTCAGTTAATGAGGCACTGTACGGCGGTGCGATCGAGGGGCCTGTACGGCTGGACGGAAGCTGACGATGGTTTGAAGCGGATGTGGTTGCGATGACGTGTTGTTACTCCGCCCACACAGGAAATGAGGTGAGCTCTTGTGTGGGCGGTGTGGCAGAACGGCCTCCAAGTGTTTGTGTGTGTTTTGGCCTTGAGGAAGCTGTGTGTTTTAATTGGGATTGATTGTGGGCTTCCGGTGGACATCCGGTGGTTAGTAGGCACTTGATTGAGAATGGTGGTCCTTGGGGAACAGGGTGGGGCTGTTTTGGGCGTGGCCTGGCCCCTCCCTTCCGACTCGGCTTCCGGTCCATGGAGGATATTAAATGAACACTTCCGGCTCTAGCAGCCACACCCCTGAGACCTGGGCAATTAAAAGGGCGTGGTTACACAACATGCACCTCACTAATGACTTTGATGTGGTTTAGGTGTCATATCCCCCACCTCACGCCCACGCAATTAAATGGTACCTTAATAACCAGTTTCTACGGTAGTATGCAACACACGATGTAAAGGCATTGTGTCACAATATATCTATATTGATTGACATAATTATAGCTAGTACCAGTATTGATCTGATTTTCACCGTTTTCTTGGATAAACTTGTTCAAGCAAAAATTAAAACTGCCACAACTTTTGCCTTCATTATGACGTTAAAGTGCGAAATTATTAGAAGAGACTAATGTATGAAAAATCAAAGCATTTGAAAATATTCGTGTTGATAGATTGCATTTGCGTTAGATCAAATATTCGTGTTCATAGCTAGATTGCATTTGCGTTAGATCACATTTGCGTCGTAACATACTACCGTATAGCCGGAAAATTTGGCGGGGAATTAAATTTGGTGGTTTGGCGGTCTATATTACAACCACCACATTATAATCCGACAAAATTTCGTACTCGCATATATACGTGTGGCGATCCCGTACCGAATTGCCAAAATTTAAATCCGCCAATATTCTTCTAATAGTGATTTGGGGCTCAACCGCCAAATTTAATGCCCGCCAATATTTCCGGCTATACGGTATTCACTGCCAAGTGGCACAATTCCAGGCTAATCATGTAGTTATTTTATCTCTATATAAAAGTCCCGTAGAGTAAGTGTGCAATTATTTTCTTAATTGTACATTTGAGGGAAGAACAATATTTCATGAAGGCTTCTCTATTCATCTTTGCAATGCGAACATGCTGGGTCTAACCAGCTAGCTACCATTCAGAGACACGATCCTTGCTGGGCCAGTGTTTTATCCAGGGCCTTTAGGGGGGGAACTTTCCCCCCCAAACTTTCTATTTCCCCCCCCCCTAAAATTTGCTGTAATATAATATTGTATATAATATAATCTGTGTGTATACCAGCATTGTGTACGTTACTTTATGTAGCAACCATCACGGCTACAGGTAAAATAATAATTACCGTATCGCCTCAAATTTAATGGACATCTCTAACTATCTGGACACCATTTCGAATTATTTTTTACCGCTAATTACACCGGACAGTCAATGAAGTTTGAATTTTTGTTCTAATTATCCGGACATTGTTGGACAGCTCGCACTAGCGTGGTACTGATTGAGCAAAATTTGCAATGGATAACTGCTTCTTTGGAGGTACTGGAGGAGGCGAGTTGTTCTCTTTCTCACCATGAACAGGGAGCGGGAGCTCCAGGTACCGTCTCATTTATCAATCTCTGCAGCTGCTCGATCGCATGTCCATTTGACCGAATGCGCATGCGTGAAAGCGTGTTCTAATTCATCGGACACTTCCAAAACAGACTATTTTCGTGTGCTCTAATTATAGCAGACATTGGCCAAAATAATTATTTTTCTGATTTCCGTTAAATACGGTAGTAACCCCTTTGAGACTTTGTGTATATGATTCACCCCCTATTCTGTACATTTCCCCCCCAAAATTCCAATCCTAGATAAAACACTGTGCTGGGCTAGCGCGTGCCGCCGTATGAGCTCTAAGATGTACCTACAATCTGATTGGTCAAGCTTCCTCTTCATCTGTATCTATCCGTCTCTCTACTGACAGATGTAGCGCCTGCGTCTCTGAGCATACACTAGCAAAATCACAGCTTAAATAGTCAGGAAATTACATCATAAAATCAATAATTAAATTCCAGTTCTATAGTTCAAGTTTCATCATACAGAATGCTGAGCTTCAGAACTAGCCAGCGAAACAGCGACTAGGACTTGTCACGAGCTAGTTATTGATAGTGAGGCATGGTCAGAATTTAGCTAGCTAGCGAACTGCTATTGAACTAGTCGACCTCTTACCAATCTTGATCTAGTAGACCATACAGCAACATTTTTGTGGTTACCTCAAGTTCACTCACGTAGTGACTGAGGTCTCTTGGCAAACCATGCAACAGTGGCTACTCTGATGGCTACCACATAGGCTCATGGCTGACTCTACTATATGACAAATATAAAAACAATTGAATAAAATTGAAGAATGAAGTAGGGATGGCAGGATCAAAAAGTACACAAACAAGCAATAATCGCATCTATTATACATTCCTATACGCTTACTTTTCTTGACTATTGTGCTCCTATTTAATAATCATAGCATGGTTGACGTGTTTATTGAGTGCAGTATGTGGGGACATTCATACAGGTTGTTCCCTAGTTGGTCACGATGGTTCGGGTTTATCAGTTTGGTTTAATCGCATTATTACTGCACCCCTCAGAAAGCAAGCGTAGGGATGTATAGTAGATGTGATTATTGCTCAGTTGTTTGTGTACTTTTTGATCCTGCCATCCCTATTTCATTCTTCAATTTTATTCAATTGTATTTATACTTGTTTTTTATTGCACTTAGTGTAGTTTATCAATGGTTTGTTCACAACTTCTGATTAAGTGGAAGATGGGAGGTGCGCAAAATCCTTTACCACGCCCCTCATTAACTTGCGTTCCGATAATAATATTAGTATGACGAATAGGATGACAAAGAAGGCTGCATTATAGGCGGCCCAAGTAGCAATGATACTTTTCCGCTTAGGGAGAAAACCAAGTTCTAAGTTTTATTGTTGGCAGCAGCTAGCTACCCGGCATATTTTTATGATTTGTACGTTTACCGCTGCTCGAGCCCGGTTGCGCCTTCGTAAGACATCTATGATCGATCCAGCGTAACACTAGCGCTGCAAGTGCTAGCGAGTAGCTCGTCTATGCCTAGCGCCTTACCACTCCTCGAGCCTTGAACCTTCATATCTATGATCTGTTCAGCGCGCCGTTGCACGCGCTAGCGATGTAATCATCGATCGTGTATCCTATGGCCAGGCGCTGTCACATGACTTCATCATGGCAACATATTCCGAGCATGCGCATTATATCATAAAATGGCATATCAGACACACCCATTCGATAATGCAAAAAGGCCAACTGCTGCGTGTTGCCAAGTTGTATTGAAACGTGTCAAGTTTTTTTTTTTTTCAAAAATGAGCGACTATTTCGAAGGTCTGAGCAATAAAGCGAAGAATCGATACAAAGAGAAGCTCCAAGCAGTCGATCTTTGCACCCAATTTATACGATCCTTACAAGCTTGGGAACGGCAGTAGGCGTAAAACGTCGACTTCGGCCGCTTAGCTAATTAGCACCGCGGAATAATCGATTTGCGGAATCCCTCTATACTAATCTCAAGTCACACTTCTCTAGTCTCCCTACTGCATCAGATTGAGCTCGTCTTCTTCAATATTGCCAAGACTACTGGCTGCTCTACTTGGAAAATACAGTGGGTATAGGTCGTCATCGTGTGCGATTTGTGGGCGTGGTCAGTCTATCCATCAATGCATGAGACAGTCACGATCCAGTGTGTATTCTGTAACTAGGCAGGGCAGACTAAATTCACAGTTTATTGTCACATAGCTAGTTCTATTTTGCATGCGGGTGGGAATTCATTGTTCAGATTTTATATCAGTATAGGAATTCAAGCTCGAGCTCAAAATCACCTAAGCCCCACCCACACTAATTAAAGCGATCGATGGTAGGGGACCAAATACTGTATATTTTATACTGTATTATAGCTGAAATTTGAATCATGTTTTTATGGGAAAATCATAGCTACTAGCATGCAGAATTTATAGCCACGTGAAATCAGTGTACGCAAAGTATTAAGCGTGTTAACAAAGTATATGATATCATACAATCATAATGCCAATACCAACAAGAAGAAAGTAGCTATAGCGACGCAAAGTAAGGTTTATGCAAAGCATATAGGTACACTGTAAAAAAAGGAATAGTGACCCATGCATGATCACTGTACATGGCCGCAGTGAGAAATGTGGCAAATGCAGTGACGGTCACTACATTTGCCATAATTTTTTACAGTGATATATATATATATAACATCACAGTTGCACAGGCAATAAAGGCCTTTATGATACTTAAGACAAGTTGCTTCAATGTCTAGTACTACGCTTGGATATTAGCCTACCTACAGTATGCTACAAATGGCATACATAAATGCTAAAAGTTTACTTACATCGATAATGACCGTCGTCTACGAATCTCTCCCAGGTAGTTAAGCATTAAGCTTTATTAAAATTCTCGATGTATTTATGTAGACATAAGCTTTTTGTTTAGCAGTAGGCTAATAGAGATTGAGCTAAGTCAGAAGACTGTCAAGAAGCGCTCTGGTGGCTGCTATGATGACAAAAAGTGATGGAGTCTGCTATCAGCCATGCTCATCCAAGAAAGCGGTAGCTACAATGGAGGAAGATTTTGGCAAGTTTGGATAACTATCAGATGAAATGATTCTTTTATACCTCAGACTTATGCATGTTTTAGGCATACATCAAAACTCCTAAAGCTTCGGAGACCGAAAATATGTATAGGCTAATACCTCATGTAGCTAAATGATACGGACTTTTACGTATAATATACGGCATATTGGGACCGTATACGGAAATTTGACCTGAGTTGCGCGTGTAGCTACATACAAACATTTCCGGGTAGGCAAGCACGACAGCTGCACAGAAAAAAAACTCTTCAGATACTTCTTTCTTCGATTTTGTGTACTAATGATCTATAGACACGCTTATCTTTTCGTTCTTTTCCATCAAAACACTGGCTGCTGCTTTCTTTCCAACGTTCAATGGGCCACCATCTGGCTCTTTGACTTAGTGGGCGTGGCCATGTATTTTGCATAAACAGCGCGTGCAATGTACGTAGCAATGTTTCATTGAGTTTGCTGCACATTTTTATTACGGGCGATCCGGGTACATTTTGGCTCATATATCTCCATGACTACGCGGGCTAGAGACTTCAAATTTGCAGGAGCAATAGTTCAAGGTTGTACTTGGTAATGGTGGCCTTAACTAAAAATCGGTTGTCAGCATAACATGGTTTTGTCATGGAAGGTCACATACTTCCAGGTGCTATTCACAGCTTTGCAGAGGTTTACACTGAAAAGGTTACTCTTCAGTATATTATTTCACTGCAAAGCTAGCTGGGAAAATATAAAGTATATAATATTATAGGGAGTGTAGGTACCTTTTAACTCCAAACATTGCCAATTTTATGCATAATAATAATATTGCTCCTGTACTGAATTATATTAACACACCTTCATTAAATCTCAGCTATCAAATTTAATGTCATTCATGTCATAACAATAGTACTACGTATTTTAATTTTTTATTACTCTCATGGATACATACTTAGCACTAGTGCTCTTTCTGCACTATTTTATGTGTCCCTTGCATACTTATGCATAAATTATCATAAAGTTACACACTAAGTAAAAAAAAAAAGAATTTAATGTAAAGTAAAATAATGAAATGTTTGAGACTCTGGGAAAACATTCACAACAAATTGTTGATATGAGCATGCAGAATGGGTCATAACTAGAAGTTTCTTGGAAGCGGAATTTTGATTCACACCTTAGAATTAAAGTTACGGCCCTTTGAAGTTTCCCCATATGTTTGTACAGGGAAGCCATGCGTTTGCAATGTTTCCGCCCACGCGCTACGTGAGTGGCGGGACTTCGCGCGCACATAAACGTGACGACCTTTACCAAATTTTTTGAAGTTTAGGCCGTCTGCTTGCATTGTATGGTTCTACTATGCATCCAGCTCAATTATATGATGGTTTCCGGACAATTTTTTTTTTTTGCTTAGTGTGTGGGCTTGCTTGTTACACACTAAGTTACATTACACACTAAGATAAAAGAATTTCCGTATGAGTAATGTAATGTAATGTAATGTAATATAAATAAATAATTCTTGGGGCCTATGGAACGATATCATGCAATAATTTTTATATGCAGGTGAAGAATGGAAGAAATAGAGAAAACCATATGTATCAAAACTTTAAATTTCACTTTCACATCTGAGAAAACGCCGTGTTTGTTGTGTCAGAGCCATGGGGAAAGTCCCTGTTTGTACGTACGTGCATTGCGCCAATACATTTTCGATCGCATGCTGTGACGTTTCCGCGTACGGTAACGCCCACCTAAATTGAAAAATGCAATGAACCTTTGAGGTGGCACCTAGGAGAATGAGGTCAAGTTCGTTGGCGTGGTAGACGTGTTCCGTTGCTCATAGCGATGAAAACGAAGCCTATGGAAAGGCTTGGAGGCAATATTGGGCAAGAAGAACGGTACCGATGGTCGTCAACTGAAGCGATCCTCTAGTTTGTAACGAGAAAAGCCAATGGAAGGTAAACTAGCATGATCATAAATCGCGAATAGGATGTGTGCGTGCGTGTACGAAGTAGAGACTTTAATTATAAGCAGCAGTTTTTGTTACAATTGGTGCTCGATGACTAGAGCATCTAATCGAGTGCCTGGGGTGTCAGTACAGTGTAAGTATGCATGGTATGAATTATTGTGATGTAGCTAGCTAGACTAGTAATAACGTGGCTAAGTAGCTATAATAGTTCCTTTGAGTGTGATAGGCCTCAATCCCTGGTAGAGGAGGACTTGGTGTAGCCTCGTACCCAGGACCTTCAAAAGGAGGAGGAGAAAGGGCCTGGTACACATGCATGTGCATGCGCCGGGGGACCTCAGAAAAATGTGGGGGTAATCGGATACTACAGGGCCGGGGAAGGTAGAAAATTATGGTGAGGCTAAAGTGGTAGCATACTGATGTGCAAGGGGTATTGGGGGGGGGGGGGGGGGGTGGGGGGTGGGGAGGGCCTAGCATCTCCTTCCCCCAGAATTATATTTCTGAGATGGACACTTTCAGCTGTATTAACTCTCAGTTCATGGATGATGCCTGGTCGCTAAAATCTCTAAGACTAGGACTACAGATGCTATTGTAATGGTAGTTGCACGTGCATATGGTTGCTCGAGCGTGCGCTTAAGCGCTTGCGCAGAACACGCGGTAGGCGTGGTTCATAGTTTCAGCATTGCAGGAACGCCCAACTAGCACATAGCTACGAAAATCAGACCAAATATTGCTCAGGCCATGGCCTGAGCAGCCGGAGCGGCTCCCCTGGCCCTGTACTATGGAATACTCTTCATTTATCATCCATAGAACTGTACGTCATGCAAAACCCGCAAATGATCACTATGGTAATACGACCGGTCGCTATGGAAACCCCAGTGCATGCGCGTGCAGTGTGTACCAGGCCCCTTCTGCTCCTCCTCTTGAAGGCCTGGGAACGAGGCTAGGCTTAGTGCTACAGTTAGCACAATGGTACTACAGCAGTGGTGTGCCATCACTTTATCTCCTGGTGTTCTATCACTGCATACACAACAAAGTTGATGGCGACCTGGAGCATCTTCCTCCACCACTTCACGTGCACTTGTGTATAACCATCTATAGCAGCCAAACTGATCCAGTTTATCAACAAACAGTATCATCACCCAGCTAGGGGTATTCCATTGATTCTATTGGCTACAACTTCATCTGGCTGGATCTGTTGTAAGTGGACATGTGAGTGGTGTATGTATGTGGCATGTACATACGTAGAATAATATTATTATGCATGAACATGTAAACATAATTAAATTTTATATAAAAAGGCATCACTTGTGCACATGTATGTACAAGTACACAATGTACAGTATGTACTTCCCCTACACTTAGTTTACTTACATGTACATGTATGTTATGTTCTTCAGCTTCACAATCTTTTGCTTATCCAGGTGAGCGTGAGGATGTCACACCCGCTATCATCAGACCGATAGTCATAGACACTCCCAACTGGCCGCCTCTTCACTGCTGTAGGAACCCCTCTTTGATTTGTGCCTGTGACTGTCATTTCTACTACTTTCTGAAGCTGGTAAGTACAGGGCTAGTATAATACACACACAATGTACCTATCCACTTAATTAAAGGTCGTGCATGCAGATTTTATTGTAGAATTCTTTCACAAATGCTAGGAAGGGTTTACCCAAGGTCTTAATTAAAGATCGTGCATGCAGCTTTTATTGTAGAATTCTTTCACAAATGCGAAGGAAGGGTTTAACCAAGGTCTTCTCGCTCAATCAGTGTATTACACACATATGCACATACATTGTAGGTACCCAGATGTACATGTACTCTCAGAGAATAATAGTATGTGCCTTGGTACCCCAACAATGGGCTTTCCCTTCACATGTCGGCAAAGGAGACATGGCTATTAAACAATGTACAATTCAAGCTGATTCATCTATATGGCTGTGTTGCCATTAGTGACATTTGAACATGTTATTTATTTAAGTACAGCTTGTTACAATTCTTTTATCTTAGTGTGTGGTTAGCTTGTAGAAAAAAAGAAAGAAAATAATGTAATGTAATTAATTAAATAATGTTTGAGACTCTGGGAAGCCATTCATGACAAACTATTCATATGAGCACGCAGAATGGATCGCACCTGGAAAATTCTTGGAAGCGGAATTTTGATTCACACCTTAGAATTAAAGTTACGGCACTTTGAAGTACCCCCATATAGGAAGCCATGTTTGCCCATAAAAAAAAATTACGGGCGCGCGGGGTACATTGACGACCCTTTACCAAACATTGTATATATGGGTATTTGGATGCCTACTTGCATTGTATGGCTCTACTATGCATCCAGCTTGATTATTTGGTGATTTTCGGACCATCTTTTTTTTCTGCTTAGTGTGTGGTCCCCTTGAAAAAAAAAAAAAAAAAATCAAAGTTTTCCAACAAAAAGCCAAATGATTCAATCTTTCCTCATCAATTTGACACTAAAACCATAGAGAAGTTAACTTACGTCATTTTTAGGTCGATATTAACTATTATTCATATTTTTTACATTATCAAGTATAGAGAATTGGAGTGATCAATGCAAATAACTTGAAATATCTATAATTGAGAGCAAAGTGTCAAAAATCACAACTCAAAGCATTAAAATTGTATTAATTACAATCTATTATGATACTAACATTATGTAGAGTGTATGGCTTCTGTTTAGTTGCGTCATTTTTTAGTAACAGATACTATAGAAAAGTAAGCACATAAACTGCATACTAGCTAATGACGAAAACCACACAAGTTTACCACCCACACATCATTCAAGAATACTTCCTAGATTGAATTCTAGCACCATGCACAGATTTTTGCACTGCATAAAAACTGGTGTCATATTAACCTAACATGGACTATTTGAGTTATGTTTGCTTCTAATCACATGAGAGTCAACACAATTAATGCTGACAAAAGATTACTATAGTCTGAGATCTTTTCACATACTTACTATTGTTGCATAATAGTATTATAGTCACGATAGTTTTTATAGTATTGATCAATAATCATAATAATGCGTTCTATACTTGGCATGAGTATAGTTCCAAAAATATGTGAGTTATCATGAGCATGATAACTCACGTTTGTCAGAACTACATGCATATTATACTCATGCCAAATATAGAATGCAGTATTGTGATTACTGATCAATACTATAAAACAATCATGACCATAATATATTATTATACAACAATGGTAAGTGTGTAAATGGATCCGATGATTTCTTATCAGCATTGTGTTGACACTCATGTGACTAAAAGCAAGTGCAACTCAGATAACCCATATTTGGTTATCATAACCCACCAGTGTTTGCAGTGGCGCGCACATGCATGCATATATTACATACCAATTTTATTATCTAACTTATGATAGAAATTACAAAAAAACAACAACGAAGAAGCCCCACCCCCATGAAGCTTGTTAACACATATTCACAATTAGAATTAAGTGTGTGATTATCACCCTATCGTATACACTTCTTGACTAACTAACTGGTCAATTGTTCATCAGTGATAAACAATTGATCCAGAAATTTAGTTACTAATGATTTCATGTGGAGGCCTTGTATTCTCAACATACTTACTCAATAATTTGCATGCACACACTGAGTGCAATTGAGATGAGCAAAATTGGACAGAATAACCGGGCCCCTTTCCTTTTTACAGTCTATACATATATATATATATATATGTGTATAATATTATTATATATAATATTATTATACTGAGCTACCTATTATGATTACATGCTATCAATTCTGCAGCTTCTTGAATGTCTTAAAATGACTCACTGACTTGAATTCAGTGGGCTTGATCAATGGTGACAGTTATGTTTGATTTCAGAGATACTCGACATGGACATGATATTTGACCCCGAGAATTGACCCTGAAAACTGAAGGTTGCTACCTGATGACTGAAAATTGCAATCTAAGGACTAAGGATTACTACATGACTACTGAAGATTGTTGCATGTATGAGGACTGAGGATTTGTACTTGACACTGACTGTGAGGACTGACCTTTAGGGCAACTGTACGGATGATTTGAGATACAAATCAATCACGAGTTTCAAATCTGCTTAGATAAGATACTAATTATAGACAGAGCCTCATTTGGATGATGATCGGTGAATAAATTAGGATCTATATATATTATAGATGTATCTGCTGAGTATCTTGCTGAAGCTACCGCCAAGGTGAACTACATGTAAGCTTTGTTGGGCTGAGTCACCGGCCCAATTCGACTATTCAAATCGTGACAACTGAATGTCCCAGACATTGTGAGCAAAAGAATCAGCAGCTATATAGGTTTACAAGTTGTTGCTCTAGCTGTCTTCCTATTCATTTCTGCATGCTGGCCAATTGACCATATATAGACACAATACAAAGTGGCGAAATGTGGCCAATGTGGTAACTACAAAATGTCTGTTAAAATTAATGCAAAGGATACACAGAAGTGTGGACGTCCCGATATGGGCCAACTATGATAATAATATATTATAGTTATTGCCATAGTAAAGCAACGATACCAGGAAACCACAACTTCATTGCCGAGTATTGTTGCAAGTGCGTAGCACGAGTAACAATACCTAAGGCAATGAACAAGTGAGTATCGCGTTCTATTATGGTAATAATGATTTTATCGTATGGCAAACCTGGATCGTATGTAGCCACACCCTCTAGGAACAATAAATCAAATTCGAACATAGCTAGTAACGGCAACTGTGTTGCATATGAATGACAAAATAAACGAATGAGAAGCTTACCGTTGAGAGAACGGCCGTAAATAATACCAAAGAGGCATCTTGGATCACTAAATTTTTTCAAAATAATTCAGGGTAGACACCACACAGTGATCGAGCGAACAACTTCGGCGGCTGCTATCATCTATGCTGTTACCAACTTCTCAGTCTCTATATAGTAGTGGCAGAGTCAGAGTCTCTCCGTAGCATCGATATCGACGTACTAGTGAGCGAAGATAGCTAGCTACCTATTTTCTTCATACTTTGTTACACAGCAGCTAGCTACTTCCAAACATACATGATTCAAACACTCGGTGATACGGGTCAAACAGGGGTGACATCTGTTTTTATCAAAACATGTTTGAAATTATTTCCCCCATACATTACTATATAAACGAATAAATAGACCATACGATAATAATTATTATTAACATGCACAATCACTTATTTGGCTTAATCATGTTATGATGAATTTGCTATCAATAGTAGAATATTAACTTAAGGATGGCAATGTCAAATTATAGCCTTCTGACTCGGCAGTCTCTATTCACTGGATTGGACCACTGGACTGGACTACTGGACTGGAATACTGAACTCACCTTTGACCCAAAAATACCAACTTAAATGGGCATTTTTCAGATTTTGATCGCCCTAAAATGCAGTTACGACCCTATAATTATGTCAATGCATATACCTGTATATGCAATGGGCTTCCTAATTGTATTATTGGGTCATCAATTTCAGTCAGCTTAGCCTATCATAATATTATTATAATTCGAATAAGTGAATTCTTAGGAATTCATGGCTCTCCCTGGGCCGGCCACACCTGCCCTCTTCAATATCTACAGACAAATACTGCTTACTTTAGGGGTCGACTCTTAATATAGCATTTCATTGAATTGCTCGTGTAGTTTTATCACTTCACTTTTTATAGCTAGCTACCTCACACTATACAACTGTTGTCCACATCCGAGTATCTAGATTAGACGTAGTAGAGTGATTGCATCTTATTCAACATGTTACTAAAGGCGTAGATAATATTATGCCAGTATTCTTCCATGGCCTTTGGGAAAAAATTAACATGGGGGAGGGGGGCATTGTGGCTTAATCTGTAGCTGCAATCTTATGTAGCACTAGCTAAGATGATAATAATGGATTTCATGCATATTATAGGAGATGTGTAGAATAGGGCGAAGTTTTCTACACATTTCATTTAATTCTGCCCTATCCTGTGACAAACAGGTGTAGATAAGCTCATGCTTTGGTAACTTCGAGGAAATCTTAGTTTTTTGGTCCAGTGCTATTGGCACTCCAGTAGAGCTAACTAGCGTGAATTCTCTGTGTGAAACCCATCTTTGCTGAGAGGATCACGTTAAGACAGTCTTAACAGTAGGCTGGATTTGTCACAACTACTTTAATAATGGCAAATATCTACAGCATAGTGGCTGAAGTTTTGGCGTTTAATCTCATGCAGACCATTACACCAAATCTGAAGCCAAACCCTTCTACTATATATGTTCACTCAGGCATACATGTAGGCTAGTCTCATGCCCAGCCCCTCCTACGCAAAAATGGAGAAATGGGCTGGGCACGAGACTGTACTTAGTAACATATAGGCATAGGCACCTGCAGCTGAGGCTACCACGGTACTGAAATAGGTCAGGCTCAACACAACATTAAGTAGCTAGCACTAGGAGGCTAAATGGGGGTCAAAGGCTAGTCCAGTAGTCCAGTCCAGTGAATAGAGACTACCTTCTGACTCCTATCTTGATCAATATAAAACAGCAAAATTAATTTTAATGTATGTGCCTCATGCAAACGCTTAATAAGCCAGAAAGTATTCTGAAATAAGTAGCTATAATAGATATAGAATTTCCTTATGACATGCATGCAAACTTACTTCTGTCCAAATAATATATTTACTTTGATCCTTCAAATTTTGCACTTTCACGCAGTGGCCCTGGAAGTTTTCAAGAACAGTGTGCTAATTATATAGAGGTTGGAACGGAAGACCCACAAATACTACAGTCCAACCTCGATTATCCGAACCCTTTGGCCGTCGAACCGTTCGGATAAGCAAGGATAACGTTGACCACGCCCAAGCCACACCCTCGAAATCGATAATATAATATAGGACTGACTTATCGAGCATTTCGACGATTTTAATCTCACCCTCGATTAACAGAACACTTACCTTGTGTTTCTTTTACTTCTTTGAGCGTTAGAACTAGATTTGATAGCAGCGCAGCGGCTGATTCTCACGTGGCAACTACGCGAGGTAGGTTTACTGCGCATGCGCAAGTTGGTCACGTGGTCACAATGGAAATTGACTCTTTGCATCTCGAGTTTGGATAATCGAGGGTTCGGATAATCGAGGTTCAGATAATCGAGGTTGTAGTGTACACACACCCTTTTCCTTCTTGCTTCATTCTTATATAGTATGCATGATTCCTTCAAAGCATGCTGCTACATTGTTTTGTTTTCCTCACTGATAGTAACCCTAATTAGGTTACCCTGATGAAAAATGCATTGTTATGCACTCTGAGTCATCCTTGCACTGTAATAATGATTAGCCTTTTTTTTTGGTCATCTGCCAGTTCAAATCCTCTTTACTGGACCACTAGCTAAACATAAGGAAATCCCACTATAGGTGCTTTGTAATCCAAGCTGTAAACAACTTAAATACCTTTCTGAAACATTAGTAGATAAGACATAATGCATCATTTAATTACGAAAGTAATAGAGCAGGAATTTGATGTAACCAAATTGAAAAAAAAAATAACCATTCACTTTTTGCAGTGTGTACATGAGAGTAACTCTGGTAACTGAAGATGATTTAAACTAACCCTTTGTTTGTGAAATATGTGTATGCATGCATGTACTGCACAGCCTTTCTTCTGCATGCATAGCTGCTAATAGCACAGGGAGTCATCATGCATTTAAATTTCCTCATAATATTATTGATAAACGTTCAGATATGTGTTTCCCTAAAGCTCATCATTCGGGTGATGTACCATATAATCCATCACGAAATGTTCTTTTAAATAGAAATATTGTTCCATAAATATACGGTCTATAATAACAAAATTTAATATTGCTCAACAATTATTAGTAAAAATTAATTAGTAAAATTTGTGCTTCTCCAATAAACTTTCAGGTCTTGAGTATTCCTTGTTCTCCAGTTCTCCACGTACTCCACGTTTCTCTATGTTCCCTAGCACAATCCTTTTGCCGAATGCGCCAGACTAGTAGCTATATTCCTTGTTCTCTAGTTCTCTATGTGCTCTACGTTTTCCACTGTTCTCCAGTACATCTTCACAAAATGCAACCCAACTAGTTAGTATTTTACGTTCTCCAGTTCTCCATGTGCTTCATGTTCTCCACTGTTCTCCAGCGAAAATTTCAAATGCAACCCAACTAGCTAGTATTCCATGTTCTCCTGTTCTCCATGTGCTCTATGTTCTCCACTGTTCTCCAGCGTTAACCTCAAATGCAATCCAACTAGCTAGTATTCCATGTTCTCCTGTTCTCCATGTGCTCTATGTTCTCCACTGTTCTCCAGCGTTAACCTCAAATGCAATCCAACTAGCTAGTATTCCATGTTCTCCTGTTCTCCATGTGCTCTATGTTCTCCACTATTCTCCAGCGTTAACCTCAAATGCAATCCAACTAGCTACTAGCTATAGTTGGATTGCATTTGAAGTTAACGCTGGAGAACAGTGAAGAACATAGAGCACATGGAGAACAAGAGAACATGGAATACTAGCTAGTTGGATTGCATTTGAGGTTAACGCTGGAAAACAGTGGAGAACATAGAGCACATGGAGAACAAGAGAACATGGAATACTACTCCATATTCTTCAGTTCTCTTGCAATGGTTCTCCAGCGCTACGTAACTTCAAATGCAACCCAATTACCTATAGCTAGTTCTCCGGTTCTCTATGTTCTCCACTGTTCTCCAGTATTGACCCTCAAATGCAACCCAAGTAGCAGTTATCTATAATTCTCTAGTGTTCTCCAGTGCAAACTTCAAATGCAACCCAAGTATATAGCTAGTTAGCACTGGAGAACAGTGCAGAACATAGAGCACATAGAAAACTGGAGAACATGGAATGCTAGCTAGTTGGATTGCATTTGAGGTTAACGCTGCATGGAGAACAGTGGAGAACATAGAGCACATGGAGAACAGGAGAACATGGAATACTAGCTAGTTGGATTACATTTGAGGTTAACGCTGGAGAACAGTGGAGAACATAGAGCACATGGAGAACAGGAGAACATGGAATACTAGCTAGTTGGATTGCATTTGAGGTTAACACTGGAGAACAGTGAAGAACATAGAGCACATGGAGAACAGGAGAACATGGAATACTAGCTAGTTGGATTGCATTTGAGGTTAACACTGGAGAATAGTGGAGAACATAGAGCACATGGAGAACGGGAGAACATGGAATACTAGCTAGTTGGGTTGCATTTGAAATTTTCGCTGGAGAACAGTGGAGAACATGAAGCACATGGAGAACTGGAGAACGTGAAATACTAACTAGTTGGGTTGCATCTGTGAAGTTGTACTGGAGAACAGTGGAAAACGTAAAGCACATAGAGAACTAGAGAACAAGGAATATACTAGTCTGGAGCATTCGGCAAAAGGATTGTGCTAGGGAACATAGAGAAACGTGGAGTACGTGGAGAACTGGAGAACAAGGAATACTCAAGACTCGAAAGTTTATTAGAGAAGCACAAATTTTACAAAATTAATTTTACTAAACAAATCTAATAATTGTTGAGCAATATTTGTTATTATAGACCGTATATTTATGGAACAATATTTCTATTTAAAAGAACATTTCGTGATGGATTATATGGTACATCACCCCATCATTCAGGGATCAATTTTATGGATTCCCTAAAGCTTTCTGTCAGTGTGCTAACAATCGCTCAGGACTTTTGTTTTCACTTTGTCAATCCGGTCTTAGCTTGTCCTTAGGAAGCTCTTGATGTATCCCTTGCTCTAGGTCGTGGTATACGAGTTATGTGCCAATCATTTTGATCACTATGATAGCTGGTATTCTTTTGGTAGTAGTAATGCTGACTTTCAAGATAACTGTAGATACTAGATTACTGAATGGACTGATCTTTTATGCCAATATCATTGGTGCCGATAGCAGTACATTCTTCTCTGGACTGTTGCCATCCACTAAATTTCATTTGGCCCTCGTATCATGGCTCAATTTGGAAGTGGGATTTGATGTATGCTTCTTTGAAGAAATGGACACCTACTGGAAAACATGGCTCCAGTTGGCCTTCCCAGCTTATGTCATATTTCTAGTCGCAATTGTGATCATTGCTAGTGAGTGCTCGGGAAGGTTTTCCCGTCTTCTATCAAGAAGAAATCCAGTGGCAACTCTTTCCACACTGGTCTTGCTCTCGTATACAAAATTTCTACAGACAACAATTACAGCCCTCTCATTAGCTACTCTACGCTATCCTGATGGCTCTCACAAGAAGGTGTGGCTTCCTGATGCTACTATTGAGTAGCTATTTGAGTAGAAAGCATATTCCTCTTTTTGTTGTAGCGGTTGCCATTCTAATTATTGTTGGCACTGCTTACACATGTATCATTTTCTTCTGGCAGTGGTTTCTTCATTATCAGAAAACAGCTCTTTTCAGAAGGATCAACTTTCTGCAACTGAACCATTTCATTGATCCTATCATGCTCCCTATGCTGAAAACTATCGCTACTGGACTGATTTGTTGCTGTTCACACGAATCACTCTGTATCTTGTGTTTGCATTGAATGTATCGGGTGATCCTGGAGTCAATTTGATGGCAGTAAATATTTCAGCAATTAGCCTTCTCCTATTTAAGGCGCATTTTGGTACGATCTACAAAAAGAACTTTCAAATTGTTGATATGATGGAAATGGCTTGCTATGCAAATCTTGGTATATTCAGCACAATCAGACTACAATTTGATGATGGGAAATAGTCAATATCACTGCTTATATCTCTGGTGCTTTCACAGTGACACTACTAGTTATCATAATCTCTTATTGTTCACTGAATGCTATGCTTGATTTAAAATGCTCAAAGAGGTAGCGTAATGTGCCAATTACCGACAGGTATCAACTATCGGAAATACGGGTATCGATTATCGACATAGGGCCTTAGTATAGGCAGTGGGCGTGGCGCGTTTAATAATAACTTCGCGTGGTCGATCGCGACTCGCTTCTGTGCTTCAGGCTGGACTTTTGAAGGTAAGTTTTGCTTCATTTGTGATAAGATGACCCTCACAGTGTCTTACTTTCTCAATACAGGGGCAAAGACGCGATGGTGCCGTTCCCGAGGCGCTTCTGCCAAGATTGAAAAAACGATAAAGATCGAACAAGCTCACCTATGAACATGAAGTTGTCTCAGTAGTTAGAGCTCATGATTATGCACCTGGTAGTATTTTTTATATAATTTTCTTACTCTTGAATTGCATGCACTGTGATGACAAAGCTCCAAGTGACGATAATTGATTGTATTGAAAGTATACGGTGTGCCGATAATACGTACCGACTGTTGATAACTGGCATTCGCAATTATAAGCTAAAATTGCCATTGCAGACGTATTTTGATAGGCAGCCCCCTGAGACTTTGGGTACTTGTAGCCCTGGCGACCCCCTACCTTTTGGTCCAAGTTCGAAGTTCAGGCGATGTTCCTAAGCAACAGCACACGCGGGAGAAAACCGTATGTCGATAATTGGCACTTTACGCTACACTAATATTTATGAAAGACGATTTCACCGAAATGAACTTGGAAATAATAATGACACAGTATTTAGCAGCCGTACATCAAAAGAAAGCCACCCCACTTATTCTATCGTGGATATAGGCAGGGGCGGATACAAGCATTTGTGAGGGAGGGGGCTAGAATCGCGCGCGAAGCGCGCGGGAAAATTAGGCCACGCCCACTTTCAATGACCACGCCCACAAAAACGGCCGTAAACGAACACAAACGGCTGCAGTAAGGCTAGTTTTCAACGTTTTTGATTGTCAGTTTCATGGTAAGTCGAAGGTTGGGGGCTAGAGGGGGGGCTACAGTTCAGTTTTATATTAAATACGGCTTAAATTTGGGGCTGAGGGGGAGGGCTACAGCCCCCTTAGCCCTCCCCCTGTATCCGCCCCTGATAGGAGAGCTGGAAGAATGTGGTGAGCAAAATTCTCAAGTTAGTGAGAACGATATTAGCTATAGAGCCAAGGCTCACTAGTGACATGGTAGATGATAAAGCATCAGATTCTGAATCAACAGGCAGCACAACTCCACTATTGAACAAATGCGACTGACATTTAGACTATTGTGTGTATAGCTACTAATTGATTAGTTGACAGTTAATATGATCATGTGTAGCTTATTGACCAATAGATGTAGTTCCTCAAAGCAGTTTCGACAGTAAACTGTTAGGCCGTAATAATAATACTAAAGTGCTGTGGTGATATTTATGTCGTACATGTATGCTAGTATGCTAGTTACATTGAAATGCACAATATTAATAATTATATTATGGTTCCCAAATCATAAAATTTAATAATATTCTGAGATAGAATTTCAATGTGAGGTGCAAATACATGCATGATATCATGTGACTGAATTCGCTTTAATATTATTATTTTTTATAATGACACTAGTGATGATAATCCAATAGTGGAGATGTGCTGTCTGTTGAGGCTAATGAGGCTCTATCATCTTCATCATAATTCTTAGTAATTTCCACTCTTGCCGATGGCGAATTTTGTCTGACAAAATCAGGTGGTCCTAAGTACAGCGCTGAAAATGTGGGTTTTCCGATATCATTAGAAGTAGAGCCTCTAGCAGTGGAGTAATTAGTTGTTGCCGTCTCATTTAGCTGCTGTTCATTAGTACGTCTCTTTGAATATTGTGTGCGAACTATAGCGTACATATGGTAGGAGATTATGACAGCTAGGAGAATCACTGTGAAAGCTCCTGATATGTGACTGGCAATACTGACAATCCTTGTATCTTCAAACTTTAATTTTATTGTGCTGAGTACACTGAGATTTACATAACAAGCCACTTCAATCACATCGACAAAAACTGATTGATACACTCGACCAAACTGTCCCTTGATAATAAAAAGGCCAACCACAGACGTGATTATTGCCAATAAATTGACTCCAGGATCTCCCGATACATTGAGTGCAAACACAAGATACAAAGCAAAGCGTATGAATAGCAGCAAACCAGTCCAGTAGCGATGCTTAGGGACATAAGGAGCATGGTAAGGCTCTATGAAGTGACATAGTTGCCGAGATATGATCCACTTGAAGATCATCTTGTCCTGAAGATGAAGAAGCCACTGCCAAAAGAAAATGGTACATGTGTACACTGTACCGATGACTAGTATTAGGATGGCCACGACAAAAAGAGGGATATGTTTGCTACTTAAGTACTCAACTGTTGCATCAGGAAGCCACACCCTCGTAGGTGAGCCACCTCCAGGATTATCAAGCTGAGTGAACGATAAGGATGTGATTGTTGTTTGAATGAATTTTGTGTATGAGAGCAAGATTAGGGTAGCTAGAGTAGCCACTGGGTTCGCTTTACCAATCAAACGAGAGAATCTCATTGATTTTTCACTGACAATGATCACAAAGACAACTAGAATCATGATGTACATTGGGAAAGCCAACTGGAGCCATGTTTTCCAATAGGTGTCCATTCCTTCAAAGAAGCAAACGTCAAACCCAATTTCCAAGTTGAGCCATGATACAAGAATTGAGTAATATCTAAGTGATGGTGATAATCCAAAGAAAAACTGACTGCTGTTGGCACCTATGATGTTCATATAAAAAATTAGTCCGTTCAATGTTCCGTTGGCAACAGTCAAATTGAGAATCATCAGGAATGATACGAGAAAAATTCCAGCTATTAGAGCAATCGAGATTACTAGAAGATATCCCTTATACTGCATCTTAGAGCAAGGGACACACCGAGAGCTTCCTAAGGATAAGCTAAGATCAGGTTGACAGAGCGAACACAAAAGTCCTGAACGATTGTTAGCACACTGTGCATCAGATCCATTGGCAAGATTTAGGTTGATGTAAACTTTGGAAGTTGGTGGGAGGCAATAGTCTAGTGGACAGTAAGGGTGCTTTAGAAATCCACTCGAATCGTTAGTACCATTAATGAAATCTATCCAAAAGTTGCCTTTCCTAATTAGTGATTCAGTTTTACGATTGCAATTATTGGCTGCTTCAGTGAAATAAGGACTAAGCCTCACATCACACACACAGACGCAATCATCACGACTTTTTTTATTCTGGAATCCTATTGGACACCGGCAACGTGTAAAGTTAACACGAACTCTGCTAAGTGATCCCTTGGCATTCCGACACGGACCTTCTGGGTATAGTATCAATTCTTCATAGTGATTATGAGAACGGATGCTGAACGTCAGGTTTGTGCAAGCATCTTGAGTGACTTGAAGTGACTGGCCTTCACCTAAACTGCTTCTTGTGTGTTTAAGATAACTGTGTATTGCAACTTGGGCTATTGTATGATTCATGTGATCAACTGCGACAAGTGATACATTAAATATCTCTGCCTTCATTTTGTAAATGATTGGAGGCTCGTAGCTGCAGTTTGGTTTGTCATCAGGTGTACAGAAACACACCCTAACTGGTGAAGAGGTCAACATTTCAGGATTTGCTATGTTACTAACGAGCTTAAGATAAGTGAACCCGTCAATTTTTGTGTGTATGTATCCACTAGTTAAGATTTCAGCTCTTCGTGGATCTGGTATGCATCTATTCAGTAGCCCTCCAAAGATCACGGATGAAGCAGAATTATTTCCTCTATGTTTCGTAGTGAAGTTTATGTTAGGATGTTTGGACATTTTCCCTAGAGCAGATATTCTTGAAAAGACTTGAAAAAAACACTGATTACTGCTATTATCTCTATCTATCTTTAAATTATACCTACCATCACAAGTATAAGGATACATTTCATCGTCCACATAAATTGCTGTGCCATTCTGAGCAAAATTTGATATAAAGTAAATGCTGGTGTTTAAAGGATTCTTGTATGGACTCGTGTATGCCTTTTGTATACGTAATTGTGCAGCTGATGTCAGATATACTCCACCGCCTAGCCGTGCACTATTATTCATAAAAATCAGTATATTTTGATAGGGAGTGTTTTTTGCTTGACGATAAGGCTCTGTACATGTAATGAGTGAGTTGGTGGCATACGCTCCCCCACCTTTGTGTTTTGCTCTATTTGATGAGACATTGACTATACTTCCAATGCTACGAGACACAAATGTGCTATGGTCAAGATAGATACCACCTCCACTGCCATTAGCTTCATTATAAGCAATATTCAACTCATAGAATGTCTTGCTATGCAAAATATTACCACCATAAGGCATTAAGATGCTTTCAATTGCATAGATTGCCCCTCCTGCTGTTCCAGCAGAGTTGTGTGTTAGGTTACACACTCCACTGAAAGCAACCTCTGGTTGACTTTGCAGAATGTAAATGGCACCGCCACTTTCTCTGGCTTGGTTGTGTGACAAAACACTATCTTTGAGATCGACTTCTGATGCAATAGCATACAGTGCACCTCCAGTTGTTGCATTGTTGTGAACAAATAGACTATGATTGTCATACATGTGAGTCCCCTGATCGAGAAACATGGCACCACCTGATTGCTTGGCCGAATTCTCCTTGTATATACTTCCTCTCAATATCACTACCCTATGTGCTCCTTGTGACAAATACATAGCACCACCTTGAGTAGCCTGATTTTGAACAAATACACTACTGTTGATACATATATTGGATTCCCTTACGGAAACTGAACCACCATAAGTTTTTGCTTTGTTGCCATAAAATATAGTGTGGTATACCGTCATATTTGAGTATTGTTGAATGGACAGTGCCCCTCCTTGTCCAGTATCACTTGTGTTGTTAGTGAATGTACTGCTATTAATACTCAGTGTAGTATTAAAAGTAGCAATGGCACCTCCTGCAGACAGCACATGATATGTTGACTCATTAGAGTCATAGAAGGGAACATGATTATGGATAAACGTGCTGTTACTAATAGTAATGTTGTTGAATGCATAACTAGTACTATATATTGCTCCACCAACATCTGCACTGTTGTTAAAAAATGTGCATCTAGTAATAGTAACGTTGCTTTTGGCCACAAAAATTGCTCCACCTACGTGAACAGTGATATGTGATGTGGTTTTTATATCCACAATATCCAGATAGGTACCAACTCTGTTGGAGACAAAAAAAGAATTTGTAACTGTAAGGTTACTTTCTGCGATTTTAAGTGCTGTGCGACTTCCGTTCTGGCCTTGAAAGGTAGAGTTGCTTATTACAGAATTGAATACTAATGAAAAACTATTATTGCCACATCCAATAAAATATATCCCTTTTATCCATAGTTTAGTAATATTTTCAAAGTTGAAACTTGTTTGATGTTGGCAACAGATAGTGTAAGCTGGGTCCTCAGATTCTGGCGTAGAATTTGTAAGCATGGAAAAATTATAGATATTTGCAATGAAAAGATCAAGGTCAAGTTTGTGGTTTCCATTTAAGAATACCAGATTTGTGTTTGAAGACAACCAGTTGCTTAAAGTTTGAGCGAAATGAGAGAGTGTGATACAAGGTTTTGTAGGACATGGGATACCTGATGATGGAGTAACATAAAGCAGAGCTTCCCTATCCAACAGATCTTGTGAGAAATTTACATGAAATAGGATTTTGACTATTGCTAGTCTGAAGAGTATCTGTTGCTTCATCGTAATAGTAATTATACAATAATAATTATTGCTACTGAAATTACACTATGCCTTGACTTGGACGATGCTCATCACTGATCTAAGTGGCAGTGATCTTTACTTCAGCCCCTTTTTTAATTGCACTATGCAGTTTGATTCTGTACATGCAGTCTTTGTAAGCTTGTACCATAGTACTACAATGTATGATATCAATAATCTAAAGTGTACATACACAGTCTTTATTCAGGTTCAATAATTTAAAGGAATTATTTCTTGTTCACCAAAGGTGTTGTTTTATGTAACCATTGTTTTAGATTATCAATGAAGAGCATGCAGCTACCAGTATAATATTATTGACAACTAGCAACTAAACCTGATAGCAAGTACAGTTACTCTATACAAAATTAAAGTAGTCCCAAAGAAATAATCTTGGTAGTTCAAAACTATACACAGTTACTATGCATGGAGAGCATTATTATCACCATGCTCCCAAGAGTATTGTTATGGGACCTTTAAGTGGAGTTGTACCCTAACTGCTTGGTTCATATATAGGAATTCTTTACCACCACCAATCACATCTGTTAAAGATTAATTTTTATCTATACCAAGGGGTGTCATGCAGTAGCTGAAAAAGATCCAAGGATCGAAATGTTCTACATGTATATGAACTTGTTGGATGCTTACTACGTCCATGCTCAGTAACTAAGACCTTTCAAATTATGTATATCATGTCATTTCAGCCATGCTATGACATGAATTAATGTTAATATCAATGATCATCTATGATCCATATATCATATCCAGATTAATTGACTTTCAAACTTTAAGTGACGTACAGTATAGAATTAATGCAAATACAGACTTCGAGTATATTGAATCTTAGGACAGAAGAAAGATGTCAGTAGCTAATAGCCTATAGTTGTGGCTAGGGACGGACATAGTTAGCGATTATTTGATCGAGTTTTCACTAGCCAGTCATGATTATACATTTTGTCCCAATGTTTCGACACCTCACGAAGTGTCTTTGCTAGGGGAGCAATGATGCATGATTATCAAAACATTGGGATAAGATTTTAAACTGACTGAAGGCTCGATCAAAGTAAGTGCTAATTATTATAAGTAGCTATTTTAGCTAAGTATACAAAACATTAATATGAGTGACCTAGACAGATTTAATTAATAATACTTGCTGCATGAGTATCAGAGATGTTTTCAGCTCATAGAAGAAACAGTATAGAAGTATAAATCTCTATGGACTAACAAAACAGAACGTTTATGCACATCTGCATTGATTCAGTACTCCCAATGCAAATATCACATGATGAAAATGACTGAAGCAAACACATCAATTCACTGATAGTTTTTACTTTGGGATGAAAACATAATAGCTACTTGTTTTACTTTGAGATGAAAACATCAATGCTTGCTTTACTTTGGGATGAAAAATCAATCCTTGTTTTCAAAACACTTTATATTCACTTCTATTGGAGCATGTAGTAAACATTTCACAGTTAAAACTTCATACGAATAAGTATTCTCCACATTACTTGTACATTTCAAACTCATATCTCATCTCTGAATCACAGTTAAAACTTTATACGAATAAGTTGTCTCCGCGTTACTACATTTCAAACTCATAGCTCATCATGATAACTTGGCTGCCTATTATCTCTCTAGTTCTCGTGAGTTTGACATCCATTCATTGCAACAGTGAACTGGTGTATGTCACTCCAAATGCTCCTCCTAACCCAGACTGCCATGATGGCCTTCCGTGTCAAACTCTAAAGAGCTACTTAAATAACAAAACATTCATCCAGCAGAGTGTCAACCTGACAATGGTATTTCTTACTGGACAGCATGAAGGAGGTGGCCAACAGACTGTATTGAAGTCCACATCATTCACTGTAAGAGGAGCTGGGGTATTGGATGTAGTCATAAAGAATATAAACATAGAATTGCAGTATGCTACAGAAATATGCTTTGAGAATATTATTCTTAATCATTGGAACTGCACATCCCCTGGTCCACCATTTCTTGTATTAGAGATGGTTTCAGTATTGGCGGAGAATCAGACACACATCTTCATAAGACATGCTAAAAACTCGAGCAGAAATAAGATAGAGCTTGTGAATTCTGTCTTTAGAAATTCATCGTTATCAGGAAGATTGTCATTTATCAAAAGTGAATCGAATACGGAGGCCATGAGTTTGATTTCATCCACACTTAACATTGGAAAGAATACTAACGTTAGTTTCATGTATAATCTTAGATATGATTCATTCACAGAAGCTTTCAATTTATATAGTGATAGCTATAGCCAGGCGCCAATCTCCCCACTCTTAGACCATGCACTGACTCGAAAGAGACTTGAACAGTACCAAAAACAATGTTACATGTTCAGGTGCAGGCTGGGATATAGTTCAATAATCCTGATATTGAGCAAACATACGTACTCAGTGAGCCATGCTCAGATACATGCGCTAGTCATGCATGCATGTAACGGTGAGGGTTCTGCACTCAAGTACATTCATTGTTGATGAATTTTTAAAGTAAAATATCTATATTCACTACACGCAGGATAATCAATAATGGTGATCACTCCTTAATGTATACTGCCATTACCGGTAATATTGTTATGGAGAAATTCACTAATAATTATTACTAAACCTTACTTTGATAATTTGCCATGAGAATAATACAATAAGGTGATAACCTCATGCTAGGCTATATTACACATGTTACGGTACGTATTATGTTTTTTTTTGTCTATGCCCAGCTTACCCTCCCTCTCTACTGTCTTGATTGATATCCTAACATGTACGTGACCGAATTCAAAGTGTCTGTGTGTCATTGATTGCTTTGACTAGGTTGAAAAAGTAAACTGTTATATCCGCAATGTCTCCATTGGGTTTACATAAAGTTTTAGTTATTTTCAATTCAAAAAATATGCGTAATACATGCATGGAGTACACAAAAGCCATACATAATCCGCAGGCAGTTTTTGTCACACGTTAAAGCACCTTAAGCTTGCATGTAGTCACAACAATCTCAGATTGTGCATCTCATGAAAACTATCATGGACGATGTTATCAAATGCATCGTGCTCCTCCTAGTAGCAGCAATGCTTCCTTCCCTGTTGGTGTCAGCTGATGATGGAGCTATGGTCTAGATCAAATCCTCGCCAAGTGCCGACTGTCCCGCTGATCCCTGTTATACACTCTCTCAGTTTGCTGCCGATCAGAGTCGACTTCAGTTCAACACAACATTGCTTTTCTTGTCTGGAAATCACTCCCTCGATTCAGATATTTTCATCACTGATATTGATCATTTTTACATGCTGACGTATCCTTCAACATCTTCGTCATTGAGTATCGTACAATGTCTGCAAAATTCTAGCATCAGTCTT
Organism: Cliona cf. orientalis; assembly: GCA_963930775.1. Taxonomy (NCBI): domain Eukaryota; kingdom Metazoa; phylum Porifera; class Demospongiae; order Clionaida; family Clionaidae; genus Cliona; species Cliona cf. orientalis. Next base: position 3,537,638 of record OZ005690.1, read on the forward strand.
AGCAATATTGCTACTGTATTGATTCATCAATTGGAATTTTACGGATGTGGATCCAACAGTATTTCATCAGTGGACAAATTAACTGTACAAAATTGCTCATTTATCGGCAGCGAAAGTAGTGGAACAGCACTAAACATCATTCACAGTAATGCAGATTTCGTTAATTGTTCATTTCTGTCCAATCGAATCGGAACGTACCATGGTCCTATATGGATCCTTAAACAACAAGAGGAGCGATTGTATGACAGTTTTACTCCATACGCTTTTGTCGGTGGAGCAATGATTGCAAACCAGAGTAGCTAACATTAGCATAGTTGGAAGGAAATTCAATAAGAATTATGCTAGTATAGGTGGTGCTATATACCGTATAGCGGGTAATTTTCGTGGGTATTAATTTTCGTGGAAAGTCCGAAAAGGCCCCCAAAATTAATTTTCGTGGTTTTAAATTTCGTGACAGCAATCAGTTCAGGGGCGTGACACCCGGCAAAGTGATGATGTAATCGATACACGCGCTCGATCTCGCTCGCGATCTTCTTTGATACTACTACAAAAACTTGGACAAATAGCATGAGATAGAAGAATATTAGTGTCTAAGACGCTATCAGCTGGATGACAATGGCTACTGTCACTTGCAAACACTAGGACTGTTTATAATAGCTTTTCTGCCACGATGTTTATGGCCACGCCCATCGTCACGGACTCATATTACCGGTACCGTAGGCATTAATTTTCGTGGGTGGAAATTTTCGTGACTGCCAAGTCAACCACGAAAACAACGAAAATTAGCACCCCACGAAAATTACCCGCCATACGGTACTCCACTCTTGGTAGTCAAATAAGTATCACTAATAGCACGTTTACTGAAATAATGTATGCTTATTACAACAATGGCAAAACAAATATTTCATTTGCTTTGGTGGTGTACTTTTCTGTGAGAACAAACATAGCCAAGTTGAGATAATCAACAGTAATTTTACATCTAATTTTGGAATGTTCGGTGGAGTTTTTACACTTTTTGACCAATGTACTATCAGCATCAATTCAAGTAGATTTTCTGGAAACCAGGCAAAAGAATATCCTGGAAGTGGAGGAGTGCTGTATTTACAAGGTGGCGTTACTGCTTCTATCCACAAAAGCCACTTTTTTAATAATAGTGCGAGTTCAGCAGGTGGTGTTTTGAATGTAGCTAGATAATTCTACTTCGAAAATTTTTGACAGTGAATTCACCAACACCAGTGTGGGGCAATTTGGAGGTGTCATTTGTGTATTCAATGGAAATTATCTATTGATAGAAGCTACTTTGGAAATAACTGTGCTTTTCAAGGTGGTGTTTTGAATTCATTTTTAAACTCCTCGATAGAGATTCATGATAGTGAATTTGGTAACAACGAGGCCATATCAGATAAAGACCCATTTAATTCAGCTGGAGGAGTTATTTGCATGATGCAATCCTCTACCTTGAACATTATTCGCACTCATGTCTATAGCGCACACGAGTGCTGGTGGTGCTTTGAGTATTTCCTCAAATATTGAGGCTAATATCGTTAACAGTAGCTTCATCGCTAATAAGGCAAGAGTAGGAGGTGCTATTGATGTATACCAGAGTGCAATTATTTTCTCCTGATTCAATAATCTGACCAATAATGTTGTTGATAGCAAAGGTGGAGCAATCTATGCCTCTGGCGACAGCTTATTAAATGTGAAGGATGAACTAAGAATGATGTCTAACAATGCATCTGAATCTGGAGGAGGCATCTATTTAAATAGATTTAAGCTAAACTGCCAGCGTGATAGTACGATCAAACTCATTAGTAACAACGCTGTTGGTGGAGGTGGTGGAATATTCGCTATTAATGCAATAGTAAAGGTTTCTCCAATAGGGATTCCAGCATAGAATCAGCCACAGTCTTTGATGGAAACACTGCCACAATGGGAGGTGGTATTCACCTGGAGCTGGTAACAGAGCTGTTTGTCTTAAAATCAGGAAACGACTACACAAAAACCATATACAATTTGCGCTTCATCAAGAATTCAGCCGATTATGGTGGAGCTATTTACAATGCTGATGAAACAGAATATGAAGTATGTGCGAGTAAATCATACTATAGTCACAGTAATCGTGACACCACGGAATACTTTCTGCAAATACTTGCCCCAAAGCAAACGGTTCGTATGTTGTATAACATTATGACCACTGAATTTGTGAACAACAGTGCCCATGTATCGGGACCCATTTTATACGGAGGTCTTCTCGATAGGGTGCACACTTATGTCAAGTGCTGAAATTTTATTCACAAATAACAGGACTCCTTTGCATGGAGTTACATACTTCTTGGACACTAGCACCTTGAACGATACAGATGGTATCTCTTCTTCACCAATCCAGGTATGTCTTTGTGAACCGGATGGCACAGTACCTAACTGTGACCTCCAGCAAATGAATGTTAGTGTAATGAAGGGAGAAATATTTGAAGTATCACTGGTTGCAGTTGATCAGGTTAACAGAACATTACCGTACATCACCATCTACAGTTCTCTCAAATATGCTGAGAGTGGTCTGGGGAAGGACAAATGGCTCGGGTAACTGCAAAAGAATGTACGGTTTTTAGCTTTAATGTATTTTCACCAAATACTGACGAAGAGATCACTTTGTACACAGATGGCCCATACAGAAACACAATAAAATCACAAAGGAATATTCTCGTCTCCTTTCTAAAGTGTACCTGTCCAATTGGATTCCAACCAAATACTGGCAAACACAATGACAGTAGCTAACTGTGTTTGCGACTGTGATCCAAAGCTTCAGCAGTATGTATCAAACTGCTCCTCTCAAACTGGTTCCATTGTAAGAGAGGGAAACTTTTGGATTGGATACCTCGGCACTACTGGAACAAATACACCAAACGACTACAACTATTTAACCTACCCTCACTGCCCTCTGGACTATTGCCTCCCTCCAGATGTTAAAGTGGACATCAACTTAACTGAGATAGATGGAGCTGATTCACAGTGTTCTCATAGTCGCTCTGGTATATTATGTGCATTGTGTAAACCCTTTATCGCTTGGTGGGTCCAGGTGCATTCCATGTACTATGCATAATATATACATGACAGAAATTCTTCTAATTGCACCCATAGTTGGTATAGCTATAATAGCACTAATGCTAATACTAAAATTGACAGTTGACAAAGGTACCTTAAATGGACTCACCTTTTATGCAAACATAATTGGTGCAAATAGCAGCATATTCTTTCCGTCATCATTCACGACTAATCCATTGCAAGGCTTGTACGTTTTCATATCTTAGCTTAATCTCAATATTGGATTTGATATCTGTTTCTTTAAAGGAATGGACACCTATTGGAAGACCTGGATTAAATTGGTATTTCCTGCCTATGTTATATTGCTTATCATCATAGTGATGTTTTGGAGTGAACGTTCTAAACGATTCGCAAATCTGATACTAAGAAAGAATCCTGTGGCAACCCTGGCCACACTCATCTTGTTCTCCTATGCCAACTTCCTTTGTACAGTGATCACTACTCTCTCCTTTGCAACTCTAGCCTACCCTGACGGTGACAAAATGATGTGGCTGCCGGATGCCACTGTTGCCTACCTTCAAGGAAGGCACATTGCATTATTTATTTTGGCCATTCTGATTCTACTAGTGGGTATTCTGTACACATTTTTGCTCTTTGCTTGGCAGTGGCTGAGGCCCATAAGGGGTGTTACTGAAAGCTATCACCTTCAGAAGCTGAACCATTTCATGGAAGTTTATCATGCACCATATAGACCCGAGCACCGGTACTGGACTGGTTTGTTACTTCTAGCACGAGTGGTTCTATACCTAGTGTTTGTGGTCAGTAATTCGAGTCTCAACCTGCTGGTGATTATAGCAGTCAGTTGCGGTCTGCTATTTTTTAAAGGTCACTTTGGACTGATTTATCAGAGCAGAATGGTTGATACGATAGAAATGGTGAACTACCTAAACATTGCTTTGTTCAGTGCCGCAACGTTCTTCGCTATTCAGACAAGTGACAAGTATCGAAAAGAGGTTGCTTGCATTTCTGTATCTGTTACATTGGCTCTATTTCTCTTTGTTCTAGCTTACCATATTTATACAGAACTCCTTTCTAAGTGGTGTAGAGCGCTAAAACTGAAAATTAGAAAACTATTATTTATCCATAGTAGCAATTCATGCACTGATTCTGATATCCTTCAACCAACATCTTCAATAATTGACGGACTTCCAGGCGCAAGTGCCATGCCTTCAGTTTTGGATGAAGTTGGTGGATTAGATAATGCAAATCTACCAGCTCAAGTATCGATAGAAAAAGATGATACACTATCCATAGATAGTTCAACGCCACTTCTACAAGACAATGCAGACATTGTCATGTAATCAATGACTTTTTGTATGCAAAATGCACCATGTGTGTTGTTAAGACGTAGTATACCTGGTCTAGATGATCAGACACGTATAATACTTTTTATCTGAGTTTTCAACTTATACAGTATTCAAATGCACAATGTATTTATGCAGTGATATTGATATCTGGTCATATAAATTTACATAGAATGAACGTAGAGCAATATCACAGTAACTGTTTACAAATATTAGTTTTGAAGCATTCAAATTTGCAATGATCTCTGGGCATAGCTATGTTGAATTAAGCATTTTTTAGAAAATTAAATTCCTAAATAAAGGGAGCCTAATGGAGAATAGCTTCTCTGCTAGAAAAGTTGATAGTATCCATTCGGGGATTTTATCCATGCATGTAACAGGTGCAGTCATCGATCATGTGTGCATGTATACATTTTCAATTCCGTGTGTTCTATTTGCCTTTCAATGTATGCTCATATAAATAAATATGCACATTAGCTATAATACTGTAACAATGTAAGTTAGCATGAAAAGGTGCAGTTTGTAGACAGTTGATTTTGAGCTCAATTAATTGTAAATATTAATTTTACAGTGAACTGCAGCTGTTTCCTTGATAATCATTTTAAATTATTGACTAAGCTGCTTTAGATAATCAGCCATCACACTTGTTGTCAGTGGCGTAACGGACCGCTTAAAATTTATTTAAAAGCACACATTTTGCTGCTGAAGAGAGTACTAAGTCTAGCCTTCTTTAAATTCAATTCAGATACTATTAGGATTATTATACCGCAAATCTTTCTTGTGTACATGCAGTCGCATTAAGCTCCCACTATCAAAACCAATACAATGAAGCGATATAATACAATGCTCTTGGTTGTAGCAGCACTTGCAATGCAATATTATTACAGTTGTAGTGTCACTGCTCATTTGCTGGATGAAGATACAATGCAATTGTTTTACATCACTCCCTCATCACATATGCCATGTGATGCAAAGCCTTGTCTTACTTTATCCCAATTTGCTGATAACTCAAACAGCTGGTTATCATCACTGACAAGCGCATCATTGATGATATTATCAGGAACTCATACGCTCACCACTGATCTTTCGATCACGGCTATCACTTTCTTCATGCTGACAAGTTCCACTTCTGATGGTAATCACTTCATTAGATGCCAGTATCAAGCGAGCTTTAACTTTGAGAACATGACTGAGTTGTCAATAAAAGGACTAACATTTATTGGATGTGGCAACAGTACGTTTTCATCAATAAGAAATTTCACAATAGAAAATTCTACTTTTCAAGGACAGAATGCAAGTGGCACAGTCCTTGATCACGGTTGCCAACATTAATCTCATGATCGTAAACAGCTCCTTTCTCTCAAATAGCATTGGTCGCTGCATTGATATCTATGACATTGATACCAGACCACACATCGTATCCGTTCGTGTTGGTGGAGCTATCTTTGTGGATAAGAGCAATGTAAGCATCATTAAGTGCACTTTTTCCAACAACAGTGCTGAAGTTGGTGGAGCAATATACAGCACTAATTATGAGTTCAGCAATAACATCAGTATCAGCAACAGCACGTTTATCGATAATCAAGCAAATATTGATAGTCGACGATTTATCCTTATTTGTGATCAACCAGATAACCCTAACAAGGGAAGTGTTGCCGGAGCTATTGCAGTATTTCAATCTAAACTAAAAATTTCTGGTTGTATATTCATCAACAATACTAGTGAAATGGGTGAAGGTGGTGCTTTAGCAGTTCAGCAGGAGTCAACCTTGAGTAGCTATATACAAAAGTGAGTTTCATGGCAACACTGCGAAGAGTTTTGGAGGTGCTTTTATAATACGAGAAACTTGTGCTTTTATCAATAGTAGCGTATTCATTAACAACAGCGCTACCCAAGGAGGTGTCGTTCATGCCATGCAAAAGACTATAGCCATATTAATAGGAAATGTATTCAAGAACAATTCTGCAAAGTCATCAGGTGGAGTTATTTCAACAGACCAAAACAGTCTGTTATGTGATCATCATGGGCGCTTCTTTTACAACAAAGCTACAACTGGAGGTGTTCTGTATGCTATTAGATCAGGAGTGATACTAGAACACAGTGCTTTTTCCCATAATCAAGCTAAAGAAAGGGGTGGTGCAATATATATCCTACAGAGCCACACCAATATTACTATATTAGGACGATCTAATCTAACACATAACTCTGCTAGTACTGGTGGCGCAATATGTGCAATTGAAAGTACTTTAATTTCCCTTGGTTACATATATACTCCAGATAAACTCACTCAGTTAACTATTGCCTACAATACAGCGAATCAGATTGGAGGTGGAATCTATCTGCAGCGCAGTGTTTTCAATTCTAGAAAGGACAGCGTAACAAATATTTCGTGCAATAGTGCAAGCAGCAGTGGTGGTGGGATGTATGCTACGAATTCACTGATCATTTGCACAGAATACTATCGTAAAATGAATACAAAGCCAAATCAAACTTTGGTGTTTTTTGCCAACAACAGTGCACTCAAAGGTGGAGGGTTATATCTAGAGTCTTCTGCTCAATTACGCATTCAGAGAATTGGTGATATTACAAATCTTTTTCAAGATACAAAATTAAACTCTAGCATCCATTTCACATCAAATACAGCCGAGTATGGTACAGCAGTGTATGTGGCAGATGAAACCTATTTTGATATATGCAATAATTTGTATGGTACAGCGAACAGTACTACGACTAGCAATGCTGACTGCTTCATTCAAGTATTTTCAGAGTCTACAATCAAATCTAATGAATCTAACATTCCCAAAATTCATTTCAGAACAAATAATACTTCAAAGAGTATGATCTTTGGGGGACTACTGGATCGATGCATACCTGATCCTCGCAGAGCTGAAATTTACACCAGTGGGTACATACTGAAAGAAATCAATGGACTTGCTTACTTGAAGCTCATCAGTAACATAAAGATTACTGAACACATTAGCTCCTTACCAGTAAGATTGTGCTTCTGCAATGCACGTGATAATGAACCAAACTGTAGCTATGAGCCACCCATCATCCACGTAAAAAAGGGAGAAAGTTTTAACGTGACACTTGTCGCAGTTGATCAGGTGAACCACACCTTGAAGGATGTCGAGGTTTATTGTGCCCTCAGCCACACACAGCTCGAGCAGTTTAGGTGAAGGACAGACAGCCCAAGCAACTAAAAATGCTTGCACTAACCTAACCTTTAGTATTGTTTCTCCTCATGCTGCTGAACAGTTGATCTTGTATCCTGAAGGTCCATGCAGGAATGCCAGCAGATCTCAAAGCAGAGTGCAAGTTATTTTTCAATCTTGCACATGTCCAATAGGATTTCAGCCAAGGAAATATGATAGCCAAGACTGTCTTTGTATTTGCAATTCAAGGCTCAGTCCTTACTTCAGTGAAGCAGATAACAACTGTGATATTCAAACTGAATCGTTAGCAAGACATGGTAATTTTTGGATTGGTTTCAACAATGAGAATATTAGTGGATTTTTAATCTATCCTTACTGCCCCTTGGATTACTGTCTCCCATCAACATCCAATGTTAATATCAACCTAAATCTTCATAATGGATCGGATGCACTGTGTGCTAACAATCGCTCAGGACTTTTGTGTTCACTCTGTCAACCCGGTCTTAGCTTGTCCTTAGGAAGCTCTCGATGTATTCCTTGCTCTAGGTTGTGGTATACGAGTTATGTGCCAGTCATTTTGATCACTATGATAGCTGGCATTCTTTTGGTAGTAGTAATGCTGACTTTCAAGATAACTGTAGATACTAGATTACTGAATGGACTGATCTTTTATGCCAATATCATTGGTGCCGATAGCAGTACATTCTTCTCTGGACTGTTGCCATCCACTAAATTTCATTTAGTCCTCGTATCATGGCTCAATTTGGAAGTGGGATTTGATGTATGCTTCTTTGAAGGAATGGACACCTACTGGAAAACATGGCTCCAGTTGGCCTTCCCAGCTTATGTCATATTTCTAGTCGCCATTGTGATCATTGCTAGTGAGTACTCGGGAAGGTTTTCCCGTCTTCTATCAAGAAGAAATCCAGTGGCAACTCTTTCCACACTGGTCTTGCTCTCGTATACAAAATTTCTACAAACAACGATTACAGCGCTCTCATTAGCTACTCTATGCTATCCTGACGGCTCTCACAAGAAGGTATGGCTTCCTGATGCTACTACTGAGTATTTGAGTGGAAAGCATATTCCTCTTTTTGTTGTAGCTAGCGGTTGCCATTCTAATTGTTGGTGCTGCTTACACATCATAGGCGGCGGAACCGGGGGGGAAGGGGGGGCAGTTGCCCCCCCACTTTCAGAGAAGGGGGGGCATTGCCCCCCCAAAATCCAGGGCCTAATGACGTCACAAATCAGCCAGACTTATCTCTTTTCATGATAGATACACCAAGATACAGTCAAAAGCTGCCTAGAATAGCCTCAAAAGTCGATCATTGCGCCAATTTTCCATAGTTTCTTTCTTCTAGACAGCAATAGCACCATCACAATCCACGAGTGACCTTTAAACTTCAATTAAGTGGGCGTGGTCCAATTTTTTCGCGCGCGCTTCGCGCGCAATGAATAATTATCTGCCCCCCCAAATAGAACTTCCTTCCGCCGCCTATGCACATGCATCATTTTCTTCTGGCAATGGTTTCTTCATTATCAGAAAACAGGTCCTTTTAGAAGGATCAACTTTCTGCAACTGAACCATTTCATTGATCCTTATCATGCCCCCTATGCTGATAACTTTCACTACTGGACTGGTTTGTTGCTGTTCACACGAATCACTCTGTATCTTGTATTTGCATTGAATGTATCGGGGGATCCTGGAGTCAATTTGATGGCAGTAAATATTTCAGCAATTAGCCTTCTCCTATTTAAGGCACATTTTGGTATGATCTACAAAAACAGCTTTGTAGATATAATGGAAATGGCTTGCTATGCAAATCTTGGTATATTCAGCACAATCAGACTACAATTTGACGATAGGGAAATAGTCAATATCACTGCTTATATTTCTGGTGCTTTCACAGTGACACTACTAGTTATCATAATCTCTTATTATTCACTGAATGCTATGCTCGATTTAAAATGCTCAAAGAGGTACACTAATTTTTTTGAAAGACGGTTTCACCGAAATGAACTCGAAAATAGTAATGACACAGTATTAAGCAGCCGTACATCAAAAGAAAGCTACCCCACTTATTCTATCGTGGACATAGCAGAGCTGGAAGACTGTGGTGGGCAAAATTCTCAAATTAGTGAGAACGATATTATAGAGCCGAGGCTCACAAGTGACATGGTAGATGACATAGCATCAGATTCTGAGTCAACGGGCAGCACAACTCCACTATTGATTCAGAATAAATGTGACTGACATTTAGACTATTGCGTGTAATAACTGATTAATTTACAGTTAATATGGTCATGTGCTTATCCACCAATGGATGTAGCTAGTTAGAGACAGAGATAGTTATACAAAGAAAACATAATTATAGTACCTATAGTGACATATATCTCCTTCAAAGCAGTTTTGATAGTAAACTAATAATAATACTAAACTAAAAGTGCTGTGGTGATATTAAATTTTATGTCATACATGTAATAATATGCTAGTTACTAACATTGAAATGCACAATATTATGGTTCCCAAGTCATTAATAATAATTATTATTGTGAGATAGAAATGCAAGTGCATGATATCGTGTAACTGAATTTGCTATATTTTTATAATGATACTAGTGATGATAATCCAATAGTGGAGATGTGCTGTCTACCGAAGCTAATGAGGCTCTATCGTCTTCATCATAGTTTGTACTAATTTCCACTCTTGCCGAGTTTTGTCTGATAGAATCAGGTGGTCCTAAGTACAGTGCTGAAAATGTGGGTTTCCCAATGTCAGTAGAAGTAGAGCCTCTAGCAGTGGAGTAATTAGCTGTTGCCGTCTCATTTAACTGCTGTTCATTAGTATGTCTCTTATTTGAATATTTTGTGCGAACTATAGCGTACAAATGGTAGGAGATTATGACAGCTAGGAGAATCACTGTGAAAGCTCCTGATATGTGACTGGCAATACCGACAATTCTAGTATCTTCAAACTTTAATTTTATTGTGCTGAGTACACCGAGATTTGCATAAGAAGCCATTTCTACGGAAGCCGAGAGGTGCAATCCGCCGCAATCCGACACCATCGCCGACGTTGTCGCCGACATCATCGCCGACGTTGTTGTCGCCGACATCGTCGCCGATGTCGTCGCCGACGTTGTTGTCGCCGACGTTGTCGCCGACATCATCGCCGACGCCATCGCCGATGCCTTCGCCGACGTCGTCGCCGATGGTCATTATTCTTATCATTGATTTGATGAGACACACCACAACAGGTGCAGCAAGATATAGTATCGCCGACAACATCGTCGACGCCTTCCCGATACCATCTCCGACAGTATCGCCGACACCATCATTGATATCTTCGCCGATGCCATCGCCGACACCTTCGCCGACAGTATCGCCGATACCATCGCCGACACCTTCGCCGACACCATCGTCGACATCTTCGCCGATAGTATCGCCATTCGGTAGACAGCAGCACCGTAACTACGTCGCTGATAGTATTGATAAGTAGATCTATTATGCAATAATAATGTACTTCGGAAGATGTGGTCTCTCCCTCGGGCATGTCATACTGGGATATTAGCTACATCATGTAGCGGGGATGCACTAATTGTGTTGCATCTATTGTGATGTGTTTTACCAATTCAATAATAATAGCTAGTATAAATACACAGATCGAGATATTACTTGTGCAAATTTTCCCCATGCATCCTCTGTTAATATCTCTCTTGGAAGAAAAGGGAGTTCGAAGTCATCATCGCTATCCGCGGCTGTCTAAAAATTGAACGTCTGCGCATGCTCAGCTCCACAATAACTAATGTACAAAAAGTACGCATGCTCAGCCCCGCCCACCGCATTAAGAGCCTCGAGTTCGCAGCACATAAACTCGCCCTTGTGTTTGTTTAGTATTATAAAGAGAAGCGTTTACGCTACTCATATGGTTGGCGTAAAATCTTTCCTTTATTATGTTATAATAATGTTCAAACACAAGGGCAGATATGCGCCAAAATACCTTGCGTAAAATGTAGCCGCTATGTACAAAACGGCGAATGTGGCCTTAAATCTCCCCAGGCCCTTTAGCTAGGTCTAAAAGGAACACTGGCGTAAAATGTTCCTTTTAGTAGGTCTAAGGGAAATATTTCCTAAAATACGCCATTTTCTACATAACCGTCGGCGACGACGTCGGCGAAGGCATCGGCGATGGTGTCGGCGACGGTGTCGGCGACAACGTCGGCGATGATGTCGGCGACAATATCGGCGATGGTATCGGCGACAACGTCGGCGATGATGTCGGCGACGATGTCGGCGACAACAACGTCGGCGATGATGTCGGATTGCGGCGGATTGCACCTCTCGGCTTCCGTATATTTCAATCGCATCAACAAAAGCCGACTGATACACTCGGCCAAACTGTCCCTTGACCATAAAAAGGCCAACCACAGACGTTATTATTGCCAATAAATTGACTCCAGGATCTCCCGATACATTGAGTGCAAACACAAGATACAAAGCAAAACGTATGAATAGCAGCAAACCAGTCCAGTAGCGATGCTTAGGGACATAGGGAGCATGGTAAGGCTCTATGAAATGACACAGTTGCTGAGATATGACCCACTTGAAGATCATCTTGTCCTGAAGAAGAAGAAGCCACTGCCAAAAGAAGATGGTACATGTGTACACTGTACCGATGACTAGTATTAGGATGGCCACGACAAAAAAAAAGATATGTTTGCTACTTAAGTACTCAACTGTTGCATCAGAAAGCCACACCCTCTTAGGTGAGCCACCTCCAGGATTGTCCAGCTGAGTGAACGATAAGGATGTGATTGTTGTTTGAAGGAATTTGTGTATGAAAGCAAGATTAGGGTAGCTAGAGTAGCCACTGGGTTCGCTTTACCAATCAAACGAGAGAATCTCATTGATTTTTCACTGACAATGATCACAAGGACAACTAGAATCATGATGTACATTGGGAAAGCCAACTGGAGCCATGTTTTCCAATAGGTATCCATTCCTTCAAAGAAACAAACGTCAAACCCAATTTCTAAGTTGAGCCATGATACAAGAATTGAGTAATATCTAAGTGATGGTGATAATCCAAAGAAAAACTGACTGCTGTTGGCACCTATGATGTTCATATAAAAAATCAGTCCGTTCAATGTTCCATTTGCAACTGTCAAATTGAGAATCATCAGGAATGATACGAGAAAAATTCCAGCTATCAGAGCAATCAAGATTACTGGAAGATATCCCTTGTACTGCATCTTAGAGCAAGGGACACACCGAGAGCTTCCTAAGGATAAGCTAAGATCAGGTTGACAGAGCGAACACAAAAGTCCTGAACGATTGTTAGCACACTGTGCATCAGTTCCATTGGCAAGATTTAGGTTGATGTAAACTTTGGAAGTTGGTGGGAGGCAATAATCTAGTGGACAGTAAGGGTGCTTTAAAAATCCACTCGAACCATTAGTACCATTAATGAAATCTATCCAAAAGTTGCCTTTCCTAATTAGTGATTCAGTTTTACGATTGCAATTAGCTATTTGCTGCTTCAGTGAAATAAGGACTAAGCCTCACATCCCACACACAGACGCAATCATCACGACTTTTTTTATTCTGGAATCCTATTGGACACCGGCAACGTGTAAAGTTAACACGAACTCTGCTAAGTGATCCATTGGCATTCCGACACGGACCTTCCGGGTATAGTATCAATTCTTCATAGTGATTATGAGAACGGATGCTGAACGTTAGGTTTGTGCAAGCATCTTGAGTGACTTGAAGTGACTGGCCTTCACCTAAACTGCTTCTTGTGTGTTTAAGGTAACTGTGTATTGCAATTTGGACTATTGTATGATTCATGTGATCAACTGCAACAAGTGATACATTAAACATCTCTCCTTTCATTTTGTAAATGAGTGGAGGCTCGTAGCTGCAGTTTGGTTTGTCATCAGGTGTACAGAAACACACCCTAACTGGTGAAGAGCTCAACATTTCAGGATTTGATATGTTACTAATGAACTTAAGGTAAGTGAACCCGTCGATTTTCATGTGTATGTAGCCACTAGTTATGATTTCAGCTCTACGTGGATCTGGTATGCATCGATCCAGTAGCCCTCCAAAGATCACGGATGAAGCAGAATTATTTCCTCTACGTTTTGTAGTGAACCCTATGTTAGGCTGTTTGGACATTTTCCCTAGAGCAGATATTCTTGAAAAGACTTGAAAAAAGCACTGATTACTGCTATTGTCTCTATCTATCTTTAAGTTGTAACTACCATCACAAGTATAACTAAAGGATACATTTCATCATCCACATAAATTGCTGTGCCATTCTGAGCAAAATTTGATATAAAGTAAATGCTGGTGTTTAAAGGGTTGTTGTATGGATTTGTGTATGCCTTTTGTATACGTAATTGTGCAGCTGATGTCAGATATACTCCACCACCTAGCCGTGCACTGTTATTCATAAAAATCAGTATGTTTTGATAGGGAGTGTTTTTTGCTTGACGATAAGGCTCTGTACATGTAATGAGTGAGTTGGTGGCATACACTCCCCCACCTTTGTATTTGGCTCTATTCGATGAGACATTGACTATACTTCCAATGCTACGAGACACAAATGTGCTATGGTCAAGACTGCCATTAGCTTCATTATAAGCAATATTCAACTCATAGAATATCTTGCTATGCAAAATATTACCACCATAAGGCATTAAGATGTTTTCAATTGCATAGATTGCCCCTCCTGCTGTTCCAGCAGAGTTGTGTGTTAGGTTACATACTCCACTGAAAGCAACCTCTGGTTGACTTTGCAGAATGTAAATGGCACCGCCACTTTCTCTGGCTTGGTTGTGTGACAAAACACTATTTTTGAGATCGACTTCTGATGCAATAGCATACAGTGCACCTCCAGTTGTTGCATTGTTGTGAACAAATAGACTATGATTGTCATACATGTGAGTCCCCTGATCGAGGAACATGGCACCACCTGATTGCTTAGCCGAATTCTCCTTGTATATACTTCCTCTCAATATCACTACCCTATGTGCTCCTTGTGACAAATACATAGCACCACCTTGAGTAGCCTGATTTTGAACAAATACACTACTGTTGATACATATAGCTATTGGATTCCCTTACGGAAACTGAACCACCATAAGTTTTTGCTTTGTTGCCATAAAATATAGTGTGGTATACCGTCATATTTTAGTATTGTTGAATGGACAGTGCCCCTCCTTGTCCAGTATCACTTGTGTTGTTAGTGAATGTACTGCTATTAATACTCAGTGTAGTATTAAAAGTAGCAATGGCACCTCCTGCAGACAGCACATGATATGTTGACTCATTAGAGTCATAGAAGGGAACTTGATTATTGATAAACGTGCTGTTACTAATAGTAATGTTGTTGAGTACATATTTAGTACTGTATATTGCTCCACCAACATCTGCACTGTTGTTAAAAAATATGCATCTAGTAATAGTAACATCGCTGTTGGCCACAAAAATTGCTCCACCTACGTGAACAGTGATATGCGATGTGGTTTTTATATCCACAATATCCAGATAGGTACCAACTCTGTTGGAGTCAAAAAAGAATTTGTAACTGTAAGGTTACTTTCTGCGATTTTAAGTGCTGTCTGACTTCCGTTCTGGCCTTGAAAAGTAGAGTTGCTTATTACAAAATTCAATACTAATGAAAAACTATTATTGCCACATCCAATAAAATATATCCCTTTTATCCATAGTTTAGTAATATTTTCAAAGTTGAAACTTGTTTGATGTTGGCAACAGATAGTGTAAGCTGGGCCCTCAGATTCTGGCGTAGAATTTGTAAGCATGGAAAAATTATAGATATTTGCAATGAAAAGATCAAGGTCAAGTTTGTGGTTTCCATTTAAGAATATCAAATTTGTGTTTGAAGACAACCAGTTGCTTAAAGTTTGAGCGAAATGAGAGAGTGTGATACAAGGTTTTGTAGGACATGGGACACCTGATGATGGAGTAACATAAAGCAGAGCTTCTCTATACAACAGATCTTGTGAGAAATTTACATGAAATAGGATTTTGACTATTGCTAGTCTAAAGAGTATCTGTTGCTTCATCACAATAGTAATTACAATAATAATATTATTGCTACTGACAAGCTTAGAAAACAATAATATTATTACGCTAAGCCTTGATTTTGACGATGCACATCACTGATCTTTACTTCAGCCCCTGTTTAACTTGAATTGCACTATGCAGTTTGATTCACCAGTTACTGTACATGCAGCCTTTGTAAGCTTGTACCATATTATACTACAATGTATGATATCAATAATCCAAAAGTGTACATAGCTACACAGTCTTTATTCAGGTTCAATAATTTAAAGGAATTATTTCTTGTTCACAAAAGGTGTTGTTTTATGTAACCATTGTTTTAGATTATCAATGAAGGGAATTTAACACTTTTATTAAACAGCTACCAGTAATAATTATTCTCAACTAGCAACTAAACCTGGTAGCAAGTACAGTTACTCTAATGTAGTCCCAAAGAAATATTCCTGGAATAGTTCAAAACTATACACAGTTACTATGGAGAACAACAAAATTAAATAATATGGTTGCAACTGAGAGATACATGTATGCATTAATAAGAGCAGCAATTCTAGTGATCTATATTATATATACTAAGGAGCTTTGCATTATTTTCACCATGCTCCCTGGAGTATTGTTACAGTATTATGGGACTTGTAAGTGGAGTCGTACCCTAATTGCTTGGCTCATAGGAATTCTTTACCACCACACACAATCACATCTGTTAAAGATTTTATCTACTAAGGGGTGTATCATTAGCTGAAGAAGGTCCAAGGATCAAAACGTTCTTTAATATTATAAATTTGTTGGATGCTTACTACATCCATACTCAATAACTAAGACCTTTCAAGTTATGTATATCATGTCATTTCAGCCTTGCTATGACGTGAATTAATGTCAATATCAATGATCATCTATGATCCATATATTATTATATCCAGATTAATTGACTTTCAAACTTTAAGTGACGTACAGTATAGAATTAATGCAAATACAGACTTTGAGTATATTGAATTTTAGGACAGAAGAAAGATGTCAGTAGCTAATAGCCTATAGTTGTGGCTAGGGACAGACATAGTTAACGATTATTTGATCGAGTTTTCACTAGCCAGTCATGATTATTAATAATTATACATTTTGTCCCAATGTTTCGACACCTCACAAAGTGTCTTTGCTAGGGGAGCAATGGTGCATGATTATCAAAACATTGGGATAAGATTTTAAACTGACCATGAAGGCTCAATCAAAGTAAGTGCTAATAAGTAGCTATTATAGCTAAGTATACAAAAACATTAAATAAATATGAGTGACCTAGAAAGATTTAATTAATAATACTTGCTGCATGAGTATCAGAGATGTTTTCAGCTCATAGAAGAAACAGTATAGAAGTATTATTATATTAAATCTCTATGGACTAACAAAACAGATTGTTTATGCACATCAGTACTCCCAATACAAATATCACATGATGAAAATGACTGATGTAAACACATCCATTCACTGATGGTTTTTACTTTGGGATGAAAACATAATAGCTACTTGTTTTACTTTGAGATGAAAACATCAATGCTTGCTTTACTTTGGGATGAAAAATCAATCCTTGTTTTCAAAACACTTTATTCACTTCTATTGGAGCATGTAGTAAACATCTCTAAATCACAGTTAAAACTTTATACGAATAAGTTATCTCCGCGTTACTACATTTCAAACTCATAGCTCATCATGATAACTTGGCTGCCTATTATCTCTCTAGTTCTCGTGAGTTTGACATCCATTCATTGCAACAGTGAACTGGTGTATGTCACTCCAAATGCTCCTCCTAACCCAGACTGCCATGATGGCCTTCCGTGTCAAACACTAAAGAGCTACTTCAGTAACAAAACATTCACTCAGCAGAGTGTCAATCTGACAATGATATTTCTTGCTGGACAGCATGAAGGAGGTGGCCAACAGATTGCACTGACGTCCACGTCATTCATTATAAGCGGAACTGGGGTATTGGATGTAATCATAAAGAATGTAAATATAGAATTGCAGTATGCTACAGAAATATACTTTGAGAATATTATTCTTAATCACTGGAACAGCATGTCTCCTGGTCCACCATTTCTTGTATTAGAGATGGTTTCAGTACTGGCGGAGCATCAGACACACATCTTCATCAGACATGCGAAAAACTCGAGCGGAAATAAGATAGAGCTTGTGAATTCTATCTTTACAAATTCATCATTATCAGGAAGACTATCATTTATCAAAAGTGAATGGAATACAGAGGCTATGAGTTTGATTTCATCCACACTTAACATTAGCAAGAATACTAACATTAGCTTCATGCATAATCTAGTGCAAACGGCAGTTTTGTTTTTAAACTCGTCCACACTTAATCTTGAAAGTAATGTTTACATGGCCTTTATCAGTAACTCAAGAGCTATACTGGCAATATATGATTCAACATTGAATATTGTGGCTGACACCAGTATGATCTTTATCAACAACTCAAAAATAGATGATCAAGGAGCAGCTATGTTGGTTATATATTCCACAGTTAATATTGAGGGTGACTTGCACTTCATTAACAACTCAGCATACAGTCAAGGAGCAGTCGATTTTTTAGGGTCAACTTTGAATGTTAGGAACAGTGCAAGAATTGTTTTTGTTAATAACTCAGCTAGAAGACAAGCAGGAGGACTTGATTTAAAATATTCTGTTCTTAAAGTAGAGGATAACGCTGAAATAGTATTTATAAACAACTCGGCAAAAAAAGTAGGATCCACAGGCATGCTATCATCAACGGTACATGTCCGGCATAATGCAAGTTTACACTTCATCAGTAATTCAGCAAGTACATTTGGAGGGTCAACTCACATAGAACTCTCAACTGTCTCTATCAAAAATAATGCACATATAGTTTTCACTAACAATGTAGCTGCTGACACTGTAGGAGGCATGGTCCTGCGATCATCTATACTCAACATCAGTCAAAATGTACAAATTTCATTTAATAACAATCATGCAGTTGTAGGAGGAGCTGTTTATGCACTCAACGGCACAATAAATGTTAAAAATAATGCACAAATAATTTTTACCAACAATTCAGCATTTTCAGCCGGTGCATTAGTTCTCATAGTATCTGAATTACACTTAAAGAGTCACACAATTTTGATGTTCATCAACAACACTGCTATCAATTTTGGTGGAGCAATGTTCAGTTATAATTCAAAATTCTCCATTGAAAATGCTACAAACAGATTTATTAGCAACTCAGCAGGATATGGAGGTGCTATTGCTCTTCTTTCATCAATAATTGAATTGGTAAATGAAAGTTCTAATTTAACTTTTGAGAACAATTCAGCAAGGGAGAAAGGAGGAGCAATTTATGTTGATCCAGATCGATTGGAGTTGACATCACAAGTCCGATATAATAGTTATGATCATTTGCTTGACACCAACTGTTTATATGACACAAATACTGTAACAGAACAGTATTTCTATTTTGTAGACAATGTAGCACAAATAGCAGGCGATGATGTTCATGGTGCTTCTCTGTCATGGTGCAGTACATGTGTTGTACACACACACCCAAAAAATAATTCAAGTGTGTCTTCTATCTCTGGTACTCCCACACGTGTTTGCAGATGTGATAAAACACATAAACCACAGTGCCATAACATTTCATACAGTCACTTCTCTCGTTCCTACTATCCTGGTGAGATGATTCCAGTCTCAGTTGTAGTTGTGGGTGGAGACTGGGGGGCAACACCTGGAATGGTCTACGCTAGATTCCAACCACCACATACATCATCAATTCTGAAACCATCCACCCAATACAATCAATGGATCAACGAATCTAAATGCGCTCCACTCAATTACACTGTGTACAGCAATGAATCAGTACAGCTGGTGCTGTCAGCAATTTCGTATTCTGATGTAACTTGTGACGATAATGTGAGTCAACCGTACTATGCAAAGGCATGTACTTTCTTTTTTCCTCTAAATATCAATTTCACAGTCCTACCTTGTCCACCTGGATTCTCCCTACAAGGAGACCCCCCAGGCTGTAATTGCTATCCCATGCTCACTGACAATGGAGTGAGTTGTAATATTTTCAAAAGTAAGGCAACATTTTCCTGGAATAGCTACTTCTCTCTGGATTACAGTGTCTGCTAAGAAAATTATTCTCAGTAAACACTGTCCATTTGATTACTGCAAATATACCAAGGTAATTAAAGGGGTATCAGGTGAACAGTGTTCCTTCAACCGAGCTGGAAGGCTGTGTGGTGGATGCAAGGAGAACTACAGCCTAGCGATAGGCTCCTCCCACTGCATCTACTGTGCAAATGATAATAATGTGACTCTTATTATTTTCTTTGCCGCTGCAGGATTCTTGTTAGTTTTCTTTATCAGTGTCTTGAACCTTACTGTCACTCAGGGTATGATTAATGGACTCATATTCTATGCAAACATTGTATGGACATATCAAAGTGTTCTCTTTCCTAATCAAATGCCCAATGTCTTATTATGAACTCATCTTCTTTAAATTTTTCATAGCTTGGTTAAATCTGGATTTTGGAATTGAAATGTGTTTTGTAAATAATTTGAATGCTTTCTGGAAATCTTGGTTGCAATTTTTCTTTCCTCTCTATCTCTGGTCCATTGCTGGACTGATGATTATGCTTGCTCGGTATTCAACTCGACTGACTGCCTTCTTTGGAAACAGAGCAGTTCCAGTGTTGGCCACAATTTTTCTGTTGTCTTACATGAAGCTACTTCGAACTGCTGTGGAGGTATTGCATTTCTCAATATTAAGTGCGATAGATTTTGGCAGCTCCAATGATACTACTTTAACAGCTAGCTACATCTGATTCTGAATCATTGGTATGGTCAGTTGATGGAACACTTGATTACTTTGGCAATCCACATATCCTCCTCTTTGTTGCAGCACTGTTCACTCTGCTGTTTCTGTGGCTGCCATACACTCTGCTTTTGCTTTTTATTCAGTGGATACGAAGGGTCTCTCACTACAGGCTTCTGAGGTGGACTATAAGATTTAATCCTTTCTATGATGCCATCCTTGCTCCTTTGAAACACAAGCACCAGTATTGGTTTGGACTTCTGTTGCTTGTCCGAGGCATAATATTCATCGTATTCACATCTAATTTCTCTATTCCAAACAGTATCAATTTGTTAATACTGCTTATCTGTGCAGGGCTCTTGCTCTTTTACATGTTTTCAACAAGTGTATACAAGAGTCATGCTCTTTTGGTAGCTATTTCATAGCTCCTTCTTCTTGAATATTTGTTTTCTTAGTGGATTCATTATATTTTCCCACACCAAAACCAAAGTTAGGTCATCTATGCAGACAAGTGCTACACTCATCTCCACTGGGATTGCTTTTCTTCAGTTTTGTGGTATTATTCTCTACCAGATTTACTCACTGTGCTGTTCATGTGGAGTGGGAAGAGGTCTAAACAAAGTTTACCGAGTACACGAAGACCAGGTGCATGCGATATTGGACATGAGTTCTCGTCTTGAACGTCGTAAGTATTCTGCAGAGAGACAGCCACTGATTGATCCAAACCATAGTGATCATAACAGTGATGAACCTACTTACTGAATAATAATAAAGATCACTGGAGATTATATCTAGCTAAGTGTAGGTATATACTGACTGTATAATCAATTATAGGCTTTATAGTGGTAAATAACATCATCTATTTGTAATCAAGTACTGTGATAGTCATAATGAAGTTTTTTCGTTAAGCATGTATGTATAATAACAATGACATTAATTTTGTACACATAATGTAGCCATTGACTGTAGATACTATAACAGTGTAACTATAACTCTTGGACTTCATGAGATCTTAATCTGTTGGCTGAACAACTAGCTATATATATCTTGCTGGTCGATCCCAGGTGGTCGCAGTCAATGGTTCCGAGTAGTTTTCGGAAGCTGCTGTTATATCTGAGGGCTCTATATTGGGTACGCCCTTTGCTCTTCTGATATTGATGGTCTACCGAGTGTTATCCAAAGACTTCTGAGTGACTCAAATGTTAAATTAAATTTGTTTGCTGACAATGTCCTTCTCCATCATGTTATTAGAAGTTTTGCTGACTATGCTACTTTGCAGTTGGCAGTATCTTCGATTGAAGCATGGTTTATATCTAATTTCTTATCTTTCAATGCAGGAAAATGCAAATAGCTATAATAATATGATAGTCTTTCGGAAGCAATTTCCAATTATAGTCCCTTGCAACTCTTTGATGCTGTTTGGAAGTCCAATGGAACCAGTTGAGTGCTACAAATATTTGTGTCTTCCAACTTGAGCTGCATGGTCAGCTCATATTGATGCCATCTGATCTAAAGCTAAAAAGATTCTGGGGGGTTAATCTATAGAATTAAGGTTTTTGGATCTGTGATCCATGACACGCTCAAGCAGCTTTACCTCTCGTTAGTACGATCACACCTGGAATAATAATATGCTAGACAAAGACTTAGTGTTATGATACACACATGAATGCCTTGCATTATAATGCATGATGAAGTAATTAAGTATGCCAGCATAAGTATTGGTTAAAATTTAATGATGTCACACTGTAAGTACAGTAAATGCCTACATTATGCACACGTTCTGATTCATACACTAATGTCTAAAATAATAATAATTATTGCTAATTTTGATGTCACAGTTAATGTAAACTACAGTCAGCACCTTTAATTTGTAATTTCCCGTATTCTTTATTCAGTAAGTTTCTTCATCATAATTATAATCACTATGATTTGGATCAATCAGTGGCTGCCTCTCAATAGAATACTTACGACGTTCAAGTCGAGAACTAATGTCCAATATTGCATCCACCTGGTCTTCATTTACTCGGCGAACTTTACTCAAACTTCCTCCCACTCCACATGAACGGCACAGTGAATAAATCTGGTAGAAGATGATTCCACAAAACTGAAGAAAGGCAATTCCAGTAGAGATAAGTGTTGCACTTGTCTGCATAGAGAACCTAACCTTGGTTTTGGTATGGGAAAAGATAATAAATCCACTAAGAAAGCATATGTTCAGAAGGAAGGAACTATGAAATATCAAAAGAGCATGACTCTTGTAGATGCTTGCTGAAAACATGCAAAAGAGCAAGAGCACTGCACAGATATGTAGTATTAATAAATTGATGCCATTTAGGATAGAGAAATTACATGTAAATACGACAAACATTGTGCCTTGTATAAGCAACAGAAGTCCAAACCAATACTGGTGCTTGTGCTTCAAAGGAGCAAAGTTGGCATCATAGAAAGGATTTAATCTTATCGTCCACCTCAAAACTCTGTAGTGAGAGACCCTTCGTATCCACTGAATAAGGAGCAAAAGCAATGTGTATGGCAGCCACAGAAACAGCAGAGTGAACAGTGCTGCAACAAAGAGGGGGATATGAGGGTATCCAAAGTAATCAAGTGTTCCATCAATCGACCATACCATTAAATCAGTTGTTGCAGTGGTATCATTTGAATTGCCATACACTGTCACAGAGAGTACTAAAAAATGCAAAATCTCCACAGCAGTTCGAAGCAACTTCATGTAAGACAACAGATTAAGTGTAACTAATACTGGAACAGCTCTATTTCCAAACAGTGCAGTCAGTCGAGTTGAATATCTAGCAAGCATAATTATCACTCCAGCAATGGACCAGAGATATAAGGGAAAGACAAATTGTAACCAAGACTTCCAGAAAGCATTCAAGTGATTTACAAAGCACATTTCGATTCCAAAATCCAGATTTAACCAAGCTATAAAAATTTTAAAGAAGATGAGTTCACTGGGCATTTGATTAGGAAAGAGAATACTTTGATATGTCCATACAATGTTTGCATAGAATATGAGTCCATTAATCATACCCTGAGTGACAGTGAGGTTCAATACACTGATAAAGAAAACTAACAAGAATCCTGCAGCAGCAAAGAAAATAAGAAGAGTCATATTGTTATCGCTTGTACAGTGGATGCAGTGGGAGGAGCCTATCGCTAGGCTGTAGTTCTCCTTGCATCCACCACACAGCCTTCCAGCTCGGTTGAAGGAACACAGTGATTGATCACCTGATGCCCCTTTAATCACCTTAGTATCTTTGCAGTAATTGAATGGACAGTGTTTACTGAGAAAAATTTTTATACTAGACACTGTAATCCAGAGTGAGCTATTCCAGGAAAAGATTGCTTTACTTTTGAAAATATTGCAAGTCACTCCATTATCGGTAAGCACAGGAAAACAATAACAGCCTGGGGGGTCTCCTTGTAGAGAGAATCCAGGTGGACAAGGTAGGATTGTTAAATTGATATGCAGAGGATAAAAGAAAGTACATGCCTTTGCATAGTTTGGCCAAGTCACATTATTATCACACGTAATAATATCAGAATATGGAATTGCAGACAGCACCAACTGTACTGTAGCAGTAACTGATTCATTGCTGTACACAGTGTAATTGAGTGAAGCGCATTGAGATTCGTTGATCCATTGATTGTATTGGCTGGACGGTTTCAGGATTGATGATGTAGCGTAAAACCTCGACTATCGGCCGAGCGTACATCGATTATCGACCTATATTTTACGGACATTTACGCGTTTATACGGAAAATTTACAAAGATGATGCGGAGCTCCGTTTATGCTCGAAGACTGGACCAGAGGTTTTAGACTCGTTTGAAGCTACCAGGTAGGCTTAACTTACTTCTACAACTTAAATACAAGGGAGAGAAGGGTATAGAATGGTGTTGAACCAATTTGAATGGGCGTAACATGGCGTACTGAATGGTGGTGGATCGTGAGGGCTGGAGGCTAGCTACATCGCCTAATCTGATATTAGACACTTGACTTACTTTTATCCAGATCAGAAGAAAGGAGACAGTACTCATATGAATCCCAGAGAGCAACGCCGAAGTTAATATTAGCATTTATATCATGTCATTATCAATCATAAAATGTATTGTATACAATGGAGTAATGATTATTCATAGCTCGTTTTCACTGTATCTCAGTAATGCTGCATAGAACGAGTTGGTTGAAATTGGTAAAGGGTAATCACACCTGCTGGTTTCAGTACTGTTGACCAGGAGTGGCAATTTTGTAGTATGAGGGGTGGATAGTGTCAAAAGTACAGTCAGTATTTTGGAGGAGGGTGACTTCTCTGAGGAGGGGGGTGGTTTCAACTGGAGGGGGTACTTTTCTGTTGGAGGATACCAGTTTTTGTGGAGGAGTGCGTTTCGATCTCGAGGAGGGAGTCTAGCGCATCAGGAGTAGGGGGGTCATACTTCACTGGGGGGTGCATTTTGATCTCGAGGAGGGGGTCTAGCGCATTCGGAGTAGGGGGTCATACTTCGCTGGGAGAGGGGTGGATTTTGATCTCGAGGAGGGGGTCTACACACTTTTGCTGGAGGGTGTGTTTTGATTTCAAGGAGGGTTCTAGTTCATCTGAAGTAGGGGGTGATACTCTGGTTGGACGAGGATGCGTTTGATATCGAGGGGCCGACTACTGAACGGAATACTGTGGGTGTGGCACATTTTAACGCATGCGCAAATCCGTTAACATTATTTTAGTCTTCGCGCTGTGTTGACACCATGACAGTACGGAACGTGTGCTGGGAAGCAAGTCGCTTGAAAATGAGTTGTTATGGACTAGTGTAAATGTGCTGGTGGTGTCTCCTGTCGTACAAAGGTTCAATAATTGTATGGGCTACGAACAAATTACCAAATATCTGCGCTTCATTGAATAAATGCAGCACCTTTGTACAAGAGACACCAGTAACATCTACAGCAGTCCAGAATCACGCCACTAGCTTCCCAGCCTTGGCCTAGGCCACGTCCAAGATCCCACACAGGCCAAGCCACGTTACGCGAGGATTTTTATGCGCATGCGCAAAATGTGCCACACCCACATAATTATAATACACACAAACGGCATCTATCGGCAACTGCTTGCTCCTCTCCATCGCTTCGAATATGCCCCTCCTCCAGTGGAGGTAGCAGACCCCTCGAGATCAAAATGTACCCCTTGTCCAGCGAAAGTATGATCCCCTCCTCTCGATCAAAACGCACCCCTCCTCCAGCGAAGGGGCTGGCCCGCCAGACTAGTATGACCCCCTCCTTGATATCAAAACGCACCCCTCCTCCAGCGAATTATGACCCCTACTGCAGATGAGCTAGACCCCCTCCTCGAGATCAAAGCGCATCCCTCCTCCAGCGAACTATGACCCCCTACTCCAGATGAGCTAGACCCCCTCCTCGAGATCAAAACGCACCCCTCCTCCACAAGAAGTGGTATCCTCCAACTGAAAAGCACCCCCTCCAATCGAAACCACCCCCCTCCTCAGTGAATTCACCCTCCTCCAAAACAGTGACTGTACTTTTGACACTATCCACCCCCCATAATTTTGAACAGGTAAGAGTCGACAGACAAAAAGGCTCGATTTGGCCGATAATAATTGTACTGCAGGTGTATGTACAGCCGATAATACCTGGTGGTTATCGATAATACAGGCCAGCGAACAGGAGTCTTGAGAGATGGCTGTACCGTGTCGGGTGTCTAGATTCACTGGAACGTGGAACGGTGGAATGGAACAGTGGAACGGTGGAATGGAATAGTGGAATGGTGGAACGGTGGAATAGTGGAATGGGCAACTATGACTAACGACCCTGTACCACACCAAACTTATTCGAGCGTGCACACTATGCAGCTCAGCTTGAGCAGAGTCAGAAAGGTGACAGAGAAGAATAGTCAGGGATGTAAACTCGCAGAAAGACAGAGACTCTGAGAGGCAAAAGCACAGAGCACATGCTGATAATTAGCTATAGATCTACTCTTACTTCCAGCACAGATAGATTTATATCTGCCGTAATATAGTGCCTATTTGTTGCTCAGCCTGTTGCCATGCCATATGGCCTTGAATGCTATATCCCTGGCACTGTCTGGGACCAAGGTCTGGGTAGTTCTGTTGAGTCATGATGCCCATTACATCAAGTTATTAAAATAATAGAAGCTATCAGAATGCTAGTTCCCTGGGTGACAATCATGTCAGTCACTGGCATCAATTGAGCCGAGTGCTACAGGGCCTGTAGCACTCGGCTCAATTGATGCCATGGTCAATCAAATATTTATTATAGTACCACTTGAGTATTGTATTTGATATAATACATTGATATTCACTACCATTAAGTCCTAATAATTATTTATGTGAGTGTATGACGGTACAATGACTATGTGTATGTGTGTGCATAGTTTCTTTAATAATTCTCCACGTGCTGTATGGCATGCTTTGATCTCCCTGAATGTGGTCCTCTTCCTTCCTCCTTCAGCCAGGGTCCAATGGTGGCTGATGAGTTCAGTAGCTAGCTATCACAGGCTAGGTGTGCCAGGGGTTGACATGGCTTACTCCCTGCTGAGAATAACTTGTCAGTCAGATAGCTATAGCTATGCGTAATATAACAACACATGCACAGGCTCCTTTTGATACACTCTTTAACTTGCAGGTAGCCTCGCATCCAGACCATCCCAACGGCAATTTCTAGTGCGCATGCCCAATTGGTCCACTTATACAAGTAAAAACGGTACAGGGTCGTTAATCGCCATTCCAGTATTCCACTGTTCCACCATTCCACCGTTCCACTATTCCATTCCACCGTTCCACGTTCCAGTGAATCTAGACACCCGTACCGTGTCTGCTATTCAAAGGTACATTATTTTTATATCACTGTGTAGAGCTCCATAAGACCAGTCTGTAGGTCTTTGAAGTAGAGTCTAGAACCGTTCCTACTTGAAGTTACGCCCGGAGGCGAAAAACATGGCCGATAGTCGAGGTTTTACGCTATGTGGTGGTTGGAATCTAGCATAGACCATTCCTGGTGTTGCTCCCAAGTCTCCACCCACAACTACAACTGAGACTGGAATCGTCTCACCAGGATAGTAGGAACGAGAGTACTGATTGCCTGAAATGTTATGACATAAAGGTTTATGTTGCTCGTCACATCTGCAAACACGCGAAGGATTACCAGAGATAGAAGATAGACTTGAATTATTATTTGGGTGCATGTGTACAACACTTCCATTGCACCTTTCCAGAGAAGCACCATAAATATTGTCACCTGCTATTTGTGCAACATTATTTATAAAATTCAAATACTGTTGCGTATTAGTTGGCCATGGGTTTATGTCATACAAACAGGTATCAAGCAAATAGTATAAATTATCGTATTGGATTTGTATTGCATACTGAAATTTATCTGGATCAACATATATTGCTCCTCCTTTCTCTCTTGCTGAATTGTTCTCAAAAGTTAAATTAGAACTTTCATTTACCAATTCAAGTATTGATGAAAGAAGAGCAATAGCACCTCCATTTGCTGCTGAGTTATTAATAATTGCATTTTCAATGGAGAATCTTGACCTATAGCTATAAAAAGCTCCCCCCAAATTTTTATTAGCTGTGTTGTTAATGAATGCTAAAATTGCGTGACTTCTTGAGTATAATTCAGATAATGCAAGAACAACTGCACCAGCTGAAAACGCTGAATTGTTAATAAAAATCATTTGTGCATCATTAATTTTTTAACATTGATTGTGCAATTGAGTGCATACAGAGCTCCTCCAACAACTGCATAATTGCTATCAAATAAAATATGTGCTTTATGACTGATATTCAGCGTAGCAAAAAACAATGCCATGCCTCCTGCAGTGCCAGCTACATTGTTAGTGAAAATAATGTGGGCATTATTTTCGACAGTAATATTGGAGAGCTCTATCAAACATGATCCTCCGTGATGAATTGCTGAGTTATTGATGAAGTGTAAACTTGCATTGTGCCTGACATGCAGTATTGATGTTATCATGGCTGTGGATCCTACTTTTCCTGCCAAGTTGCCTATAAATGCTATGTTAGCGTTATCCTCTACATTAAGTACAGAATTTTCTAAAAGAATTCCTGCAGCTTGTCTTCTGGCTAAGTTGTTAACAAAATCAATCCTTGCACAGTTCCTAACATTTAATGTTGACATTTGAAAATTGATTGCTCCTTGACTGTATGCTGAGTTATTAACCCTCGCCGCAAAGCGTAGGCGGAGGGTTACTGCAATCGTTTGGCGATTTTTGTCCGTCCGTCCGTCCGTTTGTCCGTCCGTTTGTCCGTCTGGCAAGGGTCGTCTGAGAGAAAGTACGCATCTGAGGATTACCAGGCATCAAGGAAGAGTGGTCACGTTAAGTCCTGCCCAGTGTTACAATAGTGTGCAGCTGTGGTTGCCATTCTGTGCCTTGCTGGTCAGTTGTCAATGCAGTGACAGTGTAAACAGGCAGTGCCTCTCAAGTGCATAATTGAGTTTAAGTAGCTAGTCACAGAGGCTTTCAGTTATTATAGTGACATAGGCTGGTGCCTTCCCCCTAGCCTATATCATGCACTGACTCTGCTGGAGTACCTCAGGTCCAGGGTATGTATATAGTATTGAACTAGATACATACTACCATATTATGGTAGTATGTATCTAGCTCAATAGCTACTCCTTATTATTGAGCAGGCTGGCATACACACTGAGATATGCTAGCTACTATAGATCTACATGTGCACAAGTCATGCATGCGTGTAGCGGTGAGGGTTTTGCACTCCTGTGCATTCATTAATGTCCATCCATGCTGGCATCGCTTAGTTATGGCATGCATATGCATGAATGCAAGACGCTGCGCTGCGAGCTATGAGTTGTCGTTATTACATTTGCGAATCATGAGGGGCCACCCGAGCTCATACCCCCTAAGCTGTCCGGAGTGCTGACCCCACAGGCGTGTCGGGAGCGCTGGCTCGCCGAAGCTAAGCCTGTTTGCAGGACAGCCCGCAGGGGCTGACGCCCAAATGCCATGATAAATACAGGTGATGGGATAAGATAGATACCCTGAGTGGTGGGTGAATGGGTGGGTGACAAACAGCGAGTTTTTCTTAGCAAAAATGGCTGCCAAAAAGCACATGGAAACTGCGCATGCGCAGAACCATACTAGAATTAGGCATTACATCATCAGAATGCCACCATGTTAACATTAACCACAGTTTAGTCCCTAAACCAAATTTAATGTCCATCCATGCTGGCATCGCTTAGTTATGGCATGCATATGCATGAATGCAAGACGCTGCGCTGCGAGCTATGAGTTGTCGTTATTACATTTGCGAATCATGAGGGGCCACCCGAGCTCATACCCCCTAAGCTGTCCGGAGTGCTGACCCCACAGGCGTGTCGGGAGCGCTGGCTCGCCGAAGCTAAGCCTGTTTGCAGGACAGCCCGCAGGGGCTGACGCCCAAGGTGAAACCCCCCCAAAGAGGCTAAGCGTAGGTGAGGAGGTTAGCTGTTTGTCGACTAAATGCAATTAAACTATGAGCTAAATGAATTAGAACAAAGTTAATGTAAATGAATAACAATGAGAAATAAAAGTTACTTAGATGCAATGTTAGCCAGGCTGCTGGCTGCTGATTTGAGGGCTTTCTTTCCCGTGCGTGTGTACCGTTGGTAGGCGGAACTGTGCCAACGCCCCAAAAGTTTGATTTGTGCGGTCGGAATTCCTGCTTGAGCTGCAGAGGTGGCTGCACCAATGCGAAAGCTATGGGTATTGAATGTGAGAGGTTGATAACCTGCTGCTGCGAGGATGCTACGCATGTGTTTCAGACAGCTGTGCCTAGTGAGTGGCTGGCCATTCTTGAAAGAGAAAAGGGGGGCATGTTTGAGCGATTTGTCGAGTCCATGGGAACGGAAGTACCGGCGCATTGCCGTAAAAGGACAGATTTCCCTACGTGATTTGGTTATGTAGAGTGCTTGCCCATAGCAAAGTTGGTCCGTTTTAGAGGACTTGATTGTGAAAATAAAGTGATCTTCTTTCCATTTGATGCTAGTAACTGAGGCATGCTTCCGAGGATTGAACGACTGCTTTGATGGGACAGTGAATTCACTAATACGTAGCAAGCCAAAGAATGCTAATGTGAAGGCGGCTGCAAGCATTCTTTTATCGTGCTGGCAGAGGTGGTATGAGGGCTTCCAAACTTCTTGGAGCATGTGCTTCAAAATTCTCGCTGTTATTGGCTGTCTTGTAGATTTACGGTTGCTCTTAAAAGCATGCTGTTTCCTAGCACCCTTTATGATTAAGCTCAACATTGGGTTGTGGCTAGTAGGGCTCTTGTATCCATTTTGCTGGTGCCATGAGCTGATGGCGGAGAGGTAGACTTTGATAGTTGCTGGAGAAAGAGCTCGACTCATTGTTACTGTAAAATAGATGATTGTCTCCTTATCTGCTGGCAAGGCTGGCATTCTGTAGAGAAGGCAGAACCGCTTAAATCTGGAAATTGCTGCCGCATATGTTGCTCTAGTAGAAGGAGCAAAAGCCAGTCGCAGAAGATCTTCTAAACTAGCCTTCAAATCGTGCTTAGAATTCCAGGTGTTGCAATTGGTCTTGGATTTGCCTGTGGAGCAAGAGCATAAAAGCGAGTAAACTGGCGTCTAGATATTGCATCGGCTATGGCATTGTGCCGACCTGGTAAGTGGCTTAACAATACTGTAAAGTTATGCTGCGCCGCAACGAGGAATAGTCTCCTCATCAGGGACATTATCCGTGGCTCTTTGGCTGATTTGCCTTGCCACGCTTGCACAATAGCCAGATTATCACAATTAAATCTGATACGCTTCCTCTGCCATTTGTGTCCCCACGTGAGGGTGGCTGCTAGTATGGCGAAGAGCTCCTGCCATTGAATGGAGATATTAGTGGATAGCTGCTGATGTGGTTGCCAGGAATAGTGAAACCAAGAACCTTGGAAGTATGCCCCACATCCTAGGGTTCCTGATGCATCTGTGAAGAGCTCAAGATCATGGGCATCAGTGGTTCCAGACTCGAGAAATGATGCCGTCCCGTTCCACGATGGAAGAAATGAGTGCCACCACAGGATGTCAGCTCTGGCGTCTTTGGTGAGTCTCAGATGGTGGTGGAGACATCTGACCTTCGTACTGAGGGTGATCAACCTGCGCAGAAAAAGGCGCCCTGCGGGAACTGCTCTGGCTGCAAAGGCTAGCTTACCAATGAGCGAAAGTAGCTCTCTCTTGGTAGTTTTTCTGCGACAGAGCCAGTGTGTTAGTTCCATTAGAATTTCTTCCAGTTTTGCTTTTGGGAGCCTTATTTGCTTGAGGACCGAGTCTAGTTCCAAACCAAGAAAAATGAGTGTGGTTGCCGGCCCTTCAACCTTGTCCATTGCTACTGGGAAACCAAGCCGCATGCACACTTTCAGAAAGCATTGTAGATAATCGTGGCATATCGACGAGTTGGGAGGGCCAGCGAGAAAGTAGTCATCCAGATAGTGTATAAGCCAGTGTAGATCGTAGTTATTGCGAAGGATCCACTCTAGTGCATCGGCAAACTGGTTGAACAGGAAGGGTGCAGAACGCAGGCCGAATGGGAGGCATGTATCCACATAAAATCTATCCTTCCATTTAATACCAAGAAATTGCCAGTCCTCCTTACGGACGGGTACCATCCTGAAGGCTGACTTAAGATCGACTTTTGCCATGTTTGCACCCTTGCCAAGGGATAGAAGTAAGTTAACAGCATCGTCAATGGAAGCGTAGTGTAGGGAAAAATCATCTTTTGGGATATAATCGTTTATGCTGTTGCCCGCTGGGGCAGACAGGTGCATGATCATCCTCCATGTATTATTCTTCTTAGGGACAACCCCAACCCCAGAGCAACGCAAGTGTGTTAGTGGTCGAGCACGGAAAGGGCCAAGTATGCGACCGGCAGCACATTCCTTGGCTAACTCAGCATCTATGACATGAGGGTGTTGCACGGCAGACGGTAAATTTTTTGCATTATTAGGACCGACTGGGCCCTTGTAGCCTATGTTCACTCCATGCTGGAGTGCCGTAAGAAGCTGCGAAGTGAAAGCTTTGTCGGGGTGATGTGCTAGCTCCCTCTCAAACTGAGAGTGTCGTAGTGGTGTGTGAGCTCGCTGGAGCTCAAAAGCGTTTTGGGCATCCTTTGCCAGGGTGGTCACCCTGGCAGTTGGAGTGCCAGCAGTTGTGGGCAAAGATACAGTCTTCACCTTTGGTACATTTGCCGAGGTTAAAGCGCTTGCAAATCTCTTTGCCGCTGGGCAAGTGTGTTGCTCTGTCAGTGTTGGGGGTGTTGGGTTTGACTGGTGGGCCCAAGCGTGCCGCAATAGGTACCCGGTCGCGAAAGGACTGGCTGGTACTGTTTCCCCCAGACAGGTTATTCCCTGTGCTAAAGTGCGAAGCCACATTATTAGATGTGGAGTTAGACTGAGTCAAGGCCCACACATAAATGTCTTCCTTTGGGGAGTCCCATCGCATTGCGCGGTCCCTAGCCGCTGCCTGGCGGAAGAGGCGATCATATTCAATAACCGAGGGTGCGAGATATCGTGAAAAGAGTAAGGCTACCACTGTTTGATACTTGACTAATTCTAGGGCCATTGTTGGATCTGACGCAATTCTGCAGGTCGCATACCGATTCCATGCCTCCAGCCAGGAGTTGAGGTCTGTAACCTGCCGTTTGTCAAGTTTACGCTTCTTGGAGGATTTATGGCTACCCGCAAATAGTGGTGGTGTGTGTGGGGGGAGTAAGAGTTTATCAAAGTTTACGTACTTACCCTGCTTTATCCGGTCTTGCAGGTGTCCTGATAAAGGCGGGGCACATGAGATGGATGCCACACCTGTTGTACTAGAGGTGTGACGTCTGCTGCGTCGGCTGCGGTGTTTACGACTGCGACGGTAGCGTCGATGATGAGATGAAGATGAGGTGCTTGTAGAAGATGTGTACGAAGATGTTGAGGTAGATGACAGGGAGCTGTCCCTATGGCGGTGATGTCTGCGTCGACGTGGTGACTCGGAGGAAGTGCTACGCGAACGTCTGTACCTCCGATGTTTCGGCGGTGGCGCATGAGAGTGACTTGCATGGCGCTTCCGTGCCCTAGTACTGTGCTCCTCACTGGATGCACTGGATTGGCTGTCACTGAGGGAATGTTCCTCTGATGAGGTGCTATGAGAGCGCTGTCTGCTGCGGTGCCTTGAATAGGGTTTTGCCCTACGGGACCTGCTTTTGCGACCACTGCTGGGTGGACTTCTGGGGCTGCCTTGCTCTCCGCTGGGAGATTGCTGGCTGCCAGTATCCTCTTCTGAATCGCTGGATTCATGGGGGGTAGGTTCGCGTGGGGGCGGAGCCTCGGGTTGAGTGCTCTTTTGTGTCTTTTTGCCCCCAGCTCTGGAGTTCTTTTGCTGCCCGCTAGATCGCTGGATCTTTTTAGCGGCAATGGAACGGAGGTGGTACGTAAGGCGCTCGGCCAGCTGTTGCTTTGTACCGGTGGTTGGTAACTGGTAGCTGGCGAGATACCCACGGAGCATGTCCACGCGTAATTTCTTCACCGACGCTGGTGATGGACCTACTGGAACCAAAGGACGACGGCGTGCTCCGCTCCGAAGTCTTTTTGGTGTGGTAGTGAGTCGTGGCATCACTACTGACAAACAGCGAGTTTTTCTTAGCAAAAATGGCTGCCAAAAAGCACATGGAAACTGCGCATGCGCAGAACCATACTAGAATTAGGCATTACATCATCAGAATGCCACCATGTTAACATTAACCACAGTTTAGTCCCTAAACCAAATTTAATGAAGTGCAAGTCACCCTCAATACTCACTGTGGTACGTACAACAAACATGGCTGCTCCTTCATCACCTGTTTTTGAGTTGCCGATAAAGAATATGTTGGTGTCAGCCATAACATTCATTGTTGAGTCAAACACTTTCATAGCTCTTGAGCTACTGACAAAGATAATGTGTACATTATTTTCAATATTAAGTATGGATAAGTTTAAATACAAAGCTGCCCTTCGCACTAGATTATGCATGAAACTAATATTTAATTTAGTATTCTTGCCTATGTTAAGTGTGGATGATATCAAATTCATGGCCTCTGCATTCCAATCACTTTTGATAAACGACAATCTTCCTGATAACCATGAATTATTGAAGATAGAATTCACAAGCTTTATCTTGTTTCCACTTGAATTCATAGCATGTTCTATGAAAATGTGAGTCTGATTCTCCGCCAGTACTGACAGCATCTGGAATACAAGAAATGGTGGACCAGAGGATGTGCTGTTCCAATGATCAAGAACGATATTCTCAAAGTATATTTCTGTAGCATACGGCAATTCTATGTTAACAACCTTTACAATTGCATCCAATTTACCAGCTCCTCTTATAGTGAATGAAGTGGACTTCAGCATAATACTTTGGCCACCTCCTTCATGCTGTCCAGCAAGAAATATCATTGTCAGATTGACACTCTGCTGGATGAATGTTTTATTATTGAAGTAGCTTCTTAGAGTTTGACACGGAAGGCCATCATTGCAGTCAGGGTTAGGAGTAGGATTCGGAGTGACATACACCAATTCAATGTTGCAGTGAATGGATTTCAAATCTACAAGAACTAGAAAGATAATAATTATTAGTAGTCTGCAGACGGTAACCATGATGAATTATAATTTTGAAATGCAGAAAAGATAACTTAATCCTATGAGGTTTTAATCATGAAATGTTTACTATAATATTATGCTCCAAAATCCTGTAGCATATTGAAAACAAGGATTAATGCTTTTCATCCCAAAATAAAATTATCAGTGAATGAATATGTTTGTATCGGTCAATTTTATCATGCAATATTTGGGAGTACATGTAGTACTGCATGATGTTCGTAAATGTTCTGTTTTGCTTATCCATAGACTCTGGGAATTAACACTTCTGCAGTTGTATTTCTTTTGAGACAACTTATGAATTCTTTTCTCAGTGAATGCTATTAATTTTGAGTGAAAAATCTCTCTAGGCCACTTGAATGTTTAGTACACCTAACGTTTCAATATAATAATATTATTATATGTACCATCACTCTGTTTTCTTGAAAACACCTGGAGAGATAATATGATTCATTCACAGAAGCTTTCAATTTATATAGTGATAGCTATAGCCAGGCGCCAATCTCCCCACTCTTAGACCATGCACTGACTCGAAAGAGACTTGAACAGTACCAAAAACAATGTTACATGTTCAGATGCAGGCTGGGATATAGTTCAATAATCCTGATATTGAGCAAACATACGTACTCAGTGAGCCATGCTCAGATACATGCGCTAGTCATGCATGCATGTAACGGTGAGGGTTCTGCACTCAAGTACATTCATTGTTGATGATTCAGAATTTTTTAAAGTAAAGTATCTATATTCACTACACGCAGGATAATCAATAATGGTGATCACTCCTTAATCTATACTGCCATTACCGGTAATATTGTTATGGAGAAATTCACTAATAATTATTACTAAACCTTACTTTGATAATTTGCCATGAGAATAATACAATAAGGTGATAACCTCATGCTAGGCTATATTACACATGTTACGGTACGTATTATGTTTTTTTTGTCTATGCCCAGCTTACCCTCCCTCTCTACTGTCTTGATTGATATCCTAACATGTACGTGACCGAATTCAAAGTGTCTGTGTGTCATTGATTGCTTTGACTAGGTTGAAAAAGTAAACTGTTATATCCGCAATGTCTCTATTGGGTTTACATAAAGTTTTAGTTATTTTCAATTCAAAAAATATGCATAATACATGCATGGAGTACACAAAAGCCATACATAATCCGCAGGCAGTTTTTGTCACACGTTAAAGCACCTTAAGCTTGCATGTAGTCACAACAATCTCAGATTGTGCATCTCATGAAAACTATCATGGACGATGTTATCAAATGCATCGTGCTCCTCCTAGTAGCAGCAATGCTTCCTTCCCTGTTGGTGTCAGCTGATGATGGAGCTATGGTCTAGATCAAATCCTCGCCAAGTGCCGACTGTCCCGCTGATCCCTGTTATACACTCTCTCAGTTTGCTGCCGATCAGAGTCGACTTCAGTTCAACACAACATTGCTTTTCTTGTCTGGAAATCACTCCCTCGATTCAGACATTTTCATCGCTGATATTGATCATTTTTATATGCTGACGTATCCTTCAACATCTTTATCATTGAGTATTGTACAATATCTGCAAAATTCTAGCATCAGTCTTAGCAATATCGCTACTGTATTGATTCATCAATTGGAATTTTACGGATATGGATCCAACAGTATTTCATCAGTGGACAAATTAACTGTACAAAATTGCTCATTTATCGGCAGCGAAAGTAGTGGAACAGCACTAAACATCATTCACAGCAATGCAGATTTCGTTAATTATTCATTTCTGTCCAATCGAATCGGAACGTACCATGGTCCTATATGGATCCTTAAACAACAAGAGGAGCGATTGTATGACAGTTTTACTCCATACGCTTTTGTCAGTGGAGCAATGATTGCAAACCAGAGTAACATTAGCATAGTTGGAAGCAAATTCAATAAGATTAGCTATGCTAGTATAGGTTGTGCTATATACCGTATAGCGGGTAATTTTCGTGGGTATTAATTTTCGTGGAAAGTCCGAAAAGGCCCCCAAAATTAATTTTCGTGGTTTTAAATTTCGTGACAGCAATCAGTTCAGGGGCGTGACACCCGGCAAAGTGATGATGTAATCGATACACGCGCTCGATCTCGCTCGCGATCTTCTTTGATACTACTACAAAAACTTGGACAAATAGCATGAGATAGAAGAATATTAGTGTCTAAGACGCTATCAGCTGGATGACAATGGCTACTGTCACTTGCAAACACTAGGACTGTTTATAATAGCTTTTCTGCCACGATGTTTATGGCCACGCCCATCGTCATATTACCGGTACCGTAGGCATTAATTTTCGTGGGTGGAAATTTTCGTGACTGCCAAGTCAACCACGAAAATAACGAAAATTAGCACCCCACGAAAATTACCCGCCATACGGTACTCCACTCTTGGTAGTCAAATAAGTATCACTAATAGCTAGCACGTTTACTGAAATAATGTATGCTTATTACAACAATGGCAAAACAAATATTTCATTTGCTTTGGTGGTGTACTTTTCTGTGAGAACAAACATAGCCAAGTTGAGATAATCAACAGTAATTTTACATCTAATTTTG
The DNA here is from genome assembly GCA_963930775.1 of Cliona cf. orientalis. Taxonomy (NCBI): domain Eukaryota; kingdom Metazoa; phylum Porifera; class Demospongiae; order Clionaida; family Clionaidae; genus Cliona; species Cliona cf. orientalis. Next base: position 3,575,376 of record OZ005690.1, read on the forward strand.
GAATGTTCGGTGGAGTTTTTACACTTTTTGACCAATGTACTATCAGCATCAATTCAAGTAGATTTTCTGGAAACCAGGCAAAAGAATATCCTGGAAGTGGAGGAGTGCTGTATTTACAAGGTGGCGTTACTGCTTCTATCCACAAAAGCCACTTTTTTAATAATAGTGCGAGTTCAGCAGGTGGTGTTTTGAATGTAGATAATTCTACTTCGAAAATTTTTGACAGTGAATTCACTAACACCAGTGTGGGGCAATTTGGAGGTGTCATTTGTGTATTCAATGGAAGTTTATCTATTGATAGAAGCTACTTTGGAAATAACTGTGCTTTTCAAGGTGGTGTTTTGAATTCATTTTTAAACTCCTCGATAGAGATTCGTGATAGTGAATTTGGTAACAACAAGGCCATATCAGATAAAGACCCATTTAATTCAGCTGGAGGAGTTATTTGCATGATGCAATCCTCTACCTTGAACATTATTCGCACTCATGTCTATAGCGCACACGAGTGCTGGTGGTGCTTTGAGTATTTCCTCAAATATTGAGGCTAATATCGTTAACAGTAGCTTCATCGCTAATAAGGCAAGAGTAGGAGGTGCTATTGATGTATACCAGAGTGCAATTATTTTCTCCTGATTCAATAATCTGACCAATAATGTTGTTGATAGCAAAGGTGGAGCAATCTATGCCTCTGGCGACAGCTTATTAAATGTGAAGGATGAACTAAGAATGATGTCTAACAATGCATCTGAATCTGGAGGAGGCATCTATTTAAATAGATTTAAGCTAAACTGCCAGCGTGATAGTACGATCAAACTCATTAGTAACAACGCTGTTGGTGGAGGTGGTGGAATATTCGCTATTAATGCAATAGTAAAGGTTTCTCCAATAGGGATTCCAGCATAGAATCAGCCACAGTCTTTGATGGAAACACTGCCACAATGGGAGGTGGTATTCACCTGGAGCTGGTAACAGAGCTGTTTATCTTAAAATCAGGAAACGACTACACAAAAACCATATACAACTTGCGCTTCATCAAGAATTCAGCCGATTATGGTGGAGCTATTTACAATGCTGATGAAACAGAATATGAAGTATGTGCGAGTAAATCATACTATAGTCACAGTAGTCGTGACACCACGGAATGCTTTCTGCAAATACTTGCCCCAAAGCAAACAGTTCGTATGTTGTATAACATTATGACCACTGAATTTGTGAACAACAGTGCCCATGTATCGGGACCCATTTTATACGGAGGTCTTCTCGATAGGGTGCACACTTATGTCAAGTGCTGAAATTTTATTCACAAATAACAGGACTCCTTTGCATGGAGTTACATACTTCTTGGACACTAGCACCTTGAACGATACAGATGGTATCTCTTCTTCACCAATCCAGGTATGTCTTTGTGAACCGGATGGCACAGCACCTAACTGTGACCTCCAGCAAATGAATGTTAGTGTAATGAAGGGAGAAATATTTGAAGTATCACTGGTTGCAGTTGATCAGGTTAACAGAACATTACCGTACATCACCATCTACAGTTCTCTCAAATAATATGCTGAGAGTGGTCTGGGGAAGGACAAATGGCTCGGGTAACTGCAAAAGAATGTACGGTTTTTAGCTTTAATGTATTTTCACCAAATACTGACGAAGAGATCACTTTGTACACAGATGGCCCATACAGAAACACAATAAAATCACAAAGGAATATTCTCGTCTCCTTTCTAAAGTGTACCCGTCCAATTGGATTCCAACCAAATACTGGCAAACACAATGACAGTAGCTAACTGTGTTTGTGACTGTGATCCAAAGCTTCAGCAGTATGTATCAAACTGCTCCTCTCAAACTGGTTCCATTGTAAGAGAGGGAAACTTCTGGATTGGATACCTCGGCACTACTGGAACAAATACACCAAACGACTACAACTATTTAACCTACCCTCACTGCCCTCTGGACTATTGCCTCCCTCCAGATGTTAAAGTGGACATCAACTTAACTGAGATAGATGGAGCTGATTCACAGTGTTTTCATAGTCGCTCTGGTATATTATGTGCATTGTGTAAACCGGGGCATACTTTATCCCTTGGTGGGTCCAGGTGCATTCCATGTACTATGCATAATATATACCTGACAGAAATTCTTCTAATTGCACCCATAGTTGGTATAGCTTTAATAGCACTAATGCTAATACTAAAATTGACAGTTGACAAAGGTACCTTAAATGGACTCACCTTTTATGCAAACATAATTGGTGCAAATAGCAGCATATTCTTTCCGTCATCATTCACGACTAATCCATTGCAAGGCTTGTACGTTTTCATATCTTGGCTTAATCTCAATATTGGATTTGATGTCTGTTTCTTTAAAGGAATGGACACCTATTGGAAAACCTGGATTAAGTTGGCATTTCCTGCCTATGTTATATTGCTTGTCATCATAGTGATATTTTGGAGTGAACGTTCTAAACGATTTGCAAATCTGATACTAAGAAAGAATCCTGTGGCAACCCTGGCCACGCTCATCTTGTTCTCCTATGCCAACTTCCTTCGTACAGTGATCACTACTCTCTCCTTTGTAACTCTAGCCTACCCTGAAGGTGACAAAATGATGTGGCTCCCTGATGCCACCGTTGCCTACCTTCAAGGAAGGCACATTGCATTATTTATTTTGGCCATTCTGATTCTGCTAGTGGGTGTTTTGTACACATTTTTGCTCTTTGCTTGGCAGTGGCTGAGGGCCATAAGGGGTGTTACTGAAAGCTATCACCTTCAGAAGCTGAACCATTTCATGGAAGTTTATCATGCACCATATAGACCCGAGCACCGCTACTGGACTGGTTTGTTACTTCTAGCACGCGTAGTTCTATACCTAGTCTTTATGGTCAGTAATTTGAGTCTTAATCTGCTGGTGATCATAGCAGTCAGTTGCGGTCTGCTATTTCTTAAAGGTCATTTTGGGATGATTTATCAGAGCAGAATGGTTGATACGATAGAAATGGTGAACTACCTAAACATTGCTTTGTTCAGTGCTGCAACGTTCTTTGCTATTCAGACAAGTGACAAGTATCGAAAAGAGGTTGCTTACATGTCCGTATCTGTTACATTGGTTCTATTTTTCTTTGTTCTAGCTTACCATATTAATACAGAACTCCTTTCTAAGTGGTATAGAGCACTAAAACTGAAAATTAGCAAACTATTATTTATCCGTAGTAGCAATTCATGCACTGATTCTGATACTGTTCAACCAACATCTTCAATAATAGACGGACTTCCAGGCGCAAGTGCCATGCCTTCAATTTTGGATGAAGTTGGTAAATTAGATAATGCAAATCTACCAGCTCAAGTATCAATAGAAAATGATGATGATACGCTATCCATAGATAGTTCAACACCACTTCTACAAGACAATGCAGACATTATCATGTAATCAATGACTTTTTGTATGCAAAATACACCATGTGAGTGTGTTGTTAACCAGTAGTATACCTGGTCTAGATGATCAGACATGTAATACTTTTTATCTGAGTTTTTAAGTTATAGCTACAATATTCATATGCGCAATGTATTCATGCAGTGATATTGATATCTGGGCATATAAATTAATATAGTCTAAGAATTTGCAAATTTGATCTCTGGGCATGCGCAATTAAGTGTTTCATAGAAAATCAAATTCCTAAATAAAAGGAGCCTGATGGAGAATAGCCTCTCCTCTAGAAAAGTTGACAGTATCCATTTTATCCATGCATGTCACAGGTGCAGTCATTGTGTATATACATTTCCAATTCCGTGTGTTCTATTTTCCTTTCAATGTATGCTCATATAAATAAATATGCACATTAGCTATATTAGTTAGCATGAAAAGGTGCAATTTGTAGACAGTTGATTTTGAGCTCAATTAATTGTAAATATTAATTTTACAGTAAACTGCAGCTGTTTCCTTGATAATTAGTGGCTAAGCTGCTATAGATAATTGGCCATCACACTTGACAATGTCGTCAGTGGCGTAACGAACCGCTTTTATTACCGGTATCTATCTTAAAAGCACACGTATTACTGCTGAAGAGCGTACTTAGTCTAGCCCTTCTTTCAGATACTATTAATTTAGGAGAATACTGCAACTCTTGTATATATGCAGTCGCATTAAGCTCCCACTATCAAAACCAGATGTAACAATGGAGCAATATAGTACAATGCTCTTGGCTGTAGCAGCACTTGCAATGCAATATTATTACAGTTGTAGTGTCACTGCTCATTTGCTGGATGAAGATTCAATGCAAATGTTTTACATCACTCCCTCATCAAATATGCCATGTGCTGCGAAGCCTTGTCTTACTTTATCCCAATTTGCTGATAACTCAAGCAGCTGGTTATCATCACTGACAAACGCGTCGTTGATGATATTATCAGGAACCCATACGCTCACCACTGATCTTTCGATCACTGCTATCACTTTCTTCATGCTGACAAGTTCCACTTCTGATGGTAATCACTTCATTAGCTGCCAGTATCGAGCGAGCTTTAACTTTGAGAACATGACTGAGTTGTCAATAAGAGGACTAACGTTTATTGGATGTGGCAACAATACATTTTCATCAATAAGAAATTTCACGATAGAAAATTCTACTTTTCAAGGGCAGAATGCAAGTGGCACGGTCCTTGATATTGCCAACGTTAATCTCACAATTATAAATAGCTCCTTTCTCTCAAATAGCATTGGTCGCTGCATTGACATCTATGCCATTAATATCAGACCACACATCATATCCGTTCGTGTTGGTGGAGCTATTTTTGTGGATAAGAGCAATGTAAGTATCATCAAGTGCACTTTTTCCAACAATAGTGCCGAAGTTGGTGGAGCAATATATAGTACTAATTATGAGTTCAGCAATAACATCAGTATTAGTAACAGCACATTTATCGGTAATCGAGCAAATATTGATAGTCGACGACTTGTCCTTTTTTGTGATCAACCAGATAACCCCAGCAAAGGAAGTGCTGCTGGAGCTATTGCAGTATTTCAGTCTAAACTAAAAATTTCTGATTATATATTCACCAACAACACTAGTGAAATGGGTGAAGGTGGTGCTTTAGCAGTTCAGCAGGAGTCAACCTTGAGTATATATAAAAGTGAGTTTCATGGCAACACTGCGAAGAGTTATGGAGGTGCTTTTATAATACGAGAAATTTTTGCTACCATCAATAGCAGCGTATTCATTAGCAACAGTGCTACCCAAGGAGGTGTCATTCATGCCATACAAAAGACTATAGCTATATTAATAGGAAATGTATTCAAGAACAATTCTGCAAAGTCATCAGGTGGAGTCATTTCAACGGACCAAAACAGTCTGTTATGCAATCATCATGGGCACTTCGTTTACAATAAAGCTACAACTGGGGGTGTTTTGTATGCTATTAGATCAGGAGTGATACTAGAACACAGTGCTTTTTCCCATAATCAAGCTAAAGAAAGGGGTGGTGCAATATATGTCCTACAGAGCCACACCAATATTACTATATTAGGACGATCTAATCTAACGCATAACTCTGCTGGTACTGGTGGTGCAATATGTGCAATTGAAAGTACTTTAATTTCCCTTGGTTACATATATACTCCAGGTCAACTCACTCAGTTAACTATTGCCTACAATACGGTGAATCAGATTGGAGGTGGAATCTATCTGCAGCGCAGTGTTTTCAATTCTAGAATGGACAGCGTAACAAATATTTCGCACAATAGTGCAAGCAGCAGTGGTGGTGGGATGTATGCTACGAATTCACTGATCATTTGCACAGAATACTATCGAAAGATGAATACAAAGCCAAATCAAACTTTGGTGTTTTTTGCCAACAACAGTGCACTCAAAGGTGGAGGGTTATATCTAGAGTCCTCTGCTCAATTACGCATTCAGAGAATTGGTGATATTACAAATCTTTTTCAAGATACAAAATTAAACTCTAGCATCCATTTCGCATCAAATACAGCCGAGTATGGTACAGCAGTGTATGTGGCAGATGAAACTTATTTTGATGTATGCAATAATTTGTATGGTACAGCGAACAGTACTACAACTAGCAATGCTGACTGTTTCATTCAAGTATTTTCAGAATCTACAATCAAATATAATGAATCTAACATTCCCAAAATTCATTTCAGAGCAAATAATATTTCAAAGAGTATGATCTTTGGGGGACTACTGGATCGATGCATACCTGATCCTCGCAGAGCTGAAATTTACACCAGTGGGTACATACTGAAAGAAATCAGTGGACTTGCTTACTTGAAGCTCATTAGTAACATAAAGATTACTGAACACATCAGCTCTTTACCAGTAAGATTGTGCTTCTGCAATACACGTGATAATAAACCAAACTGTAGCTATGAGCCACCCATCATCCACGTGAAAAAGGGAGAAAGTTTTAATGTGTCACTTGTCGCAGTTGATCAGGTGAATCACACCTTGAAGGATGTCGAGGTTTATAGTGCCCTCAGCCACACACAGAGCAGTTTAGGTGAAGGACAGACAACCCAAGCAACTAAAAATGCTTGCACTAACCTAACCTTTAGTATTATTTCTCCTCATAGTGCTGAAGAGTTGATCTTGTATCCTGAAGGTCCATGCAGGAATGCCAGTAGATCTCAGAGCAGAGTGCAAGTTTTTTTTCAACCTTGCACATGTCCAATAGGATTTCAGCCAAGGAAATATGATAGCAAAGACTGTCTTTGTATTTGTAATTCAAGGCTCAGTCCTTACTTCAGTGAAGCAGATAACAACTGTGATATTCAAACTGAATCGTTAGCAAGACATGGTAATTTTTGGATTGGTTTCAACAATGAGAACGTTAGTGGATTTTTAATCTATCCTTACTGCCCCTTGGATTACTGTCTCCCATCAACGTCCAATGTTAATATCAACCTAAATCTTGATAATGGATCGGATGCACAGTGTGCTAATAATCGCTCAGGGCTTTTGTGTTCACTCTGTCAACCCGGTCTTAGCTTATCCTTAGGAAGCTCTCGATGTATCCCTTGCTCTAGGTCGTGGTATACGAGTTTTGTGCCAATCATTTTGATCACTATCATAGCTGGTATTCTTTTGGTAGTAGTATTGCTGACTTTCAAGATAACTGTAAATACTGGATTACTGAATGGACTGATCTTTTATGCCAATATCATTGGTGCCGATAGCAGTACATTCTTCTCTGGACTGTTGCCATCCACTAAATTTCATTTGGCCCTCGTATCATGGCTCAATTTGGAAGTGGGATTTGATGTATGCTTCTTTGAAGGAATGGATACCTACTGGAGAACATGGCTCCAGTTGGCCTTCCCAGCTTATGTCATATTTCTAGTTGCCATTGTGATCATTGCTAGTGAGTACTCGGGAAGGTTTTCCCGTCTTCTAGCAAGAAGAAATCCAGTGGCAACTCTTTCCACACTGGTCTTGCTATCATATACAAAATTTCTACAGACAACAATTACAGCCCTCTCATTAGCTACTCTACACTATCCTGACGGCTCTCACAAGAAGGTGTGGCTTCCTGATGCTACTATTGAGTATTTGAGTGGAAAGCATATTCCTCTTTTTGTTGTAGCAATTGCCATTCTAATTGTTGGCACTGCTTACACGTGTATCATTTTCTTCTGGCAATGGTTTCTTCATTATCAGAAAACAGCTCTTTTCAAAAGGATCAATTTTCTGCAACTGAACCATTTCATTGATCCTTATCATGCTCCCTATTCTGAAAACTTTCGCTATTGGACTGGTTTGTTGCTGTTCACACGAATCGCTCTGTATCTTGTGTTTGCATTGAATGTATCGGGTGACCCTGGAGTCAATTTGATGGCAGTAAATATTTCAGCAATTAGCCTTCTCCTATTTAAGGCACATTTTGGTAGGATATACAAAAAGAACTTTGTTGATATGATGGAAATGGCTTGCTATGCAAATCTTGGTATATTTAGCACAATCAGACTACAATTTGATGATGGAGAAATAGTCAATATCACTGCTTATATCTCTGGTGCTTTCACCGTGACACTACTAGTTATCATAATCTCTTATTGTTCACTGAATGCTATGCTCGACTCAAAATGTTCAAAGAGATACACTAATTTTTCTGAAAGACGATTTCACCAAAATGAACTTCAAAATAGTAATGACACAGTTGTAAGCAGCCGCACATCAAAAGAAAGCTACCCCACTTATTCTATCGTGGACATAGGAGATCTGGAAGACTGTGGTGGGCAAAATTCTCAAATTAGTGAGAACGATATTATAGAGCCGAGGCTCACAAGTGACATGGTAGATGACATAGCATCAGATTCTGAGTCAACGAGCAGCACAACTCCACTCTTGAACAAATGTGACTGACATTTAGACTATTGTGTGTATACCTACTAATTGATTAGTTGACAGTTAATGTGATCATATGTAGCTTATCGACCAATGGATGTAGTTCCTCAAAGCAGTTTCAATAGTAAACTATTAGGCCGTAATAATAATACTAAAGTGCTGTGGTGATATTTATGACATACGTGTAATATGCTATTTACATTGAAATGCACAATATTATGGTTCCCAAGTCATTAATAATGATAATATTGTGAGATAGAAGTGCAAGTGCATGATATCATGTAACTGAATTTGCTATATTTTTATAATGATACTAGTGATGATAATCTAATAGTTGAGATGTGCTGTCCTCCGAAGCTAATGAGGCTCTATCATCTTCATCATAATTCTTACTAATTTCCACTCTTGCCGAGTTTTGTCTGACAGAATCAGGTGGTCCTAAGTACAGCGCTGAAAATGTGGGTTTCCCAATGTCATTAGAAGTAGAGTCTCTAGCAGTGGAGTAATTAACTGTTGCCGTCTCATTTAGCTGCTGTTCATTAGTACGTCTCTTTGAATATTTTGTGCGAACTATAGCGTACAAATGGTAGGAGATTATGACAGCTAGGAGAAACATTGTAAAAGCTCCTGATATGTGACTGGCAATACTGACAATCCTTGTATCTTCAGACTTTAATTTTATTGTGCTGAGTACACCGAGATTTGCATAACAAACCATTTCAATCACATCGACAAAAACTGATTGATACACTCGGCCAAACTGTCCCTTGATAATAAAAAGGCCAACCACAGACGTGATTATTGCCAATAAATTGACTCCAGGATCGCCCGATACATTGAGTGCAAACACAAGATACAAAGCAAAACGTATGAATAGCAGCAAGCCAGTCCAGTAGCGATGCTTAGGGACATAGGGAGCGTGGTAAGGCTCTATGAAATGACACAATTGCTGAGATATGACCCACTTGAAGATTATCTTGTCCTGAAGATGAAGAAGCCACTGCCAAAAGAAAATGGTACACGTGTACACTGTACCGATTACTAATATTAGGATGGCCACGACAAAAAGAGGGACATGTTTGCTGCTTAAGTACTCAACCGTTGCATCAGGAAGCCACACCCTCTTAGGTGAGCCACCTCCAGGATTGTCAAGCTGAGTGAACGATAAGGATGTGATTGTTGTTTGAAGGAATTTTGTGTATGAGAGCAAGATTAGGGTAGCTAGAGTAGCCACTGGGTTCGCTTTACCAATCAAACGAGAGAATCTCATTGATTTTTCGCTGACAATGATCACAAGGACAACTAGAATCATGATGTACATTGGGAAAGCCAACTGGAGCCATGTTTTCCAATAGGTGTCCATTCCTTCAAAGAAGCAAACATCAAACCCAATTTCCAAGTTGAGCCATGAAACAAGAATTGAGTAATATCTAAGTGATGGTGATAATCCAAAGAAAAACTGACTGCTGTTGGCACCTATGATGTTCATATAAAAAATTAGTCCATTCAATGTTCCATTGGCAACGGTCAAATTGAGAATCATCAGGAATGATACGAGAAAAGTTCCAGCTATCAGAGCAATCAAGATTACTAGAAGATATCCCTTGTACTGCAACTTAGAGCAAGGGACACACCGAGAGCTTCCAAAGGATAAGCTAAGATCAGGTTGACAGAGCGAACATAAAAGTCCTGAACGATTGTTAGCACACTGTGCATCAGATCCATTGGCAAGATTTAGGTTGATGTAAACTTTGGAAGTTGGTGGGAGGCAATAGTCTAGTGGACAGTAAGGGTGCTTTAAAAATCCACTCGAACCGTTAGTACCGTTAATGAAATCTATCCAAAAGTTGCCTTTCCTAATTAATGATTCAGTTTTACGATTGCAATTATTTGCTGCTTCAGTGAAATAAGGACTAAGTCTCACATCACACACACAGACACAATCATCACGACTTCTTTTATTTTGGAATCCTATTGGACACCGGCAACGTGTAAAGTTAACACGAACTCTGCTAAGTGATCCATTGGCATTCCGACACGGACCTTCTGGGTATAATATCAATTCTTCATAGTGATTATGAGAAAGGATACTGAATGTTAGGTTTGTGCAAGCATCTTGAGTGACTTGAAGTGACTGGCCTTCGCCTAAACTGCTTCTTGTGTGTTTAAGATAACTGTGTATTGCGACTTGGGCTATTGTATGATTCATGTGATCAACTGCGACAAGTGATACATTAAATATCTCTCCCTTCATTTTGTAAATGATTGGAGGCTCGTAGCTGCAGTTTGGTTTGTCATCAAGTGTACAGAAACACACCCTAACTGGTGAAGAGCTCAACATTTCAGGATCTGATATGTTACTAATGAGCTTAAGATAAGTGAACCCGTCGATTTTCGTGTGTATGTATCCACTAGTTAAGATTTCAGCTCTGCGTGGATCTGGTATGCATCGATCCAGTAGCCCTCCAAAGATCACGGGTGAAGCAGAATTATTTCCTCTATGTTTCGTAGTGAACTCTATGTTAGGCTGTTTGGACATTTTCCCTAGAGCAGATATTCTTGAAAAGACTTGAAAAAAGCACTGATTACTGCTATTGTCTCTATCTACCTTTAAATTGTAACTACCATCACAAGTATAAGGGTACATTTCATCGTCCACATAAATTGCTGTGCCATTCTGAGCAAAATTTGATATAAAATAAATGCTGGTGTTTAAAGGGTTGTTGTATGGACTTGTGTATGCCTTTTGTATACGTAATTGTGCAGCTGATGTCAGATATACTCCACCGCCTAGCCGTGCACTATTATTCATAAAAATCAGTATATTTTGATAGGGAATGATTTTTGCTGCACGATAAGGTTCTGTACATGTAATGAGTGAGTTGGTGGCATACACTCCCCCACCTTTATATTTTGCCCTGTTCGATGAGACATTGGCTATACTTCCAATGATACGAGACACAAATGTGCTATGGTCAAGATAGATGCCACCTCCACTGCCATTAGCTTCATTATAAGCTATAGTCAACTCATAGAATGTCTTGCTATGCAAAATATTACCACCATAAGGAATTAAGATGCTTTCAATTGCATAGATTGCTCCTCCTGCCGTTCCAGCAGAATTGTATGTTAAGTTACATTGTCCACTGAAAGCAACCTCTTGTTGACTTTGCAGAATGTAAATGGCACCGCCACTTTCTCTGGCTTGGTTGTGTGACAAAACACTATCACTGAGATCCACGTCTGATGCAATAGCGTATAGTGCACCTCCAGTTGTTGCATTGTTGTGAACAAATAGACTATGATTGTCGTACATGTGAGTCCCCTGATCGAGAAACATAGCACCACCCGATTGCTTAGCCGAATTCTCCTTGTATATACTTCCTCTCAATATCACTGCTGTATGTGCTCCTTGTGACAAATACATAGCACCACCTTGAGTAGCCTGATTTTGAAGAAATATGCTACTGTTGATACATATATTGGATTCCCTTACGGAAATTGAACCACCATAAGTATTTGCTTTGTTGCCATAAAATATAGTGTGGTATACCGTCATATTTGAGTATTGTTGAATGGACAGTGCCCCTCCTTGTCCAGTATCACTTGTATTATTGGTGAATGTACTGCTATTAATACTCAATGTAGTATTAAAAGTAGCAATGGCACCTCCTGCAGACAGCCTTATTTTTCCCACATTATATATTGACTGATTGGAGTCATAGAAGGGAACTTGATTGTGGATAAACGTGCTGTTACTAATACTAATGTTGTTGAATGCATAGCTAGTACTGTATATTGCTCCACCAACGTCAGCGCTATTGTTAAAAAATGTGCATCTAGTAATAGTAACATTGCTTTTGGCCACAAAAATTGCTCCACCTACATGAATAATGATGTTTGATAGGGTATTTATATCCACGATATCCTTATCGTTGCCAACTCTGTTGGAGACAAAGAAAGAATTTGTAACTATAAGATTACTTTCTGTGATGTTCAGTGCTGTCCGACTTCCATTCTGGCCTTGAAAAGTAGAGTTGCTTATCATGAAATTCGATACTGATGTAAAGCTATTATTGCCACATCCAATAAAATATATCCCTTTTATCCATAGTTTAGTAACATTTTCAAAATTCAAACTCACTTGATGTTTACAACAAATAGTGTAAGCTGGGCCCTCAGATTCTGATGTAGAATTTGTAAGAATGGAAAAATTGCTGATATTCGAGATGAAAAGATCAAGGTCGAGTTTGTGATTTCCATTTAAGAATATCAAAATTGTGTTTGAAGACAACCAGTTGCTTACAGTTTGAGCGAAATGGGAGAGTGTGATACAAGTGTTTGCAGGACATGGGACACCTGATGATGGAGTAACATAGAGCAGAGCTTCCCTTTCTGATGAGAGATTTACATGAAACAATTGGATTGTGACTATTGCTAGTCTAAACAATATGTGCTGCTTCATTACAATAGTAGCTAACTGTTGATAATTATTGCAACTGATAAGCTTATAAAGCAATTGGGCTAAGCCTTGACTTTGGTGATGCACATCATTAAGTCAATTTAATCTTTACTTCGGCTCCTTAATTAAATTGCTCTAAGCAGTTTGATATTAATTTCTCCAATACATGCAGGACTTGTAGTGCTTGTATCATAGTATCAATAATCCAAAAGTGTACACACACGGTCATTATTCAGGCACAGTTTATAAAGCAAAGGGATTATTTATTGTTGTTCACCCCATGAACAAAAGGTGTTGTTTTATCTAACCATTGTTTTAGATTATCAATGAAGGGAAGTACAACAATTATTAGCAATTAAACCTGATAAATGTAGTCCCAAAGTAACTTATGCATGTAATCTTGAACCAGCTAGTTCAAAACTGACTACAGATAACAACAAAACTTAATACAGTGCAATTGTCTACATGAACAGCAATTCTGTATTAGAAACATTTGCCCATAATTCTTGCCCAATTATTGTGCTAAAAATTTCACCTATAAGAATAATAATATTATTATAGTATTGTTAGACTAGCTAAGTCTAGTCTACAAGTCTCATGTGTCGCCTATTAGTCTCAATACTCAACATCCAGTGGCCAGTCAACACTTGATTGAGAATGGTGGTCCTTGAGGCACGTGGTGGTACTGTTTTGGGCGTGGTCTGGCCCCTCCCTTCCAGCTCGGCTTCCAGTCCATTGAGAACATTAAATGAACACTTCCGGCTCTAGCAGCCACACCCCTGAGACATAGGCAATTAAAAGGACATGGCCATACAACATGCACCTCACTTATGACTTCGATGTGGTTCAAGTTAGGTGTCATATCCCCCACCTCACACCCACGCACCTTAACTGTTCACAAAATTATAGCCAAGTATATCTATAGATTGCGCAATGTGCGCACGGGGTATGTGCTCTATAGAGCTCTAGTTTATCATGCACCTGTTGACTTGATTCGTGCTATCCTTCGACTTGCATGAGGGAGAAATATCCCCTGTCACTGATGGCTCAAAATAGTCAATTTTGATTCAATCGCATCATAACTGGTTACTTTTGCTCCCATGCATATAGCCACTCAAAAAGCAAGCGTAGGGATGTATAACGGATGTGATTATCCCTACAAATCTTGTTAGTGTACATTTTGACCCTGACATCCCTACTTCATCCTTCATACTTGTTTCTGTTCCTTTTTTATTGCTCTCAGTGTATATAGTTCATCAATGCTATCTTGCATGGTTTACTCATTCAATTCTCAGTGTAGCTACTTCATTAATTATTATGCATTGGAGGTACTGAAGTTCATGCACGCGTGCGCGGAGAATCCATTGCCCCGACTCTCTGCGTTCCTATGCCTAGGCAGGCCGACATCTTTGTCACTGAGGTACTGCATGAGCTGGCTGACTTGCTGAGTGAAGGGCCATGGCCAGTCCTCGATCCTCCGTGTTCGTTCATGTTCGATTCAGCACGCAGCACTAACCTAGCTGCTAGCGCTCGCCCTGTTCCCCTGGCCCGGCCTGCAACACTGACTACCACATGACTTCACCATGGCAACACCATATGAGCATGTGTATTACATGACAAAATGGTGAATCAGACACAGCCACTTGCAAAGTGCACTCTACATGCCCACGATTGAATAGCTATCATGACAACACAAAACTGAAAGAAAAAAAACTGAACTGTTTTCAATTCATGAGTATTTCCAAAAGAAACACGCGTACAGAAGTGTTAAACTCTCTGTAGGCAAGCAAAGCGAGATGTTTTTGCACATCAGTATTCCCAAATATCACACAATGAAATTGAATGGCACAAACTTACTAATAATTAACTAATGGTTTTACTTATGGATATAAACATTATTTTATGTCAAGGTGATTTTTCAAATTCTACATAATCATTGGAGCATAACTTTATAGTAGATTTTATGGTTACAACCTCATGCAAGTAACTTGTCGCTGCACTACTTCGATCTGTATCTCAATAGCTATAGCTAGCTCATTATGGATACCACCTGCAGACTGCTAATAATCATATCTCTAGTTTTTGTGAATCTAAAATCCATTCACTGCAGTGGTGAACTGGTATATGTTTCTCCGAATCCTCCTCCTAACCCAGACTGCCATGATGGCCTTCCGTGTCAAACTCTAAAGAGCTACTTCAATAACAAAACATTCACTCAGCAGAGTGTCAACCTCACAATGATATTTCTTCCTGGAGAGCATATAGGACTCCGAGGTGGCCAAAGGATAGAACTGAAGTCCACTTCATTCACCATAAGAGGAACTGGCCAATTGGAAGTAGTTGTAAAGGATGTAAACATAGAGTTACAGTATGCTACAGAAATACGTTTTGAGAATATCACTCTTCATCACTGGAATAGCATATCCCCTGGTTCACCGTTTCTTGTATTCCAGATTCTGTCAGTACTGGCAGAGAATCAGACTCACATCTTCATAAAACATGGTACAATTTCAAGTCAAAATAAATTAAAGCTTGTAAATTCTGTCTTCAATAATTCCTCATTAGCAGGAAGATTGTCATTCATCGAAAGTGAATCAAATACGGATGCCATGAGTTTGACTTCATCCACACTTAACATAGGAAAAAATACTAATATTACTTTCATGAAAAATCTAGTGCGAGGGGCAGCTTTGTACTTAAATTCATCCACACTTACTATTGAAAGTAATGTGCACATGGCCTTTGTCAGCAACTCAAGAGCTATAAAAATGTTTGATTCAACATTGAATGTTATGACTGATACCAATATGATCTTTATCGGCAACTCAAATATAAATCAAGGAGCAGCTATGCTTGTTGAATGTTCTACAATGAATGTTGAGGGCGACTTGCACTTCGTTAATAACTCAGCATACGTCAGTCAGGGAGCAATAAACTTTCAGATGTCAACTTTTAATATAAGGAATTGTGCAAGGATTATTTTTTTTAATAACTTGGCCAGAAGACAAGCGGGAGGAATTCGCTTAAAAAATTCTGTACTTAATGCTGAGGATAACGCTAATATAGCATTTATCCACAACTCAGCGAAAAAAATAGGATCCACAGCTGTGCTATCATCAAAACTACATGTCAGGCACAATGCAAGTTTACACTTTGTCAGTAATTCAGCCAGTACATTCAGAGGGTCTTCTCAGATAGAACTCTCAATTATTACCATCGAAAATAATGCACATATTACCTTCACTAACAATGTTGCTGATACTACAGGAGGCATGGTCCTACGGTCATCGATACTCAACATTAGTCATAATGCACATATTTTATTTAATAACAATCTAGCAGTTGTTGGAGGAGCTCTTTATGCACTCAATAGCACAATATATGTTAAAAATGATGCACAAATGACTTTTATTAACAACAATGCAGCATTTTCAGCTGGTGCATTTGTTCTCATATTATCTGAAATGCACTTAAAGAGTCATACAATTTTAACATTCATCAACAACACTGCTATCAACCTTGGTGGAGCAATTTACAGTTATAGTTCAAAATTGTTCATTGAAAATGCCACTATTAAATTTACTAGTAACTCAGCAAGAAATGGAGGTGCTATGGCTCTTCTTTCATCAACCTTTGAATTAGTAAACGGAAGTACTAACTTAACTTTTGAGAACAATTCGGCAAGGGAGAAAGGAGGGGCAATATGCTGATCCAGATCAAGTTGAGTTTACATCACAAGTCCAATACAACACTTTTTACTATTTACACGAAAAAAACTGTTTATACGCAAACCCAACTAGTACAAAACAGTACTTCAATTTTGTCAATAATCTTGCACAAGTAGCAGGCGACGATGTTTATGGTGCTTCTCTGGAATGGTGCAGCAGAAGTGTTGTAAACATACGCCCAAAGAATAATTCAAGTCTTTCTTCTATCTCTGGCTCCCCCACACGTGTTTGCAGATGTGACAATAAACGTAGACCATTGTGCCGTAACATTTCATACAATCACATCTCTCATTCCTACTATCCTGGGGAGACGATTCCCATCTCAGTTGTAGTTGTGGGTGGAGACTTGGGAGCGACACCTGGAATGGTCTATGCTAGATTCCAACCACCACATACATCATCAATCCTGAAACCATCCACCCAATACAATCAATGGATCAACGAATCTCAATGCACTTCACTCAATTACACTGTGTACAGCAATCAATCAGTACAGTTAGTACTGTCAACATTTGCATATACAGATCTTGCTTATTTTCAAACATGTAACAATGATAATATGACTCAACAGTTTTCTGAAATGTCATGTACTTTCTTTTCCCCACTGTATATCAATTATACAGTCCTGCCTTGTCCATCTGGATTCTCTCTACAAGGAAATCCCCCAGTCTGTTATTGCTATCCCATGCTCACTGACAATGGAGTAAACTGCAATATTTTCAAAAGTGAAGCAACCTTTTCCTGGAATACTTCACTCTGGATTGCAGTGTTGGCTAAGCAAATCATTCTCAATAAACACTGCCCATTTGATTATTGTAAGGATTCCAAGATGATTAATGGAGTATCAGGTGATCAGTCACTGTGTTCCTTCAACCGAGATGGAAGGCTGTGTGGTGGATGCAAGGAGAACTATAGCTTAGCGATAGGTTCCTCCCACTGCATCTACTGTGCAAATGACAACAATATGACTCTTATTATTTTCTTTGCCGCTGCAGGATTCTTGCTAGTTTTCTTTATCAGTGTCTTGAACCTCACTGTTACTCAAGGCATGATTAATGGACTCATCTTCTATGCAAATGTTGTATGGACATATCAAAGTATTCTCTTTCCAAATCAAATACCTAGTAAGCTCATTTTCTTTAAGACTTTTATAGCTTGGCTTAATCTGGATTTTGGAATTGAAATGTGCTTTGTAAATCACTTAAATGCTTTCTGGAAGTCTTGGTCGCAATTTGTCTTTCCCCTCTATCTCTGGTCCATTGCTGGACTGATGATTATGTTTGCTCGATATTCAACTCGACTGACTGCCCTCTTTGGAAACAGAGCTGTTCCAGTATTGGGTACACTTATTCTGTTGTCTTACATGAAGCTGCTTCGAACTGCTGTGGAGATATTGCATTTCTCAATACTCACTACTGTGACAAAGGATGGCAATTCATATGATACTGCTGTAACAGCTACATCTGATTCACTTGTATGGTCGATTGATGGAACACTTGATTACTGTAGCTATCCACATATCCTCCTCTTTGTTGCGGCACTGTTCACTCTGCTGTTTCTGTGGTTGCCATACACTCTGCTTTTGCTTCTTATTCAGTGGATACGAAGGGTCTCTCACTACAGGCTTCTGAGGTGGACAATTAGATTTAACCCTTTCTATGATGCTAACTTTGCTCCTTTGAAACATAAGCACCAGTATTGGTTTGGACTTCTGTTGCTTGTCCGAGGCATAATATTCGTCATACTTGCATCTAATTTCTCTATCCCAAATGGTGTCAATTTACTGATACTGCTTATCATTGTAGGGCTCTTGCTCTTTTATATGTTAGCAGCAAGCATTTACAAGAGTCATGCTCTTTTGGTATTTAATAGCTCCTTCTTCCTGAACATATGTTTTCTTAGTGGATTCATTATCTTTTCCCACACCAATAGTAAGGTTAAATCCTCTATGCAGGCAAATGCTACATTCATCTCTACTGGAATTGCTATTCTTCAGTTTTGTGGTATTATTCTGTATCAGATTTACTCACTGTGCCGTTCATGTGGAGGGGGAAGAGGTCCGAGTAATATTCGAGCACACGAAGAACAGTTACATGCAATACTGGATATTAGTTCTCGACTCGAACATAGTGATACATATTCTGCTAAGGAGCAACCATTAATTGATCGAAATGATGAACCCACTTACTGAATAATAATATAGAACACGATGAATTATTATAAATGTATAGGCACTGACTGTAGTTACAGTGTGACATCATCAAGCGTTGTCATAATCAATAATTATTATAGGCATGCATGTATGGTGCAGTCATCATGCATGTTTTGTATGCATAGTAGTAGTCTAGTGTTTAACCATCAAATCAATTGCTGTCCTAACATATAATAAGAATAGCTATTAGGATCTGGTATGCACGTGTATATCACAATGTATGGATTATTGTAGCTAATTTTGACATGATAGGAACTGCTTTATATTATTATACCTGTATGCATGCACTGCATACTCAAGATGAGTGAACATGTACCCTGAGTGTGATACAATGAAGAAAAAGCCCAAGGAATTTCATTATGAATGGTACAACATTGACACACAATACCTGTATACAGACATCATTATAGTGGAGCCCCTGACTTGTACTACGATTCTACGTGCATGCTTTCCTCACCACAAGTATTATCATAGGGTAAAGTTTCTTGTAATATACACACTAATGAGACTTCTGGGATATGTGTGCATGCACGTGGGCTTTGTATTAATAATAGTACCTATTTCATCCAAGCATTGTTTAATCATAATAATCATCAATATCCCACATGCACTGCAGGGTATGTTATTGTGAAATTATTGCTAACTATTAGCTTGAGAACACAAGGATTCTGGAAGTTGTATTATGCAAATTATTTTTCCAGTGTTAACGTGAACTCTTTTGTCATTAAAATTTTAATGGTTAGCTACTAGGTAATCTTTGGAAAAGAGGAAAATTTTTCATATAGTCTTTATTTTGATTAGCTAGATGATGTCAATTCAAACTGGAACTACAGTCAAAGCATACATTATGCAAGCCAAACAGTATATAGACAGTTTGTAATTTCCCTTGTTCTAGATATATTCAGTAAGTTGGTTCATCACTATCATAATCTGGATTAAGTAGTTGTTGCTTCTCTGCAGAATACTTATGATGTTCAATTCGAGAACTAATATCCAATATCGCATCCACCTGCTCTTCGTTTACTTGAGCAATACTCAGACCTCTTACCACTCCACATGAACAGCACAGTGAGAAAATCTGGTACAAAATAATACCACAAAACAGAAGGAAGGCAATTCCAGTAGACAATATTGTAGCACTTGTCTGCATAGAGGACCTAACCTTGTTATTGGTGTGGGAAACAATAATGAATCCGCTAAGAAAGCATATGTTTAGGAAGAAGGAACTATGAAATACCAGAAGAGCATGACTCTTATAAACGCTTGTTGCTAACATGTAAAACTGCAAGAGCCCCATAAAGATTAGAAGTATTAGCAAATTGACACCATTAGGGATAGAGAAATTTGATGCAAATGTGACAAATACTATGCCTCAGACAAGCAATAGAAGTCCAAACCAATACTGGTGCTTATGCTTCAAGGGAGCAAAGTTGGCATCATAGAAAGGATTTAATCTTATTGTCCACCTCAGAAGCCTGTAGTGAGAGACCCTTCGTATCCACTGAATAAAAAGCAAAAGCAGAGTGTATGGCAGCCACAGAAACAGCAGAGTGAACAATGATGCAGCAAAGAGGAGGATATGTGGATAGCCAAAGTAATCAAGTGTTCCGTCAGTCGACCATACAAATGAGTGAGAAGTAGCTGTTGCTGTAACAGTAGTATCATTTGAATTTCCATACACTATTAACGTGAGTATTGAGAAATGTAATATCTCCACAGCAGTTCGGAGCAGTTTCATGTAAGACAACAGAATAAGTGTGACCAATACTGGAACAGCTCTATTTCCAAAGAGGGCAGTCAGTCGAGTTGAATATCGAGCCAGCATAATCATCACTCCAGCAATGGACCAGAGATAGAGGGGAAAGACAAATTGTAACCAAGACTTCCAGAAAGCATTCAAATTTTTAACAAAGCTCATTTCGATTCCAAAATCCAGATTAAGCCAAGCTATAAAAATCTTAAAGAAAATGAGTTCTCTGGGTATTCTATTAGGAAAAACAACACTTTGATAGGTCCATACAACGTTTGCATAGAAGATGAGTCCATTAATCATGCCCTGAGTGACAGTGAGGTTCAAGATACTGATAAAGAAAACTAACAAGAATCCTGCAGCACCAAAGAAAATAAGAAGAGTCACATTATTATCATTTGCACAGTAGATGCAGTGGGAGGAGCCTATTGCTAGGCTGTAGTTCTCCTTGCATCCACCACACAGCCTTCCAGCTCGGTTGAAGGAACACTGATCACCTGATACCCCTTTAAATACCTTGGTATATTTAATCACCTTATTATCCTTGCAATAATCGAATCGGCATTGTTTACCGAGAATTACTTTCTTAGCGGACAATGTAATCCAGAGTGAAGTATTCCAGGAAAAGATTGCTTTACTTTTGAAAATATTGCAATTCACTCCATTATCAGTAAGCACAGGAAAGCAGTAACAGCCTGGGGGGTCTCCTTGTAGAGAGAATCCAGGTGGACAAGGTAGGACTCTTAAATCGATATGCAGAGGGGAAAAGAAAGTACATGCCTTTGCATAATATGGTCGAGTCACATTATTATCACAAGTAATATCAGAATATGAGATTGCAGACAGCACCAACTGTACTCTAACAGTAACTGATTCATTGCTGTACACAGTGTAATTCAATAAAGTGCATCGAGACTTATTGATCCATTGATTGTATTGGCTGGATGGTTTCAGGATTGATGATGTATGTGGTGGTTGGAATCTAGCGTAGACCATTCCAGGTGTCGCTCCCCAGTCTCCACCCACAACTACAACTGAGACTGAAATCGTCTCACCAGGATAGTAGGAACGAGAGTAGTGATTACCTGAAATGTTATGACATAAAGGTTTATGTTGCTCGTCACATCTGCAAACACGCGATGGATTACCAGAGACAGAAGATAGACTTGAATTATTCTTTGGGTGCAGGTATACGACACTTCCATTGCACCATTCCAGAGAAGCACCATAAATATCGTCGCCTGCTATTTGTGCAAGATTATTTGTAAAATTCAAATACTGCTCACTACCAGTTGGGTTTATAAACAGGTGTCAAGCAAATTATAATAATTATCGTATTGGACTTGTAATGTGTACTGAAATTTATCTGGATCAATATATATTGCTCCTCCTTTCTCTTTTGCTGAATTGTTCTCAAAAATTAAGTTAGAATTTCCGTTTACTAATTTAAGAACTGATGAAAGAAGTGCCATAGCACCTCCATATGCAGCTGAGTTATTAATAAATCTGCTCGTAGCATTTTCAATGGAGAATTTTGACCTATAGCGGTAAAATGCTCCTCCCAAATTTATAGTAGCAGTGTTATTGATGAATGTTAAAATTGTGTGACTCCTTAAGTATAAATCAGTTAATACAAGAACAACTGCACCAGCTGAAAATGCTGAATTATTAATGAAAGTCATTTGTGCATCATTTTTAACATCGATTGTGCAATTAAGTGCATACAGAGCTCCTCCTCCAACGACTGCATGATTGCTATCAAATAAAATATGTGCATTATGACTGACATTCAGTGTAGTTGAAAGCAATCCCATGCCTCCTGCAGTGTCAGCTACATTGTTAGTGAAAATAATGTGGGCATTATTTTCGACAGTAACATTGGAGAGCTCTATAAAACATGATCCTCCAGAATGAATTGCTGAGTTATTGATGAAGTGTAAACTTGCATTGTGCCGGACATGTAGTGTTGATGTTATCATGGCTGTGGATCCCATTTTTCCTGCCAAGTTGCTTATAAATGCTATGTTAGCGTTATCCTCTACATTAAGTACAGAATTTTCCAAAAATATTCCAGCAGCTTGTCTTTTGGCTAAGTTGTTAATAAAACTAATCCTTGAACAGTTCCTAACATTTAATGTTGACAACTGAAAAGTGATTGCTCCATGACTGTATGCTGAGTTGTTAATGAAGTGTAAGTCATCCTCAATATTCACCGTGGTACGTACGACAAACATAGCTGCTCCTTCATCACCTGTTTTTGAGTTGCTGATAAAGAATATGTTGGTACCAGCCATAACATTCAATATCGAGTCAAACACTTTCATAGCTCTTGAGTTACTGGTAAAGATCATGTGCACATTACTTTCAATATTAAGTATGGATGAGTTTAGATACAAAGCTGCCCTTTGCACTAGATTATGCATGAAACTAACATTAGTATTTTTGCCAATATTAAGTGTGGATGAAGTCAAATTCATAGCCTCTGCATCCCAATCACTTTTGATAAACGACCATCTTCCTGATAACCATGAATTATTGAAGACAGAATTCACAAGTTTTATCTTGTTTCTGCTTGAGTTTGTAGCATGTACTATGAAGATGTGAGTCTGATTCTCTGCCAGTACTGAATGCATCTGAAATACAAGAAATGGTGGACCAGGGAACGTGCTGTTCCAAAGATGAAGAATGACATTCTCAAAACATATTACTGTAGCATACTTCAGCTCTATGTTCACATCCTTTACAACTGCATCCAATTTGCCAGTTCCTCTTACGGTGAATGAAGTGGATTTCAGTGAAATCCTTTGGCCACCTCCTTTATGCTGTCCAGCAAGAAATATCATTGTGAGGTTGATACTCTGCTGAGTGAATGTCTTGTTATTGAAGTAGCTCTTTAGAATTTGACACGGAAGGCCATCATGGCAGTCTGGATTAGGAGGAGGACTTGGAGAGACATACACCAGTTCTGAATCACTGTTGCAATGAATGGATATCAAAGTCACGAGAATTAGAGAGATAATAGGCTGCCACGTCACCATGATCAGCTATGGGTTTACAAGTAACTCAGAGACAACTTACTTGTATGAGGTTTTATAACTGTGAAATGTTTACTACATGCTACAATAGAATGTGAATAACATTTTCAATATGTTTTGAAAGTAAGGATTGACGTTTTTTATCCCAAAGTAAAACTATCAGTGAGTGGATATGCTTGCACCAGTCATTTTCATCGTGACATTATGATAATTGCATTGGGAGTACTGAAGTGCATAAACATTCTGTTTTGTTTGTCCATAGAGATTTAATACTTCTATATATGTATACATTGTTTCTTCTATGAACTGAAAACACCTCTGATACTCAGTGAATAAATCTTTCTAGGACACTCATATTATTGTTTTGTATACCTAGCTTTAGCTACTTAATAGTATAATTAGCACTTAGTTTGATCGAGTCTTCACTAGCCAGTTGACAATCTTGTCCCAGTGCAATGTCACAATCATGCACCATCACTCACCTAGTGAAGATACCTTGTGAGGTGTTAAAACGTTGGGACAAGAATAATTATGACTGGCTAGTGAATATTTGATCAAAATAATCGCTAACTATGTCAGTCCCTAGCCACAATTATAGCTACTGACATTGTTCAGTTCTTCTGTACATGTCCTAAATATGCTCGAGGTCTGATACACCCATTGCCAAAGGCTATGAAGGGCCATACGATGTTGTGATGAGCATGTTGTGCATTGAAAATGGCTGTCTGACACGACAGGAATACAAAGCTGCTGTGAAGAGGATAGCCACACTGGTGAAAAGAGATGGGACTCTCTTGATCTACACAACAATTCGAAACCGAGAAGCGAATGATAATACTCCTGGATACTACTACGTAGGTGAACAAAGGATCGTTCAAGTAGCCCTACCCCTGGAGTTTGTGCAGGCAACGTTGAATGAATGTGGGTTAAGTGTTGAAAAAACTAACAAGCTTCCTGAAAAGGAGAGTGATGGCCTTGCCAAGATTGAAATGACAGATCTGGAGTCCACTGCTTTTATAATTGCAACCAGGCTCTAGGTGTCCCAGTATTATGAAAATTTAGGATTGAATTGATATATTTAATATGGATTAAATTAGTCAAGTAAAACATTCCTGAGTATGATATAAACTATAGAAGTTGTTATCTATAGAGACTACCTACAACTTTTAGCATTCACTATGTACAACTATTGTGCATAAATTTAATGGACTGTTTTGTTCAATAGGTTTATGCAGGTGTTAGTCTGATAGTATTGAATCACGATACTTTGTTTCAAAATTAGTGATATCATGACTTGATCGAAGTGAAATACTGGTCATTAGGGTTGGATCATCACCACTCTCCGTTTTGGCTTTCTTAACAAAGATGGATTTGACTTTTTGCGGTAAACTATTCCATATCACTATACCACAGAATTCTGTAAATGCACACCCAATGGATATGTTGAATAGTAGTGATGATTTGTTTCTGAAGAATGATATTCCTGTGAATAGCAAGATGAGGTTGATTAAGAATGAGCTTTCAATGATAGCAATCGATATCCTTCTGTACACCTGAGCATAATTTAGATACACCAATACAATCACAAGAACTATTACGAGTATGTAGTTACTAAAAGAAGTATCACTGTAGCTTTGTGTCAGTGCAGATAGTAAGAAAAGTGTTCCTCGTACAAGTAGTAAAGTACCAAACCAATAGTGATGCTTGTCCTTTAAGGGAGCAAAGTAAGCGTCATATACAGGCTTGTAGCGAGCAATCATTTTCAGTGGTCGATAGTGGTCAACTGCCCTTAACCATTGCATTGAGAACAGCAGTAGTGTATATGGTATCCATATAAATATCAGGAATACAAGTGATGTGATAAGCAGGTAGATATGTGGATGGTGCCCATATTGAAGTCTGCCGTCTTCTGCCCAAACTTTTGTGTGTGTTACTCCGTTTTTGGAATAAGTAGTGATGGTCGCTAACCTCAAGGATGCAGTAATGATACTTAGTAATTTTGTGTAAGAGAGAAACAATATCGTGGCTAAAGTTGGTACCGAACGGCTTCCACAGATCTTGGATAGCTTTTCTGAAAATTTAATTCCCAAGAAGAATAGAGCAGCAACGTAGAAAGGAAAGGTTATCTGGAGCCATTTTGCCACAAAAGAATTGAATCCCCTATAAAAGCATGTTTCAATACCGAAATCTAAGTTCAGCCAGGCAATGAAAATATTGAATATCATCCATGGAGTATGTGAATATCCATAGACTCGAACAATATTTGCATAGAAGATAAGTCCATTGATTACTCCTTGTGTAACTGTCAAGTCTAAGATACAAGTTGCAAGTATCAGGAGAAACCCAGCAGCTATAAAGAAAATGAATAGTGCCAGGTGGTTATCATTTGTGCAGTAGAGACAGTGAGATGACCCAATGGCAAGACTGAAGTTTTCTTGACAACCTCCGCATAGCCTACCAGAATGGTTGAAGGCACACTGGGAATCAGGGTTTTTAATTACATCTATCTGCTTGTGTCCACTTAAGCATCTCGATGATGGGCACTGTTTGCTGATCATAATGCCCCCTGTTTGATTAGTAATATCAACAATCTTCACCCATGCATTGGTTTCCCATGAAATGTACCCTGTTGCTTTTTGTGCTGAGCACTCCATGTCACTATTAGACTGCTTGAAAGTTTCGTAGCAGTCACAGCGTTCCTCGCTGCTAACATAGTCCTCAAACAAAGCAAATCCCAGTGGGCATTCGTCTATATGAATTCTCATGAATATTTCTAAACTACGCATCTCGGTGTCAATTTCTTGTAGTTGATCATATCTGTCTAGAATACATTGGAGATGCCGATTCTTATTATCATCTGTCCCGTACAAGTTGAGAACATTTGACGTTTTTGATGTACGTAGTACAATAGTATGCTGGGTTGTAAACTTTGATTTATTGAATAGTGTCAATTTCAAAAGTGTACATTGCTTGTTTTGAAGCACTCGAAATTCATACTCAGAAGTAGCAAGATTCTCTCTATTTTCATCATACTCACTATCTAACAAATGCACTGTGCCTATTGTTGCTCCAAAGTCCCCACCTACCAATACAACTGGCAAGGCAAGTGCTTCACCCAGAAAAGCTGTCTCGTTTAGCAGCAATATGTATTCTTTTTTTGTGCATTGTGGATGCCCATTGTTGTCACACAAGCACACTCTTTTCGATTCAGCAGATACAAGACTAAGGGGTGGTGACAAGTTTTCATTGGTAGTAGTGAAAAAAAAGTAATTGCGCCAGACTTGTGAACTGACGTTATAATGTGACTTGGTGGTGGAAATGTTGCAGTTACTCATCAATGATGCTCCGTATATGTTATCCCCACCCATTTCAGCTCTGTTGTTATCAAACACTAGCTTGCTTGTTGCATTCAGCTCCAGATGCACTTGATAAAAGCACAAATTCTCATTCTGTACAAAAATTGCTCCTCCAAACTCTGCAGCCGTGTTGTCTTGAAATGTTGTTATAGTATCTCCTTTGAAAATAATCTTGGAATTCTCCATGGATAGTGCACCTCCTTTGTTTCCAGTATTGTTACGGAACGAGTTGATTCCAATAAAGGTTACGGTACTTGAGATTAGTTCTAGAGCTACACGCTCGTAGTATATATAGTTATAATAATCTATGAAATGACTGGTTTGAATTTCAGTGTTTGTATTTTCAAGATTTACCATGGACTGCATAAATGTACAGTTAATGATGGACACCTTGGATACCTTTCCAGTTGAATACACTGACAGGTCAACTTCATTAATGATTAGACCACTAATCGTAACAGTTTCAATGTTAAAGAAAAACATTTCAACTCGATTAAAGATAATTTTTTCTTGTGTACCCTGAATTAGTAAAGCCTTTTTATCAAAAATTTTTAAGCCTTCTTCGATACTTGAATAATACGAACCTGGAAGAAAAATCACTTGTATTTCGTTTGCATCAAAATAAGTCTCTGAATTATCTCGGTATTCATCTAGTGTTTCACATGGTCCATTTGTTGGGCAATCATCACTTGGCATCTCTGTAGGTCTCACATACAGAGTCTTCATAGAAAAGCTGACAGCCAAAAGTCCCATGGCAGTAGTATAGTCGGTTCTTTCATTGTCAATATGGTGAATTTAAAGCAGAGATCAGGATTATGGAGTGCTGCTTGACTTGCATGCAGTTTTTATAGAAAGGTTTTTTGTGACTACATTGTCGTAACATGTGTGCGCAGCTGTTAGTGCAGTCCAAAATTCGGGAAACTTTCAGTTCGATGTTTTTTATGTGCACGTTTCAGTATGGTAATCTAATGGTGTCAAAATTTTGTGCATAATATAGCCAATTAGCACTCAGTGTTGTGCAACTATCATTGTTTCAGTTTTGAGTACTATATTTATGCTAATAAAATGCATGATCTAATTAGCGCCAGAAAATTCGCGTTCTAGGATTTTTTTATTGTGTATCTCAATGGAGCGCGTGACGACCTTTATCAGAAAATTGCATAAAATTTAAAATTGTAATTATTTTTTTAGCTTGCGTTCTACTAGCATAAACACGGTAACTATCAGTGGGATTTTCAATTAAACTGAAAATGCTTATGCTAAAATAATATAGCCCATGTTTTCTTAGTTGGGCACAAGGGGAGCCTTCTACCTTCCTCGAAACTGATTGTTTCCTCCTGAGGTAGGCCTTGATGAGTGATAGCTATAATTTCAACTCATGCAACAACAGAAGTAGCCTAGCTGAAGGAAGCTAATACTAAATGATAATTCTCGGTTTTAACGTACACAATGTCCACAATTAAAGCAAGTTATTTTCCCTCCGACAAAGTGAGAAGATTGTGAGCTCCAGCTGTTTGTCAATGATTGCTTTCCTTGTTTTCATCATAATGGTGACAGGTGTGATTGTGTTGTTCTTTCGACTCAGCATATTATGTCACACAGTCTACATTGCATAAAGGCATAATTTCATAATATCAACTGGACTAGTCTACGTGCAGAGTTTGGCCCCTCAAATGCAAGTGACACTATAATAATATTATCATCATAGCTAAAGTTATCGAAGTATAGGAAAATTAATGTGAATAAAATATTTAGTGTTTCTTCTAACACTTGATCAAACAGTTTATACAGCAAACTTCACTTTCACTACTCAGTCTGGAGTAGTGCATTCTAAGCTACACTCATTTTCTATAGGAATATTTATAGCATCAAAATCTTAACGAGTAACACTATTGAGAAATCTTTTCCCTTTTCCTGGATCACTTATACCAGGCTTTCAAATCACAAACATTACTTAGTAATAATATGCAAATTGAAAATTATACCCAGATCTATCCATAATATACATACATTACAGCTCCTTGGTTGGCTTGAAGAGAAGCTACCAGCGTCAGGCAAGCTTCCCTCTCCTGAGGTGACTGGTATCATTGCTCCGCTCTACTCTGCTTTGGAGGACCGCAGTGGAGATGTCAGGAAGAAGGCCCAGGTGGTACTGCCGCTATTCATGGCTCACGTCAGCTATGACACCATGCTCAAACAAACTGGAAAGCTCAAGGTATGTGTATGTGTATGTGTGCAGCTATGGTTCCTGATTTGTTCAATTATGGTGATGCAATTAGTATTATAATCAATTATTTGTTGCTTGCAAATAGTACAATTACATGAAAATTCAGTGGGTTATCTTCCACTACCAATCCTAAACCTAAGGGGTAAACCATGTATAAGACTCAAACCACACTGTCTCACAGCGGTGTTCCACATGTGTATGCATGTACATGCACATATGTATGTACATATAATATTATACTTTATGGCTTTCCGTATGTCTAGCTTCACTAATTAGTTTAATAAGATAGTTATGTATCTTATGAAGAGAGTAAATAATTACTAAAATATCGGTTGCTTGTAATCATTCCCTTCACTATTCTCGCCCCTACTAGCCTGCCTCCAAACAAGTTGTCGTTGCCCTAGCTACTTGAGAAGCACAAGGCCTCTGCTGCCCCTCCCAAAGCTAGCAAGGCTAAACAGCAACAGCAGCCGCCTCCTGCAGCTCAACAGCCACAGCAAGTAGCCGCTGCAGAGACTGGTGCCCCCGCAGCGACGTCAAAACCGGCCGCTGAAAAGAAGGCTGCCAAACCCAAGGCAGAGAAGGCGGGAGCAAAGGCCGAGAAAGAGAAGAAGACCACGGGCTCAACTTCAAAAGGGAAAGGTCAGTGGTATAATATGTGTACCTGCTTTTCTTGAAGAGTTTATGACTTGATGGACTTTTGTTCTAACCGTGACATTCCCCTGTTATACATGTAGCATACTCAATGCTTTCGACAGTCTATATGATTGTCATCAACTGTTTAGAACTGTTATATGCTTTTAATTTCTTCAGGTGGTAAAGACAAGAATTAAGGGTGGTAGTGCAGAGGCCAGTGGTGCTCCTCTGGTGTTCGTACCCAATGGGAAGGAGTCTCGAATGAAGGACGAGGAAAAAATGAAGACATTGAAATGGAACTTTTCCAGTCCAAGAGCTGAGTTTATTGAGCAGTTGAAGGAGCAGATGCAACCTTGTGCCAGCACTGCTCTGTTCACCCAGCTGTTTCATGATGACTTCAAACAGCACATAGCAGCACTGGGGATACTAACCAAGGTCAGCTGTTGATAGAGTATGATTTAAAGATAGCTCTCTCTTTTGAGCAGGCCGTGGTTACTTATTCATTTATATGTTACTAGCTACCCACAGAATGCTTACCTGTACATGAATGCTTACCCATGCCGAATTGTAGCAGAATAGTATTGTACAAGGCTAGATCCAGCCAGTTAATATTAGGCTCTTGGTTTCATAATATTCCTAACTTGTATTGTGAATTGTCAGTATACTTTTTATTAACTTGTTTTGATAGGGTGTATCTGGAGATGCTCCCCTCAAGGAGGCTGCTATTGGTTGTATGGACCTGTTGCTTCGATGGCTCACTCGATCTGCGCTTCTTTGAGACTAACACCACTGTCAACCTCAAGTGCCTGGAGTTCCTTCAAGCCGCCTTCAAGATGCTGACTCGGGATGGGAACTACAGAATGACCGACTATGAGGCTAATGCTTTCTTACCTTATCTTGTTACAAAGGTACTTCTGTATGTGGTTTGTACATATGTCTTGCTTTTTTTGTGAGCCTATGTAAGAAAGTTTCAAACCAGCTTGAAGTTCATTCACCTGATGTATATACAACTTTAGGAAGGCTCATCTTTTACAATTAAAAATGTTGCTCAAGATACCTTGTATGCATGATATGTACATTGATTTTGTGATATATAGGTTGGTGATGCTAAAGAACCAGTGCGCAAGGGAGTGCGTGCCTTGTTCAGGGAGCTTTGTAGCTTCTATCCTCCTGGGAAGCTCTTCACCTTCGTTCTCGATGGTCTGAAATCAAAGAATGCCAGGCAGAGAACAGGTGAGCAATATTTCCCCACCTCTCTCTATCCACACCCCCCCCCCCCCCCCCCCCCCCCCCCCCCAATTGCTTTATCACTATCATGAACTTGCTCTTCTTATTGTGTGTGTATCTGCAGAGTGTCTTGAAGAACTTGGTATTCTGGTCAGAGACAATGGTATGGTGATTTGTGGCCCTCAGCCTCAGAAGACAGTGCCCCTAATAGCCTCTCAGATCAGTGATCGTGACAACGCTGTACGATCAGCTGCTCTCAATGCCATGGTCGTTGTCTATGGTAATGTGGGAGATGCTGTCTTCAAATTTACTTCAAAAGTTAGTAAGACATGCATGTACATAATATTATTATTATGACGCACATGTGTGCACATTATAAAACTTTAGCTGTGACACTGATGATAAAAGTTTATTTGGGGGGGGGGGGGGGGGGAGTACAGATCGGCCTAGTATGTGTGCTGTCATAACACTATAGATGCAACTTGAGTTATTATTTATGAGGTGCCAGTTAGTTTACACTTCACTCTACAGCTCTCTGCCAAAGATGTGAGCTTGTTTGAGGAGAGGATCCGTCGTTCTGGTACGAAGCCCCCCTCAGCGTCAGGGGGAGAACCCCCCAAAGCAGTCACACCAGTGGAACCCTCCGTCTCTCCTGTACCAACTGAGACCACTGCTAAACCATCAGGCAAGCAGGCTGCCAAGTCAGGTCAAAAAGCAGCAGCTAAGTGAGTAGATACACTCTGACACTAACAATTAAGTGTGTACATTTCTTTTAACAAGTGTATACGTATGTACCATAAGTTGGGTTGTTTTATTATACTAATCAAGCTAATTTAATATCAGTTAGGAAATACTCTTAATTAACAATCATCCCAGGGTAATTGAGTAATAAATTGCAACTGTAAGACTTAATTTCCTTGGACGTACATGTACTTACGCCCCTGTGCTAACTAAAATAACAATTGTGCACAGTTACTGTAATTATAGTTGAGCCTGCCCACTTTATTATTTTTATTCCCTTCTACTTCTCTTTTTCTCACTGTCCAGGCAAGCCCCTCCCCCTTCTGCCACACCCACCGAATCTAAAGGTTCCGGAACATCATCCCCTGTCCCTACTGCTGAGCAGGCTGAAGCTCCACCCCCTAAGCCAGCACCAGTAACTGGCCCTTTCTCTATCGATCTCTCGAAATATCAGCTACCTCCTCAGCCGCGGCTGAAAGCACCCATTAGTGTGCCACGCCTCTCTGAGGTGATTGGGCCAGATGTGCCAATGCCTGTACTCCAGTCAAGGTAAGCTTGTAAAAGATAACCATTTTGTTGCTGCATGTAGTTCATAAACGTATTTCTGGAAGAGTAGCGTCTGTGCTTACTTGACAGGGTTTCCAAAGGAGAAATGTCCCGATTCCTTGCCTGCATCACGAGTCCAATAATTAGTTTAAATTGGGCCTACGATCGGAGAGATTCTAATATTTGTGGGGACATACTCTAAAAGTGATAATGTTTTATTATGTGTCAACTTCATCCCCTCCTCCCCTCCCATACCCCTCAATGAAAAGTCTTATATGAACCCCTAGCTGTTGTCATCGATGGTATGTCACAAACTTTTAATATTTAAATTCAACCACAAATACACACCCACCATCAGGAAGGTGAAGGCTCCTCCCTCTATAGGGGTTAACCCCGCCCAGCTGGCCAGTACATCAGCTGCAGTCAGCTACATCATCTCTCAGATCAACAGCAATGATGCGGACACATGCTGCAAGGCCATTACCCAGGTATAAAGTTCAATCAATCAGTAGTAATGCACAAGAAAGGCACCTCTCTCTATTATGCAAAGCATATATAATTTGGAAAGCATGCATAGTAGAGACAACATTATGATAATTGTATAGAATCAATGCTTATAATATTATGTAACTAGTTTGTCTCTAAAATTTGGCAAAGCTAGCATAATTCACTACTGTAACAATAGCACAAATCTCAATTTCACCTTCATTACTCTATCATCCAATTAATCCTTTGCACTGATACTTAATATTATTGTTACTGTAGATTGAAGCAGTAATAGTGAATCCTTGCCAGCGAGAAGCCATGGACACTCATGTTGACCAGCTGCTGAGGGCTGTCCTCATGCAAATGAGAATGAATTTCTCCACCCCACTCACCGACGCCAGCACTCCGGAAACACTCAAGAACGTATGACAGCTACAATAATAACATAGTTACATGAATGGAAGTATCACAAATCGCCATGCAGATAAAAAGCAGTGGTTAATATTAAATTCATCCCTAGGCTCCCTGATGTTTTCAACGTATTCAGGCACTATTCCTATAGCACTTGACCATTATCTGTTTTCAGCATAAACATTACAAAATTGGGCTTGAGAACTGGCCTCATCCCCAAGCCACTCCCACATTTTCAATGTTACACGCATGTAATATTGAAAGTGTGAGAGTGGCCTGGGGACAAGGCTACAAGTACATGTATATAATATCACTGTGGTACTCAGTATAGGTTGACTGCTATATATAAACACAGACATGAATGAATATGAAAACATCCACTTACGTTTGAACTATCATGCTCATTTTTTCCTGTTATAAACACATAGGTGATGCGTATTGGCAAGAGGCTCACTTCATGCCTGGTGGTGCTCTTCAGTGAGACTAGCCTGGCAGAGAAGGCCACTCAGGACAGTCTGGTTGAAGTGGAGAGGGATATTCTTACCTATCTTGAAGATGAAAGGCTACTCAAGCTCGAGGAAGCCCCTCAGTTAATTAGATCGCTTAATTTTCTAATGTTGAGAGTATGTGATAACAGCGAAAAGACTGCTATATTTGGGTGAGCATACAAAAAAATTTTATATACATGGTGGTTTATTCACAATTGCATAATTTGATAGATCACTTCTGCAAGTACTATTAAAGTCAGTTAGCGCAGATGGAACACCTTCAAAGCTCACAGAGATGACAATGAAGGTTTGTGCACACACAATGTGGCTTCATTTGTAAATAATCTCTCCTCTCCTCTCTCTCTCTCTCTCTCTCTCTCTCTCTCACTATCTCTCTCTCTCTCTCTCTCTCTCTCTCTCTCTCTCTCTCTCTCTCTCTCTCTCTCTCTCTCTCTCTCTCTCTCTCTCTCTCTCTCTCTCTCTCTCTCTCTCTCTCT
Organism: Cliona cf. orientalis; assembly: GCA_963930775.1. Taxonomy (NCBI): domain Eukaryota; kingdom Metazoa; phylum Porifera; class Demospongiae; order Clionaida; family Clionaidae; genus Cliona; species Cliona cf. orientalis. Next base: position 3,609,531 of record OZ005690.1, read on the forward strand.
CTCTCTCTCTCTCTCTCTCTCTCTCTCTCTCTCTCTCTCTCTCTCTCTCTCTCTCTCTCTCTCTCTCTCTCTCTCTCTCTCTCTCTCTCTCTTTCTCTTTCTCCTTCTTTAGTGCCTCTGGAAGATCACTCGTCAGATTCCCAAGCTCCTCCCCTCTATTAACATGGACCAATTACTAAAAGAAATTGATACATTCTTCCAAGGCTATGCTGAGTTAGTGCCCAGCCCATCTGCCCAAGATCTGCCTTACAGAACTGTCAAGACTATCTTATATCATGTCACTAACACGATGGGTGCTGAGGTATAATGTTCTATGTAGTACAAGTGTGCATGGCACAAACATGGGGATAGGATCGATTTCTGTTCTTGCATACGTACCTTAACGTCACACCAGGAGCAGTCTGAACACATCAGGTTTAGGTATGGAATTTATGATGTTTTCCTCGAATTTCTCAGGTTGTTGAGCATATGACACTGATTAAGGACTCAAAGAAGTCCACAGTAGCACAGTACATCCGAAAGACACTAGCTAAGAAGAGGCTGAGTGTGGAGAAGGCAGCCTCCTCTGCTGGTGGTGGTGAGTCAGCAAAAAGTGGAGGAGATGCAGCAGACCAAAAGAAGGAAGAATCTGAGAAATTTGTCTCTCTTTTGTCGAAAGTATGCTTGATTCTGCACATACAGTACAATTTAATGCTTAGCATTTACTACTTTAACCCAGACACTGATGGCCAGATACTGCATGCCTTGTGTTGACCACATGTCACCTTACATTCACCCAGCCAGTGAGAGCTGCTAGCTAAATTAATGACGTTCGTCATATTCAAGCGCATGCGGATATGTACACAATGCTACCACTTTGCCATAATGTCAAGGGGCATACACATGTGCGATCCCCATGCAGCTGTCCTGTACCATGCTTGGTAGGCGCTGACCTACCTAGGCTTTGCATGTTTTGAAGAACAGCCCGGATAGGGATGACGCCAAGTATACCAATCGAGTACACATAACGTTACGATAATTGTGATACAAAATATAATGTATAATATAATGTATGTAGGGTGGGTGAACTGGGAGGGTTAGACAGCTGCTAGTCCCTTAGAAAATGGCCGAATTGCACGAGTTGCAGCCAGTACCACGCATGCACATGATACTCAAGGCCACGCCCCTTCGATTGCATTCTACGTGTACAATGCCAACATTAACCCCCATTTACCAAGTAAATAACATATTAATGCTTAGCATTTACTACTTTAACCCAGACACTGATGGCCAGATACTGCATGCCTTGTGTTGACCACATGTCACCTTACATTCACCCAGCCAGTGAGAGCTGCTAGCTAAATTAATGACGTTCGTCATATTCAAGCGCATGCGGATATGTACACAATGCTACCACTTTGCCATAATATCAAGGGGCATACACATGTGCGATCCCCATGCAGCTGTCCTGTACCATGCTTGGTAGGCGCTGACCTACCTAGGCTTTGCATGTTTTGAAGAACAGCCCGGATAGGGATGACGCCCAAGGCGAAGCCCCCCAAACAGGCAAAGCCCAAAGCGACTTAAAACCCAGTCACCCAAGTTAAGTTATTAAAACAAAGCAATAAGGATATAAAGAAATCAGGGATGACGTAAGTGAGATGATTAAATACAAAGTAACTTAGCTCATATGAAATTCTGTTGATGCCAAGTTAGCAAGTTTGGCGGCTGCAACTTTGATGGCGTGTCCGTGCGAGCGTGTGTATCGCCGATAGGCATCACTTCGCCATCTGCCAAGCACCTTGATAACACTGGTAGAAATGCCAGCATGTGATGCAGACGTAGCGGCTCCAATGCGAAAACTATGTGTGTTGAAGTTCTTGGGATCATAACCTATTCGTCCGAGGGCATGGTGGAGATGTTTGAGGCAAGAGTTTCTTGTTAGCGGTTTACCACTTGTGAACCTGAAGAGTGGTGCTGCTTGCATAGTTTGTCCCTGTTCTGTCAAATAGTTTATCATGGCTGCATGTGGGCATAATTTTCCACCTATTTGTGGGATATACACAGCGCATCCATGGCCATATTGATCCGTCTTAGACCGACTAAGGTGGAAAGTGTAGTGATTCCTCAAAAAGTGAATACTGCCATTGGTTGCATGTATGCGTGGGTCGAATTCTCTTAGTGAAGGAACGGTAAATTCACTCACTCGTAGTAGCCCAAAGAATGCAAGGGTAAACGCAGCTGCCAGCATATGCCGATCTTTCCTTTGAAGTGACCGTGTATGCCGAATCTGGGAGAGTAACTTGGCTAGAATTTGTACTGTGATAGGCTCTCTCTTCCTTGTTGGTTGGAGTGAGTGAATGCGCTTAGCTCCTTTCAGTACAAGTTTCAGTATATAATTGTGACGGGTTGGATCCGAGAAGCCAGCTATTCTGTGCATCACTGTTACTGCTGACAAGTACACCCTTATCGTGGACGGAGTTAGCTCTCGAGTCATAGCGACTGCAAAATATGCTACTGTTTCCTTCTGCGCTGGCAAGGGGCAGGCATGATGCTGATCACAGAATTTCACAAACTTTCGAATACCCGCTCCGTAGGTTTTTCTTGTAGATGTTGCCATTGAGAACTGAATGAGCTCCTTGAGGTGTGTCTTTAGAATGTTGTTAGTATTCCAGGGGTTGGAGTTGGATCTTTGCTGGCCTGCGGGGCAAGAGAGAAAAAAATGTTGAAAGTGCATTCTTGAAATAGCGTCCGCTATACTATTTTTGATTCCTGGAATATGCCTGATGGTTACAGTGAAGTTATTGCGTGCAGCTATAAAGAATAACTTTCTCAGTAGTATCATGAGCCTAGGCTGCTTTGAGGACTTTCCCTGCCATGCTAGTGTAATGGATTGATTGTCGCAGTGAAAACAAATTCGTTTCTGACTCCACAGGTGTCCCCAGGTCATGGCTGCAGCAATGATGGCGAAAAGTTCCTGCCATTGGATGGATATGGTTTCTGAGAGGCATTGGTGGGGTCTCCACTTGTAAAAGAACCATGCTCCCTTGTAGTATGCTCCACAGCCGTGCTTTCCCGAGGCATCTGTATACAGGTCTAAATCATGGGCGTCCACATCTTCTGTGATGAATTTGGCTGTACCATTCCAACCAGGAAGAAACTCCTGCCACCAAGTGATATCCCGTCTTGCTTCCTTGTTCAGCCTGATCCGGTGGTGGAGCTTAGTGACCTTTGAACTGAGAGCAATAAGGCGCCTGGTGAACAATCTGCCTGCCCCTTGGTGCCTTGCGTCTGGGTAACTGCAAAACCTGGACTCTGGACTCTGGACTGGACCATGGACTGGACTATGGACTGGACTGGTGACGACCATTACCAGCTTTCCGAGACTGAAAGGTAGTGTGCTTTGAAACCTGATGACTCACAGAGGAGTGAAGTCACTCTGTATTTTTATTGTAGACTCGAATATATGATCAGAGTTCAAATCTGTACTTATGCTACCAGTATATACCTCCGGTATACACTATAATCATTTAGTGTATGTTAAAACTGGTATCAGCACATTGGATATAAACCCCACTGCTTGTAGAAATGCAAAAAGGTTATATTATGTAATGAGAATGTAACCTATTCAGCCAGTAATCCAAATGTCTACTAGCTATCTCAAGGCTCTGAGAGCCTGATTTGACAACTGTGACAAAGATATTCACTATTGATTGGTTTATACAGATCACAGTCCCTTATTCGAAACATAGCTAGCCATCAGTTATTGCCGGAACAATACGGAGTTATTGTTTAGTGTATGTCAGAGATAAGCAATTAGTGAACAGTGGCCTGGGACTATTTACTGTCACGGTCTGGGCCAGCTGGTGTAGGTGAGTTTCCATGGAATAAAACAGCATTATTGACCTACTGCCCTGGCTAAGCACATAAAGATTGGCTCTACCATTCGCTGAGCCTTGAACCCAGGCTCACTGAGCAGACAAATTACGGGATCACTTTAGGAGGATCATGATGCAGTAGTGGTATATATTTGACCTACTGAATTTTCACATGGTCAACTGTGTGGCCATTGGATGGTAGCACAAGTACAAATTTGAACTCTTGTCATACTTGGCAGTGTACGAGTCATCTGTGAGTCATCCAACCTTCAAAACACTATTCTCTGCCTCAGAAAACTGGTAATGGTCGTTACCAGTCCAGTCCATAGTCCAGTCCATGGTCCAGTCCAGAGTCCAGAGTCCAGGTTTTGCAGTATCCCCTTGCGTCTTCTATTGAGGTGGCAGGCCCACCTTGCTGTGGTACTTTGGCACCTACGTGTACTTTTTTGGATTTTCATGCTGATAACTTTTCTTCTTATCCTGAATAGCCTATGCGATCGAGTGTGGTGAGTGGTCTGGTTCGTCCCAGCACTGGTGGTGTGTTGGGTACCAGCAGCTCTGGTTCTAGAGGAGGAGGGAGTGCCAGTGGAGGAGGGGGAGGGAGCTCCATTGACCTCAAGGAGCTAAGACGAAGGCTCGACATGCTAAAACGGTCAAATTAACCGTAAAAACTCAAAAAATATCTCAAATTTAATGTACCACAATTTAATTGTAATGGTGCATGTTGGATTATATATAGTATGGTTGTCATTGTTGATTTGTCACTATTTGATGAGAATTATTGTTGTATTAATCATGTTCCATAGAGACTATCTCAAAAAAATAGTGTCAAATGTATTTAGCCTTACAAAAAAATATCAAGTTCTAAACGAAAACACTGGGTGTTATTTTCAATTCTTAAATACCAGTTATGTATACGCTAACAACTTCACAGACTGTGTAATAAGAAACTTTACTTCCCTCTCTACTGTCTAGATTGATAACCTAACGTGTACGTGACAGGACTTAAAATTAATTTTATGTATGTCGTTGATTGCTTTGACTAGTTGAAAAAGTAAACTGTTATATCCGCAATGTCTCTATTGGGTTTATATAAAGTTTTAGTTATTTTCAATTCAAAAAAAGTATGCATAATACATTCATGGAGTACACAAAAACCGTGCATAATCCGCAGGCAGTTTTATCGCACATTAAAGCACCTTAAGCTTGCATGCGGTCGCTACATCTCAGACTGAGCATCTCATGGAAACTATGGACGATGTTGTCAAATGCATTGTGCTCCTCCTAGGAGCAGCAATGCTTCCTTCCCTGTCGGTATTAGCTGATGATGGAGCAATGGTCTACATTAAATCCTCGCAAAATGCCGACTGTCCTGCTGGTCCCTGTTATACTCTCTCTCAGTTTGCTGCAGATCAGAGTCAACTTCAGATGAACACAACATTGCTTTTCTTGTCTGGAAATCACTCCCTTGATTCAGACATTTTTATTGCCGATATTGATCATTTTTACATGCTGATATATCCTTCAACATCTTTGTCATTGAGTATCATACAATGTCTGCAAAATTCTAGCATCAGTCTTAGCAATATCGCCACTGTATTGATTCATCAAATGGAATTTTACGGATGTGGAGACAACAGTATTTCATCAGTGGAGAAATTAACTGTACAAAATTGCTCATTTATTGGCAGCGAAAGTAGTGGAACAGCACTAAATATCATTCACAGCAATGCAGATTTTATTAATTGTTCGTTTCTGTCCAATCGAATTGGAACGTACCATGGTCCTATATGGATCCACCAAGAGGAGCCATCGTATGACAATTTTACTCTATATGCTTTTGTTGGTGGAGCAATGATTGCAAACCAGAGTAACATTAGCATAGTTGGAAGCAAATTCGATAAGAACCAAGCTGGTGTAGGTGGTGCTATATACTCCACTCTTGGTAGTCAAGTAAATATCACTAATAGCACAGTTACTGAAAATAGTGTGTGCTTATTGCAACGTCAAAACAAGTATTCCGTTTGCTTTGGTGGTGTACTTTTCTGTGAGAACGAGCATAGCCAAGTTGAGATAATCAACAGTAATTTTACATCTAATTTTGGATGGTTAGGTGGAGTTTTTGCACTTTGTGACCAATGTACTATCAGCATTAATTCAAGTAGATTTTCTGGAAACCTGGCAATAGCAAGTGGGGGAGTTCTGTACATACAGGATGGCGTTGCTGCTTCTATCCACAAGAGCCAATTTTTTAATAATAGTGCCAGATCAGCAGGTGGTGTTTTGAATGTAGATAATTCTATTTTAAAAATTTTTGACAGTGAATTTACTAACATCAGTGTGCGGCAATTTGGAGGTGTCATTTGTGTATCGAATGGAACTTTATCTATTGATAGAAGCTTCTTTGGAAATAACTGGGCTTTTCAAGGTGGTGTTTTGAATTCATTTAACCACTGCTCGATAACAATTCGTGATAGTGAATTTGATAACAATGGGGCCATATCAGATGTAGACCCATTTAATGCAGCTGGAGGAGTTATTTGCATGATGCAATCCTCTACGTTGAACATTATTCACACTCATTTCTATAATAACAAAGCGCACACGAGTGCTGGTGGTGCTTTGAGTATTTCCTCAAATATTGAGGCTAATATCGTTAACAGCAGCTTCATTGCTAATAAAGCAAGAGCAGGAGGTGCTATTGATGTATATCAGAGTAACATTATTTTCTCTGGATTCAACAATCTGACCGACAATATTGTTGATAGCAAAGGTGGAGCAATCTATGCCTCTGGTGACAGCTTATTAAACGTGAAGGATGAACTAACAGTGATGTCTAACAATGCATCTGAATCTGGAGGAGGCATATATTTATACAGATCTAAGCTAAACTGCCAGCGTGATAGTATGATCAAACTCATTAGTAATAACGCTGTTAGTAAAGGTGGTGGAATATTTGCTATCTATGCAATAATAAAGGTTTTCTCCAATAGGGATTCCAGCATAGAATCAGCCATAGTCTTTGATCAAAATACTGCTGCAATGGGAGGTGGTATTCACCTGGAGCTGGCAACAGAGCTGCTTGTCTCGAAATCAGGAAATGACTACACAAAAACCATAATATACAACTTGCGCTTCATCGAGAATTCAGCGGATTATGGTGGCGCTATTTACAATGCTGATGAAACAGACTATGAAGTATGTGCAAGTAAATCGTACTACAGTCACAGTAGTCGTGACACCACGGAATGCTTTCTGCAAATACTTGCCCCAATGCAAACAATTCGTATGTTGTATAACATTGTGACTACTGAATTTGTGAATAACAGTGCCCATGTATCGGGACCCATTTTATATGGAGGTCTTCTCGATAGGTGCACACTAATGTCAAGTGCTGAAATTTTATTCACAAATAACAGGACTCTATTGGATGGAGTTACATACTTCTTGGATACTAGCACCTTGAACAATACAGATGGTATCTCTTCTTCACCGATCCAGGTATGTCTTTGTGAACGGGATGGCGCAATACCTAACTGTGACCTCCAGCAAATGAATGTTAGTGTAATGAAGGGAGAAATGTTTGAAGTATCACTGGTTGCAGTTGATCAAGTTAACAGAACATTACCGTACATCACCATCTACAGTTCTCTCAAATATGCTGAGAGTGGTTTGGGAGAAGGACAAATGGCTCAGGTAACTGCGAAAGAATGTACTGCTTTTAGCTTTAATGTATTTTCACCAAATACTAACGAAGAGATCACCTTGAACGCAGATGGCCCGTGCAGAAATGCAACAAAATCACAAAGGAATATTCTTGTCTCCTTTCTGGGGTGTACCTGTCCAATTGGATTCCAACCAAAAACTGGCGAACACAATGATAGTAACTGTGTATGTGACTGTGATCCAAAGCTTCAGCAGTATGTATCAAACTGCTCATCTCAAACTGGTTCCATTGTAAGAGAGGGAAACTTCTGGATTGGATACCTCGACACTACTGGAACAAATACACTAAACGACTACTATTTAATCTACCCTCACTGCCCTCTGGACTATTGCCTCCCTCCAGATGTCAAAGTGGACATCAACTTAACTAAGATAGATGGAGCTGATTCACAGTGTTCTAATAGTCGCTCTGGTATATTATGTGCATTGTGTAAACCAGGGTTTACTTTATCGCTTGGTGGGTCCAGGTGCATTCCGTGTCCTGTATATGATATATACCTGACAGAAATTCTTCTAATTGCACCTATAGGTGGTATAGCTTTAATAGCACTAATGCTCGTACTAAAATTGACAGTTGACAAAGGTACCTTAAATGGACTCACCTTTTATGCAAACATAATTGGTGCAAATAGCAGCATATTCTTTCCGTCATCATTCAAGACTGACACATTACAAAGCTTGTACATTTTCGTATCTTGGCTTATAATCTCAATATTGGATTTGATGTCTGTTTCTTTAAAGGAATGGACACCTATTGGAAAACCTGGATTAAGTTGGCATTTCCTGCCTATGTTATATTGCTTGTCATCATAGTGATGTTTTGGAGTGAACGTTCTAAACGATTCGCAAATCTGATACTAAGAAAGAATCCTGTGGCAACCCTGGCCACGCTCATCTTGTTCTCCTATGCCAACTTCCTTCGTACAGTGATCACTACTCTCTCCTTTGTAACTCTAGCCTACCCTGATGGTGACAAAATGATGTGGCTGCCTGATGCCACCGTTGCCTACCTTCAAGGAAGGCACATTGCATTATTTATTTTGGCCATTCTGATTCTACTAGTGGGTATTCTGTACAAATTTTTGCTCTTTGCTTGGCAGTGGCTGAGGGCCATAAGGGGTGTTACTGAAAGCTATCACCTTCAGAAGCTGAACCATTTCATGGAAGTTTATCATGCACCATATAGACCCGAGCACCGCTACTGGACTGGTTTGTTACTTCTAGCACGCGTGATTCTATACCTAATCTTTGTGGTCAGTAATTCGAGTCTCAATCTGCTTGTGATCATAGCAGTCAGTTGTGGTCTGTTATTTCTTAAAGGTCATTTTGGAATGATTTATCAGAGCAGAATGGTTGATACGATAGAAATGGTGAACTACCTGAATATTGCTTTATTCAGTGCTGCAACGTTCTTTGCTATTCAGACAAGTGACAAGTATCGAAAAGAGGTTGCTTACATGTCCGTATCTGTTACATTGGTTCTATTTTTCTTTGTTCTAGCTTACCATATTTATACAGAACTCCTTTCTAAGTGGTGTAGAGCGCTAAAACTGAAAATTAGCAAACTATTATTTATCCATAGTAGCAATTCATGCACCGATTCTGATATCGTTCAACCAACATCTTCAATAATAGACGGACTTCCAAACGCAAGTGTCATGCCTTCAATTTTGGATGAAGTTGGTAAATTAGATAATGCAAATCTACCAGCTCAAGTATCAATAGAAAACAATGATGATACGCTATCCATAGATAGTTCAACACCACTTCTACAAGACAATGCAGACATTATCATGTAATCGACGACTTTTTGTATGCAAAATACACCATGTGAATGTGTTGTTAACCCGTAGTATACCTGGTCTAGATGGTCAGACATATAACACTTTTTGTCTGAGTTTTCATGTTATACAATATTCAAATGCACAATGTGTATTCATGCAGTGATATTGATATCTGGGCATATAAATTAATATAGAATGTACATAGACTGAGCAATATCACAGTAACTGTTTATTTTGCAAATTTGATCTCAGTCTGGGCAATTAAGCGTTTCATAGAAAATCAAATTCCTAAATAAAATGAGCCTGATAGAGAATAGCTTCTCCTCTAGAAAAGTTGACAGTATCCATTTTATCCATGCATGTCACAGGTGCAGTCATTGTGTATACATTTCCAATTCCGTGTGTTCTATTTTCCTTTCAATGTATGCTCATATAAATAAATAAGCACATTAGCTATATTAGTTAGCATGAAAAGGTGCAATTTGTAGACAGTTGATTTTGAGCTCAATTAATTGTAAATATTAATTTTACAGTAAACTGCAGCTCTTTCCTTGAAATTATTGGCTAAGCTGCTATAGATAATTGGCCATCACACTTGACAATGTCATCAGTGGCGTAGCGGACCGCTTTACCGGTATCTGTCATAAAAGCATACGTATTGCTGCTGAAGAGCGTACTTAGTCTAGCCCTTCTTTCAGATACTATTATTTAGAATACTGCAACTCTTGTATACATGCAATCGCATTAAGCTCCTGCTATCAAAACCAGATGTAACAATGGAGCAACATAGTACAATGCTCTTGGCTGTAGCAGCACTTGTAGTACAATATTATTACAGTTGTAGTGTCACTGCACATTTGCTAGATGAAGATTCAATGCAATTGTTTTACATCACTCCCTCATCAAATATGCCATGTGCTGCAAAGCCTTGTCTTACTTTATCGCAATTTGCTGATAACTCAAGCAGCTGGTTATCATCACTGACAAGCACGTCATTGATGTTATTATCAGGAACCCATATGCTCACCACTGATCTTTCGATCACAGCTATCACTTTCTTCATGCTGACAAGTTCCACTTCTGATGGTAATCACTTCATTAGATGCCAGTATCAAGCGAACTTTAACTTTGAGAATATGACTGAGTTGTCAATAAAAGGACTAACGTTTATTGGATGTGGCAACAATACATTTTCATCAATAAGAAATTTCACGATAGAAAATTCTACTTTTCAAGGGCAGAATGCAAGTGGCACGGTCCTTGATATTGCCAACGTTAATCTCACAATTTTAAATAGCTCCTTTCTCTCAAATAGCATTGGTCGCTGCATTGACATCTATGCCATTAATATCAGACCACACATCATATCCGTTCGTGTTGGTGGAGCTATTTTTGTGGATAAGAGCAATGTAAGCATCATTAAGTGCACTTTTTCCAACAACAGTGCCGAAGTTGGTGGAGCAATATACAGTACTAATTATAAGTTCAGCAATAACATCAGTATCAGCAACAGCACGTTTATCGATAATCAAGCAAATATTGATAGTCGACGACTTGTCCTTTTTTGTGATCAACCAGATAACCCAAGCAAGGGAAGTACTGCTGGAGCTATTGCAGTATTTCAGTCTAAACTAAAAATTTCTGATTGTATATTCACCAACAACACTAGTGAAATGGGTGAAGGTGGTGCGTTAGCAGTTCAGCAGGAGTCAACCTTGAGAATATATAAAAGTGAGTTTCATGGCAACACTGCGAAGAGTTATGGAGGTGCTTTTATAATACGAGAAATTTTTGCTACCATCAATAGCAGCGTATTCATTAGCAACAGTGCTACCCAAGGAGGTGTCATTCATGCCATACAAAAGACTATAGCCATATTAATAGGAAATGTATTCAAGAACAATTCTGCAAAGTCATCAGGTGGAGTTATTTCAACAGACCAAAACAGTCTGTTATGCAATCATCATGGGCGCTTTTTTTACAATAAAGCTACAACTGGGGGTGTTTTGTATGCTATTAGATCAGGAGTGATACTAGAACACAGTGCTTTTTCCCATAATCAAGCTGAAGAAAGGGGTGGTGCAATATATGTCCTACAGAGCCACACCAATATTACTATATTAGGACGATCTAATCTGACGCATAACTCTGCTGGTACTGGTGGCGCAATATGTGCAATTGAAAGTACTTTAATTTCCCTTGGTTACATATATACTCCAGGTCAACTCACTCAGTTAACTATTGCCTACAATACGGCGAATCAGATTGGAGGTGGAATCTATCTGCAGCGCAGTGTTTTCAATTCTAGAATGGACAGCGTAACAAATATTTCGTGCAATAGTGCAAGCAGCAGTGGTGGTGGGATGTATGCTACGAATTCACTGATCATTTGCACAGAATACTATCGTAAAATGAATACAAAGCCAAATCAAACTTTGATATTTTTTGCCAACAACAGTGCACTCAAAGGTGGAGGGTTATATCTAGAGTCCTCTGCTCAATTACGCATTCAGAGAATTGGTGATATTACAAATCTTTTTCAAGATACAAAATTAAACTCTAGCATCCATTTCACATCAAATACAGCCGAGTATGGTACAGCAGTGTATGTGGCAGATGAAACTTATTTTGATGTATGCAATAATTTGTATGGTACAGCGAACAGTACTACAACTAGCAATGCTGACTGCTTCATTCAAGTATTTTCAGAGTCTACAATCAAATCTAATGAATCTAACATTCCCAAAATTCATTTCAGAGCAAATAATATTTCAAAGAGTATGATCTTTGGGGGACTACTGGATCGATGCATACCTGATCCTCGCAGAGCTGAAATTTACACCAGTGGGTACATACTGAAAGAAATCAGTGGACTTGCTTACTTGAAGCTCATTAGTAACATAAAGATTACTGAACACATCAGCTCCTTACCAGTAAGATTGTGCTTCTGCAATGCACGTGATAATAAACCAAACTGTAGCTATGAGCCAGCCATCATCCACGTAAAAAAGGGAGAAAATTTTAACGTGACACTTGTCGCAGTTGATCAGGTGAATCACACCTTGAAGGATGTCGAGGTTTATAGTGCCCTCAGCCACACACAGAGCAGTTTAGGTGAAGGACAGACAACCCAAGCAACTAAAAATGCTTGCACTAACTTAACCTTTAGTATTGTTTCTCCTCATACTGCTGAACAGTTGATCTTGTATCCTGAAGGTCCATGCAGGAATGCCAGTAGATCTCAGAGCAGAGTGCAAGTTGTTTTTCAACCTTGCACATGTCCGATAGGATTTCAGCCAAGGAAATATGATAGCCAAGACTGTCTTTGCATTTGCAATTCAAGGCTCAGTCCTTACTTCAGTGAAGCAGATAACAACTGTGATATTCAAACTGAATCATTAGCAAGACATGGTAATTTTTGGATTGGTTTCAACAATGAGAACGTTAGTGGATTTTTAATCTATCCTTACTGCCCCTTGGATTACTGTCTCCCATCAACGTCCAATGTTAATATCAACCTAAATCTTGTCAATGGATCTGATGCACAGTGCGCTAACAATCGCTCAGGACTTTTGTGTTCACTCTGTCAGCCCAGCCTTAGCTTATCCTTAGGAAGCTCTCGATGTATCCCTTGCTCTAGGTCGTGGTATACGAGTTATGCGCCAATCATTTTGATCACTATGATAGCTGGTATTCTTTTGGTAGTAGTATTGCTGACTTTGAAGATAACTGTAGATACTGGATTACTTAATGGACTGATCTTTTATGCCAATATCATTGGTGCCGATAGCAGTACATTCTTCTCTGGACTGTTGCCATCCACTAAATTTCATTTGGCCCTCGTATCATGGCTCAATTTGGAAGTGGGATTTGATGTATGTTTCTTTGAAGGAATGGACACCTACTGGAAAACATGGCTCCAGTTGGCCTTCCCAGCTTATGTCATATTTCTAGTCGCCATTGTGATCATTGCTAGTGAGTACTCAGGAAGGTTTTCCCGTCTTCTATCAAGAAGAAATCCAGTGGCAACTCTTTCCACACTGGTCTTGCTATCATATACAAAATTTCTACAGACAACAATTACAGCGCTCTCATTAGCCACTCTACGCTATCCTGACGGCTCTCACAAGAAGGTGTGGCTTCCTGATGCTACTATTGAGTATTTGAGTGGAAAGCATATTCCTCTTTTTATTGTAGCGGTTGCCATTCTAATTGTTGGCACTGCTTACACGTGTATCATTTTATTCTGGCAGTGGTTTCTTCATTATCAGAAAACAGGTCCTTTTAGAAGGATCAACTTTCTGCAACTGAACCATTTCATTGATCCTTATCATGCCCCCTATGCTGAAAAATTTCGCTACTGGACTGGTTTCTTGCTGTTCACACGAATCGCTCTGTATCTTGTGTTTGCATTGAATGTATCGGGTGACCCTGGAGTCAATTTGATGGCAGTAAATATTTCAGCAATTAGCCTTCTCCTATTTAAGGCACATTTTGGTAAGATCTACAAAAAGAACTTTGTTGACATGATGGAAATGGCTTGTTATGCAAATCTTGGTATATTCAGCACAATCAGACTACAATTTGACAATGGGGAAATAGTCAATATCACTGCTTATATCTCTGGTGCTTTCACAGTGACACTACTAGTTATCATAATCTCTTATTGTTCACTGAATGCTCTGCTCGACTCAAAATGTTCAAAGAGACGCACTAATTTATCTGAAAGACTATTTCACCGAAATGTATTCGAAAATAGTAATGACACAGTTGTAAGCAGCTGTACATCAAAAGAAAGCTACCCCACTTATTCTATCGTGGACATAGGAGAGCTGGAAGACTGTGGTGGGCAAAATTCTCAAATTAGTGAGAACGGTACTATAGAGCCGAGGCTCACAAGTGACATGGTAGATGACATAACATCAGATTCTGAGTCAACGGGCAGCACAACTCCACTCTTGAACAAATGTGATTGATATTTAGACTATTGTGTGTATACCTACTAATTGATTAGTTGACAGTTAATGTGATCATGTGTAGCTTATCGACCAATGGATGTAGTTCCTCAAAGCAGTTTCGACAGTAAACTATTAGGCCGTAATAATAATAATATTATATACTAAAGTGCTGTGGTGATATTTATGTCATACGTGTAGCTAATATTATATGCTAGTTACATTGAAATGCACAATATATTAATATATAGCTATTATGGTTCCCAAGTCATTAATAATAATATTGTGAGATAGAAATGCAAGTGCATGATATCGTGTAACTGAATTTGCTATATATTATTTTTATAATGATACTAGTGATGATAATCTAATAGTGGAGATGTGCTGTCCTCCGAAGCTAATGAGGCTCTATCATCTTCATCGTAGTTTGTACTAATTTCCACTCTTGCCGAGTTTTGTCTGACAGAATCAGGTGGTCCTAAGTACAGCGCTGAAAATGTGGGTTTCCCAATGTCATTAGAAGTAGAGCCTCTAGCAGTGGAATAATTAATTGTTGCCGTCTCATTTAGCTGCTGTTCATTAGTATGTCTCTTTGAATACTTTGTGCGAACTATAGCGTACAAAATTAATGGTACTAGGAGATTATGACAGCCAGGAGAATCATTGTGAAAGCTCCTGCTATATGACTAGCAATGCCGACAATCCTTGTATCTTCAAATTTTAATTTTATTGTGCTGAGTACACCGAGATTTGCATAACAAGCCACTTCAATCCCATCGACAAAAACTGATTGATACACTCGGCCAAACTGTCCCTTGATAATAAAAAGGCCAACCACAGACGTGATTATTGCCAATAAATTGACTCCAGGATCTCCCGATACATTGAGTGCAAACACAAGATACAAAGCATAACGTATGAATAGCAGCAAACCAGTCCAGTAGCGATGCTTAGGGACATAGGGAGCATGATAAGGCTCTATGAAGTGACACAGTTGCTGAGATATGACCCATTTGAAGATCATCTTGTCTTGAAGATGAAGAAGCCACTGCCAAAGAAAAATGGTACACGTGTACACTGTACCGATGACTAGTATTAGGATGGCCACGACAAAAAGGGGGATATGTTTGCTACTTAAGTACTCAACTGTTGCTTCAGGAAGCCACACCCTCTTAGGTGAGCCACCTCCAGGACTATCAAGCTGAGTGAACGATAAGGATGTGATTGTTGTTTGAAGGAATTTTGTATATGAGAGCGAGATTAGGGTAGCTAGAGTAGCCACTGGGTTCGCTTTACCAATCAAACGAGAGAATCTCATTGATTTTTCGCTGACAATGATCACAAGGACAGCTAGAATCATGATGTACATTGGGAAAGCCAACTGGAGCCATGTTTTCCAATAGGTGTCCATTCCTTCAAAGAAGCAAACGTCAAACCCAATTTCCAAGTTGAGCCATGATACAAGAATTGAGTAATATCTAAGTGATGGTGATACTCCAAAGAAAAACTGACTGCTGTTGGCACCTAGTATAAAATGGCTGCAGTGTATGTGATCATGTTAGTGGGTTGAGTATGCCTGTACTCACCCTGCTGGTGGTGTTACTGGTATTCACTGTAAGGAGTGGTATGAATGACAGATTGTGTTTTCACAATGTTGAGAGTATTGTAGCACACAGTCTGGTAGTTGTAGAGGTATTGATAGCTATTCAAGCGTAACAAGGGCCTTTTGTCATATGACACGCGTTTTGTCAGCAAAAAGGGAAGTAGCTACATATATAGTCTTTTCCGCTCACTTTCAGCCAATTCCTGTGGTGTGTGCTAAACCCGCAACTGCTCTCCCTGTCTCTGTTGAAGCTCAGACGATGTCGAGTAACTACGACCCTTCTGCGCCGCCATACGCGGGGTTCTTCGGCGTGATGGGCGCTTCAGCCGCCATTATATTCTGTGGTGAGTTGCTTGATTTGCACGTGGTCTGGGAGAGCTGTTATGGGTCTAATCCAAACCAAATCTCAGGAAGGTATACCGTAGGTCGGGTTTTAATTGCGTAGTTTAATAATTGCGAATGGTGCTTTTCGAACTGCATTGCGAATCTAATGAATGCGTTTTTGTTGCGTGCGGGCAAGCCACACCGGCATTGCGTACGCATATATTTATTCCTGCGAATTAAATTGCGAGGTCTCGGAGAAGCTCGCAATTCGCATTTAAAAACTCACAATTAAAACCCGACCTACGGTATTTATTCAGCTGTCAAGTATACGTCTTGTGAATCATGTGACTTGATTGATTCCGTAGTATTGCACATTCCATACACCTTGTTTCTCTCTCTCTCTCTCTCTCTCTCTCTCTCTCTCTCTCTCTCAAGCACTGGGAGCTGCCTATGGCACAGCCAAGAGTGGTGTGGGAGTTGCAGCTATGAGTGTCACGAAGCCAGACCTCATCATGAAGTCCATCATTCCTATTGTTATGGCGGGTATCATCGCTATCTACGGCTTCGCAGTGTCTGTGCTTGTCGTTAACGAACGTAAGACTATTCTTTCAGACTCTATCATTTGTGATCTATAGTGCAGGGGAGATCATATTCGGTTCATGTTTGCCTTTCACTTTAAAGCATTAAAAGCCTCTTACGTATACAGAGTGTGTGTTAAGCTGCAAGATAGTATAAAATGGCTGCAGTGCATGTGATCATGTTAGTGGGTTGAGTATGCCTGCATGTACTCACCCTGCTGGTGGTGTTACTGGTATTCACTGTAAGGAGTGGTATGAATGACAGATTGTGTTTTCACAATGTTGAGAGTATTGTAGCACACAGTCTGGTAGTTGTAGAGGTATTGATAACTGTATTCTCTGTATTTGTCCCCTACAGTGGGTCCTAAAGTCACCCTCTATAAGTAAGTGTCTATTGCTATTTTGTTGTGTGACATACTTACACGCTCTCCACATATGGTGCATGTGGTTGAAATAGCTGGAATTTTACTCCAGACACACACACACACACACACACACACACACACACACAAACAAACACACACACACACACACACACACACACACAAACACACACACACACACACAAACACACACACAGGTCATTTCTCCAACTTGGTGCCGGTTTGTCAGTCGGATTCACTGGTCTAGCTGCAGGATTTGCGATTGGAATAGTCGGAGACACAGGAGTACGGGCAATGGCCCAAGAGCCCAGGTTCTTTGTGGGAATGATCCTCATTCTCATCTTTGCCGGAGCTCCTGCTCTCTACGGACTTATTGTGGCACTGTTGTTATCTACCAAAAGCTAATTGTCTTTTGTGTGTATTTTTCCATAGCTTCATGTTCCACATACATTCTTTGTGTGTGTGTGTGTGTGCATGTTAGACAGTGGAGTAGCTATGTGTTGGGACTTGTGCTAGTATACAGTATGAGCTAGGATGCAATATCATGTGACTGAATTCACTATAATATTATTTTTTATAATGATACTAGTGATGATAATCCAATAGTGGAGATGTGCTGTCTACCGAGGGTAATGAGGCTCTATCATCTTCATCATAATTCTTAGTAATTTCCACTCTTGACGATGGCGAATTTTGTCTGGCAGAATCAGGTGGTCCTAAGTACAGCGCTGAAAATGTGGGTTTTCCAATGTCATTAGAAGTAGAGCCTCTAGCAGTGGAGTAATTAACTGTTGCCGTCTCATTTAGCTGCTGTTCATTAGTATGTCTCTTTGAATATTGTGTGCGAACTATAGCGTACATATGGTAGGAGATTATGACAGCTAGGAGAATCACTGTGAAAGCTCCTGATATGTGACTGGCAATACTGACAATCCTTGTATCTTCAAACTTTAATTTTATTGTGCTGAGTACACTGAGATTTACATAACAAGCCACTTCAATCACATCGACAAAAACTGATTGATACACTCGACCAAACTGTCCCTTGATAATAACTAGAGCTCTGTAGAGCACATACCCCGCGCGCTCTGCCACTGTAACGTAGTATTGCAACACTATGCGGCAGTTTTATGATTTGACGACCCTGTCCAACATAGAATTTGAGCATGCGCAGTGTTATCAGCATACTAAAAGAGTGGGTGTGGTCGATAAACCACAGGCATACTGAACAGAAAATGCACGATTTGTAGCACTAGTAAGCCCTTTTGAGCAATTCGAAGTGCGTGTAAACCAGTTTTTCACCGATATCTACTGATTGATTGTGCTTAGAGCTCGCACAGATGCCTAGAACACGAGATCTGGCGATTTTCGTGCCGACAACGACAACGACAGACAGACAAACCGATTGCTTTACCCCTTGCGCATGCGCGCGGGATAAAAAGGCCAACCACAGACGTTATTATTGCCAATAAATTGACTCCAGGATCTCCCGATACATTGAGTGCAAACACAAGATACAAAGCAAAGCGTATGAATAGCAGCAAACCAGTCCAGTAGCGATGCTTAGGGACATAGGGAGCATGGTAAGGCTCTATGAAGTGACATAGTTGCCGAGATATGATCCACTTGAAGATCATCTTGTCCTGAAGATGAAGAAGCCACTGCCAAAAGAAGATGGTACATGTGTACACTGTACCAATGACTAGTATTAGGATGGCCACGACAAAAAGAGGGATATGTTTGCTACTTAAGTACTCAACTGTTGCATCAGGAAGCCACACCCTTTTAGGTGAGCCACCTCCAGGATTGTCCAGCTGAGTGAACGATAAGGATGTGATTGTTGTTTGAAGGAATTTAATTTGTGTATGAAAGCAAGATTAGGGTAGCTAGAGTAGCCACTGGGTTCGCTTTACCAATCAAACGAGAGAATCTCATTGATTTTTCACTGACAATGATCACAAGGACAACTAGAATCATGATGTACATTGGGAAAGCCAACTGGAGCCATGTTTTCCAATAGGTGTCCATTCCTTCAAATAAGCAAACATTAAACCCAATTTCCAAGTTGAGCCATGATACAAGAATTGAGTAATATCTAAGTGATGGTGACAATCCAAAGAAAAACTGACTGCTGTTGGCACCTATGATGTTCATACAAAAAATCAGTCCGTTCAATGTTCCGTTAGCAACTGTCAAATTGATAATCATCAGGAATGATACGAGAAAAATTCCAGCTATCAGAGCAATCACGATTACTGGAAGATATCCCTTGGGCTTATACTGCATCTTTGAGCAAGGGACACACCGAGAGCTTCCTAAGGATAAGCTAAGATCAGGTTGACAGAGCGAACACAAAAGTCCTGAACAATTGTTAGCACACTGTGCATCAGATCCATTGGCAAGATTTAGGTTGATGTAAACTTTGGAAGTTGGTGGGAGGCAATAGTCTAGTGGACAGTAAGGGTGCTTTAGAAATCCGCTCGAACGGTTAGTACCATTAATGAAATCTATCCAAAAGTTGCCTTTCCTAATTAGTGATTCAGTTTTACGATTGCAATTATTGGCTGCTTCAGTGAAATAAGGACTAAGCCTCATATCACACACACAGATGCAATCATCACGACTTTGTTTATTCTGGAATCCTATTGGACACCGGCAACGTGTAAAGTGAACACGAACTCTGCTAAGTGATCCCTTGGCATTCCGACACGGACCATCCGGGTATAATATCAATTCTTCATACTGATTATGAGAACGGATACTGAATGTTAGGTTTGTGCAAGCATTTTGAGTGACTTGAAGTGACTGGCCTTCACCCAAACTGCTTCTTGCGTGTTTAAGATAACTGTGTATTGCAACTTGGGCTATTGTATGATTCATGTGATCAACTACAACAAGTGATACATTAAACATCTCTCCCTTCATTTTGTAAATGATTGGAGGCTCGTAGCTGCAGTTTGGTTTGTCATCAGGTGTACAGAAACACACCCTAACTGGTAAAGAGGTCAATATTTCAGGATCTGTTATGTTACTATTGAGCTTGAGATAAGTGAACCCGTCAATTTTCTTGTGCAGCCACTAGTTACGATTTCAGCCCTACGTGGATCTGGTATGCATCGATCCAGTAGCCCTCCAAAGATTACGGATGAAGCAGAATTATTTCTACTATGCTTCATAGTGAAATCTATGTTTGGTAGTTTGGAATTCTTCCCTAGAGCAGACGTTCTTGAAAAGACTTGAAAAAAAAAACACTGAGCGACTACTGTTGTTATCTCTGCCTGTCTTCGTGTTGTAACTACCGTCACAAACGTCAGGATACATTTCATCATCCACATAAATTGCAGTGCCATTCTGAGCAAAATTTGATGCAAAATAGATACAGTGCAACCTCGATTATCCGGACCCCTTTGTCCACCGGCCGATCGCTGCCATACCGGATAAGTGAAATGTCCGGATAACTGAAATGCCTACATTTCTCGCCTGGTTTATGATACTTAGCCCATAAACGATACCTATACAGTATGATCATGGCCAGCAGTGTTCAGAAAAGTACTTTGGTCAGTCAATTTTGGCCAAGGCAAGCCTGTAGAGTCCATAGCTCATCGCTCAATCTATAACCACACCCACAAAATATCATCGGTCACGCCTTCTGCGCATGCGTGGTAATGAATTTTTAGGTCTCTGGCTAGGTCCGGATAATCGAGGTTGCACTGTACTGGTGTTTAATGCATTGTTGTATGAACTTAGGTGGCTACCTGTCTTTTGTATATACGTAATTGTGCAGCTGATGTCAGAAACAATCCACCTCCCAGTTGTGCACAATTGTTCGTAAATAGCAATAGGTTTTGATGAGGATTGTTTTTTGCAGGGCGAAAAGGCTCTGATCAAGCATAAAGGTCTCATTCATTACATACGTAATGAATGAGTTGGTGGCACACACTCCCCGACCTTTATGCTTTGCTTTGTTTGATAATTATTAATTAGCTATGCTACCAAGCTTAAGATCGTGAGACACGAATGTGCTATGGACGAGATATATACCACCTCCACTGTCATTAGCTTCGTTATAGGCTACAGTCAACTTATGAAAGATCTTGGTTTCCCAAATATCACCTCCATGAAGTCCTAAAGTGCTTTCAATTGCACATGCATAAATTGCTCCACCTGCTATTCCAACCGAGTTGTGAGTTAGGTTACATCGTCCACTGAAAACTATGATTGTCATACATTTGAGTCCCCTCATCCATGAATATAGCACCACCTGATTGCTTATTAGTAGATCGAGTTCTCTTTGTATAATATAATCCTTCTCAAGACCATCACAGACTTTGATCCTTGTGTCAAATGCACAGCCAAAAACATTCGTAACACCCATCTAAACCTTTTGTACATACGGCATAGCTAGACATTGCTTTGGACATAGCTATCTTCTAATGGCAATTCAAAGCTCATGCATGGTGCAAGAGCGGGTGGGCAATACTGATATTGCCCTAACCACATCCTGTGTGATATGAGTATTGCCCTCACCTTTCGGCGTATAGCGGAAGTACGTGGCACTTTAAGTATAATTATTATAGCTCCAGGAGATTAAAGTGTAGAATATTCTAAACATGCATGCATGGTCATGACAATAAAAATTACCATATTATATACAATAAAATTAAAGCTAGCTATAAGCTATATTCTGGTTTAATAAGAATCGTGGCCTTGCAAGTATTCTATAACATGATGATGACCATGAATATTTGCTAGATCCAATGGTGTCTTATTGTCTTTGCCTTTGATATCTAATGGACAATGGAAAGCTTCTATCAGAAATTTGACTACTCGAAGGTGGCCATATTTGGCTGCTGCATGAAGAGGCGTATCACTATCATTACTGGTACACAGAGGATTACAGTTTTGGTTCAATGTGAGGTACTTGACCACACTTATGTGGCCTTCTCTTGCAGCCATATGCAATGGAGTAATTTTGTTATCATCCAAATGTCTTGGGTTGCATTTTTGTTTCTCAATTAAATATTTCACCAAATGTAGGTGCCCATTTTGAGCAGCACTGTGAAGGGGAGTTCTACCCTTCTCTGTCAGTTGCATATTGGGGTCACATTTCATCTCAGTTATTAGGAAATCTACTATCCCTAAATGGCCATATAAAGCAGCATGGTGCATGGGAGATTGTCCATCATTACTCTTGCAATCAGTTACATATTTGATGGGGAACTTTTTGCACATCTCATTGATTAGGAATTGTACAATGTGAATATGGCCTCCTGCACACGCCTTATGCAATGGAGTAGAACCATTTTTAGTCCGACAGGACACATTGGCCATATGTTCAAAAATCAGATACTCCACTACTTCGAGCTGATTGAATTGTGCTGCAATATGGAGAGTTGTCCAGCCATCTCGACCTTGACTTATTGGGTCATATCCCTTTTCCTCAATAAAATATTTCAGAGTCTCTATCTGTCCTCCCTTTGCGGCATAATGAATAACGTTTCGTCCATATTTATCTAGATCTAGAGGATTAAAATTCCTTCTCTCAGTTAATCGTTTGACTTCCACTAAGTCTCCTTTGTATGCGGCTCTATGTAGAGAGTCATCTGATGCATACTGCCCCTCATTATCTTCATCATCAGATAGGTCTCTATCCAGTAAGTCCTGCATGAGAAATTATATAGAGAAATGCTTATTAATGCATCCCTAAGTTAATTTGCAATAGCATTAAACTTTATAGTTACCGTAACCTGCTGTAACTCACCTCACTAACATGTGTCTCTTCAGCTGTAGTGCCTGTATAATCGCTTCCAACTGCTGAGTCTGTGTTTGATTCACAATCACTATCCCCAGCCTTTTCCAGGGCCAATCCAGCTACAGCAGCTGTACCTTCTGTGTACGTGTGTAGAGGAATTAATGTGGCAGAATGTTTCAATTAGTACTAGCCTTATTTTAATGCATGTCCATGATCTCCTTGGAATTCATTTAGAATTTGATTGTGCATGTATATTTGTGGCCATGAATACACGCAAAAATTTTTATGATGCTAGCTTGCTTATAATGTAGCTACACAACATACATGCACACCTGGTCCAATAGGCATTATTATTATTACTAACTTACCATATACTACAGTCAACCACTAAATCTATGCATCAAAATCATAGTCACATGAATGACATGACAGAACTGTACACATCCATATGAATAATGGATCAAGACTAAAATTCAATTATTAGCCTATAGTAAGGGCTTATGCTCACTTGACTTTGTTTCCTTGCTGACAGTATTTACTGGTTGGACAGAGTGCTGTGATGGAAGAATATTTAATTTAATTATATTACATAATGTATCAGGGCCAATAAAATAATATATTATTATAGCTAGCTCCCTGTCTGCATTGCTGAGCTCTGTATATTATAATTATTATGCACCACTTTTAAAATTGAAACAGAGACCCAGTAATAGCTGCATATATAATAAACATATTATTATACCTACCTTCCTTAAAACTTTTTGAGAAATATATTTATATCCTTCACATGAAAGTTGCATGACACCTAAAGATTCAAGCTCATATTCTTGTTGACAGGAGAGAGGAAAGGTAAGTCGTTGGACTAAAGTGGACATTCCAAACGTTAGCTTTATGCTTCCAGGATCAATATTATACAGATTGAGAACTGTTTGTGATGATAGCTTAAGAACTTTCCGTAAATGGCCGATAAAAATGTGTAAGTGACTCGGGGTGCAATTTTCGAATGAATCATCTATGACTACAAACATCTTAGAATGATTATCATCTTCTGTAGTACACACTTCCATTGGGCATGAAATAACACAACACTCGGCATACATTTTAAACTCCTCCTTGTAGCAGGTTAAACTATCTTTATCCTTTTCGGTACCAAATTTATTGATGATATGCTCCACCATACGGTAATTGAAGAAAGAGCAATAATTTTTGATAACAGACATAATATCATCTGCAGTCTTGGCATTCTCAAGTTTTGGGAGTTGCTGCCGTAATGCAGGCAGATTTGTATCCTTGTAAGTTGGTTTGATAGATCCTAGGCAATCTAAATGTTCGATAAGTTCTGCAACTGGAACATTTCTTTGTCGTAATGAGGCTCTTGTTGAAGCAAATAATTCCTGAAACTGGAATTTCATATCCTGTGATCCAGAACTGACCTGCTCCTGAAGCTGTAGCTTTTTCTCAGGAGTCAGACTAGGATCAGAAGAAGTGGACTGAGATGATGACTTGCAATTGAGACTTCCTGATTTAGCTACATCCAGTATGTGACTCTCAGTACCTAGCAATAAGTTTATGCACAATGTGTACGATATCATGATCATCAGTGCATGCATTCACCCTTGCATGCAATATTGGATCCATTTCCCTTCTTCTAGATACTATAAAGCATATAGCTATTATAGTAAGTCAAACTTCATCATTAAATTTACCTTGTTGATGCTTGGCTGCTAGTCCTTTGGCTTGCAACTTATTGATCTTAGCAATTGCTTCAACTAATGCCTTCCATGAGGGCATGCTGAACATTTCTATGTTATAGTTCTGTGCAATCCACTGTTGTAATGCTTCATTCCAACACCCAGTGTTATTATTTGGATGATCCTGTTTAATTATGGAAATTTTTGCATGTGATAGTCCGAGATAGCTGCTAATTGTCTCCCATTTAGAATGATCTAGCTGTCGACAATCATTAACTACTTTGTTCCAGTCATTAGCACCTGTAAAAATTATTAATAATAGTATAATAAATATTATTATTAAAAGCTAATAATAGTTACCAAATGTGGTATCATCCACTTTTGATGCGACATTTTGAGCCTCTGCCTCCATTAGTTGTTAGTTCGAAAATTCAGGAGGGCGTATAACTGGCATGTAGCTAGTCTCGGACCCCTCCCTTTTCCACCGAGCTGGACGTATTGCATCACCTTCCGCGTGCTGCATGGTGATGCAATACATCCAGCGCTGCGGAAAAGGGAGGGGTCTGGGTTCGAGACTATAAGTATACAATCATGCTAGCCTCGTCCTCGATCCGAATTTGTTCAATGCATCTCGCGTGCGTTGAGTTAAACAAAGATCGGGGAGACTGGGCCCGGACGAGGCTACAATCATGCCACCAAGAAAGCGAGCTCGAAAAGCGTCCAATGTCATTATGAGCCAGATACAGTGAAACTAGAAACAGAGGGTCAGATAGAAAATTTCATGAGTGACTCATGGGAAGGATTTACGTCACCAAACCCATGACTCATGATCAGAGTAACTCATGGGATTGATTTACGTCACTTTTCCCATGAGTCACTCATCATATGCATGGGAAGGATTTACGTCTCTCTTGAATGGTGTAAACTCCACGAAAGATAATCTTTTAAGTTTATATACATGGGAATGATTTAGGCCACACAAACTTGCATAGCTATTAATTTCTCGTCACCTCCCGCGTCTGTTTCTACCTACCGCATCCGCTTTCATCATTGCCTTGAAACACCAGCCACACCTCTTTTTTTTTTTTTTTTTTTTTGCTAATTTTTTGGGTGGTTCCAGGAAACCACACCCTCAAAATGCCATAATATTGAATAATGAATAATGACCGCTCGCCCGCATATATAGAAATATAAAAACGGGTGAACAAGAAACTAATAGCTAGCTAATGTAGTTTTGATTGGCCTTACGTACTTTTCATTATAAAGAGTAGCTAAAACCCCATCTGACTGGTATTTAACAAGGACTGTGTAAATCCTCCCCATGTATAGACACACATCTAACAAATTATTAAGGTAGGATTTACGCCATGAGGAGCCCCTGTAATTAAGTGAATTTAACGTAATTCATTCCCATGAAGGATCAAGGATTTCCAAGCATATGCATAGAAACTTTCACATGCAATAAGAAGTGCATAAATCCTCCCCATGTAGCTACATTTGTTGTATAGAGACACGTCTAACAAGGTATTAAGGAAGGATTTACACAATGAGGAGCCCCTGTAATTAGGTGAATTTGACGAAATTCATTCCCATGTATCATCACAAAGAAGCAAGGATTTACAGGATACAACATTTTAGTATGTACAGAAAGCACATTAAACTAATACAATCATTATGGAGATCGACAATTAATTATAGATTGAATTAGATAAGCATAATTATTATTATTATGACAAGTTTACTTAATAACATTGTATGGCTTAGTCTGTTGAACAGGAGAAAAGAGAGAATGGTCGAATTAATGTTCCTATGCATGCATGTATATACATATGTCTGTATAGAGGAAAATTCTTGGGGGTCCAATTTTCGTGGTTATCATGCCCCCTATGCTGAAAACTTTCGCTACTGGACTGGTTTGTTGCTGTTCACACGAATCGCTCTGTATCTTGTGTTTGCATTGAATGTATCGGGTGATCCTGGAGTCAATTTGATGGCAGTAAATATTTCAGCAATTATCCTTCTCCTATTTAAGGCGCATTTTGGTATGATCTACCAAAAGAACTTTCAAATTGTTGATATGATGGAAATGGCTTGCTATGCAAATCATGGTATATTCAGCACCATCAGACTACAATTTGACGATGGGGAAATAGTCAATATCACTGCTTATATCTCTGGTGCTTTCACAGTGACACTACTAGTTATCATAATCTCTTATTGTTCACTGAATGCTATGCTCGACTCAAAATGTTGAAAGAGATACGCTAACTTTTCTGAAAGGCGATTTCACCGAAATGAATTCGAAAATAGTAATGACACAGTTGTAAGCAGCCGTACATCAAAAGAAAGCTACCCCACTTATTCTATCGTGGACATAGGAGAGCTGGAAGACTGTGGTGGGCAAAATTCTCAAGTTAGTGAGAACGATATTATAGAGCCGAGGCTCTCAAGTGACATGGTAGATGACATAGCATCAGATTCTGAGTCAACGGGCAGCACAACTCCACTCTTGAACAAATGTGACTGACATTTAGACTATTGTGTGTATACCTACTAATTGATTAGTTGATAGCTAATGTGATCATGTGTAGCTTATCGACCAATGGATGTAGTTCCTCAAAGCAGTTTCGACAGTAAACTATAGTATTACTAGGCCGTAATAACAATACTAAAGTGCTGTGGTGATATTTATGTCATACGTGTAATATTATGCTAGTTACATTGAAATGCACAATATTATATTATTAATAACTATTATGGTTCCCAAGTCATTAATAATAATATTATTATGAGATAGAAATGCAAGACTTAGTGCATGATATTGTGTAACTGAATTTGTTATATTTTTATAATGATACTAGTGATGATAATCTAATAGTGGAGATGTGCTGTCCTCCGAAGCTAATGAGGCTCTATCATCTTCATCGTAGTTTGTACTAATTTCCACTCTTGCCGAGTTTTGTCTGACAGAATCAGGTGGTCCTAAGTACAGCGCTGAAAATGTGGGTTTCCCAATGTCATTAGAAGTAGAGCCTCTAACAGTGGAATAATTAATTGTTGCCGTCTCATTTAGCTGCTGTTCATTAGTATGTCTCTTCGAATACTTTGTGCGAACTATAGCATACAAATGGTAGGAGATTATGACAGCTAGGAGAATCATTGTGAAAGCTCCTGATATGTGACTGGCAATACCGACAATCCTTGTATCTTCAAATTTTAATTTTATTGTGCTGAGTACACCGAGATTTGCATAACAAGCCACTTCAATCACATCGACAAAAACTGATTGATACACTCGGCCAAACTGTCCCTTGATAATAAAAAGGCCAACCACAGACGTGATTATTGCCAATAAATTGACTCCAGGATCTCCCGATACATTGAGTGCAAACACAAGATACAAAGCAAAACGTATGAATAGCAGCAAGCCAGTCCAGTAGCGATGCTTAGGGACATAGGGAGCATGGTAAGGCTCTATGAAATGACACAATTGCTGAGATAATACCCACTTGAATATTATCTTGTCCTGAAGATGAAGAAGCCACTGCCAAAAGAAGATGGTACATGTGTACACTGTACCGATGACTAGTATTAGGATGGCAACGACAAAAAGAGGGATATGTTTGCTACTTAAGTACTCAACCATTGCATCAGGAAGCCACACCCTCTTAGGTAAGCCACCTCCAGGATTGTCAAGTTGAGTGAACGATAAGGATGTGATTGTTGTTTGAAGGAATTTTGTGTATGAGAGCAAGATTAGGGTAGCTAGAGTAGCCACTGGGTTTGCTTTACCAATCAAACGAGAGAATCTCATTGATTTTTCGCTGACAATGATCACAAGGACAACTAGAATCATAATGTACATTGGGAAAGCCAACTGGAGCCATGTTTTCCAATAGGTGTCCATTTCTTCAAAGAAGCAAACGTCAAACCCAATTTCCAAGTTGAGCCATGATACAAGAATTGAGTAATATCTAAGTGATGGTGACAATCCAAAGAAAAACTGACTGCTGTTGGCACCTATGATGTTCATATAAAAAATCAGTCCATTCAATGTTCCGTTGGCAACTGTCAAATTGAGAATCATCAGGAATGATACGAGAAAAATTCCAACTATCAGAGCAATCACGATTACTGGAAGATATCCCTTATACTGCATCTTAGAGCAAGGGACACACCGAGAGCTTCCTAAGGATAAACTAAGATCAGGTTGACAGAGCGAACACAAAAGTCCTGAACGATTGTTAGCGCACTGTGCATCAGATCCATTGGCAAGATTTAGGTTGATGTAAACTTTGGAAGTTGGTGGGAGGCAATTATAGTCTAGTGGACAGTAAGGGTGCTTTAAAAATCCACTCAAACCGTTAGTGCCGTTAATGAAATCTATCCAAAAGTTGCCTTTCCTAATTAATGATTCAGTTTTACGATTGCAATTATTTGCTGCTTCAGTGAAATAAGGACTAAGCCTCACATCACACACACAGACGCAATCATCACGACTTTGTTTATTCTGGAATCCTATTGGACACCGGCAACGTGTAAAGTTAACAGAAACTCTGCTAAGTGATCCCTTGGCATTCCGACACGGACCTTCCGGGTATAATATCAATTCTTCATAGTGATTATGAGAACGGATACTGAATGTTAGGTTTGTGCAAGCATCTTGAGTAACTTGAAGTGACTGGCCTTCACCTAAACTGCTTCTAGTATGCTTAAGATAACTGTGTATTGCGACTTGGGCTATTGTATGATTCATGTGATCAACTGCGACAAGTGATACATTAAACATCTCTCCCTTCATTTTGTAAATGATTGGTGGCTTATAGCTGCAGTTTGGTTTGTCATCAAGTGTACAGAAACACACCCTAACTGGTAAAGAGGTCAACATTTCAGGATCTGCTATGTTACTAATGAGCTTGAGATAAGTGAACCCGTCGATTTTCTTGTGTACGTAGCCACTAGTTACGATTTCAGCCCTACGTGGATCTGGTATGCATCGATCCAGTAGCCCTCCAAAGATTACGGATGAAGCAGAATTATTTCCACTATGCTTCATAGTGAACTCTATGTTTGGTAGTTTGGAATTCTTCCCTAGAGCAGACGTTCTTGAATAGACTTGAAAAAAACACTGACTACTGTTGTTATCTCTGCCTGTCTTCGTGTTGTAACTACCGTCACAAACGTCAGGATACATTTCATCGTCCACATAAATTGCAGTGCCATTCTGAGCAAAATTTGATGCAAAATAGATACTGGTGTTTAATGCATTGTTGTATGAACTTAGGTGGCTACCTGTCTTTTGTATACGTAATTGTGCAGCTGATGTCAGAAACAATGCACCTCCTAGTTGTGCATAATTGTTCGTAAACAACAATAGATTTTGATGGGGAGAGTTGATTGCTGCACGATAAGGCTCTGACCATGTAATGAAGGAGTTGGTGGCACACACTCCCCCACCTTTATGTTTTGCTTTGTTTGATAAGATATTAGCTATGCTGCCAAGCTTAAGGTCGTGAGACACGAATGTGCTATGGGCGAGATATATACCACCTCCACTGTCGTTAGCTTCATTATAGGCTACAGTCAACACATAAAAGATTTTGGTATCCAAAATATCACCTCCATGAAGTAGTAAAGTGCTTTCAATTGCATAAATTGCTCCACCTGCTATTCCAGCAGAGTTGTGTGTTAGGTTACATCGTCCACTGAAAGCAATCTCTTGTTGACTCTGCAGAATGTAAATGGCACCGCCACTTTCTCTCGCTTGGTTGTGTGATAAAACGCTATCATTGAGATCCACTTCTGATGAAATGACATATAATGCACCTCCATTTGTTGCTCTGTTGTGAACAAATAGACTATGATTGTCATACATTTGAGTCCGCTCATCCATGAATATAGCACCACCTGCTTGCTTAGCGGAGTTCTCTTTGTATATAGTCCTTCTCAAGATAACCACAGACCTTGATCCTTGTGTCAAATACATAGCACCACCTTGAGTAGCTTGATTTTGAAGAAATATACTATTATCAATACTTACATTGGATTCTCTTACATAAATTGAACCACCATAACTATTTGCTTTGTTACCATAAAATTTAGTATTGTATACAGTCATAGTTGAATTTTGTTGGATGGACAGTGCCCCTCCTTGTCCAGTATCACTTGTATTATTGGTGAATGTACTACTATTAATACTCAGTATTGTATTAAAAGTAGCAATGGCACCTCCTGCAGATAGCCTTATTTTTCCCACATTATATATCGACTGATTGGAGTCATAGAAGGGAACTTGATTATAGATAAAAGTGCTGTTACTAATACTAATGTTATTGAGTGCATAGTTAGTACTGTATATTGCTCCACCAACATCTGCACTGTTGTTAAAAAATGTACATCTAATAATAGTAACGTCGCTTTTGGCCACAAAAATTGCTCCGCCTACATGAACAATGATATTTGATAGGGTATTTATATCCACAATATCCTTATCGTTGCCAACTCTGTTGGAGACAAAGAAAGAATTTGTAGCTATAAGGTTACTTTCTGCAATGTTGAGTGCTGTCCGACTTCCATTCTGGCCTTGAAAAGTAGAGTTGCTTATCATGAATTCTGATACTAATGTAAAACTATTATTGCCACATCCAATAAAATATATCCCTTTTATCCATAGTTTAGTAACATTTTCAAAATTCAAACTCACTTGATGTTGGCAATAAATAGTGTAAGCTGGGCCCTCAGATTCTGATGTAGAATTTGTAAGCATGGAAAAATTATTGATATTTGAGATGAAAAGATCAAGGTCGAGTTTGTGATTTCCATTTAAGAATATCAAAGTTGTGTTTGAAGACAACCAGTTGCTTACAGTTTGAGCGAAATGGGAGAGTGTGATACAAGGTTTTACAGGACATGGGACACCTGATGATGGAGTAACATAAAGCAGAGTTTCCCTATCCAACATATCTGTTGAGAGATTTACATGAAACAGTAGGATTGTGACTATTGCTAGTCTAAAGAATATGTGTTGCTTCATTGCAATGGTAACTGTTACTATTGTGACTGACTAGCCGCAGTTATGAAACAAATTGAATTGGGTTAAGTCCTGACTTTGACGATGCACATCACTGATCAAGTAAATCTTTCCTTCGGCTCCTTAAATTGCTCTAACTAAAAGCAGTTCGATATTAATTTCTCCAATACAGCACTTGTAGTGGTTATATCATAGTATCAATCTAAAAGTGTACACACAGTCATTGTTCAGGCTCAGTAAAGGAACTATTTATTATTGTTCACCCCACTAAACAAAAGGTGTTGTTTTATCTAACCGTTGTTTTAGATTATCAATGAAGGGAAGTACAACAATTACTAGCAATTAAACCTGATAAATGTAGTCCCAAAGTAACTTATGCATGTAATCTTGAACCAGCTAGTTCAAAACTGACTACAGATAACAACAAAACTTAATACAGTGCAATTGTATACATGAACAGCAATTCTGTATTAGAAACATTTGCCCATAATTCGTGCCTGTAAGTACCAAACCAGATAGCTTAGCTTCACTAGTTTTTCAGAATAGAATTATTGTCATGACAGAGATTCAATACACACACATAGAGATACTACAGGCATTGCGCAAACGGCGCTACTACCTAACAATAGAATAGAACAAAGAGCCGGACAAAAGGTCCAGCCAACTAAACGAGCATGCGCATACAGAACTACAATAGAACTACAATAGTATGATGTAATGTTCAAAGTTACAGTTACAATAGTTCAAGTTACTACACCCCTCCCTCACCAAGTCTGAGCATCGAACCGAGCAGGTGGTTGATGTGAACGAGTCGGATATCGATGAGGGGGTGTGCGTGGTGTCTCCGCAATAGGCGAAGAGGTCAACTCAGGCGGTGGAGACAATTCAGGTTCGGGCGTACTAGTTTCGTTAGTGTCAGAAGTTGGCTCAGGCGGCTCAATAGCATCACCAACGTCCTCAGCTCTGGTAGAGGTAGAGGAAGGTGGTAAGTCAATATCGACTTCAGTTTCGGGTACTACCGTGGGTGAAGGAGGTGGAGGATTGAACTCCTTCAGGTGATCCACGTGTCTCTTCCAAATACGTCCTCCGGATATATCCACAAGGTAGGTCAGTGGGCCTAGTTGTTGAGCGATCACACCCGCAATCCAACTATCACCTGAGCCAAAATTCTTTGCTACGACAGACTGACCAATCTCGAATCGTCGAAATCGAGAATGTTGATCGTGTTGTTCCTTTTGCTTTGCTTGGTGTTGACGGACGTTCTGGCTAGGATCGGGCTTCAGTAAATCCCAGCGCGTTCGGAGATGTCGTCCCATAATCAACTCACAAGGAGGAACACCAGTGGTAGAGTGCGGAGTAGTGCTTTAGGTGAGAAGAAAACCTGCCAATCTGTGAGACAAGGTCAATCCATCATTTTTACCAGCCTTCATAGCCTCTTTGAACGTACGTACAAATCGTTCGGCCTCTCCGTTCGTAGCCGGATGGTATGGCGAAATGCGTATATGCTTGATACCGTTAAGCTTGGCAAATTCGGCAAATTCAGCGGAGACGAACTGTGGACCATTGTCCGATACAATCTGTTCCGGCATACCGAGCGAAGAGAACACTTGTCTCAGTGCAGAAATCGTTCGAGCGGCAGTGGTTTGTGACATCTCGATCACTTCAGCCCATTTGGAGTAGGCATCAACGACAATGAGGAAAGATTTGTTCATGAAGGGACCAGTGAAGTCGATATGAATCCTCTCCCAGGGTCTGGTAGGCCAGCTCCAGGGGTGAAGAGGTGCTTTAGCTGGTGCCTGTTTCACTACTGCACAATCCGGACATGATTTCACGAGAGATTCCAATTCCTTGTCGATTCCAGACCACCAGACGTGGCTCCGTGCGAGTGCTTTCATTTTGGAGATTCCTAGATGTTCTTTGTGCAGCTTTGCCTTGATTTTCTCCCTGAGGGGTGGAGGAATGATCACTCGTCCTCCCCAGAGCAAACATCCATCTTCTACGGACAATTCCGCGATTTTCGAATGGTAAGTCTTTAGTGCTTTTGGAACCTCCATGGGCCAACCACTAAGAATATAAAGCTTCACCTTGCTGAGTGTCGGATCTCGTTGCATTGCTCTGCGAATTTCCGTGCTGGTTACTGGGAGTGATTCAATCCTACGAATGTTGCATAAACGGGTTTCTGAAGGAACCTGCGGTCCTTCCATCGGCAATGGTAGTCGCGATAAGGCATCCGCGTTGCAGTGGGCACTAGTTGCTCGAAACTCAATGTCGTAGTCATAAGCAGCCAACAGCAATGCCCAACGTTGCAATCTAGCCGCAGCCATGGATGGAACTCCTGTCTTGGGACCAAGAATGCTCGTTAGTGGCTTGTGATCCGTCACAAGCGTAAACTTCCTGCCATACAGGTAGTTGTGGAACTTGCGTACTCCACAAATAAGAGCTAAGGCCTCCTTGTCTATCTGTGAGTAGTTCTTTTCACTTGGTGACAAGGAGCGGGAGGTGAAAGCAATCGGTCTCTCTTCTCCATTGGGAAGAACATGGGAGATAACAGCTCCCAATCCATACTGAGAAGCATCGACAGCAAGCTTCAGCGGCAGGCTAGGGTCATAGTGTGTCAAGAGATTGGAGGCAGTCAGGAGCTGTTTTGCTGAATCCATGGCTTGTGAGCACTCTTCAGTCCAATCCCACTTCTGGTCCTTTCGGAGTAGGTCATTCAGCGGCTGGATAATAGTGGCGAGATTTGGGAGAAACTTGCGATAGTAATTCAGGAGGCCGAGGAACGACCTCAGCTGCTGCACGTTCTTGGGCATGGGGGCTTGCATAATCGCTGCAATCTTTTCGGGGGTCGCTCGTATGCCGTCTGCGTCTACCACGTGACCCAGGTAGGCAACTGAGTCTCGCATAAAGTAGCATTTGCTCCGCTTCATTCTAATGCCATAGGTCTGTAGACGGCGCAAAACTTCCTCCAAGTTTTGGAGGTGCTCCTCGTTCGCAGCCCCAGTGATCAGTATGTCGTCGATGTAACACATTGCACCAGGGACTCCTTGTAAGATGGTATCCATTACCTTTTGAAATTGAGCGGGAGCGGAAGCTATCCCAAATGGGAGGCGGTTAAACTGATAAAGGCCACGGTGAGTGTTTCTCGTGCAGTACTTCTTCGATTCGGGGTGCAAGGCGAGTTGAAGGTAGGCTTGCGTCAAATCAAGCTTAGTGAATTTCTTTCCATTAGCTAGTGTCGCCAGAAGGTCTTCAACCTTTGGCAGGGGATACTGATCCACACTCAAAGACGGATTAACAGTGACTTTAAAATCACCACAAAGTCGAACCCGCCCATCTGGCTTTGGTACAGCTACTAATGGGGTCGCCCACTCACTGTGGGTCACTTTGTCAATTATCCCCTCACGCTCGAGGCGGTCCAATTCCTCTTCTATAGGCTCCCGCAAAGCATAGGGAACTGAGCGTGGCTTAAAAAACTTGGGTCTCACTTCTGGATTGACATGCAACTCGGCTTGGAAGGACTTAATAGTGCCTAGTTCATCCTTAAAGAGGTCCCCATACTTGTCCAGTAAGTACTCTAGACTCCCCATGGCATGCTTACTCACGGCTTTGATCTCCTTCCAGTTTAGAGTCAGGTGTTGTAGCCAGTCCCAACTGAGCATGCATGGACCGTCTCCAGCAACTACCGTCAAAGGTAGCTCCTGCGTCTGTTGTTCGTACTGAACTTTGGCATCCATTGTGCCGATCACGGACAGTCGTTCTCCCGAGTACGTCTTGAGAAGGAGCTCAGACTTCTGCAAGTGGGTGCTGGCGAAGTGTTCCTGGTAGTGCTTTTCCGAGATGATCGTAACAGCAGCCCCCGTGTCCAGCTCCATGGTAATAGGCGTATCATTGATCACCAGGGGTACTTTGATAGGTGGAGTAGTTCCTCCTCCCACGGTATGAAGGGGCAGATACTCGGGTCCTTCAGATTCCGAGTCGGTTGCCGTCGCAACATATCGCTGGGCTGCAGGTCGCTTATTGGACTTCGTCGCTGGTGCCGGCTTATGACGTTGATTCTGTCGTTTCTTAGGCGATCGACACACTGGCACAATATGTCCTCGCTTCCCACAGTTGTGGCACTCGGCGTCTCGAAACTTGCAATCCTTCTGGTCGTGCGATGACCTTCCACAACGATAGCATGGTTTGCGCTGTGGAGCAACTCGATTTACAGCAGTTTCCGTCCCCTTTAGAGACTTTGCATTCTTCTCTGCGGCCTCCATTCCAACAGAGAGTTCAACAGCTCTGGTCAAGGTAAGATCCGCCTCGGTTAAGAGCTTCTTCTGAATGGCTTGGTTACGTAAGCCGCACACTAGACGGTCTCGGAGGGCCTCGTCCAGGAATCCTCCAAATTGGCAGTGGGTTGTCAGGCGTCGGAGTTCAGCCACGTATTCGTTTATTGATTCTCCAACTGCTTGGGACCGTCGGTGAAAATGAAACCGTTCTGCGATTATCAATGGCTTTGGCTCATAGTGCTTCTTAAGAGCAGCGGCCAATTCTGCGTAGGACTTATCCTTTGGAATGGACGGCGAGACGAGGTTCTTTAGAAGCGAGTACGTTTGGCTTCCGATTAGGCTGAGGAATGTAGCCTTTTTTCGCTCATTTTTGATTTCGTTTGCGATGAAAAATTGTTCCACTCGTTCCAGGTAGGAAGAGAACAGTTTGTTGTCTGGACGATACGGTTCGATGTGGCCAATGGTAGTGGCCATCCTCGTCGCCAATGTAAAGTACCAAACCAGATAGCTTAGCTTCACTAGTTTTTCAGAATAGAATTATTGTCATGACAGAGATTCAATACACACACATAGAGATAATACAGGGATTGCGCAAACGGCGCTACTACCTAACAATAGAATAGAACAAAGAGCCGGACAAAAGGTCCGGCCAACTAAACGAGCATGCGCATACAGAACTACAATAGAACTACAATAGTATAATGTAATGTTCAAAGTTACAGTTACAATAGTTCAAGTTACTACAGTGCCCAATTATTGTGCTAAAAATTTCACCTATAAGAATAATAATATTATTATAGTATTGTTAGACTAGCTAAGTCTAGTCTACAAGTCTCATGTGTCGCCTATTAGTCTCAATACTCAACATCCAGTGGCCAGTCAACACTTGATTGAGAATGGTGGTCCTTGAGGCATGTGGTGGTGCTGTTTTGGGCGTGGTCTGGCCCCTCCCTTCCGGCTCGGCTTCCAGTCCATTGAGAACATTAAATGAACACTTCCGGCTCTAGCAGCCACACCTCTGAGACATAGGCAATTAAAAGGACATGGCCATACAACATGCACCTCACTTATGACTTCGATGTGGTTTAGGTGTCATATCCCCCACCTCACACCCACGCACCTTAACTGTTCACAAAATTATAGCCAAGTATATCTATAGATTGCGCAATGTGCGCGTGGGGTATGTGCTCTATAGAGCTCTAGTTTATCATGCACCTGTTGACTTGATTCGTGCTATCCTTCGACTTGCATGAGGGAAAAATATCCCCTGTCACTGATGGCTCAAAATAGTCAATTTTGATTCAATCGCATCATAACTGGTTACTTTTGCTCCCATGCATATAGCCACTCAAAAAGCAAGCGTAGGGATGTATAACGGATGTGATTATCCCTACAAATCTTGTTAGTGTACATTTTGACCCTGACATCCCTACTTCATCCTTCATACTTGTTTCTGTTCCTTTTTTATTGCTCTCAGTGTATATAGTTCATCAATGCTATCTTGCATGGTTTACTCATTCAATTCTCAGTGTAGCTACTTCATTAATTATTATGCATTGGAGGTACTGAAGTTCATGCACGCGTGCGCGGAGAATCCATTGCCCCGACTCTCTGCGTTCCTATGCCTAGGCAGGCCGACATCTTTGTCACTGAGGTACTGAGCTGGCTGACTTGCTGAGTGAAGGGCCGTGGCCAGTCCTCGATCCTCCGTGTTCGTTCATATTCGATTCAGCACGCAGCACTAACCTAGCTGCTAGCGCTCGCCCTGTTCCCCTGGCCCGGCCTGCAACACTGACTACCACATGACTTCACCATGGCAACACCATATGAGCATGTGTATTACATGACAAAATGGTGAATCAGACACAGCCACTTGCAAAGTGCGCTCTACATGCCCACGATTGAATCGCTGTCATGATAACACAAAACTGAAAGCTAAAAAACTGAACTGTTTTCAATTCATGAGTATTCCCAAAAGAAACACACGTGCAGAAGTGTTAAACTCTCTGTAGGCAAGCAAAACAAGATGTTTTTGCACATCAGAACTCCCAAATATCACACAATGAAATTGAATGGCACAAAGTTACTAATAATTAACTAATGGTTACTCTTGGTTTTACTTATGGATATAAACATTATTTTATGTCAAGGTGATTTTTCAAATTCTATAATTATAATTATTGGAGCATAACTTTGTAGTAGATTTTATGGTTACAACCTCATGCGAGTAAGTTGTCGCTGCACTAATTCGATCTGTATCTCAATAGCTATAGCTAGCTCATTATGGATACCACCTGCAGACTGCTGATAATCATATCTCTAGTTTTTGTGAATCTAAAATCCATTCACTGCAGTGGCGAACTGGTATATGTTTCTCCGAATCCTCGTCCTAACCCAGACTACTATGATGGCCTTCCATGTCAAACTCTAAAGAGCTACTTCAATAACAAAACATTCACTCAGCAGAGTGTCAACCTCACAATGATATTTCTTCCAGGAGAGCATATAGCTAGGACTCCGAGGTGGCCAAAAGATAGAACTGAAATCCACTTCATTCACCATAAGAGGAACTGGCCAATTGGAAGTAGTTGTAAAGGATGTAAACATAGAGTTACAGTATGCTACAGAAATACGTTTTGAGAATATCACTCTTCATCACTGGAATAGCATATCCCCTGGTTCACCGTTTCTTGTATTCCAGATTCTGTCAGTACTGGCAGAGAATCAGACTCACATCTTCATAAAACATGGTACAAATTCAAGTCAAAATAAATTAAAGCTTGTGAATTCTGTCTTCAATAATTCCTCATTAGCAGGAAGATTGTCATTCATCGAAAGTGAATCAAATACGGACGCCATGAGTTTGATTTCATCCACACTTAACATAGGAAGAAATACTAATATTACTTTCATGAAAAATCTAGTGCGAGGAGCAGCTTTGTACTTAAATTCATCCACACTTACTATTGAAAGTAATGTGCACATGGCCTTTGTCAGCAACTCAAGAGCTATGAAAATGTTTGATTCAACATTGAATGTTATGACTGATACCAATATGATCTTTATCGGCAACTCAAATATAAATCAAGGAGCAGCTATGCTTGTTGAATGTTCTACAATGAATGTTGAGGGCGACTTGCACTTCGTTAACAACTCAGCATACGTCAGTCAGGGAGCAATAAACTTTCAGATGTCAACTTTTAATATAAGGAATTGTGCAAGGATTATTTTTTTTAATAATTTGGCCAGAAGACAAGCGGGAGGAATTCGCTTAAAAAATTCTGTACTTAATGCTGAAGATAACGCTAATATAGCATTTATCAACAACTCAGCGAAAAAATAGGATCCACAGCTGTGCTATCATCAAAACTACATGTCAGGCACAATGCAAGTTTACACTTTGTCAGTAATTCAGCAAGTACATTCGGAGGGTCTTCTCAGATAGAACTCTCAATTATTACCATCGAAAATAATGCACATATTACTTTCACTAACAATGTTGCTGATACTACAGGAGGCATGGTCCTACGGTCATCGATACTCAACATTAGTCATAATGCACATATTTTATTTAATAACAATCTAGCAGTTGTTGGAGGAGCTCTTTATGCACTCAACAGCACAATATATGTTAAAAATGATGCACAAATGACTTTTATTAACAATAATGCAGCATTTTCAGCTGGTGCATTTGTTCTCATATTATCTGAAATGCACTTAAAGAGTCATACAATTTTAACATTCATCAACAACACTGCTATCAATCTTGGTGGAGCAATTTACAGTTATAGTTCAAAATTGTTCATTGAAAATGCCACTATTAAATTTATTAGTAACTCAGCAAGAAATGGAGGTGCTATGGCTCTTCTTTCATCAACCTTTGAATTAGTGAACGGAAGTACTAACTTAAATTTTGAGAACAATTCGGCAAGGGAGAAAGGAGGGGCAATATATATTGATCCAGATCAAGTTGAGTTTACATCACAAGTCCGATACAACACTTTTTACTATTTACACGAAAAAAACTGTTTATACACAAACCCAACTAGTACAAAACAGTACTTCAATTTTGTCAACAATCTTGCACAAGTAGCAGGCGACGATGTTTATGGTGTTTCTCTGGAATGGTGCAGCAGAAGTGTTGTAAACATACGCCCAAAGAATAATTCAAGTCTTTCTTCTATCTCTGGCTCCCCCACACGTGTTTGCAGATGTGACAATAAACGTAGACCATTGTGCCGTAACATTTCATACAATCACATCTCTCGTTCCTACTATCCTGGGGAGACGATTCCCATCTCAGTCGTAGTTGTGGATGGAGACTTGGGAGCCACACCTGGAATGGTCTACGCTAGATTCCACCCACCACATACATCAATCCTGAAACCATCCACCCAATACAATCAATGGATCAATGAATCTAAATGCACTTCACTCAATTACACTATGTACAGCAATCAACCAGTACAGTTAGTACTGTCAACATTTGCATATACAGATCTTGCTTATTTTCAAATATGTAACAATGATAATATGACTCAACAGTTTTCTGAAATGTCATGTACTTTCTTTTCCCCTCTGTATATCAATTATACAATCCTACCTTGTCCATCTGGATTCTCTCTACAGGGAAATCCCCCAGGCTGTTATTGCTATCCCATGCTCACTGACAACGGAGTGAACTGCAATATTTTCAAAAGTGAAGCAACCTTTTCCTGGAATACTTCAATCTGGATTGCAGTGTCAGCTAAGTAAATCATTCTCAATAAACACTGCCCATTTGATTATTGTAAAGATTCCAAGATGATTAATGGACTATCAGGAGATCAGTCACTGTGTTCCTTCAACCGAGCTGGAAGGCTGTGTGGTGGATGCAAGGAGAACTACAGCCTAGCGATAGGTTCCTCCCACTGCATCTACTGTGCAAATGACAACAATATGACTCTTATTATTTTCTTTGCTGCTGCAGGATTCTTGCTAGTTTTCTTTATCAGTGTCTTGAACCTCACTGTCACTCAGGGCATGATAAATGGACTCATATTCTATGCAAACATTGTATGGACGTATCAAAGTGTTCTTTTTCCTAATAGAATACCCGGAGAACTCATTTTCCTTAAGATTTTTATAGCTTGGCTTAATCTGGATTTTGGAATCGAAATGTTCTTTGTTAAGAATTTGAATGCTTTCTGGAAGTCTTGGTTCCAATTTGTCTTTCCCTTCTATCTCTGGTCCATTGCTGGACTGATGATTATGCTTGCTCGATATTCAACTCGACTGACTGCCCTCTTTGGAAATAGAGCTGTTCCAGTATTGGGTACACTTATCCTGTTGTCTTACATGAAGCTGCTTCGAACTGCTGTGGAGATATTGCATTTCTCAATACTCACTACTGTGTCAAAGGACGGCAATTCATATGATACTGCTGTAACAGCTACATCTGATTCATTGGTATGGTTGATTGATGGAACACTTGATTACTTCGGCTATCCACATATCCTCCTCTTTGCTGCAGCACTGTTCACTCTGCTGTTTCTGTGGCTGCCATACACTCTGCTTTTGCTTTTTATTCAGTGGATATGAAGGGTCTCTCACTACAGGCTTCTGAGGTGGACGATAAGATTAAATCCTTTCTATGATGCCAACTTTGCTTCTTTAAAGTATAAGCACCAATATTGGTTGGGACTTCTACTGCTTGTCCGAGGCATAGTATTTGTCATATTTGCATCCAATTTCTCTATCCCCAACGGTGCCAATTTACTAATACTGCTTATCTCTGTAGGACTATTGCTCTTTTACATGTTATCAACAAGCATTTACAAGAGTCATGCTCTTTTGGTATTTCATAGCTCCTTCTTCTTGAACATATGCTTTCTTAGTGGATTCATCATCTTTTCCGACACCAATAGCAAGATTAAATCCTCTATGCAGACAAGTGTTACATTTATCTCTACTGGAATTGCTTTTCTTCAGTTTTGTGGTATTATTCTGTATCAGATTTACTCACTGTGCCGTTCATGTGGAGTGGGAAGAGGTCCAAGTAATAATCGAGCACATGAAGAACAATTGCATGCAATACTGGATATTAGTTCTCGACTCGAACATAGTGATACGTATTCTGCTAAGGAGCAACCACTAATCGACCCAAATGATGAACCAACTTACTGAATAATACAGAACACGTACGGGGAATTATAAATGTAGGCACTGACTGTAGTTACAGTGTGACATCATCAAGCATGCATTATCATATTAATCGACTATCATTATAGGCATAGCTACATGTGTGGTACAATCATCATGTCCTGTATGCTAAGTGTGTAACTATATCAAATCAATTGCTGGCCTAACATTACAATAACTATATTAGGATCTGGTATGCACGTGTGTGCATGTATCATTGTTAAAGATTATTGTAGCTACCGTATTGCCTCTAATTTAACGGACATCTCTAATTAGAGGTAATTTGACATGATAGGGACTGCTTAATAATAATATTATAATATACCAGTGCACACCTTTATGCATGCACTGTATACTCAAGATGCATGAGTGAACATGTACCCTGAGTGTGATACAATGAAGAAAAAGCCCAAGGAATTCCATTATGAATGGTACAACATTGACACACAATACCTGTATTATAGACACCATAGTGGAGCCACTGAAAATTACCCGAAACTATCTGGAGGAATGATTCTCCAAAAAATGTCCTAAGGAACTTGTGCTGAATATGCCCACTCATTCATCACGCTTCCACCCCAAATTTTTGTCGCTAGACGAAACCCTGGTAATGCAGAGTATGTTAGTAGTAATTATTGAATTCCTATCCGAGTTGTAACTATTAGCTAGAGAATACAAGTCAATAATAATATTCTGAGATAGAAGTGCAAGTACATGCATGATATCATGTAACTGATTCAGAATTTGCTAATGACACTAGTGATGATAATCCAATAGTGGAGATGTGCTGTCCTCCGAAGCTAATGAGGCTCTATCATCTTCATCGTAGTTTGTACTAATTTCCACTCTTGCCGAGTTTTGTCTGACAGAATCAGGTGGTCCTAAGTACAACGCTG
The DNA here is from genome assembly GCA_963930775.1 of Cliona cf. orientalis. Classification (NCBI taxonomy): domain Eukaryota; kingdom Metazoa; phylum Porifera; class Demospongiae; order Clionaida; family Clionaidae; genus Cliona; species Cliona cf. orientalis. Next base: position 3,652,561 of record OZ005690.1, read on the forward strand.
AAAATGTGGGTTTCCCAATGTCATTAGAAGTAGAGCCTCTAGCAGTGGAGTAATTAGCTGTTGCCGTCTCATTTAGCTGCTGTTCATTAGTACGTCTCTTTGAATATTTTGTGCGAACTATAGCATACAAATGGTAGGAGATTATGACAGCTAGGAGAATCACTGTGAAAGCTCCTGATATGTGACTGGCGATACTGACAATCCTTGTATCTTCAAACTTTAATTTTATTGTGCTGAGTACACCGAGATTTGCATAACAAGCCACTTCAATCACATCGACAAAAACTGATTGATACACTCGACCAAACTGTCCCTTGATAATAAAAAGGCCAACCACAGACGTGATTATTGCCAATAAATTGACTCCAGGATCTCCCGATACATTGAGTGAAAACACAAGATACAAAGCAAAACGTATGAATAGCAGCAAACCAGTCCAGTAGCGATGCTTAGGGACATAGGGAGCATGGTAAGGCTCTATGAAATGACATAGTTGCTGAGACATGACCCACTTGAAGATCATCTTGTCCTGAAGATGAAGAAGCCACTGCCAAAAGAAGATGGTACATGTGTACACTGTGCCGATGACTAGTATTAGGATGGCCACGATAAAAAGAGGGATATGTTCGCTACGTAAGTACTCAACTGTTGCATCAGGAAGCCACACCCTCTTAGGTGAGCCACCCCCAGGATTGTCAAGCTGAGTGAACGATAAGGATGTGATTGTTGTTTGAAGGAATTTAGTGTATGAGAGCAAGATTAGGGTAGCTAGAGTAGCCACTGGGTTCGCTTTACCAATCAAACGAGAGAATCTCATCGATTTTTCGCTGATAATGATCACAAGGACAACTAGAATCATGATGTACATTGGGAAAGCCAACTGGAGCCATGTTTTCCAATAGGTGTCCATTCCTTCAAAGAAGCAAACATCAAACCCAATTTCCAAGTTAAGCCATGATACAAGAATTGAGTAATATCTAAGTGATGGTGACAATCCAAAGAAAAACTGACTGCTGTTGGCACCTATGATGTTCATATAAAATATCAGTCCGTTCAATGTTCCATTTGCAACAGTCAGATTGAGAAACATCAGGAATGATACGAGAAAAATTCCAGCTATCAGAGCAATCAAGATTACTGGAAGATATCCCTTATACTGCATCTTAGAGCAAGGGACACACCGAGAGCTTCCTAAGGATAAACTAAGATCAGGTTGACAGAGCGAACACAAAAGTCCTGAACGATTGTTAGCACACTGTGCATCAGATCCATTGGCAAGATTTAGGTTGATGTAAACTTTGGAAGTTGGTGGGAGGCAATAGTCTAGTGGACAGTAAGGGTGCTTTAGAAATCCACTCGAACCGTTAGTACCATTAATGAAATCTATCCAAAAGTTGCCTTTCCTAATTAGTGATTCAGTTTTACGATTGCAATTATTAGCTGCTTCAGTGAAATAAGGACTAAGCCTCACATCACACACACAGATGCAATCATCACGACTTTGTTTATTCTGGAATCCTATTGGACACCGGCAAGGTGTAAAGTGAACACGAACTCTGCTAAGTGATCCATTGGCATTCCGACACGGACCTTCCGGGTATAGTATCAATTCTTCATAGTGATTATGAGAACGGATACTGAACATTAGGTTTGTGCAAGCATCTTGAGTGACTTGAAGTGACTGGCCTTCACCTAAACTGCTTCTTGTGTGCTTAAGATAACTGTGTATTGCAACTTGGGCTATTGTATGATTCATGTGATCAACTGCGACAAGTGATACATTAAACATCTCTCCCTTCATTCTGTAAATGAGTGGAGGCTCGTAGCTGCAGTTTGGTTTGTCATCAGGTGTACAGAAACACACCCTCACTGGTGAAGAGCTCAACATTTCAGGATCTGATATGTTACTAATGAGCTTAAGATAAGTGAACCCGTCGATTTTTGTGTGTATGTATCCACTAGTTAAGATTTCAGCTCTACGTGGATCTGGTATGCATCGATCCAGTAGCCCTCCAAAGATCACGGGTGAAGCAGAATTATTTCCTCTATGTTTCGTAGTGAACTCTATGTTAGGCTGTTTGGACATGTTCCCTAGAGCAGATATTCTTGAAAAGACTTGAAAAAAGCACTGATTACTGCTATTGTCTCTACCTATCTTTAAGTTGTAACTACCATCACAAGTATAAGGATACATTTCATCGTCCACATAAATTGCTGTGCCATTCTGAGCAAAATTTGATATAAAATAAATGCTGGTGTTTAAAGTCTTATTGTATGGACTTGTGTATGCCTTTTGTATACGTAATTGTGCAGCTGATGTCAGATATACTCCACCGCCTAGCTGTGCACTATTATTCATAAAAATCAGTATGTTTTGATGGGGAGTGTTTTTTGCTTGACGATAAGGTTCTGTACATGTAATGAGTGAGTTGGTGGCATACACTCCCCCACCTTTATATTTTGCTCTATTCGATGAGACATTGGCTATACTTCCAATGCTACGAGACACAAATGTGCTATGGTCAAGATAGATGCCACCTCCACTGCCATTAGCTTCATTATAGGCTATGGTCAATTCATAGAATCCCTTGCTATGCAAAATATCACCACCATACGGCAATAACATGCTTTCAATTGCATAAATTGCTCCTCCTGCTGTTCCAGCAGAGTTGTGTGTTAGGTTACATCGTCCACTGAAAGTAATCTCTTGTTGACTCTGCAGAATGTAAATGGCACCGCCACTTTCTCTGGCTTGGTTGTGTGACAAAACACTATCACTGAGATCCACGTCTGATGCAATAGCATACAGTGCACCTCCAGTTGTTGCATTGTTGTGAGCAAATAGACTATGATTGTCATACATGTGAGTCCCCTGATCGAGAAACATAGCACCACCCGATTGCTTAGCCGAATTCTCCTTGTATATACTTCCTCTCAATATCAATGCTGTATGTGCTCCTTGTGATAAATACATAGCACCACCTTGAGTAGCCTGATTTTGAAGAAATACACTACTGCTGATACATATATTGGATTCCCTTACGGAAACTGAACCACCATAAGTTTTTGCTTTGTTGCCATAAAATATAGTGTGGTACACCGTCATATTTGAGGATTGTTGAATGGACAGTGCCCCTCCTTGTCCAGTATCACTTGTATTATTGGTGAATGTACTACTATTAATACTCAGTATTGTATTAAAAGTAGCAATGGCACCTCCTGCAGACAGCCTTATTTTTCCCACATTATATATCGACTGATTGGAGTCATAGAAGGGAACTTGATTATAGATAAAAGTGCTGTTACTAATACTAATGTTGTTGAGTGCATAGCTAGTACTGTATATTGCTCCACCAACATCTGCGCTGTTGTTAAAAAATGTGCATCTAGTAATAGTAACGTTGCTTTTGGCCACAAAAATTGCTCCACCTACATGAACAATGATATGCGATGCGGTTTTTATATCCACAATATCGAGACAGGTACCAACTCTGTTGGAGACAAAAAAAGAATTTGTAACTACAAGGTTACTTTCTGCGATTTTAAGTGCTGTCTGACTTCCGTTCTGGCCTTGAAAAGTAGAGTTGCTTATTACAAAATTCGATAATAATGAAAAACTATTATTGCCACATCCAATAAAATGTATCCCTTTTATCCACAGTGTAGTAATACCTTCGAAGTAAAAACTCGCTTGATATTCGCAATAAATAGTGTAAGCTGGGCTCTCAGAATCTGGCGTAGAATTTGTAAGCATGGAAAAATTACTAATACTTGAGATGAAAAGATCAAGGTCAAGTTTGTGATTTCCTTTTAAAAATATCAAAGTTGTGTTTGAAGACAACCAGTTGCTTAAAGTTTGAGCAAAATGAGAGAGTGTGATACAAGGCTTTGCAGGACATGGGACACCTGATGATGGAGTAACATAAAGCAGAGCTTCCCTGTCCAACAGATCTTGTGAGAAATTTACATGAAATAGGATTTTGACTATTGCTAGTCTAAAGAGTAGCTGTTGCTTCATTGCAATAGTAATTACGATAATATTGCTACTGAAATTATGCTAAGCCTTGAGTTTGACGATGCACATCACTGATCTAAGTGGTAGTGATCTTTACTTTAGCCCCTTTTTAATTGCACTAAGCAGTTTGATTCTCGTTATTGTACATGCAGCCTTTGTAAGCTTGTACCATAGTACTACGATGTAAGATATCACTAATCTAAAGGTGTACATACACAGTCTTTATTCAGGTTCAATAATTTAAAGGAATTATTTCTTGTTCACAAAAGGTGTTGTTTTATGTAACCATTGTTTTAGATTATCAATGAAGGGCAGCTACCAGTATAATATTATTGACAACTAGCAACTAAACCTGATAGCAAGTACAGTTACTCTATACAAAATTAAAGTAGTCCCAAAGAAATAATTTTGGTAGTTCAAAACTATACACTGTTACTATGGAGAACAACAAAATTAAATATGGTTGCAACTGAAAGATACGAATAAGAGCAAGAATTCTAGTAATCTGTATACTAAGGAGTTTTGCATTATTATATATGCTCCCAAGGGTATTGGTACAGTATTATGGGACTTTTAAGTGGAGTCGTACCCCAATTGCTTGGCTCATAGGAATTGTTTACCACCACACACAATCACATCTGTTAAAGATTTTGTTTGCCAAGGGGTGTGTCAGTAGCTGAAGAAGGTCCAAGGACCGAAACGTTATACATGAACTTGTTGGATGCTTACTACGTCCACGCTCAACAACTAAGACCTTTCAAATTATGTATATCATGTCATTTCAGCCTTGCTATGACATGAATTAATGTCAATATCAATGATCATCTATGATCCACATAATATCATATCCAGATTAATTGACTTTCAAACTTTAAGTGACATACAGTGTAGAATTAATGCAAATACAGACCTCGAGTATATGAAATTTTAGGACAGAAGAACAATATCAGTAGCTAATAGCCTATAGTTGTGGCTAGGGACGGACATAGTTAGCGATTATTTGATCGAGTTTTCACTAGCCAGTCATGAATTATACATTTTGTCCCAACGTATTGACACCTCACGAAGTGTCTTTGCTAGGGGAGCAATGGCGCATGATTATCGAAACAATGGGACAAGATTTTAAACTGACTGTGAAGGCTCGATCAAAGTAAGTGCTAATTATTATAATACTATTAAGTAGCTATTATAGCTAAGTATACAAAACATTAATATGAGTGACCTAGAATAATACTTGCTGCATGAGTATCAGAGATGTTTTCAGTTCATAGAAGAAACAGTATAGAAGTATTAAATCTCTATGGACTAACAAAACAGAACGTTTATGCACATCAATACTCCCAGTGCAACTATCATACGATGAAGTTGACTGATGCAAACACATCCATTCACTGATGGTTTTACTTTGGGATGAAAACATCAATCCTTGTTTTACTTTGGGATTAAAAATCAATCCTTGTTTTCAAAACACATTATTCACGTTCTATTGGAGCATATAGTAAACATTTCACAGTTAAATTTCATATGAATAAGTTGTCTCCACGTTACTTGTACATTTCAAATTCATAGCTCATCATGATCATAACGTGGCTGCCTATTATCTCTCTAGTTCTCGTGTGTTTGATATCCATTCATTGCAACAGTGAACTGGTGTATGTCTCTCCAAATCCTCCTCCTAACCCAGACTGCCATGATGGCCTTCCATGTCAAACTTTAAAGAGCTACTTCAATAACAAAACATTCATCCAGCAGAGTATCAATCTGACAATGATATTTCTTGCTGGACAGCATGAAGGAGGTGGCCAACAGATTGTACTGAAGTCCACGTCATTCATTGTAAGAGGAACTGGGGTAATGGATGTAATCATAAAGAATGTAAACATAGAATTACAGTATGCTACAGAAATATGCTTTGAGAATATCATTCTTAATCACTGGAACAGCACATCCCCTGGTCCACCATTTCTTGTATTAGAGATGGTGTCAGTACTGGTAGAGAATCAGACACACATCTTCATAAGACATGCTACAAACTCGAGCGGAAATAAGATAGAGCTTGTGAATTCTGTCTTTCGAAATTCATCGTTATCAGGAAGATTATCATTTATCAAAAGTGAATGGAATACAGAGGCCATGAGTTTGATTTCATCCACACTTAACATTGGCAGGAATACTAATATTAGTTTCATGCATAATCTAGTGCAAACGGCAGTTATGTTTTTAAACTCATCCACACTTAATCTTGAAAATAATGTTTACATGGCCTTTGTCAGTAACTCAAGAGCTATACTGGCAATACATGATTCAACATTGAATATTGTGGCTGACACCAGTATGATCTTTATCAACAACTCAAAAATAGATGATCAAGGAGCAGCTATGTTGGTTATATATTCCACAGTTACTATTGAGGGTGACTTGCACTTCATTAATAACTCAGCATACAGTGAAGGAGCAGTTAAATTTTGGGGGTCAACTTTGAATGTTAGGAACAGTGCAAGAATTGTTTTTGTTAATAACTCAGCTAGAAGACAAGCAGGAGGACTTGATTTAAAATATTCTGTTTTTATAGTAGAGGATAACGCTGAAATAGTATTTATAAACAACTCGGCAAAAAAAATAGGATCCACAGGCATGCTATCATCAACAGTACATGTCAGGCACAATGCAAGTTTGCACTTCATCAGTAATTCAGCAAGTACATTTGGAGGGTCAACTCACATAGAACTCTCAACTGTCTCTATCGAAAATAATGCACATATAGTTTTCACTAACAATGTAGCTGCTGACACTGTAGGAGGCATGGTCCTGCGATCATCTATACTCAACATCAGTCATAATGTACAAATTTCATTTAATAACAATCATGCAGTTGTAGGAGGAGCTGTTTATGCACTCAACGGCACAATAAATGTTAAAAATAATGCACAAATAATTTTTACCAACAATTCAGCATTTTCAGCCGGTGCATTAGTTCTCATAGTATCTGAATTACACTTAAAGAGTCACACAATTTTGATGTTCATCAACAACACTGCTATCAATTTTGGTGGAGCAATGTTCAGTTATAATTCAAAATTCTCCATTGAAAATGCTACAAACAGATTTATTAGCAACTCAGCAGGATATGGAGGTGCTATTGCTCTTCTTTCATCAATAATTGAATTGGTAAATGAAAGTTCTAATTTAACTTTTGAGAACAATTCAGCAAGGGAGAAAGGAGGAGCAATTTATGTTGATCCAGATCGATTGGAGTTGACATCACAAGTCCGATATAATAGTTATGATCATTTGCTTGACACCAACTGTTTATATGACACAAATACTGTATCAGAACAGCATTTCTATTTTGTAGACAATGTAGCACAAATAGCAGGCGATGATGTTTATGGTGCTTCTCTGTCATGGTGCAGTACATGTGTTGTACACATAGACCCAAAAAATAATTCAAGTATGTCTTCTATCTCTGGTACTCCCACACGTGTTTGCAGATGTGATAAAACACATAAACCACAGTGCCATAACATTTCATACAGTCACTTCTCTCAGACTTACTATCCTGGGGAGACGGTTTCAGTCTCAGTTGTAGTTGTGGGTGGAGACTTGGGAGCAACACCTGGAATGGTCTATGCTAGATTCCAACCACCACATACATCATCAATTCTGAAACCATCCACCCAATACAATCAATGGATCAACGAATCTCAATGCGCTTCACTCAATTACACTGTGTACAGCAATGAATCAGTACAGCTGGTGCTGTCAGCAATTTCGTATTCTGATGTAACTTGTGACAATAATGTGAGTCAACCGTACTATGCAAAGGCATGTACTTTCTTTTTTCCTCTAAATATCAATTTCACAGTCCTACCTTGCCCACCTGGATTCTCCCTACAAGGAGACCCCCCAGGCTGTTATTGCTATCCCATGCTCACTGACAATGGAGTGAGTTGCAATATTTTCAAAAGTAAAGCAACATTTTCCTGGAATACTTCTCTCTGGATTACAGTGTCTGCTAAGAAAATTATTCTCAGTAAACACTGTCCATTTGATTACTGCAAAGATACTAAGGTGATTAAAGGGATATCAGGTGATCAGTGTTCCTTCAACCGAGCTGGAAGGCTGTGTGGTGGATGCAAGGAGAACTACAGCCTAGCGATAGGCTCCTCCCACTGCATCTACTGTGCAAATGATAATAATGTGACTCTTATAATTTTCTTTGCCGCTGCAGGATTCTTGTTAGTTTTCTTTATCAGTGTCTTGAACCTTACTGTCACTCAGGGCATGATTAATGGACTCATATTCTATGCAAACATTGTATGGACATATCAAAGTGTTCTCTTTCCTAATCAAATGCCCAATGAACTCATCTTCTTTAAAATTTTCATAGCTTGGTTAAATCTGGATTTTGGAATTGAAATGTGTTTTGTAAATAATTTGAATGCTTTCTGGAAGTCTTGGTTGCAATTTATCTTTCCCTTCTATCTCTGGTCCATTGCTGGACTGATGATTATGCTTGCTCGGTATTCAACTCGACTGACCTCCTTCTTTGGAAACAGAGCTGTTCCAGTGTTGGCCACAATTTTTTTGTTGTCTTACATGAAGCTACTTCGAACTGCTGTGGAGATATTGCATTTCTCAATACTCAGTATGATAGATTTTGGCAGCTCCAATGATACTACTTTAGCAGCTACATCTGATTCTCAATCATTCGTATGGTCAGTTGATGGAACACTTGACTACTTTGGCTATCCGCATATCCTCCTCCTTGTTGCAGCACTGTTCACTCTGCTATTTCTGTGGCTGCCATACACTCTGCTTTTACTTTTTATTCAGTGGATACGAAGGGTCTCTCACTACAGGCTTCTGAGGTGGACTATAAGATTTAATCCTTTCTATGATGCCATCCTTGCTCCTTTGAAACACAAGCACCAGTATTGGTTTGGACTTCTGTTGCTTGTCCGAGGCATAATATTTATCATATTTGCATCTAATTTCTCTATCCCAAATGGTATCAATTTGCTAATACTACTTATCTGTGCAGGGCTCTTGCTCTTTTACATGTTTTCAACAAGTGTATACAAGAGTCATGCTCTTTTGGTATTTCATAGCTCCTTCTTCTTGAATATTTGTTTTCTTAGTGGATTCATTATATTTTCCCACACCAAAACCAAAGTTAGGTCATCTATGCAGACAAGTGCTACACCTATCTCCACTGGGATTGCTTTTCTTCAGTTTTGTGGTATTATTCTCTATCAGATTTACTCAATGTGCTGTTCATGTGGAGTGGGAAGAGGTCTAAACAAAGTTTATCGAGTACACGAAGACCAGGTGCATGCGATATTGGACATGAGTTCTCGACTTGAACGTCATAAGTATTCTGCAGAGAGACAGCCACTGATTGATCCAAATCAAAGCGATCATAACAGTGATGAACCTACTTACTGAATGATCACTGGAAACTATAATTATCTAGACGTAGGTACTTGACTGTATAATCAATTATATTGTAGTGTAATATCATTTTATCAAGTATTGTGACAGTCATAATAAAGTTTTTCATTTTGTCGAGCATGACATTGTGTGTGTAACAATGGCATAAATTTTGTACACATAATGTAGCCATTGACTGCATAGATACTCTAACAGTGTAATAATAATATTTTTATATAATTATCTAATCAATAATGTTTTATTACAATAATTATGCTGGTCATGCAGGGGTGTTATGCAATTGACCCTCACCATAGACAGTGGGTTTTATGTCATGCTTGAGGCATTTTAGTGATAGCTACTCAATTTTTACATGTACATAACTATAGCTAGAGCAAGAAACATCAAATTAAAATTGAAAACAAGCCTCTGGCTAGCTATACAGTAGCTAGAACCTCTCTATAATATATTCCAGACACCCTTTGGATAGTGTTAGGTGTCCTGAGGTGTCCACATTTCAGGGGTAATTTTGTACACGTTTCTATTATAATTATGGGTGATGTCCTGATGTCCTCATTTCAGGGGTGTCCTTATATCTAGAGGGATTCCACAGTATGTCATTGATCCAATTCTTGTATATTTCCAAAAAGATTCGAATTTATAAATTTGCTTATCATGGATACAGTGGGTACCTCTATACTCAGTATAGCACCCTATGCACTTCCAAAAGTTAAGATTGATCTTGCTTGTACATGACCCAAATATACCAGCAAGGTCTAGGTAGCTATTATTGGATGCTGCCTATGGTTTCAAGTTTAAGATAGACGAAAATATCCTCAATTGGTCAATTGACGCTCACAAACCAAGCTTTGTAGTGGAACTGAAGCTGTAAGAACATTGGACAAATTTAATAACAACTCAGTGGTACAGTTACCGAGATAAAAACAGTTTAGATGTTTCATGTTACAGGAGTAGGCTGAGCCTAATTTTTGGTCTATAATGCTATTCTCAAAATCCCTATTATATATAATGTTTAAGAAGTGCACTTATAATTTCCAATCTATTGCCCATTATGATCAAGTTAAACCAATTAAAAAAGAGACCAATATGGGACTCGTTATACATGTAGGCCTACAAGAACCATATATATTTACAATCAAACTTGAGCCCTCATTAATATTAATAAAATTAAGGTTCAATAGTGGAGGGCATTAATTATTAGTTTAATTTTTACATGGTATGTTTACATACGATAATAACATTATTATTAACCTGATGTACCTGAGTCATATGAATTCATATAGAAGGATTAATTGAGGGGGAAACCAAACTTTGGGACATGACTTTCACGTAAGTATAAAAGTAGCTGAGCAAGCTAGCAACATACTACAACTTCCAGACATATCAGCATACTGACTAAGTTCTAAAGAGTTGCTATAGACCATAGCGTAATGCAGTTTTATGGTAAGTTAATTTTAACTTAATATCTTCAATACAATAATAATATCATGTTCTTGAATATCTTCTTTTGGGATATTGCACAAAGTGCATGAGATTGTTTCGATTGGCAGATGGCACCATCATATAACCATAATAATGCATGCATGGACATTTGTGAATTCAAATACTTTTTTACTAAAACTTGTTCAGAAAAATTGTATAATTGTGTTATAATATAATACTAAATATGGAATAGTATAGCAACCTTTTTTCCACATCAATTGCTGCAATTTTTATTCGCGGCAACAATAATGCATGTCATTTTTGTCATAATATTATTAATAATCATCACGGCATGCACATTTATGCAGGAGTGATGACTATTATGAAGTTACAGATTTTAACCATTTTCTTGCTGCACTTTTGCATTGCTTTTCAAGATGATAAAGTGCATTATATAGCATCAGAGTCATCGGGCGTCTGTCCCGTACACTTTTGTCCTACACTATCTGAGCTTGTTATGAGTGGAAGAATCAATTCAAGCACCATCATAGTGTTTCTACCTGGAAACCATACACTCAATTCAACTCTTTACGTAACCAATATCACTAGATTTTTTATGATCTCAAACTCTCTGCTATGGGCTCCAGTGATCACATGCCTGCATAGTACAAGTTTTGAGCTCAATAAAATAGGTCAGATTGCGATTCAGCGATTGGTATTCATAGGGTGTGGGAACAATAGAGTTATACTCTCTCCACACTTTACTCTAGCAAATTCCACGTTCATTGGTCAGAATGGCAGCGGAACAGCACTGGAGTTAATTGATAGTACTGCCAATATTTTTAACACTAGTTTTGCATTTAATATAATTGGAAGCTACCGAGGTCCTGTTGGAATTGTGAAATATTGGAATGGCACAGAAAATAAATTTTCTTATGTTGGCGGTGCCATCATTGCAAACCAGAGCAATGTGACCCTGGTAAATTGCTATTTTGAAGGAAACATAGCACACATATATAGGAGGAGCCATTTACTCCACTATGGGCAGCAGTATCTCAATTCTTTATTGCACATTTGTTAGGAATTTTGCCGTTCAACGTTTCGATTTCACCTTAGATGCCTTTGGTGGTGCTATACATTGTGAAAATCGCAAATCCTGTAGTTTGAAACAATCAGTTGTTGTAATCCTTAACAATGTGTTTTACAACAACAGTGCATCACATGGTGGAGCTGTCTGTGCTATTAACGATGTCCTCCTCAAAATTAATTCCACCAAGTTTTCTGGGAATTTTGCTTCGTTGAAAGGAGGTGTTTTAGCTACGTATAATTCAACATCACATATTCAAAGGAGCCTATTTATGTACAATCATGCTGTGATAAGCGGTGGAGTCTTTATGCTTTATCGGAGCATATTCAGTCTTAGCACTAGTTACTTTCAACATAATGAGGGTGTTCAAGCTGGTGGCGTTATGTCTCTGGCAAGCTTTTGTACAGCATTTATTCATGAAAGTAAATTCTTTGGAAACAAAGCTCGATTTGGTGGCGTCATTAATATGGCAATTAACAATGTGACAGTGATACGCAGTGAATTTGATAGCAACAGTGCTAATTCTCAAGGGGCGGTCGTGAATGGTGGCCTTCGAGCTATACTGTACATTGGAAATTGCAACTTTACAAACAATGTTGCAAACCTGCTTGGAGGGGGTGTGATCTCCTTTGGACCGGGTAAACATCTTACTATTAATGGAAGTCGTTTTATTAGAAACAGATCTAACCAAAGCTCAGGAGGGGTACTTTCTTTAATAAATGTTGCAGCCACACTATATAACTGTCAGTTTTTGGAAAATTCTGCACAAGATGGTGGTGTTATAATAACTTATCAGAGTTCTATCACTTTTGATCACATATTGAACTTTACAAACAACACCGCTGTTCAGTCGGGCGGAGGAATATTTGTTATTGATAGCAAGATAGTTTTGAAAAAATTGCTAGTATTGATGAAAAATAAAGCATACTTCTCTGGAGGTGGTGCTTATCTTCACCATAGTCAGCTCGTTTGCCAAACTGGAAGCCTGATGTTAGTCGGTAACAATCAAGCACAATATCGTGGTGGAGGAATGCATATGAGCAACACATACATTACTATACATTTTAATCGATATTTTCTCACAGATAATACTGCCACTTTTTTTGCTGGAAACAGAGCAGGAAGTGGTGGTGCATTATATTTGGAGGATTCATCTGCTATACATGTCATAAAAAGTAGTGAATATACCACAGAATTAAGGGAACCAACATACAATTTGTACTTCATCAGAAACACTGCAGTGTACGGTGCTGCTGTGTTTGTCTCTGATGAAACATACTATGGTGTCTGCTCTAGACCCAAAGGTCATAGCAGTTATACAAGTGAATGCTTCTTTCAAGTTCTATCGCCATCCATGACTCCAGGAGGAATCTACCGTTTAGAAACTATATTTTTTGGACTAAACAATGCTTCTGGAGGATCTATACTCAGGGGCGTAGCCAGGGGGGAGCACAGGGGGCATTTGCCCCCCTTTTTTCCAGAGTCATGTAATATTTATCACTTCTTACCGTATAAATATCAGCACCAAGTTGTTACAGCCGCAGTCTTCAGAGTCAAAAATCATCACAGAAAAGCTGACTATAAAGCTATCTGTAAACAAACTTTCGGGCTATGCCTCGATCGAGCAGTGTCTGGTCTGGAATCTCGAACGTTTGATGAGTTCAAAGAGCACAAAACGGAGCGTGTGATTTAATTAGTGGGTGTGGTTTCCGGTCTAAACTTTTTCGCGCGCTTCGCGCGCAATCTTGCCCCTTCTTTTCTAAAATCCTGGCTACGCCCCTGATATTACTCTTTGGAGGACTACTGGATAGATGCACTCTAAGATATAATACAGAAATTATTAACTACAATAAACAAAATGGCAGACCAGTGCACAAAATTGATGGTTTCACTTATTTAAAAAATGTTAGCAACCTCATAAATAAAAGCGATTCTGAAATAAAATTTGACATCATTTCACGGTCGACTCGAGCATGTTTCTGTAACTCAGACGGCATACCAGACTGCAACTACCAGCCGCCAGCAATTGAAGTTAAGAAAGGTGAACAATTTCATGTATCAGTTGCAGCAGTTGATCAAGTAAATCATCCCGCGACAAATGTTAGGATGTACTGTTCTCTTCATTACAAATCAAGTGATTTCGGAGATGGTCAAGCAATTCAAGTAGCTAGACAACATTGCACAAGCTTCTTGTTCAGTGTGCGCTCTTACCAGGATAATGAAAAATTGACCCTTTATGCTAATGGTCCGTGTAGGCAAGCTAGTTTCTCAAAATTTAGCATTGATATCAAATTCAAGGAATGTAAATGCCAAATTGGATTCCAAGTTAAAGCATCAGAAAAAGCTGATTGTGTATGTGTGTGTGATTCAAGATTTGATAAGTACATAACCAAATGCAATGCAATAAACCAAACTCTGTTGAGAGAAGGAAGCTTTTGGATTGCCTACTATAATTCCAGCACTAATTCTAGTGGCTACATAATGTACAAATATTGCCCACTAGATTACTGTCTTCCAGCATACATGAAACTTCAAATCAACCTAACTAAGTCCAATGGAGCTGACGTACAGTGTGCTTATAATCGCTCAGGATTGCTATGTGGAAGGTGCCAACTGGGGTTTAGCCTATCCCTTGGTAGCTAGTTCACGCTGCGTACAGTGTCCCAAAACTTGGTACGTCAACTTTTTGGTGATTCTTTTAGTATCATTTGTATGTGGCATAGGTCTTGTGGCTTTACTGTTATTCCTAAACTTGTCAGTTGCTGTTGGAACTCTAAATGGACTGATATTCTATGCCAATATTATTGATTCAAGCAAAAGCACATTCTTCACTTCTTCAACAAAAGCATTCTCTGTGTTCATATCAATGCTGAATTTAGAGATTGGTTTTGATGTTTGCTTCATCAAAGGGTTGGACACATATGGGAAGACTTGGCTACAGTTATTGTTTCCGATGTATGTCATTTCATTGGTGATCATGATAATTATTGTAAGCAGATTTTCAATAAGATTCTCAATGTTGATTGCTAAGAAGAATCCAGTTGCAACTCTAGCCACTCTTATCTTACTTTCCTATATGACTTTGCTTCGTACAATCATTACCGTTTTATCACAGGCTAAGTTAAAGTACACTGATATTGGTCATAAGAGAGTATGGCTTCCTGACGCAACTATTGATTATTCAACCGGAAAGCATATTCCCTTTTTTCTTGTATCCATACTGATCCTCGCAATTGGCATTATATATACACTTCTCCTGTTCTGCTGGCAGTGGATGTTAAAACGCATGAAGTACCACAGACTATGCCACTTTTTTGAAGCCTATCATGCTCCCTATGAATTTAAGCATCGCTACTGGTCTGGCTTGCTGCTTTTTACGCGTATTGGCATTTACTTCTTGATTATTCTGTATGGACATGGTAATCCAAATAACAACCTTCTGGCAATCATTGCAGTCACCAGTGTTCTTCTGTTTGTGAAAGGCAGTGGCGTATCCAGGATTTAACAAAGGGGGGTGCTTAGCGATCTGCGCGCGAAGCGCGCGCGAAAAGTTGGAGGCCACGCCCACTTTTGTTGACCACACCCACCATTTTCGCCCGTTATTCACTCTTCACCGCTCAAAAACCATGAAAACCGTTCAGGTGAGCAGCTACTAATGAACTAGCTAGCGATTTTGAAGCTTTAGTATAGCGTTTTTATCTAGTAAAATGCTAGTGACATTATTTATTGATGTAAATTAAGGCATGTTAGCACTAATTAATTGTATGCCTCTGAGCCTAAGGGGGGTGCTCGAGCACCCTGAGCACCCCCCCTGGATACGCCAGTGAAAGGCCACATTGTACGACGCATATATAAGGATTTTAAAATAGATATCATTGAAACAATTTGCTACCTCAATATAGTACTTTTGAGTGCAGTCAAACTAGCTTTACTGAATTTCGCAAATCAGGCAATTTATCACAGTATTGCTACATATTTTTCTGGTATAATTGCTTTGCTTGTTCTTCTGTATGCTATATGTTATCAAGTTTTCTCTGAAGTTCTTCTAAAGCTTTGGAAGAAGATTCAACTGAGAAGGAATTATAGTGAAAATCGTGAAATCGGTGACAACCTTGTTGATCAGACGGATATTGAATATGAGCTACTACAAAATGTGTCCATTCAGACACCCACATCATCAATTATTGAAGGTCAACCTCCTCGTGAGGAGGCTTAGTGCATAACGAACTCACTTAAGTTATGAATTTACTTTACACAATTATTGTATATAAATAGCTACACTCGTTTTAGCAAGAATTTTAGTATATACCTCTCAGATTTAATTTATTAATAGATATAGTAGTAGTTGAGCAGTGTGTGTTCTCTAATTAAACCTGTTTAATTTGAATTTTCAGTGTTAGTAGTGTAATTAATGATGGCACTTCACCATGCGTGTATTTCCTTCACAATAATAGTATAGAAATTTGCGTGTGAAATGTTATGTACACTATAATAGTTGTGGTGTTAATAATTTCCTTCAGAATTTACAGCTATAGCTAAAATGTCATGTATCCACGCAGTAGCTATCTATAGCAGCTGTACATCATGGCTGATGGTTACTATACAGTATAGACTATACATGGCTAACTGGAGCATGGCGGATGCAATTGTTTATAATATGATTAGCATCATGCATAATAGTACAGCATTAAATTTTGTCATAGACTTTAATACCAAGTATGTGTGAATTCAAAGCTATGTGTACTATATGAATAGTGTACATTGTATAAACATAATTAAAATGCACATGAGCACAGGCTATTATATTATTATTATTATACCAAACCGTCTTCTTACATCCCTGGTGTGGAGTCCCTATCTCAATCTTAAAGATATTCAAATTCAAAAGCTTAAACCAGCACACAAAAAGAAACAAAAATGCTTGTCTCAAGTATTGTCACAGTGATTATTAGACCTAGCTATTTCATGACACATTACAAAGCCAATTCTGAAACAATTGTAGTATGGAAATTGTTTTCCAGTAAAAGTGATACTCAGCGCGGGTAAACCTCTTTTATCGATCATAACATCACATCCTTGACAAAAATATTATATTAATAATAAATTAAATATTGATACACACACAAATGCCTTACATTGTAACGCATGATAAAATTTATTATGCTGGTGGAAGTATTGGTTAAATGATGTCACACTGTAACTATACAGCCCATTACATTATGCACATGTTACGATCCACACATGCATGTCTACAATGATATGATATTTGAGGACTCACATATACTGTAACTACAGTCAGCGCCTATGTTTGTAATTTCCTGTAATCTTTATTCAGTAAGTTGGTTCATCACTGTTATGATCACTATGATTTGGATCTGATTCAATTAGTGGTTGTCTCTCTGTAGAATACTTATGATGTTCAAGTCGAGAACCTGTGTCCAATATAGTGTCTATCTGGTCTTCATGTACTCGGTAAACTTTGTTTAGACCTCTTCCCACTCCACATGAACGGCATAGTGAGTAAATCTGGTATAAAATAATTACACAATGCCAGTAGAGATAGATGTAATACTTGTCTGCATAGAGTACCTAATCTTGCTTTTGGTGTGGGAAAATAATATATTATAATGAATCCACTAAGAAAGTATATGTTCAGGCAGAATGGAACTGTGAATACCAAAAGAGCATGACTCTCGTAGCTAAATGCTTGTTGAAAACATATAAAAGAGCAAGAGTCCTGCACAGATGAGTAGTATTAGTAATTTGATACTGTTTGGGATAGAGAACTTAGATGTGAATACGATAAAGTCCAAACCAATACTGGTGCTTATGCTTCAAAGGAGCAAAGTATGCATCATAGAAAGGATTTATCTTATCATCCATTTTAGAAGTCTATAGTGATCGAGAGACCCTTCATATCTACTGAACAAGAAGCAAAAGCAGAGTGTATGGCAGCCACAGAAACAGCAGAGTGAACAGTGGTGCAACAAAGAGGTTCGAGGATATGTGGATAGCCAAAGTAGTCAAGTGTTCCATCAATTGACCATACAAATGAATGAAAAGTAGCTAGCTAGCTGTTGCTGTAACAGTACTATCATTTGGATTACCAGGCACTATTAATGTGAGTATTGAAAAATGCAATATCTCCACAGCGGCCGGTTCGAAGCAGCTTCATGTAAGACAACAGAATATTAAGTGTACCCAATACTGGAACAGCTCTATTTCCAAAGAGTGTGGTCAATCGAGTTGAATATCGAGCAAGCATAATCATCACTGCAGTCCAGCTATGGACCAGAGATAGAGGGGAAAAGCAAATTGTAACCAAGACTTCCAGAAAGCATTCAAGTTTTTAACAAAACGTATTTCAATTCCAAAATCCAGATTCAGCCATGCTATAAAAGTCTTAAAGAAAATGAGTTTACTGGGTAGTTGATTTGGAAAGAAAATGCTTTGATATGTCCATACAATGTTTGCATAGAAGATGAGTCCATTAGCTAATCATGCCCTGAGTGACAGTGAGGTTCAAGATACTGATAAACAAAACTAGCAAGAATCCTGCAGCGGCAAAGAAAATAAGAAGAGTTATATTGTTGTCATTTCCACAGTAGTTAAATGTTGCTTTTAGATGGTTCTATGTAGCCTGGTGAATAACACAGGCTGAAAAGGGAATGTGGAAAAGAACCATGAAGCCGCCAGGAATCGAACCCAGGTCACTGGCTTGAGCCACACCGATGTGTAGTTAGATGTTGCTTAGTATCAACACCTTACTGATTATTCATAGAACAATCTAAAAGCAACATCTAACTACTTAACCTCCTTGAGGTAAAACTATCGGTGTGGCTCTTCTCCGGAGGGAGAATTGTTTCCGGTTGACACCGGAAGGTGTTCTGAAGGCACACACTGATGGCTGTTGTGTGTGAGACTGCTGTATAGCAGTGCCACT
This sequence comes from Cliona cf. orientalis, assembly GCA_963930775.1. Classification (NCBI taxonomy): domain Eukaryota; kingdom Metazoa; phylum Porifera; class Demospongiae; order Clionaida; family Clionaidae; genus Cliona; species Cliona cf. orientalis. The sequence continues at coordinate 3,671,482 of OZ005690.1, forward strand.
CAACAGTACGGAATGTGGAGGGGGCTGGTGGCCGTGGGTGGTCGTAGCTCAGTGGTTAGAGCAGTGGCGGCTCAAGCCAGCGACCTGGGTTCAATTCCCGGCGGCTTCCCGATTCCTTTCCACATTCCCTTTTCAGCTTATATTAGTATCAACACCTTACTGATTATTCACCAGGCTACATAGAACCATCTAAAATGAAACTAATATTAGTATTCTTGCCTATGTTAAATGTGGATGATGTTAAATTCACCTAATCCTGATATTGAGCAAGCAGATACATGTGCATGAGTCATGCATGCATGTAATGGTGAGGGTTCTGCACTCAAGTACATTCATTGTTGATGAATTTTTTAAGTAAAATGTCTATATTCACTACACGCAGGATAATCAATAATGGTGATCACTCCTTAATGTATACTACCATTACCGGTAATATTGTTGTGGAAAAATTCACTAGTATTATTAGCTAAACCTTAATTAGATAATTTGCCATGAGAATAATACAATAAGGTGATAACCTCATCCTAGGCTATATTATACATGTTACAGTACGTATTATGTTTTTTTGTCCATGCCGAGCTTACCCTCCCTCTCTACTGTCTTGATTGATATCCTAACATGACATTGTACGTGACCGAACTCAAAGTGTCTGTGTGTCATTGATTGCTTTGACTAGGTTGAAAAAGTAAACTGTTATATCCGCAATGTCTCTATTGGGTTTATATAAAGTTTTAATTATTTTCAATTCAAAAAATACATGCATGGAGTACACAAAACCTGTGCATAATCTGCAGGCAGATTTTGTCACACGTTAAAGCACCCTAAGCTTGCATGCAGTCACAAAAATCTCAGACTGTGCATCTCATGGAAACTATCATGGACGATGTTATCAAATGCATCGTGCTCCTCCTAGTAGCAGCAATGCTTCCTTCCCTGTCCGTGTCAGCTGAAGATGAAGCTGTGGTCTACATCAAATCCTCGCCAAGTGCCGAATGTCCTGCTGGTCCCTGTTATACTCTCTCTCAGTTTGCTACAGATCAGAGTCGACTTCAGTTGAACACAACATTGCTTTTCTTGTCTGGAAATCACTCCCTCGATTCAGACATTTTTATTGCCGATATTGATCATTTTTACATGCTGATATATCCTTCAACATCTTTGTCATTGAGTATCGTACGATGTCTGCAAAATTCTAGCATCAATCTTAGCAATATCGCCACTGTATTGATTCATCAATTGGAATTTCACGGATGTGGAGACAACAGTATTTCATCAGTGGACAAATTAACTGTACAAAATTGCTCATTTATCGGCAGCGAAAGTAGTGGAACACCACTAAACATCATTCACAGCAATGCAGATTTCACTAATTGTTCGTTTCTGTCCAATCGAATCGGAACGCACCATGGTCCTATATGGATCCACCAAGAGGAGCCATTGCATGACAATTTTACTCTATATGCTTTTGTCGGTGGAGCAATGATTGCAAATCAGAGTAACATTAGCATATTTGGAAGCAAATTTGATAAGAACCAAGCTGGTGTAGGTGGCGCTATATACTCCACTCTTGGTAGCCAAATAAGTATCACTAATAGCACATTTACTGAAAATAATGTATGCTTATTACAATGGCAAAACAAATACTCCGTTTGCTTTGGTGGTGTACTTTTCTGTGAGAACAAACATAGCCAAGTGGAGATAATCAACAGTAATTTTACGTCTAATTTTGGGATGTATGGTGGAGTTTTTACACTTTGTGACCAATGTACTATCAGCATCAATTCATTGACAAGTAGATTTTCTGGAAACCTGGCAAAAGAATATCCTGGAAGTGGGGGAGTGCTGTATTTACAAGATGTCGTTACTGTTTCTATCCACAAGAGACAATTTTTTAATAATAGTGCCAAATCAGCAGGTGGTGTTTTGAATGTAGACAATTCTACCTTGAAAATTTTTGACAGTGAATTCACCAACACCAGTGTGGGGCAATTTGGAGGTGTCATTTGTGTATTCAATGGAACTTTATCTATTGATAGAAGCTACTTTGGAAATAACTGTGCTTTTCAAGGTGGTGTTTTGAATTCATTTTCACGTTGCTCGATAATAATTCGTGATAGTGAATTTGGTAACAACGAGGCCATATCAGATAAAGACCCATTTAATTCAGCTGGAGGAGTTATTTCCGTAATGCAATCCTCTACCTTGAACATTATTCACACTCATTTCTATAATAACAAAGCGCACACGAGTGCTGGTGGTGCTTTGAGTATTTCCTCAAAAATTGAGGCTAATATCATTAACAGTAGCTTCATCGCTAACAAGGCAAGAGTAGGAGGTGCTATTGAAATATATCAGAGTGAAGTTATTTTCTCTGGATTCAACAATCTGACCGACAATGTTGTTGATAGCAAAGGCGGAGCAATCTATGCCACTGGCGACAGCTTATTAAATGTGAAGGATGAACTAAGAATGATGTCTAACAATGCATCTGAATCTGGAGGAGGCATCTATTTAAATAGATCTAAGCTAAACTGCCAGTTAAATAGTACGATCAAACTCATTAGTAACAAGGCTGTTGGTGGAGGTGGTGGAATATTTGCTATCTATGCAGTAATAAAGGTTTTCTCCAATAGGGATTCCAGCATAGAATCAGCCATAGTCTTTGATGGAAACACTGCCAAAATGGGAGGTGGTATTCACCTGGAGCTGGCAACAGAGCTGCTTGTCTTAAAATCAGGAAACGACTACACAAAAACCATATAGCTACAACTTACGCTTCATCGAGAATTCAGCCGATTATGGTGGAGCTATTTAGCTACAATGTAGATGAAACAGACTATGAAGTATGTGCAAGTAAATCATGCTATAGTCACAGTAGTAGTGACAGCACAGAATGCTTTCTGCAAATACTTGTCCTAATGCAAACAGTTCGTATGTTGTATAACATTATAACTACTGAATTTGTGAACAACAGTGCTCATGTATCGGGACCCATTTTATACGGAGGTCTTCTCGATAGGTGCACACTAATGCCAAGTGCTGAAATTTTATATGAAGTTTATGCATGCATAAACTATAGTTAATAGCATCAGGCCGACGTAAAGAGCACGTTTGCCCATGACGTATGGCGCATGCGCATACGTCACACTAGTATACAATTATTCTAAATAAAGCACACTTTAACTGCGCAACAACTCCTGCAAGCAAGAAGAACATCGCAGTGGAAAAATCTTTGAATCGCCTTGCCACCGAACAGTTACGAACGGCCAACGCCATGACCAGAGCCTAATAAGACAAGCTACCGCCATGGTCAATGCAGGAGACGATCCTTCCTTCCGAAGTTATTTAAGGTACCATTAAATTGCGTGGGCGTGAGGTGGGGATATGACACCTAAACCACATCAAAGTCATTAGTGAGGTGCATGTTGTGTAACCACGCCCTTTTAATTGCACAGGTCTCAGGGGTGAGGCTGCTAGAGCCGGAAGTGTTCATTTAATATCCTCCATGGACCGGAAGCCGAGCCGGAAGGGAGGGGCCAGGCCACGCCCAAAACAGCCCCACCCTGTTCCCCAAGGACCACCATTCTCAATCAAATGCCTACTAACCACCGGATGTCCACCGGAAGCCCACAATCAATCCCAATTAAAACACACAGCTTCCTCAAGGCCAAAACACACACAAACACTTGGAGGCCGTTCTGCCACACCGCCCACACAAGAGCTCACCTCATTTCCTGTGTGGGCGGAGTAACAACACGTCATCGCAACCACATCCGCTTCAAACCATCGTCAGCTTCCATCCAGCCGTACAGGCCCCTCGATCGCACCGCCGTACAGTGCCTCATTAACAGACATGGCCTCACCTTTGACCTCCTGCCACGCCCCCAAAGCCTCTTGGGCGGGTTCAAAGGTCACCACCGCATCCGGGACACGCCCACCTATCGCCGCAGCCAAGTCCCCGGCCCCGATGTCCAAGCACTGGCCTGTGAAGCCACGCCCAATCGGAAGCAATAAAACCTGCATTAACGCACACGCACACACTCCACACAGTGCCAGGAACACGCCCACATGCTTAATTAGGCCTAATTAGCTTTTTTTTTTTTTTTTTTTTTTTTCAAGGTGACCTGAACACTAAGCAGAAAAAAAAATTGTCCAAAAACCACCATATAATCGAGCTGGGTGCATAGTGGAACCATACAATGCAAGCAGGCAGCCTAAATTTCAATTTTGTCAAAAAGTAGGTAAAGGTCGTCACGTTACTGTGCGCGCGTGGCCCCGCCCCTCACGTAGCGCGTGGGCGGAAACATTGCAAACGCATGGCTTCCCTGTACAAACATATGGGGAAACTTCAAAGGGCCGTAACTTTGATTCTAAGGCGTGAATCAAAATTCCCCAAGGTCAAATCTCTAGTTTCGACCCATTCTGCGTGCCCATGTAAAAATTATCTCCCCAAGTACTCCCCAACCCCCCAAACATTAATTAATTATATAAATTCTTTTTTTTTTTCTACTTAGTGTTTAACAAGGCGACCTGAACACTAAGCAGAAAAAAAATTGTCTAAAAACCACCATATAACCGAGCTGGGTGCATAGTGGAACCATACAATGCAAGCAGGCAGCCTATACATTAATTTTGACCAAAGTGGGTAATGGTCGTCACGTTGATGTGCGCGCGTGGCCCCACCCCTCACGTACAGCGTGGGCGGAAAACATTGCAACTGCATGGCTTCCTATACAAACATATGGGAAAACTTCAAAGGGCCATAACTTTAATTCTAAGGCGTGAATCAAAAATCTGTCCGGTCAAATCTCTAGTTTCGACCCATTCTGCGTGCCCATGTAAAAATTATCCCCCCAAGTGCTCCCAAATCCCCCACGAATTAGATTATTTATTTAAATTTGCTTTTTTTTTCTACTTAGTGTTTAATCAAGGCGACCAGAACACTAAGCAGAAAAAAAAATTGTTTGAAAACCGCCACATAGTTGAGCTGGATGCATAGTAGAGCCATACAATGCAAGCAGGCAGCCTATACATTAATTTTGATCTAAGTGGGTAATGGTCGTCACGTTAATGTGCGCGCGTGGCCCCGCCCCTCACGTAGCGCGTGGGCGGAAAACATTGCAAATGCATGGCTTCCTATACAAACATATGGGGTAACTTCAAAGGGCTGTAACTTTAATTCTAAGACGTGAATCAAAATTCCCCAGGATCAAATCTCTAGTTTCGACCCATTCTGCGTGCCCATGTAAAAATTATCCCCCCAAGTGCTCCCAAATCCCCCATGAATTAGATTATTTATTTAAATTTGCTTTTTTTTCTACTTAGTGTATAATTTTTTTTTTCAAGGCGACCAGAACACTAAGCAGAAAAAAAAATTGTTTGAAAACCACCACATAGTTGAGCTGGATGCATAGTAGAGCCATACCATGCAAGCAGGCAGCCTATACATCAATTTTGATCAAAGTGGGTAATGGTCGTCACGTTAATGTGCGCGCGTGGCCCCGCCCCTCACGTAGCGCGTGGGCGGAAAACATTGCAACTGCATGGCTTCCTATACAAACATATGGGGCAACTTCAAAGGGCCGTAACTTTGATTCTAAGGTGTGAATCAAAATTCCCCAGGGTCAAATCTCTAGTTTCGACCCATTCTGCGTGCCCATGTAAAAATTATCTCCCCAAGTGCTCCCAAACCCCCCAAACATTAATTAATTATTTAAATCTTTTTTTTTTCAAGCTACCGTGCACACTAAGCAGAAAAAAAAACTGCGGCACATAAGTATACATACCTGCATTGTATATGTTCGCACAAATTAATATGCACTTAGGCTTACTTTACATTGATTGTTTACCATGCACATACATACACTGCAATACTTTATGTACATTTGGTATATATTACTATGGTAACAACATCTAATGTCACTAAAACCATTCTTCAGTAGAGTAGAGCATCCCGGAGATAGTCAAGTCATGTTCAAAACAGCTACCCTAGCCCACAATAATTTAATCAATGTATAGTCTAGCTAGCTACATCACAATTAAGAATTCATATCATGCATTCTCGATTTATGATCAAACTAGCTTACCTTCCATTGGCTTTTCTCATTACAAACTAGAGGATCGCTTCAGTTGACGACCATTGGTACCGTTCTTCTTGCCCAATGTTGCTTCCAAGCCTTTCCATAGGCTTCGTTCTCTCCTCCTTTCACCGCTATGAGCAACGGAACACGTCTACCACGCCAACGAACTGGACCTCATTCTCCTAGGTGCCACCTCAGAGCTCGTTCATTGCATTTTTCAATTTAGGTGGGCGTTACCGTACGCGGAACGTCACAGCATGCAATCGATAATGTACTGGTGCTATGCACGTACGTATAAACAGGGACTTTCCCCATGGCTCTGACACAACAAACACGACGTTTTCTGAGATATGAAAGTGAAATTTAAAGTTTTGATACATTTCATTTTCTTTATTTCTTCCATTCTTCACCTGCATATAAAAATTATTGCATAATATCGTTCCATAGGCCCCAAGAATTATTTATTTATATTACATTACATTACATTACATTACTCATATGGAAATTCTTTTATCTTAGTGTGTAACAAGCTACCGTGCACACTAAGCAGAAAAAAAAAACTGCGGCACATAAGTATACGTACCTGCATTGTATAGGTTCGCACAAATTAATATGCACTTAGGCTTACTTTACATTGATTGTTTACCATGCACATACATACACTGCAATACTTTATGTACATTTGGTATATATTACTATGGTAACAACATCTAATGTCACTAAAACCATTCTTCAGTAGAGTAGAGCATCCCGGAGATAGTCAAGTCATGTTCAAAACAGCTACCCTAGCCCACAATAATTTAATCAATGTATAGTGCCTGTACGATTTAGCATTGGTATACCATAGTAACAATACCAAATACCTCAGGTGATTTCCACCCGCTCTAACTGCGCTGCAGGCGCAGTTAGAGCTTGCTGGAAATCATCTAAGGAAATCATCTAAGGACCTACCATGCACACTAAGCACAAAAAGTTCCACATAATTAGAATGTATATAATATTCACACGCTACAGTATAGTAATATTATTATAGTCATCTCGAGTATAATTTACTACAAAAAAATTGTCCAGAAACCACCACATAGTTGAGCTGGATGCCCATACAATCGGAAACAAGGCCATCTATGCTCCTAATAGAGCCTAGAAAACACAGAGTATATGATCAGTGTTGAGAGGTTCAGTACCAGTGGCCGCTGCAATACGTTACTTCCTACTACTACTCAAGATCACCACAGCTCACACACAAGGCTAGGGGAAGAGGTTCAGTACCTGTGGCCACTGTAACACGTTACTTTGTACTAGTACTCAACATCCTCAGGTGAATTAAGGACTGGGACCGCGCATGCGCGTGCAATAATTGGTGGGCGTGGCCAACGTCAGTGGTAAAGCCGGCCAAGAGGACCTCTAACAAATTCTAAGGCAGAATACGTGTACTATATGTGAAATAGAGCGTATAAGACGCCAAAAAGATCGAAGAAGGCTTCAAACTATGCTGTTTCAGCGGTCTGCTCGATCAGCCACCTGCCTGGTTACGTGACCCTGCCACACCCATTCCTGTACAAAGTATAGGCAACCTAGTAGGGTGGCTCGATCGGAGAACAAAGAAGCCCCTGATGCCTCGCTTAACGTTTTCTACAGTCTGTTTGTACCTACCTGAAGTAATCTGTCCTTTGGCATTTTTGAAATATTCGACAGGACGGCCGTGAGGTAAGCTTTTGTAGTTGGGCGGATGGCAAAAAAAATCATAATTTAGGCTATAGCGCCTAAACTAAGACAGCTTACAAAAAGCACAGGGGCAATATTGTAGATTAGGATGTGTAGATTCTTACGAATGCCCTACCATGATGCTAGCAAGGGCGCTTGTTCTCCGGATTTTGGCTTTAATGCTGTAATAGTGCACGAACGAGATCAGCCACGCCCTCCAAGGTGATGGTGGGCGTGGTTAATTAGTAAGCGCCTTTGATGTGGTAAAAGATTAACATTCATGTGGAGTTTGTTTCATGTCTCTGACATGCTCACAAGTGGAGATCTAAGGCCTTGTATACAAGGGACTTATCACTGTTTTAGTGCTGGTCCCGGTCCTTAACACACCTGAGTCACCACAGCACACACACAAGGCTAGGGGAGCACAAAACAATTTTAGTTATGTTTCTAGAGCTCAATTAGATGTATTTTCCCACACACTGATCCACACATACAAAATGTAAAACTATAGCTGTATTACCCCACCTACCTCTCAGCAAAAACGGGAGAGTTACTGCTGTGACTGCTTCCTCATCCATTCAGCAAGTCTCTGGATACAATACCAGCTGCATGGTAGCCTATGCATGTACTGGACTAGCGATTTTCTAAATAACGCACACCGGGACTCAAAACATTGCAAACACATGGCTTCGCTGTACAAACATATGGGTAAACTTTAACATGATTATAGTAGTCCAAGCCATGATTACGTGACCGTGACTTCACGGACACCCTGTCACAGTAATGAGAAATTCTCCAATGGCTTGTCACGACCCGTTTCAGCGGAGATCCTGAAGGGCCCTTCAAGTTCACAGTGCAGTGCACGACTTAAGGTGACCATGCAGTCACAGCCACCTTTGCTGAACCAGATTAAAACACAACAATGCGGTAGTGTTACACACACTACAACATCACCAATTCAACCAGTACCTTCTGTTCCTCAAACGGTCCGTAAGTTAATCATTAGAGTTCATTAACTTGTGATGTCCGCTGGCGGCATGCATGGCCATGACAGATACGTTTAGATTGAAATTCAAAGCAGTGGCTAAAGTGTAGACCTGAATACATATGCCACTTTTGTTTGTACTTACAGCCTGGCCAGCACCAGGTACGTACATATCTTTAGGCAGCATGCACAACTCAGACTCAGTGCCCCGGGTTCACATGCGGGAAGCTATCTATTTTTAGTATTCCCAGCATCTACAGTCCCAGTTCCACAAGGAATTTAATTCCACTTCCGCTGCCTGTTTAATATACTCCTCATGGCCATGTAGCCTGTTGTCCTACAGAATTCCCAGTCACCAATTACCATCTGGTCAAACTGACCCGATTGCAGTACTACACAATAGGACACGCAAAACCTTCAATCAGAGGGTTCATATTACTCTGTAATATCAAATGCCCACATGTCCACTTTGTAAGGGACAACTATTCTGAGTCCGCAAGACTTTTAGACTATCATGTCCTTGTATTTTATGACATCAGGAGGTCACGGGTGTACATCAACCTCATGTTGAAATAGCCAATCAAGCAGAGGCTTTGACCTCCAACCACAAAGGTTCTTAATTGTGTAGAAATATGGAGTATTCCCTAACATGTATTGTTTCGAGCCAAACAATCTTGTGTCACCCATGATCCCCCCACTTCCTAGCATGCAAATCACAGTATGCACACTGGGTTCGGGGGCTAAATACAACACATTTAGACATATGTTGTCCACTTTACCTCGATTCGACTTATATATTTACATGTAACATCACTGCACACATATGCAGTGATTTATTCCATTTACCATGGTCACATGGGCTGCAGTCCACAGTATGTTGCACAACATCCTGCTCCATTTTAATATGGTCACATTATGATCTGCTCTGCAGAATTATATTCCTTTTCATATGCAGCGACCTGCTCCAATTAATGTAATCACACTCTGTTATCCAATCTATCCAACATCATTGCACATATGCAATAATGTGCCCCAATGCAATGTGGTCATACATGCTGAAGTTGATTTTATGTTAAATCGGCCTTCAAGACATGTCTAGATCTGTTGTATTAGCTGTTAACACATTTGCTTATATAGGTTCTCGTCAGCATCATCCCATGCGCACAAAATAATCAGAACCCTCATAAATATAAATGTCTGACATGGATTCAGAATTAAGCAGACATGCAGCATTACTCAAAAATTACACTGAGCAGTCCCACTCAGATAACAGTAAGATGACTCTATGACAGACCCTTTCCTACCTAGCTATGAAGCTACAACAGCACCAGACTACTTGTAAGCATCTCACTCTCACCAGCTAGCACTGGTTCATTATACACTCCCATACCTCTAGGGAGCCCAAAAATGAATAGATCTGTCAACACAGACCAGACATGATTGTCCGATGATGTACCCATCAGTACTAACTGAGTTTTAATATATAGTTCGTTTAAAATGTCAACAACATGTACACAGGTTTCAGCAAACAGTCTTTCATACTACCTGTCCCATGTAATCATGCATGGACCTATGTATTTCTGGTTAGAAGACGGTACATATACAACTAGGGAAAACAGCAGTACTGATATGTAACAATACGTTTAACTCTGCTGCTAATATATGATGTAAACCACAGTAAATCATGCATTGCTATAGCTCTTCTGCCGTCACAACCCCCAGCTGCTGTAGTCCACTTATTGACACTGCTAGTGTAATTTAACCTGCCACTAACATAAACTTTAGCAGTCATATTGCTCCGCGATGCTGCTACAGCGTATCTGCACTCTACCACTGGTATGGCTACCATGGCTCTCACTACTTCCTCTGCTATGCCACTACATTGTACATACAGCATACGTGCACTCCGTTACAGGCATTGACCTCGGCACAGCCAGATCCCACTAACTGGTTTGTCATGCTGCTACAATGTATGCGCACTCTGCCACTGGCATCAATTTCAGCAATCATAGTTCACAAACCACTCTACTATGCTGCTATATGCATGTTAATTCTGCCACTGGCACAATCCCTGGAAGCCTTGACTCATAAATACAACAATTTATAAGCTACCGCTGGCATAAACTGATACAATCATAACTCATTAATAGCATTACTAAATCATTACAGTGTACACTTCCTCTAACTCTGATGCCGGCATAAACCTCATCAGCCTTAATTCACTAATTACACTGCTGCACAGCTTCATGCATGTAACCCTGCCGCTGGCATAGACCTCAGCAGTCATAACTCTTTAAATACACTGCTGTCTTGCTCCAGTATACCCTTTTAATTCAGCTAAAAAGAAAGACGTTAGTAGCCATAGTCCAACTAACTGCTCTGTTACACTACTACAGTGTACAGGCGTGTACATGCACTCCGCCACTGGTAATAACCTCATAGCCCACTAAATGCTCTACTATGTTGCTACAGGGTACGTGCACTCGCCTACTGACATTGACCTCAGCAGCCATAGCCCTCTAGATGCCCTTCTACGCTGCTACAGTACACATGCACCCTGCCTCTGGCATTGACCTTGGCAGCCATAGCCCACAAATTGCTCTGCTACTCTGCTACAGTGCATGTACACCCTGCCTTCGGCATTGATCTAAGCCATAGCCCACAAGTTGCTCGGCTACACGGCTACAGTGTATCTGCACTCTGCCACTGGCATTGACCTCAGCAGCCATAACCCACGATGAGCTCTTGTACACTGCTACACGGTATGCCCACTCTGCCGCTGGCATTAACCTCACTTACAATCCATTTCAGTGCACTTTACCTCAGTTAGGTCAATCTGAGCGTTCACCATACCGACACAATACACTACGTAAATTTTACAGTCTGCAGTAGCCCAGTATCTATTACAACACTGTACAGCTACATTGTACTTAAATTCTGCCGCTGGCATCAACTTCAGACATTAGCAGCCACCTCTTACAAAATACGCTACTATAAATCATTACCACAATAGCCATAGGCTGTGGTCTTGCCTCACAGACTTGCCCATGTCAGGTGATTAAAATGCAGCATATCTGGCATACATGTCAGCATCACCTACCCCATTGCACCTAGCAGGCAAGGCAATATCACATGGACAATATCTGGTATCTATCGTGCACTAATTTGGGGGGTAATTTGGGGGGAATTGATTGGTGGCTGAATGTCACACATAACTTATCGGTCACGCCAGCAATGTCTTTGTTTTCTAACGCTGGATGTCACTGTCCTAGTTCCAGTTGGTACTCAACTTCACGGTCGGGACTCCCACGCTGGCCTTAGCTGCCAGTTGGCACCTGACTCAGGTTGGGACTCCCACGCTGGTACTAGCCTACTCGCCAGTTGGTTCCTGGCCTCAACGGCAGGACTCATACGCTGGTACTCAAACACAGTGACCTTGACCTTACAGTCATACAGTCAAGTTACCTAGCTGCCATCAATGACCCAGGTTACGCCCAAATTAATCCTACCTCGCATTGCTTAATAACTAATAGACATGTATTGTGCTTACTAGATCAAATGTTCTGATATTATGTGCTTGGTACATGTACTTACACAAAGATCAATCACACAAGTTTAATCGGTAAGTTCATTATACTCGTGGAGACGGCATGTAATAGCTATTAAATAGTATTTAAAGAGCCTTTAAATACAGTTAACACATTAAGGGGCCACTCCCCCGCGGTAGGAAGGGTTACGGAGGTCTCCATTGCGCATGCGTGGCTGCGGACCTCATGCCAGTCAGCAAGAGCGATTTGTGCAGTTTTGTGACAGGGCCAGCTCTTCAAGCGGTGATACTTGTCGTCTTCCATAGCTACTAATCCATTCGAGATGCCTAAAGAGAAGTCCGCAAGACGTAGCCGCAAGACTGCGCAAGCCCCTGCCCGTCGTTCAGCCCGACAGTCTACGCGCGCCTCAACGAGTTCGAGTACTGCCTCGACGCCAATTAGCACCCACACTGCTCAATCCCAGCCGGACTCTCTCGCCAGCCAGTCTCTCAATGATTTGCTAGCCCTGGTCAGACAGCAGGTGAGGGCAGAGATGCAAGCCCAGCAGGCGGAAGCAGGACGGAATGAGGCTACTCAACAGGCAGCTACATCTACTGGCCAGCCCACTGCTATCACACCGCAACCTGCAGCAGGTATCTTTTGATAATACTTACATACCTACCTTGGTTTACAATTGTCAATAATTATAGTGCATCATTACCCCATGCACGCACGCACATGCGAGCAGCTGTCCTAAGCAGGTCGTGCGGCTATGTGTGCATGTACATCCTGGCGCCATGCTCCCATATACTAGATTATTATACATTCACTCCCAGGCCCGTAGCCAGACTTTTTAAAAGGGGGGTGCACATGTGTATGGGTTTAATAATTACTATAATGTACTCGCAACAAGGGTTAGGATGTTAACTCACAGCTGCTCAGTCACATGACAATCACAGAAGTGACTACTATAATAATTATGCATGTATTGGTCACAACTGCTTATTGAGGTGTGATGTCAATTAGCTGCACTAAGTGTGGTTTTCTCAAGCTGATAGAGAGGATAGCATGCAACCTCAGTATATTGCTCATGCAATTAAGAACTTCTGTGAAAGGACATGCAATTATTAGGCTGAAAAAGGGGGGTGCACATGCACCCCCCTGCACCCCCCCTGCCTACGGGCCTGACTCCTGATGCAGTGCGCGCCCATATTTGGCTTGCCCTACATCTATGATAACACTGACCACTTGTTGGCATACACCCCACCACGACTGAACATACCTCACCACAACTGAATAGGCAACATGTATATATCTCCCACCTCACCACAGCTGAATAGGCTTGCTAGGCAACACGTATCTGCCAGATTGCTATACCGTCAATATTTGATATCCTCTTCTTTCCTCGTAACTACTGCAATTGTCACACTATAAAAAATTGCTCCAACAGCTACCCTAGGTGCTCTACCCCCACCACACCTTCTCACTTCAGTGTCACTTGCGGCTGCTAGCCAGACAGCTTCACCCATCACCACCCTCGCTCAGAACCACTCCACGGCATCTTCAGGGGCTGCAACTACCACTACCCCACTCCCAATGAATCCACCCCTACCACAACTGCCACAGACAAGTTCTAATGCTGGTGTCGTTCTTTCACCAGCTGCTGAACCTTTCCCCCGTAAGCTCGTGGACAAGGTGAAGTCAGGCCAGTTTGTTGAAATGAGGGAGCTGCTAGCCGACAACATCACCTTACTCAGCCAGTTGGAGGCCATCCAGGGAGTCCCCCCACTCCAAATTTTAGGTGGTGCACGACCCCGCTTGCGGGAAGTATCGTCCTTGCCTACCTGGTGCTATTGCTTCTTAGGGTATGCAGCAATTCTGACATCTGACCCCACCACAAGAGACCAACTGGCATACGCCCGTTTAATCATTAGGGAGGCGCTTCGACATGGAGGATCAGGCTGGTTGGATTACGATCGTGCATTCCGCCAGCAGGCATCCGCTGACCCGTCATTGCGGTGGAATACGCTTCTACCCGCACTCCAGGCATCCACCATGCTCGGCTTCGGACCAGGCCAAGGAGCCATGTTCTGCACCTTGTGTCGTGGGGTAGATCACACTCGTGCCCAGTGTGCACTGCTTTCTCTGCATCCCCCAGCAAATCGCCCCCCTAACACCCCGCCTACCACCCCCAAACGCAAATCCGATAACATCTGCATCTCGTGGAACAGGGGGTTGTGCATCTTCCCGGGTATCTGCGGATATAGGCATGTTTGTGCTACCTGTCACATGCCACACAAAGCGAGGGATTGTTCAAAGACCCCCGACGGCTCCATTTACAAACAGCAACGTGGCCCTCCTCCACAACCCAGCCCACATACTCCACCTACTGCCCCACCCCATGCCCGCCAGTGAAGTCTGTTAAACAAAACTGTGGCTAGCAGGGATAATAATGACCGCTCTTTTGCTAGTTATCTATCCATATAACACTTGCCTGTATAGGGACACTTCTTGAGATGTATGATTTTGTTGTGTTTCATCTTGCTGAATAATAATAATTACGATTGCGCCAATGCTTGTGTATGTGTTAGGTTCTAGCATTGCGTATGTGCTATGCCATTTACGGGGGGAGGGCTGCTTCATCAGCATAATAATACTAATACTCAGCTCATTCATCAGCATAATATAATATTCAGCTTATTACCTGTTTGCTTATTGTGGCCTATTAAGCGATGCTGCTTTTACCATTGCAATTTGTGCCACTCTAAATAATTGTATACCACCTCCACTCCCCCCCCCCCCCCCCCCACACCCCTATCACAGGTTCCATGAGGTCTGATCACACACATGCAAGCCTAACGGTCCCGTCTGCAAACATAATCCATGGCCGCTATCTTTATACTTCCGACCTCCTTAAGCTTTCAGTAACCTCCAGCCCCTCCCCTCATCGCACCTGGCCGATGTACCAGTCTCCTATTAAGTTGGAAGAGCTCACACCATTCCTCAACAGCCACCCTGACCAAGCCTTGGCATCTTATATCCATATGGGCCTCCTAATGGGCTTTAGAATAGGCTATAGCCACAACCGTGCCCACCTGCGATCCCACTCAACCAACCACCCTTCAGCCCTTGGAAACATGAAAGTGGTTGATGAACGAATTGCTACTGAGCTAGCAGCAGGACGATTGCTGGGACCAGTCACTCCTCACCTTACCCCGCTGATTCATACCAGCCCGCTCGGTCTAGTCCCCAAAGCGCACCAGTCTAACAAGTGGCGTATGATTTGTGATCTCTCATCCCCACTTGGCAGCAGCATTAATGATGGTATTTCCTCCGACTTGTGCTCTTTGCGCTACGCCAAGGTAGATGATGCAGTCAATATAATCCGCTATCTCGGCAGGGGAACATAACTAGTCAAATTGGATCTAAAAGATGCCTATAGGATAGTCCCGGTGCATCCTGCTGACTATCACCTGCTCGGGATCCAGTGGAGAGGCAACACTTATGTCGATCGCGCCTTGCCTTTTGGTTTATGCTCTGCACCGAAGATCTTTAATGCCATTGCTGACTTAATTGCATGGGTCCTAACCTGCCAAGGAGTCAAGTTTCAGTTGCACTACTTGGATGACTTCCTGCTTCTTGATTCGCCCAACTCCCAACAAGGGAGCGAATTTTTAACGATAACCGAGCAATCACTTAGCAGGCTTGGAATTCCAATTGCTGTGCATAAGACAGAGGGGCCGGCAACCACCTTGACCTTCTTGGGAATCCTTGTAGACACGGATAAATTTGAATTACGCCTTCCTGCTGACAAACTGGCCAGGCTTCAGGATGCCTTACAGCAGTGGGTGACACGACACTCCTGTATTAGACGGGATCTGCACTCATTTCTAGGTCAACTTTCCCATGCAGCGACTATTATCCCACAAGGCCGAGTATTCCTCCGACAACTGTTCCCACTCCTCTCCCTTGGCCGGGCACCCCATCATTTTATCCGCATCAACGCTGGTGCCAGGGCTGATCTGACCTGGTGGAAAGTGTTTTTACAGGATTGGAACGGCACATCCTTCTTCCCGGCCATGGCCACATCTGTAGAAGTATTCTCGGATGCATCTGGATCCTTTGGTTGTGGGGCATTTGTGTCTTCACTTGGTTGGTTCCAGCTGCAATGGCCAGCAGACTGGCATGCTGTTCATATCACAGCCAAGGAGCTAGTCCCTGTCGTGCTCGCATCCGCTCTGTGGGGACCGCTATGGACTAGGCAGCGGATCTCCTTTAGATCAGACAACATGGCAGTAGTAGAGCTTCTTAAATCCTGTACCTCTCATGATCCGTTGCTTATGCACATGCTGCGTTGTTTGGTATTCTATTCGGCATATTATCGCTTTCAAATAACAGCAGAGCACATACCTGGCATCCTTAACACAGCTGCAGATGCCATTTCACGCAACAATATTTCATTGTTTCAATCTCTTGTCCCACAGACTCCTCCTGTTGCCCTACCCCAGACAATGGTGGATCTCATAGTGAACAACAGACCGGACTGGGGCTCAAATCGCTGGACCCACTTGTTCACCAGCTCTTTGATCAAGGACTCTCCCCTGCCACAAGAGCAGTCTACCAGTCTGGATGGCGTCAGTACCAGCGCTTCTGCTACCAGTTCAATATCACTCCCCTACCCCTGACTGAACACTCTCAAACCGCATTTGCAGCCTACCTCTCCCAGTCAGTTGGTGCCGGGACTGTGCGATCTTATTTATGTGCCATTAGATTCTACCAAGTTCGAGCTGGCTTGCCTGACCCTTGCATACCCTCTTCTCCCAAGCTTTCCTATGTCTTAAAGGGCATTCAAAGAAAATCATCCGGCCATACACACCCACAGCGCCTCCCGATTACTCCCTCCCTGCTGACCCAGATCCATACCCTGTGGTCAAAACAGCCCCTATCCTACGACAAGACGATGCTATGGGCAGCATTCTGCCTGGGATTCTTTGGATTCATGCGCTCAGGTGAATTCACAAGCCCACTGTCCCAAGATCCTGACACATGCACGCTGTCTGTGGCAGACGTGGCTATCGATTCCAGACAGAACCCACAGATCTTGACCGTTTTAATCCGTCGGAGTAAAACCGACCAGTCAGGCGCTGGGACCCATCTGTACTTGGAACGAACAGGTAACATCCTGTGTCCTGTGTCCGCGGTGTTGGCATACCTCGCAATCCGCCCTCCCACCCCTGGACCGCTATTTTTGTTCCAGGATGGTACTCCTCTGAGCAGAGACCGACTGATTACACATATGCGGGATGCTCTCTATCAGTTGGGAATTGATGCCACGAATTTTTCAGGCCACAGTTTTCGAATAGGTGCAGCAACAGCAGCAGCAAAGGCTGGCTTTGACGATTCTTTCATTCAGACATTGGGAAGGTGGAAATCAAATGCATTTACAACATATATCCGATCATCAGTTGAGGACGTAGCAGCAGCCTCAGCAATTTTGTCGCATGCTAACCCTTAGTCGTTTCTATTGCTGGCAATTTTTTTTTTTTTTGGTTTCTTGTTCATACCACACTATTTCAGAGACTCACTCTTCACTAGTACAATAATATTATATTGTCATTTTATACAGATAACTCCTAACAATTGATAATTACTGTTTGGGAGAGTGTAGTGCATGCTGCACTATTGGGGATGTCACTGACATACACTCTCCCTCCTTTGGTGGTTCCACGTGTGTCATTATTAGTTAATAATATTATGCTTGGCATTATAATAATTATTGCTATCCGTAAGCTTCAGTTGGCATATATATAATTGGCTAACCCTGTTGCTATTTGTGTGCAGTACAATATCTGTATTTGGCTGTCTGCAATAATTTGGCCGTGCGGCCTATATGCTAATTGCTTATAATTATTATCTATATTGGCTGTTTGCAATAATTTTGCCGTGCGGCCTATTGGCTAATTGCTTATAATTATTATCAAAGGCAATAATGGAGGAGTGGCCCCTGCAGCGTTACCAACCATCTATTCCTCTCTATGGAGAAGCCATAGATTTAGGGCGCATGTTACTTTAGTCAATACTTATAGGTGTTAAATGAAGTTTATGCATGCATAAACTATAGTTAATAGCATCAGGCCGACGTAAAGAGCATGTTTGCCCATGACGTATGGCGCATGCGCATACGTCACACTAGTATACAATTATTCTAAATAAAGAACACTTTAACTGCGCAACAACTCCTGCAAGCAAGAAGAACATCGCAGTGGAAAAATCTCCCACCTCTCCCACCCTGATAGGTTTATATTCAGTCCATTCAACACACTACGTCAATCAATCAATAGGCAATACACATGTATACATTCATGTTTGAGTAGATAGGGGGAATTGATTGGTGGCTGAATGTCACACGTAACTTATCGGTCACGCCAGCAATGTCTTTGTTTTCTAACGCTGGATGTCACTGTCCTAGTTCCAGTTGGTACTCAACTTCACGGTCGGGACTCCCACGCTGGCCTTAGCTGCCAGTTGGCACCTGACTCAGGTTGGGACTCCCACGCTGGTACTAGCCTACTCGCCAGTTGGTTCCTGGCCTCAACGGCAGGACTCATACGCTGGTACTCAAACACAGTGACCTTGACGCCATCAATGACCCAGGTTACGCCCAAATTAATCCTACCTCGCATTGCTTAATAACTAATAGACATGTATTGTGCTTACTAGATCAAATGTTCTGATATTATGTGCTTGGTACATGTACTTACACAAAGATCAATCACACAAGTTTAATCGGTAAATTCATTATACTCGTGGAGACGGCATGTAATAGCTATTAATCACAAATAACAGGACTCTATTGGATGGAGTTACATACTTTTTGGACACTAGCAACTTGAACGATACAGATGGTATCTCTTCTTCACCGATCCAGGTATATATCTTTGTGAACCTGATGGCGCAGTACCTAACTGTGACCTCCAGCAAATGAGTGTTAGTGTAATGATGGGAGAAATATTTAAAGTATCACTGGTTGCAGTTGATCAGGTTTACAGAACATTACCGTACGTCACCGTCTACAGTTCTCTCAAATATGCTGAGAGTGGTCTGGGAGAAGGACAAATGGCTCGAGTAACTACAAAAGAATGTACCATTTTTAGCTTTAATGTATTTTAACCAAATGCTAACGAAAAGATCACTTTGTACACAGATGGCCCATACGGAAACGCAATAAAATCACAAAGGAATATTCTCATCTCCTTTCTGAAGTGTACCTGTCCAATTGGATTCCAACCATATACTGGCCAACACAACAACAGTAACTGTGTATGTGACTGTGATCCAAAGCTTCAGCAGTATGTATCAAACTGTTCATCTCAAACTGGTTTCATTGTAAGAGAGGGAAACTTCTGGATTGGATATCTTGGCACTACTGGAACAAATACACCAAACGACTATAACTATTTAACCTACCCTCACTGCCCTCTGGACTATTGCCTCCCTCCAGATCTCAAAGTGGACATCAACTTAACTGAGATAGATGGAGCTGATTCACAGTGTTTTCATAGTCGCTCTGGTATATTATGTGCATTGTGTAAACCGGGGCATACTTTATCCCTTGGTGGGTCCAGGTGCATTCCATGTACTATGCATAATATATACCTGACAGAAATTCTTCTAATTGCACCCATAGTTGGTATAGCTTTAATAGCACTAATGCTAATACTAAAATTGACAGTTGACAAAGGTACCTTAAATGGACTCACCTTTTATGCAAACATAATTGGTGCAAATAGCAGCATATTCTTTCCGTCATCATTCACGACTAATCCATTGCAAGGCTTGTACGTTTTCATATCTTGGCTTAATCTCAATATTGGATTTGATGTCTGTTTCTTTAAAGGAATGGACACCTATTGGAAAACCTGGATTAAGTTGGCATTTCCTGCCTATGTTATATTGCTTGTCATCATAGTGATATTTTGAAGTGAACGTTCTAAACGATTTGCAAATCTGATACTAAGAAAGAATCCTGTGGCAACCCTGGCCACGCTCATCTTGTTCTCCTATGCCAACTTCCTTCGTACAGTGATCACTACTCTCTCCTTTGTAACTCTAGCCTACCCTGAAGGTGACAAAATGATGTGGCTCCCTGATGCCACCGTTGCCTACCTTCAAGGAAGGCACATTGCATTATTTATTTTGGCCATTCTGATTCTGCTAGTGGGTGTTTTGTACACATTTTTGCTCTTTGCTTGGCAGTGGCTGAGGGCCATAAGGGGTGTTACTGAAAGCTATCACCTTCAGAAGCTGAACCATTTCATGGAAGTTTATCATGCACCATATAGACCCGAGCACCGCTACTGGACTGGTTTGTTACTTCTAGCACGTGTAGTTCTATACCTAGTCTTTATGGTCAGTAATTTGAGTCTTAATCTGCTGGTGATCATATATCAGTCAGTTGCGGTCTGCTATTTCTTAAAGGTCATTTTGGGATGATTTATCGAGCAGAATGGTTGATACGATAGAAATGGTGAACTACCTAAACATTGCTTTGTTCAGTGCTGTAACGTTCTTTGCTATTCAGACAAGTGACAAGTATCGAAAAGAGGTTGCTTAAATGTCCGTATCTGTTACATTGGTTCTATTTTTCTTTGTTCTAGCTTACCATATTAATACAGAACTCCTTTCTAAGTGGTATAGAGCACTAAAACTGAAAATTAGCAAACTATTATTTATCCGTAGTAGCAATTCATGCACTGATTCTGATACTGTTCAACCAACATCTTCAATAATAGACGGACTTCCAGGCGCAAGTGCCATGCCTTCAATTTTTGTTGGTAAATTAGATAATGCAAATCTACCAGCTCAAGTATCAATAGAAAATGATGATGATACGCTATCCATAGATAGTTCAACACCACTTCTACAAGACAATGCAGACATTATCATGTAATCAATGACTTTTTGTATGCAAAATACACCATGTGAGTGTGTTGTTAACCAGTAGTATACCTGGTCTAGATGATCAGACATGTAATACTTTTTATCTGAGTTTTTAAGTTATAGCTACAATATTCATATGCGCAATGTATTCATGCAGTGATATTGATATCTGGGCATATAAATTAATATAGTCTAAGAATGAACATAAAGCGATATCACAGTATCTATTTACAAATATTTATTTTGCAAATTTGATCTCTGGGCATGCGCAATTAAGTGTTTCATAGAAAATCAAATTCCTAAATAAAAGGAGCCTGATGGAGAATAGCCTCTCCTCTAGAAAAGTTGACAGTATCCATTTTATCCATGCATGTCACAGGTGCAGTCATTGTGTATATACATTTCCAATTCCGTGTGTTCTATTTTCCTTTCAATGTATGCTCATATAAATAAATATGCACATTAGCTATATTAGTTAGCATGAAAAGGTGCAATTTGTAGACAGTTGATTTTGAGCTCAATTAATTGTAAATATTAATTTTACAGTAAACTGCAGCTGTTTCCTTGATAATTAGTGGCTAACCTGCTATAGATAATTGGCCATCACACTTGACAATGTCGTCAGTGGCGTAACGAACCGCTTTTATTACTGGTATCTATCTTAAAAGCACACGTATTGCTGCTGAAGAGCGTACTTAGTCTAGCCCTTCTTTCAGATACTATTAATTTAGGAGAATACTGCAACTCTTGTATATATGCAGTCGCATTAAGCTCCCACTATCAAAACCAGATGTAACAATGGAGCAATATAGTACAATGCTCTTGGCTGTAGCAGCACTTGCAATGCAATATTATTACAGTTGTAGTGTCACTGCTCATTTGCTGGATGAAGATTCAATGCAAATGTTTTACATCACTCCCTCATCAAATATGCCATGTGCTGCGAAGCCTTGTCTTACTTTATCCCAATTTGCTGATAACTCAAGCAGCTGGTTATCATCACTGACAAACGCGTCGTTGATGATATTATCAGGAACCCATACGCTCACCACTGATCTTTCGATCACAGCTATCACTTTCTTCATGCTGACAAGTTCCACTTCTGATGGTAATCACTTTATTAGATGCCAGTATCAAGCGAGCTTTAATTTTGAGAACATGACTGAGTTGTCAATAAGAGGACTAACGTTTATTGGATGTGGCAACAATACATTTTCATCAATAAGAAATTTCACGATAGAAAATTCTACTTTTCAAGGGCAGAATGCAAGTGGCACGGTCCTTGATATTGCCAACGTTAATCTCACAATTGTAAATAGCTCCTTTCTCTCAAATAGCATTGGTCGCTGCATTGACATCTATGCCATTAATATCAGACCACACATCATATCCGTTCGTGTTGGTGGAGCTATTTTTGTGGATAAGAGCAATGTAAGTATCATCAAGTGCACTTTTTCCAACAATAGTGCCGAAGTTGGTGGAGCAATATATAGTACTAATTATGAGTTCAGCAATAACATCAGTATTAGTAACAGCACATTTGTCGGTAATCGAGCAAATATTGATAGTCGACGACTTGTCCTTTTTTGTGATCAACCAGATAACCCCAGCAAAGGAAGTGCTGCTGGAGCTATTGCAGTATTTCAGTCTAAACTAAAAATTTCTGATTGTATATTCACCAACAACACTAGTGAAATGGGTGAAGGTGGTGCTTTAGCAGTTCAGCAGGAGTCAACCTTGAGTATATATAAAAGTGAGTTTCATGGCAACACTGCGAAGAGTTATGGAGGTGCTTTTATAATACGAGAAATTTTTGCTACCATCAATAGCAGCGTATTCATTAGCAACAGTGCTACCCAAAGAGGTGTCATTCATGCCATACAAAAGACTATAGCCATATTAATAGGAAATGTATTCAAGAACAATTCTGCAAAGTCATCAGGTGGAGTCATTTCAACGGACCAAAACAGTCTGTTATGCAATCATCATGGGCACTTCGTTTACAATAAAGCTACAACTGGGGGTGTTTTGTATGCTATTAGATCAGGAGTGATACTAGAACACAGTGCGTTTTCCCATAATCAAGCTAAAGAAAGGGGTGGTGCAATATACCGTAGGATTGGTATGTTATGCGGGGTTAAATTTATGCGATTTCCTAGTAAAAAGTATTATGCGATTTTTATTTATGCGATAATACCATGAGCCAGACTCCACCCTCGAGGGTGGGATCTGAGAACAAGACTATCCACTCTAGTAGAGGAAAGAGCTATCAGCCCTTAGTAGAGTTGATTAACACTGAAAGTACTCACCAGTAGTCCGTAAATATCGGAAGCGTACTTCTCTCTGGCTCTTTCCAAACTCAAACTGTTGTACTGTTCGGCCAAACAGACTGAGCGCTTACTAGCAGATCGATTGCGCGTGCAATATGACCACGTGTACGCGGCGCGCGCCTCGGCCGGCCGCCGTATTGCGCAATGTATGTAATGCGCATGTTTATTTTGCGATTTTTAATTGTGCGATTTCGCTAAAATTCGCATAATCGCATAACTAAAAATACCGCATAACATACCAATCCTACGGTATGTCCTACAGAGCCACACCAATATTACTATATTAGGACGATCTAATCTAACGCATAACTCTGCTGGTACTGGTGGTGCAATATGTGCAATTGAAAGTACTTTAATTTCCCTTGGTTACATATATACTCCAGGTCAACTCACTCAGTTAACTATTGCCTACAATACGGCGAATCAGATTGGAGGTGGAATCTATCTGCAGCGCAGTGTTTTCAATTCTAGAATGGACAGCGTAACAAATATTTCGTGCAATAGTGCAAGCAGCAGTGGTGGTGGGATGTATGCTACGAATTCACTGATCATTTGCACAGAATACTATCGAAAGATGAATACAAAGCCAAATCAAACTTTGGTGTTTTTTGCCAACAACAGTGCACTCAAAGGTGGAGGGTTATATCTAGAGTCCTCTGCTCAATTACGCATTCAGAGAATTGGTGATATTACAAATCTTTTTCAAGATACAAAATTAAACTCTAGCATCCATTTCGCATCAAATACAGCCGAGTATGGTACAGCAGTGTATGTGGCAGATGAAACTTATTTTGATGTATGCAATAATTTGTATGGTACAGCGAACAGTACTACAACTAGCAATGCTGACTGTTTCATTCAAGTATTTTCAGAATCTACAATCAAATATAATGAATCTAACATTCCCAAAATTCATTTCAGAGCAAATAATATTTCAAAGAGTATGATCTTTGGGGGACTACTGGATCGATGCATACCTGATCCTCGCAGAGCTGAAATTTACACCAGTGGGTACATACTGAAAGAAATCAGTGGACTTGCTTACTTGAAGCTCATTAGTAACATAAAGATTACTGAACACATCAGCTCTTTACCAGTAAGATTGTGCTTCTGCAATACACGTGATAATAAACCAAACTGTAGCTATGAGCCACCCATCATCCACGTGAAAAAGGGAGAAAGTTTTAATGTGTCACTTGTCGCAGTTGATCAGGTGAATCACACCTTGAAGGATGTCGAGGTTTATAGTGCCCTCAGCCACACACAGAGCAGTTTAGGTGAAGGACAGACAACCCAAGCAACTAAAAATGCTTGCACTAACCTAACCTTTAGTATTATTTCTCCTCATAGTGCTGAAGAGTTGATCTTGTATCCTGAAGGTCCATGCAGGAATGCCAGTAGATCTCAGAGCAGAGTGCAAGTTTTTTTTCAACCTTGCACATGTCCAATAGGATTTCAGCCAAGGAAATATGATAGCAAAGACTGTCTTTGTATTTGTAATTCAAGGCTCAGTCCTTACTTCAGTGAAGCAGATAACAACTGTGATATTCAAACTGAATCGTTAGCAAGACATGGTAATTTTTGGATTGGTTTCAACAATGAGAACGTTAGTGGATTTTTAATCTATCCTTACTGCCCCTTGGATTACTGTCTCCCATCAACGTCCAATGTTAATATCAACCTAAATCTTGATAATGGATCGGATGCACAGTGTGCTAATAATCGCTCAGGGCTTTTGTGTTCACTCTGTCAACCCGGTCTTAGCTTATCCTTAGGAAGCTCTCGATGTAGCCCTTGCTCTAGGTCGTGGTATACGAGTTTTGTGCCAATCATTTTGATCACTATCATAGCTGGTATTCTTTTGGTAGTAGTATTGCTGACTTTCAAGATAACTGTAAATACTGGATTACTGAATGGACTGATCTTTTATGCCAATATCATTGGTGCCGATAGCAGTACATTCTTCTCTGGACTGTTGCCATCCACTAAATTTCATTTGGCCCTCGTATCATGGCTCAATTTGGAAGTGGGATTTGATGTATGCTTCTTTGAAGGAATGGATACCTACTGGAAAACATGGCTCCAGTTGGCCTTCCCAGCTTATGTCATATTTCTAGTTGCCATTGTGATCATTGCTAGTGAGTACTCGGGAAGGTTTTCCCGTCTTCTAGCAAGAAGAAATCCAGTGGCAACTCTTTCCACACTGGTCTTGCTATCATATACAAAATTTCTACAGACAACAATTACAGCCCTCTCATTAGCTACTCTACACTATCCTGACGGCTCTCACAAGAAGGTGTGGCTTCCTGATGCTACTACCGTAGGATTGGTATGTTATGCGGTATTTTTAGTTATGCGATTATGCGAATTTTAGCGAAATCGCACAATTAAAAATCGCAAAATAAACATGCGCATTACATACATTGCGCAATACGGCGGCCGGCCGAGGCGCGCGCCGCGTACACGTGGTCATATTGCACGCGCAATCGATCTGCTAGTAAGCGCTCAGTCTGTTTGGCCGAACAGTACAACAGTTTGAGTTTGGAAAGAGCCAGAGAGAAGTACGCTTCCGATATTTACGGACTACTGGTGAGTACTTTCAGTGTTAATCAACTCTACTAAGGGCTGATAGCTCTTTCCTCTACTAGAGTGGATAGTCTTGTTCTCAGATCCCACCCTCGAGGGTGGAGTCTGGCTCATGGTATTATCGCATAAATAAAAATCGCATAATACTTTTTACTAGGAAATCGCATAAATTTAACCCCGCATAACATACCAATCCTACGGTATTGAGTATTTGAGTGGAAAGCATATTCCTCTTTTTGTTGTAGCAATTGCCATTCTAATTGTTGGCACTGCTTACACGTGTATCATTTTCTTCTGGCAATGGTTTCTTCATTATCAGAAAACAGCTCTTTTCAAAAGGATCAATTTTCTGCAACTGAACCATTTCATTGATCCTTATCATGCTCCCTATTCTGAAAACTTTCGCTACTGGACTGGTTTGTTGCTGTTCACACGAATCGCTCTGTATCTTGTGTTTGCATTGAATGTATCGGGTGACCCTGGAGTCAATTTGATGGCAGTAAATATTTCAGCAATTAGCCTTCTCCTATTTAAGGCACATTTTGGTAGGATATACAAAAAGAACTTTGTTGATATGATGGAAATGGCTTGCTATGCAAATCTTGGTATATTTAGCACAATCAGACTACAATTTGATGATGGAGAAATAGTCAATATCACTGCTTATATCTCTGGTGCTTTCACCGTGACACTACTAGTTATCATAATCTCTTATTGTTCACTGAATGCTCTGCTCGACTCAAAATGTTCAAAGAGATACACTAATTTTTCTGAAAGACGATTTCACCAAAATGAACTTCAAAATAGTAATGACACAGTTGTAAGCAGCCGCACATCAAAAGAAAGCTACCCCACTTATTCTATCGTGGACATAGGAGAGCTGGAAGACTGTGGTGGGCAAAATTCTCAAATTAGTGAGAACGATATTATAGAGCCGAGGCTCACAAGTGACATGGTAGATGACATAGCATCAGATTCTGAGTCAACGGGCAGCACAACTCCACTCTTGAACAAATGTGACTGACATTTAGACTATTGTGTGTATACCTACTAATTGATTAATTGACAGTTAATGTGATCATATGTAGCTTATCGACCAATGGATGTAGTTCCTCAAAGCAGTTTCAATAGTAAACTATTAGGCCGTAATAATAATACTAAAGTGCTGTGGTGATATTTATGACATACGTGTAATATGCTAGTTACATTGAAATGCACAATATTATGGTTCCCAAGTCATTAATATAGCAATCAAAATCGAACCTAAACAATTAAAAATGGCAGTGAAGTCCAGGATCAAAGTAGCTGTCGTTGAGGGTGACTATGCGGAGTTGTGTGGCTTGGGCCTACCTCTACTGTTGAGTTTACAACTCCAGTGCCTGAACCTGAGTCTGTCTAGTGCACTGTGGTCAGCCAAAGCTTCGGGGTCCGGATTCTCTGTCAACCTCTACTGGCCTGCAAGTCCGAGCGGCCCTACTCGCAAGACGGCTGAATCGGCAGGGGTAAAGAAGGCCAAAAAGAAGCGTAAGCACGGCAAGCGTAGGAGAGAGCAAGCCCCTGGCAGTGTTTCCAACAATGAAAGTACTTTAGACACTGTGGTGGTAGCTAGTCCTACTAGCCAACTTCCAAATAAAGCTCACTCCAGCCCTGAAAAAGTTCTTGCTCTGGACAGTAGCCCTCCTGATAGCCTTGGTTTAGTACATCATCCTGGAGCAGCACCTACCATTCCTGATGATTGTTCTATTGGAAGTCTGGACAGCCCAGAAGTGGACCTAACAGAATGTACTAATATTCAGTATGCAATGAAAGATGGGGTCCATGGAGTGTCCTACACTGGAAATCTGGAAGAGCAAGGCTGGATGCCTGTTGTCGGTAGGAGAAGGAGGAGATCCGTTCCAGATTTTGTAAAAAGACGATTTCCACGTGATCATCCAATCCACCATCGAGGGTCAGATGCTGAATCAGAATCAGATGAAGAAGCTTTAGATAATGCTATTCCCACCGGAGGTACCGCGACTGTTGACTACATGATGATTGATAACACCCCTGGTCTCATGATCAAAACAAGATGTACGAGGGCATGGACACCTATAGCCGCCAGGACGAGGGGAAGATTGAAGAAGAAGTGATTTAACTAACTCTTTACATTTAGTAGATAGGTTGCGTGCTTGTATTAGCAGTTGTGCTATTCACGTAACCCCTGTTGCATATCGGCATCAGAAATTATTATAGAAAAAAAAAAAAATTAATAATGATAATATTGTGAGATAGAAGTGCAAGTGCATGATATCGTGTAACTGAATTTGCTATATTTTTATAATGATACTAGTGATGATAATCTAATAGTGGAGATGTGCTGTCCTCCGAAGCTAATGAGGCTCTATCATCTTCATCATAATTCTTACTAATTTCCACTCTTGCCGAGTTTTGTCTGACAGAATCAGGTGGTCCTAAGTACAGCGCTGAAAATGTGGGTTTCCCAATGTCATTAGAAGTAGAGCCTCTAGCAGTGGAGTAATTAGCTGTTGCCGACTGATTTAGCTGCTGTTTATTAGTACGTCTCTTTGAATATTTTGTGTGAACTATAGCGTACAAATGGTATATAGGAGATTATGACAGCTAGGAGAATCACTGTGAAAGCTCCTGATATGTGACTGGCGATACCGACAATCCTTGTATCTTCAAACTTTAATTTTATTGTGCTGAGTACACCAAGATTTGCATAACAAGCCATTTCAATCACATCGACAAAAACTGATTGATACACTCGGCCAAATTGTCCCTTGATAATAAAAAGGCCAACCACAGACGTGATTATTGCCAATAAATTGACTCTAGGATCTCCCGATACATTGAGTGCAAACACAAGATACAAAGCAAAACGTATGAATAGCAGCAAGCCAGTCCAGTAGCGATGCTTAGGGACATAGAGAGCATGGTAAGGCTTTATGAAATGACATAGTTGCTGAGACATGACCCACTTGAAGATCATCTTGTCCTGAAGATGAAGAAGCCACTGCCAAAAGAAAATGGTACACGTGTACACTGTACCGATTACTAGTACTAGGATGGCCACGATAAAAAGAGGGATATGTTTGCTACGTAAGTACTCAACTGTCGCATCAGGAAGCCACACCCTCTTAGGTGAGCCACCCCCAGGATTGTCAAGCTGAGTGAACGATAAGGATGTGATTGTTGTTTGAAGGAATTTTGTGTATGAGAGCAAGATTAGGGTAGCTAGAGTAGCCACTGGGTTCACTTTACCAATCAAACGAGAGAATCTCATTGATTTTTCGCTGACAATGATCACAAGGACAACTAGAGCTCTCTCGAGCACAAAACCCTCGGCGCGCTGCATGGCATTAGCTACATGATTCAACAGTTGCATGCAGAAAAGGGGCTATAGCTAAAGGGCTGGGGCCAGGGTGAGACAGGGATGAGGCTAATGTTATACTTGCACAGCAGTGTTATCATCAAGACGGTTCAACAGCCCATAGCAGCAACAACCCTAGCGTGTTATATCGAACTCCACACTGTGGTGTCGACGTCAACTCAACCTCCCTCACTGTAGCCCAACCTCCAATTGTTGGGGACTTAGCTAGCTACATCTTAACTTGAAGGACTATGATGCAAAGCCTTGGCACAAGACTGAAGTACACTGAGCAATATATTGCATGTCCAATATTATCGCAACTCACTTGGTTTCAAGCACTGTAATTCTATGCATGCATATACAAACCAGAGAGTCAAAGGGTACCACAAGAATACAGGGAGCTAAGCCTTAGAATAGAATAGAAGCCACAATCGTCAAAAGCTCGCTGGTGGACTGAGCGGCGGGATTGATGCAACCGCGCATGCGCTAAGGATAATAGACGTATATACCGTATATAGCGCGCAACCTATTTATACGTTAAGTCATGCTATTGCTGGCTCGGGCAAAGTCAAGAAGCTTAGAATCGTAAAATGACGCCAAACTGGCGAACAAAGCGCTTTCGGAGAAATCCACACAAATCATGAATTGGGAACGCCATAAGGAACCTTGCAACACTGCAAATTGGACTCGCAAGCGAGGTATGTAGCAGCTAGTGTGGTAACAGACAGACAGACAGACAAACCAACTACCGTAACCCTCGCGCATGCGCCGAGGGTTAACTAGAAACATGATATACATTGGGAAAGCCAACTGGAGCCATGTTTTCCAATAGGTGTCCATTCCTTCAAAGAAGCAAATATCAAACCCAATTTCCAAGTTAAGCCATGATACAAGAATTGAGTAATATCTAAGTGATGGTGACAATCCAAAGAAAAACTGACTGCTGTTGGCACCTGTGATGTTCATATAAAATATCAGTCCGTTCAATGTTCCATTTGCAACAGTCAGATTGAGAAACATCAGGAATGATACGAGAAAAATTCCAGCTATCAGAGCAATCAAGATTACTGGAAGATATCCCTTATACTGCATCTTAGAGCAAGGGACACACCGAGAGCTTCCTAAGGATAAGCTAAGATCAGGTTGACAGAGCGAACACAAAAGTCCTGAACGATTGTTAGCGCACTGTGCATCAGATCCATTGGCAAGATTTAGGTTGATGTAAACTTTGGAAGTTGGTGGTAGGCAATAGTCTAGTGGACAGTAAGGGTGCTTTAAAAATCCACTCGAACCATTAGTACCGTTAATGTAATCTATCCAAAAGTTGCCTTTCCTAATTAATGATTCAGTTTTACGATTGCAATTATTTGCTGCTTCAGTGAAATAAGGACTAAGTCTCACATCACACACACAGATGCAATCATCACGACTTTTTTTATTCTGGAATCCTATTGGACACCGGCAATGTGTAAAGTGAACACAAATTCTGCTAAGTGATCCCTTGGCATTCCGACACGGACCTTCCGGGTATAATATCAGTTCTTCATAGTGATTATGCGAACGGATACTGAATGTTAGGTTTGTGCAAGCATCTTGTGTGACTTGAAGTGACTGGCCTTCACCTAAACTGCTTCTTGTGTGCTTAAGATAACTGTGTATTGCGACTTGGGCTATTGTATGATTCATGTGATCAACTGCGACAAGTGATACATTAAACATCTCTCCCTTCATTTTGTAAATGATTGGAGGCTCGTAGCTGCAGTTTGATTTGTCATCAAGTGTACAGAAACACACCCTAACTGGTGAAGAGGTCAACATTTCACGATCTGGTATGTTACTAATGAGCTTAAGATAAGTGAACCCATCGATTTTCGTGTGTATGTATCCACTAGTTAAGATTTCAGCTCTACGTGGATCTGGTATGCATCGATCCAGTAGCCCTCCAAAGATCACGGGTGAAGCAGAATTATTTCCTCTATGTTTCGTAGTGAACTCTATGTTAGGCTGTTTGGACATTTTCCCTAGAGCAGATATTCTTGAAAAGACTTGAAAAAAGCACTGATTACTGCTATTGTCTCTATCTATCTTTAAATTGTAACTACCATCACAAGTATAAGGATACATTTCATCGTCCACATAAATTGCTGTGCCATTCTGAGCAAAATTTGATATAAAGTAAATGCTGGTGTTTAAAGGATTGTTGTATGGACTTGTGTATGCCTTTTGTATACGTAATTGTGCAGCTGATGTCAGATATACTCCACCGCCTAGCTGTGCACTATTATTCATAAAAATCAGTATGTTTTGATGGGGAGTGTTTTTTGCTGCACGATAAGGTTCTGTACATGTAATGAGTGAGTTGGTGACATACACTCCCCCACCTTTATATTTTGCTCTATTCGATGAGACATTGGCTATACTTCCAATGCTACGAGACACAAATGTGCTATGGTCAAGATAGATGCCACCTCCACTGCCATTAGCTTCATTATAGATTATTGTCAACTCATAGAATCCCTTGCTATGCAAAATATCACCACCATAAGGCAATAATATGCTTTCAATTGCATAGATTGCCCCTCCTGCTGTTCCAGCAGAGTTGTGTGTTAGGTTACATACTCCACTGAAAGCAACCTCTGGTTGACTTTGCAGAATGTAAATGGCACCGCCACTTTCTCTGGCTTGGTTGTGTGACAAAACACTATCACTGAGATCCACTTCAGTGATGCAATAGCATACAGTGCACCTCCAGTTGTTGCATTGTTGTGTACAAATAGACTATGATTGTCATACCTTTGAGTCCCCTGATCGAGAAACATAGCACCACCCGATTGCTTGACCGAATTCTCCTTGTATATACTTCCTCTCATGATCAATATCACTGCTCTATGTGTTCCTTGTGATAAATACATAGCACCACCTTGAGTAGCCTGATTTTGAAGAAATACACTACTGTTGATACATATATTGGATTCCCTTACGGAAACTGAACCACCATAAGTTTTTGCTTTGTTGCCATAAAATATAGTGTGGTACACCGTCATATTTGAGGATTGTTGAATGGACAGTGCCCCTCCTTGTCCAGTATCACTTGTATTATTGGTGAATGTACTACTATTAATACTCAGTAAAGTATTAAAAGTAGCAATGGCACCTCCTGCAGACAGCCTTACTTTTCCCACATTATATATCGACTGATTAGAGTCATAGAAGGGAACTTGATTATAGATAAAAGTGCTGTTACTGATAGTAATGTTATTGAGTGCATAGACAGTATATTGCTCCACCAACGTCAGCGCTGTTGTTAAAAAATGTGCTTCTAGTAATAGTAACGTTGCTTTTGGCCACAAAAATTGCTCCACCTACATGAACAGTGATATGCGATGCGGTTTTTATATCCACAATATCCAGACAGGTACCAACTCTGTTGGAAATAAAGGAAGAATTTGTAACTATAAGGTTACTTTCTGTGATTTTAAGTGCTGTCTGACTTCCGTTCTGGCCTTGAAAAGTAGAGTTGCTTATCATGAAATTCGATACTAATGTAAAACTATTATTGCCACATCCAATAAAATTTATCCCTTTTATCCATAGTTTAGTAATATTTTCAAAGTTGAAACTTGTTTGATGTTCGCAACAAATAGTATAAGCTGGGCCCTCAGATTCTGGCGTAGAATTTGTAAGCATGGAAAAATTATAGATATTTGCAATGAAAAGATCAAGGTCGAGTTTGTGATTTCCATTTAAGAATATCAAAGTTGTGTTTGAAGACAACCAGTTGCTTAAAGTTTGAGTGAAATGAGAGAGTGTGATGCAGGACATGGGACACCTGATGATGGAGTAACATAAAGCAGAGCTTCCCTATCCAACAGATCTGTTGAGAAATTTACATGAAATAGGATTTTGACTATTGCTAGTCTAAAGAGTATCTGTTGCTTCATCGCAATTATAGTAATTACAATAATTATTGCTACTGAAATTACACTATGCCTTGACTTGGACGATGCTCATCACTGATCTAAGTGGCAGTGATCTTTACTTCAGCCCCTTTTTTTAATTGCACTATGCAGTTTGATTCTCCGGATATTGTACATGCAGCCTTTGTAAGCTTGTACCATAGTACTACAATGTATGATATCAATAATCTAAAAGTGTAGCTAGCTACATACACAGTCTTTATTCAGGTTCAATAATTTAAAGGAATTATTTCTTGTTCACAAAAGGTGTTGTTTTATGTAACCATTGTTTTAGATAATCAATGAAGGGCAGCTACCAGTATAATATTATTGACAACTAGCAACTAAACCTGATAGCAAGTACAGTTACTCTATACAAAATTAAAGTAGTCCCAAAGAAATAATCTTGATAGTTCAAAATTATACACAGTTACTATGGAGAGCATTATTATCATCCAAGAGTATTGTTATGGGACCTTTAAGTGGAGTCGTACCCTAATTGCTTGCATGGCTCATATATAGGAATTCTTTACCACCACCAATCACATCTGTTAAAGATTTTGTCTATACCAAGGGGTGTGTCAGTAGCTGAAAAGGATCCAAGGACCGAAATGTTCTATAATATGAACTTGTTGGATGCTTACTACATCCATGCTCATGCAGTAACTAAGACCTTTCAAATTATGTATATCATGTCATTTCAGCCATGCTATGATATGAATTAATGTCAATATCAATGATCATCTATGATCCATTTACCATATCCAGATTAATTGACTTTCAAACTTTAAATGACGTACAGTGTAGAATTAATGCAAATGCAGACCTCGAGTATATGGAATTTTAGGACAGAAGAACAATGTCAGTAGCTATATAATAGCCTATAATTGTGGCTAGGGATATGGAGATAGTTAGCAATTATTTGATCGAGTTTTCACTAGCCAGTCATGATTATTAATAATTATACATTTTGTCCCAATGTTTCGACACCTCACGAAGCCTATCTTTGCTAGGGGAGCAGTGGTGCATGATTATCAAAATACTGGGACAAGATTTTAAACTGACTGTGAAGGCTCGATCAATTGCAAACTAAGTGCTAATTATTATAAGTAGCTATTATAGCTAGGTATACAAAACATTAATATGAGTGACCTAGAAAGATTTAATTAATAATACTTGCTGCATGAGTATCAGAGATGTTTTCAGCTCATAGAAGAA
Organism: Cliona cf. orientalis; assembly: GCA_963930775.1. Classification (NCBI taxonomy): domain Eukaryota; kingdom Metazoa; phylum Porifera; class Demospongiae; order Clionaida; family Clionaidae; genus Cliona; species Cliona cf. orientalis. The sequence goes on from OZ005690.1 coordinate 3,706,181, forward strand.
ACAGTATAGAAGTATATTATATTAAATCTCTATGGACTAACAAAACAGAACGTTTATGCACATCAGTACTCCCAATGCAAATATCACATGATGAAAATGACTGATGCAAACAATTCCATTCACTGATGGTTTTTACTTTGGGATGAAAACATAATAGCTACTTGTTTTACTTTGAGATGAAAACATCAATGCTTGCTACTTTGGGATAAAAAATCAATCCTTGTTTTCAAAACACTTTATTCACTTCTATTGAAGCATGTAGTAAACATTTCACAGTTAAAACTTCATACGAATAAGCTGTCTCCGCGTTACTACATTTCAAACTCATAGCTCATCATGATAACGTGGCTGCCTATTATCTCTCTAGTTCTCATGAGTTTGACATCCATTCATTGCAACAGTGAACTGGTGTATGTCACTCCAAATGCTCCTCCTAACCCAGACTGCCATGATGGCCTTCCGTGTCAAACACTAAAGAGCTACTTCAATAACAAAACATTCACTCAGCAGAGTGTCAATCTGACAATGATATTTCTTGCATGCTGGACAGCATGAAGGAGGTGGCCAACAGATTGCACTGAAGTCCACGTCATTCACTATAAGAGGAACTGGGGTATTGGATGTAATCATAAAGAATGTAAACATAAAATTGCAGTATGCTACAGAAATATGCTTTGAGAATATCAGTCTTAATCACTGGAACAGCACGTCCCCTGGTCCACCATTTCTTGTATTAGAGATGGTTTCAGTACCAATCAGACACACATCTTCGTAAGACATGCTAAAAACTCAAGCGGAAATAAGAGAGCGCTTGTGAATTCTGATACTGATTCTCTCTCTCTCATTGTAGCTCAGTAGGTTGAAATTTCCTCTCAGACTGGTATCGTTCTTGACCCAGTGTACACCCTCAAGGGAGTTTGAGGAATGTTGACAGAGCTGAAGATGAATCCAAAATGGTTCAAGGGAAACAGGATTCTCTACATCCACACAGGTTCGTTTGTTGTAGATATTTTGCTTTTATCAAGAATCATCCATGCTAGGAGGTGTATTTGGTGCATTTGATGGAATATTAAAGAAAACTTTACTGACAAATCAAGTTTATAGTCACGTAGACATTTTATCAGACCAATCAGCTTTATAAACAAAGTTAGAATATCCAATACTTTACATCCTTTCCTGTTCCCACACAGTGACACATGTACGTGTGTGTGTGTGTATGTGTATGAGACATGACTTGCACACAATGTCAAGCTTACACATATCAATGTGCACTTCCTTAACTGGTTATGTAATATATAGCATGAAAAGCAAAGCCTATAGCTATACTATAATCAAGGTTTAGTACTTACGTATACTATGCAACAACTAAAAGTTTCATACAGTTTAATGTCAAAAGTAATTCAGTAGCTAAGTTGGTAGCAGTGGCTGTAGTTTGATATCACCAGCTGCGGTTTTGGTTTCAACATAAACTGAGCAATCACCATCCTCTGTCCGAGGCTCCAGCATTAAACTGTGAAGGCCAACATAATCGATAGCTTCGTCCTGGGACTCTGGTGCATGTGATTCCGAATTCCTGGCCCTGGCCATGCTGGAGCAGCAGTGGGTAATTGCTGCATAGAGAACAGCACAGCAAAATTGTAAAAGTGCAAAACTGATTGATAGTCCTATGGCAGCAGCCTGCAGTGTAGATCTGTTGGGCTGAGTGTACGTGAAAAAGAAAAACCCACTGAGGAGAACCAGGTTAGCCAAGTAGGTACTCTGGAGTAGCAAAACCGCTTTGCTCCTATACGGCTGCACCAGAGTTATGTATAGGAGCAGTGCCACAGCAAGCACTAGGAGAAGCAAGAGATTTATGGAGCCTGAAATACCAAAAGTGGATGCAAATGTCACTAGCAGGAATCCTCTGGCTAGCAATAGAACTCCAAACCAGTAGTGATGCTTGTTTTCAAGAGGAGAAAAGTAGGCGTCGTAGACGGGATGATACCGCATCAACCAGGTCAGAAGCCTAAAGTGTGAGACCCTTCGGAGCCACTGCATCAAGAGTAGTAGCAGAGTGTAAGGAAGCCATAGAAACAGCAATACGACCAGGCCAGCTAGGAAGAGTAGGATGTGGGGAAATCCAAAGTATATGAGATTTCCATCAATAGACCATAATACTGATGTCGTTGAGGGGGTTGTCGGGTACTTGGTGTAGACAAGAGTGGAGAATTCTAAAGCAGATACCACTGTATTCAGTAGCTTCACGTAGGAGAGAAGGATAAGGGTGTTTAAGACAGGAACTGCTCTACTACCAAGGAGTTTTGTCAGTCTGGACGAGTATCTGGCAGCCACAATTATCAGTCCAGCAATGGCCCAAATGTAGAAAGGAAAGATGAACTGTAGCCATGTCTTCCAGAAGGCAGTAAGGCCATTGGCAAAGCAGCTTTCTATCCCAAAATCCAGGTTCACCCAAGCAACGATGGTCTTCAGAATAGATATCACCACATTTACATCAGTTAGTGGGAAGAAAATCCTCTGATTAATCCAGACTATGTTAGCATAGAAGATGAGTCCGTTAATCATGCCCTGAGTGATAGTGAGATTGAAGGTGGTGATGAAGAGCACGAGTAGGAATCCTGCAGCTGCAAAGAAAATGAGGAGTGCGAGGTTGTTGTTACTGGGGCATTTGATGCAGTGGGAAGATCCAATAGCCAGGCTGTAGCCCTCCCTGCAGCCACCACACAGTCTACCAGCTCGATTGAATCTGCACTGGATATTGGACTCATTTTCGAGGCTGATTTCCTTTAGGCTATTGCTATTACAGTAGTCAAACGGGCACTGTTTGCTGTACATAACACCCTCACCTTTGACTCCTATCCACAGGGTGCCTTTCCATTTGAGTATCTTTTTGCCATTGATTATCGTACATTCTACTCCATAGTTGGCTAACTCAGGGTAACAGTCACATTTTGGGGGCTCCCCCAAGAGAGCGAAACCAGGAGGGCATTGGAGAAGACTAAGGTTGAAGTACACAGCTACTGTACGTGAGCACTGATCATAGTTACTGAGGCACCGCGTAAGTGATCTTGGAAAATCCCGTTCAACCCCAGGATTTGTAGCCACAAGGGACATCATTACATTACCTTGTGTAAAATTAGAGTATAGAGAATAGTTGAGCTCAGTACACTGCTTATTTGTACTAATAAGCTGGCTATACTGTGAGGGCCTGAGAGATGGGATGATGTAGGACTTATACCTCAGAAAATTAGCATATACTACACCAACCGTTGGTCCAAAGTCTCCTCCAACAATGACAGCTGGCAATGTCAGTATTTCACCAGAGTGAACTTGACGATTTATCAATGTGTATGATTCATTAGTGCATTGTGGTTGACCACTGTAGTCACATATACAGACACGTGTTGGGTCAGAAGAGACGGAAGGTAGTTTACTGATGGTTATTGGACATTCCTGCTTGCAGTTGATTTGCAAGGAGGCACCATAGATGTCATCACCACCACTCACGGCAGAATTGTTGGAAAAATAGAAGCTGTAATTTGCACCTCCGTGGCAGTTTAGTGTCCGATAAAAGCATGCTTGTCGATCAGTGAACAATTCCCATAATATCAAATTTCGTGATAGGTCTGGTTCTGCATAGATGGCGCCACCCACTCCCTTGGCCGAATTGTTAATGAATCTCACATCCACTCCTGGGGCAACTCCAAGTATGGATGAATAGAATAAAATGGCACCTCCTCTAAAAGCAGTATTATTGATAAAATCGACCACTCCTGATAGTATGACTGTACTCAAAGTTGAATGAAGTGCTGGTTGAAAGTTTCCAATAAACTTGGAAATTCCAGTAATTGTAACATAGCTGTTGTATACAATCAAAGTATTACTGACAAATATACAGTCTTCCATTGTCACGTTTGGCATTCTACTGTTCTGCAGAGTGACAAAGCCATGATGAAACAAACCTGTATTCACATCAATTGTTGTGGCTCTTTCAAAGTTCAAAGTAGACCATGCCATTGAAATGTTTCCAATGCGTACTTGTGCAATATCTGTGACCTCGATGACACCACTGTTCATTTTTACAGAAAAAATCTGTACCTGTGTTGATGAAATTAGGGATGACTGGCCCATTGGGATAAATCGTACTCTGCAGTTTACCAGCTTTAGCTGCTGGATGTGCAGCTTAAACACATGACGGAAATCCACTGCCATGCAGTAAATTGTTACAGTGTCTGTATATTTTCCAATCATCTCAAAGTTTGGACTTACATTCAGGTTAAGAGGCCTACTACAGCGGTGTACATGATTTCCCTCCAAAAAAATCATAGTGACACTATGCCAACCGTTAATTAACCTATCTGAGTTATCCAAGTAGTAGCTAAGAGTTTCGCAGTGATAGCCTGGACACCAGGAATGGACATAGTGTATCACTCCTCCAGACGATGATGAGGCTGACCATGGAAGAACCCCACACAAAAGTAAACTCAGGAACACCAATTTTAGCTGCTGCATACTGAATAATTTGCAGGGCACTATGATCTCCTAACCTTGATTACTAGCTATTAAATATCACTTTATATACTCAGCTTGGCTTCATGCATGGCCAGTTGCTATGTTATTAATTAGTGCTAATATAAATTAACTATAGTAGGCTAACTTGTACAGTTGACTAGCTATATACTACACAGCACGCATATCGCTGTTTGTTATTTTGAGCTTCAATAATCTCACTGAGTGGATCTAGCTCTGATACGAAACTGTAAAGTAACATTGCAGTTTCGTATCAATGCTGAAACTGGCACGGTGCTATCATGAGAGTTGTACTAGCTACTCTCATGATAGCACCGTGCCAGTTTCAGCATTGGTTGGATATGCATGCCAAGCTGATAGCTACATGCG